>CM032128.1:12950000-14412500 GCA_018894105.1 Jacaranda mimosifolia | reverse complement strand
AAACAACAAAATCGACTGAGGACTAATTAATGTAAGCTTGGAAGCTGATCATGCATCCCTCATATATATGTAGCACTTCAAATTCAAGGCAGTATTTCATTTTCATAGCAATCCCGAAGCTTGATTTCTGCCGCATTCCTGCGCTTTATATGCAAAACCTCGCAACATTCTCTTCTATTTCCAATCTGAGAATAATGCATATCAATATATATATATATATATCATTATTGATCTAGTAATTAAAAGCCAAAGAATTTAAGGGATTAATCATTTTAATCTAACTATTTAACAATTGGTTCTATAATTAGTGGAACTAATTAACTCTGATATATATATATATGTGTGTGTGTGTGTGTGTGGGAGATTACAAAAATAAGATCGTAATTATGGTCAATTCGCAATGTAAGACCTTAATTTCAAGTAGTACAAAATTAGAATCAGAATTCTTAAAAATTTGAAAAGTAAGACTCTGATATATATATATATATATATCATTATTGATCTAGTAATTAAAAGCCAAAGAATTTAAGGGATTAATCATTTTAATCTAACTATTTAACAATTGGTTCTATAATTAGTGGAACTAATTAACTCTGATATATATATATGTGTGTGTGTGTGTGTGTGTGGGAGATTACAAAAATAAGATCGTAATTATGGTCAATTCGCAATGTAAGACCTTAATTTCAAGTAGTACAAAATTAGAATCAGAATTCTTAAAAATTTGAAAAGATAGAAAGGATATGAGTCACTTTGAAAATAGTCAGTATCGGTGATTGCGTTCATGGCACATGTGTGTAACACCAACGCAAACACCACATAAGCAATCATTGACACTAATTGTACTTTCCGATGATTTATGTCCTTTTTTTTTCTTTGTTTTTTTCAATTTGTTAGTAGTTCCAATCCTAATTTTGTACTACCCAAATTTTAGTCCTACATACAATGCGGATTCACCATAGCAACAGTACTATTTTTCCGGTTTACCCTATGTATATGTTGTGACTGACCTGAAGATCATATTTTGTGGAAGGGGAGAGGACAATAATTTTAGAGATGGAATCAGCAGAATGATTGCCAGTTGAGGAGCAAGCTGGTAATGCACGTGCCCTTCCTCTGCTATAGCTTGTAAGGAGATGATCATCTCCCCCTGGACTATTACTACTTTCCACATGAGTATGAAAGAAAAACATGTGGGGAGCTTCACATGGATTGTTAGAGGCAATCCGGGTGTCGAAGATAAAGAAAGGCTTTGCGGACTTGGTCCATGGTGTGAAGGTCTGGAGGGGTTTCTGCAGCATGCTTGGAAGGAAAATAGCCTCATAAATTTGCACCGAATAGCCCCATGATATAGAGAATGTCCAGTTTTTAGAGTTGTGATAGCATATGGTTTGTTGAAGCAGCCTAGACTCATCTGCTTTTGCCGATTTCATTAGATGCTGCAGGGATTCGTTGCGGCTCATGGAGGGAAATATGGGGTCTACTACGTCCAGGTGGTGCAATGAGACGAGAGGAGATTGTGGATGAGCTGATAGAAGACCTGATATGTCATTGTGCAGATCAATCTGAAACAAATCAACATGCACGGATTAAATTAACTAGTTGTCAAATTTAATTAAAATTAATCCTATATAAGTTCAATCTGATTGTGACAGTGGGGAAATTTATTACTCTATTGGTCGGCAAGTCCAACGTGCACTAGGTTGGATAAGAACGAGACTCGATCGCTCGATGGTCGATTCTATTGAGCAAATGTGGGTTGTGGAATTAATTTGACTCTAAAGGAATCGAGCTTCTATGGGTGTCTGTCTATATGGAGCAAGGCATGAAATATTTTTAGATGGAGGTGGGAGCACTCTAGAAGCATGCATCATGACCAAATGATCAGAACTGAACTTGCCCCATGCATCATGATGAATAGTTGGGGAATTTTATAGCTTAATTTAGAGATGCATCAACAGTGTTCACTCTATGTGGTTATATTGCATTTTACCATGTGTCTCATCCAAGGGCTGATGTTTTGAGTATGATATGATATCGGGTCCGGCAGGAATTAGGCCCACGCAAAAAGACACGAATCTTTTGATGTGTTTAGTAATTTCATTTACTTTGGAAGATATTTTGAACATTTTTTTGCCTTTTATCGTATCACATTGGTAATTTGCATGCTGAGGTTGTAGTGACCGACACATTCTATGGACAATAGATATGACTCAGATGGACATTCCACAGCCACAAAAGAATTCCACAATCATGCATGCCTAAAGACGGTTGCTACACTAGTTGCAGTTTTTATTCATCGAAAGAAAAAAGAACTAGTATCAAAGTAGAATTCAATTACCTACCTGATGGAAGCCTTTCTCTTGAGTGAGAGAGACTCCCAAGTCCGCCACACAAGACTGCACAATGTGGTCACTCCCGTAGAGAGTGGGATACCGTTTTAGGCATAAATCTAAGTTGCTGACCAATGCCTTGGCAAGAGGGTAACTCAAAGCATATCCAGCTCCACCAAAACCCATTCCAAAAGAGTGATAGAAATTCGAAGCATGGCATTCTGAGCTCATGCCGATATAGAAATACTTGCGATGATCATATCTAGCGAGAACATCCACTAAATTGTTGATGAAAAAAACTGTGTCGTCATCTGCCAAAACATACCACCTAACCCCTTCTTTCTCAATGTTGAATGTTTCTAAAACAATACGGGCCATTCTGATGGCTTGTGGGATTGGATGCTTATTATAGTCCTTGTATTTCGAGGTGCTGTCTTCTGAAATACGATATGGAGGTGAAGAATGTGGCCGTGGAAGAAGCTCGTCTTTAGGCAAAGTTTCAAAGAAAATGTATCCTCGGGTTACATTTGGTCGCCACCATGCTTCAACGTAAGATTTTCTGTTCCACCAGGTTCTTGCCGACCCTGCTATGCCAAAAACTACATGGCTAAGATTGGTAGGAGTACTAGGACACGAAGAAGAGCTGCGTCTAATCACCAACGTCCTGGGATCTTTACTAAAAATGGTATAACAACATGGGTTATTAAAGAAAAAGATAGAGATAACATACAAAAGCAATCCAGAAATTGCTAGAGACTTGAACAATTTAGATAGAAATATTTGGTTCAACTTTGAACAAATGACTGAAGACATTGCCAATGCCCAATATATATAATAATAGGATGGATGGCAGGATGACTAATTAGCCGGCCGGCCGATGGAGCTAACCAGCGGTAGGGAATTAATTAGGTGAATGTAATTAAGTACTGGAACTCACTCAGAAGGGACATTAATTAATTGCTATATATCCTGTGCGTGTTGGTGATGAATCATGTGACATGTCATTTTAACTTGCTTTTTGTGCTAATTAAATGAAGAGAGACTTGCATTTTACATGCCACTGTCGCTATACGGGTTGGTTTTCGCCATTTGCAACTTTTACAGTTGAGATAACATTCACCTACTTTTTCAATATAATGAAGCCATTCTCTTTTCTCAAAACTCTAGTAATGGATATTCAATTAATGTTATTGTGGCCAATATTAATGAGTAAAAGGTAAAGATAGACTAGAAATGACACATCCTCGTTAATTGTGTTGCATTTTTTTAGTCAATTATTTATTTATTTATTTTTTCAAGCTGAGAATTGACAGACTTCTTTGAGCAAGCTCAAATACAATTACAATATATTGGAAGGTCTAAATATAAGTAGCTATGTTTTATTATTACCATAGATGTCAACTGGGCCAGGCTGATTAGTTGGCTTCGTTTAGGAACGTACAAGCTACCCACATTTTTAAGCTTAGACTCACCTTTAACATAATTGTCCAGACAGGTTGATTTTCTGTACTAATCACTAGTTTTGGGTCTGGGCCATGCATACTAGGCTAGGTTGCATTACTTTTGTACTCATGTTTTATGTGAAAATATCGAATACAACAAATCATATTAATAGTTCTATTCTAAAAGTATTGGAAAATCGATCCGTCCTTATAGATTGACTCGTCCCACTTGTTGACACACATAAATAAATGGATAAAGAGGAGATTGGAGGGAGTTGGAGAACTCCTCCCAACTCCCACATATTAATCCCATGTAACCTCCTTGGAGGTTGTGGTTTATGAGTCATGAGAGATGTAATATGAAATCTAATGTAAGTGTGTGTTGAAAGAAAAAATCCTACAGTAAAATAAAGAAGAATTCTCTCTAGAATTCTAATAGAGAAGAGTGTCCTAATTTCACTATATACACATTACATAGTAGAGTTCTACATCAAAGTCTAGGAGGGATTTCTGTTTTGATAGTAATATACTGTAAAATGAAGAAACGTTGCATTTAAGTTCTGGAAAATGAAATTGCTTTAATTCGCAAGTCATTTCACATTTAGGAGCAAAATCAAAGCATCAAGACAAAAGTCAGTAAGACAGCTCAAGATCCGTATTCCAGATAATTATTCTTGATTAAATTATATATAGCTTTATGTTAATTATATTTTCTATCAAAAAGTTTAGTATATTATCATTTAGATTTGAGTCCTATAATTAGTAAGGAACTACCTTACAGAGGTGGAATTAGATTCCACCATTTTTTTTTTTTTATTTTGTTTTTTGACACTAATTAGATTCCACTTAAAGAGGGGCGGATGTGTATAAATACACACTCCAGGGAATGATTCTTCCAAAGGAAAAATTAAAAACTTCCTGCTGAAAAACAGCCTGCAGGCCGTCCACAGAAGCCCATTGGACATCTCATTCTCTTATCCCTTTGTGTGATTTCATTTTCTTTCCTATTGAGGATAAATACAAAGGTTTTCTTTGTTTGTGTTTTTCTAATATAAACTCTAACTCCAAAAAGACTTTCAAATAAGTTTGTATGTTGCAAGGCTATTATTAAAATTAGCTATTTGGCACATTCGATGCATGTGTTAAAATTTCTATAACATTTATATATGATAACAATATTTATTTATCTTTTATATAATGTAACTTTGTTTCTAATAATTTTAATATATTTTTGTTATGATAAAATCGTAATTGTGCATAAAATATGTGAGTTGTAAAAGGCAGTTATTGTATAACTTCTAGTTATTAATTTTTTTTTAAAAAGAAATGGAAGTGGAGGTATTTTAGGCAAATCATCCAAAAACACACCAAAAATGGTATAAGTGCTTTATTAATAGTCTAGATAATTTTTTTTTTCTTCTGAAAATACCCTCCTAAAATATATTATAGTTATACATACATATATATATATTTATATAAACATGCATATAAAATTTATTAGAGTTTCAACCCCTGACATTATACTTATATGGGTGAAGGAGGTGTCACTGAGTCAATTAGCCACTCAGCACATTTATATATTTCTATACTATATAGAAAGCACCAAATATTTTCAATGAGTTGACAAAAGTAACCTCATTTTAAAAAACAACATTAAGGTAGTTTTGTTTTTCTCCTTTCTCCTTCTAACTTTTTCCTCTCGAATTAATTTTTTTTTTCTTCAACTATTTGCTCTCTCTTAGCCTTTCTTTTGATTTTCTAAAAATTTAGTATACTAAAATTATTAAAAGATTAAAATATTATATAAAAAAAGTAAATAAATTTTCACACTATAAAAATTTTAGAACACATATTGAGTGTGCCAAATTACTAATATATAATAAATCTACCATTAAATATCTACACACATAATTAACTAATCATTATATATATATATACACATAATTCAAATCCACACCACTAAACCAACAAAAACTTGATTGATGCACATGTATAGTAAAATTTAACTTTTACCAAAATATTTTCAGACACAAACCATTTCACCCCAAAATATTCTCTAAGGCCTCCAAAATAATAATAAATTAACATCACATTCCCCCTAAAAACCACTACCAAAATATATTCTTCCAACATACTTTTCCCAAAACAATCAAATCGTGATCAAATAAACTCAAAATTAATTCCTACACGCCTTTTACGTATTTTGCTTCCAAAATAATATTAGAAAATATTTCAACTAGGAATTACCGAATCAATTTATATACTATCATAAACTTGAATTTGTGCTGGCATTTAAGATGCCCATGATGGAAGAAATATTTGGAGTTCTTAGGTGAACCACATTCCTACGAGAAGGTTATAACCAGAAGGTCCCTACTAATGTTATCAGTATTTATTATTAACAAGATGAGTTTCACACAAAGTTGTAGTTGTTGGAACTTGCGGACGTGCGAAAACTATGAATGAAAAAAAAAGAAAAAAAAAGAAACAAAAAAAAGAAAAATTGTTGCATCAGCCTAGATAGTTAAATAGCATAAGCTCTAAACTTGCCAAAAATGGGGATTATTTTTCTGAAATTTGATCCGATGGTAACGAGATACTCCAATGTGATTACAAATTTTGTAATTAATATATATTATTTTTAGTTTCAAATGTTGAAAATTTTTAAAATTCTGCCACGCCACATATCCCAAAGTTATGTTAATTGAATTCATCTTACTTTAAGTAATAATGTGACAATACCAACTCTAATCATAATTTTTAAGGGGTGTCATATAAATATGCACGAAACTGCGAGAGCTTGTTTGGTTTTATTGCCAAAGTTATTTTCTATTTCCAAAATTTTCAAAAGTTGGGAAGTTAGTTATGAATTAGAAATGAAAATGGAAATGTACATGTTTGGATAAATGCTGGAAAGTAATGATTAGAATAGGTGTAGGATTGAAAAGTAGGTTGATTCATATTTTTTTATATTTTAAAATATTTATTTTTTAAAAATATATGTATGTTTTATTAATTTTCAGATGATAGTGAGTATTTTATGTCAAATCAAATTTGAGTTTGATTGATATAACAGGAGGATCATAATAGAGTAGGTTTAGAAATAGTTTGAAAAAATATATATAAGAAGAAATATTTTTAATGAAAATGGATAAAAAAATGATGGTTTTCAATTTTCATTTTATAATGAAAATGAAACTAAGAGCCGAAAATAAAAACAAATGCACCCCAAATTTCCATCTAAAAATTATGTTGTCAAAATAATACATAACCACTTGACAAAAGGAGTATTTTACACATAAGGTTTGTTTGGTTGCAAATGGGGGCATTTTGGCGAAATGATTTTTGGAAAGTGAGGTTGAGGAATGTGATTATTGTTTGTTTGTTTTTGGGTGGTGGGTGGGAAATATTTTAGGAAAAATTGTTTATTTGGCTGTGTTTTGTGAGGGAACAAGATATCAAATCAACAACTTTTTTATTAGGTTGGTGGAGTGAAATGAATATTTTAAAATTACTTAAAATGTATATATATAGATTGAATGATTGTTAGTATGCGTATATGATTGTAATGTGAAGGAGACTATCAATGACAAGTAGCATAGCATTGGGAAATATATTAGGGTGCGAATAGTAAGTGCATTATGGGGAATGAATCTTGTGTTTTGGGAGTGAGGTTGAGAAATGTGTATTATTTATTTGTTTAAATTGTAAGAGTTGGAAAATGTATTGGGAACTTACAACCAAACAAGCCCATAGTCTCAGTAACTTAAATCTATAATCCTTGATTTTTGTCGAACTTTCAAAATGGGTTTTCATTTTGCAAAATATAATATTTTAATTATTTTAAAATCTGCTTACCTAAAATAATGATATGATAGTATTGAATTTTAGTCTATATTTTTGAAGAGAAATATTATAAGCATATTTCTAAACTTTTTACATTCCATTTTTCTTCTCTAAAAATAAATACTACTTTAAAAGGGATACATGATTTTGAAACCAAGAAAGTATATCCATGAACTCCGATCAAGTGCTTTAACAAAGGCCCTTCAAAGAATATCTTCTGGAAGAAAAAAAAAACGCATGCATTGAAATCAATTTGTCTTTGGGGATTTTTTTCGAAATTCATACGTGAAGAGTAAATATAATAAGTTTGAAGTTTCTAATTGGAAAGCTTGCCTATTTGCGAAAGCTATCGAATGATCTATTTATGCCAATGATGGCGATATTTATAATATTAAGGTTTGGATCCAATACTACTGTGTATGACTTTCTTATGGAGCACTGCATGCTTAAGCAAGTTTACCAATTTGCCCTTAGATCCTATTATTGTCATTTTCAGTGCACTAAATTGCTTTATGTCAGAATTAATTGGAATGCTGGCAATCAATTTTGTGTTTAATTAATGGTTGTTTCATAAGTCAAAATTTAATGAAATTTAAGTTATGCAATTCATCTCATTTAGAGATGCTCTTACAGCATTTACATGTCAAAAATGAATAATAATTATTATATGAAAAAATGAAGCTTGATGAGCTAAGAAAAAGGACACAATGATGGGCAAATAGGAGCCACCCGGCTCAATCACAATTCCGCATCAATTTTAAGAAAATCCCATTAGATTCTACAAGTTCGTAAAACATGGGTCTTCATAAACCTCAATTTAGTGCTTCTACTGTCTTAATAATGCCTGTGCCTATGCCTACGCCTTTAATTCGTTCTAAAAAATAGAGTTCCGTGTTATAAGATTTTGATATTCAATTAACTCAGTCCTTAATTTTTCTAAGTTACAGAATGATATTGAGATTTTGCTCATTAATACATATGCTACATGTTTCCGAAATTCTCTTGCAAAATTCATGCTTCATTATACAGAAGTATTCACATAAACTATTTATATTTCTAAAATTTTGTACTGAGCAAAGTGAAAATGCATTACAATAGATTTTTCTGTCAAATTGCGCCAGAGAACATGCAGATAGAATTCGGAGTACAGGACTCAGGCCACTATCTCATCATTCATACAGTCCCTTAGTTTGACTGCTAGAGAATCCATTCCCACTAGATGCACAACATTACACCACTCTCTTCTGCCTCCATCCTTCAAACACAATAATAATAATAATAATAATAATAATAATAATAATAATAATAATAATAATAATAATAATAGAGTATGAATATATATTGCCATCGTTAATTAAAAGAATAACTTGTAAATATTTATTTAACTACTGAAGATACGATAGCACAAGCAAATCTGCTAGCTAGACATAAATAGATATATGTGCAATGTATTCACCACATTCAACTTTCTGAAATAAAGTTGATTAGCTAGTTCTTTCTTTCCAAAAACCAGCATCTTATAATTTATAGGGTTAAATTCATTTTACCCTTCTATGCTTCCAAAATCCTCAAAGTCATTTGTCGTTAGTAAAATAGCTGACGGTGTCAAAATTCTACAGTAAATTACTGATTTAATCTTATAAAATAACTAAATAGCATAAAAACTTAGGATACATGGCTGTTTTTTATACAAGCAACCTCTATTTTGTTGGTCCCATATGTTCTGTATTGGAATAGAGTTGTTTAATGTTCTTTTAAAAAAATGAAATGATTTAATGTTTTTGTTGGATTAGGAGTTAGATAATACTTTAGGTCCTAAAGTGAAAGTAACAAAATTGAAATAAGAAACTTGAGCATTATATAGTAAATCACAAAGGTATTTTGGATGTAAAATTTTTCAATGATCATATGTATAAAGGGAAGATAATTTTGGTGTCACATCAGCCAAACAATCGTTACTTTTCTAATGGAAAAAAAGTTTGTGTGGGGTATTTAAAGGTTTTGGTAGTATGGATGCCAAGTATAGATTTGTCTACATAGGAAAAAAATGCCACGTGTACTACTTTTTTTTACTATTGAATTATTTTATGAGGTTAAATCAGTAATTTACTAAAAAATCTTGACACTATCAGTTATTTTACTAACAACAGATGACTTTGAGGAAGGGTTTTTGAAGATTTTGGAATTAGCAGTGGGTATTTGATGCATACCCCATAATACAGGGGTCAGGGGGTAAAATAAATTTAACCTAATTTATATTAGAAACATACTAAATATTATATTTTACCCATCTAAAAATAAGTTGTGAAAAGTTTTGGATAAATAAGATCATACAACTTAGAAATATTAATAATGCTAATTTTTGTATTTATCTTGTCAAAATTAAAAGAGAGCTTCTCGATATTGTAAAAAAAATAAATCAAAAACTCATTGCTTTCTTTCTATTTTTTTTTTTTTGGAATTACTTATAAACCTCTCTCTCTCTCTCTCTCTCTACAAATATTTTACAACATTATGTAAACTTCTAAGCACATTACTTGTGTCTATAAAATGTTATAGAAAAGCTTACCAGCATGTTGCAGCAAAATAACATTAGCAAAACTACATATCCAACTTATTACCCTTTCCATTTCGGAGAAGAGATTAACTGGCGTGTGAAATTATTAACATTCCATACTTAATTAATGGAGTGGTTATTTGGTTCGATGAGATTAGTATATAGGGTTAATTAAAAATACCCCCTGAGGGTTGGCCTATTTACAACGCGGTCTAAAGGTTTGGGGAAATTACAAATACTTCTCTGGAGCAGACGGAAGGCCGTTAAGGTGGATGGTTTTTGTGAAATGGCTATTACACCCTTGCCTGAAAAAAAAAAAAAAAAGAAAAAAGTTTTAAATTTGCCAAAGAAAAAAATGTCCCTTACCTGTGGCAATTACCGAAATGCCCATCAGGAGGTGGTAAAGTACAGAGGAAGACGATTGTCTTCCTCATTCTTCTCAGTTTGACAAAGAAAGAAGAACTCCTCAAAACCCCAAGAAAAACCATCGGCCTACATTCCCAAAAATCAAATTCTTGTCTAACCCGCCATTATACTCTCTATTGCGGGCGTTGATCGGTGGCCATTGGAGCTCATTTCGAAGGAAGAAGTTTGAAAATACTAGGGTTTGCAACCTTGAGAAAGGTAATTTTTTTCTTCCAAAACTTGTTATTTTTGTACGATCTTGTTATTTCCATATATGTTTCTTCATAATTTGTCAAAAAATACCGACTTTGTCTGTTGTTAATCGTAATGTATGGATTTTTTTACTATTTTTTGTGGGTTTTCTATTTTTCCACCAAATATGAACTTGAGTAGGTATTTTAAACATGATTTAGTCCTGGCATGTTGATAACTTTCACTTTACTGATGAACGGTGTGGTAAAACTGATGTTATTGGACCTATTTTTGCTATAACAGAATCTGAGACTATTCTGTCTGTTATGGGAAATCAGATGGAATTATATGTAACTATTAGAAAAGTAGAAGGGGTAAATTTAATGTTTTACTGCATTTAGTAATTTGTGTTTTTCAATATTTTGTTACAGATATGGGTTCTCGAATTGTTGACCTTATTGTGCATATGCCTGACTCCACTTACAAGATTGAAAATGTTGATCCTGACGCATACACTTATGAAAAATTGATTGGTGATACAGAGGGTATGCTAAGCAATGTAGCTTCTTTTGGAAATTTGCTTTTCATTTTTAGATGTGATTTGGTACATATTGGCTATAGGGAAAAGATGATAGTATGTGATGATAGGTCTCTATAAAATATGTTTAAGTTCAATCAAGGTATGAAATAGATAGATTTATTCATACAAATAGAAGAGGCACCTCCTCTGGCTATTGACCATTCATTTGAGATGTTGTTGGAGGCTGCTCATGTTGAGGAAGGGTGCAGCAATGACAAAATTGATGATGGAGAAGGTTGCAGTCAGGCAGAAGGGGAACAAGTTGATCCAGCTAGTAATGAGGGTGAGATTGAAGTGAAAGAAAGTGTAAGTTTTCTTTGTATTTTTTAAATTGAAAATAACTGTCAGGGATGTATTAGTTTGTTATTTGAAATATGAAGGGGGTTTATGTAATATATGTATAAGTTAATGGTGTATGCTGAAGTTTTATTTGAAGTATGTGGACATATTTATAATTAGGTTGTATATGTTGCTTTGTGTTAAGCTATTGATGATAAGTGTTCTGGATATCATGTTGGTGAGGGCAATACTGTTGAAGTTGTTGATGAGAATGTTGGTGGAGACAACACATCTTCTGAGGCAGCTGTACCTCCTGAGGATGTGGTGGAGCCTATGAAAGAGCCTGTGGCTGAGGGTTTTGTAGCTCCACAAGAGGTGGTGGAGCCTGTTGCAGCTCCACAAGATGTGGTGGAGGCTATTGGTGAGCGTTCTGTGATTGGGGAAGATGTAATGGATCTTGTTAATGAGGTAGCTCCACCTGCAAAGGATGTGGCGGAGTCCCAAGTTGAGAATTCTGTTGTTGGGGAAGATGTGCTGGAGCCTGTTAGTGTGGCACCTCTACTTGCAGAGGATGTGGTGGAGCCCCAAGCTGAGAGTTCTATAGTTGCAGCAAATATGTTGGAGCCTGTTGGTGAGCCTGCATCTGACTTTGAGGTTGATCATCAAACTTGTGATGATATTACTGATGTTGATGCCACTGCGAAGGTAAATTATCAAAATATTTTGGCTATGTATGTTTTGTAGCATATTATTAGTAACAGTTGGCTACTTGTTGTAGATTATTGAGGAGATTATGAAGGACCTTGCTACTGAGAGGGAAAATATGAATGAAAATGAGGAAGATTCTACTGAAGCTGAAGATGGTGCTGAGAAGGTAGGTTAATATGAGGATGCAATGCCAATAGGAGGGTGCATTTGTAATGTTTGAGGAATTTCAATGATAAATTTGTAATATAAAAATATAGATTAGGGGTTTATTGTAAATTTATGTAGACAATATAGGGTTTATTGAAAGTTTATGTAAACTTAGAGGAGTTTATTTTAGTTATTTTACATACTTATGTCCTTCACACATAATCTGAAGTATTGTTTATTTTTTATTGTAATGTGTTGTAGGTTGCTGAAGATTTCTTGAGTGAGGTTGTTGTTGATAACTTTTTTCTTGACTGGGGTTTGAATGAAGATGAAAACTACCCTACTAATGATCCCGATAATGGTGGTGAGTCAGAGTTAAGTTCCTCAGAGTCAACTAAGGAAACTGAGGAAGACGACAGTGAGGAAGAGAAAAGTAAGGAAGAGGCAGATGAAGAAGATACAAGTGAGGAGGAGGCAGATGAAGAAGATACAAGTGAGGAAGATAGGGAGTTTAGTGTTCTCCGTGGTTCAGGCTCTGAGTTGTCTAACTACCAGTCAAATGACCACTGTGAGGTTCAAAACACATCAGATGAAGATATTCTAGATGATCATTTGGGAGTTCCTGTAGTGGACAGAGATGAATTAACCATTCCAGAAGACTCAATGTCAGAAATCAAACTTCATAAGGGAATGGTGTTCTCTAATGTGTATGCCTTCAGAGATGCACTACAAGAGTACATCATTAGAGCTGGATTTGAGATTGTTAGGACAAAGAATGATAGAACTAGAGTGACTGCCAATTATGCTTCTGATGGTTGCCCCTGGAGGATTCATGCCTCCACCATACCAGATGGTGTTAGTTTTGCAATCAAAACAACGGTGCTAGATCACACATGTATTGGAGTTGATCGCACCAAAGAAGCTTCTGCAAAGTGGATGGCTAGGAAGTTGAAAGAAGTGCTGAGAGCTAATCCCACCATGAGGCCTAGAGGACTCAGGACAGAGCTAAGCAAATATGGGGTTGCTTTTGCTTATATGCAGCTTTACAGAGCCAAGAGGAAGGTACTTACTGATATTGAGGGCAACCACAGTGAAGCATATGCTCATCTACCTTCATATGGTCTGATAGTGATGAGGAGGAACCATGGTTCCATTTTTAGCATGGAATTTGAAACAAATCAAGAGTCTGAAGATGGTGCTGAAAGTAGTTTAATACCACATGAACCTACTTTCAAGAGATGCTTCATAGGATTGAAAGCATTAAGAGATGGCTTTCTGAATGGTTGTGGGCCCTTTATAGGATTTGATGGATGTCACCTGAAGGGGCCATATGGAGGAGTTCTACTGGCAGTAGTAAGTCTTGATGGAAACAACGGGTTGTTTCCAGTTGCATTTGTTGTTGTTGAAACTGAATGCAAGGAGAGTTGGGGATTTTTCTTCAATGCTTGAGGTATATGCTTGGGGGATTCAATAATGACATGCCTTGGACCTTCATGACTGATAGACAGAAGGTATTCCTATATTCTGTTGTCTTTCTACAACTTAACTGGCTTTATTGGTTATTTTTCACATACTTAAATGCCTCTTTGGTTAGGTCTACAAACCTTTAAGGGGGGTAAATGTAATATCATTTATAGATTTTATATAGTATGTAAAATGATTGCATTTCAGACTATTTGTTTGCTACATATATACAAGTTGAGGGGGCTAAAGGTAGGATTATAACTATTTCAAGAATGTGCAATTTATGTTTGTTAAAGTTAAAGGTTCACTTGATATGTATCTAAAAAATTGTAGGCTCTTCCAGGTGCTGTCTTTTGCATGCAAATATCATTTGGGTCTTTGTCAGGCTTTTCAAATAGTAAGGGGGTAAATGTAATCTTGTAATTACCTTAAGGGGTTAAATGTAGTATTGATAGTAACTAAAGGGGTTTTTTGTTATATGTTGGAAACGTAAAGGGTTTATGTGATATTATTTGTGACTTCTTCCTTTCTATTGGTAAGGCCTCATTGAAGCTATAACTGTGCTTGCTCCCAATGTTGTAAATAGGAAGTGTTGCAGGCATATTTGTGCCAATTTTATACAACACTTTCTAGGAGTGTTTTGAAAAAATATTTTTGGATGGTTGTGTGTTCTTACAATGTCCAAGGTTTTAATTGGGCAATGTATAAGATAAGAGAGCATAGTCAGGCTGCACATGATTGGTTGATGGGAATTCCTGTTCAGCCATGGGCAAGGCATGCTTTTGATTCAAGGTTGAAAAATAATCATGTCACAAACAATATTTCTGAATCTTTCAACCACTAGATAGGCGAGTTGAGGTCAAAACCAATTTTAACCCTTTTTGATGGTCTTAGAACAAAAGTTAATGACTAGGCTGAGGATGAGGTTTGAGAGAGGGCAGAGGTGGACTAACTGTGTTTGTGAGAATGTGGTCTCAAAGATCAATGGTTTGAAGGAAGAAGCTGTGTCATGTCAGTTGACAATTAGTAGTGCATATGAGTTCCAAGTGTTAGAAAAAGGGATGCATTACATTGTCAACCTTGATGATAGGAGCTGTGATTGCAGAGAATGGGATATTTCTAGCATTCCATGCAAGCATGCTATATTGGCCATATCCCATAGGAGAAAGTTAGTAGAGCTTTATTCAGATATTAGCTTCTACAGGACTGTTTATTTAAAGGCCTACTCAGAGGTGATACATCAAATTTCGGATATTACCTTTTGGTCTTCAGACTTGAATCTATAGCCACCAAAAGTTCTTCCTCCTAAAATGCAGAAGCTGCCAGGTAGGCCCAAGAAGAGTAGAAGAAGAGAGCCAGGTGAGGCACCAGCTGCCACACAAAGCAAGAGATCATGATCTCTTAGATGTTCCACCTGCCAGTCATTTGGGCACAACAAAAGGACCTGTAACCAGCAATCTCAGTCCACCTCTCAGGCATCTCAGTCCACTACTCAGAACAGGAAGAAGGTTTGAAGTCTTTATTTGATGATAGCGAGGCTTATTTGAATTTTTAAAACTTGCTATTTACTGTTTTATTGTCTTTTTGCAGATCAGAAGTGATAAATCTATCCACTTTGATGCTAATACTCCTTTGGCTGAAATTCTAAGAGAAATCAAGAGGAAAAAGAAGGCTACATCCAGCTCTACATCTGCTGCCACATATGTGCACATGGGGGGTGGAGGACAGTCATGAGATGTTGCTTAAATCTGTCATCTGTCCTTCCGTTTCTTTTGTCAATATGAATTTTTGAAAAACTGTAAATTGGGGTCTATTATTTTATGACTATTGGGGAACCTTACAATGGATTTTTTTGTTGTCTTGCTGGATAACTTTATGAAAATATTTTGTAAGTATTTGGATGATGAATTTGTAAGTTAATTTAAGGCTTTTGCAGTATTTGGATGATGAATATGTCAAACTTATCATATTTCAAGGATTGAAATGTAAGGCTTTTGTAGCATTTATAGTTAGTGCACAAATTTTGGCCTTTCTTTCTAACACTTTATGTAGTTTTATTCAAAGTTCAAGGGGGTATTTGCAATGTGTCTTAATTTGTATTTATAAAAGGATTGGGTTATTCAACTTGTGTAAGTTTTTTATTATTCTAGGGGGTAAAAGTAATGTTGTATATAGGCCATATGCAAAAAAAATTATATGTATTAAGGGGATAAAAAATTATATTTATAAATGTAAAATCAATGATTAAACAAATCAAAATTATTGAAAATTTTGTCAAACTGCCATCTGCAATGCTTTACCAAAAATCGACAAATAGAACCTCATAGTCCTGAAATTATTACATGTAGGTCCAAGGGTATTTTTGTCTCAAAAATAATGATAATAGTAACCTAAGGGCTTTTCGGATTTCCATGTAATTTTTTTGATGACATTAGCACTTTTTTTGACGGAGCTTAACGAATTTTCAAATTTGTAAGACGGAGCAAAACCTCAGGGGGGTATTTGTAATTTTTCAAAACCTTTGGGTTTATTTGTATACAGGCCAAACCTCAGGGGGTTATGTGTAATTATCCCTAGATATATCACATATTCTGACCTAATGTACTCCTAACATATATATATATATAACAATTCTTACCTGCCATCCCTAACTTTTGGATGGAGAAAGAAGATGAATTTTGGATACATGATGAGCCGAATGATTGCCACTTGAGACGCAGGCGGGCAAACCCCTAGGAGATGATCTTCTACTGTCGCTTGTCACAATATGATTCATTATTCTTTTTTGGTCCACAAAAGCAAAGAAGAAGAAATGAGGAGCATCACAAAGGTCGTTAGACACAACACGAGTATTAAACATGTAGGGTGGGGCAGCTCCCTTTCTCCATGGAATAAATGTCTCTAAAGGTCTATAAAGATAGCTTGGAGGAAATATATCCTCATATATTTGAACGGAGTAGCCCCACGACACAGACAACGTCCAGTTATTTTTCTCGCAGTAACATACACTTTGTTGTAATAATATGGATTCATCAACTGCTGCAGCTTTCATAAGATGGTTCACTGATTCAATCCGGTTCATTATTGGAAATATGGGGTCCACAGCATCAAGGTGATGAAAGGATGGAAAAGGAGATTGAAGGTGAGCTGATAAATACCCTGAAATGTCTCTGTGAAAATCAATCTGATGAAATCCTTTCTCTTGAGCTAGGGACACTCCCAAATCCACAATACATGACTGCAATATATGATCACTGCCAAACTCAGTTGGGTATTTCCTTATACACAAATCCATGTTTTGAGCCACAACATTTGCAAGGGGATAACACAGGCCATATCCAGCTCCACCAAATGCCATCTCAAATGAATTGAGGCTATTCGACACAATGCACTCAGATTTCATCCGAATATAAAAGTACTTTCTATGGTCATACTTAGATAGAACCTCTACCAAGTTGTAGATCAACAGAACGGTATCACCATCTGCCATAAAATACCACCTCACCACCCCTTCATCATGTTTGGCTTTGAATGTCTCCTCAATCACTCGAACCATTTTTATTGCAAATAGCATAGAATGGTGGTTGTACTCTTTGTATTGCGAGTTGTCCTCTGAAATGCGAAAGGGGAGGAAAAGTTGAAGGCCATGGCAAATGCTAAACAAGGGATTTGTCCATGAACACAAGTCCTCGGGCTACATTAGGTCTCTACCATGCTTGGATATACCATCTTTTGTTAGTCCATGTGTTTGATGCTGTAGCAATTCTTAAGAAAAGATGGCTGATATTTGTAGGAGAGCTGATTCCACTAAAATGAGGTATTTTTTGTTTGTATTGTCCCAACTTATTGCCCAAGAGCTTGGAGGATTGGCAACAGGGATGGCTGGACAAAAACAAGTAGATTATACAAAAGAATACCCCAGAAATAACAAGAGATTTGCACATCTTTCTACCGAGAAAAGAAGTACTATGTGTAACCATAACATGAGGCTTTGCTGCAAAGAGATTTGCGGGGGTCATAGAGATAATGTTGAGCAGAAGAGTTGATGCAATGTCTAAATGTTAAGTCTTTGAGATGGAAAATCTTTTTAGCAGAGAAAATTTGCCAAGTAATTCATGTGTTCATGACTAGCGCCATCATTTTGTAATGCCCGTGTGCTGCTTTAATTCATGTGACATTAACTTGGGGCTTTTTGCATCAAATAACTCCCATCCCATGATTTTATTGGATGGATGAGCACCAAAAGCCTGAAGCTTTCATTTAGAGTTGCATGAGAAATGGATGTGAAACTACACAACTTTCAGGAGGCTTCACATTTTTTAGCATATATACATACACACATATATGTATAATGTATATTCTTTTTTTCAAAAGTCACTAGTAACTCTGGGGCAGAGTCTAACGAACCCTCTCTATATGTAGGTCACAAAAAGATAGTCCATGAGCTTCATATATAATCACAATTTTCAGCCTTGACAACATACTTTCCTTGCTTTAGCCAGTCCATCTTTTTTGTCTTTGCTCTCATGTGTTTATAGAAACAAAATTGATAAAAGTAAAAAAATTGAAGAACGTAATGTTGTAATTTGGCACAATATAAGCTAATTACATGTTTAATTAGATTTAGATGGATGCCAATTATGGTTGGAATCCAAAGATAATTAAAGTGTTGAATTGGAGGAAGAAAGATGGTTAAGTGTTATATATTGAATTGTCCCACATTGGTACATTGAGAAAAAAGAGACTTGCTTGTGCCTTATAAAACTAAGTGGATTAGTTGAAGGGTTATTTCAACCCTTCACTTGTCCCACATTAGTTTTGTAAACAAGTGATGAATAGTTTATATTGAACTCGAGAATGAATGCTTGATAAAGTGTTCATATATATGGACCACACGCGTGCACCGCTGCCGGGCGCAGGCATTAGGGCGAATGTCTCAGTCTCAATCTCATTTTTATCTTTTTGGACGAAATTCAATTCAAAATTTCAATTTAAAATTCAAAATATACTTAACCGAACCGGGGCTTGCTTTATCGGATAGGTTTGACTAAGTAAAACATAACCGAGGCATGTAATCGGATAAAGGTAGATAGATCCGAGATTTAGCCTGGTAATCTGTCTGACTAAGTAAAAGATAACCGAAGCTTGTAATCGGATAAGGGTAGATAGATCTGAGATTTAGCCTGGTAATCTTTGATTCGGCAAAAGTGGTTACGCGATGTGGCTTAGTGCTGCTTGATGCATGACGTGTAAAGGCGACGTGGCAGATTGCTACTGGATAGGTGATGGATGAGTGACGTGTTCAAGGCCATTAATTGGCGAACTCTAATTGCAGCTAACCCTAACCTTAAGTACACTTATAAATACCTTGCCTCTAGAAGACTTGAGGAACACACAAAACAACATCCCTTTGCTTACGTCTTACGTTATTCCTCTCCTCCTTTTCAACACTGACATTCTCATTCTCATTTTCCCTCTGGCTTTTCCTAAATCCTATTTTTTCGACTATTTGATTCTAGAGATTGAGTAGTATTCAAGGTGAATGAGATGAAGTGCACCTGATCGTTCTGATCATCTCATTCTAGGATGAACAGTGCTGTACCCATTACACTGGTGAGTCGGGCGCTCGTTTCTTCAAGGCAAACAAAATTCTGTGATTTGGTCATCTGATTGATTCTGTTACGATATAGAATCATTAAGCTAAGCTTTCTTTAACATTATTCATCTATATTTATAAATCTGACAACATGCTTTACTAGTTTTTATGCCTTGGTTGATATGTGTAATTTTTGGCTTTTCCTGGACTCATATTTGGTTAAATTTATGTTCATGAATTCTGTTATGCCTTGAATATGCCTTTTGTATAATTCGGATATGCTATATTTAGATTTCATTTGATAAAAATGCATGTTGTGCCCTCTTATGATTATCTGTTTCATCATTTGATTGATAATCTACAATTGTGATATCTATTGTGGTGCAATACTGTATGTTTGTATATCTGGAATCAACAATCTTGAAGAAACGATTATTTCGTGTGTTTTTTCATCTGCTGAAATTCTGATTAGATATCCTATATAGGAATCTTGCCTGAATTTCTGATTAGATATCCTGTCTAGGATCTTGCCTTAAATTTTGCAATTTTTTGTTTTGCCTAGATATTCTGACTTAGGATTATTTTGAGAAATCTGTGATGGGTTCAAATTCGCATGTTGTTGGTGATATTGTGTCAGCAAAAGTTGACCTTTCTGGACTGTCGAAAAAATTCATGGCCCAGTATTTAAAGCGTTGGCAACAGCGCATGAAAATCTGGCTGACGATGAAAGGTCTTCTTTCATTGATTCAGTTGACCTTGCCAGAGCCAACTGAAACTGATCCCAAGATTAAAGAAATAGCTGATTGGAAAATGAAGGATCAGATTGTTCGAGAAATAGTCTGATACACTCTTTGATGTATACTGTTCTGATTCCTGTATGGCTAAATCTTTATGGGATAAACTGGATAGGAAATATAATACTGAACAGCAAGGGCTCGAAAAGTATTCGGTTTCCAAATTCCTGAAGTATCAAATGGTTGAGGGCAGGTCTGTATTTGAACAGACACGTGAATTGATCAATCTAGAACATTCCCTAGCTGATGCTGAAATGAAACTTCTTGGAAAATTTATGGTCATGTCGATTGTCGATAAGTTCCTCAAATCCTGGGAAAGTTTCGGCATGACTCTAAAGCATCAAAAAGGAAAATTGAGTTTAGATGATCTGACATTACATTACTTTCATTGGTAAAGATTATCTTTCCGATGGTTTGTTCAAAATTCGAGTTGAAAACTTTATTAGTTCTAATCAAAGTGACTTTCCTATTATAAATGTTATTGAGAATTAATCTATTTGGCATAGTCATTTAGGACACTTGAATTTTAGTTCTGTCAAACGAATGATGAACTTATATTTAATTCCTAAACATGGTATTGAACGAGGTCATAAATGTCAAATTTGTACTGAAGCCAAGCAAGTTAGAAAGCCTTACTACTCGGTTAAAAGGCAAACTGAAATTCTTGACTTAGTGCACACAGGGGTCTTAACAAAAGATAATAAAAGATACTTTATCACCTTTATAGATGATAGCAGTAGGTATTGTTATGTTTATTTGTTAAAACATAAAGATGAAGCACTTGAAAAGTTCATTAGGTTCAAAAATGAAGCTGAAACACAAACTGGTAGTAAACTTAAACCGTTAAGGTCAGATAGCGATGGAGAATATGGGTCCAACCCATTTCATGAATATTGCGGGAATTTTGGCATAATTCATGAAGAAACTACTCCTTATTCTCCCGCTTCGAATGGGATAGCTGAGCGAAAGAATAGAACTTTTATAGACATGATTAACAGTCTGCTTTTGAATTCTGGACTGCCCAAATACATGTGGGGCAAAGATCTGAATACAACTTGCCATATTCTGAATAGAGTTCCCCTGAAACATAAAGAAAGCACTCCATTTGAATTCTGGAAAGACATGGAACCTAGTCTAAAATACTTTCGAGTATGGGGATGTCTTGCAAAAGTTCTAGTCCCTGAACACAAGAGGAAGAAACTAGGTCCTAAGACTATTGATGTGGTCTTTCTAGGCTATGTGGAAACTTATTATGGTATGAGATTTTTGGTTATTAAATCATAAATTTCGAGCATAGATGCGAACACTATAGTCTAATTTCACGATGCTACATTCATTGAGAACGTGTTTTCCATGAAGATTGGGATACCTCAAAATGTTTCTTTAGATTCAACCCTTGAGTCTACATCGATTCTTGATCATGTGGAAAAGATGACAAATGTGGGGACTGGCCCTAGTAGTACCAACACAGTTCCTGAAGAACTGGATGAACCCAGACGGAGTAAAGGGCTAGAATCACTAAGGACTTTGGGAGTGACTTTGTACTTACAATGTCAAGGATGATCCTGTTACCTTCAAAGATACTATGGCTTCTCCTGAAGCTAAGCATTAGAAGGAAACCATTAAGAGTGAGATGAATTCTATTATCTCAAATGGGACTTGGGAATTAGTCGATCTCCCTCCGGGGTGTACTACTATAGGAAGCAAGTAGATCGTCAAAAAGAAACTTAAGTCTGATGGGACTGTTGATCAGTTTAAAGTCAGGCTGGTTGCTAAAGGGTTTAGGCAAAAAAAGGGAATAGATTATTTCGAAACCTATTCCCCAGTAGCTCGTTTGACTACCATCCAAGTGCTTATAGCACTGGCGTCCATATATGATTTCCCTATTCACCAGATGGATGTGAAAATAACCTTTCTGTATGGTGATCTTGAGGAATAAATATATATGGATCAGCCTGAGGGATTTGTAGCTTCTGGAAATAAGCTGAAAATTTGCAAGCTTGTTAAATCACTTTATGGTTTGAAACAAGAACCTAAACAATGGCATGAAAAGTTTGACAAAACCATATTGTTATTTGGCTTCAAAGTTAACGATAATGACAAGTGCATCTATTGCAAAGTTAAAAGTGATAACTGTATT
This sequence comes from Jacaranda mimosifolia, assembly GCA_018894105.1. Classification (NCBI taxonomy): domain Eukaryota; kingdom Viridiplantae; phylum Streptophyta; class Magnoliopsida; order Lamiales; family Bignoniaceae; genus Jacaranda; species Jacaranda mimosifolia. The sequence goes on along the minus strand of CM032128.1, from coordinate 14,390,017 downwards.
GTGTTATGCTTGTATACAGATGACATTCTGCTGTTTGGCTCCAACATTGAGATTATCAATGAGACTAAATGTTTCTTAAAGAACAAGTTTGAAATGAAAGATATGGGTGTTGCGAAATGATTCTTAGACTTAAGTTGACTCGTTCAACTGAGGGTATAGCAGTCTCTCAGTCTCACTATGTTGAGAAGATAATTGAGAAATTTGGCTATAAACAAAGTAGAATCGTGAAAATACCATATGATCCTTCATTAGCTCTCTTTAAGAATGAAACTGGTGTACCAGTATCCCAGTTGAGGTATTCTCAAATAATTGGTAGCTTGCAATATCTTGCAAACGGCTCGAGACCAGATATCTCATTTGCAGTCTCTAAGCTTGCTAGATATACAAGCTATCCTAATCGAACTCATTGGGAGGCTTTGGATAGGGTACTTCGATATCTAAAGTGCTTAGCTTCACTAGCCTTACACTACAAGAGATTTCTTGCAGTGCTGGAAGGGTTTAGTGACGCTAGCTGGATAGCAAAAAACTCCGAAAGTAATGGGTGTACAGGGTATGCATTTACCTTGGGTGGGAGCGCAGTCTCCTGGAAGTCTTCTAAACAGACTTTGATAACTCGGTCCACCTTTGAGGCTGAGTTGTGTGCTTTAGACACAACTGGGACAGAGGCAGAATGGTTATATGGGCTAATGGTACAATTGCCCATGGTAACCAAACCTCTTTCGGGAATTGTTGTACATTGTGACAATCAAACCACAATTGCAAAGATTAGTAGTTCAAAGTTCAGTCAAAAGACTAAGAGACACATCCAAGTTAGCCTAAAGTCTGTAAGGGAGTTAGTATCTGATAGGGTTATCGTAATTGATTTTGTTGGATCTAAAGACAACATTGCAGACCCTTTAACTAAAGGACTTGATTTGTCCTCAGTTCATAAATTCTAGTTGGGGATGGGACTGGAAACCCATCAGTGATATACCTGTAGTGGCAACCCAACCTACTAAGTGGAAATCCCACAAGGTAGGTTCGATGTGGTATAAACAAGCTGCTAAGCATATCAAGTTGCATCTAAAATTTAGATTGATACTTTGTATCTGGTGTCTCTCCCCTAATTGCCTGATAATTGCTGACTATTGCTGGTACAATAAGAGTTTAACTTTGAACAAGGTCAAGTCTTTTAGACGAGATGCGAGCAGTGCATCCCTGGAGACGCCCAACTAAGTGAATGTAGTCCTTTGACCGGGACTAAAGGAATTGGGTTGTTCCTTGACAAACATTCATGATACAGGATCGGGACACATGGCCTTAATGTGTCAACCCTAAAGATCAGTATATAGCCTTTAGCCCATTGTTACTGATGGACGCAATCACAATCACAGGTACAAATTCAAGGCTTAGATCCATTTGTCCCGGTGGTAGCAGAAGTCGAATAACTCAGGGAGTGGTTCAAATCGGAAGGTACCATTTCTGAAAGCGAGCTATGTTGAATCTGATAGCCATTATCTATGGATTTGTGGGGGATTGTTGTAATTTGGCACAGTATAAGCTAATTACATGTTTAATTAGATTTGGATGGATGCCAATTATGGTTGGAATCCAAAGATAATTAAAGTGTTGAATTGGAAGAAGAAAGATGGTTAAGTGTTATATATTGAATTGTCCCACATTGGTACATTGAGAAAGAGGAGACTTATTTGTGCTTTATAAAACCAAGTGGAGGAGTTGAAGGGTTATTTCAACCCTTCACTTGTCCCACATTGGTTTTGTAAACAAGCGATGAATAGTTTATATTGAAGTCAAGAATGAATGCTTGATTAAGTGTTCATTAAGGGGTTCATATATGTGGACCACACGTACGCACCGCCGCCACCGCAGCTCAGTCTTATATTTTTGGACGAAATTTAATTGAAAATTTGAATTTAAAATTCAAAATATACTTAACCAAACCGGGGCTTGCTTGATCGGATAAGTCTGACTAAGTAAAAGATAACCGAGGCTTGTAACCAGATAAGGGTAGATAGATCTGAGATTTAGCCTGGTAATCTAGGATTCGGCAGAGGTGGTTACCCAACGTAGCTTAGTGCTGCTGGATGCGTGATGTGTAAAAGCGACGTGTGGCAGATTACTACTGGATAAGTGATGAATGAGTGACGTGTTAGAGGCCATTAATTGGTGGACTCTAACTGCAGCTAACCCTAACCCTAATTACGCCTATAAATACCCTGCCTCTGGCAGACTTGAGGAACACACAAAACAACATCCCTCTGCTTGCGTCTTACGTTATTCCTCTCCTTCTTTTAAACACTGACATTCTTATTCTCATTTTCCCTCTGGCTTTCCCTAAATCCTATTTTTTCGACTATTTGGTTATGGCAACTAAGTACTGTTCGAGGAGAACTAGACGAAGTGCACTTGATCATTCTAGACCATCTCATCCTGGGAGGAACAACGCTGTACCCGTTGCACTGGTGAGTTGGGGTGCTCAATTCTTCAAGGCAAACAGAATTCTGTGATTTGGTCGTCTGATTGATTCTGTTACAATATAGAATCCTTAAGCTAAGCTTTCTTTAACATTATTCATCTATATTTATAAATCTGACAGCATGTTTTACTGCTTTTTATGCCTTGGTTGATATATGTAATTTTTGGCTTTTCCTGGACTTGTATCTGGTTAAATTTATGTGCATGAATTCTGTTATGCCTTAAATATGCCTTTTGTATAATTCGGATCGTGCTATATTTGGATTTCATTTGATAAAAACGCATGTTATGCCCTCTTATGATTATCTGTTTCATTATTTGATTGATAATCTGCAATTGTGATATCTATTGTGGTGCAATACTGCATGTTGGTATATCTGGAATCAACACGTAATAACCATGCTCTTGTGTGAAATCTGTTCTCTTGTCACAAATCATCAGGCTGGATTGCAAAGAGACAATAGAAATGCATATTCATATTGAAAAAAATTATTTAGCCAAACAATTTAAACCTGTGAGAAATTCGGGTCCTTGATTTTTGCATCAATTTACCTGAACATTACAACAGCTTAGTTTCACAAAAGTAGGCTGTTGGAAAAGCAATATTTAAAATATTTCAATATAAATTTGATACCCGAAAGTGTCATCTATAGGCAGGAAAGCTTATGTAGGCTACCCGGTGCCTTAAAAGAATCTTAGTATTACAAATTCTCGACAGGACGGGACAGGACTTTATCTGAAATACAATCTCAAAAGTTGTATACAATAAAACCTCTAGTCATCATCGATGTAGATGGTTTCCTGCTGAAATAAACCACCAAATACCTTCCTGGTTTCTCTCTTGGGCTCTGTTTCTTTAGCTTTTGGTTTAGGAATATCCTTTGATTTAGAGGAAGGAGGTTGCTGCTTTCGAGCGGGATTTTTCACTACTGCCTTGAGCGAAGGCAGAGATCGAGCCTTGGCCTGTCCCCTGACGGTGGCAATCTGAACTTTTGGTTCCTCAGCAGGCTTTTGATTTTGAATAGCTGATTTAAGCTGTGAACTCAAGTTTTCCCAAGATATCCCTGAAGTCATGTCTTTGGCTTTATTGAAGAGTTTCTCAACAGATGCTCCTGCAGCTTCTGCTTTTTCTTGGGCTTGTGCTGCTTCCTCCTGTTCCAGCTTTTTCACCTCTTCCTCATGTTTCTTTGCTGCTTGTTCTGATGCTCTGATAGCTTCTTCCTCAGCCTTTGCTTTTGTAACGGCTTCGGCATAAGCCTTCCTTCTTGGGTCCTCCGGAATGGCACTGTGAATAACAAATTCAAACATTTAAACACGTGCTCCTGCTTGTTGCGGGTTTGTTTATAAATGGCCAATAAGATACAGGAGTGTGATATCACCTAAAAAATTCATCAATGGCCTTTGAGGGTGCTGACGGATCAGTAAAGACCTCAACAACCTGAACATTGACAAAAATCATTATTCAATGGCAAGAAACATGACCCCAACTTATGGAGAATCACACACACGAACAACACTTGGAGTGTAAAGCAAGTTGAGTCAGCTGGCAAGCCTCATCAGTCGTGAGCTGGTTTGGTTGGATTTTCAGTCGTGCTCGTTGAAAGTGCTCATGAGTTTTTTTTTTTTATTATCTTAAAATTATTATATATCATGTAGAAATAATATTCAAAATAATTTACAACATATTAAAATAATGTTCAATCAGCATTTCACTTTTATGAGTTACATATGATACATAATAACAATACTAGTAATAATATAATTTCATTGCTATTATGTCATATGTTACTAAAATTAAGTTCGATTCATATGTTACTCTTTAGCTTTTGCAAATGTTTATTAGTTATAATGTATGCATTTCTTATTAATATTGACTTAGTTTCAATTCTCAACTCCATTTTTCTTCTATGATTGCATTATTAATTCCCATAAATTAATCAAAGATATCTTTTACAAATTAATTGTGAAAACGATATATTCTGATAAATAATAATAACTTTATATATTTATGTAATATTTACTTTAATTAAAACTATATCCATATATTTTTAGGGTGAATTGTATTTTACCCCCCTGTGTTATTCATAAGTTGCAAAAAACTCTCTTATGAAAAAAAAATAGCCAGTGACACCCCTTAAACTTTTGAGAAAATAGCACACTGCCTCCTCCTCCTTATTTGGTGCAATTTAACTCTAATTTTTATATATAAAGACTATATTACCCTTACTCATTTCATCTATTTTTAATTTTTTTATTTTCATTCTCTAATTTATTTCTTTTTCTTTTTTTCTTTTTGTATATATATATATATATATTTAAATATAAATATATAAATACATAAATATATAAAAATTCTTTAATAATATTTATGGATATATTTATATTTTTGTATATAAATATACAAAATTTATACGTAATATATTATATATTTATGTTTAATATATAAATATATGTAAATTATTTAATAATATTTATGTATACATTTACACTTTTGTATAGAGATATACAAAATTTATATGTTATATATTATATATAAATGTAAACATAAATATATTGATATATTTATAAATATATTTGTACATAAATATTCATATATTATATTTCATTTTTCTAATTTACTTATTTTTTATTTTTGTATATATTTAAAAATAAATAAGTATGTATATAAATTATTTAATAATATTTATGTATATATTTATACTTTTGTATAGAGATATACAAAATTTATATGTTATATATTATATATAAATGTAAACATAAATATATTTATACATAAATATTCATATCTTATATTTCATTTCTCTAATTTAGTTATTTTTTATTTTTGTATATATTTAAGTATAAACATGTAAATGTATAAATATATAAATTATTTAATAATATTTATGTATATATTTATATTTTCGTATATAAATGTACAAAATTTATACGTTATATATTATATATAAATGTAAACATAAATATATTTATTCTAATTTATTCTATTTTTTTCACTTATATATATATTATATACAAATATATAATATACTATAACTATAAATATAAAATATGTAATATAATACATTATAACTACATAATATTTATATATATATATATATTAATAAATAAACATAAATATATAAATATATTATATTTACCTACCCCATCCCCCACCCCACCTTAGCACCCCTACCCATCACCCAACCTGCCCCCCCCCCCCCAGCCTTCCCGCCCCATTATCTTCAATGGCAGCAATGGCTACAGCAGCCATGGCAGCAAAATAACCTGCCACACCTAGCCAGATCTGGATAGATCTGGCTAGGTCTCACCACCGGCCACCATGGCCAGCGGCATCTAGCCATAGCGGCTGGTGGTTTTTTTTTTTTTTTTAATTATATACATATATATGTGTGAAAAACAGCGGCCATGGCTAGCCGTTTTCCTCCTGCGAGGGGCGGCTGCAGAGGCGGCCATGGCCGCCGCTTGAGAGGTGGGGGAGGGTGGGTTATATACATTTATATTTATATATATATGTATATATATAAATATACACACATATATTTGACTATATATAAATATTGTTATATACAAATATGTCTATAATAACTATATATTTATATATTTTATATTTTTTATAGGTAGAAATAATCTGAACCATCCTTTTTGTTTAATCCATCCAACGGTTGATGTTTATGGGCAAAATTATCATTTTAGCAAAAAAAAAATCCTAAACCAATTGCATTTACAGCGCGTGAACTACACAGCCGGATGGAGGGGGGTGATTTGCAATTTTTTCAAAAGTATAAGGGGGGTCATTGGCTATTTTTTTTTCATAAGGAGGTTTTTTACAACTTATGAATATCATAGGGGGGTAAAATGCAATTTATCCTATATTTTTACTAAGATATGTATATGCGTACATATAATGTAATATAATTTTTTAATTCTAATGTCCATAAAGTAATGTGAAATATAGTCATAAAAAGTATATATATGTCCATGGCTCTTATATGATGTATGTTTCCGGAAAATAATAAAACGTTTATAATTAATTTATATTTTTAAATTGACTAATTTCAAAGGATAAGGGCTTAATTTCTCTGTGCATCACCATACACCACAATATGAATTCAGTTGTCCCATTGAACAATACACACCTTATTTTCTGCAACTGCTGTGTTGGAGAATACATCAGCCACCAGTGAAGCTATCTGTGATTTTGCAACCTGTTTCTCATAAAAAAGACAAACAGAATAGATTGTGAGTAACTGAAAACAAACAGCATTTCACAGAAAAGATATTAAGGGAGTTTTTGGCAGCTACAGCTAATTCTGACTGAAAACTTGAGATTTTACTGGATGTTTTTCGAAATGAAAAAATATATTGCATACATTACATTACTTTGTAGTCGTTGGCACCAACACTTCCTTCAGCGGAGACGACAACGCTGTATGAACTCTCAGGCGAAAAGTCTTCAGTTAGTTTGGTCTTTATGAGGGTGTAGCTAACATCAGTCTTCACCACATTTTGCAAAAATTCTGCTATTGTCAACGGCTGAGATTTTGCAAAGAGGTTATTGAAGAAGGACGAGATACCGTCAATAATGTTGTAGGTGGAGGCTGTTGCATAAGATCCATCATAGACTATAGCCACATGGCTAACTTTTGCCAATTGTGCAGCCTCAACCACTTGCAGGGCATCGGATGTCGTTACTTCTGCACTGGGACCGTTCTCTGCTGGGCCGATCGTGACTACCACTTTGCTAGCATTTCCAATTGCTTTTGCAATTGATTCTGCATCGTCGTAGCTGGAATCAACAGCATTCAGCCGCTTCGACTCCTCATTAGAAATTATCTGCCAATGGAGGATAATATGGTGCTATAAGTATTAACTAGTACTAAATACTAATGAATATTGATGACATGATCATCTCATACATATGGATAAACGAAACAATTTTTTCCAGATGACAAGAAAAGATACTTAAAATGCGTATATTCCTGAGTGAAGTCAGAGCAGCACTTTTCTATTGAAAAATCCATTTAGGATACTGTTTTCCATGTAGTTTTTCATCTTCTATTTCAAAATGTGTGGAAACATGTTATACGTGTCAAGTATATTTACTTTACAATCAAGTGCTTTTTCTTGAAAATATTTAATGCACTTGTGTAAAGCGAAATAAAATATAGGATGGAACACCTAGTGAAATAAAGAATTGGAACTGCATAAATTTGTTTGTTTCTATTTACCACTTAAAAAGAGCATTATCCTATTAGTTTGAGCATAGGATATAACTATAATATAGATATATAGATATATAATATCACCGGCTTGTCTTCACTCTTAACCTTGTTTTTCACTTGATCCAATTTTAATAAGACCTCAGTGCAATTAATTCAATTGACTATATATATAATGAATCACTACTTTCCACATTTAATTTGTCATATGTGTAAGTAAATTACCTCTCTTGTATTTGTAGCTCTAATCATTCCAAAAACTCACAATGGCAGAGATTACAAAGAAGCTAACCTTGTACTTGGCAGCAAGACGAGCTAATTCTTGGGCAGCACCAAGGTCAGGGACTCCAGCCCTGACGCTAAAACCCTGCCGCAAAAGCGTTTGGGCAATGCGGATGCCTGCCTGACCGGTTGCGCCAGCTACGAAAACCGTCCCGGGGTCTTTCCGCCTCTGGCTCCCAAAACTCAAGCCCGAAGAAGGATTGGCCACCACTGGAGCTAAAGATTTCACATCAGGCAACTTGCCAAAATCAAAGCGGAAGGGGCTGGAATTGCCTGAATTCTTCTGGGTTTCTTCGGAGGAAGAATCATCGGCAGCTGGTTTGCCGAAAGGCAACAAAGATCCACCCTTCTTGGCAGAAACAATTGGCCTGCGATTCTTGCGAGTGATTCTTGAATGGGGAGTGGTGGTTAGGAGGATGGAATTTGAAGTAAGAGTTGGCGCCATTGAGTGGGGTGGGGGGGGGGGGGGGATGAGAGGAGAAAAACAATGTCAACACAGCAGGGATTGTTTTGTTTTCAGTTTTCCTTCATTGTTTTTTTCTTTCCTAATCCATTCATCCAATCAAGTTTTATCCAGTCAGGTTCTGAAAATGATTATAGGAAATGTCTATCTATCCATCTATCCCCTAATAAGCGAATGAGAGAGCCACAGCCCACAGGCCAAAGGCCAATTCTGTGCTGTGGATGTCAAGAAAGATCTATGAAAGTTTCATTTTTGGTTTGAGTGGCCACTGGAGTGGATGGGGGAATGAGAATGTCATCCAATCAGAATACGCCATTTGGTTGTTCTTTTATCTACATAATATAATATTAGTAAGAAAATTGCTCACCAGACATATTTATAACCAGAAAAATGAGCATGAGAAAAAGTGACAAATTTGCCTGTACCCTCCCTCCTCGAACTCGGCTCACTTAAAATAGTGTACTGTAGCCTTCATCCTCTCCCACAGCTCAATTACATTTAAAACGACACATTATTTTTAAAATATATGTTCTTTAATTACATTCATGTATTCATAGAATAAAATACAAAATGATATGTCAATTAAAACATATAGAGATTTTAGATTGATATAATATTCCATTTTACGTCTTCTATTTTAAGTTTTAATTACTAGTATTTTTCTTCTTTTATTTCAATACACCAATATATACCAAGTATATGTAATCAACAAGTAAGTATTCTTTCAAAAACAAAAAAAATATATTTTACACATGAAATTTGTAAAATAAAATGCAAGATAAAAATATGATATTAAATTAAAGATTTCAAATATGGTTCAATCGCTTTCATGTCCAAAAATATCCATTACCCAAACAATTTTAGATCAAAGGGTATCAATGTAATCCTTTCATAAAAAATTCTGGGGAATGTTTGGTTATGTTTTTTGTTTGATTTTATTATATGTTTATTATGTATTTTGAGAGCATGAATTATTGGAGAATATGAAAGTTATTTTCTGGTATTTTTGTTTATATTTTGGGGGAAACATTTTTTACTTTAGCAGTCAAATCGATTTTTTTTTGTTGGATTTTTAGAGTAAAAAAGGAATTAAGTGATTTATTTAATGTTAGAATAATAATAATATTATATATATATAATATATGTATGTATATATTGGAGAATGTGTGTTTTGGAAGAAAAATGGTGATATGTTTGGTTATGTTTCGTTAAAACAATATTGTTTTGGAGCAACATAACCAAACACTCCCCTATTCTTTTTTTTTTTATTTTTCTTTCGCCAGTGATTAATTGATAAGTAATATCATTCTCATTCTTATATATGTAAGGTTTAGGGTTTAAATACAAATCGCTCCAAACATGTGCATGAGAAAAAAATTATATATACCAATCTTCCAATCCACCGATCTTTAACACCCATCCTCTGATCACCTTTCCCTTCAAAGTCTTTCCTGTAGTTGTCACCACCTCAATCCTCATGATCTCTGCTTTTATTATCATACTTACCATTGGATATGATTGATATACAAGGATGGAGTGTAGGAGGAATCTGCATTACTAAATCAATTCCTAAATGTATTTAATATAAGGGCAAATCACATAATTAGTCCCTAAAATTTTACTTTATAATCACTTTAGTCTTTAATTTTTAAATATTCATTTTTTAATCTTTAACGTTAATATATTGTTTCACTTTAGTCCCCAAAACCATTTTCCGGCAGCTTTTGGCTGAAAAATTTACCAAGTTTGATATTTTTAAGGTCAAAATTATCAATTTATAGTTTTATATTCCACTTTAGTCCCTATCTAAGGTTTTATATTCCAATTTAGTCTCTATGTTTCTTTTCTTCTTTTCCTTTTTGTAAATATATGTACATGTGTGTATATATATTTGTGTATAATATATGTGTATATGTAATTGATACTAATATTAGTCATATATTCATATTATTATTAATGTTTAATAATAGATTAATGATATAATAATATCATTTGTGATACTATTATAAGTAACAATATTAATTAGGGCAAATTTTTTTTTGACCCCCCCTGTATTATAGGAAATAGGCGGTTTACCCCCCTGTGAAAAAAAAAGGAGTGAAACGCCCTCTTATGTTTCTAAAATTTCGATCACTGGCTCCTTCCGTCTATTTGAGTTGAATTTTCTATTAAAAGAACGAAAATACCTTTATATAAATAATTACTTTATATCCTTATGTTTTTCTTTTTTTATTTAATCTAAATTAAATAATTTTATATTTATAAAATGCATAAGATATTTATATAAATTAAATACTATTTATTATTTATAAAATAATATATACATGCATATATATATAATTATATATATACATATATGAATATAAAATTATTCATAACATATTTATATGTATATATATTAAATACTATTTACTATTTATAAAATTATATGTACATATATATAAAATTATATACATATAAACAATTATATAAATATATATATATGTATATAAAATTATTTATAACATATCTATATACATGTATGAAATAATTTGTTTAATCTAAAATTAAATAATTTTATATTTGTTAAATATATAACATTATATATAATTTCATACATATATATGTAATATTTGTAAAATTATACATACATATATATAAAATATATTCGATATTTGTAAAATTATATATATACATATATATATATATATAAAATTATCAAAACTAAATAATTTCATATAAAATATATAACATATTTATATAAATCAAATACTATATAATATTTAGCCCAAAAATTATATACAGATTTATATTATATATTTATAAATATTATAAATATTATAATATATGTATTATTATACACATATTTATAAAAAATTATATACATATACAAAATTATATATACTTATTTATATTTTCATACATATATATAATATATATAACACTTCCACCCTTCCTCCCCACCCTCTACCCCCAGGAATCGGCTTCCATGGCAGCCAAGTTTTCTTTTTTTCTTTCTTTTTCTTTTTCTGTACACAACGACCGGCGGCGGCCACTAGCCCGATCTGGTTGGCACACCATCATCCTTCCTTCCCTTACCCCTCCCCCACGCAACCGATTGCCATGGCAGCTTGAAGCCAACCTTTTCTTTTTTTTCTTTCTTTTTTTTAATGCGCGATGGCTGCCAGTGACTGCGGCCGCTGGCCAAATTGGTCAGCCAGATCTATTGGCAAGCATGGCAGCCTCCTGCACACACACATATATATAGATATATATTATAATATAATACTATATTATATTTGTAATATATATTATATAATATTGATAAATATATTATAATATATATATAATATGTTGTATATATATGTATATAAATGTATAAATAATTTTTTATGTATTTTTTTATAAATATTAAGTACTATTAAATTTGGACCATTCATTTAAACAAAAAGATCCAACGGCTGATATACTAAGGGTATAATACTTATTTTATCTATAAAAAATCACGACCACTCACATTTTTGGCCGTGTGGGCTCCACTAATGGTCTTAGGGGGGTTTTTCACTTATTTTTAAAAACACAAGGTGGTATTTCAACCTTTTTTTTTTTCACAGGGGGGTAAACCACCAAAATCATTTTTTGAGGGGATTAAAAATATATTTTTTCAAATTAATTATACGATAATAATTTTAATTATATTCATAATATGTAGTATTAATAATATTATAAATATTATTATTATAATAATTTATTATTATTACAATATGACTAATAATAATACATGATACTAATAAATATTAAATTAATTTTATTATTTTTAATATAATTAATCATAAGAATAATAAGATTAATATTATCAATGATAATAATAGTATTATTATGATAATATAATTATCTAATATTATTAGTATTATTATTAATAATATTGCTAGTAATATATTAATAATAACATTATTAACAAAAATTCAAGTAAGCAAAGACTTTTTCCAACAAGACAAAGAAATTTCCATGTCAATTGAAAATTTGCCAACTAAGAAAAAAATCCCAAAGTTAACGAATTTCGACGTGCCACATTAGCATTTCCAGCCATTTTATGAGATTCCGACAACTTTCGAACTAAATGTGTGACTTTTTTTTAACTTATAGGATTAAATTTGAAATTGCGTAATATATAGGACAAAACTGAAAGTTGGGAAATCTTATAAGACAAAAAAAAAATATTTTTCCCATTTGCTGGGGGTAATTGCCATGGCCAACCGCCATGGGGTGGGGACGGGGCAATTGGGGATGGGGATGGGGATGGGGGTTGGAGGGTGCGGGGTGCAGGGGTGGGTGGAATTATTATACAAATATAATTATATAGTGCTTTTATATATTTATATTTATTTATTAATATATATTATATACAAATATATAACATATTATAAATATATAATATATACATATAACATAAAATATACACATAAATATATTATATATCTATACATATGTATATAATATATACAAAAATGAAAAAAAGAATAAATTAGGGAAATGAAAATATAAAAACTAACAGTATTTTTTAAATTTAAAGGGATGAAAGAAGATATATGAAAATATATTTTAAAAAATAAAATAAATTAAAAATATATGAAATAATTATGGGTAATATAGTCTTTATATATGAAAATTGGGGTTAAATTGAAGCAAATCAAGAGTGGGAGACGGTGTGCATAATTTCAAAATACAAAGGAGGTTTTTTGCCTTTTCTTATTCATAAGGCCCTTTTTCCATTTTCATAGGAGGCAAAATGAAATTTTTCCTCAAAAAAAATAAAAAGTGACATTGGGACTAAATTGGAGCATAAAACCTTAGATAGGGACTGAAGTGGAACACAAAACTATAAAGTAACAATTTTACCCTTAAAAATATCAAACTTGGTCAATTTTCAGGCCAAAAACTGCCAGAAAATGGTTTTGGGGACTAAAGTGAAACTATATATTAATGTTAGGGACTAAAAGATGAATTTGTAAATATTGGGGACTAAAGTGATTCTAAAATAAAACTTTAGGGACTCTGTACCAACCCTAAAGTTCTGTATTTTTGAAAAATAAGGATTTAAAAATCAAGGTACGGGTTGGTTGGGTTTTAGGTCTAAAAAAATAAATAAAAAGGACTTGATTGTAAGAATTTTAAATGTTTTGGGGTCGATTGCAATTTGCAGAAACTTGATTGATCAATCTTTAAAAGTTTGTAGGTCAAAGTAGGATTTTTTTTGGTCAACTAGGTGAAAATAAGGCACTCAAACATTTGTGGGACTCGATTGAAGAATCAACAAACTTTCAAGGACTTAATCGAAACAAAGGTAAAAATTATGGGGACCAGTTTTAGATTTCTGAAAATTCCCTTTAAATACAATTTCCCCCACATTTTCTTCTCATTCTCACTCGTTTACCCCTCCTTTCCTCCTTTGGTGATTCTTCAGGTGATGGCGAGAACTCCCAAACCAACCCAACCAAATCACTCCCTACCCCGTTAGGAACTCATCGGCGTAGCATGCAGCTTGGGATAATAGATAGGCCATCGAAAAATTGAGACTGAAGCCACGATCACAATGGAGTGGGTGGTGCGACTTCACCAGTAACGGAAGCTGAGGTCTGGGTGGTGTTTCTACTAGTACTTAGCTCAGTGAACATCATGGTAGCCTTGGGTTAAAGTTTGGCTCAACGCTAGCGACAGAATTAAATAAAATAAACGCAATGGCAGGCGGTGACGCTGTTACTCGGAGCTACAATTGGACCTCAATTCAGCGGAGATTGGTGAAATTTAGTTGGGAATTTGGTTAGTTAAGCAAAGGTGCATCTTTTGGTAGTGGTGTTAGCCTTTTCCCGTGATGGTAGATGGTAGTAGTGGCGCGGCAGTGGTGTTGAGGCAGAAACTTCTCCTTGATGCGACGATCGTGGCAATGTTCTTGGTTTGAGGTTTTGAGGTTTCGATTGAGAAATATTGGGTAAAAGTTGGAGTTTAGGGATTAAAGATCTGGTACCATTTTGTTATTCTTAAGATTTGGTATTATGATATATGTATATATATAGCCATATGGAATATATGATAATTTTGAGTTAATTAAGCAATTTAAACCCTAAATTTATGGATTTGAGAGCTAAATGACAATAATTGGGTTATTAAGCTAATTGGCCTATTATTGATGATTTGGGACACTGATATGAGGTTGATTAGGTAACTAAAAAATTGATTATATCTATTACTCGTATCGCTAAGTACCCTATAACTGATAATAACTTAGCAACATTATTAGAAGTATTTCGTAATGATAATTTCGGACGAATTCTTATACCGAATTAATTGGGTAGTTACTGATTTTAGATAGTTAATAGTAGGATTTTAATTATTGGAGGTTATTCAGGTCGAATGTAGGTTTTGATAAGTAAATTACTCTTTTGGTTAGGTAATGAGGAGTAGGAAATTATGGAGCAGTAGGCTGTAACAACGTTGTAGAAGCTTTTGAGTTGAGGGTCTAACCTCCTAGGTGTTTATTTTTGTATGCTCGTGAAGGTTTGCCAACCTGGCACTTTTTTAACTTATCTGTTATTTGGATAAACCCCTGTGAGGGTTTTCTATTTCTGTATCGTACTAAACTATGTTTATTGAAATCTGTAAGTTATTCAGAATCTGCTTGTTTTCTGTTAATTGACATGTATACCCATGTGAGGGTCCACTACTTTGGTACTTGTTTTGTATACATTATCTGATATTCGTTTCGTAACCTTGTGAGGGTCTACTATTCTGTCTCGATTATACCTATCTGTTCTTGTGAAATGACCCTGTGAGTTCAATATGATTATGTAATATACTTGTTACTGTTATTGATATCGTACTTCCTTGTGAATTCGCTTGTTATCCGTTAATTGACACATGTACCTCTGTGAGGGTTATTTCTTGTTATACTCTGCTATGAGTTTGTACTTGACTGTTCTGACGCCTAGAACTTCTGATTATTATCTGTTATCGTACTTGTTCTTGATCAGCACTTGTTATTATCTTGTTATCCGTATCAATATGTATCGTTATTTGTTGCTTTACTGGCACACTTGTTTGTTTGTACATCGTTATTTGGTTTTGATGGCATTCTTGAATCTATTCTGTATATCGGTTATTTGGCCTTGACGACATAATTGATTATTGATTGTATCGGCCTAGTGCTAATCCCAAAGAAATGCTTGGATTATTATTACAGAATGGCCTTGCTGGCCAGTGTAATACATTATTGTTCCAGACACGTACCTTGTTATATTCATGATTGATTGATTAAAAGTTAAATTCTTATATGTTGGCATTATATCAATTCAACCCATGGGGATTCCCTTGGGAAGTTCAACCCAGAGGGACGCCATAAGAAGTTGGGCCCAGGGCTACGTCTGGAAAGACGGCCGGGCGAAATGGACCAACGGTGACAGATCTCCCGGCTAGTACCCATCTACGATCTTGACTCAACATGGAGCTGGAGGTAGCGAACTGTGAGTGGAGAGATCCAGCATGCGATCGACCATACGATAAAAGCAAGTTGTTACACGCCGAGTTGAGTGCTCGAGTAATGGAGCGATAAGGAAATCTTGTTTATGCTATACTGTGCTGGTATTAGCGCTTATATATTGATCTATGAGTAATAAGGTTGGAATGACCAAAAACCTGTTAAATTCGATATCATGTGTGTCATGTACACTGTTGATTCATATTAAAAGCACTTGTTACTGAATTGTTCATTAACTGTTGTATCACAATAGTTTTCCTTGCAATCCTGCCATTTTCCTTCTCTCACTAAGTCCTTCAGACTTACCTTGTTATTATTCTTTTATTTCCTTCCTAGACAGGTACAAAAATGGAGGGAGGGCTTATGACTTAGCTCAATGGCATTGTTCATAAAAGTGTTGATGGATATATGTACTCATAGGTCCACCCAGTGGCTAAGCTTTAATTTAGAGATATTGCCATATGTCAAGTTTGAAACTAAGATTTGTGGCATGTATATATTGTATTTCATGGGATGACATTTTGAGCTTATTTAATTATGGCTTAACTAAAATATTTGGGATACTGTAGGAATATGGTATGTAATAGGGTCCCTCGATAGTGCTACTTTAAGATTAGATTATGTTGTTTTCTATAGATGTTGTTCAAATCTTATGAGCCTATCAAATATGATGTTTACATGCTATAGGATTGAATTGGGTGGCATCCCAACTTGTGGACTATCCCGGGTGGGGTGAGGTGGTATCAGAGCCTAGGTTTTTGATGACTTAGGTTAACATAGGAATGATTGTTATAATTGGAATTGGTGGGTTACTAGAGATTAAAATTGAATTGGGAATTATCTAGGATATAAACACTCAGGGTAAGGAAAACTTGAGTTATTGTAGGATCTGATCTTAGGATATGGTTCTCAGATTGTGGGGAATAAGTTTGATTTTGAAAATGCTTTAGATATGTATACTTGAGTTAAAGAATACCTGATTTATGTGAGGATATGATTCTTAGAATGTGAAAGTTTTTGGGTAAGTAAAAATGAGGTTTTATTGTGAACTTGAATGTGGAATTGAATAGGAATATGAATTTTTGGGATAAGACTTGACTTTAAGGAAGTGAAGGGTTATGACCAAGGTACCTAACCAGTGAATAACCTCTTACTTCTGATATGTCAGACATATGAACGTATAGTGCTTAGAAAGGATGGTGTTGTTTAAGATTTTTGGTGTTATGTGAACAATATCGGCGGAGGTTGAGTTTGATGAGTGGATGACTACGTTAGGAGAAATTGTGCTTGGTGTGAAAAGAGTTACTTTGAAAATCAACATTTTGCGAGCAAGGTGCTTGGAAGTTGTACCTAGCGAATAGGGATCATTCTGGGAAGATATGAAATGGCCAGAAGGTGATTACCTTGAGGCAAATAAATTCCTGCTACGTACTTACGAATGAGAATTAGATGTATAAATACACAGGAAAAAGGGATTATTGTGGGAATAAGTTTATTTGGGAAATGAATAAATGATTATTAGAATGGGGAATGTTCGCTCTATATGTATAATTGGAATCTAAACGGTATTTTTATATTAGCAGGGAATATGATGATAGGAATTTGGGACCAAGGGATGGAAATTAAGGAAATAATGAATGATGAAAGATACATCTCCAGGACGACTAGTGTATGCTCCAGTAATCTAGGGATGTCAAGTATGAGACTCTTTGAATTTTGAAAGGGTGAAAATTTGGAGAAATATTTCACGTTTAAACGTGTTTTGTGAGATTTTAGATTTATAAGTTGAGGATTTTCCTAAATAGAGTTGCATTTACTGATTTAAAAGATCATATGGACAGATTAATATTGGAGGAATTCGTAAGGTGTGACTTAAATAATATAGTGTCAGTTTTGGAATACAAGAAATAATAGATAAAAGTGAAGAATCCACTAAACAAGAATTAGAAGAACAAAAAGAAGGATGAAGAAGATGTTGTTATTATTGTGGCAAGTAGGAATGTGGATAGAGGATAGAGATCGGTGGCATAATGGAATGCAATTATCTAATTTGAGGATATAGAAGGTGCATGAGAATGAGACCAAGATTTGAAATGGAGATGCAACCTTCCATTGACAAGGGAAATTGAGGATCATGAGATGTATCTATCAAGGCAGTGGTCAAATACGCTCATATATGCATATGGGTGACTAGTTAGCTTAGTAAGTGGAATATGATGAACATTTGAATATCACAATGATATATTGGATTTAGTAAGTTCTACTCTCTAAGATTTAAATATCAGATAGGTAGATTGATAGCTTAATATTCTCAGGAATTACTTGGTAGCTATTATGATATTATTAATATCTAAGATGCACGATATGGGCTAATCGATTTCGAGCTGATTCTCTAAGGCTAGGAATTGTAATTCCATGGGATATGACACTGCCAGAACATCCACAAATGTGAATGTGATCCTTAGTCGACTAAATCATAGCGGAGGGTCATCAATCGATGAAGCTAAAACACTCGAAGATCGTGATGAAGATGCTTTAAATTAGAAAATCTCATGTGAAGAATTGAAGATAATGTTAGGTCTTATTTCTCCCCTACTAGTAGATTCAAAGATAGGAAGATTGGTGGTATGAAACTTATTGTAGTGGAAGGACGGACCTTATAACCCTTTTGATGAGCAAATGATGTTAGTAATAGGGAAATTAACCTTGAGAAATTTTTAAAGTGTTATTCCCTTAATCACTGAAAGAAGTCAAGTTAGACCAGTAAACTATAGGGATGTGAATTAAGGAATGATGAGAAAATTGGAATATAGAGTAAACTTGATGAATAAAGGAATTGAGGGTACTCCTTACTTTTGGGAATGACCTTGCATCACTAATTAGGATTAGCATAGCAATAGTAAGAGCTCAACAAGACTTAACAAGTTTGAGAAATGGAATATCCTTTTTCCTCATAGGCTATTTAACCAAAATGCACATGTTTATGGTTTGTTTAGAATCGTAGTAAAGGAAAGGATATTTTTGAATGAGAAACTTAAGGAGAATGTGGGTCTAGAATTGCTCTTTTCTTGTAATAAAGACATTATGAATTAAGATAATGTTTTGGGATTGATTTATAAGGATCTTGTTAGAACCTTTGAATTGCTCGGAATTAAGGAATAGTTATATTACATATATGTTTAGGCTATGATCTCTCAGATATTTAAGGAAATGATTTTACCTAGGTTATGGACAATTAAGTACGACTAGAAAATATGTCAAGTATAAGTTCTTGGGGTTCTTTTGATTGGTATCAATAAGTGCATTAATGAGATCAACTAAGGAAATGCTAGATGTATATATGTTTCGTAAAGGAAATTTAGAAATATGAGGATAATCTCATACACCTTGGGAAAACTTAAGTCATAGAATAACCTATTTTGCTTATGTTCAGGATTATTGATATGGTGATTGTTTAAATGAAACTGAGATATCATTGAAGCGTTGAAGAAGAGAAATTCTTACTGTTGGTGAATGTACTGGTAAATATGCTTTGGGTCAACCTAAGATTGACGAACACTTTGAGTTTGAAAGTGAAAAATTGCTATATTCAGTGGTTCGCAAAATAAGTGAAGAATAGGTATATGTACCACAAGGATAAAGGGAAACATATGGCTAAAGATTCAGTCTGAACTCTTGAATGTTAGAGTAGAGTCTGATATTGCATATGTTTAGCTTTATACCCGAGACGGAGCCTAGGGAGCAGTAGACATATTGTTCGTAACTATATCTAGTATGTTTAGTTTTTGTGAACCTGTAGCTAGCTAATGTATAACTTGATATGAAGGCTAGCATGTTAAGTTTGAATCTGACTACTCCTTAACATAAATATCATGTAAGAGTGAACTTGTAATGTTGATTAATTGTTTGTTACTATAATGACTTTATGGTCTTTTAAATAAGAACATTGACTCTATCAGAACTGAAAGGGAGAATATTTTAAGTACTGAGATGACAGGTAATTAAGACAACATGTGTGCTGAAAGATATAGGAGAGGGAATATTAGCAAGATACTCAAGTGAAGATATACGATGCATTCGAGAGGCATAAAGGTGTATCGGGACTTGAAGAAGCAATTCTTATAGAATGTAATTGAGAGATAATAAAGATCGACTGTCCAAATCTAATCATTTTCTACCAGTCGGAACAATACTCTAATGAGAATCTGGGGACCAGATTCTTTAAGAGGGGGAGGTTTGTAACACCCCTAAAATTCGGTAATAAGGATTTAAAAATCAAGGTATGGGTTGGTTGGATTTTAAGGCTCGAAAAATAAATAAAAAGGACTTGATTATAAGAATTTTTAATGTTTTGGGGTTGATTACAATTTGTAGAAACTTGATTGAGCAATCTTTAAAAGTTTGTGGGTCAACCTAGGATTTCTTTTGGTCAACTAGGTGAAAATAAGGCACTCAAACATTTGTGGGACTCGATTGTAGAATCAACAAACTTTCAAGGACTTAATCAAAACAAAGGTACAAATTTTGGGGGTCAATTTCAATTTTTTTAAAATTTCCTTTAAATACAATTTCCCCCATATTTTCTTCTCATTCTCACCCATTCACCCCTTTTTTCCGCCTCTAGTGATTCTTCTGATGACGGCGAGAACTCCCAAACCAACCCAGCCAAATCACTCCCTACCCCATTAGGAACTCACTAGAGTAGCATGCAGCCTGAGATAACAGGTAGGCCATCGAAAAATTGAGACCGAAGCCACGGTCACAACTGAGTGGGTGGCGTGACTTTATCGGTGATGGAAGCTGAGTTCTGGATGGTGTATTTAGTAGTACTCAGCTAAGTGAACATCACGATTGCCTTGGGTTAAAGTTTGGCTTGACTTCGGCGATAGAATTGAAGAAAATAAACACAGTGGCGGGCGGTGGCACTGTTACTTTGGAGGTAAAATTGGACCTCAATTTGGCGGAGATTGGTGACATTGAGTTAGGAATTTGGTTAGTTGAGCAGAGATGCATCTTTTGGTAGTGGTTTTAGTCTTTTCCAGCAATGGTGGATGGCGGCGACAGGGGGGCCGTGATGTTGAGGCAGAAACTTCTCCTCAACGTGATAATCATGGCAATGCTCTTGGTTTGAGGTTTCGAGGTTCCAATTGAGAGATATTGGGTAAAAGTTGAAGTTTGGGGATTAAAGATCTTGTACCATTTTGTTATTGTTATTATTTTGTATTATGATATATATATATATATGGCCATATGGAAGATTATGCTTTAGGAAGAAAGACATGTGTTATGCATGTATGATTATATAGTTTAGTGGATCCAGATATTTCATGTAATATGATAATTTTGAGTTAATTAAGCAATTAAACCCTAAATTTATGGATTTGAGACCTAAATGACAATAATTGGGTTATTGAGCTAATTGGCCTATTATTGATGATTTGGGACACTGATATGAGGTTGATTAGGAAATTAAGAAATTGATTATATCTATTGGTCGTATTGCTAAAAACCCTATAACGGATAATAAATTAGCGACATTATTAAGAGTATTTCTTAACGATAATTTCAGATGAATTCTTATACTAAATTAATTGGGTAGTTACTGATTTTAGATAGTTAATAGTAGGATTTTAATTATTTGAGGTTATTTAGGTCGAATGTAGGTTTGGATAAGTAAATTACTCTTTTGGTTAGGTGACGGGAGCAGGAAACTGTGGAGCAGCAGGTTGTAATAGCATTGCGAAAGCTTTTGAGGTGAGGGTCTAACCTCCTCGGTGTTTATTTTTGTATGCCATGTGAGGGTCTGCTAACCTTGCACTTCTTTTACTTATCTATTATTGGAATAAATCCCTGTGAGGGTTTTTTGTTTCTGTACCATACTAAACTATGTTTATTGAAATCTGTGAATTGTTCAGAATCTGCTTGTTATCTGTTAATTGACATGTATACCCCTATGAGGGTCCACCACTTTGGTACTTGTTTTATATACCTTATCTGATATTTATTTTGTAACCCTGTGAAGGTCTTCCATTCTGGCCTCGATTATATCTATCTATTTTTGTGAAATGACCCTGTGAGGGTTCAATATGATTGTGTACCATACTTGTTCTTGTTATTGAAATCATACTTCCTTGTGAATTCTGTTGTTATCCGTGTACCCCTGTGGGGGTTATTTCTTGTTATACTCTGCTATGAGTTCGTACTTGATCGTTCTGACGCCTAGAACTTCTTATTGTTATTTGTTATCGTACTTGCTCATAATTAACATTTGTTATTATCTTATTATTCGTATCGATCTGTATCATTATCTGTTGCCTTGCCGGTACACTTGCTTGTTTGTACATCGTTATTTGGTCTTGCTGGCATTCTTAAATCTATTCGGTATATCGGTTATTTGGCCTTAGCGGCATAATTGATTATTGGTGTATCGTCCGAGTGCCAATCCTAGCGAAATGCTTGGATTATTATTACAGAATGGCCTTGCTGGCCAGTGTAATATATACATTGTTGTTCTGGACACGTACCTTGTTATATTCATGATTGATTGATTAAAAGTTAAATTCTTTTCAATTGGCATTATATCAATTCAACTCACGGGGACACCCTTGGGAATTCAACTTGGAGGGATGCTACGAGAAGTTGGGCTCAGGGCTAGATCCAAAAAGACGGCTGGGCGGAATGGATTGACGGTGACAGATCTCCTGGCTAGTACGCACGTATGATCCTGACTCAACAGAGAGCTGGAGGTAGCGAACTGTGAGTGGCGGGATCTGACATGAGGTCAACCATGCCATAAAAGCAAGTTGTTACACACCGAGCTGAGTGCTCGAGCAATGGAACGATAAGAAAATCTTTTTATGCTATATCGTGCTGGTATCAGCAGTTATATGTTGATTTGGGAGTAATATTGGGTTGACCAACAACATGTTAAATTCGATATCATGTGTGTCATGTACATTGTTGATTCATATTAAAGCTCTTGCTTGTTACTAAATTGTTCATTAACTGTTGTATCACAATAGTTTTCCTTTCAATCCTGTCATTTTCATTCTCTCACTATGTCCTTTGAACTTACCTTGTTATTATTCTTTTATTTCCTTCCTAGACAGGTACAAAAATGGAAGGAGGGCTTATGACTTAGCCCAAGGGGACTGTTCATTAAAGTGTTGATGGATATATGTATTCATAGGTCCACCTAGTGGCTAAGCTTTGATTTAGAGACATTGCAATATGTTAAGTTTGAACCTAAGATTTGTGGCATGTATATATTGTATTTCATGGGATGACATTTTGAGCATGTATTTAATTGTGGCTTAACTGAGATTTTTAGGATACTGTAGGAACATGGCATATAAGAGGGTCCCTCGATAGTGTTGCTTTAAGATTGGATTATGTTGTTTTCTATGGATGTTCAAATTTTGTGGGCCCATCGAATATGATGTTTGCATGCTATAGGATTGAATTGGATGACATCCAGACTTGTGGACTATCCTGGGTAGGGTGTTACAGATTAATTATGTGATTAGCCCTTAATATAATTTATGGACGGAAATCCTCATTTTTATAGAATTTTCATTGAGAAAGTATGGATCAAACCATTCTTTCGCTCCTTCATTGTTTTAACTATATCCTAATCTATAAGTCCTATATTTTTATAAATAAAATATCCTCCTAAGTTTAACAAAAGAGTTTGATATTGCTAAACTATCATAAAAAAAAACCTCTGTCTTAAGTGGACAAATCAACAGTTAATATTTTATTGAAAATATTCGTTGATTTTTAATTAGGTTTTATATTTTTAACTACTAGATAGTTCTATATAATAATAATAATAATAATAATAATAATAATAATAATAATAATAATAATAATAATAATAATAATAATAATATTGTCATGTAAGAAACAAAAAATATCAAGATCATACGGAAAAAACCTAGAATGTTAAAATATAGACAATTGACATGCATGCTTTTACAATAAACATATCTAATTTTAATTTCAATGAGAACTTTTAAAATAATACACAAAAAATAATTAAGAATAAATATTTTTGAAGTAATTTTTTTTATAAAAGGGTAATTTGACTATTCAAAATAATTTTATTCCATTCATATTGATTGTTAATGACCAATTACGAGATCGGGATTGCATGAAGAATGGCAATTCTATTCTTTTATCATTCTTCATACATATAAAGTATGAAATGAATCATAGTAGCATCATTTCTTTCTCATTACTTAATTTTATTTGTGTGTAGAAATCACCACCATAAGAGAACCTTGAATGGAAATTTGGAAATAATAATACAAATAATTTATTTTCATTTTTAAGTTAATTTTATAATTTGAAATGAAGAACACAAAAATCAATAGTGAGAAAATAAGAAGAAGAAATCGTGGACAACTTATGATTTAGCCTTTGACCCGTTGCTAAGATGTTCAAATATTTTCAAAATTAGAGTTATATTAAGTGATCTCCAGGGTTGAGCAACACAGATGAAAAATTATAGAGAAAAAGTGGCAAGATATAATGTCTTTGCTCTTGGCATAGGCAGTGACCTTTTGGAAACTCGTAAATTGACCCATGCTTTAGTTTGATTGATTGCGTTTATTCATTAATTTATAATCAAAGTTATAAAGATTGTCATGGGATATATTTTTGTGAAAAGACACCAACAATCTCTATAAATGACTCATCGTTTAACAAGAAATATTGAATATCAATATAGCGCACTTATATAATCTCTCATTCTCTCACAGTATTTGAAGATGTTTATACCTTGTTTTGCTATGCAGAATATTGTATAATCAAAATAATTTTGTACTTCGAGTGTTTATTGCAGAGTTTCGTTTTGAACTCTTACAAGATCTCTACCTCTATCATCATACTTACCATCCCCCAAGGATATGATTGATATAAAAAGATGGAGTATGAGTGGAATATGCATTTCTAAATCAATTTCTAATCAATGAATTTGATAAAATTTATTGATGGAAATCCTCATTCTTATATTGATTTAATTATATCCTAATCTATAAGGTGTTGGAATAGTGGCTCGTAATCCAATTAGATTGGCGTGTAGAAGTATTTCATGTAATAGTTTTGATTGAATGATATTCAATAAAATTGAAATTTTCATCTTATGCGTTTATGATTTCTTCACATGCATATGATTGAAGCCTTTAAATCATACTAGACTACGGGACTTGGTCACACATATGATGGTGATTATGAAACAGGTCTTTGTGGTCATGATTTTAAATATTTCAAGTCATAGAATCTTAAGAGATAAGGCATCTAAGATTCAGATAGACTTGCACTAATGATGCATGTTCCAAGGAATTGGATATTGCCCCGTTTCGTTGGCAAATATGTTAGGCATGATGCATGTTAGCGGGTGCTTGTTAGAGAACAAGTTCACTGAAGGCTTGCTTAGAGAATCCACTAGACAGCCGTAGTGGTACGTCGGTAGTGGCAAGTTATCTAGCTTATGATAGTGCATATAATTACTCCTTTGACTTTAGGTTCCACAGTAACCCTGTATTTGGGTCCTTGTGCTTTGATTTTGCTCCGACCACGCAGCGGGTCGCCTAGGGCTTAGATTGGACACAAGCTATCTAAGTATGAAAGTTGGTGAGTTCCAAGATATGATTCATTTCGCTTGTCAGTAAAGAAAGGTTTGACATCCTATGTATTATAAGATGATCGATTCCAAGAAATCCTTGCGCAAGGTGATATGACAATTTGGAAAAAGAGTTTTCTAAAGTTGAAGTCATAATAGGGAATCAAACATAAAGAATAGATACACAGTTATTGAGGCTATTAGGGAGCCGGAAAATATCTTGCCTTGGCCTCTTTTGGGAGATAGAAAACGGAAGGATCGTATTTGTACGGCAATTGTAAGCGGTAATGGTTCATCTCGAAATAATTTTTTCATCCAATTGGTTAGGCTCCATAGACTTGCACTAAGTACTGACTATAGCGATTGGATACTCTTCCATTAATGGAGATTAATTGATAGAGTTATTAGTTTAAATGAGTTTAAAATAATTTGAATATTTTAATATTCAAAATATCATAAAGAATTGTGAGCCAATGTCTAATGAACTGGTGAACCTAATAGGTCACACACAAAAGCGTAAGGAAACTATTATTTGATAGAAGGAATTTTCTAAAAAGTTAGAAAATCACTAGTAGGAGGTTTTCTTCTAAGGGAAAGAAAGTTGTTAGCTAATTATCAATTGGTCACTTCAGCATGATTAATTTAAGTATTAAGTTAATCAAAATAATTTAAAGAGTTAAATTAGGCCAATTAAATTAATGAGTTAATCTAATTGGTGCCATGTGACAATTTAATTAGTGAAAATTAACTTATGGAGTTAAGTCGATTTAATTAACTTAAGTAGTTAACTTAAATTAAGTAAATTAAAGATTCAATTTAATTAACTAAGGAATCTTAGTTTTGGAGGGAAAATCAAATGAAAAAGTCCATTTGAATTTGATGAATTGGCATTTTTAATTTATGAAATTAAAATCCAATTCAAGCTAAATTTATATTTAGCAAGTTGGCACAAGTGGGCAAAGTGTGAAGAAGCTTCCAATAGCTTCCATCCATCCATGCTTGCTCATTCCATGCTTCCATTTTCCCTCAAAAAGGTAGCACAACTCATGTGTCGAGTAACTACTTCCCTAGATTCTCTCATTCTCTTCTCACCCCAAAGCCACTACCCCTGTCTCTCTCTCTCGCCCCCCTCCTATCATCTTCTTCCTCCATTCTATTCTGGCTTAGAGTGTGAGAATTTGAGAGTTTTTCCTAGGTGTGTGGATCACCATTACAGGTTTCGCACTTGGGAAACTTTGATTTGGAGATTGAACTTTCCCTTGTAAGCTTGGGCTATTTTTGGAGCTGTTTTCCTCCTTATTTTTGGCCACTTAGAGGCTTTTTTTTGGAGGTCCTTTGGTGAGCAAAAGTTGCTACGTTGAGGAGCCTTGGGTGTAATAAACTTGATCCTTGAAGTGGAGAGTGTAGATCTTGCTTTGGAGGAGTCCAAGAGAAATTGTTGCCTTATTTTTCTTCAAAGGTAACTATTCTTGCTTCCTAATCCTAGTTTATAACATGTTGATTGATCCTTGGATTGGAGATTGCAATTTAATTTTGCTTTTAATTTGGTTTTAAATTATGGATCCTAGCCTATCTTCTCTCTTCAAGTGGTAGCGGAGCTATCTTTATAGGTAAATTAGGATTTTATTGAATAGATTCATGTGATGGATTGATTCTAGATCTTTAGGTCCTGGATTCAAATAATGCATTTAAGAGTTTGGATATGTTGTTTGTGGCTCTTGATGTGCTAAATTGAAATATGTCAATATGTATTTAAGTATTATTTCATATGTTGGCATGAGTTTTGATTCAAATCTTATGATGTTAAATTCTAATTTAGCATTGAATGATGTTATATATTGATATAGCATGTTGATTATAACTTTAAAGTATTTTGGCTATTTTTGGATCCAATTGGATCGAAGTTTATTGGAGATTTTGGAGAATAATGATTCTTCCTTAGATTTAATTTTTGAAGCATTTTGAGCACTTGAATTTTCATTTTTAAAAGTGCTTAAATCTAAAAATTTATCACAAATTCTGTGAATATCAGTTATGGAGGTGTCCATAAGTTTGGTGCACAAAAGAAGCTAAAAATTGACCATGGCTTGACCATAGGTAGCAAGTGGCATGGCTACTGCCCTGGCTACCCGCACTCGATCGAGCAGCAGGTGCGCTGTGAGCGCGTTTGCTACACAGCTTGGCAGGCGTGCTGGGCAGCAGTTGGCCAGGCTACCTAAGGTTACTTTGAGGCCTTGTTTTGTCCAATTTTTGTGTTCTAAACTCCTTTAATTCATAAAATTTTGATGCACAAATGTTGTGCAAGTGTTTGAAGAAATGATGGACATTTTTGCTTGATTTTAAAGTTAAATTTAAGTTAATCTTCAAGGCTGTGCAAAAATGTGATGCATAAGAGTTATGCTTATTTTTGCATCTAATTAATTGTTTATGTAATAAGCATTTAATTATTAGATTGAATGTCAATTCTTACTATTTTTCATTTAATTGTTGAATGAATAATGGATGAATGGGGATGAACATGAGCCTTTAATATGGTTTTATTTAAGTTCAATGCTGATTGAATGGTTGTATTAAATGGGATTTGCATGCCTCTTAATTTCTACTTTGTAAATGTTATGAGAGTAGAACTCTTGGGGTGAGGTTTTCTTCACTCTTGTAAATTACTGCAAGGAGGCAAAGGATGCCAAGATGATCAAGGAGGCTTGAAGACCCATGAATGTATGGGATATATTCATGTAATATATAAAATCTATTCATTTAATCAACCCACATAAAATCAACTAAGTAGTGCATTTATGGCTCTAAGTACACTACTTGGTTAAGGCTCATGGTCATCCCACCCTAGGAGCATGCTAGGTGTACTTACTTATTTATACTTTATTTTTCCTATTGATGTATGAGATGCACATTGAGGATATAGAGAACCTAAATAAGCAAGATAAAATTGATGAGATCTTCCAAGCAAGAAAATCCCTCAAACTTAGAAGAGTCTAAGTTTATCAAAATATTAAGTCAAATTGGACAATATTAAATTGGGTTTAATAATTCTAAGCCTTCTACCAAAGGCAATTGGCATGAGACGCTACCTTAATTTTGTGTCGGCTAATGAGTCGTGAGACACATTATTGAAGGAAAACTATGACCACCACTTTGGTATAAGATGCACTTTAATTTAAAATTCACCATGACATTATCTCACGAGTCATGAATGATCATGGTTGAGTTTATAATTAAAGATTCATTGGTGGGTTCGACTTAACACTTAGTAATATAGATGCCACACGAGCCGTAGGTCTATACAAAAAGTGAGGCAAAACACACAATGGTTGTATAGAGATGCAATTGGCAAAAAATGCCTACCTTAGGATCATGAGTAGATATCTCACGAGTCGTGGATCCACAAATGATGCCTTTGGACCTTGATTCTCACTAGGAAATGTGATTTCTTAAATTCCTAAGAGGGTAAGGAATTTGATAAAATAGTGGGAGAAAAACATGCTTGAAAGTCCATTAACATGTTTTCAATATCAGATTCAATCAAATGCTTATGTCTCTTTTTCGCCTTTGTAGATTTGTGAAATCTTCAAACATGGCTAAAAATATACTAAGCATCATATTAGAAACCAATAAGATAACTAGGCCTAACTACCACGATTGGCTTCTAACCTCAAAATTGTTCTTGACTCCAAAAAGCGGATATATATCCTAACTCAAAGTCCACCCGATCAAAGGGCCCATGAAACGTTCACGAAATGGGTAGAGGATAACCTTCAAACTCATTGCGTTATGATGGCCTCTATGTCCAATGAGCTTCAAAAGTCTCATGAGCACATGAAAAGTGCTTCTAAGATACATTTGTACCTACAAGAGTTGTATAATGTACAAACGAGGCATGAGAAGTATATACTTTCAAAGGAGCTCTTTAGGGTTAGGATGATTGAGGGGTCTAGTGTCTATGATCATGGGCTTCAAATGATTAGGCTTATTGAGAAGCTCGGTACTTTGGAAGTAGTAATGGACAATGACCTCTATATGGATCTAATATTTCAATCCTTGCCTAGTTCATTTGACCAATTCATCGTGAACTTTAATATGTCCAAACAAGAAGTCACAATCTACAAATTGGTTAACATGTTGGTAACCGCGGAGGCAACAACAGAAAAGGACAAGCCTTTAATGCTTACTTTGTCCAAATCTAAAGGCCCTAAGGGAAAGAAGAAAAGAAGTAAGAAAAAGAAGAATCATTCTTCGAAGGGAAAAGAGACATTAAAATAGAAGGATAAGAAAGATGCTACTTGTTTTTATTGTGGCAAAATAGGTCATTGGAAGCAGAATTAAAAGGAGTATATTGTAACCCTTGGGAAGGGTATGTATTTTATTGAAGTGCACTTAACTACCAATTCTTCCTCATGGGTATTT
Source organism: Jacaranda mimosifolia (assembly GCA_018894105.1). Lineage (NCBI taxonomy): Eukaryota > Viridiplantae > Streptophyta > Magnoliopsida > Lamiales > Bignoniaceae > Jacaranda > Jacaranda mimosifolia. The sequence continues at coordinate 14,360,024 of CM032128.1, read as the reverse complement.
GATGCCACATGCAGTTTTCACCTTTGTAATTCGTTACGGGGGATGGAAAGAAGAAGAAATCTAAGTGATGAGGATATGATCCTATGCCTCGACAATGGTGTAAAGGTTGTGGTCAAAGTTGAAGGCGATGTCAAGTTAGACTTACAGAACTCCTTTATTGTATTAGATCCTTGTTATTATTCACCTACTTTTGTGAAGAATATTATTTCAATTTCCATTTTGCATCATGAATGCTTTGATTTTCTATCTCGAATGAGAAATTGAAAGCAATAAAGAATGGTTCTTTGATTGCAATGGGTACACTTAGTAATGGATTATACATTTTGGATTCTCAACCATCACTTATGCACATTCATCAAAGTAACAAAAGAAAATTAGATAACCAAGAAAATGCATACCTTTGGCAAGCAAGACTTAGATATATTTCAAAATAGAATGAACAATTAGTAGCCCTCAAATAATTAAATGTTAGGGGATTAGAGGATTTACCTAATTATAAATCTTGTTTAAAGGAAAAAATGTCCAAGACTCATTTTGTAGGACAAACAAAGCGTTCCACAAGTCTATTAGATTTGGTCAATAGGGATGTGTGTGGACCACTAAGAGTTAGTGCAAGAAGAGGCTATTCTTACTTCATTACCTTTACCAATGATTTTACTTCGTTTGGACATGTGTAACTTAGAAGTACAAGTCTGAAACTTTTTAAAAGTTCAAAGAGTATAGGAATGAAGTAGAAAAGTAATTCGGACTTAGTATCAAAAACCTTCGATCGGATTGAGAAAGTATATTCTTAAGTACCGAATTCTTAGATTATCTAAGAGAGAATGAGATTCTCTCACAATGGACTCCACCCGGCAGACCCCAACATAATGGAGTAGTCGAAAGGAGAAATTATACTTTGTTAGATATGGACATTCCATGACGAGCTTTACCAATGTCCCTATCTCCTTTCGGGGATATGCCCTTCAAACGGCGGTGTGGCTACTAAATGTAGTACTCTTAAAGTCAGTACCAAAAACACCATGTGAGATGTGGTTTTGGCAAAACATCTTCTTACTCTTATTCAAGAGTTTGGGGATCTCCTGCCTACGTCAAGAGACTAGTTGGATATAAAGTGGATGCAAGATCTATTTTGTGCAAGTTTGTGTGATTCCCAAAAGAGTCTTTGCGTTATTATTTCTATGATCCATCGGAACAAAAGGTGTTTGTTTCGAGGAATGCCACCTTTTTGGAAAAAGAGTTTCTATTAGATAAAAAGACGTTGTTGAACTTGATGAAGTTCAAGATGATCATACTATCCCACAAGCGATAGAAACAAAAGAGCATAATAAGCCTTGCACACAACTTTCTAAAAGATCGGACCGAATCAAGAAGCAACCCGAAAGGTTTGGATTTCTTCATGAGATGGGGCAAACGGATAGTGATCCAAGGACATATGTGGAAGCTATGTTGGACATAGATTTGGGTCACTGGCTTGAGGTCATGAAATTTGAAATCGACTCCATGTGCTCCAACAAAGTATGGACAATGGTAGATCCATCAGAGGGTATAGTACCTGTTGGTTGCAAGTGGATCTATAAGTGTAAGCTAGGAGTTGATAGGGAGGTAACGGTCTTAAAGGCTAGACTAGTGGCAAAAGGTTATACTCAAAAGCCCAATATTGATTTTTTAGGAAACCTTTTCACTAGTCGCTATGCCTAAGTCCGTAAGGATTATGCTTGCCATAGCCGCTTATAATGACTATGAATTTTGGCAAATAGATGTAAAAATAACCTTTCTGAATGGAAATATTGATGAGAAAATCTAGATGGAGCAACCACAAGGTTTTTATATTCAAAGAGAGTGAGCAAAAAGTTAGCAAATGCCAAAGGTCCATTTATAGACTAAAGCAAGCATCCTGAAGTTGGAATATACATTTTGATAAGATAATCAAATCATTTAGCTTTATCAAAAATGTTTATGAACCATGTGTGTATAAAAAGGCTAATGAGAGTTCTCGATACAGTTATTGTGTTTTATGTCGATGACATCCTTCTCATTTGGAATGAGAAAAAGGCGGTAGAGTGCACTAAAACATGGTTATCTTCACAATTCTTCATGAAGGATTTAGGAGAGGCATCCTTCATATTAGGAATACAGATCTATAGAGATAGATCAAAGAGGATGTGGGGGCTCTTCAATCCACATACAATAACAAGATACTAAGAAGGTTTAGTATGGAGGAATCCAAGAGAAAATAGCTCCCAATAGGACATGGCATTTGTCTCTCCAAGTCTATGGCTCCTAACCTAAGACTAAGGATAAGAGAGAAAGAATGTCCCATATATCTTATGCCCTAGCTATTAGAAGTAAAATATATGTCATTCAATGTATGAGACTGGATGTAGCTCACGCTTTAAGTGTTACAAGCCGCTACCAATCCAGTCCCAGCGAGAGTCACTAGAAAGCCATGGAAACAATCCTTAAGTACTTAAGAAGAACTAAGGACTTGTTTCTAGTATACGAAAATGGAAATTTGAAACTTGAAAGGTTTTTAGATTCCAATTTCCAATCCAATGAAGATGACCTAAAATCCTATTCTGGATTTATACTTTGCTTTAATAGCGGCATGGTGGGTTGGAAGAGTTCCAAACAAGAAATTACAGTCGATTCAACCACCGAGGCAGAATAAATTGCAACGTCGGACACTGCAAAGGAATGTGCTTGGATGAAAAACTTCATCCAAGAGTTGGATGTATTGCCTAGCGTGCAAGAGCTAATAGTTGTCTATTGTGACAAATATGGAGCCACTCCACAAACAAATGAGCTAAGATCTCATCAACGATCCAAGTATAGTTTGAGATGATATCACTTGATCCAAGAGATCATTGATAGAGGTGACATCCAAGTGGAGAGAGTTGTCTCGGAAGAGAATATAACAGATCTATAGACAAAACTCTTAATGCAAAAGGTCTTTAAAAGATATCTTAAGAAGATAAGCATAAAAACTATAGGGAATTAGCTTTAGGGCAAGTGGGAATTGTTGAAATAGTGTCCCGCAAGCCAATTAGATTGACATGTATAACTATTTCATGTAACAATCTTGATTAAATGATATTTAATAAAATGACCCTCTTCATCTTATGCATTTATGATTTCTTTACATGCATATGGTTGAAGCGCCTAAATCATACTAGATTACAGGACTTGATCACACATATGATGGTGATCATGAAACAAATCTCTATGGTCATGATTTTAAATATTTCAAGTCATAGAATCTTAAGAGATAAGGCATCTAAGATTTGGATAGACTTGCACTACTGATGCATATTCTAATGAGTTAGATATTACCCTATTTCATTGGCAATCTATGTTAGACATAGATGCATATTATTAATGGGTGTTTGTTAGAGAACAAGTTCATGAAGGCTTGCTTAGAGAATCCACTAGATAGCCATAGTGGCACGTCAGTAGTGGCAAGTTCTATAGCTTATGATAGTGCATATAATTAGTCCTTTAACTTGAGATTCTATAATAACCTTGTATTTGGGTCTTTGTGCTTTGATTTTGCTTCGACCACGTAACGGGTCGGCCGAGGCTTAGGTTGGGCACAAGCTATCTAAGTATGGAGGTTGGTGAGTTCTAAGATGGGATTCGTTTCGTCCGTCAGTGAAGAACCGGTTGATCTATTTTATATTCTAAGATGATCAATTCCATGAAAGCCTTGCACAAGATGATGTCACAATTTGAAAAATGAGTTTTCCAAAGTTGAGGTCATAATAGGGAATCGAACATCAAGAATAGATACATAGTTATCGAGGCTATTAGGGAGCTAGCAAATATATTGCCTTAGGCCTCTTTCAAGAGATAGGAAATGGAAGGATCGTATTTGCACGACAATCGTAAGCAGTAATGGTTCACCTTGAAACAGTTCATTTATCCAATTGATTGGGCTCTATACGCTTGTGCTAGGCATCGATTATAGATATTCCGTACTCTTCAATTAATAGAAATTAATTGATAAAGTTGTTATTTTAAAGGAGTTTAAACTCATTCGAGTATTTTAATAGTCAAAATATCAGAAAGAGTTGTGAGCTCATGTCTAGTGAATTGGTGAACCTAATTGGTTCACAGGTCACACACAAAAGTTTAAGGAAACTCTTATTTGATAGGAGGAATTTTCTAAAGAGTTAGAAAATTCATAGCAGGCGATTTTGCCTAAGGGAGACAAAGTTTGTTGGCTAATTATCAATTGGTCACTTTGGCTTGATTAATTTAAGTGATAAATTAATCAAAATAATTTAAAGAGTTAAATTATGCCAACTAAATTAAGTTAATTTAATTGGTGTCATGTGATAATTTAATTAGTCAAAGTCAACTTAAGGAGTTAAATTGATTTAATTAAGGAAATCCTAGTTTTGAAGGGAAAATCAAATAGAAGAGTCCATTTGAATTTATTGAGTTGGCATTTTTAATTTATGAAATTAAAATCCAATTTAAGCTAGATTTATATCTCGCAAGTTGGCAAGTTGGCACAAGTGGGCGAAGTGTGAAAGAAGCTTTCAACAACTTCTATTCACACTATATATATCCCCCTAGTGTGATCAAACGTGCTTGCTCATTCCATGATTCCATTTTCTCTTCAAAAGGTAGCACAACTCATGTGTTGAGTAACTACCTCCCTAAGTTCTATCTCTCTCCTCTCACCCCCAAAACTGCCACCCTCTTTCCCTCTCCCTTTCACCCCCACCCCCCCATCATCTTCCTCTTCCATTTTTTTCTAGCTTAGAGTGTGAGGATTTGAGAGTTCGTCCTAGGTGTGTGGATCACCATTAAAGGCTTCGCACTTTGGAAGCTTTGATTTGGAGATTGAACCTTCCATTGTAGCTGATTTTTTGGAGCAGGCTTGGGCGATTTTTGGAGCTATTTTTGTCCTTATTTTTGGCCACTTGGAGGCTTTTTTGGAGGTCCTTTGGTGAGAAAAAGTTGGTGCATTAACGAGCCTTAGGTGTAGTGAAGTTGATCCTTGAAGTTAAGAGTGTAGATCTTGCTTTGGAGGAGTCCAAGAGAAAGATCCACATTGTTGCCTTATTTTTCTTCGAAGGTAACTATTCTTGCTTCCTAATCCTAGTTTCTAACATGTTGACTAATCCTTGGATTGGAGATTCCAAGTTAATTTTACCTTTAATTTGGTTTTAATTATGGATCCTTGTCTATTTCCTCTCTTCATATGGAATAAACCTATATTTTCTTTAAATAAAATATCCTCCTAAGTTTAACAGATGAGTTTGATGTTACTAAACTATCATGAAAAAGTCTCTGTCTTAATTAGACAAATCAATAGTTAATAATTTATTGAAAATATTCATTGATTTTTTACTAGGTTTTATATTTTTAACTACCAGGTAGTTCAATCACAAAAATGAAAGAATAAACATTAACTATAATACCATGTAAAAACCTTGAGAAAAAGTTACTTAACTATTGTATATATTTTAAGAAACAAAAGGTATCAAAATTGTACAGGAAAAAAATCGGATAATAAAATTTAGACAAGTGACATGCATGTTTTTACAATAAACATATCTAACTTTAATTTCAACAAGAACTTTTAAAATAATATGCAAAAAATAATTGAGAAGAAATATTTTTTTGAGTAACTTTTTATAAAAAAAATTGATCATTTAAAATAATTTTATTCCGTTCATATTGATTGTTAATTACCAATTACGAGATTGGGATTGCACAGGGAATGACAATTCCATTATTTTGTCATTCTTCGTACATATAAAGTATGAAATAAATCATAATACCATCATTTAATTCTATTCGTGTATAGAAATCACCACCATAAGGAGCCATGTATGGAACTTTGGAAATGATAATACAAATAATTTATTTTTATTTTTAAGTTAATTTTATAATTTCAAGAACACAAAATTCAATACTGAGAAAATAAGAGGAAGATATTGTGGACAACTTATAATTTAGTCTTTGACCCCGTTGCTAACATGTTCGAATATTTTAAAAATTATAGTTGTATAAAGTGATCCGGGGTTGATCAACACAGATGAAAAAGTATAGAAAAGAAGGCGCAAGATGGAATGTCTTTACCCATGGCATAGTTTTGGAAGAAATTATTAGCTTGTGTATTGAATAGAATTATGTGGGAGTTTGCCCTACATTGAAAAATAGAGAAAGAGTTTTATTATATATGAAGTACTTGTAGGATATAATATTTGAGTAAATGATTGAGGAAAGTGTGGAAGCTAATATATATTATTTATGTATAAAAGCACTTCGCATTTAATACTTTTCGCATGTGTGTAAATAAATTTATTTTACAAGCTACTTGTTCTACTTTTATTTGTGTAATTATTTAATCATAAAATTATTATCTAATTATGGGATAATAAAGGTTATATCTTCTATGAAAAGGTTTAATTTTTTCATGAAACATTGTATCAGATAATTCGAGTTAAACAGACATATTGTTTAACTTAAATAGTGTACCAATTCATAATTAATAGATGTACTATTTCATTAATTATAAATACATAAGGCTATCTGCAAATTTGATACAATAAGAAAAAAAAAGCTAGAAAATAATTTTGCGATCTCTGTTCTCTAAAAATATATTATTAGAAACTGCAAAAGAAATTCTGGTGGAACTCTTCAATATTGCCACTTATAGAGTTTAGTAGTTTTGTTGTATCCTGGGGGTGAATCACCTTATTAGATCAGTTCAAACTCTTTTAGAGTGGGAACAAAAATCACCTTAAGGATAGTGTTATCTGTTGGAATAGTGCCTTGCTGCCAATTAGATTTGCATGTAAACTATTTCACTTGTGTACAATCTTAATTGAATGATATTTAAAGAAAATGGCCATCTTCATCGTATACGTATATTACTTCACTAGCATTTGGTTGAAGCTCTTAAATCACATTATGACTACGGAATTTGGTTGCACATTGGGTGGTGATCATGAAATAAGTATTAGACGGTCATGATTTTAAATATTCTAAGTCATAGAATCTTACGAGATAGGACATCTAAGATTCAGATAGACTTGCACTAACGATGCATAAATCTAAGGAGTTGGATATTACTCTATTTCATGAGCAATCCATGTTAGACATGGGTGCATGTTAGTGGGTGCTTGTTAGAGAACAAGTTCACTGAAAACTCACTCAGAGGATCCACTAGATAGCCGAAGTGGTAAGTCGGTAGTGGCAAATTCTCCAGCTTATGCTAGTGCATATAATTAGTCCTTAGACCCAAGGATCTATGGTAACCTTGTGTTTAGGTCCTCATACGTTGACTTTTTCTTGACCACATAGCGGGTCATTCGGGTTGAGATTGGGTATGAGCTACTTAGACATGGAGGTTTGTGAGATCCAAAATAGGATCTGTCCCTCTCTCCTTGTGAAAGATGAGTGCATCTCCTACGTATTCTATAATAATCAATTTCAAGAAATCCTTGCGCAAGGTAGTATATCAATTTGGAAAAGTAGTTTTTCAAAGATGAGGTCATAAAGAGGAATCGAACATTGGGATTAGAAACATAGTTATCAAGGTACTGGGAAGTCGACAAATATCTTGCTCCAGCCTTTTTTGGGGAGATAGGATATGGAAGGACCGTATTTGCATGGTAAGCGTAGAGCCAGAATGGCTCACCAAGAGCGTATTCATTTTGACTAATTAGTTGGACTTCATGGGCTTGTTGCTAGACATCGACTATAGAGATTGGATACTCTTCAATTAATGAAGAATAATTGAAAAAGTTATTAGTTTAAAGAAGTTTAAACTCATGCAAATATTTTGATATTCAAAATATCACAATTAGTTGTGAGTCCATGTCCAATAAATGGAAGAACCTAATGGGTCACACACAAAAGCCTAAAGGAAGTTCTACTTCCTTTAATTGGTGTCATATGATAATTAATTTGTCACGTTAACTTAAAGAGTTAAGTTGATACCATTTAACTTAAATAGTTAAGTTAATTGGCTTAAGGAGTTAAGTCAAGCAATTAATTATATTAAGGAGTTAATTTAATTAAAATGAGGATTAGTTTTGGAGGAAAATTTAAATGAAGGAGTTCATTTGAAGATTCATTTAGAGTTAATTTTCATTACATTTCATGAGATGAAATGTATATACAAATTAAACTCAAATAAAAGTGAAATTGAAATTCACATTTTGTTGGCAAGTTGGTTGCCAAGTTGGCAACTACCTCATGGAGGCTGTGATGCCAGTAATCCACCCTATATAGAGATGGCCAGTCATGAGGGAAAACAAATGCTAGATTCCATTTTTCGCTCTATAAGTGTGATCCACTCATGTGTTGAAGTTTCACACTCTCAACACCAAATTCCTCTCATCTTCTTCTAAAATCTCCCCTCCTTCTTCTGCCTCCTCTCATTCTAGAAGATTTGAGGTGGATTGGAGCTCTCCTTGGGTGTGTGGCTTATAACATTATAGGCTTAACATGTGGGGGGGCTATATGCTCTTGAAGATCCATTGTTGTCCCGAGACTTTGGAGACAAATTTGGAAGCCTTGCGGATATTGGATTGGGCTGAATTTTTTACAACAAGGTCTCAAGTATGTTTAGGAGCTCTCTGAAAATTTTCAGCCAAAATTAAGGTGGTCCAGTATTGGTGTGATTCTGCTACACTAGGATTGGCACACTAAAGTGTTCATTGGCGTCATCCACTTTCTACCTTTAGATATTTTGCATTCAATGTATTTTTCCAGATCTAAATATTATTATGGCATGATTAGATCCTTGGATGTGGAGTATACAAGTTTTATTTAGCCTTTTTGTTGTTTTATAATTGGATCCTTGGGCTACTCCAACCTTCAAATGGTATCGGAGCCTAATTCATGCCTTAATTTGGATTTTTGGTGGATTGATTCATGTGATGAATTGATCCTTGTCACCAAATACTTGATTCAATTCATGAATTTGAGTGTTTTGATGATCGTGTGTGTGGCTCATTAATTGATGAATTGAAATATGCTAATATGTGTTTTAATTGTTGATTCATATGTTTGATTTTGATTCATGGTTGATTATGTTAAATGTTGATTTAGTATTGATTTATGTTATATGTTGATATATCATGTCTAACTTGGTCTTAAGGTGTTTTGGTCATTTTTGGATCTAATTTGATTGGAGTTTAATTGGAGATTTTGAAGAATGATGATTCTTTCTTGCACTTGATTTTTAAAGCATGTTTGAGCACTTTAATTTCCACTTTTGAAAGGTGTTTTAAAACTAAAAATTTATCTAATATGTGTGAATTAGTGTTATGGAGGTGTCCATCAATTTTTGGCGCACAAAAGTAGGCCAAAAATAGCCTTGACTCGGTCCGGAACCAAAACAGGGCAAGCTGCCGCCCTACTGTCGGGTGCTGGCCAAGCAGCGAGCACACTATGTGCTTGCCCACGTGTCACAGACGGATTCTATTTATGCAGCAGAACAACCATCTGTCCGTGTGGCATCTCAGGTTCCACCCAACCTTCGATCCAGCAACGTCCATCTCAAGTCTTTTTGATGACCTGTTTCTCATTTCAACCTAGTAACTTACTAGCATAAGCATTGAAAGCCTCCCGGTACTTGCGTACTCACCTATTCTGAATGCCCAGAATCATTGGAGGCTCACATTCATCACGCTGAGCTTGTATCCTTAACGATCCCCGACTAGCTAGCATGTACATTCTCAATCTAAGGTCCCTTACGCGTATCTCTCGATGGCAAAGGAGCAATCTTGCTCTGTCTCAGCATTGAGGGTTGCTTGTGTGCCCACAACATAATCCTCATGCTCATCAATCGCTCGGAGTGCCCAGGCCATGCCGTAGCGCCCTTCGTTCGTGCCTCGCCCGAGTAGGGCCCTATATAAGTCCAAGGCTTATGTGATGTGCCATCATCTTATATTAGTCCCGCACGAAGCATTGGACATCGATTCCCACTCGCTAGCAACATGCCACAACTTGCTTGCTATGCACCGTCACCCCACGACTACATGTCTTAAGCCAACGGATCCCCGTTGCAAGGCTAGAACCCATAGCACATGCTTTGTGAGTTAGTTCACGAGACATTTGGTATTCATCTTGATCACTCAATCGGCCTTGAGGTGTTGCCCCATAATTTTCGAAGCCCGCGGGGCAATAGCGTTTCCGCCTTCAAACGTCTTAGCATCCTCCTGGACTGGGCCCTCTTCGCCCCATGCTGCCCGTTCGGTTCCCAACCCGTCCGGAGACTCTAAACACTCATTTGAGATGTCTAGAGCTGATCATTGAAGGCTCCCCATCGTCTTCAAGGAGTTGTCCGCTTAGTACCTTGATAGTACGGAGAGAACCGGCCGGTGCCCACCGTCCCAACAACCCTTCAGACATGCATGTCCCCCTTATAATAGGCTTAAAAAAGATTTCTATTTTCCCCACAGTAGACATTGAAATGCCGAGGATGCAAACATTTTCGCAACTTCCTCTCCCGGCATCTAAATCACTTGCTACTTGAACCGTTGGATATCTCTTGGCTTATACATTAACTCCACAAAGTTCCAGCCCCGTCCGATTCTCCATGGAACTGTAATTGTCCTCGTATTAGGCTGGAATCACAACAATGCAACTACACTGCCACATTGTAAAGATCTTCGCCGTTTCCTATCCAAACGGAACCTTTTACTGGTGAAACTTTGTGGGAACATTTCCAACACCTCAAGGAACATTCCAAAGAAACAGTTTCACAAAATTCCTTTTACAATCCACTCTGCTCAGTGCATCTTTGCGCTACCTACGCGCAAAAGACCGCTCCTGGTAGCTCTTAATGTTTGGTGCCCAAACGGACACGGAATGACTTCAAACTTGGTGGGAAGTATCCTCATACCATAGGAAATATGCCATTATAATAGTTTTCAATCTAGGTAAGCCAACAATGCCTTGTTGCTCCTAACGCCCCTTCAAGTCACAGTCGCCATTCGTCTCCAACGAGCAACCTGTGACATTCTCTCCCACTTGATCCGTTGACGTCCTCATCAGCACATAAACAAATACTCGAAGTATATGCGGTGCCCCAACTCAATTATGATCAATTTTGCACCGAATAAGTCTTAGCTCCTCTGAGCGCTCAAAACTGTGCCTCTGCACACTCAGTTTGTTCCTCTAAACAGTGCCTTCTAGCACAACTCGGAAGAAGCTTGCACAGCCGCCCGATGACTACTAAAAGATAACGGCCCTCAACTCGGCCAACTATGTTCAAATCAAATCATAAGATGGGAAGTCCACGTGCGATCCCCGCGCTCTCCCCCACTGGAGGTGTTGCTGCCCTTGGCAAATACTCATCGTTTCAAGTGACTATCCTCAGCCAACTTGAACCCAAAACTCAGGCCCTCTGCCCAACACTCAAGACTCAGGGCCTCTCTGCTTGATCTCAAACTCGACTGCTCAGCTTGGCCACTCTACCGACTAATACCGCACAAGAAGCTCTCGATTCTCTGCTCAAAATCTAGTCTTGGAGATTGCCGCTCCACTCAATTCTTCTCATGGGACCTCATGCCCCTACCAAATCCTAAATTCGATCGCCCAGCACGACTAACTCTACCAACTGGCACCACACAGGGAGCCTGACGCTCCGTTCAAAATTTGCTCATGGAGCCTGCTACTCCGTTTAGTTTTACATATGGGGCCTTGTGCCCTTTCTCAACTCTTGATTGCCCATCTCAGAAATCCCTAGACCGCAGAGCCCATATAACGGTATCAGAATTCCTTTGAAGAACATTCCTAATTTAGCTCAAATCGGCTTGGTAGGCTCCCACACTCAAGCTCGGAACAATTCTCAACTCGATTGCACCCAAAATGGGATCTACTTATCACGGACGGAATTGAAATTTCTTTTAATTCCAAACCTAACAGCATGTGTCCCTATTTGGAGCACGCAACTCTGCTTAAGAGTACTCATTCCCCAATCGGGGAAACTCAAATTCTTGTAAAGTCGCTACATGGTGTCCGAGACTTCTGGTAGCTTCTCAACTCAATATCTCCGTTCCCAAGATGTCCCAAAAAAATTCTTGAAACTCAACTCAATGTCACACCTCATGTGCTATGGCGTCTCTATGTCGTCCCAACAATAAGCTTGTATTTTCGTTGTGGAAATTTTCTCCTCAACCCAAAGGTCGCATTCTATCCACCTAAATGGCCTCATCGCCTTAATCACCTCCTGACTTGTGGCCCTCCGTAACATGGTTGCTTATCCTCACAAACATGGCTCACTCAGTCCACTCGGCTCTCCAGCATGTCCCCACATGGAAGTTAAGATGAATATATCATACTGATTATGTTACCAATATTTCCCACAAAATGATCAAAAGCCTGTTTGCCCAAAAAATATCTTATTGCGCTAACCGATTCTTTGCCTCGTGCAATTTTTGGTAGCCATGCGCCCAGCGCAAATAAACTACCAACCAAAAGTTATCGATGATGCCCACAGAGATCAATTGTAGTCACTAATAAGAACAAAACAATCAGGTTAATGCACTTCACCGAATCATAACGGCCACATTGCAAATCGGCTAATAAACTTCACTCAATCCGCAGATATCAATAACTCGGTACTCCAGCAATACTCTTCGAGTGTTACCGACCACAACTGCACAATCAGGTTATTGGAATTTGCCCAACTGACATTTGCACTAGAACTTGGGTTAATAAGTTTTGCCCAAGCTATAGCCGTCAATAACGGTGCTCTCGAAGCCAAACAGTTGCACTAAAAGCTCAGTCTCTGCAAGCAACGCCCACTGCTCGAAAATAGGATGCGAATTGATAGCAAACTCGATAACCGACATCCCTAAAATCATATCCAATCCACAAACGGCTCATTGAAGCATTTTAAAGCCTAAGACAACAAGCCAACACAATCTGTGCTGCAAACCGACATGATTCTATCAAAACGTCATAGGTTTCAACCCACTTGTTCATGTCGATTTCGTGTGCCAATCCCTTATTCAAATAGTATTCGGGTTCTGGAAGGTTGATCATCCGATCGGCTCAATTCACTTCCTGCCTGAATTCTCACACACAGTATAAACTCAAACTCTGATACCACCTATCACAGATGGACTCTGTCTATCCAGCAGAACAACTGTCTGTCCATGTAGCATCTCAGGTTCCACCTAACCTTCGATCCACCAACGTCCATCTCGAGTCTTTCGGATGACCCGTTTCTCATTTTGGCATAGTAGCTTACTAGCATAAGCATCAAAACGCCTCTTGGTACTTGCATACTCGCCTATTCTGAATGCCCACAATCATCGGAGGCTCACGTTCGTCATGCCGAGCGTGTTCCCTTAACGGTCCCCGACTAGCCTGCGTGCACGTTCTCAATCTAAGGTCCCTTATGTGCATCTCTCGATGGTAAAGGAGCAATCTCGCTTTATCTCAGCATTGAGGGTTGCTCGTATGCCCACAACGCAATCCTCGTGCTCAGAGCACCTAGGCCATGCTATAGCGCCCTTCGTTTGTGCCTCGCTCGAGTAGGGCCACATGTAAGTCCAAGGCTTATGTGATGTGCCATTATCTTATATTAGTCCCGCACGAAGCATTGGACATCGATTCCCACTTGCTAGCAACATGCGACAACTTGCCCGCTATGCGACGTCGCCCCACGACCACATGTCTTAAGCCAACGGACCCCCGCAGCAAGGCTAGAACCCATAGCACATGCTTTGCGAGTTAGTTCATGAGACATTTGGTGTTTGTCTCCATCATTCAATCGGCCATGAGGTGTTACCCCATAATTTTTGAAGCTCACGGGGCAGTAGCATTTCTACCTTCAAACCTCTCGACACCCTCCCAGACCCAACATGGGCCCTCTTGGCCCCACACCCACCATTCGGTTCTCGACCCGTCCGGGGACTCTAAACACTCATTTGAGATGTCTAGAGCCAGCCCTCGAAGGCTCCCCATCTCCTTTAAGGAGTTGCCCGCTTAGTGCCTTGATAGCACGGGGAGGATCGGCCGGTGCCCATCGTGGCATGCCCACCGTCCTAACAGCCCTTCAGACATTCATGTCCCTCTTATAATAGGCTTAAAAAAGATGTCTGTTTTCCTCATAGTAGATATTGAAATGCCGAGGATGTATACATTTTCGCAACTTCCTATCTTGGATCCAAATCACTTGCCACTTGAACAGTTGGATAGCTCTCGGATTATACATTAACTCCACAAAGTTCCATCCTCGTCCGATTCTCCATGAAACAGTAATTGTCCTCGCATTAGGCTGTAATCACAATAATGCCACTGCACTGCCACGTTCTAAAGATCTTCGCCGTTTCCTATCCAAACGGAACCTTATACTGGTGAAACTTTGTGGGAACATTTTCAACACCTCAAGGAACATCCCACAGAGACAGTTTCACAAAATTCCTTTTCCAAGCCACTCTGCTCAATGCATCTTTGTGCTACCCGTGCACAGAAAGACCGCTCCCTGTAGCCCTTAATGTTCGGTGCCCAAACGGACACGGAATGACTTCAAACTTGGTGGGAAGTATCCTTATACCTCAGGGAATATGCCATTACAACAGTTTGGAATCTGCACCTCATAAGAATCTCTACTCATGGTCCGTTTCCGCCCTACCGGGTGAGCCGACAACGCCTTGTCGCTCCTAATGCCCCTTCAAGTCACGGTCACCATTATTCTCCAATGAGTGACCTATGACACCGTGGCACTGCCACACAGGCTGGCCAGGAAGCAACGGCCCTTTGAGCTTTGGATAAGTTTTGAGGCTTGATTTGTGTTATTTTGTGCTCAAAAATGATATTGATTCATACTAATTAGACACATAAATGTTGTGCAAGTTCTCAAAATTATGTTTGACATTTTTGAATACTTTTAAAATCTTGTTCAAGTTAATCTTCAATTTTGTGCAAAAAATGAGATGCATAATTGTTATGCTTATTTTTGCTAGTTAATTAATTGTTTATGAGATAACATTTAATTTGTTGAATTGAATGTCAATTCTTATTTATTGTTCATTTAATTGTTGAATGGATGATGAATGAATGGGGATGAACATGAGCCTTTAATATTGATTTTATTTGTTTCAAGTTGTTGAAAATGGTTGTATTAAATAGGGCAAACTTGCATGCCTCTTAATTTCTATCTTGTAAATGTTATGAGAGTAGAATCACTAGGAGTGAGGATCTCTTTTCTCTTGTAATTGTTGCAAGGAGACAATAAGACCAATAGAAGCATGAAGACCCATGAATGTATGGGATACATTATTGTAATAGCTAGATTTAATCAACCTACTTAAAATCAATTAAGTAGTGTGGCTCTAAAGTGCACTACTTGGTTAAAGCTCATGGTCATCCCACCTTAGGAGCATGGTAGGCGCATTTACTTCCTTATTTATGCTTTCTTTATTCTATAGAAAACCTACAGGGTATAGAAAACCTAAATAAGTTTCAGTATGAGATACATGGTTAGGATATAGAAAACCTAAATAAGATATGATAAAATTGATGAAATCTTTGCAAGTAAGAAAATCCCTCCACTTAGAGGAGTCTACGTATTTCCAAAATATTAAGTCAAAATAGATACAAATTAAAAGGAGTTTTAATTAATCCATACCTTCTGCCAATAGTATGTGACATGAAATGCTACCACATTTATGTGATGTCTCACGAGTCGTGGGTCATGTTTATGGAGAAAAGCTACGCTCACATACTTAGCATAGATGCAATTTTAATTTGGCACTTCCTATGCATTGTCTCACAAGTCGTGGAATGCCATAGTGCGGCTCTAAATCAAAGATTGATTAGTAGGTCCAACTTAAACACACAGTAGTGTAGATATCGCATGAGTCGTGAGTCTACATAAAGAGTGAGGCAAAACATATCAAGAGTTGCATAGAGATGCAATTAGCAAAGTTGCTTACCTTAGGATTGTTTGTGGATGTCTCACGAATTATGGGTCCATTACAAGTCCTTTGGGCCTTGATGCTCCCTAGGAAATGAGATTTCTTGAATTCCTTAAGGGGTTGTGGAATTTGATAAAATAGTGAGGAGAAAAATGTGCTTGAAAGTCCATGAACATGTTTTCAATATCTATATTCAATCACATGCTTATATTCTCTTTTTTGCCTTTGTAGATTTTTGAAATCTCAAAGTCAAAATGGTTAAGAATCTACTCGACGTGATTTTGGAAACTAATAAGCTTACTGGGCCTAACTTTTTAGATTGGCTGAGAAACCTCAAGATAATTCTTGATTCCAAAAAGATGACTTATGTGCTTATTCAAAGTCTGCCAGACACAATAGGCGATGATGCTAATGATGAGGCACGTGAAATGTTCACGAAGTGGGTAGATGATGATATACCAACACGATGCCTCATGATGGCTTCTACGTCCAACGAGCTCCAAAAGTCTCATGAGCACATGAAAATTGCTCACGAGATTCACTTGCACCTACAAGGATTGTATGGTGTGCAAACTAGACATGAACGGTTCTCATTATCTAAGGAACTCCTTCGGAGTATAATGAATGAAGGCTCAAGTGTCCATGATCATGGCCATAAGATGATCAGTCTCACTGAGAAACTTGCTCAATTGGACGTGGTTATATACAACGAGCTCTATGTGGATTTGATCCTTCAATCATTGCCTAGCTTCTTTGACCAATTTATTATGAACTTCAATATGTCCAAACAAGAGGTTACGATTAACGAATTGGTCAATATGTTGGTGGTCGCCGAGGTGACTGTGAAGAAAGATAAACTGTAAATGCTTACTTCCTCCTCTAAGTCTAAAGGCCACCCTAGAAATGCTAGAAAGTGAGGTAAAAGGAAGAAAATTTTTTCCTCCAAGGGAAAGCAACCATTAAAGGCCTTGGGCAGAGTTGAGAAGAAGAAAGAGGCTAAAGCTGATGCAATTTGTTTCTATTGTGGTGAGAAAGGCCATTGGAAGAGAAATTGCAAGGAATACCTTGCAACCCTAGGAAAGGGTATGTGCTTTATTGAAGTGCATTTAACAATAATTTTTTCCGCATGGGTATTTGGTACCACATGTGGTTCTCACCTTTGTAATTCGTTACAAGGGATGAAAAGAAGAATGAGTCTAAATGATGGGGATATAATCCTTCTCCTAGGCAATGGAGCAAAAGTTGCGGCTAAAGTCGAAGGCATAATGAAGTTAGACTTAGGGAACTCTTTCCTTGTATTAGATCCTTACTTTTGTATATCCAATCTTGTTAAGAACATTATTTCTATTCCCATTTTGGATAATGAAGGATTTGATTTTTCTATATTTAATGGGAATTTGAAGGTATTAAAGAATGGTTCTTTAATTGCTCAAGGTATATTAAATAATGGATTATACATTTTGGATTCTCAACCATTATTAATGCACATTCAACAAAGTAAGAGAAAACTAGATATCCAAGATGATGTCATGTTGTGTCACGCAAGATTTGGATACATTTTAAGAATAGGAGAAACAAGTTAGAATCACTCAAAGCACTAAATGTTAGTGGCATTGAGGATCTTCCTACTTGTGAATCTTGTTTAAAGGGAAAAATAGCCAAGGCTCATTTTGTAGGACATTAGAAGTGAACCACACATCTTTTAGACTTCATTTGTATGGACGTTTGTGGACCACTAAGAGTTAGTGCAAGAGGAGGCTATTCATACTTCATTACCTTCACCGATGATCACACTTAGTTCGAACACTTGTATCTTATGAAGTACTAGTCCGAAACTTTTGAAAAGTTCAAAGAGTATAGGAATAAAGTAGAAAAGTAATTGGGACTAAGTATTAAAGCTCTTCGATTAGATTGAAGAAGGGAATACTTGAGTTCTGAATTCTTGAATTATCTAAATGAGAATGGGATTCTCTCTCAATGGACTGCACTCGGCACACCCCAACATAATGGAATACACGAGAGAAGAAACCGTACCTTGTTGGACATGGTACATTCCATGATGAGTTTCACCTATGTGGTTAATGCCTTTTGGGGATTCGCCTTAGCAATGGCGGTGAGGGTACTAAATGTAGTACCCTTAAAGTTGGTGCCAAAGACACTACATGAGATGACATATGGAAAAACACCTTTTTACTCTTTTCTAAGAGTTTGGGGGTCTCCCACATACGTCAACAGGTAAGTGGAAGACAAGTTGGATGTAAGATATACCTTATGCAAGTTTGTAGGATAGCCAATAGAGTCTTTAGGTTATTACTTTTATGATCCCTCGAAAAAAAGGTGTTTGTTTCAAGAATTTCCACCTTCTTGGAAAAAGAATTTCTATTAGATAAAAATGGTATTGTTGTTGAACTTGATGAAGTTTAAGATGACTAGAATATCACACAAGCGGTAGAAATAAGTGAACAGCAAAAGCCTAACACACAACCTCTAAGAAGGTCGGATCGGATCAAGAAGCAACCCAAAAGATTTGAATTCCTTCATGAGACAGGCCAACTAGATAGTGATCCTAAGACTTATGAGGAAGCTATGTCGGACATAGATTTGGGACATTGGCTAGATGCCATGAAATCTGATATAGACTCCATGTACTCCAACAAAGTATGGACTTTGGTAGATCTATAGGAGGGTATAGTACCTGTTGGTTGCAAATGGATCTATAAGAAAAATTTAGAAGTCGATGAAGAAGCTACCACCTTTAAGGCACGACTAGTGGCAAAAGGATTCACTCAAAGACCCGGTATTGATTTTGAGAAAACCTTTTCACTAGGCGTTATGCCTAAGTTCATTTGGATTATGATTGCTATAGTCACATATTATGACTATGAGATATAGCGAATGGATGTAAAGACCACTTTTTCTAAATGAAAACATTGAAGAAGAAATCTATATGGTGCAACCACAGGGTTTGGAAACTTGAAAGGTCCATTTATGGACTTAAACAAGCGTCCTGAAGTTAGAACATATATTTTGATAAGACAGTCAAATCATTTAGCTTTATAAAAAATGCGTATGAACCATGTGTGAATAAAAAAGGCTAGTGGGAGTAGTATACAGTTTATTGTGCTTTATGTCGATTACATTCTTTTCATTGGGAATGGGAGAGAAACGCTAGAGTGCACTAAAGCATGGTTATCTACACAATTCTCCATAAAGGATTTAGGAGAAGCATCTTTCGTATTAGGAATATGAATTTAAAGATAAGATACTAAAGAGGTTTAGTATGGAAGAGTCCAAGAAGGAATTTACTCCTATGGGACATAGTCTTCGTCTCTTCAAGTCAATCATCTCTAAGATTAACGACGAGAGAGAAAGAATGTCCCACATACCTTATATGTCCACTATTGGGAGCATAATGTATGTTGTTCAATGTATAGGGCTGAATGTAGGACACGCTCTAAGCATTACGAGTCGCTTTTAATCTAACTTCGGTGAAAGTCATTGGAACACCGTAAAAGCAATCCTAAAGTACTTAAGAACTAAGGATTTATTTTTGGTGTACGGTAATGCAGAATTGAAACTCGAGTGGTTTTCGGATTTTAGTTTTCAATCCGATGTAGATAACCTAAAATCCACTTCAGAATTTATATTTTGCCTTAATGGCGACGCGGTGAGTTAGACGAGTTCCAAACAAGACACCATGCTGATTCAACCACTGAGGCAGAATATATTGCGGCTTTAGAAACTACAAAGGAAGGTGTTTGGATGAAAAAATTTATCCAAGAGTTGGATGTAGTGCCTAGCATTGCTAAGACTGTAGTTGTCTTCTATGACAACAATGGAGCGGTTACGCAAGCAAAAGAGCCAAGATCTCATCAACGATCTAAGCACATTTTGAAGCGTTATCATTTGATCTAGGATATCTTTGATAGAGGCAATATCCGAGTGCAGAGGGTAGCCTCATAAGAGAATATAGCAGATCAACTAATAAAACCTTATCACAAAAGGTCTTTGAAGGACATCTTGAGAAAATGGGTCTTAAGACTATGGGGAATTAGCTCTAGGGCAAGTGGGAGATTGTTGGAATAGCGCCCTACAGCTAATTAGATTGGCATGTAAACTATTTCACATGTGATACAATCTTGATTGAATGTATTTAAATAAAATGGCCATCTTCATCTTATGCTTATATTTCTTCATTGGCATTTTGTTGAAGCCCTTAAATTACAGTATGACTATGGAACTTGGTTGTACATTGGGTGGTGATCATGAAAAAAGTCTTATGCGATCGTGATTTTAAATATTTCAAGTCATAAAATCTTACAAGATAGAGCATCTAAAATTCGTGTAGACTTGCACTAATGATGCATAAATTCAAGGAGTTGGATATTACTCCATTTCATCAGCAATTCATGCTAGACATGGGTGCATGTTAGTGGGTGTTTATTAGAGAACAAGTTTACTGAAGACTGGCCCGAAGAATCCACTAGATAGCTGAAGTGGTAAGTCGGTAGTGGCAAATTCTCCAGCTTACGCTAGTACATATAATTAGTCCTTAGACCAGAGGATCCATGGTAACCTTATATTTAGGTCCTCATACCTTGACTCTTCCTTGACTACTTAGCAGGTCATTCGGGTTGAGATTGCATATGAGCTACTTAGATATGGATGTTTATGAGATCCAAGATAGGATTTGTCTCTTTATCGTTGTGAATATATATTCTATAATGATCGACTCTAAAAAATTCTTGCGCAAGGTAGTATGAAAATTTGGAAAATGAGTTTTCCAAAGATGAGGTCATAAAGAAGAATCAAACATTAGGATTAGAAACATAGTTATCAAGGCTAATGGGGAGCTGGCAAATATCTTGCCCTAGGCCTCTTTCGGGAGATAGGACACAGAAATCGTATTTTCATGGCAAGCGTAGAGTTAGAGTGGTTCACCAAGAGCATATTCATTTTGACCAATTAGTTGGGCCCCATGGGCTTGTTGCTAGACATCAACTATAGAGATTGGATACTCTTCAATTAATGGAGATTAATTGAAAGATTTATTAGTTTAAAAGAGTTTAAACTAATGCGAATATTTCGATATTCAAAATATCATAATTAGTTGTGAGCCCATGTCCAATGAATGGGAAAATCTAATGGGTCATATACAAAAGTTTAAAGGAAGTTCTACTTGATGAAAGGAATTTTCTAAAGAGTTAGAAAATCCACCTAGGTAATTTTTATGGAGAAATTGGTTGACTAGCTTTTGTTCATTTTAGCTTGATTAATTTAATAATTAAGTTAATCATGATAATTGAAGGAGTTAAATTAGACCAATTAAATTAAGGAGCTAATTTAATTGGTGCCATATTACAATTAATTAGTCACGTTAACTTAATGAATTAAGTTGACACCATTTAACTTAAAGAGTTAAGTTAAATGGCTTAAAGAGTTAAGTTTGTTGGAATAGTGCCCAGCAAGCCAATTAGATTGGCCTTATAAACTATTTTATTGTAAGACAATCTTGATTGAATGATATTCATCATATGGCCATCTTCATCATGTGCTCTTCATTGACTGCACTAGCATTTGGATGAAGCCTTTAGATTACACAAAACTATGGGACTTGGTTTGGAGACCATGGAATAAGTCTCACACGGTCGTGATCTTAAACCTTCCAAGTCATAGGATCTTAAGAGAACAAGGGCATCTAAGATCCGGATAGGCTTACACTAACGATGCATAATCCAAGAGTTGGATATTGTTCCGTTCCATGAGCAACTGTATGAGATACGGGTGCATGTTAGTGGGTGCTTGTTAGAGAACAAGGCATTGAAGACCCGCCTGGAGAATCCACTAGATAGCCCAAGTGGTAAGTCGGTAGTGGCAAGTTCTCCCGCTTACGCTAGTGCATATTATTAGTCCTTTGACCTGAGGATCCATGGTAAACTTGTATCCGGCCCTCATGCTTTGACTCTTCCTTGATCACTTAGCGGGTCTTCCGGGTTGAGATTGGGTATGAGCTACTTGGCATGGAGGTTTGTGAGATCTAAGATGGAATCCGACTCCTCGTCTTTGTCAAGGGCGAGTTCATCACCTATATGTTCTATGATGATCGATTCCAAGAAATCCTTGTGCAAGGTGATGTGACAATTTGGAAAGGCGTTTCCAAAGATAATGTCACAAATGGAATTGAACATTAAGAATAGAAACAAAGTGTCGAGGCTATTAGGGAGCCGACTAATATCTTACCCTAGGCCTCTTTCGGGAGATAGGAGATGGAAGGACTGTATTTGCATGGTACGCGTAATGCTAGAATGGTTCTTCAAGAGCATTCATTTCGGCCAATTAGTTAGGCTCCATGGGCTTGAGGTTGGACATCGACCATGGAGATTGGGTACTCTTCAATTAATGAGATTAATTGAATCGAGTCGCTTAGTTTAAAGGAGTTTAAACTAATGTGAATATTTGATATTCCAAAAGTCACAAGGAGTTTTGAGCCCATGTCTGATGAATGGTAGAACCTAATGGGTCACACACAAAAGCCAATGACATGGTCAATTGAAGGAAGTAGAGTTTTCTAAGAGTTAGAAAATTCATAACCGTTTTGGAGGAGGCAAAATTGTAGTCATTTTGACTTGATCAATTTAAATGTTAAATTGGTCAAATTAATTTAAGAGTTAAATTAAGGGTTAATTAATTGATGTCACATGACTATCAATCGGTGAAAATAAATTTAAGGGTTAAATTGACTTTGACTAGCTTAAATAGTTAAGCATTTTTTACTTAAGAGTTAAGTCAAATTATTATTGGTTAAATTAAAGTGTTTAATTTAATTGAGTTGGAGGATTATTTTTGGGAGAATAATTAAGTGAATAGTTCATTTAATGTGAATTGGAATTTCATTGCAAGACATTTCATAAGATGAAATTTGTGCTTCAATTAATATTCTTATTCACTAATTACTAGTTAGTGGCCACCTTGGCAAGGACACTTGGCATCATCTCCTTGGGGATGTTCATGGACCACTCCTATATATAGATATAGGAGTGTGGCCGGCCAAGAGTGAGTGAGAGCAAGTGTGTGCATGAGTAGTGTGATTTCTCCTCACATTTTGTGTAGTGTGAATCTAATTTGTTAGCATCCCATTATTCTCTCCAACTTCCTCCTCCTGCTCCTTCCCAGCCTTCCTACCCTCATTCTCTACAGATATTCCAGCCATTCTATAGAGAACATGCCATAGATTTGGTGTGTGGACTTTTACATTAGAGGCAATCTAATTTGGTTGCTTTTGCTCTTGACCGGAGCAGTTTTCTAGCAACCGGTTTTGCTAGTTCTGGGAGAACCTCTGGTGTTTTGATTGGGCTGAATTTTGGACTGAAGAATCTTCAAAGGGTTGAGGAGTTTCTGTAAAAATTTCTACAAAAACGGAGGAGTCCATCCAAGGGAAAATCGGTGGTGATCCTGCTGCGCTGGTGAAGAGACAGTTTGATGGTTTTCAAGAGTTTTCTCTTGCTCTTCCATTTTCTGTAATCACCCAGGTATTTTCCCTTATAAATTTAAATTCCATGCATGTCTTGATCCTGGGGGTTTTGTGTGGGCTAGTTTATTCTGTTTTATTTTTGAAATATTCGGATCCTAGTGCCACAAATACCTTCAAGTGGTATCGGAGCCATATTCGTGCATGGATTTAGATTTTGCTTGGCTTGGATGGTTGGTTCTTGCGAAGAACTGATTGAAATCACCATGTACTTGATCCATATGATGGGTTGGAGTGTATGGATGATCTTGCTTGTGGCTCCTTGTTTAATGGATTGGATCATGCTATTATGTGCTTTAATTGTTAATTCATATGATAGGTATGTTTTAATTCATTTTTGCTAATGTTAAAATTTTGTTTTGGCATTGGTAGATGTTATATTATGATATAGCATTTTATGGATGGCCTTAAGTTGTTTTGGTCATTTTTGGGTCCAATTGGATTGGATATAATTGGAGATTTTTGAAGAATATGATTCTTGCTTAAACTTGTTTTTCAAGCTTCTTTGGGCACTTGATATTTTAGTTTTAAAAGGTGTTTTAATCTGAAATTTCATTCTATGTTGTGTGTTTTGATGTTTAGAAGTTCTAAGAATCTTGGTGCACAAAAGTTGAGCCAAAAATGGCTTGACTTGGCCATGAACCCCAAAACAGGGGTGCTGCCAGCCCATGGCAGCCCACAGCAAGGCAGTGGCCGAGAGCTACTACCCAGCAGTGAGCATGCCTCGGCCAGCAGCCCCTAGTTGGGTTTGGGACGGGTTTTGAACTTTTTCTTTGGTTCCTTTTGTGACCAAACTTGTTTTGAAACACTCACATTGGTTGCACGAATGTTGTGCAAGGCCTCAAGATTATGTTGGACACTTTTTGGTTGCTTTTAAAACTTGTTAAAGTTGATCTCCAATTGTTGCAAAAATATGAAGCATAAGCGTTATGCTTGTTTTTGCTTGGCCAATTATTTGTTAATTTGATTAGCACTTAATTGTTGGAATTGAATGTCAATTCTTGGTTTATTTATTGTTCATTTAAATGTTGAATGGATGATGAATGAATGGGGATGATCATGAGCCTTTAATATTGATTTTATTTATTTCAAGTTGTTGAAATGGGTTGTATTAAATGGGGCTTGCATGCCTCTCATTCTATCTTGTAAAAGTTATAAGAGTAGAATCACTAGAAGTGAGGTTTTTTTTCTCTTGTAAAATTGCAAAGAGTAAGGAGGACCCAAGGAGGCTTGAAGACCCATGAATGTATGGGATACACTCATGTAATAGTTTAGTTTAATCTATCCACTTAAAATCAACCAAGTGATGCACCTAGGCTCTAAGTACGTCACTTGGTTAGGCTCATGGTCATCCCACCCTAGAAGCATGCTAGGCGCATTTACTTATTTAGGCTTTCCATATCCTATTGATGTATGAGATGAATGACTAGGATATAGAGAACCTAAATAAGAAGATAAAAATGATGAGATCTTTGCAAGCAAAAATCCTCCACTTAGAATGTCTAAGTATTTTTCAAATATTAAGTCAAAATGGATACAAATTAAAAGAGTTTTAATTAATCCAAGCCTTCTACCAATAGTGTATGCCATGGGATGCTACCGATTTTGTGTGATGGCACTCGGTCACGGGGGTCACACTTAGGAGGAAAGCTATGAGCATACACTTAGCATGAGATGTATCTTTGATTCAAGAACCCTCACGCGTTGGCACTCGGTCACGGGGGATGATGTGAGGCCGTCTTGAGACGAAGAATGATTGGTGGGTTTGACTTAACACCTAGTAGTGTAGATGGCACACTGTCACGTAGGTCTATATGAAAAGTGAGGTAAAATATATCAAGAATTGCATGAGATGCAATTAGCAAAAGTTGTTTACCTTTTGATTGCTCGTGGATGGCACTCGGTCACGGGGGTCTATTGGCAAGTCATTAGGATCTTGATTCTCACTAGGAAATGAGATTTCCTGTATTCTTCTTGGGGGGTGAAGGATTTGATAAAATAGTGGGAGAAAAACATGCTTGAAAGACCTTGAACATGTTTTATATGTCAAATTCAATCACATGTTTATACTCTTTTTTGCCTCTTGTAGATTTTTGAAATCTTCAAAACAATATGGCTAAAAATCCACTCACAAGTATTTTGGAAACCAATAAGCTAACCGGACCTAACTTCTAAGATTGGTTGAGAAGCCTTAAGATAATTCTTGACTCGGAGAAGAAGGCTTATGTACTTGATCAAAGTCCGCCAGATATATTAGGTGATGACCCTTCTGATGAGGCACGTGAAGTGTTCACTAAATTTGTAGATGATGATCTACAAGTGAGCTGTCTCATGATGGCATCCATGACTAATAAGCTCCAAAAATCTCATGAGCACATGAAACATGCTCCAGAAATCTATGTGCACCTACAAGAGTTGTATAGTGTACAATCAAGACACGAAAGGTTCACTTTGTTAAAGGAGTTTTTTAGAGCAAGGATGAGTGAAGGTTCGAGTGTCCATGACTATGGGCTAAAGATGATTGGACTCATCGAAAAGCTTGGACAACTTGACGTGATTATGGACAATGGCCTTTACATAGATTTGATCCTACAGTCGTTACCTCTATCGTTCGACCAATTCATCATGAACTTTAATATGTCCAAGCAGGATGTGACGATTAACGAATTGGTGAACATGCTTGTGTCTGCTGATTCAACCTTGAAAAAGGAAAAGCCTCTCATGATTGCCTCTACCTCCAAGTCAAAAGGCCTTAGGGGCCCAAGAAAGGGAGGAAAAAGGAAGAAAATTTCTTCCAAAGGGAAGCAACCCGAGAAGAGTTCTGGCAGAGTTAAGAAAAAGGCTAAGACCGATGCAAATTGTTTCCAATGTGGTGAAAAGAGGCATTGGAAGAGAAACTGTAAAGCTTACCTTGATACTCTTGAGAAGGGTATGTTATTCATTGAATTAAAGTGTATTTAACAACCAATTCTTCCACATGGGTATTTGATACTGCATACGGTTTTCATCTATGTAATTCGTTACAGGGGATGGAAAGAAAAAAGGGACTTCGTGAAGGGGATATGATCCTCCGCCTAGGAAATGGAGCAACTGTTGCAGCCACTTTCCAAGGCATAATCAAGTTAGACTTGGGGAATGCTAAAATTGTATTAGATCTCGTTTATTATGTACCCCATCTTGTTAAAAACATCATATCAATTCCCGTTCTTGATAATGAAGGATATGATTTTTCTATATCGAATGGGACATTGACGGCGTTAAAGAATGGTTTTTTAATTGCTAAAGGTACATTAATGAATGGATTATACATACTTGATTCCCAACCTTCACTTATGCACATTCAATCGAATAAAATGAAGCTAGATATCCAAGAAGATGCCATGTTATGGTATGCAAGACTTGGTCATATCTCTAAAAATAGGATGAGCAAGTTAGAAGTACTCAAAGCACTAAATGTTAGTGGCATTGAGAACCTTCCTACTTATGAATCTTGTTTAAAGGGAAAAATGACCAAAACTCCATTTGTAGGACAAACGGAGCGAACCACACATCTATTGGATTTGATCCATTCGGATGTTTGTAGGCCACTAAGAGTTAGTGGGAGAGGAGGCTATTCCTACTTCATCACTTTCACTGATGATAATAGTCGGTACGGATATGTGTATCTTATGAAGTACAAGTCCGAGGCCTTTGAAAAGTTCAAAGAGTACAAGAATGAAGTAGAAAAGCAAAAGGGACTTAATATTAAAACTCTTCGATCGGATCGAGGGGGTGAATACTTAAGTATCGAATTCTTGGATTATCTAAAAGAGAATAGGATTCTTTCACAATAGACTCTACCCGACACATCCCAACATAATGGAGTAGCCAAAAGGAGAAACCATACCTTATTGGACATGGTACGTTCCATGATGAGTTTTTCCAATGTACTTATATCCTTTTGGGGATACGCCTTAGAAACGGCGGCGAGGCTACTAAATATAGTACCTTCAAAGTCTGTGCCAAAGACACCATATGAGATATGGCATGTCAAAGCACCCTCTTACCATTATTTAAAAGTTGGGGGATCTCCCGCCTACGTGAGATGAACAGTGGGAGATAAGTTGGATAGTAGATCCACCTTGTGCAAGTTTGTGGGATACCCAAGAGAGTCTATGGGTTATTACTTTTACGATCCCTCGGAACAAAAGGTGTTTGTTTTGAAGAACGCCCATTTTTTAGAAAAGGAATTTATATTAGATAGAAATGGCGTTGTCATTGAACTCAATGAAGTTCAAGATGATCAAGAAATCCCACAAGCAGTGGAAACAAATACAGAATTAGAACCTTGTACACACCCTCTGAGAAGGTCTAACCGGATCAAGAAGCAACCCGAAATGTTTGGATTCCTTCATGTGACGAGTCAATTGGATAGTGATCCAAAGACCTATGAGGAAGCTATGTTGGACATAGATTCGGGACGTTGGCTAGAAGCCATGAGATCCGAAATGGACTTCATGTACTCAAACAAAGTATGGACTTTGGTAGATCCACCAGAGGGCATAGTTCCCGTCGATTGTAAGTGGATCTATAAGCGGAAGCTTGGAGTAGATGGAGAAGTGATGACTTTTAAGGCACGGCTAGTGGCAAAAGGTTACACTCAAAGACCCGATAACGATTTCAAGGAAACCTTTTCACCAGTTTCTATGCCTAAGGCCATTCGGATCTTACTTGCCATAGCCGCAAATTATGACTATGAGATATGGCAAATGGATGTTAAAACTGCTTTCTTTAATGGCTGTATGAGTGTCAGAAAGCTGTCGATGTTGTATTACTACTTGCTCGAATCAACATCCCTCTACGAGTTTCCTTATTCCTGTGGTTGTGACATTGAAGAAGAATTTTACATAGAGCAACCACAAGGTTTTACATCTAAAGGGAGTGAGCAAAAGGTTTGCAAACACCAAAAATTCATTTATGGGTTAAAACAAGCGTCCCGAAGTTGGAACGTACGTTTTGACAAAACGGTCAAATCGTTTGGCTTTGTCAAAAATATGTATGAACCCTGTGTGTACAAGAAATCTAGTAGGAGTTCAGTACAATTTATTATGCTTTATGTCGATGACATCATTCTCATTGGGAATGAGGTAGGAATGTTAGAGTATATTAAAGCATGGTTATCTACACAATCCTCCATGAAGGATTTGGGAGAAGCACCCTACGTATTGGGAGTACGTATCTATAGAGATAGATCGAAGAGGATGCTGGGGCTTTCCCAAACCCCTATATTAACAAGATACTAAAGAGGTTTAGTGTAGAAGAATCCAAGAGGGGATTCCTTCCCATGGGATATGGCATTCATCTCTCAAAGTCTATGGCCCCCAAGACTGAGGAAGATAAGCGAAAAATTTCCCACATACCTTATGCCTCCGCCATAGAAAGCATAATGTATGCAGTGCAATGTACTAGACCGGATGTCGCACATTCATTAAGTGTTACGAGTAGGTTCCAATCCAATCTCGGCGAGAGTCATTGGACACCCGTAAAAGCAATCCTTAAGTACATTAGAAGAACTAAGGACATTTTCTTGGTATACAGCAATGGAAAATTGAAACTAGAAGGGTTTTCGGATTCAAGTTTCCAATCTGATGTAGATGACCTCAAATCCACTTCTGGATTTATATTTTGCCTCAATGGCAGCGCGGTGAGTTGGAAAAGTTCCAAACAAGACACTACGGATGATTCAACCACTGAAGCAGAGTATATTGCAGCTTCGGAAGCTGCAAAGGAGGGTGTTTGGATGAAAAACTTCATTCAATAGTTGAATGTGGTGCCTAGCATTGCTGAGCTAGTAGTTATATTTTGCGAAAACAACGAGGCAGTAGCGGAAGCAAAAGAGCCCAGATCTGATCAACGATCCAAGCACATATTGAGGCAATATCATTTGATTCGAGAGATCATTGATAGAGGCGACATCCAAGTAGAGAGAGTTGCCTCAGAAGAGAATACAGCAGATCCACTGACAAAACCCCTATCGCAAAAGGTCTTTGAAAGACATCTTGAGAAGATGGGTCTCAAGGCCATGGGGTATTGGCTTTAAGGCAAGTGGGAGATTGTTGGAATAGTGCCCAGCAAGCCAATTAGATTGGCCTTATAAACTATTTCATTGTAAGACAATCTTGATTGAATGATATTCATCATATGGCCATCTTCATCATATGCTCTTCATTTACTTCACTGGCATTTGGATGAAGCCCTTAGATCACACAAGACTATGGGACTTGGTTTGGTGACCATGGAATAAGTCTCATATGGTCGTGATCTTAAATCTTCCAAGTCATAGGATCTTAAGAGAACAAGGGCAACTAAGATCCGGATAGACTTGCACTAACGATGCATAATCCAAGAGTTGGATATTGCTTCGTTCCATGAGCAAATGTATGAGATACGAGTGCATGTTAGTAAGTTCTTGTTAGAGAACAAGGCATTGAAGACCCGCCTGGAGAATCCACTAGATAGCCCAAGTGGCAAGTCGGTAGTGACAAGTTCTCCCGCTTACGCTAGTGCATATTATTAGTCCTTTGACTTGAGGATCCATGGTAACCTTGTGTCCAGTCCTCATGCTTTGACTCTTCCTTGATCACTTAGCGGGTCTTCCGGGTTGAGATTGGGTATGAGCTACTTGGCATGGAGGTTTGTGAGATCTAAGATGGAATCCGACTCCTCGTCTTTGTCAAGGGCGAGTGCATCTCCTATGTGTTCTATAATGATCGATTACAAGAAATCCTTATGCAAGGTGATGTGACAATTTGGAAAGGCGTTTCCAAAGATGAGGTCAGAAAGGGAATTGAACATTAAGAATATAAACAAAGTATCGAGGCTATTAGGGAGCCAACTAATATGTTGCTCTAGGCCTCTTTCGGGAGATAGGAGACGGAAGGACCGTATTTGCATGGTACGCGTAATGCTAGAATGGTTCTTCAAGAGCATTCATTTCGGACAATTAGTTGGGCTTCATGGGCTTGAGGTTGGACATCGACCATGGAGATTGGGTACTCTTCAATTAATGAGATTAATTGAATCGAGTCGCTTAGTTTAAAGGAGTTTAAACTAATGTGAATATTTGATATTCCAAAAGTCACAAGGAGTTGTGAGCCCATGTCCAATGAATGGTAGAACTCAATGGGTCATACACAAAAGCCAATGACATGGTCAATTGAAGGAAGTAGAGTTTTCTAAGAGTTAGAAAATTCATAACCATTTTGGAGGAGGCAAAATTGTAGTCATTTTGACTTGATCAATTTAAATGTTAAATTGGTCAAATTAATTTAAGAGCTAAATTAAGATCAATTAATTAAGGGTTAATTAATTGATGTCACATGACTATCAATTGGTCAAAATGAATTTAAGGGTTAAATTGACTAGCTTAAATAGTTAAGCATTTTTGACTTAAGAGTTAAATCACATTATTATTAGTTAAATTAAAGTGTTTAATTTAATTGAGTTGGAGGATTATTTTTGGGAGAATAATTAAGTGAATAGTTCAGTTAATGTGAATTGGAATTTCATTGCAAGACATTGCATAAGATGAAATTTGTGCTTCAATTAATATTCTTATTCACTAATTTCTAGTTAGTGGCCACCTTGGCAAGGACACTTGGCATCATCTCCTTGGGGATGTTCATGGACCACTCATATATATAGATATAGGAGTGTGGCCGGCCAAGAGTGAGTGAGAGCAAGTGTGTGCATGAGTAGTGTGATTTCTCCCCACATTTTGTGTAGTGGGAATCTAATTTGTTAGCATCCCATTATTCTCTCCAACTTCCTCCTCCTGCTCCTTCCCAGCCTTCCTACCCTTATTCTCTGCAGATATTCCAGCCATTCTGTAGAGAACATGCCATAGATTTGGTGTGTGGACTTTTACATTAGAGGCAATCTAATTTGGTTGCTTTTGCTCTTGACTGGAGCAGTTTTCTAGCAGCCGGTTTTGCTAGTTCTGGGAGAACCTCTATTGTTCTGATTGGGCTGAATTTTGGACTGAAGAATCTTCAAAGGGTTGAGGAGTTCTTGTAAAAATTTCAACAAAAATGGAGGAGTCCATCCAAGGGAAAATTAGTGGTGATCCTGTTGCGCCGGTGAAGAGACAGTTTGACGGTTTTCAAGAGTTTCTCTTGCTCTTCGATTTTCTGTAATCACCCAGGTATTTTTCCTTCTAAATATAAATTCCATGCATGTCTTGATCCTGGGGGTGTTGTGTGGGCTAGTTTATTCAGTTTTATTTTTGAAATATTTGGATCCTAATGCTACACATACCTTCAAAGTCAAGTCAATTAATTAAATTAAAGAAATAAGGAATTGGTTTTGGAGGAAAATTCAAATGAAGGAATTCATTTGAAGATTCATTTAGAGTTAATTTGCATTACATTTCATAGATACAATTTAAACTCAAATGAAAGTGAAATTCAAATTCACATTTTGTTAGAGGTGGCCGGCCACGAGGGAAAAAGAATGCTGGATTCACTTTTTCCCTACAAAAGTGTGATCCACTCATGTGTTGAAGTTTCATACTCTCTACACCAAATTCCTCTCTCCTTCTACTAAAATCACCCCTCCTTCTTCTTCCTCCTCTTATTCTAGCATATTTGAGATGGATTGGAGCTCTCCTTGGGTGTATGGATTATAACATTAGAGGCTCAACATGTGGGGGGAGGGGGGGGCTCTATGCGTTTGAAGATCCATTGCTGTCCAGAAACTTTGGGGACAGGTTTGGAGGCCTTGGGCATATTGGATTGGGCTGAATTTTTTTCAACAAGTTATTAAGTGTGTTGAAGAGCTCTCTGCAAATTTTTAGGCAAATTGGAATTGATTAAGCTAGTCTAGTATTGGTGTGATTCTGCTACACACGGATTGGCACTTTGAAGTGTTCATTGGTGTCATCCACTTTCTACCTTTGGACTTTTTGCATTCAAGTTATTTTTCCATATGTAAATTCTTATTATAGCATGATTAAACCCTTGGATGTGGAGTAGACAAGTTTTATTTAGCCTTTTTTGTGGTTTTATATTTAGATCCTTGGGCTACTCCAACCTTCATCATCACACCTCAAAATCACAATTAATTTGTTGTTTCTATCAAAGGTGTTCTAATAAGCTTAAGGTGATTTTTCGAGATGGAATCTGGAGCAAACAATAGCACATTTAAAGTGATAAATCAAAATTGTACGAGACTGGATAGGTTTGCTGGACCAACTTTACCCGCTGGCAAGACAGGATGAAATTCCTTCTCACAACACTGAAGATTGCATACATCTTTGATCCAAATCTGCTTGCACTTTCGGAACCCCAACCAAATGATTCAGAACAAGTAAAGGGTGATCACAAGATGTGCGAGAAAGATAAAGTGTTGCTCAAAGGACACATTATGAACTCTCTCTCTAATTGCCTGTACAATCTATTTGCGTCGCTGACATCGCGCCCAGCAAATTTGGAGTGCTATGGAAAATAAGTTTCATACTAAAAAACAAGGTGTGGACAAATGTTTAATTATGCAGTATTTTTAATTCACTATGCATGATAACAAGTCTGTCTTAGACCAAGTCAATGAGTTGCAAGTCTTCATTTCAAAACTTAAGGATGTCAAAGTAGACATTCTTGAAAATGTTCAAGTTAGCAGAATTATTGCCAAACTTCCTCCTAGTTGGAATGACTATAGGATGAAATTGTTGTACACCGCTAAGAATTTTACCTTGGAGCAAATCCAGAAACACCTTAAAATTGAATAAGAGACACGAATTCGTGATAAGAATATCTCTTTTGGTTTTGGATCATCTAAAGTGAATTATGTGACTATGAAAAGACCTAAAAGAAATAATGTGGGTAGCAAGATGGAGGACAACAAGGAGGAAAGAAGCAACAAGGTGGAAAATAAAAGTCCTCAGACTATGATGACACCAAAGTCTATTGGAATTATGGAAAGACTAGTCATCTCAAGCTTGATTGCGGAATGAAAAGGCAGAAGACAGAAAACACCAGCAATAACAAAGCAAATGTGGTTGAAAATTAGGTACCAGAATTAGTTGCTATGATTTCTGAAATGCATATTGGTATGATGACTAAACTGTATTTGATAGGAGCAAACTCGTCAAGTGATTGGTGGTTTAATTCTAGTGCTACAATGTACGTTTGCAACAACAAGGTTGCGTTGAAGGATTATGAAGATGTGGATGACCATAAACTTATGATGGGAAATAATAATACTACAAAGGTGCCAGGTAAAGGCAATGTGGAGTTGTAGTTCACATCGGGAAAGAAGCTTCTGCTTGTGAATGCTCTTCATGTTCTAGAAATTAGGAAGAAGTTAATTCTTGCAAATCTGCTGTGCAAGAGAGGTTTTAAGGTTGTAGTAGAGTCTAATAAGATTATTGTAACTAAGAATGAAACCTTTATTGGAAAGGGCTACTCATGTGACGGAATGTTCAAACTAAGTATTAATAAAATGAATTATTCGGCTTACATTTTGAGTACTCTTCATTTACTTTATGGCATCATTGTTTGACACATGTTAGTTATCGAACTTTAATTCATATGTCTAAGAATGGTTTAATTTGTTGTGATAATAAAGAAAAAGAAAGATGCCAAATTTGCATTCAAGCAAAAATGACAAAGAAGCATTTTCCTAAAGTTGAAAGAAAAGCTAAGTTATTAGAACTTGTGCATGCTAATATTTGTGAATTAAATGGCACGTTGACAAGAGGAGAAAACAAATATTCTATTACGTTTTATTGATGATTTTTCAAGATTTACTTATGTTTATTTGATGAAAACAAAAGGTGAGGCATTTAATGTGTTTAAAGTTTATAAGGCCGTTGTTAAAAATCAAATGGGAAAGAAATTAAAATTTTAAGAAGTGATAGGGGTACTGAATATTCTTTCTCTAGTTTTAATTCTTTCTTTGAGGAAATGGCATTATACTCCAGACTACTACATCTTATACCCCACAACAAAATAGCCTAGTAGAAAGAAAAAATAGGACATTAGTTGAAATGATAAATGATGTGCTTCTAAATGCTCAATTATCTAATAATCTTTGGGGTGAAACATTGCTTACTGTTTGTTATGTGCATAATACAGTACTTCAAGAAAATTAAAATGTACCCCATATGAGTTATGGTAATGAAGAAAACTAACTTAAATCATTTGAGAGTGTGGGGGTGTTTAGCATTTTATAAAGTTGTTGATCCTAAGTAGGGCTGCAAACGAGCCGAGCTAAGCTGAACTTTGACAATTCTTTTAAGCTCGAGCTCAAGCTCGAATCAAATGAATCGAGCTCGAGCTCGACAAGCTTAGAAAATTGAGGCTCAAGTTCGGCTCGATTCATTAGGCACAAACTCATAATCAAGCTATAGACTCGAGTTTGGCTCGGGCTCGAGCTAGAAAACTTAAATTATTTTATTAAAAAAATTTAAAATTATTATATTTTATTTTATTACATTTAAAATTATCCATAGGCTCAAGTTTGGCTGGGGCCCGAGCTCAAAAAGTTAAATCATTTTATTAAAAAAAAATTAATTAATATATTTTATTATATTTTTATATATAAATATTTTTTAAAATAAAAAATATAGGTTCGCGAGCCGACTCGCGAGCTTGCAAACAAGAATTATTTGGCTTGAGCTAGGTTTGAAACTTACATGAGCTCGAATTCTTTGAACTCGAGCTCGAACACATTTCAAGCTGGCTCATCAGGCTTGCGAGCTGGATCGGTTCATTTGCATACCTAATCCTAAGAGAACTAAATTTGGACCAAGGGCTAATAGAAGTGTTTTCGTGGGATATTTAGAAAGTTCCAAAGCCTATAGGCCATTGGATTTGGATTCAAATATTATAGTGGAATCTAGGGATGTTGAATGTTTTGAAAATAAGTTTTCTAAAGATTCCACTGATATAATCTTGTGCAAACACAAGGAACTGCTGATCATGGTTATTCTTCTAGCAAGAAAAGGAAAGTACCTGATCCTCCTATGGAACAAATAAAAAGTCAATGAGCCAGAAAAATGAAATATTTAGATGCTAATTCCATATCCCTGGACTCTATTATCTTCCTTGTATAAGGCAGTAGGACCACCATACTTAAAGAAATACCTATTATTTTAAATATTAAAGGGGATCCTAAAATATTTAAGGAAGCTATGGCTTTAAGAGATTCGACTTTTTGGAAGGAAGCTATAAATGATGAAATAGACTCGTTGTTAACCAATAATACGTGGGTTCATAAAGACTTGCCACTTGGCTCTAAAGCTATTGGCTATAAATGGGTATTTCGAACAAAATATAATACAAATGGGTCTATACAAATCTTTAAAGCTAGGTTGGTGGCAAAAGGTTGTAAGTAGAAAGAAGGCATAGACTATTTTGATACCTGTGCACTTATGGCTAGAATAACATCCATTAGATTACTTCTTGCATTAACATCCATATATAACTTACATGTTCATCAAATGGATGTTAAGATAACCTTTTTAAATGATGACTTGGATGAAAAGGTGTACATGGAGCAACCTGAAGGCTTTGTACTTCCTAGAAATGAAAAGAAAATTTGCAAATTAATCAATTTGCTATACAGTTTAAAGCAAGCACCAAAACAATGGCATGAAAAGTTTGATTCTGTGATACTTTCTGATGGATTCGTTCATAATAATGCTAATAAATGTGTATATTCTAAGTTCATGAACGAGTATGGAGTGATTGTGTGCCTTTATGTTGGTGATATGCTTATCATTGGTACAAATTTGAAGCAAGTGATGGAAACTAAAGTATTTATCCTCACAAATCAAGATAAAGGATTTAGGTGAGGTAGCCATTATCTTAGGAATCAAGGTAAAGAAAGAAACATAGTAAGGGCCATGCTTTATATCAATCCCACATAAGTTCAAACATTTGAATATAAAGGAATTTAATACTTCATACGATGTCTTTACTACGCTTACTGGAAATTCTGGTAGAGTTATTGCTGAAGTAGAATATGCTAGTGCAATAGGAAGTCTTATGTATGCCACACATTACACTAGGCCAGATATTGCTTTCGCAGTATATGAGTTATCAAGGTACACGAGTAACCCTGGTACTGATCATTGCAAAGCAATTGCCAGAGTTCTAGAAGAGACATTAATCTTAAAAGAGACATTAATCTTGGATTATTTTATAAAGATTATCTAACTGTACTAGAAGGTTTTACTGATGCTAGTTGGATAATTAGTACGGGAGATAATAAATCTACGTTTGGTTGGGTATTTACATTAGGTGGTGGAGTTGTTTGCTAGGGTTCAAAGAAACAAACATGTATCACTCACTCCACCATCGAATATGAATTTGTCGCATTGGCATTTGCATGTAAAGAAGGAGAATGACTAAGAAATATACTTTTGGATATAGAGTTGTGGCCACAACTAATGCCAGTTATTTCTTTGTATTGTGATAGCAAAGCTACTATGTCTAGGGCATTTAGCAAGATTTATAATGGTAAATCTAGGCATATTAGTTTAAGGCACGAGTATGTGAGAGAGTTGATATCGGACGGAATAGTTACAATAACTTATGTTCGTTCATGTGATAATTTGGCAAATCTTTTTACTAAGGGACTCTTGAGAGATTTAGTGAGATCTAGCTCCATTAGAATGGGACTAAGATCATCTAACAAGGTTTAATGGGTACAAACAAGTTACTCATAAATAATTGATGCGCTAACACGTGTTGTTGCAGTACTATTTTGATAGTTAGGGCAAGTAGCTTACTCTTAATGAAGTTTTGCCTAAAATAACAAAGGTGTAATGAAACTTCACCTATATGAACATCAAAAGTGGTGCAGCTTCTAGCAGAGGTGTGAAGTTAACCGTTGTATATGTGTTCATGAAACTAGGTGGAGCCCATGGACATAATAAATGCTCAAGGTTAATAAGAGCTTCTTGTATGATTAGATAACTTATGTTTGCAATAATTCCAGTTTTAATGGATAGGAATCATGGTTTAAAGCTTAAGGACACCAATGATTTCATTAGAACTTTGAAATACTTGTACTAATTGAATGTTCAAATTGAAAGATACCTTCTTGTATGCATAAGTTTATCAAGATTTATATTTGTTCAATATGACAATCGAAGTGTGGGATTGTTGAAAGATATTGTTAGCTTGTGTATTAAAAATAATTATGTGGGAGTTT
Organism: Jacaranda mimosifolia; assembly: GCA_018894105.1. Classification (NCBI taxonomy): domain Eukaryota; kingdom Viridiplantae; phylum Streptophyta; class Magnoliopsida; order Lamiales; family Bignoniaceae; genus Jacaranda; species Jacaranda mimosifolia. Next base: position 14,322,395 of record CM032128.1, on the reverse strand, counting down.
ATCCCACATAGGAAAATAGTGAAAGAATTTTATTGCATATAAAGTACTTATGGGATATAATATATAAATAAAAGATTGAGGAAAGTGTGGAAGCTAATATATATTATTTATATATAAAAGCACTTAGCACTTAACAATTTTTCACATGTGTGTAAATAAATTTATTCCACAGGCTACTTGTTCTATTTTTATTTACTTAGTTATTTAATTATAAAATTATTATTTAATTACGTAATAAAACAAAGGTTATATCTTCTATGAAAAGGTTTAATTTGTTTCATGAAAAGTTGTATTAGATGATTTGAGTTAAATAGATACAATGTTTAACTTAAATAGTGTATCAATTCATAATTAGTGGATGCACTATTTCATTAATTATAAATACACGAGGCTTTCTATGAATTCAATACACTAAGAAAAACAAGCTAGAAAATTAATTTTGCAATCTCTATTCTCTGCAAAAATATTATTTGAAATCACGAAAGAAGTTCCGGAGGAACTCTTCAAGATTGCCACTTGCAAAGTTTGGGCGGTTTTGTTGTATCTTGGGGATGAATTACCTTAATAGATCCGTTGGCAAACTTTTTATAGTAAGGGCAAAAATCACCTTAAGGATAGTGTCATCACACCCTAAAATTATGGTCAATTTGTTGTTTCCATCAAAGGTGTTCTAACATATAAGCAGTGACCTTTTGGGAAGTCGAAAATAAACCCATGCTTTGAATTTGATTGATTGTATTTATTCATTAATTAATAATCAAAAGTTTTAACAATTGTTACGAGATATGTTTTTGTGAAAAGACAGCAATAATCTCTATATAATGACTTGTCATTTGGCAAGAAATATCAAATATCAGTATAGTGCACTTATATAATTGCTCCTTTCTCTGATAGTATTTCAGTATGTTTATATCTTATTTTGCTACGTAGAATATTAACATATAACCAAAATAGTTTTGTATTTTGAGTGTGTGTCACAGGAGTTTGGTTTTGAAGTGTTACAAGATTAGAATGTTCTATTAATTTCTCAAAGCTATTTGCAATTCCTATTACATACTAATTAGTGGGGGAAGAATAAGTGTTGAGGAAAATGGTTTTAGAAGCACGGTGCAAAATTACTTGGATTTTAATATAACTTTCAACCTTGAAGTTCAGTTTTGAAGCCATCCGAAGAAAGCCAGAGTTTGTACGTCAAGGAAGAGCTCCAATTCTTAGAAGTAATTGAAGAACCCCTTTGTATTAAAAGTCTTAAGATTGATGCCTACCAATTACATATCTACTGGGGGAGCTTTGGTAAGGCTGGCATCCAGATATATGGCAAAGGATGCAAGCAACAAAAAATTTCTTGTCAGTTATTTAAATAATTATAAAATCAGATCTATTACAAAAATAATGATAAAATGGGGCCTTTTCTAGTTTTAATTAACATAATTTGAAAAGGATAAAACCGTCATTGTCATCCTCTATAATTGAGAAGTTACTCTTTTCACGGAAAGATCTGAAGACAACTCTCAAACGAAAAAAAGTGGATATCACTTTTGAAGAGCTTGGCAGTCATATCTTATTAAGAAATATTATCACAAGCAAGAGGAGAGTAACTGTATGGAGAATTCATAAAAGAATTCAATATGTTTAATGGTTAAGGTCCAAACCCAATGTACATGCAATTTCATAGAATTGATAGTAAGCTCATATTTTAAAAAAGCCAAATCACATAGTACGAAATCTGCAAGTAATAAAACTTGGTGAGAATCGAGGCCGAACCCCATGAAATGAGCTGCGAATACCTAAGCAACACTAATAATTATCTAGATCATTAAATTGAAGAATATTTAATTTAAAATAGAAAATTAAACAAACTAATTTACTTATGTAACTGGTGTGTTCTTCCTATCATCTCCCTATTCAAATCCATCTATAGCTAGTTATAAACATCATCTTAATAATTTGAAACGAACTGAGAGCAGGACCTTTCATATGTATATGATTATCATTATAGCCTCTCGACCTTAAACCACTGTACTTATGCAATAGTGTAAGGTATAGACCCATGAGGTGCATCTTATTATGCCATCTAATTTTCCCGATTATCTCTTTGCCCCACAATTTAGTTAAATTGAATTAATCATAAGCAAGACTCAATTTAATGATGGTCAACACAGCATGAATTAAGCACAAAATTAATTCACAATCACTACAACAAATAATGCAACAAGATATTCATTGGCTAATCATTAAACTTCATTACATGGGTTCAAATCAAGATAAAATAATAGAAAACCTAGACTAGGATCGTGTTGGCAACATCCATCTTTATATAATACATTTTCATAAAACAATAGAGAAAAATGAAGAGAATAAACATAAAACTCCTTAGAAGAGATTTTGCCTCTTGGAATCCACCTTACCTTGGGGTATCCAAGCTCGCCTGACCTCTAAACTCTCCAAATCCAATCTGCCTTGGGTGAATAGAGAAGGAAACCATCCTAGTCTAGAGGAAAATCAACTAAAAAGTCCAAAATCAAAGAAGAAATTAGAAGACTTGACGAGCAAGTCTAGAGAGAAAAGTTTCAATCCTCTTCCCAAAAACTATCACAATCCTCCTACTAGTTCATAGCCAAGTTTGTCGAAAAGTATCTATGATAGGTTTAGTCATTGATAGCTATTGCGGCCCTTGAGTCTATTCCAAAATTTTGCAAATGTTGATCTAGACACAGCAAACCATGTGGCAAAAGTTGGAAGCTCATTAATTCAGGTTCTTCTTTATCTTCTTTGGATTGTTGGGTACTAGACTTCGATCCAATTTTTTTTCTAAGCATCAAATAAAAATACATCAATCATATTTACATGAAAATAACACCAACATAACAATGATGAAACACACTAAAATATCAACATAATGCCAAAAAGTGCTTTCTTAAGGAATTACTCTTGAACTAGCTCTTTAGCTCCAAAAATAAGGGTAAAATAACTCTCTTTTGGAGAGTTATCAGTTAACATGGTGGATAATGCAATGTAGGGTGAATAAACCAAGATAAAAACCAACAAGAAGAAGGACAAGCATCCATGCAACTAGTTGTCGAAAAATTCAAAAGAAACAAAAGGAAGGCCTTAGATGCCACCATTAGAAAAGAGTACAAAGTTTGAACTTGGTGCAAAATCAAACTTCAAAAAGTGTCGCAACTATTGATAAAACCTTTCTGATAGTGCTTATAGAGGCAAAAATGGTTCTAGATGACGATGCTTAGTGGGCGAATTCTGGCATTATAAAGCTATTTGTAAGGATAAGAAGTTCTTTAAATTGCTCTAGCCCTTTGATGATGGAAGCCTAATGTTACTGGAGAATTCATCTATTGTTGAGTTGAAAGGAAAAGGAATTGTTGAACCTAAGTTTGCTTTCAAAAAGAAGCTTGTCCTCAATGATCTATTATGTTCGTAGTGTTGGGAAAAATCTTGCTTCTCATGGTTTGTTAAACCAATTTTGGTTTTAGTTATTTTTGAGGTTGATAAGTTTGAATTGACAAAAGGTGGAGCCTTTGTAAGCAAAGCGCATTTTTGTAATAATTTGTTCAAACTCAATTTTATCAATGAAATGTATGTTGTGTATCTCCTTGATTCCTCTTTATCTTTATGGCATAATCATTTAGGACATGTTAATCTTAGAAGAATGCACAATATGACAAATTTAGAATTAATTCCAAGTCTCGATAGTCATCATGATAAATATGAAATTGTATGCTTACACGCTAACTGGGACTTCATTTCCTAAAGTTGATAGAAGTTTTAAATTACTTTATTTAATATATAATGATGTATGCGGCATGCATAGTACTCATATGAGGAGAGAAATATTATTTAACATTTATAGATGATTATTCAAGATATCGCCATGTTTAGTTGTTGCATTTTATATTAGATAAAGCATTAGAAAATTTTGAAAATTATAATTCTGAAGTTGAATTGTAATGTAGAAACTCATCTAAGTGTTTAATAATTGATAAAGGAAACAAGTTTATGATCTGGAATTCTCTGAGTCCACTAGTATAATACATGAAACAACTGTCATATATACCCCAATTAGATGGTGTGAAGAGTGTAAAAATAGAGTATCAACGGAAATGGCAAATATTTTGCTATTGAACTCTAGTTTGTCACAATGTTTTTGAGGTAAAGCATTGTTAACTGCTTATCATATTTTAAATAGAGTTCCAAGTAAAATTAGTAAGATCGCTCCACATGGATTATGGAATAAAAAGAATATAAACCTTAATAATTTAAGAAGAAGTTAAGGGCTATAGAGCTGTTGTGACACTTCCTCAACCCAAAAAGAAGAAGTTGGATGAAAGAGGAGTTGAATGCATATTTGCGCAACATAGCTAGGCATACTGGTTTATGGTCACAAAACAAACTATATAAACATGTTGATTAAATTTATCTTTAACAAAATAAGGCCGATGGACCACTCATAGACCCAAGGAATAATTTTTTTCATGAAGAAAGTATTTCAGAAAATTACGTGAGAAAAGGAGATAAAAAATAATCTCTTGAGCTCTAGATAAGTAAAACAACTAGAAAAGTAAAGACATATACAAATGCTTTCTTTATGTTCCTAGTTCAAGGAACTAGAGGTGTAACATGCACATTTACCATCTAACTTTAATGTTGAAGGTGATCCCTTAACATATGAAGAGGTAATGATCTCAAGATTCTACATTCCAAAAAGAAGCAATACAAGATGAAATGGACTTATTAATAGGAAACAAAATTTAGAAATTGACAGCTTCCCTAGTTCCATATCAATATGCTGTAAATGTATTTTCACAAGAAAAACGAAGGTGGATAGATCTACTGATAAGTTTAAAGTAATATTGGTGGCTAAATGATCTAAACAGAAGGAGGGTATCGACTATTTTATATTATGCTCTGGTAGCAAGAATTGCTATAATCAAATTGCTGATCTCGCTATTTTTAACTTACTTGTGCATCAACTGGATGTTAGAAACAACATTTCTAAATGGTGAATTAGAATAAGTATATGTAGGAAAAACTGAAGGTTTTGTGGTTCCTTGGGAAGAGAAAAAGGTTTGTAAGCTTGTGAATCCTTATATGGATTACAACAAGCTCCAAAAATAGTGGCATCAAAAGTTTAATAACGTTATGCTATCAAGTGCTTATTTTATAAACGAATTAGACAAATGTGTTTACAATAAATTCTACAATGGAAGAGGTGCAATGATATTCTATATGTAGATGATATGTGATATTTGGTATGGACTTAGAAAGTACTAAGAAACCTTTGTCAAATAATTTTGGCCTAACGGAGATGGTGAGGCTTGCATTATTTTTGGAATAAGAATAATTGGACATAATAAAAGCATAATATTTCCACAATCTCATTATATATTTAGAAGGCATTTAAGAAGTTTGGTAATGAATATATACCACTATTAACAACTTTTAGTCCTAGTGTAAAATTAGTACCAAATTAAGTGTAACAATTAGCACAACTTGAATATGTTAAGAGTAATAGAATCACACAATAAATTGCACAAGACCCGACATTGTACTAGGTATTGGAAAATTAAGTAGATTCACAAGTAATCTAAATAAATAGCATTAGAATGCATTTTATAAACTCTTGCGGCTTAGTATCCAGTACAAACCCAGTATCTTCCCCTATTTAGTGCAATGCCGAGATTGGCCATATGCAACCTCAATTTCCAGATTTCAAAAGTTCTCCCAATGACTGTTGGGCATCGAGGCACTAAGGTTAGGCGCCACAACCTCGATGTCTATAAAAATTTCTTTCCTAATAAGGCCTATTCATTTCTTAAACTTTACAACATCAAACACTTAGTGTACAAGAAAGAGAATACCAATCCAAAATCTCCACAAATTTATTCAACACTAAAAAATGAAAGAAAGCAAAGAAAAAATAAAAGAAAATGAGTTCAAAGAAAAAAAAAAATTCAAAAGAAAAGAAACAGATTGCTTATTCCAATTTAAGGTCCACTAGGATCCTTCTTCACGTAAGTCCCCATCCATATCTTCAAAATCATTATTCTCAACCACATTATATATCTTTCCCTTGTTCATTAAGTTGGACATCCCTACAAATTTAAAAATCTCTTCATCACCGTTCACTTGGAATATGAGTTTGTCTTCCTGTACATCAATAAGGATGTTTGTTGTGGCAAGGGAGGATCTTCCCAAAATGATTGGCCTTCATTATCCTCTTTGATGTCCAACACCACAAAATCAACTAGGAAAATAGAACTATGCACCTTTATTGTTACATCTTCAATGACTCCTATTAGATGCTTGATCAATTATTGACCAATTATAGGGTTGGGGTGGTAAGGTTCATATCCTAGCCCTAACTTCATATACACTGAAAATGGCGTCAAATTAATACTTGCTCCAAGGTTATATAATACCTAATCATAATATTACTCACCAATGGAACAAAGTATAGTGAATCCACTAAGATCCTTTCATGTGAATGGTAACTTCTGTTGAATTCTTTAACTACATTTCTCATGAGTGTGATTATCTTATATCTGCCCAACTTTTTTTTTCTTGCCCCAACTTCCTTTAAGAATTTCATGTAATTTAGAATTTGCTCCAAAGCTTATGACAAAAGGGATTTTTATTTGGATCTTTTAAAGCATATCAAGAAACTTCTCATATTACAAATCTAGCTATTCGATCGAGGCTTTCGAGAAATAGAACGTGATTTGACGTTGAAAGAGGGGTGTTCAAGTTGAGCTAGCTTTTAGTTTTCCCTTATCCCTCCTTCAAACTCACACTTTCTTCCTTCATTTTTTTTGTCACACTCTTTTTCCAAACTTGTGGAAAGAGTTATCCTTATCCAAAGGTTATATCTTTATGTCGGGAGTGTTGGCTATGTTAGGTGCCTCCCTTTTTTCCAACTATCAGCTACTTTTCAATGCAATAGCATCACGAAGTCTTTCGTCCTCAACAGTGGATTTCACTTGATTTACTCCTAAAACTTTAGCGAACTGCCCAACTAGATTTACTAATACCTTCAACGATGTTTCAATGGTTTTCGCTTAACTTTTCAAGTTAACCCAAATGTCCGTCATTCCTGTCTAACCTCTATCTAGCTTCTTGAATAAAGAGCACAGAAGATATAGCCTTGATCTATTCTTTTATGCAAATGACCTTGTGCTTAGTGAAGGTTTCCATTATGACACAACGTGGTTCTTTTTTGCTAGTTGGATGAACTGATTATTAGCTTTCATATTTGCAACTTCATATGCTAAACTACTATATTGCATGGTAAGTGATGCCATTTTTTCACTTGGTTACCTTCTCTCTCTTAGTGATTGAATTCTCCTACCTTGCCTATAGTAAAAGTTCATTGCCAAATTTTTAATTACATCAAGAATGTTTTCTCCTATTTCATTAATGATTGAACCAATTGCCCAACATTAACCATATTCCTTATTTGATCAATAAGACCATTAGAAAATGATTGGTCAAGAAGATAAGTAGGAAAACTATGTTGTGGACATCTTCACAAACGATCGTTGAATCTTTCCCATGCATCATGGATAGATTCAGCTCTAGTTTGGCATAATTGGCTATTTTTTTCCAAAGTTGAGAAAGTCAAGATGGAGGGAAAAAAAGCTTACTAACAAACATATTGAAAGCTCCTCACATAAGTCGATGGAATCTATATGAAGTGTAGAAAACTATCCTTTTACTTTAACTCCCAATGAAAATGGGAAGAATTTTAGTCGAATCACATCTTCATCAACTCCAAGTACTTTAAGGTACCTCAAACATCAAGGAATATGGCAAGATGGGTTTACAAGTCCACAAATGCCAATCCTTCAAACTATTTTTGCTCACTGCACTATATTGATAAGGTCGAAGTTCAACTTAAGATAACTAGTCTCCACCTGTTACCTTCTAAATCCGCAAGAAGACACAACCCTTCAGCAATTCCACTTTGAACTTCCCAAAAAAAAAAAAAAAAAAAAAAAAGAAAAAATCACAAGCAACCACAAAATAGCAAAACTCCCAAAAATAAGGGAAAAAATGGGAAAAAAAATACAAAAAACAAAAGTAAGAAAACCACACCAACCAACAATTTAAATTAAAATATGAAAATAACAAGAACAGAATTATCCAAAGAAAAAAAACTCAAGCAAGAAAAGAAATGTCTAAATCAACCAACAATCAATTTGCTTAAATATCACTGTGCCATTTCTTGGCAACAATTCCAAAAACTTGCAGATCTAAAACACTCGCACAACATTAACAATCAACAATAAAAGCAAACTCAAATGCCAATTCACATAATCACTATCCATACATCCAACTAAGTAGTGTTCCATAAGAGTAAAAGTTGTAAGTAATAAAAGCTTGTTGAGAACTAAGGTCATACCGCATGAAATGGGCTAGTGAGTATCTAAGCTATTATGACTAGTGACAATCTAATTGATCACTTCAAGGATTAATTCTAGAAATAAGAAATAACAAACTAATTTAATATAATAAAAAGGTTTGATTCCCCAAACTTCTCCCCATGCGTATCCATTCTAATGCCAATCAAAGAACACCATCCTAGGAATCTGAAGTAGAGAGCAGGATCTTTCATATGTAGATCGTTATTGCCTCTCGGACCAAAATTGTCATGCCTATGCAGAAGTCTAAAATTTAGACCCATTGAACGTATACAATTATGCCATCTAATCCCCCGATTACCTATCCATCTCGCCATGTCACTAAATTGAATTATTCCCATGCCGATTATAAGTAGTCCTATCTTGTACTCATACTTATAATCAAGTTTCAATACAATGGTGGCCAATTAAAGCATGAAATTGACAACAAGTCAATTCACAAGAAACACAATAAATAACCTAATAAAATAATCTTCAATTAAACATTACACTTCATTACATGGGTTCAACTCTTAGAAAACACAAAAATAAAGACTAGCCTGGGGACGTATCACATCATGAATCACTACACAATATATATCGATGGCAACAAAGAAGAAGGAAACAAGTATAATCAAAACTTATTGGAAAAGACACCTCTTGGAGTCCACCACCTCATTGGAGTATTCAAGCTTGGCCAACCATGAAGTCTCCAAATCTAATGTTCTTTACACAGTTGAAGATGAAAAAATCTTGGGCTAGGAGAAAACCAGCTAAAAATCTGAAAATCTAATGAAAAGTTGAGAGACATGAGGATCGAGTCTAGAAAAAAAGGCTCAAAATTCTTTTCTAAACTCTCTACCTCCTCTTTTGTGTTGAATAGGTACGAATGGCTTATTTCCTGACACCTAAGGAACTATCGCAGCTTAAAATAATGAAATTGTCTTAACGAGAAGATGGCTTGCCTTCTACATATTGTGGACTGGAGCCAGGGTGGGCACATGACCTCAGAGTCTAGTGCTAGATGTTTTTCCTTGATATGAACTGGGTACCGTACCTCATTTTGGTGCAATGACACTATGTGGGGAACTTGAAAGCTTAAAAAACTTAGTTTCTCAATTATTTTTTTTTTTTTTTGGTGGGGGGGGGGGGGGGGAGAGGGGCTTGCTGGGTCCTAGCCATGGGTTCAATTTCTTTCTAATTAATATCATATGAAAATAACAAAATACAGGGCTAAATGTATATTACCTCCTTATGAAATTCATAATTACCTGATAATCACTTATGAAAGAAATAGAGTTTGATCACCATCTTGTGGTTTTGATAATAAAAAAGCCCTAGATAGTTGACACATGCAGAAAATATAGCTGGGACACACATTCGATGATATGAATTACAAAAATACCCTTTGATAAGTCAACTTAAACTAAACAAATATATATTTTTTAAGTTACTCTTCCATTTTGTCACCTACTTTTCTCTCTCTCTCTCTCTCTCTCTCTCTCTCTCTCTCTCTCTCATGTTATTTATATGAATGCATTAATAATCATATATGCTAGACTTTAAATGCATTAGAAGTTCTCACCAACTACAACAAAATATGGATATTTAGCCTAAAATTGAAGGTTGCAACTCACATTTAACTACACATATAGATGAAAAAACCTTATTCTAGTCCATTTTCTCACACACCATAATAAATCCATTACATAATAAGTAACAATAATTGAATAAATTTTCTCTATTGTGGTGAAGAAACTAAAATAGCAACACAAAAGGTGTTGGTTTTCACCTAGCAATAAACCTCTCTGCTTTCAAATGCTATTAGCGGCCACTTCTCTCTCTCTCTCTCTCTCTCTCTCTCTCTCTCTCTCTCTCTCTCACACACACACACACACACACACACACACACGCACATAAATATATTCTCATTGTGAGAACGCCACTCTAGTGGTCTAGAAGAGAAGATTACTACAATTTACACTTCGTCGCCTTGAATTTGCATTTTCTTTTACCCACTCTAGTGGCTTTCTTGTCCAATCGTAAACTACCACATGTCATCCATCCTTTTCACTCTAACAAAGTAGGTTTGTATGATAAATTCAAATGCTAAAATTGTGGCTTCTCTATAATTGATTCATGTTATTTTGACAAATTTACAGGAGCTTCACATTTAAAGGAATAGGTTTCCTGGTGAAATTCCAAAAAGCGTTGTAGCTTGGAGAGAATTAATACAGTTGGATTTGTTGAGTTCTATATGTTCTTGCATTGATAATCGTGGTATGCCTTATTTGACTCTTAATCAAAACCAACAAGGTCATTGTTATTGGTAGCAAAAATTGATAGTCTTGGAAAATCCCAACCTTTCAAAGGATCAAGTTCGATTAAGAATAAGTATTGCCTCATTCAAAGATGAAAATCTTATTGGGTTTGGAGGGTCAGGTCGGGTTTATTGGGCCAAATTGAAGAGTAGTCAGACCATGATGAAAAAGAAGATTTGGGCTAAAGAAACTAGTAGAATTCGAGGCTGTGTTCAGATTAGAGATGGAAATATTAGGAAGAATCCTTCATATTTCTTTTCCATACACTACAACAATTTGCACTTCACGTAACAAAAATTTTGGTAACAAAGGTAAAATTCGTTACATACGTTAGATTTATGGTAACAAAATTGATTTTTTGCTACAAATAACATTTTCTTTAGTAACAAAGTAAAAGTCTTGTTACCTTTAACTCAAATTTGTTACCTTAAATTTTTTATGTTCGTAACTAAATAATTATTCGTCATGGAAAATGTTATTTTGTTACATATAAAATTTTCTGTCATATAAGAAGATATTTTGTAACAAAATTTGGTACCTTTTGTAACAATAAAATATTTGTTACAAATAAAATATATTGTAACAAAGTTTTTAGTTACTAAATTTTCATTAACTTCCCTCCAAAATTCATTCCCTCCAAATATCAATTGTATACATATGGTAACAATGATTTTCATTACTAATTATAAATGAATATTAAATTAAATTTTTACTAATACTTGTGGGTTGGGCTTTTGTTCAAGAAATGGACTTCACAATAATGTAAAGAATTTGTTAATTGGGCTTAACCAATTTTTTAGTGAATTATTATTGAACTGGGTTTTATTTGAAAGATTGAGCTTGAAGAAATTTGAAGTGAATAATCCATTAGTTGGGCCAATTTCTTTAAAATATTGGGCTTTATAATTTTTTTGTGAATTATTCAATGAGTTCGGAGTTTTCATTTAGAGGAAAAATGCAAAATTGGTCTCGTAACTATACTCTACTGGCAAATTTTAACTTTTTATTTTTGGTACACCAACTTTTGAATTTTGGCAATTTGAGGACAAATCTAGCCCGAATTCATTTGCAGTAGGCCCGATCCACATGACGCCACATCACATCCTATCTCCTACGTGGCATGTGGTGTGGCAACCCCTTCTTGCCATGTATTTTACTAGACCAAAAACAAAAAAGGATATTTGCACAAAAAATTAAAACTAGGTACATAAAAATTGAAAAAAGCAAAAAGATAAAAAAAAAGATAAATCTTGAAAAATATTTATACTTATATATATATATATATATTCACATATATAAACACACATACACATGTATCCCACTTGCTAAATTATCAAATTAAATGAATTGTGTCCTAAAAAAAATTTTAAAACTTGCACATTAGAATTAAAAATATCAATTATCCTTCAAATTTATAAAATTTTATTTCATACGAATTTACCATCTAAAATTTTTTAAAAATCTAATTTATCACTTTAGGCCATATAATTTTAATAATATTAAGTTAAAATATCTAATAATGTTAAAATAGTAAAATTTCTAAAAATTTAAATAAATTTTGTTGACTTTATTTATTAAGTTAAAAATGAAGTAAAAATTAAACAATAAAAATTTAAGTCTATCCTATTATCTATATAATTCAAAATGACATAAGAATATTAAAATGATAAATACATCTAAAATAATTCAGTTAAATATAAATATATTTTATTTATTAATTCAAATATGACAAAAAAAACTTAAACAATAAAATTTTAAGTCTGTCATCCTAACTATATAATTATAAATTACATAATATTATTAAAATCAAAAATATTCTAAACATTAGAATTTAAAATATCAAATATCCTTCAAATTTATAAAATTTTATTTCATACGAATTTATCATCTAATTTTTTTTTTAAATCTAACTTATAACTTTAGGCCATATAATTTTAATAATATTAATTAAAATATTTAATAATGTTAAAATCGTAAAATATCTAATAATTTAAATAAATTTTGTTGACTTTATTTGTTAAGTTAAAAACGAAATAAAAATTAAACAGTAAAAAATTAAGTCTATCCTATTATCTATATAATTCAAAATTACATAATAACATTAAAATGATAAATACATCTAAAATAATTCTATTAAATATAAATATATTTTATTTATTAATTCAGATATAATAAAATAAAACTTGAACAATAAAATTTTGAGTCTATCATCCTAACTATATAATTATAGATTACATAATAAAATTAAAATAAAAAATATTCTAAAATAATTCAATTAATATAAATAAAGAATTCAAATATAAGAAGAAGAAGAATCCCCACCCTTCCCCTCCAGCACTTCATATATTTCCCATTTCTTTTCTTTTTTTCTTCATTCTTTTCTTTTCTTTTTATTCTCATTTCTCTCTTCTTCCATTATTTCATATATTTCTCATTTTATACATATATGTATAAATTTATCATTGTTTCTCATTTTCTCATTATTTCATATATTCTCATTTTATACATATATATATATAAATTTATCTATAAAATTTTAATAATTTTTATTTTTATCTTTTTCTTTCTAATTATTCATATATGTATACTTATTTTTTCTATTTATACTTATTCACATATATATTATACATATATATAAATTTATCAATAAAATTTAAATTACTTTTATTTTATCTATTTTTTTATTTATTCATTCCAAATTAAATAATATTTAATATTTATAAAAACATATATATAATATAATTTTTTATTCATACTTATATGCATATATAGTATATATATACATATATATATATAAATTTCAATAAAATTTAAAGAAGATTCATCATATATTTCTCATTTTATACATATATAAATTTATCATTATTTCTCATTTCTCATTATTTCATATATTCTTGTTTTATACATATGTATAAATTTATTTAATGAATTTAGATGGCAATGCAATTTTGTTTCCCTCGAACTTTGTATTCCCTCCAAAATTTGGCCCATAAAACATATAAACAATTGTTTTTATTATTAGTTTGACATAATAATTTAACTTGATTTCTTCCAAAAAATTGATTCCCTCTAACAATAATGAATTCTCTTCATTTTTTCGATTCCTCTAAATTTTAGCTCCTCCATTTTTTTGTATAAATAATTTATAGCAAAATTAATTTCTTTTATCTTAGATTATATGATGAATTGACATATAATTTTTTAAATTATTAAATGATTTTCTATTATAGTTAAAATAGATAAATAACATATAAGTTGGACTTATAAATTTTGTGCTTAACAATTTAATTTTTTATTATAATTTATTACAATATTTATTTAGAAAAATTCTAAAAACTCCTTAAAATAAATAGTTAAAGGTTACGTACCTGAATAACAAAAGAAAAGAAAGAAATCTAGTTTACCATAATACTTAATGAAAAGAAAATGGTCCCTGAAGTTAGGCCAGTTAATTTTACATTTCATATTTTAATTGTTGTATTGGTCAATTAAAGATTTTTATAACTTATAGATATCTATATGTTAATTGTGTGTATGTTTTACTATATAAATTGCTAAAATGAAGATAACTTTCGTGGTTTAATATAGTGTAAAAAAACTAGTAACTTAAAGTATATTATTAAATATAATGATTATTAACTTTCATAGATGTTCTTAAGAATTAGTTGGTCTACATATTATATTTCCTTCAAAAAATAATTTTTCCTCCAAAATGAATCCCCTTATTATTTTTTTACTCCCTCCAAATTTTTTATCCTCCCTCCATTTTGTGTATAAATAGTATGTACAAAAATTATTTATTTTATCTTATATTATAAGATGAATTATGATGTATTATTATGGAGGTTAAAAATTTAACTCTATTTTTTGTTATTATTTATTAGGACATTGTTTTGAACAAAAAGATTTTAGAAAAATTGTTTATAAATTCTAAAAACTTTAGTCTTTACATGTAATTAATTTCATTTTAAATATTAAAATATTCTGTACTAATAATATATTGATGTGGACAATTTGAACATGCATTTATTGAAAATTTTCTATACTTAATTAATGCAAATTGTTTTAACATTGATCAACTTGTATAACTTTAATATAGTTGGAAATTTTGAAATTATTTTGAAATACTCACGACATTATAATATAAACTTAGTAATATAGTTATAAGTTTAATAAAATTATTTTTTACCCCTATATATTTAATTAAATATTTGAAGAACTATTAGCATCCTTAACAAATTTGTAGACGTTGGTTGAAAATTTATATTAAAATTCAAAAATACCCTTCAAAAGTTGTTTTGATTATCTTTAAGAAAAAAATACCATTGGACTTATTTGTAACTTTAACATGGGGGGTTAAACTTTAATATTATTTAAAATACTCATAATAAATTTAAATAATTTTATTAATAATTTTTTTAAATATTAAATAATCTTTTAATTAAAGTGGGATTAAAAAAATAAAAATTTAAAATCATCAACATGCGTAAAGTAATTTAATCAAATTTAATTAAACATATTTATTAATTATAAAATAAAAATAAAAATCAAATCCATCTCTTAATTAAATATGATTTTATTTTCAAATTACATCTCAATAATATTAAAAAATAATCATATCTAAAATAATTTATTTATATTAAGTTAAATATATTTATTAAATATAAAAAATATTTATTAACTAAAATAAATAATTTAAAAATAAAAATAAGATCTAAAAATATCTGTAATGCCCCAGAATTTTACTTCATATTTAATTGATTAATTTACCTTATTTTATTTTATTTATCATTTAAATTAAAAAAATGTAGTGCCTTAGAATTTCTTTTTTTCTTTTATCTCATGTTTACCCATAATTACATTTTATTTTAATTATTATTTGCTATATTAGTTAGAAGATGATTTTTATATATTTGATATTTAAATTTTAAAAAAAAAGGTTATAATTTTCTTATGATAATAAGATATTATTACTAGGAAGTAATAATTGAGACTTTAGGAATTAATGATAAAGATGTCATATTTATTATAGGATTATCCTATTTCTAAGAGATTAATAATTAGAGTTCCAACTGAAGTAAACCACTTATTCTATACAAGATATTAGACCTACATCCTAAAACCCTAGACACTCATTTAATTTGAAAAGAAAAAAAAAAGTAAAGAAAAGAAGAGAACGGCAGAGGAAAAAAAAAGCAGTAGAAGAAAAGAGAAGGAAAAAAAAAGCGAGAAAAGATCAATAGCTGCAAGATTAATCTTTTTTTTTTCTGCCCGCTCGAAGTAATCGTCTTCATCGGAAGTGCAGAAGGAAAGGTAATTCCAATCTCTTAATTCTATTTACGACCAAAATTAGGTGTGAAATTGGGGTTTTTAAATTGTCTACCCAATTTGTATTCTAATAGCAAGAAACAAAAGAATAGAGAATTGGCCAAGTAAATGACTTCCGAATTTGTTTTCTCCTTGACATTTAGCCGCAAATGTTGACTAAAATGGCCAATTTTGAAATTTCATGATTTAGGAATATGCTTTTGTCTTTTTTTTGCATGTGGGATTATTCAATTATGTGTAAGGAATTGGTGCATATATACGTGTGCAAGACAGAATATATATATATATATATGTATATAGATAGATAGACAAATATCTTGTAAATATGTGCTTATTTCAAACATGCATGTGTGGCCGAGAAAGTTGTAACCCTGTTGGCAAATCCAAATTATATATGTGTGTATATATTTATGCTTCCAAATTCATGAAATTGATTTTCACGAATTTAGACAATAGAAGTAGATACCAATTTAGGCAGAATGTTAGTTAATTGGTGATTAATGTGCTAATTAAATGAATCAGGTGACTCGACTACTTATTCGATTGACTCTGAGATAGGGGATTGAATTCTAGGATTGATTTTGAAGGTGAGTGCCTAAACTTATAAATACTAGATATTGTTATGTTTCAAAACCCAGAAGGATATATGCTATTATGTAATTGCTCATGAATTGTGTTCAACTTACACTGCACTATATATTCCACTGCGCACAAAAAGAGATCCTTTTTCTTGTTTTATTTCTGCACAAAAGAAATAATTTTCTTGTTTTAATTCTAGAAAAAGAAACCCATGCTTTATGATTTTAATGCTTCTAGACTATCGATTAAATTCGGTGATCAATTTATTACTGTTACTGTACTGCTACTGTTACTGTTAATTGGATCCAACTTGGTCTGGGTGTGCGAGGGACTTCACTGGGCAGCAGCGGGCTAGCCGGTTGAATACCAAGCCCCCATGGCCCAATCCCCCCAGTGCACAACAGAAGCCGTTTGTGGCTAAGGTGGGTAGTAGGAATTCCCGGGGACGCTCGGGCACTGTTTGGTAAGATCGCACCTTGCTCGGAGTGATAAGGGACTGTTACGGTAGGAGCCATAAGGTTGTCTTGCTACAGCAAAAATTGACTGATCATCGTATTTAAGTTGATAGTCTAGGAAATCGTTTAATAAAATTCTGATTGGTTACTGCTTGATCGCTTATAGTTTTCTCAACTGTTACTGCTAGACTGCTTTATGAGTTTCTTTTTATAATACTCAAAATTTCTACTGTACAAAAAAATAATTTTAATTTAATAACTCACTCTACACACACTTAACACTCACTGAGTCTTTACTCACACTCTTCTCTTTTCTCTAACTTCCTTCTGGCAGACATAGATCCTAGTCCTAGTGAGGAGGTGGATCCTGCATGATGAGAATCAAGAGTGAAAACGTAGTTTTGGAATTCAGTAGACTAGTATAATTTCCATTAAGTTCATTAGGTTTATTTTATTTGCCATGGATTTTATTGTGTTTAGTTCCTGAAGAATTTTGATACCTTGAGTTTTGAGTTGTGAGATGCAAGGAATTGGATGAGTTCCTATTTAACCTTATGTTTTGGATTGTTAATTTCAATTGTATTTGGGATTAAATTTCACGCTCAATTTTGGTATAAATGTGGTTTTATTTTGGGGCGTGACAAATGGTATCAGAGCCTAGGTTTTGAACTTAGGCTACGTCAGGAAAGGATCCTCGGACTATGGAATTTGGGCATAGAGCTTTTAGGAATTGATTTGAGTATTTTGGTTCAATTACCAAAATGATTGATCGAATTTTATTTAGTATCGAGGTTGTGGAGGGTTGTTATTAGGTTTGCCAATTGATAAGATTGAACAATTCTGGTACTTGACGATAGGATTCATGACATACTAAGAGACTTAGCTTGAAAGTATTTTAGGATATGATAGTTTTCTCCCCTTTGAGAATTGTGAATGCTTGCTATCTTCTTTTTGAATGACTACTTAGCATACTTGGATATTTTCTTTTATTGATCTAGGCTTATTTTGATAAGATGGTGAGTTAAAGCCCGCATAAATCGTTTCATGATTTAGATGTTTCACCCTGACAATCAAGGTTAGTTTTCAAGAGCTTAGGTTACAATTTTAGATATGAATTAGGCATATGATATTGGGATAAAAACCTTAGGTCAATAATCGAAATTTGTTTGGATTATGAGAAAATTATTTTATTAGAATGAGGAGGATTTGAAAAGTGGAAGGGAAGAAGTGAGAATCTTTATCGCAAAGAGTGGCATCTATTTAGGAAGCAGGAGCGAAGACCACCACGGAATGTGAATTGTAAAACTTGGTGTACAAATTCATACATTTTGTCATATACATTAGATATACTGCCACTAAGGATTGAGGGTTTTAGTAGGAATTGACAGGGTAACAATGTGTATGTACATACAACTTTCTGAAAGTTAGCAAGGTATAGTAAACATGGTGCACAAGATTGAACCTTATGTTACTTATGGTTGCCCCTATAATGAAAGCGTGAGAGAGTCAATTTACAAGCAAGAAAAGCTTACATCAATAAACTCATGGGAGGATGAACCTTGCAAATCCATTTCAGTTGGACTTGATTTATTAAACTTTTGAGACTCCTCAGATATTGAAGTCACTAGAAAAATATATATAATAATTGTATCAGAATATTTTTGCAGTCCCTATTTTGAGATATGAATCAACTAGGACTTTGGGTGGACTTAAAATGTTGAGTTAAAGGTTTTTGGATATATTTGGCATAGAGGATAACTATTTGACTTTTGGAAAGGAATGCTACATGAAACAATGCTCCCCTAGGATTCTAGTTTTACATGACCAGTTTTTCTAATGGATTTTTCTCATAGTTATTGATTGAATCTGAAAAGTTTATGAACTCAAAAATAGGGGGTCTGTTCGTTAGGTGTTTATATACACTTGAATCGCCTCATTCTGACATCTATAGAGTAAGTTATCACCAAAATGTTAAGATGTGTCCAGTCAGAAGATACAGAACTTTGATTTTTTCCAAAAATGGATGTTGGTGACAGATTTAATACTTCTTAATGATATAATTAAGAAAAATTACCAACATAAAAATTTTAGGTCTACATCTTAGGTTTCTAATTCCTCATATATCAACTCAATCTAATTTATATAGAGAAATTTATGACCAAAACATTCAGATGTGTCCAGCGACAAGATACAGGACTTTGGTTTCTTGAAAATGGATATTTGTGTCTCCTTTACTACTTCTTCCCTATAGAATTAAGTAAAATTATCAACACATGGATTTCAATTCTGTTTCTTAGGTTTTAAATTCTGCCTAAATCACCTCAATCCAATAAATACAGGAAGAGTTATGATAAAAAAAAAAAAACTAAGATATATCAAGTCTGGAAATACAGGATTTTGATCTTCCGAAAATAAATAGTTTTGACTCTGTTACTACTTGATCTTGATAGAATTAAGTAACATGATCAAAATAAGATTTGTATCTCTATCTCTTATATATTTATACGCATCTGAATCACTTCAATTTGATAATTAGGGAGAAAGGTATGAGTAAAATACAAAGGTATGGCAAGACAGAAAATACAGGACTTTGATTTTCGTAGAATAGAATATTGTGACACCTTTTAGTATTTGATTTAGCTTGAATCTGAAGAAATGGTCAACATAAGAACTGAATATCCATCTCTTAGGTTTTTACAGCCTTTTTAATGACTTTAATCCGATGCATAGGGAGAAAGTTATGGCTAAAATACTACGGTGTGGCAATATAGAAAATATAGGACCTTGATTTTCCTGGAACAGAATATTGTGACAACTTTGACTACTCGATTCCAATTTGATTGGGCAATATGGTCAGAATATGAATTGTATATCTATACCTTAGGTTTCTATATGTATGTGAATCTCCTTCATCAGATGTATGCAGATAAAGTTATGACTAAAATACTAAGATGTGTCAAGGTAGAAAATACAGACTTCGATTTTTCGATAGCAAATATCTGTGTTGCTTTTTATGGTTTGATCCTGATGGAATTAAGAAAAGTGGTCAACATATGGTTTGTAGCTCTATCTGTTAGGTTTCTATAGGCACTTGAATCACTCTAGTCCGACATACATGGAGAAATTTATGGCTAGAATTCTAAGATATGTCAAATCAAAGACTTCCTAGACTTTGATTCGAATTTTCATCGCACTTATGAATCTTAGACTCGAATTTTATTCCTTAATATACTGACTTATTTGGACAAAGGTGTCAACATAAAACATTTTGGTCTCTCTCTTAGCTTTTCAATATTGCAAGAATCGCATCAATTGGGTCTCTAGAAAGGAAGATACAAGCATATCACAAGAGAAGTTACCTACAAACCTAGGGAATTCACTTTGCTACACCAAGATCGTGAAAAGAAATCTTCCATTGAGGTCCTTCCAGGAATAAATCCCAATATCTAAGGCATTATATATGATGGTACAAGTAGAAGTTGGTGTACAGTTGCAAGAACTAATTGAAAATACATTATTTGACCAAGTTCATCTCCTTGGGAACCTTAGTGTTTCTTTGTAAAGACAAATTATGGGACTTTGAGGATATGTATGGACTATTGGGCTTCAATAATGCTATGATTAAGAATGGTACCTAAGGCTCAATTTTACACCTCAATGTCGGCTTACTTGGACTGCGATATCAATATAAAAGTTTTAGTTCTTTTTCTTAGTTTTCCAATACCTAAAGGAAATCAAAACTATATGAACAAAATTATCCAACTCATGACTTAGAGCTAAGCAGATGATAGAAGAATATTTTTGGATTTTAGTGTTGGAGATATAGAGTTTCTAAATTGTCACTCAGAAAAGGATCTGCGATGATCAAAGTAGTAGCTTGTCGACTTATTTCTCTATCAAACTTTATGGAAATACATAATATCTTCTATGTGTCACAACTATGTAGGTATCAAGAAGATCCTTAGCATATCACAGAATATAAGAATTTGTTACTTCAAGAAGAGTTGACGCAAGAAGAGCAACTAGTCCAAATCCTAGATTAACAATACATATATTATGCACAAAAGAGTATCCTACAGCTATGGGGATGCCATAAGATAGAGAATTTGACTTGGGAAAACAAGGAGGAAATGCAAAAATATCACTAGGACTCTTCCCTAACTCAAGTTAGAATTTGGGGACCAAATTCTTTTAAGGGGGGTGGGATGTAATGCCCCAGAATTTTACTTCATATTTAATTGATTAATTTACCTTATTTTATTTTATTTATCATTTAAATTAAAAAAATGTAGTGCCTTAGAATTTCTTTTTTTTTTTTTTATCTCATGTTTACCCATAATTACATTTAATTTTAATTATTATTTGCTATATTAGTTAGAAGATGATTTTTATATATTTGATATTTAAATTTTAAAAAAAAAAGTTATAATTTTCTTATGATAATAAGGTATTATTACTAGGAAGTAATAATTGAGACTTTAGGAATTAATGATAAAGATGTCATATTTATTATAGGATTATCCTACTTCTAAGAGATTAATAATTAGAGTTCCAAATGAAGTAAACCACTTATTCTATACAAGATATTAGACCTACATCCTAAAACCCTAGACACTCATTTAATTTGAAAAGAAAAAAAAAAGTAAAGAAAAGAAGAGAACGGCAGAGGAAAAAAAAAGCAGTAGAAGAAAAGAGAAGGAAAAAAAAAGCGAGAAAAGATCAATAGCTGCAAGATTAATCTTTTTTTTTTCTGCCCGCTCGAAATAATTGTCTTCATCGGAAGTGCAGAAGGAAAGGTAATTCCAATCTCTTAATTCTATTTACGGCCAAAATTAGGTGTGAAATTGGGGTTTTTAAATTGTCTACCCAATTTGTATTCTAATAGCAAGAAACAAAAGCATAGAGAATTGGCCAAGTAAATGACTTCCGAATTTGTTTTCTCTTTGACATTTAGCCGCAAATGTTGACTAAAATGGTCAATTTTGAAATTTCATGATTTAGGAATATGCTTTTGTCTTTTTTTTGCATGTGGGATTATTCAATTATGTGTAAGGAATTGGTGCATATATACGTGTGCAAGACAGAATATATATATATATGTATATAGATAGATAGACAAATATCTTGTAAATATGTGCTTATTTCAAACATGCATGTGTGGCCGAGAAAGTTGTAACCCTGTTGGCAAATCCAAATTATATATGTATGTATATATTTATGCTTCCAAATTCATGAAATTGATTTTCACGAATTTAGACAATAGAAGTAGATACCAATTTAGGCAGAATGTTAGTTAATTGGTGATTAATGTGCTAATTAAATGAATCAGGTGACTCGACTACTTATTCGATTGACTCTGAGATAGGGGATTGAATTCTAGGATTGATTTTGAAGGTGAGTGCCTAAACTTATAAATACTAGATATTGTTATGTTTCAAAACCCAGAAGGATATATGCTATTATGTAATTGCTCATGAATTGTGTTCAACTTACACTGCACTATATATTCCACTGCGCACAAAAAGAGATCATTTTTCTTGTTTTATTTCTGCACAAAAAGAAATCATTTTTCTTGTTTTATTTCCGCACAAAAGAAATAATTTTCTTGTTTTAATTCTGGAAAAAGAAACCCATGCTTTATGATTTTAATGCTTCTAGACTATCGATTAAATTCGGTGATCAATTCATTACTGTTATTGTTAATTAGATCCAACTTGGTCTGGGTGTGCGAGGGACTTCACTGGGCAGCAGCGGGCTAGCCGGTTGAATACCAAGCCCCCATGGCCCAATCCCTCCAGTGCACAACAGAAGCCGTTTGTGGCTAAGGTGGGTCGTAGGAATTCCTAGGGACGCTTGGGCATTGTTTGGTAAGGTCGCACCTTGCTTGGAGTGATAAGGGACTGTTACGGCAGGAGCCATAAGGTTGTCTTGCTACAGCAAAAATTGACTGATCATCGTATTTAAGTTGATAGTCCAGGAAATCGTTTAATAAAATTCTGATTGGTTACTGCTTGATCGCTTATAGTTTTCTCAACTGTTACTGCTAGACTGCTTAATGAGTTTCTTTTTATAATACTCAAAATTTCTACTGTACAAAAAAATAATTTTAATTTAATAACTCACTCTACACACACTTAACACTCACTGAGTCTTTACTCACACTCTTCTCTTTTCTCTAACTTCCTTCTGGCAGACATAGATCCTAGTCCTAGTGAGGCGGTGGATCCTGCATGATGAGAATCAAGAGTGAAGACGTAGTTTTGGAATTCAGTAGACTAGTATAATTTCCATTAAGTTCATTAGGTTTATTTTATTTGCCATGGATTTTATTGTGTTTAGTTCCTGAAGAATTTTGATACCTTGAGTTTTGAGTTGTGAGATGCAAGGAATTGGATGAGTTTCTATTTAACCTTATGTTTTGGATTGTTAATTTCAATTGTATTTGGGATTAAATTTCACGCTCAATTTTGGTATAAATGTGGTTTATTTTGGGGCGTGACAATATCATACTAACACTAGTAATTTGAAAATGTCTATTTCACTCTATCAACCGAATAAAAAAATTATTGATGTGATATCTTGTTCCCTTCTAAAACACAAACAAATAAATAATTTTCTCCCAATTCGTTTTTCACCTACCACCCAAAATACAAATAAACAACCATCACATTCTCCAACCCCACTTCCAAAAAATCATATTGCTAAAATATTTTGACAAAATGCTCCAATTCATAAACAAACAAGCCCTAATTTAAACTAATTTCATTAAGTTTATCAATTAATAAAAATTAAATAAGCCAAAATGTGGGAGATATAGAGTTGGAACCCTGTAAGACCTTGATGTATGTGTGTATATAAATAAAAAAACTAAATTTATTTATTAATCAAAATAAATAATTTAAATAAAAATAAAATCTAAAATTTTATCCTAACAATATAATTTTAATAATTTTAAATAAATAAATATTTTTAATTATTTTGAACAAAATAATGTAATGATTTTAAATAAATAACATAAGTAAAAAAATTAATTTAATTAAAATTTATTAATTAACAATAAACAAATAAGTAAATATATATATATACATATATATGTATATATATTTTCTCCTTCTTCCACAGCCCCCACCCACCCTTGCCTCTTCCAACCAACCCCCCCCCCCACCCCTAGCCAGCGGCCAGATCTGGCCATGGCAGGCCGCTGGCTACTGGCCATTTTTCCATGGCCAAACCCAGCGGCCGCTGGCCATAGCCGACGGTGAGGGGTTGAGGGAGGGGGTGGGTGTTATATATATATATATGTATATATTTATATGATATTTATTTTATATATATTTATATTGATATTATACATATATATATTTATATGATATTTATATTGAGACATAAAAAAAATTTATGACGATTTTGTTATATATTTTTAAAAAAAAAAAATTTAAATTTTAATGAAGGTTGAATGGGCAATTCAAAATTTGTGGAATTTTTATAAATAAGTCAAAATTTTGAGTTGTTAGGTAATTAATTTTTTTTAATTTTACAGTTTTGCCTGAATACTAATGGAAGTTGAGGTGCTATCCCAAATGTATTAAAAAATTTAGAGTTTTGGTCCTATAAGTGTTAACTTAATTACAGAAAGTGCAAACCCCCCATCTAGTGAGACCAAAAAT
Organism: Jacaranda mimosifolia; assembly: GCA_018894105.1. Classification (NCBI taxonomy): domain Eukaryota; kingdom Viridiplantae; phylum Streptophyta; class Magnoliopsida; order Lamiales; family Bignoniaceae; genus Jacaranda; species Jacaranda mimosifolia. The sequence goes on along the minus strand of CM032128.1, from coordinate 14,297,631 downwards.
ATAATTTTTCCAATATAACCAAACACTACATTAGCAAAAAAAAGAAAACTAAGGGCTCCATCAAAATGGTAATAATTTTATTGGGCTAGTTGCAATTTACCCCAATGTGATTTGTGAAATAAGTATCAAATCCTTATGTGAAAAAAAATATATATATATATATATACAAAACAGTTTCTTTATGTTTTATAAAACTACGCACACCGCCTCCCCCTCCACATTTATTGCCCATTTAATGTAATTTTAATATAAAAAGATCAATTTATCCTTAATCATTTCACATGTATACAATTCAATTTAAATAACTTTTTATTATCATATTTTATTTATTTTTTCTTTTTTTTCATTCTTTTCTTTTCTTTTCTTTTTATTCTCATTTCTCTCTTCTATTATTTCATATATTTCTCATTTTATACATATATATAAATTTATCATTGTTTCTCATTTCTCATTATTTCATATATTCTCATTTTACACACACACACACACACACACACATATATATATATATATATATAAATTTATCTATAAAATTTTAAATAATTTTTATTTTTATCTTTTTTCTTTCTAATTATTCATACATGTATACCTATTTTTTCTATTTATACTTATTCACATAAATATAATATACATATTTATAAATTTATCAATAAAATTTAAATTACTTTTATTTTTATCTATTTTTCTATTTATTCATTCCAAATTAAATAAATTTAATATTTATAAATATGTATAATATAATTTTTTGTTCGTACTTATTTACATATATAGTGTGTATATATATATACCACAAGAAAATAGGTTAATCGCGCCATATACTTTGCGCTAGTTTTTCTAAACTGCCGCAATTAATAACATTATTTCTTTTACTTATTAGATTGCTCTTTGTTTTTAACTTTAAAGGGTTTTGTCCACAATTTTTTAATATATATATGTATATATATGTAATGCCAATTATTTTTTTAAAAAAATCTTATTTAATTTTAATTTTTCATTAAAAATCAATTAAGTTAAGACAAAACTATGATAGTAACGATTAAAAAAAAGTAAAATAAATCAAAATAAATATATAAAATAATTATAAAGTTAAAATCAATATTAGTATATAAGTTAATAGAAACCTTTTAATTTGACTCATAATTTAGTTATCGGATAATTAAGTGAAGAAAAGAGTTTGGCATTAGTCATATAAAGTTAAAACTATAGTAAATTGATAACATAATTATAAACTTAAAATTGATTTTAAAATATGAATTAGTGATAAAATATGAGGATTAAATTATAATGTAAAATAAAATATAGAAGAAAAAAAAATTATTGCATTCATTCTCAAATTTTTGTATAAATATAATTGGATATTCATGTTATATTTTGCAAATAACAAAAAAAATAGTGAATAACAAAAAAAGTTGTTAACCTTTCAATTAATCAAAATCAAAATTTCTCATTATTTCATATATTCTCATTTCATACATATATATATATATATAAATTTATCTATAAAATTTTAAATAATTTTTATTTTTATCTTTTTTCTTTCGAATTATTCATACATGTATACTTATTTTTTCCATTTATACTTATTCACATATAATATATATATATATATATATAAATTTATCAATAAATTTTAATTTACTTTTATTTTTATCTATTTTTTCTATTTATTCATTCCGAATTAAATAATATTTAATATTTATAACTATGTATATAATATAATTTTTCATTCAAACTTATATACATATATAGTATATATATATACACACTACAAGAAAATAGGTTAATCGCGGCATATATTTTGTGATGGTTTGTCTCAACCGCCGTAAAATATTAATTTGACGGTGGTTAAGCAACGATTTATCCAAACCGCCGCTGAATTAGCCATTTAGCAGGGTTTCAAAAAACTGCCGCATAATTCATAATAAATGCCGGCGATTAGTGTAACATTCCCTGAATGAATAACTTCGCACTGATTTTTCTAAACCGCCAGAATTAATAATATTGTTACTTTTACTTGTTAGATTGTCCTTTATTTTTTACTTTAAAGGGTTTTGTTCACAATTTTTTAATATATATATATATGTAATGCCAATTATTTTTTATAAATATTTTTTTTTATAAATTTCTAAAATGAAGTATTTTATATTATAAGCTCTTCTACAAAAATATTAAGCCTTTACCTAACACTTTATATATACATATATGTAATAAAATTTCTTTGCTTCATGCAGCTATGTTATATAATTATCTCACACTTTTTGTTTATTTCTTTTAATTCACTATTTGATACAAACGACAATTATTATTTTGTTTTTAAAAATAAAATAATATTTGCTTGATAACATGTGAAATTGCTTGAGAGCTCTATATGGAAGAGACAGATAAGTAGTTGAGCAAATGCAAATATTAACTTATGGACGTACAGCCAAGATGGTTAAGTGCTTGCTTGAGGATGGGCATGGTGCGAGATCGAGACCTTCTTGCTAGCAATTTTCGGAGGTATTTGTGCTGGGCTTGCGGGTGGGCTAGTGTGGGCGCTGGGCCTTGCGGGTGGGCCGGTGGCGCTTCATCCTGCTGCCAGCTTGCGAGTGGGCCGGCCTATGGCGCTCTTGCTGGTGGGCCGTGGGCCTGAGCCCAGCAAGGCCGGTGGGTGCTGGGTTGAGCACAGTAGGGTTGTTTGCGAGTGAATAGGCCCTGCTGCGCTCTTGCTGGTGGGCTGGTGGGAGATGGCCAGAGTCGAGCCCAGAGTTCTGCAGCCCAGTAGCCGTAGGCCCAAAGTCAAATGGCCCATCCATATGAAGCAGCCCAAACAGAAGCCCACGCGCACATTTAGTAACAAAACTTTTAGTTATTTATTCTATTGGTAACAAAATGCTTATTTTTGAATTAAAATTTTATTTAACTATTTGTAACCAAATAGTTTGTTACATAAACAATTAGTAACTATACTTAATTAAATAAATAATATCATAATATTATGCATTGGTAACGAAAAAATAAAATGCAACAAAATTGCCAATGTTTTAGTAACTAAATATTTTGTTATGCTATAAAAATCTATTGTAACTACTACACTTTTTTGTTACTAATATCATATTTTGGTAACGATACATTTCGTCGCCATAAGTCCATCATTCGTAACGAATCATAAATTTTGTTACTAAAACCTTTCACGACGGGCTTTAGGGCACTAAACTTAAGTAACAAAAAATTCATTACCAATATTTTGGGTAACGAATTTCAGCTTTATGGTGACAAAATTATTCGTTACTAAAAGTGTAATTTGTTGTAGTGTTAGTGAGCGAAAAGAAAGGTTCATTCTTCGTCTGAAACATACGAAGAAATAAAATGGAGACAAAGTGATAGTTAAAGAAAGCACAAATCTTCCTTAACACAATAAAGCGCAATTTGGTCAATTAAATTCTTTTCCACATCAAAAATTAATTTGGGGCGAATGAGGTAATTTGAGAAAAACACAATATGATGGTCAGACTCCATTTTTTTCATAGGGGGTTATTAAGCAATTATGAAGTTCATAAGAGGATAATATTCATTTAGCCCTAAAAAAATGCACTATAATATCAAAATAATGCAAAATAAGCATTTTCTAAATGAAATTGCTCTTGAACTGGCTCTTTTGATCCATAAACTGAAAATAAAGTAACTCACCTTTGGAGAGTTACAAGTAGGATAATTAATTTAGCCAACAAGCATAGGTTTTGACAATAGTTCCAAGCTTAAGACAAGGCACCCACAGGTTTTCGTATGATGTGTTTGCGAAGCTGGTCACTGTGGATTTGTTTGTATAGGTTTTAATAACACACTAAACTATATGATAGCAATTTTATTAATCTTCATTTTGCCACAAAAGAAGCATTTCTAGTAGAAAATGGCTTCAACTATATGTTGATGGTAGAAATCAATGTTGCACCTATTATCTTGAATTCTTAACATTTAGAAGAGGTGTTCTTGAGGCTTCTTATTCAAATCGGTATCAGTATTGTAAGTTTATTAAACATGCAAGTATAATAATATCTCTCAATCACTACAAAAAAAGGCGAGTTTTAGTGACCGAATTTTCGGTCACTAATTAGCGACTGATCAGTGACCGATTAATGACCAATCTAAAAATATTTTTTTTTAATAAAATTGTGACCATTTAGTGACCGATTAATGACTACATCAGTGACCCCCTTGCGTCAATCACTAATTCGGTCACTAAGTTGATCACTTTAAATTTTCATCAGTCACTAATTTTAGTGACCGATAATTGGGGTCAATAATTCGGTCATTAAAATATAATGTATAAAAATATTAAGTACATAAATATGAATTTCAAAATCATACATTAAACTATTGAATAATGAAGTATTGAATTTAAAGTTTTTAAAAAATTTACCATTTAAAGTATAAATTATTATGATTAAGTAAAAGTTTAAAATTTAAATATAAAACAAATATATAAAAACAAAATATTAAAAGAAAAGAAAAAGAAAGTAATTAAATTGCCCAAACCTTCCTCCCCACACCCGCGGCCAGCCCCCCCAAAACATTTCCCCAAACCTGCTGCCTCTCTCCCGCTGCTGTAGCAATCCCTCATAGGTAAGAGTTATTGTTGTTGTTGTTTTTTTTTTTTTTTGTTAAAATGTTGGCAGCTGGTCGTCGGAGGCAGCGACAGCTGTTGGCGTAGCACTGGAGGCCAGCTGCTACTGACCTTTGGTCTCAACCGGAGGTCAGCAGCAGCTGGCCTCCGTCGGTGGCTCCCACTTTTTAGTAGGAGCCACCAACATTTTCAATTTTTTTTATTTGAATTTTTAATTTTTTTTAATTTTGTTATGATTATATAATATTTTTATTTAATTGTGCAGGTGTAGAGGCTGAAATTTGGTATATTTTTGGCATTGAAAAAGGTAATTATTTTATTGTGAATTTATAATTATATAAAATGTGTTTTTGAATAACTTATTAGTCAACACTCTAGGTTAAATTGTATGAATTGTGTTTTTTAATTATGTATTGATCAATATTTTTATATGTTGATTTTTTCTTATTGTTCAATTTTTGAAAAACAAAGTGTGGAATTATGTATATGATTTTGCTTGTTGAAACAGTATTTTCTAGTGGCTACTTATTAGTGACTTCAACACTATTTTCTTTTCATTTCTTAGGCAAAGTCTAGAAAGTAGCTTGTAGTAGAATCCTTTAATTATTTCCCATTTGTCATAGACTATTGTAAACTAAATGAAAAGACTAGGCTTCTTGTTATAGAATTATTTGAATTTATCTTCTTTGAGCAAGATGCATTTATGAATAGAGAAACTCATGTGAAGTTTGTGGTGAGAGCACCGCATCCAACTTGTTAAGGATGAATGATTTAGTTGGAACCAATTCCTTGAGTTCTTTTTGTCCGAGGTTTGTTTCTTGTTTCATATACCAATATTTTTAAATCACAATGTTCCTCAAGTTTACTTAAAAACACTAAAGCATTATTGTGGCATATGTAAAATAATTCAAATCAATTGGACAATAATACTTGGGCCAAACAATGTTCATGCTTAGAAAATTTCATTCCATTTTGCTCATTTCATCTGAATATGAATGCTATATTCCTCTTTTTAGTTTATATTAGTCATTCAAGAAATTAATTAATAATAGTGATTTTTAAATAACTATACATGTGCATTACACATGCATTTTTTGAGTGTTCGATCTAAATGTTCTTTTCTAGTAGTTCTAAATATGTAAAGTCTAGAGTAACTTTGGCAAAAATGTTTAAAACAAAATTGTTCAATAATGTTATTATCACAAATGTATTCATGATATTATAGTAATAAGGTTTTGTTAATGAGGAGTCCTACGTGATATGGACTGCCAAATACATTATGCCTAAATGGAGACACAAATTTATGAGTTTGAATCTTTTAACAAAGTATTGTATACACATTATCAGCTAAAAGTCTACCTTCATACAATAATTGCCTATACAAAAATCAAAATTGTTTTCATTTTGGAATTTGATGAATTTTTGGTAAATTAATCATAATTATACTACATACTTCTATCAGTATTACAAACAATATATATTATAACTAACATACTCAAACTTAACAAAATATTAATATTTACTAGTCTATGCTGAAAACTTAACAAAGAAAAAGTACACTGCTATAAGAATATGCTTTCCTACTCCATCTCAAGCTTATATTGGTAGTATAAGAATGTGTATTAAGAAAAGAGCAATGACTTTAAGACAAACGCTACCAAAAACATATTGTATGACATAAGATTGCAATAACAATGCTCACTGTTTACACAATTAGAATATGTAACTCCTATTCTCATGCAATGCCTTTTTTCCATTCTAGTAACATATAAAAGTTGTAGAAAATTGTTTATACCCATGCATGAATGATAATATTACTATTTTTTATATTTTTGAGGAGGATTAGTAGAATTGCAAAAATTTTGACAATTAGAATAGTTTAGTTTATTTAAGAGAACTTATTAGGACTTAGGATTTTTATTTCCAAACGTGTATATACAAATATTCACAAAAATTAATGTTTTTTGTTACTAAAGAAGGGGTAGTCAGTTTACATAAAAATCTAAATGATCTGGGGAGGTAGAGAAGGGGACAAAAGCTGTGGTGGAGGAGTTGATGGTTTCAAGAAGCACATAATTACATCATATGGTAATTAATTAAGCTAACAAACATAAGTTTGGACAAAAGCACGTGATTAATAGACAATGTCTCACTACAAGAAGATTGGCATTTAGTGGCACTAATTTGGTGTCATTTTGTAATATAATAACACAAAGATATTATACTAATAGTTGTAAAAGAATGCCACTATAATTTAATATTTAGTAGCATTTGATTATTAAATGATAAACAAAATAGTGACATTTGATTGAAAATGCCAAGGTAAATGAATTTCAAAGACATTTAACTAGTGTCACTAATTTTTTTAAGAAAAAATCCATTAATATGTAATTTTAATGTCATTTGAAGAAAAATATTATAAAGTATTTAGTGGCACTAACTTAGTGGCATTTATAATATAATGACACACAAAAATAATATGGTGATATTCAGGAAAAAAACTACTATAATAAAATATTTGGTGACATTTGACTATTAGATGACGTATGAAATAGTGGCATTTGATTGACAATGCCAAAACAAATATAATTTGAAGGCGTTTAACTAGTGTCATTAATTTTTCTTAAAAAATGTCACTCATATTTATTTATCGTGTCATTTAGAAAAAATGCCACAAAATATTTAATGGCACTAACTTAGGGATATTTAGTAGTATAATGACAAATTAGAGTAATATGGTGATAACTATAGAAAAATGTCATTGTAATACAATATTTGGTGGCATTTGATTAATAAATGACAAGAAAAATAGTCACATTTGATTAAAAATGCCAACATAAATATATTTACAAGGTATTTAAGTAGTGCCACTAACTTTTTTTTTTTAAGAAAAATGCTACTTATATTTATTTATGGTGTCATTTGTAAAAGATACTGTAAATTATTTAGTGATACTGATTTAATGATGTATTACAGTGTACTAATACATTAAAATAATTAGTGATAGTAATAAAAAAAATACCACTATAATGTAATACTTAGTGATAATCGATTAATAAATGTTATAAAAATGTAATTTTATTGAAATTAGTAACATAACTATATGTTACAAATATTTAACTAGCATCACTATTTTTTCTGAGAAAATTAAAATATCACTCACAACTTAGTTATGGTGTGACATGAAATAAATATCACAAAAATTGATAAAATATATATAGTTATTAATAATTGTAAATTTTTATAAATTTATATCGTATCATAATATGTTGATTTAATTAACTACTTATATAATTTTAATGTGTCGACTATATTAACCATTTTCAAGAAGTATAAAAAATTTAAGTTTTTGCCCCTTTTTTCTCCTCACTTCACATTATTTTGTTAATATTTTCTATCTTTAAATTTAATGTCTATTTAATATAATAATTTTGAGTATATATTTAAATAATTGAGAAAATATGCTTTTAAAGTATAACAAAATAGTAATGCTTTTGAATATTTTTAAAGAATATTTGGTGGATAGCTTGACAATAAGTTCATATCTTTTCAATTAAAATGTTGCAAGTTCAAGTCTTATATAGAGCAATTGAAGCATGTTGAAGTCTCATACATGGAGTGTTAGAGGTAGATTAAGATGTCAGTAAAAAAAAAAAAAAAAAAACATTTTTGCCATTTAATTTAGCATGTTATTTAATTAATTTTTATGTCATGTTAGTATGTCATCTAAAGGAATTTTTTGTGGCATTTTAACATCACTATATGTATTTTTTGTGTCACGTTAGCATGTCATCTAAAAGTGTCTTTGTGACACTTTAATATGCCATTTATTGTATTTTTTTATGCCGTGTTACCTTGTCATTTTAAAGGAACTTTTGTAGCATTTTAACCTACCACTACATGCAATTTTTAGTGGCATATTACTGCATTGTTTAAAACAATTTGTAATGGTACTTTGACATGTTATTTAATGCATTTTCCATGACATCTTAACATGTAATTTGATGCAATTTTTATAACATTTTATTAATGTCAAAGCAAAGGTAGTTTAGTGGCATTTATACCTTTAGCTACACTGCTACAAGTGGCACTTTTAAAAAAATCATTAAGTATAAACTTTGCCACTATAATATTATTTAAGTGGCATTTTTAATGTCTTTAATGCTTAATTTTGTTGTAGTACCTATAGGGTTTTAGATTTTTATATGATGTGTTTGTGAAGCTAGGCTCATTGTGGATTTTTATGTTTATATTTTTGTGGGGCCAAATCGCATACTTCGTCCTTAAAGTTTTAGTTTAAAATTATTTTAGTCCTCAATCTTCATAACTTCATTTTAGTCTCTAAAATTAATATTTCATCTCAATTCAGCCCTTAAAACAACATTTTGGCCGCTTTTAATCGAAAAATTGTGCGCTCATGGCAGTTTTAAGGTAAAATTGCCAATCTAAAGTTTTAAGTTCCACTTTAGTTCTTCATTGTTTTTTTTTTTTTTAGCCAACAGGTCACGGAAGATGGGAACAAGCCATGTTCCTTCTACAATACATATCTAATATGTTGAATATTATTTATGTAATAAATAATTTTTACGGGGAGAAAGAATTTAATAATCATAAAAATTGTTAATTAAGGAATTCTTAAGTGAGATCATATTAAGAAATGAAGAAATTTAATAATCTAAAGTAAGGTCAATTCAATACATACATAATATTGAGATTATTAAGTGATAGATGTCTTCTGAAATGCGGAATTTGAGAAAAAAATTGATCTCAAAATCCACATTATGAGATATTGTTCAATAGTGTATAGAATATGAATTGTTATTTGTGTATAAAAAATAATTTTGTGACATACTAAGTAATTTTTATCTGCAAATATATTATGTGAACTTTTGTCAATTATTTTAATTTTAATAGATAAATATGGTTACTCATTTTAAATTAAATTCAAATCAAACTTTTATATATTACCCAAGATAATGATGATTGTAGCACCCCTCCTTAGGATGACATCTCAGTCAAGGCACCACACAGATTCAATCTTAAATATCAAAGTCACAACCTAACAAAAGGCCCATAAGTTCATTTCACACATATTCTAAAATGACATTCAATCTCATCAATCAGTTCTAAACCAAAAATTTCAAAATAAACACCTACTAAACTTCATAATATTAATACCTTATTGCATAACACATTAAAGCCTTATAATTACAATCATACATATCACAACATCTCTAAGGTTTCATTCTGAATATAATACATCATAACTTATATTCTATACAATCTTCAAAGGGAAATCAAATACATTTCTTCCCAGTTCAATCTCGAACCATCTCTTCCCTGTTTGATATCATAAAATACATGGAGGTAAGTCCATAGACTTAGTGAGGAATTCAGAAGGGATTTATCGAGGATGATTCGGCTCGACAAATCATAATATAAACGAACAGATCAAACAAATACAGAAACAGATAGTACTGATAAGCAAACAGGAAACTCTCTTGCCTTATTGCTCCAAGATCAGATGTCAAACAAACAGAAACAATCAGACAGATCAAACCCAAAGCATATGCATTCAAAGGATAGTCTAAGACATGCATTGCCGATTCACCTTATACCAGACAAACATATCACCTAAGCGTAACAACTTAGTATATAACAGATGCCCATACGAGCCGTATAGCGCACCGCCGATGCCTAGGGGAAGTCCCTAGCACACAATCGATACGCAGGGGAAGTCCCTAGCGTACCGCCGACACCCAGGGGAAAGTCCCTAGCGTATCATTGACACCGAGGGGAAAGTCCCAAGCATGCCATAGACACCGAGGGGAAAGTCCCAAGCGTGCCTCATATAACCAAACATATCGCCCGGATCGGCCCTTAGCCTCATAATCACCGTACAAATAACAGAATTAACCGCTTATGCAGATGCCCAGGGGAAAGTCCCTAGCACATTGCCGATTTCAGACAGAACAGATCACAGCAGATAGAAACAATGCCGATCAGGTAACAGATAACAATAACAGATACAGATATGCCAGCATGGCCAAAATATAGATCAGATAACAAAAATGCCGACAAGGCAACAGATACAAAGCATATCAGAACTGATAACAGACAAAATTCTGGGCGCCAGAACAGACAGAAATAGATACAGAACAGATATAACCCTCACAGGGGTATTCAGAACAGAATCAAATAACAAACAGAAACCAAACACGGTTCTGAGTATCGTACAGAAACAGTAAACCCACACAGGGGTTAATTTCAATAACAGATAGCTCAATAGGGTGCCAAATTGGCAGAACCTCATAGGTATAACAAGTACCAAGAGGGATAGATTCTCACCTCTTGCAGTTTCAGCAAAATAACCACTGGCCGTGATCTACTAATCAACAGGATCCATTCCTTCAACACCTAATCAACAAAGTACTTCCAAAGTCACTTTCCTATTCAATTCTAGTAATCTTCTAGAAATATATCACAACATTATCCTAATCAAACTATGCCAAAGAGTTCAATAAGACCAATTATTTCCCAATTAATCTCGATTCCTTATCAAGTCTAGTAATGAAGCAACAACTAATTCTAAAATACATAATCATCCTCGGAATGTCATTCCAAATTCATAACAATAGTACAATTACTATCATTTAGTTATTCTTAGTTAAATGTCGCTTAATTCATCAATTATTTAAAGTCCCAAAATTCTAACATTAACCAAATCTAGTCCTAAGTCCAAAATTCCAAGTGCAAGTTCTTGTCAATATTCATAATTTTCAATTATGGTCACTTTTCATAATGTCCAAATCCACCATTTACATCCATATCCAAAGCATAGGAGGGTTCATTACAATATACATATGTGGCATATCAATCCTCAAATCTTAATCTTAACAAGATACAATATTAAAGATGTATATCCACATGCATGTATATATATATACATATACATGTAAGACACCCAAATAAATCAAAGTTGGCTATCGGAGTTCCGAAACCACCAATCGATGACACAGGTGTGCTCATTGCGTGGAGGAGATGAAACTGCCTCTTCGCCGCTGCCGGCGGCGGCCGCCGTCGCTGGAAAATTGAGATAGCACCACCAATAGAATCCTCTCGCCGAGATCTTTCCAATGGTACCCTCGATTTTTTATTTGGACGCCGGAAACCCCGTCAAAACGCAACCCAAAGTGGTCACAGTCAATAGCTCCGCCGCCTGTTTTCGCCGTCTCCGCCGCGTATCTCTGCCATGTAACTATACCACGGTGTTCACCTCGTCTAGGGCTAGCTGAAACACTCCTCCTTTGCTCCGTTTGACGCCGAAAATTGAGAGACCCACTTGCTCCAAGTTTTCGGTCTCTCTCCGCCATGAGCTTCCGGTGAGCTGCCCGCCGCCGCTGATGGTGTAGATGAGGTCTTGGTGGTGTGGTGAAATGAGTTGGTGTGGTGGTTGGTTGAAGGAAAGCTATCCGGTGATGGTGGTAGTGATGGTGATGGCCGCAGGTGGTGAGAGAGGAAGGAAGAAGAAAATGGGAAGAAAAATGAAGAAAAAGGAAGAAAAAGGAAGAAAGGAAAATTGAAGTCAAAATAGTGCATTAATTTTGACTTGATGTAGGTATGGAGCAAGCATGGCAAGCATGGTGGAGGCAATGTTTTCAAAATCGGACCGGACAAAGAACCGGCGATCTTACTGGTTACTGGTTCGACCGGTATGACGTCATAATGACGTAATAATTATATTTAATTTTATAAATATATATAATATAATTAATATATTGCAAAAAATAGAAAAAATCCAATAATATAGAAATAAATAAAGAAAATTTTCTCCATATTTTAGTCATTTTTTTTCCTTCAAATATTTCTTTCAAAAATATCATTTCTCTATTAATTAATTACAAATATGTAATCTAATTCAAATAGTAACACACAACTATTTAATATTAATACAAATAGTTATCCCTCCAAGTTTCAAGTTCAATATTTAATAAAATAGAACAAGTTTTTCCACTTGCAGGCTGCATCAATAGTAATTGAGTAGTGGAGATGGAGGAAGAAAGAAAAAGCCTAAAGGAAATGAAACAAGCAAAGAAATCAAGAAATTAGGATTTGATATAAAAAGTGGAAGTGAAAAATAAAAACCCTACGCGAAAGTCATAAGTAGACCCGATTAATATGCTATCTTGGACCTTGATTTATGTTTTTTTCCTAAAAAAAAACAGAAAAATAGAAGAAAAAAAAAAGAGAGTGAACCGGTCAAGAACCGGTACCGGTTCGACTGGTTTTTGACCGGTTCCCAACCGGTCAAATTGTGACCGGTTCTTAGGTGTGATTCGGATCGGACCTGCCACCGGTCACCGGTCGAACCGATCGAACCGGCCGGTCCGGTCCGGTTTTTAAAACCTTGGGTGGAGGTATGGGTTTGGTTGACTTCATCCATGCTTTTATTTTTATTTTTATTTTTAATAATAATTTAGAATCTCTCAATTTAGTTCCCAAAATGAATAAAATGCATTTTCGATCTCAAAAATCTTGTAAAATATCAATTGAATCTTATATAATTTTATCACGATTAAATAATTCAAAATTCTAATCGAATAATTAAAATTAACTTGATAAAATAAATAATAATAATTTAACAATTATATAAAATTCCGGGATCGTTACAATGATAAAAATATATTGTTGGAATTTCAAGAATTCCTTAATTAACCTTTTTTATGATTATTAAATTCTTTCTCCTCATAAAAATTATTTATTAGATAAATAATATTTAACATATTAGATTGGTATTGCAGGAAGAAACACGGCTTGTTCCACCCTCTTGTCACCTGGTGGCTGAAAGAAAAAAATGAGGGATTAAAGTGGAACTTAAAAACTTAGATTAACAATTTTATCTTTAACACTGTCACGGGTGGACAATATTCTAGCTAAAAGCCACCGGAATATTGTTTTAAAGACTAAATTGAGATGAAATATTAAGTTTAGGGACTAAAAGATGAACTTATGAAGATTGAGCACTAAAGTGATTTTAAAGTGAAATTTTAGGGACTAATTATGCGCGTTGCCCTATTTAGGGGCATACTTAATTGTACGACAAGCCTGACAATGTTTATTTTGTCATACAGGAGGCATTATTGGTGTAAAAAGGCTCCAAAAATGTGTTTCTAGCCAAATTAAATACTATAGATACCAACTTCAAATCCAGGTTCCATTACAAGATGTGTTCTGGACATTTCTTATTCGAACAAGGATTAATATTGTAACTATATAAAACATATAAAATTGACAATATTTCTCAATGTTTCTACTTATTCGAACAATATTTCCTTTGTTGTTTGCTAGTGAAGTAAACATTTGTTTGTCTAATACTTCATGCGGAAAGTTTGGTACATAGCTAAACTTGTGGATACTTTTAACTATTTCCCCTTTGTCTCATAAAATAGTAAAAATAATTGAAAAGACTACCTTCCTGTTAAGGGATTATCTAGACATATCTTCTTTTAGCAGATGTAATTATGAAAAGATAAAATCTTGTGGAGCATGTTATGCAAGCATTGCATCTAACTTGTCAAAGTGAAAGATTCAGTTAGAACAACTCACTTGTGTGCTTCTTGTGTAAGGATTTGATTCTTGCTTTGCCTATCAATATTTTCAATCATATTGTCCTCATTGAAGTTGGGTTTTAGTGATTACTTCTTTCCTGTTTTGGTTGAAAAGAATAAAATGCTAATGGTAAGGCTTTCTAAAATTCCTTATGTTATGCCGATTATATAATTGTTGTTATTCTCTTTTTTGTATTAGGCATTCAAGTAATTTATCATAATAGTGGATTACAAATAACAATACACGTGCATCTCAAGTGCAATTTTCATGTAGTTGAATTCACAAGTAGTTTTTTGGAAGTTCTAAATATATAAAATCTAGTGTAACTTAGTCAAAAATGTTTGAAATTCAATTGTACAACTATGTTAATGTTAAATATTATTCCATGATATCATAGTATAAAAAAAATTTAAAACCAAAATCTTGCATGATATAGATTTTCAAATAATTGTTGCCTAAAAGGAGACATGAAGCTCAAAGTTTCAAATTTTAATACATTGTATTACGTTAGCAGCAAAAAAGTTTCCCTTTATGCAGTAACTGCATGCATAAAAAATAAAAGTTTTTTATCATGTAAGATTTGGTGAAATTTTAGTAAATGACACATAATTATACTAAGCACTTAACATGTATTACCTATAATGTACTTCACATGACTAATGTACTCAAATTGAAAAAAAATTGTATTGTATTTGCTAGTCTATGAAATAAATTTTGCAAAAGATAACTAAACTTTAATAACAATATTCTTGCAATCTCCACCTGAAGCTTATATAGGAAACATAGGAACATAGAATAAGATAGAAAGAATGATTTTAATGAAAAAACTGCCCATAGAAGAGTTCTTAGACACAAGTTTACAATCACAATAATCACCAATATGACTCCAATCTTAATATAATTCGTTTTCACAATTTCAATACCATGTAAAATCTATAGTAATCGTTAAGTACTCGTGCATACATAACAATATTACTATTTTTCATACTTAGAGTGGACTTAGAAGAACTATAGTGTTCGGAAATTATTACCAATGGAATAGTTTTGTTAATTTCTTCGGGCTTATTAGATAGAAAGAAAAGATTTAATAGGCTATAGACATTTAATATTTCTAAATATGTACATAAAGATGTGAACACAAATGTTAAAAAAAATCACTTGTTTTTTCTGTTTAAAGAAAATTACTTTACATAAAAATCTAAATAGCCTAGGGCAGTAAAGAAAGGGAGAAAAGTTGTGTTGAGGAGTTGATGGTACCAAGAAGCACATTACCTCTTTAGATAACTGATTCGGCCAACAAACATAGGCTTGGACAATGGTCCCATGCTTTAGAGATGATACCCATACATTTTTATATGATGTGTTAGTGAAGCTAGGATCATCTTGAGGTAAATAGATTCACCTACATGTTGATGGTAGAAATCAATGCAACTGGCATCCTGAATTATATGCATTGTATAAGAGGTGCTTCAAAGGTTTCTTATTCAAATCATCGTTAATATTATAATTCTAGTAAACATGCAAGTTTGACTATATTTCTAAATGATATTACTTGTTGGAACAATATTTTTCAGTGGCTATTTATTAGTGACTTCAACATTTCTTTCAACTACTTCTTGTGGAATCTTTTGGAAGTATCTCATAGCAAAATCCTTTAACTATCTCTAGTTTGCCTCAGAATATAGCAAAAGTAAATGAAAAGGCTAGCCTTAGATTATTTATTTTATCTTCATTGACTAGGATGTATCTACGAAAGAGAAACTCAATCTTGTGAAGCATGTGGTTTGAGCATGATATTTAACTTTTCAAGGAAGATGAAAATGATTCAGTTGGAACCAAATCCCCTTGTCTACTTCTTGTTCCAAGGGTAGTTTTTTGTTTCGTCTACTTATACGTATACATTATCTTGTTCTTGATTTTAGTTTGTTGTGGTAGTAATTAAGTCTTTCTAGTTTTAAGAGTTCGAAATCACTTAAATAGTGAAACTTGGGTTAATATTAAAGTATATAAAATTCTTTCACTTTTGCTAATTTTCATTTGGATATGATTGTTATATTGCCCTTTTCAGTTTATGTGAGTCATTCAAGAAAATTATCAATAATAGTGGTTTGCAAATAACTACACATGTGCATCAGACATGCAGTTTTTGATTATTTGATTCATATGTACTTTTCCAATAGTTCTAAATATGTAAAATTGAGCTAGGGTGACTTGGCAAAAATTTGGATTTCAGGCTGTTCAATCCTGTTATTGTAACATATGAACCCATGATCTTTAGTAATAAGTTTTTGTGAACCTGGAATCTTGCACCCATTACATGAATCTAATTTTCATTTCATCCAGGCAATATAGATTTTATAACATATTATGACTAGAAGGAGACATGAATGTTTGAGATTCAATTTTTTAAACAAGTGTTTTATGCACATTACAAGCTAAGAATCTCTCTTCGTCTAATAACTACATGTATAAAAGTAAAAATTGTCTTCATTCTAGTTTTGATGAATTTTTAGTAAATTAAACATAATTATGTTAAGCACTTCATCCCATATTATTGCGAATACACATCTCATGACTAACATAAACATAAAAAATCTTACTTACTAGTATATGCTATAGACTTAACAAAGCTAAACCACATTTCTCTAATAACATGCTTGCTTGCTACATCTCAAGACTTTAACAAAAGATCTTTCCATAAAATAGTTTCAAATACAAATTTACAATCACAATGCTCACTATTTGCAACATTAAAATATGTAACTCCCATACTAATATAAATTAGTATGTAATTGTTTAGCATGCATGCATAATAATCACTACAACAAATTGCACTTCTTGTAACAAAACTTTTGGTAACAAAGTAAAAATTTGTTACAAAATCATGATTTTTCGTAACGAGACTAGAATTTTGTTACTAAAGCACTCATCTTGGGTAACCAAGAAAAATATTAATTTGTTACCTTTAATGAATATTTGTTACCCAAAATTTTTATTCTTTTGTAGCTAAAGAAAAATTCATTACGAAAACTGAAGTATTCTTACAAATAATATTTTCCACATTTTAGGAAGACATATTTGTAATAAAAGTTTCTACTTTTATTACGTTCACAAATTTGTTACAATTAACTTTTCTAGTAACAAATATATTTGTTACTACAGTTAATATTTTACCCTCTAAAAATTTTTTCCCTCCAAAATTTTGTTATATGAAAATGGTAACAAGTACTTTTGTTACTAATTTTAAATCATAATTAAATAAAGTCCCACCTAAAATTTATTTCCCTCCAAAAACGTATTCCCCTCAAAATTTGTTCCAGAGTCTCTTCCTTCAAAATTTTGTTCCCTCCATAAATTAATTTAATTTAAAGTGTAAAAAAAAAATTAGTTATTAATATCACATGTCATCACAATTAAATATTTGAAAAAAATTGAACTTTTGGTCCCATTAGATAGGGGGGTTTACACTTTTGGTACCTAAGTTTTCGGGGTTGACGTTTATAGGACCAAAACTTTGCTTTTCAATTTTTTAATGGAAACTGGCACGTGACTATCACGCGCGGGGTGTTTCTACTTGAATAAATTGCATAGAAGCCCCTAAAATTTAACTTATTTATAAATAAACCCAAACAAATTATAATGATCCCTTAATGATTTCATCCATAATATTTTTGAAGAATTGTTAGCATCCTTAACAAATTTATAGACGTCATTTGAAAATTTACATTAAAATTCAAAAATATCCTTCAAAAGCTGTTTTGATTATTTTTCAAACAAAAATACCTTTGGATATATTTGTAACTTTAACATGGGGGTTTAACTTTAATATTATGTAAATTACTCAGAATAAATTTAAATAATTTTATTAATATCTTTTTAAATATTAAATAACCTTTTTATTGAAGTTGAATTACAAAACTAAAAATTTTAAATCATCAACATAAATAAAGAAATTTAATCAAAATTTAATTAAACATATTTATTAATTATAAAATAAAAATAAAAATCAAATCCATCTCTTAATTAATATGATTTTGTTTTTAAATTACATCTCAATAATATTAAAAAAATGATATCTAAAATAATTTAATTAGATTAAGTTGAATATATTTATTAAATATAAAAAAATATTTATTAACTAAAATAAATAATTTAAAAATAAAAATAAGATCTAAAAATATCATACTAACAATAGTAATTTTAAAATCTCAATTTCACCCGACCAACCTAATAAAAAAGTTATTGATATGATATCTTGTTCTCTCTTGAAACACAAATAAATAAGTAATTTTCTCCCAATTCATTTTCCAGCTACCACCCAAAATACGAACAAACAACCATCATATTCTCCAACCCTACTTCCCAAAAACCACTTTGCTAAAATATTTTGACTAAATGTTCCAATTCATAAACAAACAAGCCCTAATTTAAACTAATTTTATTAAATTTATTAATTAAGAAAAAATAAATAAGTCAAAATTTACCTATCCATTTCTTCTCCCCCACAACACACCCCCAACACTCACCCACCCAACCCCATTCTCCCCCACACCTACTCTAAGCGGCAACTGGCCACATCCAATAGTTGGTCAGGGTAAGGGCCGGCCTGGCTACGGCCAATGCTGACCATGACCAGGCTTGGCCAAATCCGCCGCTAGCTGCGACCAACAGCAAGCCATGGCCAAGCCCAGCCAAATCTAGCCATTGGTCAATCGTGGCCAGGCGACTAGCCTAGCTAGATTTGGCTACAGCCAACGATTGGCCGTGGTCAGGTGGCCACTGGCTATGGTCAGCCACGTAGGGGTTGTGGGGGCAAGGGTGAGGGGTGTGGGGGGTTACATGTATGTGTATATATGTATATTTATATTCATATGATACTTATTGTAGCGCCCCAACTCGGAACAGCACCTGAGCCAAAGTGCCACTCTGATCCAGACTTAAAAATTGAACCCAAAATACAAATCAATATCCCATTGGAAAAATTTTCAAAACTTATCAGAAAATAGCAGTGGATTTCAACATAAACAAACCTGTCACCAGACAATAAATTTAACCTTAAACAATCTTGTAACATACAACACATATACTAAATACATGTCACAAAATCTCAAATTCAACTTAAGCAGTGGAATTTCAAACTTATCATACCCGATAAACCACTAAGTAAATGCCATAATTCACATTCTTACATAACAAAATATTTAGATTCCTTAAGTCATCCATGTTAACATGATATATCACACGTCTCGAATGCATACTTAGCAATCTGATGATTTCCATATATACATTCAACACCTGATCTATTACAAAATGTTCATGTCTAGCCTGAAGTCCAATCCTTTGCTTAATCCCTGTCTGAGAGAACCAAAATAAATGGGGGTAAGTTCGAAGGACTTAGTGAGGGATAATTGTAAACATATATAATGGGGATCTATTGAGGAAGAAATCGACACAATAGATTAGCATTAAACAACTAACAAAAATGCAATAGGATACGCTCAAACAGTCAAGAACAGTCTAACAGGCAGAATACAGTCAGTCAGTCAGTCAGAATACGGTCAGACAGGACAATTCCAAATGACATTTTCATTTCAATCAGTCTTATCTAAGCGTGACGGCTTGACACATGGTAGATGCCAAGGAGTATCCCCAGCATATCGTAGACAGGCGGTAGATACCTAGGAGTATCCCTAGCATAGCACAGACAGACGGACTATAACTTGGAGTATCCCTAGCATATCACTGACACAGGGTATGCCTAGGATTATCCCTAGCACATTACTGACAAACGAACGATACCTAGGAGTATCCCTATCATATCACAGACAAACGATAGATATCTAGGAGTATCCGTAGCATATCTCATACAAACGGTAGATACCTAGGAGTATCCCTACCATGTCACAGACAAACGATAAATATCTAGGAGTATCCCTAGCATATCTCAGGCAGACAGTAGATACCTAGGAGTCTCCCTAGCATATCACTAACATACGGTATGCCTAGGAATATCCCTAGCACATTACTGATGCTCAAGAGTATCCCTGACACATCGCTGATCCTTAGGAGTCTCCCTCACGTATCACTGACAGACGATAGATACCTAGGAGTATCCCTAGCATATCACAGATAGATGGTATGCCTAAGACTATCCCTAGCACATTATTGATGCTCAAGAGTATCCCTGACACATCATCGATACCTAGGAGCCTCCCTAGCATATCACTTATAGACGGTAGATACCTAGGAGTATCCCTAGCATATCACAGATAAACAGTAGATACTTAGGAGTATCCCTAGCATATCACAGACAGATGTGCCAGCGTGGCAACTAACAGTACAAAAAGTCAGAAGTCCAGACGGATCAGGCAGATAGCATAACAGACAGTACAGCGGAACAGTCAAATAATAGGACAGTCAGATATCAAAACAGTACAGATAACAGGACAGATAACATATATCAAATAAATGTTCTGGGCGCCAGAACAAACATGAAATAGAATCATAACAGAAATAACCCTCACAGAGGTGTCTGGATCAGATAACAGAATATCAAAGAGATCTTAACAGATCACGAATTTCAATAATAGTACAGTCAGTTCAGAAACAGTAACACTCACAGGGGTTTAGCACATATATCGAAAAGTGAAATAAAGTGCCAGATTGGCAGACCCTCACCTTTGTAGTCTCAGAAAATTGCAACCACAATCGGTAGTCCACTGGTCTGTGGGACTTACTCCTTCGTCACCTATCCGAAAGAATAATCCACAATCAAAATCCTTATTCAACCTCGATAACTTTCAACAATTACAATCTTACTATTAACCTTATATCATATCCCAAATCATCAATAATAGGCCGATTAGCTTAGTAACCCTAATTATTGCCATTAGGTCCCAAATTCATAAAATTAGGGTTTTCTCTTCCAATCAACTCGATAATTCCCAATATTTTCATAAATAATATAATATTATTCAAATTCACCAAACTTATACTGGCACATGCTTATATCGAGTCTTAGTCCATAATATCTCAAATTACCCAATTATCATTTCTCAAGTTCCAATTTCATAAAATCATAAATTAATCACTTAAATAACTCAATTAATCCTTTCTTAACATCCACTAATACATAATCCGGGCCAACTATGTGATATCCTAAACTAGGCATGGCCAAACTATAAAACAACTATATAAATCCTCAAAATACAAGGTTAAGGAATATAATACAACATATGCATATATAAATATATATATATACACATAATCATCAACCAACTTCTATACCCTCGATCTGATCAACCGGACCTCGGATTCACAAACCAAGACCACCACCACGATCCTCACGATGAGCTAGAGAAACTGTCCAAGCTCCGCGGCTACTCTGCCATCGAAAAACTTCAAAACCACCATCAAACGTTTCTCTTTAGCTCAAAGAATCCAACCCCAAGTCAATTTTTCCATTCACCATCAAATTGAGCTCCAATTTTAGCCTCAACCACCCAACACCATCACTTTCGCCACTGCGGTTTTTTACCAATTCCTCCGTCCACGGTGGTCCAATCAAGAATCTAAAAGCACTAGCACAATCCTTAAGCTAGGCCTATCAAAACGATACATGGGTCCGTTGTGAAAAGTTGTCGGAACGGTGAACCCACCAAGCTCCATCATGGTTGGATTTTTTATCTCAATTTTCCGCCATTTCACCAGTCAAACTGGGAAGAAATGGGTATATTTGTGTTCTACATAATGAAAGGAAGAGAATGGTATGTAATTTGAGGTGTTTTCATCGCCGAAGTGAGTCGCCGATAGGAAGGAGAGAATCAGTGCATGGTGGAAAAGAAAATGAAGAATGAAGAGTTGACCAACTATTTAAAATGCAATCTTTTGAAAATTGCATTTTCAACCCCAAATCTTTCTCCCAGCTTGTAGTCAAGTCCACCAGGTTTTCCAAATTTTTCACTTCAACCCTAAACTTAGTTAGTGCCCTATTTTGGCCCCTTTGACCAAGAAAACATTCTATGCAACCCTCTAATACTTTTAAAATAATCAAATCAAGTTTCCAAAAATTGCAAATTTACCCCAAAACTTTCAAAATCTTTGCAATCAAGTCCTTTTTATTTATTCTTCGAGCCCTAAAATCCAACCAATCAATATCTTGAATTCTAAATTCTTATTTTTCAAAAATTCCAAATTCAGGGGTGTTATAGGCTTTTCCATTTAAGAGAATTTGGTCCCCAGATTCTTATATTGAGTATTGTTCCGACCGACAACAAATAATTAGATTCAATTAGTCGATCTACATTCTTTCTTCCTTACATTATGCCAAAATTGCTACTTCAAGTCCCGATGCATTTTCGAGCCTCTCGAATGCATCATTTATCTTGACTTGTGTGCCTCAGCAGCGAATTTTCTTCCATTTCTTCTGGCACACATATTTTCTTACAGAACAGAAGGATATCTTAATTTTCGGCATTGAACTCATATTTCCAAAAACTTCCAACCTTTCCTTTAATTTCAACAATCATATATCTTTGACTTAAGGCTCATCGCATTTCATCCTATGATTCAGACTGCACTTTTCTCTGCACTCCTAGTTACTGTATTAATTTTGTCAACGTGTCAGCTAATTAGAAAAGTTATTTATAATTTTCGTTAATAGCCGACAAGACACAGAAGACTATAAACTTTTATCATGTTTTTCTGGTCTCTTCCGGTTGACTACCGTCTCTATCTTAGAGGGATCAATCCTCTATCCCCAATCGCTATCTAGCAATCCCAACACATGGTGATTACTATTGACTTTATTTCTAAGGGTGTTCGAACTTTTCCACTTAACCATAATCTCGGATTGCACATTTAATTTAAGGAAATGCAATAAGTAATAGAATGCAAAACACCAAGATCATATATATGGCATTATCATAGATTTCAAAGATAGAAACTGTACCTCCTGCCATCTCAGTAGGATCTGGTGCTTCTTCTCCTGTCAGGGCATAGGCTCAAGCTCGTACGACTTGCTTTCATTTTCTTGTAGCCGTAGGGCCTCTCCTTTTGGGATATTCTTTCAGGAAGTGCTGATTGCTCCCACAGCCTAAGCATCTACCCTATTTCTTCCAGCATTTCGATTCCTCATGGCTAGATGCTCTACAAAATCCACATCGCTTTACTAGTCTCTCTTGAGTCAATTATGCTATCTCACCAGACTGAGGGGCTTGTTGGGCTGTGCTTCCCACCTGAAGCCTCGGCTTTGTCCTTCCGACATTACTCTACCCATCAAGGTGCATCTTTTTCTTTTGGCCCCTACTCTCAATCTTTCAAATTTTCTGTAGCTCTAACTCAAGTTGCAGTACTCTGCTTATCGACGAATTGAGATTTAGCAAATCACAAGTGGCCAAGCCATGCCTAAGCTCTAGCCGCTGCCCTTGTACGAATCGTCGAGCCTATCGACCCTCATCATCTTGTATGTAGAGAGCATATTGTATTAGTCGGCTAAAAGTAGCCTCGTACTGACTAACATATTGTGCACCCCGTACCAGATCTATAAACTCTTTCTCTCTTGCTTCCTTCACTACTTCTAGCATATATTTACTCATGAAGTCTCGGGTGAAATTCTCCCAAGTTTGTTGGGTTTCTTCAGCCACCCACTTCCGATCAATCATCTTCCACCAACTTCCGGCGGAACCTTCCAGAAAGAATGTCGCAAATCAAATCCTTCACTCACTTGAATAACGCAGTGTCTCAAAAATATTCTCTAAACTCTCAATCCATTCTTCGATTTTTCTATCCTCAAGGTCTCCTAGGAACTTCATGGGATTGAAACGAAGAAATCATTCCAATGCTTGATCTTCAGCCATCTCATTACCAACTTCTACTCTAGCACCTGGCTATAGATCTTCTAGCAGAATTTCCAATTTTTCCTGATACACGGGTCTGTTGGCTGACTATCTGAAGGGTTTTGTGACACCTCTTCTTCTTGCATAACTTGTGGGTAAACCGGCACCTCTCGTCCTGGAACTTGTCAGTCACCGACTCGTTGCGCATGAGGTCTTCCCTTTCACTCGGGAGGTCTCCCACTCCTTCCAGCTCTAAAAGGAATGGGTATACCGGAACTTCCTTGAGATGCCATCAATTCCGCTAATTCCTCCAAGATTCTAAGGATAAAAGAAGAAGAGTTAGATGAAATCAAACCAAACTCAAAGATACACAAGTCTAATCATCCTACAATATACAACAAAGTCCCATAGACATCCTATAGTACTAAACTCATCTCTTAATACCGACTGATCAATTCATCTTCATTCCTTAAATCACACATGATCTTATCAATGCAAAACACAACTAAAATTTATACTCAAACTAACCAAATCAAAAGGTCAGTCATAAATCCCAATAATACCCAAATGCCTAGGTCATCAACAACCTAGGCTCTGATACCACCTCTGTAGTGCCCCAACTCGGAATAGCACCTAAGCCGAAGCGCCACTCTGATCCAGACTTAAAAATTGAACCCAAAATACAAATCAATATCGCATCGGAAAAATTTTCAAAACTTATTAGAAAACATTAGCGGATTTCAACATAAACAAACCTATCACCAGACAATAAATTTAACCTTAAACAATCTTGTAACATACAACACATATACTAAATACATGTCACAAAATCTCAAATTCAACTTATTACAAGCAATGGAATTTTAAACTTATCATACCCGATAAACTACTAAGTAAATGCCATAATTCATATTCTCAAATAACAAAATATTTATATTCCTTAAGTCATCAATGTCAACATGACATATCACATGTCTCGAATCCATACTTAGCAATCTGATGATTTTCATATATACATTCAACACCTGATCTATTACAAAATGTTCATGTCCAACCTGAAGTTCAATCCTTTACTTAATCCCTGTCTGAGAGAACCAAAATAAATAGGGGTAAGTTCGAAGGACTTAATGAGGCATAATTGTAAACATATATAATAGGGATGTATCGAGGAAGAAATTGACTCAACAGATCATCAATCAACAATTAACAGAAATACAACAGGATACGTTCAAACGGTCAGGAACAGTCTAACAGGCAGAATATAGTCAGTCAGTCAGAATACGGTCAGATAGGACAATTCCAAATGACATTTACATTTCAATCAGTCTTATCCAAGCGTGACGGCTTGACACAAGGTAGATGCCCAGGAGTATCCCCAGCATATCGCAGACAGGCAGTAGATATCTACGAGTATCCCTAGCATAGCAGCACAGACAAACGAACGATACCTAGGAGTATCCCTACCATATTACTGACACACGAATGCCGAGGAGTATCCCTAGCACATTACTAACAGACAGTCTGCGGAACTTACTCCTTCGTCACCTAACCAAAGGAATAATCCACAATCAAAATCCTTATTCAACCTCGATAACTTTCAACAATTACAATCTTACTATTAACCTTATATCATATCCCAAATCATCAATAATAGGCCGATTAGCTTAGTAACCCTACTTATTGCCATTAGGTGCCAAATTCATAAAATTAAGGTTTTCTCTTCCAATTAACTCGATAATTCCCAATATTTTCATAAATAATATAATATTATTCAAATTCACCAAACTTATACTGGCACATGCTTATACTGAGTCTTAGTCCATAATATCTTAAATTACCCAATTATCATTTCTCAAGTTCCAATTTCATAAAATCATAAATTAATCACTTAAATAACTCAATTAATCCTTTCTTAACATCCACTAATACATAATCCGGGCCAACTATGTGATATCCTAAACTAGGCATGGCCAAAGTATAAAACAACTATATAAATCCTCAAAATACAAGGTTAAGGAATATAATACAACATATGCATATACATATATACATAAACATCAACCAACTTCTATACCCTCGATCTGATCAATCGAACATCAAATTTACAAACCAAGACCACGGCCATAATCCTCGCAATGAGTCGAAGAAACTGTACAAGCTCTGTCGCCGCGCCACCGCTAGAAAACTTCAAAACCACCACCAAACGCTGCTTTTCAGCACAAAGAATCCAACCCCCAAGTCAATTTTTCCATTCACCGCCCAATTGAGCTCCAATTTTAGCCTCAACCGCCCAACACCATCACTTCTGCCGCCGTAGTTTTTTCCCAATTTCTCCATCCATGGTGGTCCAATCAAGAATCTGAAATCACTAGCACGATCCTTAAGCTAGGCCCGTCAAAACGGTACCTGGGTCCACCGCAAAAAGTCACCGGAACGATGAACCCACCAAGCTCCACCGTAGTTGGATTTTCGATCTCAATTTTCGACTGTTTCGTCGGTCAAACTGGGAAGAAATAGGTATATGTATGTTCTACGCGACGAAAGGAAGAGAATGGTATATAATTTGAGGCATTTTGTTGCCGGAGTGAGTCGCCGATGGGAAGGAGAGAATCGGTGCATGGTGGAGAGAAAAATGAAGAATGGAGAGTTGACCAACTATTAAAATGCAATCTTTTTAAAATTGCATTTTCAACCCCAAATCTTTCTCCCAGCTTGCAGTCAAGTCCACCAGGTTTTCCAAATTTTTCACTTCGACCCTAAACTTAGTTAGTGCCCCATTTTGGCCCCTTTGACCAAGAAATCATTCTATGCAAATCCCCAATACTTTTAAAATGATCAAATCAAGTTTCCAAAAATTGCAAATTACCCCAAAACTTTCAAAATCTTTGCAATCAAGTCCTTTTTATTTATTCTTCGAGCCCTAAAATCCAACCAATCAATATCTTGGATTCTAAATTCTTATTTTTCAAAAATTTCGAATTCAGGGGTGTTACATTTATTTACATATAATTTAATAATTTAAAAATTAAGTAATTTGACAATTCCAAATAAGTAATTTGATAATTTTAATCATCTTAATACAATTTAAATCATTTTGAATAATATATTTTAATAAAATAAAATAAGTTTTAAAAAATTAATTATTTTGAATAATATTAAAATTAATACTTAATAGTATTAAATTAATACTTTTATTCAAAAAAATTAATACTTAATAAATTAATAAAAATAAATAAGTATTTAAGTATTTTATTTAACAAAAAAGCTAAGGCTATATTCTTCTGTGTTTTCCCAAAAAAATTTCCAACCCCCAAAAAAATTTCAGAATGAAAGCACATTCTTCAAATTTTCTCCTAAAACACTCAAATTTTATCCCCCAAACACCCTCCCGCCCCCCCCCAATTCACCCAAAAAATTCTATGTCCTAAAAACCACACCTACCCCCTCATTTTCTCACTCTACCTATCACATTACTATTCATTTATCAGTCTCTCGCTTTACTCATTCATATATATATATATATACATATGAATATATGTATATATGAAAATATTAAAATTTTACTAGTTAAAAAATTCTAAAACTTATGTTTAGTAGTTTAATTAAACTAATTATCGAAAAAAGAAATTAGGTTTAATTAAATATTATTTATGTTATTACTAAATAATTCATTTATTGAATAACATATTAAATTAATTAAATAATATATTAATTATATTTAATATTTAATGTATTAATGAAATATTATAGTTGTTCATTTAATAAATAACTTAAGATGTTTTAATTTGATATAATAAATAAATTAATCCTCTTGAAAAAATATTCTTGATTAAATATTAATCTTCACATTTATTTAAAATTATAATAAAAAATTTAATTATAGGGTGATATTTATTTAATAATTTATTAAGTTTAATAAATTAATATTGATATGCTTAAAGTAATTGTTGAGACAATTAATTAAATTTATGTAAAATTATTTGATTATTAATAAGTATATATTTACTAAATAATGTATTAACTAAATAATAAGTCAAAGTAATTAAATAACTTATTAAATTAATTTATTTAAATAACTTATTATTTATTATTAATTATGTTTCATAATTTACGTATAATTAAATATTATATTTATTTATTTAATAAATAATTTAAGATGATGTAATTTCATATAATATAATATTATTTATTTTTTTAATTTGATGAATCGTTATTAAGTATTATATATATAAATTATTAAATATTTATGTTATTTAAATAAATAAATAAGTTTATATTTATACATAAATCGTAAGTAACAAATAGTTAAATAATTATATTTTAATTAATAAATAACAATTAGTTTATAATTAATGTACAGTAATTAAATTTTTTTATAAGTCGATATTAACAATTATGATATATGCTGATTTTTTTTTATAATTGAGATATAATTATGATTTCATGAATAATTAATATTTATTGATATATATTTTATTCCAAATAATGCATCATTTACTTATGTTAAATTTATAAAAGTATAAATTTCAAAATAAGTAACCAATTAAATTAATTAAACTCATATTTCAATTATTACAAATATATATACGCACACATCATCATCCAACCATAATATACATGCATATAATAAATAAAAAAAATCACTTTTACTCTACAAACCCAACAAAAAAGCAACTGATTTGGCATTTCTAGTAAAGCCCATCAACCTTAGTAGTGCTCCTCAACCTGGAAAACATACCAAAACTCTCTATTTTAATTAAAGACAAGAACTAAAATTAATTGGCGAAACCTTCATCTATTTTAATTTTGTGAAACCCAGCACAAATTCTTACCTATATTTAGGGAGAATTGCAAATTTAGTCCACCAACTATGCCCTCTTTTGATTTTAGACCATTGTGATATGGGGTTAGCACATTTGGTCTAGTAACCCGTAAATTTTCGCACATTTAGTCTATTTTTTCACAATTTTGATCCATCGGGCTGGAATATTTTCAATTGGGCCCAAAAATTACCTAGTCAGCTTCAATCAGGCCTAATTTTTTAGGATTTTGCAGCCGCCACTTTAGTAAAATAGCTGAAATAAAAAAATAAAAAAAAAAAGAAAAGAAAAGAAAAGAAAATTGTTGAGGGAAAAAAATAAAAATAATCAATAGAATTAAAAATTTATATTGTTATATATATAATGTAATACATATGTATAATATATAATGTATACATATGTATCAATACAAAATGTTTAAATATGAATCAACTCGGGAAAAAAAAGCTGAAATGAATTTAAAATATTGGCATGTATAAACTTACAAAATATTTAAGATAATTCCATTGTTGTGGCAATTAATAAAAGTTGAATTTTTTTTAAAATAATGACAAGTAAAATTACAAAATATTAAGCTAATTCCAAATAAACATGGCAAAAGGGAAAAAAATTGATTTTTTTTCTTTGAAATAATAGTATATGAAAATTACCAATTATTAAAATAATTTCAAATAATTGTAGAAATTAAAAAAAATGAATTTTTTTTCTAAAATAATGACATGTGAAAAATTATAAAATATTTAATTAAGATAATTTTAAATAATATTTAATTTTTCTTTTATTCATTTCAAATTTATATATTATTAATAATATTTTTTACTTATCCGTATATGCATGTATAAATCTATCTAAAACATATATATAAAAATTATATAATATATATTTATATAAAATAAAGACCTCCCCAAGGCCCCCACACCAACACCCATCCCCAACCCTACAGCTTAACAGGATGCCATGGCAGCATGCATACTTGCGGATCGAGCAGATCAGGCCAGATCCGCCCACTAGCAGATGGCCATGGCAGGTTTTTGCTTCTTTTTTTGCTTTTTTTTTCTTCCGATAGCGCGAGGCTGCCATGGCTATCAGTAACCATGGCAGCTAGTGGAATTGGGGTGGGGGGATTTGGGGGCTAGGGGTGGGGTAAGGTGGGGTGGAAGAGATAAATATAAAAAAACATATATTTAAATTATATATATTATATGTGTATTATATTATATATATAATAATATATTATGTGGCACCCCACTCGGGATATGGTCCGCAAGGCAGAGTACCACTCAGTTCAATCCTATTAGCATGCAACAACATGTCCGATAGGTCCATAAAATCTTTCATATAATTCCAATGACATCAACAATCATCAATGCGTAGCATATTTCATACTTAATACGGAATTAATATCAGAGTGATATATATCATACTAATAGCCCAACAACATTCAAACCAAAATATCGTCACTAGTACCACAATTCATGCATACCATAAGTCTAATATTCATCTAGGCATATTACACCATCTCTACAACAAAACATCCCCACATACATTCATATGTACATTACATTCTTAAACATTATTACAGCATACTCCAAACCAAATTTGCTAGTCTTTATTATTCCTTGTCTCACATCTGTCTGAATAAAAACAAATAATATATGAGGGTGAGTCATAAGGACTCAGTGAGGAATAATGTAAAGTAATGTACGATCTTTCAAGAATCAGAAACTCAACGACAGTAATCATTGGCAGTTTAACATAAGAGAAAACAAAGTTTTGCCAAAGTAGAACAATCAAGGAAGTCAGAATACTAGTAAATGCTAGGTCGACCGATCCTGCTCGGGAGGTTTAGGGTCATCTCAACCAATCACATATAGGAGGAAATACAGACAGCTCAGTTGGTTAGGATATCAACCCGAGCCAGACTGGAAATTCACTCCAACCTTATTACTCCTTGAGCAGAATACAATTCAAGAATAAAAAACCCAATCACGTATGCAAGTCAATAAATCATATACAACATGCATATTGGAATATCCTTGTACCTCCATAACAGTATAGTAACAGATCAGTTCAATTCAATTCAATAAACAATCAATTCAGTAGCTCGAGCATGGCAGGCCATCAATAATAGTAGCTCAAGCATAACAGCTTGGCAATAACAGCAGCTGAAGTATAACAGCTTCGCAATAACAGTAGCTCAAGTATAACAGCTTGGCAATAACAGTATCTCAATTCTCCTATACAAATCTTTCAGTACAATCAATCAATCAGTGTGTTCAATCAATCGATAGCCAACATGGTGGAAATAATAACAATATGTTCAATCAATAGATAGCTAACAAGGTGAAAACAATAACAGTACGTTCAATCAATCGATAGCCAACAAGGCAAAAACAATAACAGTAAAGGACGACTTCAATCAAGACAACAACAAACAAGACAATAAAAGTTCAAGGCTAGAACATGACAGTTAGTTTGTCATTAGAACAATTTTAGGAAACAAACCCTCACATGGGTGTTCAATCAGTAACAAATATCGTTCAATTAGTTCATAGAATTCGATCAACAAATGACAGTCAAGTCTGATAATGATAGTTAATTACCCTAATAGGGGTACACAAAGCAATCAAGACAATAGAACCTCACAAGGTTCAAAAACCATCAATAAACAATAATGACAGCCAAGACAAGAAAACCTCAAAAGGTTCAAAAAGCAACAATAAACGATAACAATAGTCAAGACAATAGAACCTCATAGGGTTCAACAGTTAACCAATAACAATAACGATAGCAAAGACAGGTATTAGAACAATGGAACCTCACAGGGTTCAATCACAATGCAATTGCTTTACCAAAATAATTACCAAATCAATGGATCCTCATCTGAATAACCTTAACAGAATGCAAATTAGGGCCTATGCGTTGTAGGATCCAACTCCTAGCACCTAACCAAAAGATGGGTTTACATTTAAAACCTCATTTAATCCTCTAATTACAGTCATATCACTAGGAATCTAAAATCAACAGTTACTCAGTGACTACAATGATTTAAGATTTATTTTGATTTATCTTAACACGAAATAAACTATGCCCGCCGTTGTTACGAAAATATATCCAAAACTTATCATTAAATCGATAGGGATAATATAGTCGAATCCCTAAATTACATCGAGATCCCTTATAAGGTTTCACCATATTGTTTATAATAACTTAAATATCATTAAAGATCCAAGTTTATCGATTAGGTCATGATTACGAAAAATTAGGGTTTTATCACCTATTTAGCTATACATGAAATAATACCATTCCGAGTTCTTAAGCTCAAGCAACATTCATGCATGCTTTATTTCTCATGCATGGTTGTATTTTCTGATCAATTTACACATTTTCTTTGATTATACAAGGTATTATGAAGATTGGAATGCATATATATATATACATGCAAGTACATATGGTTTTCTTCCAATAAATCATCTAAATCTCACTATTGGAATAGAATATCGATGATCAGACTTCGTGCGTGCGTTCGTTGCAATGAAGTGAGAAAACCGCCTCTGCGCCACCGAAAAACTCCACCACTACTACCAGGAGCTGCGTCTCGGTGAGATAAGCAAACCCCCAAATAATTTCTTCAAAAGCCTTCGAATTAAAGCTCAATTTTAACCTAAAAGCCTACGCACCACCAAGCTCTGCCACGTCGATTTTTCCTCAATTCCATAGTTGTCCGTCGCTCAAACTCGAAACCAAAAACACCTCATCATTTCCCAAGATGTGCTCTACGGAACTCATGTTCGTCGCCGAAAAATACAAATCCACCAACCTCCGCCGTCAGCCAAGTTTTAGTAGTTTCAATCATCGTTCCCGGTGGCTCCACTGCTCGTTTTGCCGTACATATAGGGTCAGTGTGTTCCTGGAGCTATGGAAAAGAGAATGGTTTACTTTTGTATTTTGGGGTCTGCCGGAGGATATCGCTGGAGAAGAGGAGAAAATGGTGTTCTGTGGGGAAGAAAGAAATGTGAGGGTAAAATTGAAAATGTGAATATTTATGTATTTAACCTTTTCTTAATTACAGATTGAACCCATAATTTATGGTCAGATTTTAATTAGGTCCAAAAGTTCTAATTAAGTTCAATTGCCCCTAATTTTGTTGGTCTTTCACATTATTCCCAAAATTTCCAAAGAATGACCTAATTAAGTCTTATCTAATCGCACATTAACCCACAAAACTTTTGAAAATTAAATAAAATTAATAAAATTTATGCAAAATATTAAATATTAAAATAAGGCATTTCTAAGGGTGTTACAGATCCCCCATCTTAAAAGAATTTGGTCTCCAAATTCTCACTTGGATATTGGAAAAGCTTTGGATACTGTTGGTGTTTGAGATCTTCCGGTTCCCATGTTGCTTCTTCAATGTTGTAGTTGCACCAAAGAACTTTCACTTGAGGGATCCTTCGATTTCTAAGTTCTCGAAATTTTTGATTTAGAATACTAATTGGTTGTTCTTTATACATCAGATCAGTTTGCAACAGCACACTGGTCTGAGGGATTATATGGATAATATTTCCATAGCTATGATACATGAAAGAAGTCATGAATGCCTGTCACATCTTAAGGTAACGCCAAGCAATACGCCACTGGCCCAATCCTTTCACTTATCTCATAAGGACCAACATATCTTGGGCTCAGCTTTCTGCCTTTATCAATCCTTCGGATACCTTTCCTCAAAGATACTTTAAGAAACACCTAATTACCTACTTTAAATTCCAAATCTCTTCTTCTCTTATATGCATAACTCTTCTATTGATCTTGTGCAGCTTTCATCCTCTGCTTAATGATCTGAGTCTTTTCAATAGTTTCTTGAACTAATTCTGGTCTGATAGTTTCTAAAGACTTATGGTTGTTACCTTTGTATTCCTCAAGATCCTAGTGCAATGGGGATCAACATTTTCTGCCATATAGTGCTTTGTATGGAGCCATTTGATAATGGATTGGTAGCTGTTAATATATGCAAATTCGATCAATGGTAGATGTCGGCTCCAATTCCCACTAAAATCCAAGATGCAAGCCTGCAACATATCCTCTAGTATCCGGATGACCCTCTCAGACTGTCCATTTGTTTGAGGATGAGCAATAAAACTATAACCTTGTCCCCAAATGCTCTTGCAGAGCTTTCCAAAGTCTTGAAGTAAACTTTAGATCTCAATCAGATACGATGCTGACTGGGACTCCATGCAGTCTGACGATTTCTTTCATATATAACTCTACTAACTTTTCAACCTTATACTATGTCCCAACTGGCAGGAAATGAGCATATTTGGTTAGTCCGTCTACTATTATCTAAATTCTATCATTTCCTCCTCGGGCTGTTGGTAGGCCATATACAAAATCTATGGTAATTTGCTCCTATTTCCAATCAAGGATTGGGAGTGGTTGGAGCAACCATGTCGATCGTTGATGCTCTGCCTTCACCAACTAGTATGTTAGGCATTTTCGCACATAATTTGCGATATCCCTCTTTATTCCATTCCACCAGAACTGCTTTTTCAAGTCTCGATACATCTTCGTGCCTCCCGAATATACCGTGAACCTCAACTTATGTGCCTCATTTAACAGTCCTTCTTTCATTTCTTTATGCAAGTAGATTCTCTTACGGAATAGAAGAGTACCTTGGTCATCAATACTGAACTTAGATTCCTTAGACTTCTTGACCAATTCCTTCTGCTATGATGTCCACCTATCATTGGCTTAAGTCCATCGAACTGCTGCATATAATTCGGGTTGAACATTTACTCCAGCAAGCCAAACTTTCTGCTTCAATCCCACTACGGCATCTGTCTTCAGAATTTTTATCACTTTCGCTCCTGATATGTGAGCCATTTTAGCTCAGCAATTTAGTGCATCTGCTACCACATTTGCCTTTACTCGGTGGTAAGAGATCGAGAAATCATAATCTTCAAGAAATTCCACCCATCGACGCTATCTCATATTTAGATCCTTCTATGATCTCAAATACTTGAGACTCTTATGGTCTGTGTATACCCTAAATGTGGCTCCATAGAGATAATGCAAAAATTACTGCAGCTAACTCTAAGTCATGAGTAGGATAATTCCCCTCATGTGACTTAAGCTTTCGAGATGCATAATTGATGACTCGTCCCTTTTGCATCAACACACATCCAAGTCCTTCCATAGAAGCATCCATATATACTACGAAACCCTCTAATCCTTCTAGAAGAGCCAGAACTGATACCATTGTCAACCTGCTCTTCAGTTCTTGAAAACTTCTCTCACAATCATCATCCCAGTTAAATGGTTGGTTTTTCTGAGTTAACTTAGTCATTGGGCCAGCTAGTTTACAAAAATCCTGCACAAAACCTCCAATAATAGCTCGCCAGACCCAGAAAGCTACGAATCTCCATCACGTTTTTGGGTCTGTTCCAATTGTCTATTACATTTACCTTAGAGGGATCAACCTCTACGCCATCCTGAGATATGATATGTCCAAGAAAGGTCACTCGTTCTATCCAGAACTCACACTTACTAAACTTAGCATACAACTGATGCTCTTTCAGAATTTTGAATACTAAGCATAAGTGCTCGACATGCTCTTCTTGGGATTTCGAGTATACTAGGATGTCATCGATGAAGATAACTATGAACTTATCCAGATATGTCGAAATACTCAATGCATTAGATCTATAAATGCCGGCGGGGCATTTATCAGACCAAACGGCATTCGTACAAACTCAAAGTGACCATATCAAGAATTGAAGGCAGTCTTTGGGATACCTTCTTCTCTAATCTTCAATTGGTAATATCCCTACCTCAAATCTAACTTTGAAAAAAATGTAGATCTTTGTAATAGATCAGACAGTTCTTCCACATACAGTAGAGGGTATTTATTCTTGATAGTAACTTTGTTCAACTCCCTGTAATCAATTCACATTCTCAATGAATTATCCTTCTTCTTAACAAATAATATTGGGGCTCCCCAGGGACAAGTGCTAGGCCTTATAAACTTCTTTTCCAGCAGTTCCTAAAGTTGCTCCTTTAGTTCTTTCAACTCTGCTGGTGCCATTCTATAGAGAGTTTTGGATATGTTGTAGTTCCTGGGATAGTATGAATAACAAATTTTATCTCCCTGTTCGGAGGCAATGAGTTCAACTCTTCTGGAAATACTTCAAGGTACCCAACCACTACTTCTACCTCTTCCATTTTGGCTATGTCTTGGAGTTTGTTGATAAGATATGCCAAAAATCCTCATTCGCCTTCATTCAAAATCTTTATGGCCTCTAGCACAGATATAAGTAATGGAGAGGAAGCATCATCCGTGAATTGGCAGTTTGATATTGGTATCTTATCTCCAAGCATAATGTATTTGCTGTAACAATTCACATGTGCCAGATGTTTATACAGCCAATCCATCCCAAGAATCAAATCATATCCTTGAATGGGCATTCCCAATATATAGTATCTGTTGTTAACCCTATCCCTAATGGCATCAGAACTTATATCCGATATGCCATAGTTTTGGGTTGCTTATTCAACTTTTGGGAGAAATGTGTAGATATCAAAGAGTGAGATGCATCGGGTCATATAAGGTATTACCAAAAATTCCAAAGATAGAGCTCATACTTTCGACTACCTCATTTGGGTCAGGTGCATCCTCTCCTATTAGGGAATAGGCGTGAGCCTGTACCTTTTGCTTCCCTTTTCCACCTACTACTTGCTTCCCTCTTTCACCTGCAGGTGTTGGCCCTTTCCTCTTCGGACAGTCTCGCAGGAAGTGTTGATCACTATCGCAGCCCATGCATCTGCCATGTTTCATCCAGCATTCAGTTTCCTCATGGCCTAACTTTCCGCAGAATCCACAATGTTTATGTGCCATTTCTGGAACCAAATTCATTGCCCCCGCTAGATTGCGGTGCTCGAGGTGTATTGTCTCAATTTGTAGTTTGGGTTGCTTCCTTCCTGCACTACCTTGCCCTTCATATGAGCTCTCTTTTCGGTTCATATCTTAGATTTTGTGAATTTCCTATAGTTCTGACTCCAACTGCGGTGCCCCTACTTATTGCCATGTTTAAGTTTGGCATATCACAAGTGGCCAGTCCTTGTCTGAGGTCCAACCACAATCCCTATAAAAAGTTTCGGGTGTGTCTGCCCTCATCTTCCATCATAAAATGAGCATACTAGATTAGCCGACTGAATACAACTTCATATTGACTGATCGAATGGTTTCCTTGAATCAGGCTCATAAACTGTCTCTCCCCTGCCTGCTTGACTACCAGAGGGACATACTTATCCATAAATTCTCAGGTGAATTTTTCCCTGGTTCTAAGAGTTCCTACAACGGTCTATTTTCGGTTGATCATTTTCCACCAACTATGAGCAGATCCCTCTAATAGGAAAGTAGCCTATCGGATCTTCTACTCATCAAGGTACGCCAGGTCCCCAGATATCTTTTCCAGGTTTTCAATCCACATCTCAACCTTTCTGTCATCAGGCTCTCCGAAAAACTTTAGGGGTTGGAGACGTAGAAATCATTTTAGTGCTCGACTATCAGCAATTTCATTATCTGCCATTGATTTGCCTCCCGTAGTCGGGTCATGTTGCTAATCGCATTGTCCTTCTAGGTCTCCATGCTCAGCAAGTTGATTCATGGCTGGCGGGTCCAATAGGTTGGATTGTGAACCCTCTTCATCAAGCCATGGTTGTTGATAGGCAGGCATTCCCCGTATAAAGTTTAGGCATGCATTGGCTCTCCTGCCAACCGATATTCCCCTACGGCTTGCTCCCTCCAAAGCAAGAGCATCAATACTCTCACGTGATGCCATCACAGGTTAGATTTCCTTAATATCCTAAACCTGCGATCATTTCGTTGCAAGTGACATTTCAATCATTAACAACTCCTTCGAATTCTCAATCGACAAAAAGAAATACGGATAACAAATAAATTTATCAAACTACAGAGATCATATAGTACCCAAATATGTTTATTAATCGAGGTAAAATTCCATTTATATATATATCCAAGTTAGCGTGAGCGGATTACATCTATGTATTTACAATTCAAATTTTCAAAATTACTATGCTAATAGTATGCCTGGTCATAAAAAAAATGACAAGGCTAATATAAGGGCGTTAACCATATCTAAGAAACGTAGCCGATAGAGCCTAACCTATTGGTTAAAAGCTACGCTATTCTATATATATCGTTACATCATATATACACCAACATGTAACCTAATCCAAATCCTTTGTGTCTGTGATGACTGACTCCGTATCCTCGTCACCCTCATCTACCTCTACGATCATGTCATCATCACAGATAGCTCCTCTACCAAAAGCTCCGGTATAGCTATGTCATCATCAGGTATCTCATATACCCGAAACTCCTGCACCTCTACATCATCATTAAGTGGCTTATCCACCAGAAACTCCGGCACTAGATCCATCTCAAGATCCTCTTCATCCGGGTCTTCACCTACAACATCCTTGGGCTCCTCGGCTGGAAGCTCCCCTGGCTCCTTGATGCGAATACCTGTCCGTATCCTAGTCCACGAAAGGGATGAAGTCTAGAAGGTCCAGCGTCAGTATCAATCCCTGTACTAACAACAATAACCTGATCTATGGCCTCACTATAATGGGTTATCATCTTCCTAATCTCCTCCATGACTGGGTGGGGAACGTCCACTGACCTTTTATACTCATATTCTATCATTAAGAATGTTTATCCCTCCTCAACACATATCTCTCTAAGTCCTTCAACCTGATGTGCGGCAATTCCTACTCGAATTCCTCTCTTTCCACACTTTCCATCAGTCTATCAAGCATAAAATCCCTTGCCCCAATTGCCGACTTTAGATGACTTGATTCCATTCTACTATCCTGTATGGTCCCACACATATTGTGAAGTTTTTCCTCAAGTATTCAACATATCTCTTTCCATTTGGTTGTTTCGGCTTCTAAAACCCTAATTCTTTCTTTCAAGGAGTCCACATTTTCCTTATCAACTGTAGGTTCTTTCCCTTCCTTGTGACCATTAGCCATCCTGTAGTACATAACTTTCTTTATCAATTTCAACAATTCAAATTCATCTTCAATCCCAAATTACTTAGAATTTCTTCAACATATATATACAGAACTTCCAAAAGGGTCGTATCCTAGGATCCTGTCCCAATACAGCTCGGGTTTCCAAACCTAAGCTCTGATACCACGCCTGTGGCACCCCACTCAGGATAGAGCCCGCAAGGCAGAATGCCACTCAATTCAATCATATTAGCATGCAACAACATATCCGATAAGCCCATAAAAATTTTAATATAATTCGAATGACATCAACAATCATCAATATGTAGCATGCTTCATACTTAATGCGGAATTAATATCAGAGTGCTATATACCATACTAATAGTCCAATAGCATTCAAACTAAAATATCATCACCAGAACCACAATTCACACATACCATAAGTCTAATATTCATCATGGCATATTACAACATCTCTACAACAAAACATTCCAAGGTATATTATATGTACATTACATTCTCAAACATTAATACAGCAAACCCCAAATCAAATCTGTCAGTCCTCATTGTTCCCTGTCTCACACCTATCTAAATAAAAATGAATAATTTACAAGAGTGAGTCGTAAGGACTCAGTGAGGAATAATGTAAAACAATCTACGATCTTTCAAGAATCAGAGACTCAACGACAGTAATGACTGGCAGTTTAACATAAGAGAAACAAAGTTCTGCCAGAGTAGAACAATCAAGGAAGTCAGAATATAAGTAAATGCTAGGTCAGATGCTGTAACCATCATCTTAAAAGGCTCGGGATCATCTCGACCGATCCTGCTCGAGAGGTTTAAGGTCATGTCAACAGATCGCAATTGGGAGAAAATACAGACGGCTTAGTTGGCTTGGGATATCAGCTCGATCCAGACTAGAAACTCACTACAGCCTTATTGCTTCTTGAGCAAACTACAATTCAAGAATAACAAACCCAATCACATATGCAAGTCAATAAATCATATACAACATGTATATCAAAATATCCTTGTACCTCTATAACAGTACAGTAACAGAACAGTTCAGTAAACAATCAGTTCAGTAGCTCGAGCATGACAGCTCGACAATAACAGTAGCTCAAGCATAACAATTTGGCAATAACAGTAGCTCAAGCATAACAACTTGGCAAGGCACTCGGCCCATCAATTCTCATATACAAATCTTTCAGTATAATCAATCAATCAGTACATTCAATCAATCAATAGCCAACATGGCAGAAATAATAACAGTACATTCAATCAATCGATAGCCAACAAGGCAAAAACAATAATAGTATGTTCAATCAATCGATAGCCAACAAAGCGAAAATAATAATAGTACAGGACGACCACAATCAGGACGGCAACAAACAAGATTATATAAGTTCATGGCCAGAACAGGACAGTCAGTTTGTCATTAGAACGATTTTTGGAAACAAACCCCCACATGGTTGTTCGATCGATAACAAATACCGTTCAAACAGTTCATAAAATTCGATCAATGAAAGACAGTCAAATTACCCTAACAGCGGTACACAAACCAATGATCAAGACAATAGAACCTCACAGGGTTCAGAAACCAGCAATAAACGATAACGATAGCTAAGATAATAGAACCTCACAAAGTTCAAAAAGAAGCAATAAACGATAACAATAGTCAAGACAATAGAACCTCACAGGGTTCAACAATTAACCAATAATGATAACGATAGCAAAGACAGGTATCAGAACAATGGAACCTCACAGGGTTCAATCACGATGTAATTGCTTTACCAAAACAAATACCAAATCAGTGGATCCTCACCTGAACAACCTTAACGGAATGCAAATCAAGGCCTACTGCTCTATAGGATCCAACTCTCCTCAGCACCTAACCAAAAGGTAGGTTTACAGTTAAAACCTCATTTAATCCTATTATTACAGTCATATCACTAGGAATATAAAATCAACAGTTACTCGGTGACTATGATAATTTAGGATTTATTTTGATTTATCTCAACATGAAATAAACTATGCCCGCCATTATTACAAAAATATATACGAAACTCATTATTAAATCGGTAAGGATTAGGGGTGTAAGATGAGTCAAGCTGGCTCACGAGCCTCGTGAGCCAACTCGATTATAGCTCGACTTAAGCTTGAGCTTTTCGAGCTCGAGCTCTACTTTAGTTGTTCGCTCATGAGCTTTTTCCTATTTTTAAATATTTTTTATATATTAATTAAATAATTAATATGTATTAATAATCTACCTTTTTTTCTAATTTTAAATATTTATCATATATGATTAAATAATTATAATATATTAATAATTTAATATTTTATCAATAATTATAATATATTATAATTTAATATATATTTTATTAATTATTATTAAATAATTATAATATATTAATAATTTAATATTTTTATTTAATTTAAAAATTTCTAGTGAGCTGGCTCGAGCTCGAGCCCTTAAAAGCAAGCTCATCGCTCGAGCTCAAAAAATTAGGCTCGAGCCTGTAGTTTTTCTCAAGCTCAACTCAAGCTCGACTCATTTACACCCCTAGTAAGGATAATGTAGTCGAATCCCTAAATTACATTGAGATCCTTTATAAAGTTTCACCATATTGTTTATAATAACTCAATTATCATTAAAGATCCAAGTTTATCGAGTAGGTCATGATTACGAAAAATTAGGGTTTTATCACCTATTTAGCTATGTAACCTATGGTTCACATAAAATAATACCATTCCAGGTTCTTAAGCTCAAGCAACATTTATGCATGCTTTATATCTCATGCATGGTTGTGTTTTCTAATCAATTTACACATTTTCTTTGATTATACAAGGTATTATGAAGATTGAAATGCATATACATAAACATGTAAGTACATATGGTTTTCTTCCGATAAATTACCCAAATCTCACTATCAAAATAGAATTTTAACAATAAGACTTTGTGCACGCGTTTGTTACAACGAGGTGAGAAAACTTCCTCTATGCCGTCGCTGCTGAAAAAATCCACCACCACCACAAGGAGTTGTGTCTCGGTGATATGAAGCAAACCCCCCAAACAATTTCTTCAAAAGCTTTCAAATCAAAGCTCAATTGTAGCCTAAAAGCCTACACACCACCAAGCTCCACTACGTCGATTTTTGCTCAATTTCATCGCTATCCGTCACTCAAACTCGAAACCAAAAACACCTTATCACTTCCCAAGCTGCATTCTACAAAGCCCATACCCCAGAACGCATGTTCATTGCTAAAAAATGCAAACCGACCAACCTCGATCGTCGACCAAGTTTTAGTTGTCGTTTTCAGTAGATCCACTACTCGGTTCATCGTGCATGTGGGGTCTGTGTGTTCCTGAAGGTGAGGAGAAGAGAATAGTTGGTTTACTTTTGTGTTTCAGGGTTCACCGGAGAAGGGTAGAAGAGGGTGTTCGGTGGGTAAGAAAGAAATGTGAGAGTGAAATTCAAAATGTGATTATTTATGTATTTGACCTTTTCTTAATTACAAATTGACCCCAAAATTTATGGTCAGATTTTAATTGGGTCCAAAGATTCTAATTAAGTTCAATTGACCCCTAATTTTGTTGGTCTTTCACATTAGTCCCAAAATTTCCAAAGAAGGACCTAATTAAGTCTTATCTAATCACACATTAACCCACAAAACTTTTGAAAATTAAATAAAATTAATAAAATTTATACAAAATACAAAATATTGAAATATGGCATTTCTAGGGGTGTTACATATTATCCATTGATACATATGTATATATTATATATATTATACATATGTATTATATTATACATACATAATAATATAAAATTTTTATTCTATTGATTATTTTTATTTTTTTCCCTCAACATTTTTCTTTTTATTTCAGCCATTTTGTTGACATGGTGGCTGAGGTGGATGCTGATGTGGCGATGTATGACACATGTCACAAAATCCCTAAAAATTATGCTCGATTGAAGCTGACTTGCAAATTTTTGGACCCTATTGAAAATTTTCCAGCCCGATGGACTAAATATACAAAAATTGACGAGCTACTGGACCAAATGTGCTAACCCCATATCACAATGGGCTAAAATCAAAATGGGGCATAGTTGGTGGACTAAAATAACAATTTTCCCCCTACATTTACAATCATCTAATTAAGTGAAGACAATTTAATTAGACCTATTAAGGCACTTATATTTTATTCATTTAAAAACTGTTATAAAATTTTAGCAGAATAAACCTTAAGAGAGATATAAAATAACCAAAGGCAATAACATTGATATAAAAAGATAAAAATTAGTGATTTTCTTTTCAAAAAGAATACTTTTGAATTTTTCTTTAACTTGAACAGTTACAAATGAGGCAATCTTTTTTGCTAGGAAAATTATAAGAGTGGGTATTGAAAAAAATAAGATGGAAGATGGCCTTTTAGCCAACTGGTTAGTTATCTATATTAAATAGGATATTACTGAAATTCTGACATTGATTTGGTATGATATGAAAGAGCGTCATGCTCAATTTTGGTATAGTTTTAATTAACATAAAAAATAAAAAAATAAAAAATTAATAATAATAGAAAATATTTGATCATGATTCATTTATATGTTGTGGGTTAAAAGAATGAGCAAAATTTATTTTACCTTGGTAATCTTTTTTTATATTTATTGTTAAATACTTTAGTTTAGAATCAATATTTTGATATAATATATACAATGGAAAATTTAATGTTATTAATTAATGTAAATTTTATATATATGTACACAAATTAATTATTATGAAATAATTAAATATATTGAAAGCATAAGTTCTATTTTAGTAAATGTTTTATAACTCATATTTTATAAGTGAAATTTCATGAAGTTATGATTTATGTGTAGGTGAATGGAATAAGTGAAATTAATTAAGATACTAACATATCAATTTATAAATTGTATACTTGATTAATCAACAGGAATAACATTATTTAAAGTGTCATGTCACACTGTTAACTTTTATTATAATTATTAATTACATTAATTAAGAATCAATAATTTAACTTTTATGTCAAATGTCATGTCAAATGTTATTTGACACTCATAATCTTTTATGATATTTATTGTTAAGTACATTAATTTTGAACAATAATTAACATAATACATAATGGTAAATTTAATGTCAATTATTCCATAAGGGCTCATTTGCTTTTTATGATAGGTTTGGATGTGACTGATAAATGTAGGATTCATTAGCTAATAAATACATCAATACTTTATTTGCTTGCTTGGATTACTAATTTGGATATCGTAACTTTAGCACAATCAGTTGTCTGGATGCTTAAAATGGTAACTTATGATAAGTATGAAATATCAATTTCATCCCCAATCTTATTTTAATAATTGAATTATTTTCATTAAAAAATTTTAAATATATGTAATATTGTAGTGAGTAAGTCTCTATTTTCAAACCATTTTCTCAAATATTATTACCTAAAAACAAGTTGATTTTTTTTTGAAAAAAAATTATTTTTAAATTTTAAAAAACCATTGAATTATTTCACAAATTAAACTATTTTATATTTAATATGTTGGTGGGTCTTAGTTTGTAATTGACAAAACAAATTCATGTTAAGCGTAAATTTATATTTGAAAAATATTATTTATTTTTCAATTTACAAAAAAAAAAAAAGTTTACTTTTGAAATCTTGTTATCATGGAAGAAATAATTTTCATATAAAAAATTTTGATATATTAGATAAATATTGTATAAAAGAATATTAAAAAAATAAATTCAATTGCTCAAATAATTTAGAAAAAAATTAATAACAAGAAAAAAAATTAACTAAATCGAGAATAATTAACTTTTTAATTCTAAAATAAAATAGTAAAATACTAGAATTATTAACTAGCTAAAGGGACATTAAGAAGGTGTTTCGCTAAATTTATTTAAGAGGTCTTATAAGCTCTTACA
This sequence comes from Jacaranda mimosifolia, assembly GCA_018894105.1. Lineage (NCBI taxonomy): Eukaryota > Viridiplantae > Streptophyta > Magnoliopsida > Lamiales > Bignoniaceae > Jacaranda > Jacaranda mimosifolia. Next base: position 14,252,779 of record CM032128.1, on the reverse strand, counting down.
TCTTATAAGATATTTTTGGAGTTCCTACATCATATATTTTTCAATATGGTAGATATTTTTTTTAAAAATAAGTTCTCAAAGTGTTTGGATAATAAGATTTTGGATAATAAGATTTTGGAGCTTATAAAGTATTAGTAATGACAATTTCATAATTAATATAATTAAAATTCAGGGAGCTTGTTAAGATGTTAAAAATAATTTAACTTCTTATTTTTTAAAAAAGAGCTTATAAATTTCTAACATATTATTTTAGAATCTTTATAAGATTTTTTCTTAAAAAGATTATGAAACATTTTTTGACATCTTATAAGCTACCAAACATCTTATACAATGTTTTGAGAAGCTTATAAACGAACCCAAGCAACTTCTAAATGTTTTAAAATATCTAACTATACTCTATACCTATAATATAAGATGAATATATCATTTCATAATTTTATTTTGAAGATTTGTACTATTATTAATTTAGAAAACAAATAAAATTTATCTAAATATAAAAATTATTAATAATATTAATAATAGAGAATATTTTTATTGATTATCATTATTATATCTACATATTTAAAACTAAATGTCAATATTCAATCTTCATCATAAAATTTAATTTTTTAAAATTATATTAAAATATAATATGTAAAAATATTAAGTATCAAAATATGAATTAGAGTCATATATAACAAACTAATGAATAATTAAATTTAAAATTTAAAATTTTAAAAATTAATTACTATAAATAAATAAAAATTATCAAAATAAAAATATAAAACAATAAAAAATATAAAAGACAAGAGTCCAGTTCCCTTTAAATTTCAGTTTCATTTCCCACTCATCCATTTTAGTACTCTCTCTTCTCCCTTTCTTCTTCTTCCTCTTTTTTTTTTTAATGTAACATTCTCGATAGTGCCGGCGAGATGCTCATCGCCGAGAGGTGGAGCGGGCTCTCATTGGAGTTGGCATGACCTCCCATTAGGAGACCCAGTAGCAGCTGGGTGCCTCTCGCCGGAGCTAGCCTGGCCTCCCGTTGACAGACCCAACTAACCCAACAACAACTAGGTGGCTCTTACCAGCTCACCCAACTACTGTTGGGTCTCCTGACAGGAGGCGAGCAGCAATTGGCCTCTTTCAGGGTCAGTTGGGGTCTCCCAATAGGAGGCCAGCCCCCACCCCTTCTTTATTATTATTATTATTATTATTATTATTATTATTATTATTATTATTATTATTATTGTGATTTTTTATGTAACAACCTAAAAATTCAGTATTTCAAAAAATGAGGATTTAGAAATTGAGATATTAATTTGGTCGGATTCTAGGGCTTGAAAAATAAATGAAAATGACTTAATTGGAAGGAAACGAAAAGTATTAGGGTTAAACTGCAATTTGAAGAAACTTGATTGAGCAACCTTCAAAAGTCTTGGGGTTTTGCATGGAAATTCTTTTGGTCAAAGAGGTCAATGTCATCCACTAACATAAATTAGGGGTGGAATTGAAGTGATGCGATCTTCTAGAGGGCCTAATTGAAGAATGGAGTAAAGGTTTGGGGGCCAATCTCCAATTTTGAAATTTTGAATTTTATAAAACATATTCTTCTTCCCTTTCCTTCATTTTCCTCCTACATGCACACACACCTCTTCTCACCATCGAATTTTTTGGCAAGCCCAAAAAAATACCAAACCAAGCCAACTAACATCTTCTCCTCACTTCCAGGAACATATTTATACCAAACTTGCACCCAGACGACCGCAGGTTCGCCATGAAACGTGGAGCTGAAGTTGGCGTACGGCGGAGGTGGTGGCTTCCTTCTCTCTAATGATTTCTGGAGGTGGACTGGGGGCTGGGTCTTGACGGGCTCAGCTCAGTGGAAAACTTGGTGGTCTTAGTTTCAAAAATCGACAACTGGTGGAGCAAAACCAAGCGTGGCGGCGAAGGGTAGTGTTAAGCCTTCGGAGCTGAAATTGGAGGCTTTCATAGTGGCAGGAGCTGAAATTGAAGTTGGCATTGCGTTTGTTGAGCTAGGACGCACCTTGTGGTGGTGTTGGCGACTGGCGGCAGCGGCGCAGCAGCAGCAGAGAGACAAAATCTCCTTCTCGTCATGACAATCATGACAGAGTCTCGATTTATGAATCTATAGCTTTGTTAATCGAATCTTGGGTTAAAGTTGGGTATAGGATTATGAATACATGCATTTATATTGACCAATTCACATGTAAACCTTGTAATATGCCAAGAATGAGGAATTTGCATATGATTGTTGTATATGTACTCCCATACAGAAGATTATTACATAGTCTAATGGACCCGAATATCATATTATATGCTAATTTTGATTTGATGAGAATATTAAAGGAATTTAAACCCTAATTTGAGGAGATAATTGGGTTAATTATGATGAATTGGATTATTGTTATTAATGTGGGATAATGTTTTAAGGATAAATATGTAATTTAGGACCCAATTGTATATCATTACCAAAATTAGTACAAGCCTTGTAACTATGTCTATTATAATAGCTTAATTGGCCCATTTTGTACCGATAGTGCCGATAGAACCTTAAACTTTACTGTGTTAAGTGAGTAATTAATAATTTTGAATTAATGATAAGTATAATAGTGATTATTGAGGTCAAATGTGGATTTTGACTGTAATTATAATTATTAAGGACTATCAGAATTGAATATGCATTGGCTGTGAATATACTTTTTTGATTAGGTAACGAAGAAGTGGGTCTCGCAGTTCAATAGGCGACAATAGCTTTTGGGATTTCGAAGGTAAGGGTCCACCACTCTGGCACTTTCTTATACCTGTTTGTTTCGTGATACACCCCTGTGAGGGTTTCTGTTTGACTTGATTCTGAAACTTATTGATTCTCGATTGTCGAATTTCATGACTCACCTGCATTCTTGGATGTTATTATATGTTTGAACTCATTCTGGTGCCCAGAACTTTCTTTACATTGTCAGATTTCTATCTCTTATAACCCAGCCTTGCCAGCTAACCCCATGTTCTTGATATCTGTGAAAGTAATATTTGAAAAGGTCTAGTAGACCTATTTATGCCAAAAGTTCTCTTAAATTGTTCATGTACCTTGTTTATTGGAATAGGCCTTGCTGGCCATTATTGGAAAATGTTTTGCCTTGTAAATTGCAAATCTAGTAAAGTTCCAAAATGTTCATGTTATTACTTGAAAAGTTTAATTGATATCTGTCGGCATTATATCATTCAACCCACGGGGACGCCCTTGGGAAGTTCAACCTCGAGGGATGCCATGGGAAGTTGGGCCTGGGGCTAGGTCCTGAAAGATGGCTGGGTGGAACGGATCGATAGTGGCAGGTCTTCCGGCTAGTACCCAGATTTGATCCTGACTCAATAGGGAGCTGGAGATAGCGAACTATTAGTGACGGGATTCGGCATGCAGTCGACCATGCCATATAAACAAATTACTACCCGCCGAGCTGTGTGCTTGAGCAAATGGAGAGATCAAGAGAAATTTTTCAAGTTTAGATTAAATGCTATTGTAAAGTTATCTTATATTCATTAAGGAATAATAAAGAATGATGCCAATAGGCCAGCTAAATGTTTACATATTTCATGTTTTTATGAGTCTAGATCTAATTTTCGTCAATCATGAATTGATTACTTGATTTATTATCAATGACCTTGTTTATTACCGTTGAAATTCAACATTTTTCCTATATCTCCTGTTATGTATTTCCTTCACTGAGTCCTTAAGACTCACTCTCTTTGCTATTCTTTATTCTTTTCCTAGATAGGTCAAAGTGAGAAGTCGAGGCTCACACTTTGGTTGGAAGTCATTTTGTAATAGATTAGGCGTTCTAATTGTACATATAGTCTATGCCTAATCAAGATAACTATCTAAGAGATGTTATGAAGATGTTTGTATGAAACCTAAGATACTTGGTGTATATATTATGCTATGGAATGATATTTTGGGTCAATGCAAGTTGTTCTTTTTCTTGAGTTGGTTAAATTCTTGATTCCCCAATTATTATTTGATTCAGATTGCAAGCATGATTGGTGGCACCTTCGCTTAGGGGTTATCCCGAGAGGGGGTGTTACATTTTATTTAAATATTTCAGGTGTGTCATTCATGGTTGTGTTCCTAAAAAGATTTTGGTCTATGGTGCTTCATTTGAGCCTAAACTAGAGGTGAGATTCTAACTTAATCATGAAGAGATGATAAGGTAGCTTTGTTTTTTAGAAAATCTATGTTCAACTATTTCTATGTTCTTTGTGTTAATTTATCATCTAGTTTTTCTTCTTTGATGATATTACTTGGACTTGAACATTTTTTTAGAAGAAAAGTAGTTATATATAGTTCTTTCCTTTAGTCTCGCAAACCTATTTTCTCTATTAAAATATGGAAGTTTTAAGTTATGCCTGGAAACCATTCTTTTAGTTATGTTGATTTATGTTGATTGAGAAGTATGGGATGCTGGAAAAACTTTTGTTACTAAATTATTTTAGGAAACAATAGATTATCCAGTTTTTATTTAGAATCAAGTATATTTGGAGTACTTAGTTCTGTGCTTGCTACATTTCTGAGCACTTTGTTCCTTTTATTTTCTATTTTAGTTACTTGTCAGTGGTATGTGAACATTTACATTTCCATTCAAACAATGTGTAAAGTACTTTTTGGCCCGCAAGACGCAAGGAATTATGGGTTGGAACTGAATGAGAGAATTGATTTCAATTGGTAGAAACTTTTGCACAAGAAGGTCAATTAAATATATTGGAAAAAATTCTTTGATGCCTGTTAGGCTGTATATTAGTCACATACACAAGCTTATCATATTCCATTTGGGCACTTTTACGACTTATGCACACTTCTTTCTTGAACATATCATACTTATTCAATCAAAGAAAACATAGATGTGTAGTGATTCGTTAAACATATGTAATACCTACTTTGATCTTTTTTCATATTTATAGTGTGTTGTGGAATCTTTTTTTGTAGATTGTTGGAAGTAGCCCTCTTTGTGATGATGTTGATGAGAATTAAGGAATATGTTTGGGAGATATCTTTTGTTAATTGAGGGATAACACTTCTTGAAAACTTAACACTTTTGTTTGATTGATATACCCATTTAGTTATCATGGCTTTGGTTGTGGTTTGAATTTGGGATTGATGTTTTGAACTTCTATTTATGTCTATAGATAGATGAATGTGGTTGGTGTTATGTCTATGGATGGATGGATGTGCTTACTCTTTTGTTTATTGAAGGATTGAATATGAATTATCTATATTTAGGATGCTGATATACTTCAAATATGAATCCCTTCTACAATTTTGTATCCATATTGACCTATTGAATAGGAAAAAATAAACACTTTTTGTGACAAAAGTAGTATTGTTACAAAAATAAGTTATTGGTAACGAAATTTGTTGGTCACTTTTCTTAATCGTAACAAATTAATTTGACGTATCTGTTACTAAAAACTATTTACCAACTAGTAACAAATAATTACTCAATCTTAATTAAGAAATTGATTATTTGTAACCAATTCATTGCTTATTTGTAACAAAATATTTTAATCTTACCAGTCATAGGTAACTAAACATTTAGTTGTATACACTAATTGTAACAAAAACTCTTAATATCTTTTGTAACGAAATTGTTAGTTATGTATTCTATTAGTAACAAGAAGCTTATTAAAATAAAAATATTATTTAACTAATCGTAACCAAATTTTTTGTTACACAAACAATTTGTGACGAAACTAAAATAAATAAATAATATTATTATAATATACATTGGTAACAAAAAATAAAAGGCGATAAAACTGCCAACGTTTTGGTAATTAGGTATTTCATTACGCTATAGAAATCTATTGTAACTAACATTGTTTTGTCACTAATACAAAACTTTTTGTGATGATACATTTCATCGCCATAAGGTCATCATCCGTAACGAACCATAAATTTCATTATTAAGATTTTTTTGTGATGGGCTTTAGGGCACGAAATTTCAATAATGAAAATTTCATTACCAATATTTTGGGTAACGAATTTCAGCGTTATGGTAACGAAATTATTCGTTACTAAAAGTGTAATTTGTTGTAGTGAATATTACTACTTTTTTATACTTTTTAGTAGGGGTAATAAAACAATAGAAATTCTTTTAATTTTTAACTATGTAATATTTTAGCTTATTTATGGGGACTTATCAGACTATGCAAAAGAAAAAAGATTTGATGGATTTCAAACGTTTAATATTTCTAAATACATATATAAAAATCTGAATACAAATGTTAAAAAAAATTATTGACTCTTGTACTAAAAATAGATAGTTTACACAAAAATATAAATGACCTTGGACAGCAGAGAATGGGACAAAAGTTGTGTTGTAGGAGTTGATGGCATCGAGAAGCACATTACTTGCAAGGTGACTAATTAAGCCAATGAACATAGGTTTTGCACAACAACCGCATGTTTAATATGATATGTTTGTAAAGCAAGGGTCATTGGGTATTTTTTGTTTATATTTTGCTGGCCTACTGAATCGTATAATAGTAAGCCTGGAGATCTTTGTTCTATAACGAAGTTGACATTTCTATAGGAAAATGGCTTAATTGAGATGTTGATGGTCGAAATTAATACAATAGCTAGGGACTTCAATTATTCGTGTTCTCTTACAAGAGGTGTTCTAGAGGATTCAAATTCAACTCAGGATCAACTTTGTAACTCTATGAAGCATGTATGTTTGATAATATTCCTCAATGCTTTTGCTTTTTGGAAACAATATTTCTAGTGATGGTTTACTTGTGAATCAACATTTTTTTGTCTTATATTTTATTGGAAAGATATGAACATAACTTATACCTTAGATCCTTTGATTAATTCCCCTTTATTTTAGAAAATAGTAAGCATAAATGAAAAGACTAGCTTACTCTTACGAAATTATTTGAATTTATTTTCTTTCAGTTAATATATTTATTAAAAGAAATACTCAATCTTGTGAAGCATGTTCTGCGAGCATTACATCTTGTCAAGGAAGGCAAATCATTCAATTCGAACAAATTGCTTGTATACTTGTTGTGCCTAGGTTTCATTCTTGCTTTGCCTACCAATATTTACAACCACGTTGAAAAGAATAAATACTATAGGGGCATATTAGAAGAATTGTAATCAATAGCACAATGAAAGTTGGTTAAAAATGGAAAAGATTTCAGGAATTCCTTCCATTATGATGATTTAACCTGGATAAAATTGTTTTACGTCATTCATTCAAGAAATTGATAAATAACAATGGTTATCAAATAATGATACAGGTGCATCGCAGGGGTTGTTTTTAAGTAATTTGATTCACATGTAGTTTTTTTGCAGTTCAAAATATGTAGAGCCTAACTTATTCAAAAATATTTGTTCAATTGTTCAAATGAGTCATTATTATATGTGGGTCAATAATGTCATAGTGAAAAGACTTTGTGAACCCCGAGTCTTGTGTGATATAGATTGGCAAATACATTATGCCTAAAATGAGACATGAAATTCAAAGTTTCAATCTTTTAACAATGTGTTGTGCACATGTTGCTAGCTAAAAGTCTACCTTCGTACCATAACTGCATGTATAAAATTCAAAATTATTCTTAGACTAGATTTTGATGAAATTATAGTAAATTGAAAATAATTATATTAAGCATTGTGTTACCTGGAATTTATATATCATGACTAACATACTCAAACTAAAAAAAAGAAAAAAAATTGTATTATATTTGTTATTCTATGAGATAAACTTAACAAAGCATAATAACACTTCCATAATAATATATTTTTGCCTCCTCCAACTGAAGTTTATATAGGATAAATACAAATATAGAATAAGAAAGAAAGTATGACCTTAACAAAAAGGCTGTCGACAAAAAATTTTCCTGACATAAGTTTACTGTCACAATGATCACTATTTACAACACCAGATCAAGTGGCTCCTATTCTAATATAACTCATTTTCACAATGCCAATAACATGTAAATTTTGTAGTTGTTGTTAAGTACACATGCAAGGACAACAATATCGCTAACTTTTCATATTCAGAAATGGAATTAAAAGAACTGTAATTTTTAGAAGATATTATAAATATAATTATGTAGTTCATTTATGAGGACTTATTAGATAGAAAGAAAAGATTTAGCAGCTCTAGACATTTAATATTTCTAAAGGTGAATACTACTATATACAAAAAAAATCACTTGTTTTTCTATTTAAAGAAATATACATAGTTTACATAAAAATTAAAATGATATGGGGAAATAAAGAAAGAGAGAGAAGCTATTTTGGAGAAGTTGATAGGCATCCAAATCACATTGCTAAATAATACTAAATAATAAGAAAATAACATAAAAATAAAAAACATAATAAAATATGAAAATAATGTAAAACAAGTACTTTACAAAGAAAAGTGCTCTTCAGCTAGCTCTTTCAGTCCACAAAATGAGGGTAAAATCACTATCATTTGGAGAGTTATCAGTAGGATAATTATTTAGCCAACAAACATAGTTTTTAGCAATGATCCCAAGCTATGGAGAAGATACCCATAGGTTTCTATGTAATGGGTTTAGGAAGCTAGGTCACTGTGGATTTGTTTATATGAATTTTAGTAACAAGCTAAACTATACTGTAGCAAGCTAAGTAATCTTCATCCACCATAGAAGACGCATTTCTAGAGGAAAATGGCTTCAACTGCATGATGGTAGATAGCAATACTATAGCTAAGATCTGTAATTATTAGCATTTTATAAGAGGCATTTCAGAGGCTTCTTATTCAAATTATGATCAGTATTGTAACTTTGTTAAATATGTAAAATCAATAATATTTCTCAATGATTTTGCTCGTTGGAACAATGTTTTCCTATTTTTATTTACTAGTGACTTCAATGTTATTTTCCTTCCATTTCTTGAACAAAATTTTGAAAGTGGCTGGAAGGATTTATGCTTTGTCTTAGAACATAGTGAGCATAAATGGAAATACTAACCTTCTTGTTATGGAATTATTAGGATTTATCTCCTTTGAGCAAAATGCATTTACAAAAAAGGAAACTCGTGTGAAGTCTATGGTGAGAGCATTGTATCTACCTTGTTAAGGATGAATGATATAGTTGGAGCCAATCACTTATGCAAAAGAAAAGAGTAAAACATTATTGTGGCATATGAAAAAGGATTCGTATCAATTGGACAGTGAAAATTGGGTCATATAATTTACAGCTTGGAAAAATTCATTCTATTTTGCTCATTTAATGTGAATATGGTATCTATATTTCTCTTTTATGTTTATTTGAGTCCTTTAAGAAACTTGTTAGTAATAGTATTCTGGAAATAACTATGCATGTGTTTTACACATATAATTCTTGGATGTTCGATTTATATAAACTCTTTTAGTAGTTCTATATATGTAAAGGCTTGAGTTACCTTGGCAAAATATTTAAAATTAAATTATTCTATCGTGCTATTGTCACGCATGGATCCATGATATTATAGTGATAAGGTTATCTTAATCAAGAGTCCTAAGCGATATGGACTTTTAAATACATTATGCCTAAAAGGAGAAATGGATTTCTAAGTTTCAACTTTTCAATGAAATGTTGTATGCACTTTACCAGCTAAAAGTATACCTTCATGCATTAATTGCATGTATAAAAATCAAAATTGTTCTCATTTTGGGTTTCAATGAATGTTTAGTAAATTAAACAAGCTTGTAGTATGCACTTGTATACGTATTACCAAGAACACATCTCTCATGATTAACATACCCAAGCATAAGAAATTATATATTATATAAACTAAACTCTATAAGAATATGCTTGCCTACTTTGTCTCAAGCTTATATTGGTAATATAGGAATCTAATTAAGAAGCTAAAACAACCACCCACAAAATAGTTTATGACTCAAGTTTACAATCACAATGCACACTATCTACAAAATCAAAATATGAGGCTCCCATTCTCATATAATGCCTTTTTGCATTTCTAGTAACATGTAAAATCTTTATGAAATTTAGTACCCATCCATTTATAATAATATTACTATTTTCTTTATATTTTTTATTACGATTAATGGAATTATAGAAACTTTGACAAATGGAATAGTTATTTATGGGGGCTTATTAGACAATTAAAAAAAAGATATAATGGGTTTGGGACATTTAATATTTATAAATGTGTATATACAAATGTTTATAAAAATCTTAACAAAAATCATTGGCTTTTGTTACGAAAGAAGGGTAGTTAGTTTAGATAAAAATTTGAATGATTTGGGCGATAGAGAATGGAACAAAAGCTCTGGTGGAGGAGTTGATGTTGTCATGAAGCACATTACTTGGGAGGGTAATTCATTAAGCCAACAAAGATAAGTTTGGACAACAAGCGCATGTTTAAGAGAATGCCTAAAGGTTTTTATATTTTTATATGATGTGTTTGTTAAGCTATGATCATTCTGGATTTGTTTGTTTCTGTTTTTGGAGCATACTGAATTGTACAATAACAAGCCTATCAATCTTCATTTTTCTATAGATGAGGCATTTCAAGAGGGAAATGGCTTCAACAACATGGTGATGCTCGAAATTAATACTGCAACTAGCAACTTTAATTATTCTTGTTCTCCTAGAAGAGATATTTTAGAGGCTTCTAGTTCAAATCAGGATCAACATTGTGACTTTCTAAAATATGTGAATTTGATAATATTCCTCAATGATTTTGCTTGTTGGAACAATACTTCAATTTGTTGTTTACTTGTGACATCAACATTTGTTTTTTGATCATATTGCCCCTCAATGCAATTTGTTTTTAATAATTATCTCTTTCCTTGTTTTGGTTGAAAAGAATAAAACATTAATGGGGTGGTTGTAATCCTCTTTTTATATATTACTCATTCAACAAACTTTTCCATAACATTGGCTAGCAAATAATAATATACATGCATCGTAGGTATGAGTAGTTCAATTCGCATGTACCTTTTTAGTAGTTTCAGATATGTAAAACCTAATCTAACATGGTCAAAAATGGCTAAAGATCAATTGTTTGACTGTGTTATTATTAAATGTGGGGTCCATATAGTATAAGAATTTTGTAAATCTGGAATGTTGCACAATACAGATTTTCAAGCACATTACGCCTAAAAGGACACATGAATTTTATAGTTTCAATCTTTTAACAATATGTTGTATATGTTTTACCATCTAAAAAGTCTCCCTTCATGGAATAATTGCACATGTAAAAATTGAAATAGTTCTCATCCTAGAACTTGGCGAAATTTCAATTCATGAAATATTATTATGTTAAGAACTTCTATACACATTACCAAGAGTACATATCTCATGACTAACATACTCAAACTGGAAAATATATATATATATGTATTATATTTTGTAGTCCATGAAATAAATTTAATAAAGCATAACTACACTCTTATAATGATATTTTTGCTTCTTTCACCTAAAACATATTATTATTATTTTTTTTAAAAGTAAATTAAGAAAGATCTAATGATTTTAACAGGAAAGCTAGCCACAAAAGAGTTTCTAGTCAAAATTTTATAATCAAAATGTGTTGGAATAGTACCCCGAAGCCAATTAGATTGGCATGTAAACTATTTCACATGTGATGCAATATTGATTGAATGATATTCAAATAAAATGGCCATCTTCATCTTATGCTTATTTTTACTTCACTGGCATTTGGTTGAAGCCCCTAGATCACACAAGACTACGGGACTTGGTTACGCACTGGATGGTGATAATGAAATAAGTTTTACATGGTTGTGATCTTAAAATATTTCAAGTCATAGAATCTTATGAGACCGGGCATCTAAGATTCAGATAGACTTGCACTAATGATGCATAAATCCAAGGGTTGGATATTACTCCGTTTCATGAGAAAACCATATGAGATATGGATGCATGTTAGTGGGTGCTTGTTAGAGAACAAATTCACTGGAGGTCCGCTCCGAGAATCTACTGGATAGCCATAGTGGCAAGTCGATAATGGCAAGTTCTCATACTTACATTAGTACATATAATTACTCCTTTGACCTAAGGATCCATGGTAACCTTGTATTTAGGTCCTCATGCCTTGACTCTTCTTTGACCACTTAGTGGGTCATTCGGGTTAAGGTTGGGTATAAGCTATTTAGAAATTGAGGTTTGTGAGATCTAAGATGGGATCTAACTCCTGTCATGGTGAAGGGCGAGTGCATCTCCTATGTATTTTATAATGGTCGATTCCAAGGAGTCCTTGTGCAAGGCAGTATGACAATTTGGTAAAAAGGTTTTCCAAAGATGAGGTCATAAACCAAAATAAAACATTGTGAATAGAAACATAGTATTGAGGCTATTAGGGAGTCAGGCAAATATCTTGCCCTAGGCGTCATTGGGGAGATGGGAGACATAAGGACCGTATTTGCATGGTAAGCATAGAGCTAGAATGGTTTTCCAAAAGCATTCATTTTGGCCAACTAGTTGGGCTCTATGGGCTTTAGGTTGGACATCGACCATGGAGATTGAGTATTTTTCAATTAATAGAGATTAATTGAATTGAGTCATTAGTTTAAAGGAATTTAAACTAATATGAATATTTGATATTCTACAAATCACAATAGTTGTGAGCCCATGTCCAATGAATGGTAGAAATTAATGGGTCACACACAAGAGCAAATTGCAAATCCTACTTGATGAAGGGGAATTTTCTAAGAGTTAGAAATTCCTACATGATCGATTTGAAGAGGTAGATGGTTGACACAATTTTTGGTCATCTTGGCTTGATCAATTTAATTGCTAAATTGATCTAAATAATTTAAGTGGTTAAATTAGACCATCTAAATTAAAGAGTTAATTTAATTGGTGCCACGTGACTATCAATTGGTCAAGTTAACTTAAGGAGTTAAATTAACAATAACTAGCTTAAAGAGTTAAGCTAATTGACTTAAGAGTTAAGTCAACGGTTAATTAAATTAAAGTGTTTAATTTAATTAAAATGAAAAATTATTTTTGGAGGAAAAATTCAAATGAAAGGTTCATTTGGTGTGAATTAGAATTTATTTGGATGATATTTCATTAGATGACATGAAGATTCCAAATGAAATTCAAATTCACATTTAATTCACATGCAACTCGCTTGCAAGTTGGCAAGCAAGTTGGCACCAACCTTGAGGAAAGTGTGATGCCACCTTGGCATCACACCTTCCTCCATCTATATAGAGATATAAAGGGTGTGGCCGACCACCAACATGTGAATGCAAGCAAAATTAGGTCTAATTGTTAGATTCTTTCATTTCCTTCCAATTTTACATGTGTCGCCTCATGTGTTGAAGCTTCACATTTTCTTCATCTCCTACCTCCATTTTCGGCCTTCATCCTTGAGCTTCTCTCCTTTGTATTCTAGCTAACATAAAAGAGAATTGGATTGTGCATTGGTGTATGGATCTTATCATTAGAGGCAAAATAATTGGATTGCTAGCCTTTTGGAAATCCTCTATTTGGACAGAAACTTGGAGCCATTTCTGGAGGCACTTTGGAGTTTCTGATTTGAGTGATTTTTCTACTGTAGATTCATTAAGGTGTTGTGTTCTCCAGTCCAAATTTCAGCTGATCCGAGTAGATTTGGTTGGGCAAATGTTGTCGTGAACCTGCGGTGCCACTGGGAGACAAATTCAAGGTGTTGAAGTCTTCTTCCTTGTTTTCTTGGATTTTGAGCTATTCAAGGTATTCCTTATACCAACTTTGAATTTAAGGCATGTTTAGATCCTTGGCTTCATGTGTAGCCTAGTTATTTTGGCATTTTTATGTCTTGATAATGGGATCCAAGTGCTACACTTCACTTCACTTAGACATGGAGGTTGTAGATCTAAGATGGGATCCATCTCCTCATTGTTGTGAAGGGCCAGTGCATCTTCTATGTATTCTATAATAATTGATTCCAAGAAAACCTTGCATAAGGTAGTGTGATAATTTGGAAAATGAGTTTTTCCAAAGATAAGGTCATAAAGGGAAATCGAATATTGGGATTAGAAACATAGTTATCGAGACTATTGGGAAACCAACAAATATCTTACCGTATGCCTCTTTCGGGAGATAAGAGATGGAAGGACTGTATTTGCATAGCCAATGTAGAGCTAGAATGGTTCATCAAAAGCATATTCATTTCACGCAATTAGTTGGGCTCCATGGGCTTGTTGCTAGACATCGACCATAGAGATTGGGTACTCTCCAATTAATGGAGATTAATTAAAAAAGTTATTAGTTTAAAGGAGTTTAAACTAATACTTAATAGGAGGAATTTTCTAAGGAGTTAGAAAATCATCCTTGGTGTGTTTGGAGAGTATTTGATTGACTAATTTTTTTTCATCTTGGCTTGATTAATTTAATTGTTCAATTAGTCAAAATAATTTAAGGAGTTAAATTAGACTAATTAAACTAAGGAGTCAATTTAATTGGTGCCATGTTACATTTAATTAGTCAAGTTAACTTAAAGAGTTAAGTTGACACCATTTAACTAAAAGAGTCAAGTTAATTGACTTAAGGAGCTAAGTCAAGTCAATTAAGTAAATTAAAAAAATTAATTTAATTAAATAAGAATTTAGTTTTGGAGGAAAATTCAAATGAAGGAGTTCATTTAAAATTAATTTAGGATTAATTTACATTACATTTCATGAGATGAAATATAGATACAAATTAAATCTAAATGCATGTGATAGTCACATATAAGCAAGTTGGCAAGGTTGGAAACTACCTCATGGGAGGTGTGATGCCAAGTAGTATCACACCATCCTCTCTATAAATAGAGAGTGGCCGACCGTGAAAAGAGCTAGCTAAGCAAGATTCCCACTTTCCCTCCAAAAGGGTGATTCACTCATGTGTTGAAGTTTCACACTCTCAAAAATCTTCTTCCTCTCCAATACTCTCTATAACAATCCCTCTCTATCTTTATCACTCTAATTTTCTAGTATATTAGAGGTGGATTAGTGCTCTCCTTAGGTGTGTGGATTAATACATTAGAGGCCCAACATTTGGGGAGCTTGTGTTCTTGAAGATCCATTGTTGTCCTCTATTTTTGGTGGCTTATTTGGAAGACTTCCAGAGATTTGATTGGGCTGAAATTTTTACAGCAACTTCTCAAGTGTGTTGAGGTGTTCTTTGCAAATGTCAGCCAATTTGGATTTGAGCAACGCAGTCAATTATTGGCGAGATTCTGCTATGCGCGGATTGAACTGTTGAAGAGTTCATTAGTATCATCCTTATTCTACCTTCGGATTTTTCCATTCAAGGTATTTGTCTAATTTTAAATCCTCATTAAATGCATGATTAGATCCTTGGATGTGGAGTAGAGAAGTTTTATTTAGCCTATTTATGGTTTCATAATTGGATCCTTTGCCTACTCCTACCTTCAAGTGGTATCAGAGCCTAATTCATGCTTTAATTTGGACTTTTGTCGGATTGATCATGTGATGAAGTGATCTTTATCACCAAATACTTGATTCAATTCATGAATTTGAGTGTTCGGTTGATCTTGTATGTGGCTCATTTGTTGATGAATTGAAATATTCTAATATGTGCTTTAAGTGTTGATTCATATGTTAGTATGATTTTGATTTATGAAAGATTATGTCAAATGATGATTTAGCATTGATTTATGTTATATGTTGATTTAACATGTTTTGTTTGGCCTTAAGTTTCTTTGGTCATTTTTGGATCTAATTGGATTGGAGATAATTGGAGATTTTGAAGAATATTGATTCTTACTTGCACTTGAATTTGGAAGCATGTTTGAGTACTTGAATTTCCACTTTTGAAAGATGTTTTAAATCTATGAATTTATATAATATGTGTGAATTAGTGTTATGAATATGTCCATAAATTTTTGGTGCACAAAAATAGGCCAAAAATGGCCTTGACTTGGTTCAAAATCGAAATAGGTCATGTTGCCGCCTAGTCGCCGGGCATTGGCCGAGGAGCATCGAGTCTTGGAAATTTGGATGAGTTTTGAGACTTCTTTTTGTGTTGTTTGTGCTCAAAATTATTTTAATTCATACTAATTAGACGCACAAATGTTGTGCAAGTTCTCAAAATAATGTTTGATATTTTTGAATGCTTTTAAACTCTTTTTCAAGTTAATCTTCAAATTAGTGCAAAAATGAGATGCATAATTGTTATGCTTATGTTTGCTAGTTAATTAATTGTTTAAGAGATAAGCATTTAATTTGATGAATTGAATGTCAATTCTTATTTATTGTTCATTTAATTATTGAATGGATGATGAATGTACGAGGATGATCATGAGCCTTTAATATGGTTTTATTTGTTTTAAGTTGTTGAAAAGGGTCGTATTAAATTGGGGCTCGCATACCTCTTAATTTCGATCCTATAAATGTTATGAGAGTAGAATCACTAGAAGTGAGGATTTCTTTTCTTTTGTAATTGTTGCAAGAAGACAAGAAGGATAAGGGAATCAATGAGGCATGAAGACCCATGAATGTATGAGATACATTTATGTAATAACTAGATTTAATCAATCCACTTAAAATCAACTCAACAGTGCACCTATGGCTCTAAAGTGCACTACTTGGTAAAGCTCTGGGTCATCCCACCCTAGGAGCATGTTAGGCGTATTTATTTGTCTATGCTTTCTTTATCATATTGATGTATGAAATGCATGGCTAGGATATAGAAAACCTAAATAAGAGAAGATAAAATTGATGAGATCTATCCAAGCAAGAAAATCCCTCCACTTAGAGGAGTCTAAGTGTTTTCAAAATATTAAGTCAAAATTAATACAAATTAAAAATCATTTTAATTAATACATATCTTATACCAATAGTATCTGACATGAGATGCTACAACATTTGCGTGATGTCTCATGAGTCATGGATCATGTTTATGGAGGAAAGCTATGCCCACATACTTAGCATACGATGCAACTTTGATTTGATGATTTCTATCCATTGTCTCACAAGTCATGGAATGACATAGTGCGGTTTCAAATCAAAGATTGATTGATAGGTCTGACTTAAATACCTATTAGTGTAGTTATCGCACAAGTAATAGGGTCTACATGAAAAGTGAGGCAAAATATATCAAGGGTTACATAGAGATGTAATTAGCAAAAGTTGCTTACCTTTGGATTGTTTGTGGATGTCCCACGAGTCGTAGGTCCACTATAAGTTCTTGGGCCTTGATTCTCACTAGAAAATGAGATTTCCCAAATTCCTTAAGGGGGTGAGAAATTTGGTACAATAGTAGGAGCAAAACATGCTTGAAAGTCCATAAACATGTTTTTAATATCTATATTCAATCACATGATTTTACTTACTTTTCGCCTTTGTAGATTTTTGAAATCTCAAACAAAATGGCTAAGAATCCACTCAACGTGATTTTGTAAACTAATAAGCTTATCGGGCCTAACTTCTAAGATTGTCTTAGAAACCTCAAGATAATTCTTGATTCCGAAAAGATGACTTATGTGCTTACTTAAAGTCCATCGGACACCATAGGTGATGATGCTAATGATAAGGCAGGTGAAATGTTCACAAAGTGGGTAGATGATGATCTACAAACACGATGCCTTATGATGGATTCTATGTCCATTAAGCTCCAAAAATCTCATGCACACATGAAAACTGTTCAAGAGATACATATGCACCTACAAAAGTTGTATGGCGTGCAAACTAGACATGAGCGCTTCTTATTGTCTAAGGAACTCTTCCGGACTAGAATAAATGAAGGCTCAAGTGTCCGTGATTACGGCCTTAAGATGGTCAGTCTCATTGAGAAACTTGCTCAATTGGACGTGGTTATGGACAATGAGCTCTATGTGGATTTGATCCTACTATCATTGCCTAGCTCCTTGACCAATTTGTTATGAACTTCAATATGTCAAAACAAGAAGTAACGATTAATGAATTAGTCAACATATTGGTGATTGTCAATGCGACTATAAAGAAAGACAAACCTTTAATGCTTGATTCCTTCTCTAAGCCTAAGGGCCCTAAGAGTGCTAGAAAAGGAGGTGAGAGGAAGAAAAGTTCTTCCTCGAAGGAAAAGCAACCATTGAAACCCTCAGGCAGAGTCAAGAAAAAGAAAGAGGCCAAAGCCGGTACAACTTGTTTCTATTATGGCAAGAAAGCCATTGGAAGAGAAATTGCAAGGAATTCTTTGCAACCTTTGGGAAAGGTATGTACTTTATTAAAGTTCATTTAACAAAAAATTCTTCCACATGGGTATTTGACACCGCATGTGGTTCTCATCTTTGTAATTCGTTACATGAGATGGGAAGAAGAAGAAGGAGTCTAAATGATGGGAATATGATCCTTCACCTAGACAATGGAACAAAAGTTGCGACCAAAGTCAAAGGCGTAATGAAGTTAGACTTAGGAAACTTGTTCCTTGTATTGGATTCATGCTTTTATGTATCAAATCTTATTAAGAACATCATATCGATTCCTATATTAGATAATGAAGGATTTGATTTTTTTTATATCTAATGGGAATTTGAGGGCAATAAATTGAAGAATGGTTCTTTAGTTGCTCAAGATATATTAAACAACGGATTATATATTTTGGATTCTTAACCATCATTAATGCACATTCAACAAAGCAAAAGAAAATTAGATAACCAAGAAGATGTCATGTCATGGCATGCTAGACTTAGACATATTTTAAAGAATATGATGAACAAGGTAGAACTCTCCAGAGCACTAAACGTTAGTAGCATAGAGGATCTTCCTACTTGTGAATCTTTTTAAAAGAAAAAATAACCAAGGCTCCTTTTGTAGGACAATCGGAGTGAACCACAAGTCTTTTGGATTTGATCCATATGGACATTTGTGGACCACTAAGAGTTAGTGCAAGGGGAGGCTATTCATACTTCATTATCTTCACCGATGATCACACTTGGTTCAAACACGTGTATCTTATGAAGCATAAGTTCGAAACTTTTGAAAAGTTAAAGAGCATAGGAATGAAGTAGAAAAGCAATTAGGACTGAGTATTAAATCTCTTCGATCGGATCGATGAGGGGAATACTTGAGTACTGAATTCTTAGATTATTTAAAGGAGAATGGGATTCTCTCTCAATGGACTCTATCTGGCACACCCCAACACAATAGATTAGCCGAGAGGAAAAATCATACCTTGTTAGACATGGTACGTTCCATGATGAGTTTCACCAATGTGCCTCTATCCTCTTTGGGATACGCCTTAGAAATGGCGGCGAGGCTTCTAAATGCAGTACCCTCAAAGTTGGTGCCAAAAACACCACATGAGATATGGTATGGCAAATTACATTCTTACTCTTTTCTAAGAGTTTGGGGTTTTTTTGTATACGTCAAGCGATTAGTGGGAGATAAGTTAGATGCAAGATCTACCATGTGCAAGTCTGTGGGATACCCAAGAGATTCTTTGGGTTATATTTCTATGATCCCTTGGAAAAAAAGTGTTTGTTTCAAGGAACGCCACCTTTTTGGAAGGAATTTCTATTAGATAGAAATGACATTGTTGTTGAACTTGATGAAGTTCAAAATGATCATAACATCCCACAAGTGGTAGAAACAAGTGAACATCAAGAGCTTAACACACAATCTCTGAGAAGGTCGAACCGGATCAAGAAGCAACCTAAAAGGATCGGATTCCTCATAAGACAAGCTAAGCAGATAGTGATCCAAAGACCTATGAGGAAGCTATGTTAGATATAGATTCAGGATATTGGCTAAATGCCATGAAATCCGAAATAGACTCCATATACTACAATAAAGTATGGACTTTAGTAGATCTACTGGAGGGTATTGTAACTGTTGGTTGCAAATGAATCTATAACTGAAAGCTAGGAGTCGATGGAGAGGTTACCACCTTTAAGGTGCGACTAGTGGCAAAAAGTTAAAATCAAAGACTAGGTATTAATTTCGAGGAAACCTTTTCACCGGTCGCTATGCCTAAGTCCTTTAGGATTATGCTTGCCATAGCTTCATATTATGATAATGAGATATGGCAAATGGATGTGAAAATCACTTTCCTCAATGGAAACACTAGAGAAGAAATCTATATGGAGCAATGACAAGGTTTTACATCCAAATGGATTGAGCAAAAAATTTGCAAACTTGAAAAATCCATTTATAAACTTAAACAAACATCCTGAAGTTAGAACATACGTTTTAATAAGATGGTCAAATCATTTGGCTTTATCAAAAATTATATAAACGTTGTGTGTACAAGAAGGCTAATGAAAGTAGTATACAGTTTATTGTGCTTTATGTCAATGACATTCTTCTCATTATGAAGAGAAAGAAATGTTAGAGTTCACTAAAGCATGGTTATCAACACAATTCTCCATGAAGAATTTGGTAAAAGCATCCTTCGTATTAGGAATACGGATCTCCAAAGATAGATCAAAGAGAATGTTGGGGCTTTGCCAAACATCGTATGCTGACAAGATACTAAAGAGGTTTAGTATAGAAGAATCCAAGAAAGAATTCATTCCGATGGGATATGGTCTTCGTCTCTCCAAGTCTATTGCCCCCAAGACTGGCGACGAGAGAAAAAAATATCCTACATACCTTATGCATCCGCTATAGGGAGCATAATGTATGTCATTCAATGTACAAAGCCGGATGTAGCACACCCTCTGAGTGTTATGAGCTACTTTCAATCATACCCTAGTGAAAGTTATTGGATGGCCATAAAAGCAATCCTAAAGTACTTAAGAAGAACTAAGGATTTATTTTTAGTACACGACAATGGAGAATTGAAACTATAGGGGTTTTTGGATTCTAGTTTCCAATCCGATGTAGATGACCTAAATCCACTTTAGGATTTATATTTTACCTCTATGGCGGCGTGATGAGTTGGAAGAGTTCTAAACAAGATACCACGATCGATTCAACCACTAAGGTAGAACATATTGTGGCTTCAGAAGCTACAAAGGAAGATGTTTAGATGAAAAACTTCATCTAAGAGTTCCATGTAGTGCCAAGCATTGTGGAGCCTATAGTTGTCTTCTATCACAAAATGGAGCGGTTGTGCAAGCGAAAGAGCTAAGATCTCATCAGCCATCCAAGCAGATTTTGAGGCATTATTATTTAATTTGGGAAACCATTGATAGAGGCGACATCCAAGTGGAGAGGGTAGCCTAAGAAAAGAATATAACAGATCTACTAACTAAAGCCCTAATACAAGAGGTCTTTGAAGGACATATTGAGAAGATAGGTCTTAAGACTATGGGGAATTGGTTTTATAACGAGTGGGAGATTATTGGAACAGTGCCCCACAGCCAATTAGATTGGCATGTAAACTATTTCACTTATGATACAATCTTAATTTAATGATATTCAAATAAAATGGCCATCTTATCTTGTGCTTATTCTTACTTCACTAGCATTGGGTTGAAGCCCCTAGATCACACAAGACTAGGGGACTTGGTCATGCACTGCGTGGTGATCACGAAATAAGTCTTACACAGTCATGATCTTAAAATATTCCAAGTCATAAAATCTTATGAGATGGGGCATCTAAGATTCGAATAGACTTGTACTAATAATGCATAAATCCAAGGAGTTGGATATTGCTCTGTTTCATGAGCAATCCATGTTAGACATGGGTGCATGTTAGTGGGTTCTTATTAGAGAACAAATTCACTGAAGACCCACTCTAAGAATCCACTAGATAGCTGGTGTGGCAAGTCGGTAGTTACAAGTTCTCTAATTTATGCCAGTGCACATAATTAGTCTTTAAACATGAGAATCCATGGTAACCTTGTGTTTAGGTCCTCATACTTTGACTCTTCTTTAACCACATAGCAGGTCATCCAGGTTGAAATTGGGTATGAGCTACTTAGACATGGACGTTTATGAGAACCAAGATGGGATCCGTCTTTTTGTTGTTGTGAAGGGCGAGCACATCTCCTATGTATTCTATAATGATCGATTCCAAGAAATCTTTGCACAAAGTAGTATGATAATTTGGAAAAGGAGTTTTTCCAAAGATGAGGTTATAAAGGGAAATCGATCATTAAGATTAGAAATATAGTTATCGAGGCTATTGAGAAGCTGACAAATATCTTACCCTATGCCTCTTTCAGGAGATAGGAAATGGAAAGACCGTATTTGGATGGTAAGCGTAGAGCTAGGATAGTTCATCAAGAACATATTCATTTCATCTAATTAGTTGGGCAAATTGTTGCTAGACATCAACCATAGAGATTGGGTACTCTTCAATTAATGGAGATTAATTGAAAGAGTTAAGAGTTTAAACTAATGTGAATATTATAAAAGGAGTGTGGTTCGTTAGAGAAATTCCTACCTATCTATCTATCTCTGAGATG
This sequence comes from Jacaranda mimosifolia, assembly GCA_018894105.1. Classification (NCBI taxonomy): domain Eukaryota; kingdom Viridiplantae; phylum Streptophyta; class Magnoliopsida; order Lamiales; family Bignoniaceae; genus Jacaranda; species Jacaranda mimosifolia. Next base: position 14,230,464 of record CM032128.1, on the reverse strand, counting down.
TTTGGATTTGTCAAAACTCCATGGACATACAGAAGAGAAATGCTATCCCTACTTGGACCAAGACAGAACTTTTACTTGTTCAAATAACAATTAAGGTAAAGTAGGGTCAAGAACGATGAATCTCTTTATGATAAACAGATCCATTATGCAAGTTTGTTATTAAGGGTGGTTCCTACAAAGGATCGGACTAACAACATATACAACACTTGAATTCTTGATGTAGATGCTATATAGTTGGTTCTCATCCTTCGGAGACTACGAGTGTAATAGGAGCATCCATCGACGAAAGGATCACCCTAAGATGATCATTTCTCAATCTTTCTGACTTGCTCATACAAAATTCATAATATCACAATGCATTGTGAGCCCATGTCCAATGAATGGATGAGCCTAATAGGTCACACACAAAAGGCTAATGGAAGTTCTACTTGATGGGAGGAATTTTCTAAGGAGTTAGAAAATCATCCTTGGTGTTTTTGGAAAGTATTCAGTTGACTAATTTTTGGTCATCTTGGCTTGATTAATTTAATTGTTAAATTAGTCAAAATAATTTAAGGAGTTAAATTAGACCAATTAAATTAAGGTAAATTAGACCAATTAAATTAAGGAGTTAATTTAATTGGTGCCATGGGACATTTAATTAGTCAAGTTAAATTAAAGAGTTAAGTTGACACCATTTATCTTCAAGAGTTAAGTTAATTAACTTAAGGAGTTAAGTCAAGTCATTAATTAAATTAAAATTTTAATTTAATTAAAATAAGAATTTAGTTTTGGAGAAAAATTCAAATGAAGGAGTTTATTTGAAATTAATTTCGGATTAATTTGCATTAGATTTCATGATATGAAATGCATATACAAATTAAATCTAAATACAAGTGATAGTCACATGCAAGCAAGTTGTCAAGTTGGTTGCCAAGTTGGAAACTACCTCATGGGAAATGTGATGCCAACTAGCATCACACTATCCTCCCTATAAATACAGAGTGGCCAGGCATGAAGAGAGCTAGCTAAGCAAGATTCCAACTTTCCCTCCAAAAGTGTGATTCACTCATGTGTTGAAATTTCACACTTTTAAAAATCTTCTTCCTCTCCAATACTCTCCATAACTGTCCCTCCCTATCCTTGTCCCTCTAATTTTCTAGCAGATTAGAGGTGGATTAGTGCTCTCCTTGGGTGTGTTGATTAATACATTAGAGGCTTAACATTTACGGAGCTTATATTCTTGAAGATCCATTGTTGTCCTTTGTTTTCAATGGCTGATTTGGAGGACTTCCAGAGATCTGATCGGTCTGAAATTTTTACAGAAACTTCTAACATGTGTTGAAGTGTTCTCTGCAAATTTTCAACAAATTTGGAGTTGAGAAAGGCAGTCAATTGTTGGTGAGATTTTGTTGTGTGCGGATTGAACCGGTGAAGAGTTCATTGGTGTCATCCACATTCTACCTTTGGATTTTTGCATTCAGTTATTTTTCCAATTTTAAATCTCATTAAATGCATGATTAGATCATTGGATTTGGAGTAGACAAGTTTTATTTAGCCTATTTTATGATTTTATAATTGGATCCTTAGCCTGCTCCTACATTCGAAATGATCAGTATTTACACCTTCAAATTGTGTGACTCTCATTCTAATACAATTCCTTTTTGCAACTCCAATAACATATAAAAGATGTTGTAATCATTTAGTCCCTGTGCGAGGATAATAATATAATTATATATTTTGGAGATGAAGTAACTAAACTAATATTTAGAATATTGTAATGGATCAATTCATTTCTGAGAACTTATTAAACAAAAAAGAAAATATTTAACATGCTATAGGCATTCAATATTTTTCTAAATCTGTTAATACAAATGTTTACAAAATTATCTTTTCTATTTAAAGAAAAGTGAAGGTATGTGTGGCACTAGAATCCAAATATTTTCAAGAAGAAATTGAACAAAACTAGCCCACACACATCCACAATGATCTAGACATGCATAGGATTTAGATTTAGAAAGGGAAATACCTTGATGAACCCAAAAATGAAGGAAAAAGAGAAAACACTCTTCAACTCTTGAAGTTGTCCCCTCACTAGCGCAGCAGAAACACCAATAGATTTCCCTAAGTAAAACTTCTCTTTCTGAGCTGAAAATTTTACTAGATCCCCTCAACACCTTGAACATCCTACAGCCAAAATTTTGGCTCAATCAGAACAAAATAAGTCCTCCCAAAACTCGTTACAAATAGCAACCCAAACATTTTTGCCTCTAACGAGACAGTCCACAGACCAAATGGATAGACCCTTTCTCTACAAAAATAGCTGGAGATAATTGCAAAGAAATGGAGGAAAGAAGGCCAAGTATGGATAGGGAGGATGAGGGAGGTTGGAGAGGTTTGTGGTGAAGAATCTAACTATTAGATGCCCACTAACAAAGTTTGTTGTTGGAAGAATAATGCACACCTTGCATAAATTACATAGCGATTGCCCCCCCCCCCCTCCTATATCTATATATAGGATGAGGATGGTGTGTAGTCACACACCAACTAACAATTAGTGTTCTATGAATTTGAATGTCATTTGAAATTTACATTTCATCTCATGAAATGCCTTCCAAATGAATTCTAATTCCATTTAAATAAACACTGCATTTAATAATACTCTCCAAAATTAACTCTCCAATTTAATTAAATTAAATACTCTAATTTAATTAATAATCCCTTGACTTAACTCTTAAGTGAAAGTGTTTAACTCTTTAAGCTAGTCAAAATTAATTTGACCGATTAGTAGTCTTATGGTATCAATTAATTAACTCTTAATTAATTGATCTTAATTTAACTCTTAAATTAAATTGATTAATTTAACACTTAAATTGATCAAGCCAAAAATGACTCCATTTTTCACCTCCTTCAAAATTGGTCAAGAGTGAATTTTCTAACACTTAGAAAATTCTCCTTCCTTCAATAAGTCATTCAATTTGGCTTTTGTGTGTGACCCATTAGGTTCTACTATTCATTGGACATAGCTCACAACTCCTTGTGACTTATGGAATATCAAATATTCACATTAGTTTAAACTTTTTTAAATTAAGCGACTCAATTTAATTAATCTCATTAATTGAAGAGTACCCAATCTCCATGGTCGATGTCTAACCTCAAGCCCATGGAGCCCAACTAATTGGCCAGAATGAATGCTCTTGAAGAACCATTCTATCATTACGCGTACCATGCAAATACAGTCATTCCATCTTCTATCTCCATGAAAGAGGCCTAGGGCAAGATATTAGTCGGCTCCCTAATAGCCTCGATTCTATGCTTCTATTCTCAATGTTCGATTCCCTTAGTGACCTCATCTTTGGAAATAACTTTCCAAATTATCACATTACCTTGCGCAAGAATATTTTGGAATCGATCATTGTAGAACAGATAGGAGATGCACTCGCCCGCGAGGAGTCGGATTCCATCTTAGATCTCGCAAACCTCCATGTCTAGTAGCTCATGCCCAATCTCAACTCGAGTGGCTCGCTAAGTGACCAAGGAAGAGTCAAAGCGTAAAGATCAGACATAAGGTTACCACAGCTCCTCAGGCCAAAAGACTAATAATATGCACTAGCATAAGCTAGAGAACTTGCCACTTCGACTATCTAGTGGACTCTCCGGGCGGGTCTTCAATGCCTTGTTCTCTAACAAGCACCTACTGACATACATCCATATCTCATATGGGTTGCTCATGGAATGGAGCAGCATCCAACTCTTTGGATTTATGCATTGTTAGTGAAGTCTATCTAGATCTTAGATGCCCTATCTCGTAAAATCCTATGATTTGGAAGATTTAAGATCACGACTTTGTAAGACTTATTCCATCATCACCATCCAATGCGTAATCAAGTCCCATAGGCTTATGTGATCTAAGGGCTTCAGCCAAATTCCAGTGAAGTAAATAATGAGCATAAGATGAAGATGGCCATATAAGGAATATCATTCAATCAAAATTATCTTACAAGGAAATAGTTTACAAGGCCAATCTAATTGGCTTGTGGGGCACTATTTCAACAATCTCCCACTTGCCCTAAAGCCAATTCCCCATAGCCTTAAGGCCCATCTTCTCAAGATGTCCTTCAAAGACCGTTTGCATATAGGGGTTTAAACAATGGTTCTGCTATATTATCTTCTGAGGCAGCTTTATCCACTCAGTTGTCGCCTCTATCAGTTTATATCATATATCAAATGATAATGCATTTACTATGTTTAGATCACTAATGAGATCATGGCTCAAGTCCTAAGCTGTCTTCCGAAGACAACCATGGGCTTATGCACGCTAGGCACTACATCTAACTCTTAGCTGAAGTTTTTCATCTAAACACCTTCCTTTATGGTTTCCAAAACCACAAATTATTTCTCCTTAGTGGTAGAGTCGGTTGTAGTGTCTTGTTTGAAACTCTTCCAACTCACCGCACCACCATTGAGGCAAAATATGAATCCAAAAGTGGATTTTAGGTCATCTACATCGGATTGAAAACTAGAATCCAAAAACCCCTTGAGTTTCAATTCTCCATTGTTGTATATCGAAAAACATATCATTATTCCTTCTCAAGTACTTAAGGATTGCTTTTACGGTTGTCCAGTGACTCTCACTGAGATCGGATTGGAAATGGCTCGTAACGCTTAGAGCGTGTCCCACATCTGGTCTTGTACATTAAACTGCATACATTATGCTCTGCATAAGGTAAATGGGACATTCAATGTCTCTTGTTGTTAGTCTAAAGGGCATAGACTTGGATAGATGAAGATCGTGTCCCAATGGGATAAATCCCCTCTTAGATTCTTCCATACTAAACCCCTTTAGTATCTTAATCAATGTGTTGGGTTTCGGAAAGCCCCAGCATCCTCCTCGATATACTTCTATAAATACGTATTCTTAATACGTAGGATGCGTCTCCCAAATCCTTTATGGAGAATTGCGTAGATAACCACGCTTTAGTACACTCTAACATTCTTACCTCATTCCCAATGAAAAGGATGTCATCGACATAAAGTACAATAAATTGTATATTACTCCCATTAGCCTTTTGTACACACAAGGTTTATACACCTTTTTGACAAAGCCAAATGATTTGGCTTTCTAATCAAAATGTATGTTCCATCTTCGGGATGCTAGTTTGAGTCCATAAATAGATCTCTGGAGTTTGCAAATATTTTGCTCACTCCACTTGGATGTAAAACCTTGTGGTTGCTCCATATAGATTTTTTTTCTTCAATGTTTCCATTGAGAAAAGTGGTTTTCACATCTATTTGCCATATCTCATAGTCATAATATGCATCTATGGCAAGTAGAATCTGAATGGACTTAGGCGTTGCAATCGATGAAAAGATTTCCTCGAAATTGATTCCAGGTCTTTAAGTGTGACCTTGCCAGTAGTTGCACCTTAAAGGTCACTACCTCTCCATTAATTCCTAGCTTTCGCTTATAGATCCACTTGCAACTAACAAAAACTATTCCCTTCAGTGGATCTAACAAAGTCCATACTTTGTTGGAGTACATGGAGTCTATTTCAAATCTCATGGCATTAAGCCAATGTCCCAAGTCTATGTCCAAAATAGCTTCATCATAGGTCTTCATATCACTCTTCGATTGGCCCGTCTCATGAAGGAATCTGAACGTTTTAGGTTGCTTCTTGATCTAGTCCGACCTTCTCAAAGGTTGTGTGTAAGGCTCTTTGATATTTATTTATTCTCACCACTTGTGGGATTTGAGGATCATCTTGAACAACGTCATTTCTATCTAATAGAAAATCCTTTTCCAAAAAGGTAGCTTTCCTCAAAACGAACACATTTTATTTTGAGGGATCGTAGAAGTAATAACCCATAGACTTTCTTGAGTATCCCACAAACTTGCACAAGGTGAATCTATTATCCAACTTGTCTCCCACTATCCGTCTCACGTAAGCAAGGGACCCCCAAACCCTTAGGAAGTAGTAAGAGGGTACTTTAACATACCACATCTCATGCAGCATCTTTGGTACCGACTTTGAAGGTACTATATTTAGTAACTTCACCATCGTTTCTGAAGCATATCCCCAAAAGGATATAGGCACATCAGAAAAGCTCATCATGGAATGTACTATGTCTAATAAGATACAGTTTCTCCTCTTGGTTACTCCATTGTCTTGGGGTGTGCCGGGTGGAGTCCATTGAGAGATAATCCCTTTCTCCTTTAGATAATCCAAGAACTCGATACTTAAGTATTCTCTCCCTCGATCCGATTGAAGAGCTTTAATACTAAGTGTCAATTTCTTTTCCACTTCACTCATATACTCTTTGAACTTTTCAAAGTCTTCGGACTTGTACTTCATAAGATACACATGTTCGAACTGACTATAATTATTAGTGAAGTGATGAAGTAGGAATAACCTTCCCTCGCACTAACTCTTAGTGGGCAACAAACATCTACATTGATCAAATCCAAAGGACTTGTGGAGCGCTCCGATTGTCCTACAAAATTAGCCTTGGCCGTTTTTCCCTTCAAACAAGATTCACAAGTAGAAAAGTTCTCAATGCTACTAACTTTTAGTGCTTAGAGAGCTTCCATCTTGCTCATCATATTCTTAGAAATTTGCTCAAGTCTTGCATGCTAAAGAACGACATCTTCTTGGTTATCTAACTTTCTTACTTTGTTGAAAGTGCATTAGTGATGGTTGAGAATCCAATATATACAATCTTTTGTCAAGTGTACCATAAACAATTAAAGAACCCATCCTTTAATGCCTTCAATTTGTATTTGATAGAGAACGATCAAATCCTTTACTATCCAAAACGGGAATTGAAATAATGTTCTCAACAATATATGGTACATTATAACAAAGGTCCAATATAAGTATGGAATTCCCTAAGTCTAACTTAATATACGCCTTCAGCTTTGGTCACAACTCTTGTTTCTTAGCCAAGGTGGTGGATTATATCCACATCACTTAGGTTTATTCTTCTTTCTATTCTTTGTAACAACTTACAAAGATAAGAACCACATGCCATATCATATATCCATGAGGAAGAATTTATCCTTAAATGCACTTCAATAAAGTACATACCCTTCTTGAGGGTTGCAATGTATTCCTTGCAATACCACTTCCAATGGCCCATCTCGCCAAAGTAGAAACAAGTAATATTGACTATTTCCTCTGTAATCTTCTTGACTCCACCGGATGCCTTTAATAGTTGTCTTCCTTATGAGGAAAAACTTTTCTTTCTTTTACCTCCCTTTCTAGCACCTCTAGGGCCCATAGACTTTGGAGAAATGAACAAATATCAAAGATATTGCCCTTGTCATTCTAACGCTTTGATCGAGAGGTGTCTACTCCCGTACAAGGCGCTACTCAAATATATTCCACAAGTCTCCTGAACAATAGAAAATACCTTTCTCAAAATCCAACGTATTTAATTTTTGCAACAAATCTTCAACAGAGATACAACTATGAATCAAAATGTTAGAATTCACGGCTAGCACTTCTATCACTCTCAGTACTTTATGTGTCACCTAGGTTAGCTTATCTCCGTCACTCGTTCTTATTTGAGGTTAAGAACAAAAAATAACAATGAAGCAACATAAGTCTGAATGATGTAGTGAGATAGTTTACCAATAATAACAAAGTGACAATTTCACAAATATTATATAAGAGACATATAGAGGCATTAAAATTTTCAAAAGTGGTGAGAGAAGGTTTTAGTCAAAATTTTACATGATCTATCTCACGACCATCCCACACCAGTGATGAGACTTCGCAAAATTCACTATCCCTCACCAGGATTAAATCTCGAGGCATAAGGATCAACATATCAATTACTTTCACAATTTTGCTATTGGTGGTTCTCCTATCTTATCACTCTACTTTCATAAAGATTGAAATCCTTATCCCTCCAAAGTACTTAGTGATCGGCTCGGATACCTGATCCTCTATTAGGCATGTCTAGCCACATGCCTGATCCCGCTCATAGGCAGCTAGCTTTAGCCAGCCTACTGAGTAGGGGTTTTGTACATCATGTATGGGTATCGGCCGAAAGATCTATTTCTGCGAATCATTCTTCCCAGCCGCCTTTCATAACCAATCCCAAGGCCCATTCCCAAGATATAATTTTCTCATGTACATCATGTACTTTATCTGTCCAACAAAATTTTTGATTGACACATAAGTTTGCCATGAAAACAAATAACCAGTAATTCCATATCAAGTTTGTTCCAACATAAACATGGCGAATATTTCGAAATCATTTTCTACTTCCTTAACACAATCACCAAATTTCATGTAAAGCGATATCAATCATTATCAATAGAAGTCCTCAGTATAAAAGGGCGATGTGGAATACTATTTTCAACACATAAGTTAAAAGGAAGTAAATGACCAGGATATATCAGCAAGTATATATGTTCTTTCCCCAACAAAGGAATCACATACTATTGAGTATAAACTCACCTGTCAAATGCAAAAGGATTCCTAGTTGTATGATCGCTCAAGTCCTAGCTTCCTAGTCAGACGACTGAGAGCTGTCATAAGATAACATGAGTTGTCATCCTATTAACCTCTAAATCTTAAGCACAAATATAGTTAGTGTCCTTATCGAACTTTAGGTTATTCTGACATAATTCCGCTAGTTTTTGTTTGATAAGACGATTGGATATGATAACCCTTAGCTACTTGGAGAGTCCATGCCTTTGCTTTCTAACCAATTCAAAGTCCAGAATAGAACAACCTAAACCAATGTTATTTTGATTTCTAAACTATAATTCTTAATGCACTTAAGTGCCCTTATCTAGCCCTCAATTACTTCAATTGTTCGGTCATAATTTCCTGAAGTTCCATAGGACATTGAAACATTTATAGCCATCCATTATTATTCTTAATTCAGTGAACCAGTAAACAAATAATCAAAATTTCACTTAAAGTCTTAAAGGTATTCCTTTGGGCCGATTGAGTTCAATATTACAATAATTACAAAATTAATCCATAACTTGGGCTAAATTATAGTTTGACAGTCTTAATATAGATCATAATTCTAAACCCAAAAATCTAATTACATTCAACAATTCAATCGAATTAAAATTTGATTATTAAAAATTACCCAAATTGGGTCGAATCGGGATCCTATCTGAAGCTGAGAATAGCTTAGACGAGTCCTGAATCAAATTTGGAACACATTGCCTTGAAATTGCCACCACTCACCACCATTGGAGATGAAGATTGCCACCATCACCAGGCGCGGCTCACCACGGCAAGCAAAACCCCCCAAATAATTTTTAGTTTTGAAGCTAGGAAGCCAGCCAATTTGCCATCACTGTTAATTCTCCCACCACTGCTAGTCAAAACCCAAAATTAGGACCCCCACCAGACTGCCCACCTCCTCACGACCAAAACCCACCAAAGTCCTACCTCGTTCCGCCGTCGTACACCGAAGAACCTCTAACCCCGCCACGAGCTTGCCGTCACGTCCATTTTTGGGCTGCTACATTGGTCGTTTTTGTCAAAGTTGGTATGGTTGTATTCCTTAAGTTGACAGGAATGCAACCATGGTCTTGGTTTTGAGTTTGGTGGTCATTTTCTGGTGATTCGTCGATGGGGTGAAGTTTGGGCAATTTTTGAGAATTTGAGGAAATTTTGTCCTCAATTGTAAATATATCACTAATTTTCCAACCTCTTACAAATTGGCCCTAAAACTTCTGGACCGCCTACAATCTTACCCCAAAACTCTTAAACCGCCTTCATTTTGGTCCCTAACCTTCAATTAAGCCCTTCAACTTTTCATTCCTACACATTGGCCTCTAACTTTTCTATTTTTGGGCAATCAAGTCCAAATTTTATTATTTTAAAGTCCTCCAACTTTTAACTTGCCCACATTCACCCGTTAAACTTTATAATTGTTTACAGTCCTTTTTTTTATTTACAATTCAACCATCGATTATAAACTTTTAATTCTTAATTGTAATTGAATCTAATTCAAAATTAATCTAGCCAAACGTATCACTTTCATATTTTGTTTTATTTAGTATCTCAAAATTCAAGGTGTTACAGTCATGGTAGTCTCCTTTCTAGATCAACAATTTGATCAATAAAAGTCGGCGAGAATGTGAGGATCAAATCATCATAGAGATCATTGTCCATCACTATGTCCAAGTTGAAAAAGCTTCTCTAAGTTTAATCATCTTTGGACTGTAGTCGATGACACATGACTTCACATCCATCTTAACTTGAAAAATCTCTTTTGACAACATGAACTTCTCGTACCTCATTTGCTTTACAACTCTTGTAAATTTTAACCAAGGTACTATTCATGTGTCTTTGACACATTATAAAGTTTTGTAGATGCCATCATGAGACTAAGGGATAGGACAATCCTAAACCCAATTCGTGAACTTTTCACATATCTCTTGATCTACAACAATCCCCTTGGGATTAGGAGCACCTTGATATAGGACATCTATCCGCTTCTAGGAATCTAGAATAATTTTTGAGGTTAAGTCAATCGTGGAAGTTAGGCTCGGTTGGTTTATTGGTTTCCGAAATAACATTGAGTAGTTTATTAGCCATTTTTGAGATTCACAAATCCTCAAAGGCGAAAAAGAGAATATAAGCATGTGATTGAAATTTGATATCGAAAACATGTTCATGGTCTTTCAAGCATGTTTTTCTCCCACTATATTATCAAATCCTTCACCCTCTAGAAGAATTTGGGAAATCACATTTCCTAGTGAGAATCAAGATCCTAAGAACTTGCAAGTGAACCCACGACTCGTGAGACATCCACAAACAATCCAAAGGTAAAAAACTTTTACTAATTGCATCTCATACAACTCTTGATATATTTTGACCCACAACTCGTGAGACATCCACATTACTAGGTGTTAAGTCGTACTTACCAATCATTCTTCAATTCGAGAAGGACCCACGACATCCCACGACTCGTGTGCCAATGCATGGACATTCTTAAATCAAAGGTGTATCTCATGCTAAGTATATGGTCATAGCTTTCCACTACAAGTGTGACCCACGACTCTTGAGACATCACACAAATAATGGTAGCATCATCATGCCACATACTATTAGTAGAAGGCATAGATTAATAAAACTTCTTTTAATTCGTATCCATCTGACTTAATATTTGAAAGCACTTGGACATTCCAAGTGGAGGATTTTTTATTGCAAAGATCTCATCATTTTATCTTTTTATTTAGGTTCTCTCTATCCCAATCATGCATCTCATACATCAATAGGATATGGAAAGTATAAATAATCAAATGCGCCTAGCATGCTTATAGGGTGGGATGACCATGAGCCTAACCAAGTGATGCACTTAGAGCCATAGGTGCATCACTTAGTTGATTTTAAGTGGGTTGATTAAATCTAGCTTTTACATGAGCGTATCTCATACATTCATGGGTCTTCATGCCTCCAATGGTCTTCTCTGCTCCTTGTAACATTTTCATGAGAAAGAAATCATCACTCCTAGTGATTCTACTTTCATAACATTTACAAGATAGAAATTAAGAGGCATGCAAGCCCCAATTTAATACAACCCTTTTCAACAATTTGAAAGAAATAAAATCAATATTAAAGGCTCGTGATCATCCCCATTCATTCATCATCCGTTCAACACTTAAATGAACAATAAATAAATCAAGAATTGACATTCAATTCCATCAATTAAATGCTAACCATATTAACAAACAATTGGTCATGCAAAAACAAGCATAACATTTATGCATCATATTTTTGCTACAATTGTTAATTAACTTTTACAAGGTTTACAAGCAATCAAAAGTGCCCAACATAACTTGAGAACTTGCACAACATTTGTGCATCCATTGTGTGTGTTTCAAAATAAGGTTGGTCACTGAAGGAACCAAAAGAAAACTCAAAACTCGTCCCAAACCCAACCAGATGCTTCTGGTCGAGGCATGCACACAGCTGGGCAGCAAATCTCGGCCACTGCCCTGCTATGTGCTGCCAAGGGCCGGCAGCTCCCCTGTTTTGGGGTCATGAGCGAGTTAAGCCATTTTTGGCTCAATTTTTGTGCACCAAGATTTTTAGAACACCTTCTAAACATCAAAACACACAATATGGATAAAAATTTCAGATTAAAGCACCTTTTAAAACTGAAATATCAAGTGTTCAATATTGCTTGAAAAACAAGTTTAAGCAAGAATCAAATTCTTCAAAGAATCTCCAATTTTCTCCAATCATATTGGAACCAAAAATGACCAAAACAACTTAAGGCCATTCACAACATGCTAAATCATCATATAACACCCACCAATGCCAAATCAAAATTCAACATTGGAAAAAATGAATTAAAACATACCCATCACATGATTTAACCCATTAATCAAGGAGCCGCAAACAAGATCATCCATATACTCCAACCCATCATATGGATTGAGTACATGGTTATGTTGATCAATTCTTCACAAGAACCAATCATCCAAGCAAATTCCATACCCATGTATGAATATGGCTCCGATTCAACTTGAAGGTATGTGTGGCACTAGGATCCAAATATTTTCAAGAAAAAAATGAATAAAACTAGCCCAAACACATCCACAAGGATCTAGAAATGCATAGGATTCATATTTAGAGAGGGAAATACCTTGATGAACCCGAAAATGAAGGAACAAGAGAAAACACTCTTCAACTCTAGAAGCTGTCCCCTCACTGGCGCAACAGAAACACCAACAGATTTCCCCAAGTAAATCTTCTCCTTTTGAGCTGAAAATTTTATTGTATCCCCTCAACACCTTGAACATCCTACAGAAAAAAATTTAGCTCAATCAGAACAAAATAAGTACTCCCAGAACTCATTGCAAGTGGCTGCTAGAAACTGCTTCCCAAGAGCAAATAGCAACCCAAATGTTTTGCCTCCAACGAGATAGTCCACGCACCAAATGGACAGACCCTTTCTCTACAAAAATATCTAGAGATAATTGCAAAGAAATGGAGGAAATAAGGCCAAGTATGGATGGGGAGGATGAAGGAGCTTGGAAAGGTTTGGGAAGAATCCAACTATTAGATGCCCACTAACAAAGTTTGTTGTTGGGAGAATAATGTACACCTTGCATAAATCATCATAGTGGCTGCCCCCCCCCCCCCCGGCTCCCCATATCTACATATAGGAGGAGGATGGTGTGTGGTCACGCATCATCTTCAAGGAGGGAATGCCACATGTCCATGCCAAGGTGGCCACTAACAATTAGTGTTGTGTGAATTTGAATATCATTTGAAATTTACATTTCATCTCATGAAGTGTCTTCCAAATGAATTCTAATTTCATATTAAATGAACCCTTCATTCAATAATACTATCCAAAATTAACTCCCCAATTTAATCAAATTAAACACTTTAATTTAATTAATAATCCTTTGACTTAACACTTACATCAAAGTACTTAATTCTTTAGGCTAGTCAAAATTAATTTAACTCTTAAATTAGTTTGACCAATTGGTAGTCATGTGGTATCAATTAATTAAATCTTAATTAACTCTTAATTAATTTATCTTAATTTAAATCTTAAATTAAATTGACCAATTTAACTCTTAAATTGATCAAGCCAAAAATGACTCCAATTTTCACCTCCTTCAAAATCAGTCAAGGGTGAATTTTCTAACACTTAGAAAATTCTCCTTTCTTCAATGGGTCATTCAATTTATCTTTTTTATGTGACCCATTAGGTTCTACCATTCATTGGACATGGGCTCACAACTCCTTGTGACTTATGGAATATCAAATATTCACATTAGTTCAAACTCCTTTAAACTAAGCAACTCAATTCAATTAATCTCATTAATTGAAGAGTACCCAATCTCCATGGTCAATGTCCAACCTCAAGCCCATGGAAACCAATTAATTGGCCAAAATGAATGCTCTTGGAGAGCCATTATAGCATTACGCATACCATGCAAATACGGTCCTTCCATCTCCTATCTAGAAAGAGGCCTAGGGCAAGATATTAGGCGGCTCCCTAATAGCCTCGATTCTATGCTTCTATTCTCAATGTTCGATTCCCTTAGTGATCTCATCTTTGGAAACATCTTTTCAAACTGTCACATCTCCTTGCATAAGGATTTCTTGGAATCAATCATTATCGAATACATAGGAGATTCACTCGCTCTTCACAAAAGCGAGGAGTCGAATTCCCTCTTAGATCTCACAAACCTCCATGTTTAGTAGCCCATGCCCAATCTCAACCCAAGTGGCCTGCTAAGTGACCAAGGAAGAGTAAAAGCATAAGAACCAAACACAAGGTTCCCATGGATTCTCAAGTCAAAGGACTAATAATATGCACTAGCGTAAGCTGGAGAACTTGTCACTACCGACTTGCCACTTTAGCTATCTAATGGATTCTCGAGTAGGTCTTTAGTGCCTTGTTCTCTAACAAACACCCACTGACATGCATCGATATCTCATATGAGATTGCTCATGGATTGAAACAAAATCCAACTCTTTGGATTTATGCGTCATTAGTGCAAGTCTATCCAAATCTTAGATGCCCTATCTTGTAAGATCATATGACTTGGAAGATTTAAGATCATGACCGTATAAGACTTCTTCCATGATCACCATCAAAAGCACAATCAAGTCCCGTAGTCTTATGTGATCTAAGGATTTCATCCAAATGCCAGTGAAGTAAATAATGAGCATAAGATGAAGATGGGCATGGAAGGAATATCATTCAATCAAGATTGTCTTATAAGAAAATAGTTTACAAGGCCAATCTAATTGGCTTGCGGGACACTATTCCAACAATAAGTACTTAGTTTACATGAAAATCTGGATGATTTAGGAAAATATAGAATGGAGAAAAGTTGAGTTGGAGTTGATGGAACCTCAAAGCACGTTACTTATTTTGATAATTGATTCAACCAACAAAAGCAGCTTTGAACAACTGTCCCACACTTCAGAGACGATGCCCATACGTTTTTATGTTAGTGAACTATTTCTTCAGTGAATTTGTTCAATGAACTATTTGATTGATGGCTCAGTGATCTTCATTATACCAAGCGTTTCTTGAGGAAAATGGATTCACCTACATGTTAATGGTCGAAATCAATATAGAAGCTTGCATCTTGAATTATCTAAATTTTATAAGAGGTGTTTTATAATCTTCTTATTCAAATCTATATCAATAATGTAACACTATAAAACATATAAGTTCGATAATATCTGTTAGTGATTTTTCTTGTTGGGATAATATTTTCCAATGGCTATATACTAGTGAGTTTAATATTTTTTTATGATATTTCTTAGGTTTTCTAAAAGTAGCTCACAAGAGAATCTTTTAGCTATTTGTCTTTTTCTTATAATAATAATAATAATAATAAGAAGAAGAAGAAGAAGAAGAAGAAGAGAACAACAATAACAACAACAACAATAATAATAATAATAAAGCCTTCTTATTATGGGATTATTTGGATTTAACTCTTTTGAACAAGATGTATTTATAAAAAGAGAAACTCAATCTTATGAAGCGTGCGGTACGAGAATAGCATTTATATTGTCAAGGAAGATGAATGATTTAGCTCCTAGGGTTCTCCTATTTCCCCTACAAATACTCATTATTGCTCACTGTAGTTAGTTGTGCTAATAAGTACTTCTTTCCGATTTCAGTTGAAAAGTCCAAAGGATAGTTATATTCCTCATTTCAGTTTATGTTAGCCATTAAAGAAATTAATCTATAATACTAGTTTGCATACACGTGCATCCCATGCGTGGTTTTTTATTATTCGGTTCACATGTACTTTTCCAATAGATATAAATATGTAAAATATGGGGTAACTTTGCAAAAATGTTTGGATTTAACTATTCAATTATTTTATTATCACATATGAATTCATGATATTGTATCAATAAGATTTTTTAGACCTATATTTTTGCACGATATTAATTTCCAAAGACATCATACCAGAGACATGAATTTGTAAGCTTCAATTTTCTTTGCAATGTGTGGTATACACATTACCAGCTAAAAGTCTCTATTCATGCAATAGCTACATGTATAAAGATAAAAGTTGTTCTCATCTCAATTTCGTCAAACTTTTAGAAAATTAAACATAATTATGCTAAGCCATTCGACACGTATTACAAGGACTATATATCTCGTGATTGACACTTTCAAACTTAAAACAATATGTATTATATTTACTAGTCTATCCTATAAACTTAAGAATGCCATTTCAAACTTTGTAACAATATCCTTATCTACTCTATCTCAATCTTATATTGGAAATATAAGAATATAGATTAAGAAAGAAAGCATAACTTAACAAAAAAATCTAAGTCTAGACTAGTCCTACGCACAAAATTACAATCACAATGCTAAATATTTACACCTTTAAAATATGTGACTCTCATTCTAATACAATAACATGTAAAAGTTGTCAAACTTAATTGTTTAATATCCATACATGCATGACAATTCTACCACCTTTTCATATTTTTTAGTAGAATTAATAAAACAATACAAACTTTTAAAAACTTTTACCAATGGAATCGTTTAGTTCATTCAAGGGGATTTATCAAAATATACCGAGGGAATAAAGATCGGATGAACTTTAAACATTTAATATTTCTAAATGTTCATATACAAGTACTTACAAAAATACATTGACATTTGTTACAAAAGAAAGGTAGTTAGTTTACATAAAAGTCTAAATGATTTGGGATTCAAAGAGGGCTACAAAAGCTATGGTGGAGGAGTTGATGTATTGAGAAGCACAATAGTTGCAAAAGTACAATTTTAATCCTATAAGTATCAAAAAATTATCATTTTTAATCATGTTTCAGCCGGAGACGGGAGAAGTCACCGGAAAAAGCTGAAGAGGCATGGCAGGAGCATGGTAATTTGAATTTTTTTCCATGTTGGCAAAAACCTTTTTAACATATATACATGTATTATGCACATATATATATATATGAACATATATCAATATATAAGTAAATATTTTTTATAAAAATATAATATTATATATGCATACATATATATTTATATATATACATACACATATATACATATATATTTATATATATCTTGCTCCACAACACCCCCATCGTCAGATTGCCCTTACTTGCCGAACCGCAAAACTACCACCCTACCCCCCCCCCCCTAGGTACCCAAGTTGCCAGGGCTAGCCCATATCCATGGCTGCCTGCCGAGCTTTCGGCGACCGCCAGAACAGGCCGGCCATGGCTAGAGGCTGCCTAACTAGATCTATCCTGGCTAGTTGCTGGCTAGGGTGGAATTCCTTTTTTTTTCCTCCTATTTTTTTCTTTTATTTTCACTTTTAATTGATTTATTTTTAATTTATATTTAATTAAATTATTTTAAGTATTTTAATTAAGATAATATTGTTAGGGAAAGCTGCCTTTTTGGTCTCAAAGTTTAACTGTGTGTGCACTATTAGTTCCAAGCTTATGGCATTAAACACTTTTAGTCCAAAATTCATAACTTCTTAACACTTTTGGTCTACGACAATTAAAATTGATGGAAAATGCCACAAACTCCATTAAATACTAATATTTTTAATATTTTTATTTTAATTAATTACGTAGAAACCCCTAAGGTTTGATTTATTTCCAATAAAAACACAAAAAAAAATTGCAGTAACTCCCTAATTTTGACTTGTTTGAAATTTTTGAAGAACCGTTAACTTTCATTAACAAATTTATTGACATCATTCGAAAATTTATGTGAAAATTCAAAATTATCTTGAATAACTTAACTCATTATTTTTTAGGCAAAAATGCCTTTGGGCATATTTGTAATATTTTTCATATCTTTGGGGCCTAATTTTAACATTGCTTAAATTATTCATAATAAATCTAAATATGTTTTATTATTAAAAAAAAAACTTTTAAATATTAAATAATTTTTAAATCAAATTGAACTAAAAAAAATAAAAAATTTAAATCATACACGTATCTAAAGTAATTTAATCAAATGAATTGAATTTATTTATTAATTACAAATAAAATATGGAAAATTAAAAATTAAAAATTAAATCAATCTTTTAACAGATATAATTTTACAATTTTAAATTATACACTCCATAATATTAGAATAATAAGTATGTCTAAAATAATATAATAATTTTATTAATTTTAAATGCATAATTTGATGATTTTAATTATTTTAGTATAATTTAAATTATATTGAATTAAATAAACAAAAATTAATTATTTTGAATAATGTTAAAGTAATACTTAATGATTAATAAATTACTTAAAAATAAATAAATAAAAATTTAAAAACAAAGAAAAAAAGAAAAAAGGGTTTCCTTTTCTCCAAACCCCCGCCCCTTGCCGCCCCTCCCCCCCGCCACTAGTAGGCAAACCACCCAGACCCCCCCCCCCCCCCTCCCATCACACTCCCCACCTGCCTAGTCCCCCCTCCCCCTCAACCCCCATCAACCAACAATCGGCTGGCCATGGCCTAGTTAGGCCCCCACCCCACCCTACCCCCTCTTCCCCCCCACCCCCCACACCGGCCCCTACCCCCTCCCCCAACCCTGGCCATGCCCATAGTCAGCATGGCTATGGCCAGGCATTGCCGACCGCCAAGATTTGGGTACAAAGTTGGGAATAGAGGTGGGGTTTATATAATATATGTATATATGTGTGTGTGTGTGTGTGTATTTAAGTATATATGCATAATATAGATTTGTATATATATCCATATATAAAAAAATAAATATTATGTTAAAATATTTTTTAGAGAGTTTTTGTAGTATTTAATTTTAATTTTTGTAGTGAGGGTCAAATGGTATATTCTTTTCATAAATAGATAAAACTTCATGGGGCTTTTCATAATTAAATAATTATTTTCATTCAAATTCTAATAAAAAATTGGAAGGAAGGCCCAAAGTGTTTTAAAAAATTATGAAATTTGGACTATGGGACCAAAAAAGCAATTTTCATACGGTAGATTGGATTTTTTTATTTTTAATTACTAAATAATTATAAATTATATATAAATATATATTCATATAAATATATGTCTGTATTTCTTAAATTCAAAGTCATGTGCTAACTAAGCAACAAAAATGATAACATAATTCAATTAGCTTTGTCACTTACACAAGTCAGCTTTTATTTATGTCAACGAGGTAAAAACTCCAAATGACTACGCGCCCGAGAACCACATCAGCTTTTCCAGTGACTTTTCCTATCTTCGACAAAAAAATGACTAAAACGATAATTTTTTGATATTTATAGGACTAAAATTGTAATTCTACAACTTATGGGGCAAAAAAGTAAATCGAGCAAAATTATAAGATGAAAATTACAATTTTACCTAAGAGACAATGTCCTCAGGTTTTTGGTTCTTATATGATGTGTTCGTGAAGAGAGGGTCATTCTAGATTTGTTTCTTTATATTTTGGGGGGGCATAATAAACTACATGATAGCAAGTCTGACAATCTTTATCTTGACATAGAGGAGGAATTTCTAGTGGAAATGACTTCAACGGTATGTTGATGGTCAAAATTAGTACTGCAGCTAGCAGCTTCAATTATCTGCATTTTGTCACAAGAGTTGTTGAGAGGCTTCGGATTCAAATTAGGATCAACATTGTAACTCTATGAAACATATAAGTCGATAGTATTCCTCAATGATTTTGCTTGATGGAATAATATTTGCAATAGTTGTTTACTTGTGATTTCAACATTTGTTTTTTTTTTTTTTTTTTATCTTTTTGTGCATTTCATGGGGAATGTTTTTAAGATAGCTCATTCATTGAACATTCTTCAACTATTTTCCCTTTTCTTATAAGATAGTCACCATAGATGAAAAGACTAGCCTTTCTCTTATGGGATTATTTAGATTTTTCTTCTGTGTGCACATGTATTTACAAAAAGAGAAACTCAATCCTAGCTTGTAGAGCGAGCATTGCATCTAAATTGCGAAAGAAGGTGGGCAATTCCATTGAAACCAGTTGCTTGTGTACTTCATGTGCCAAAGTTTGTTTCTTACTTTGTCTGAATATTTTAAATCAAATTCTTCCTCATTGTAGTGGTGAAGCTGATGGTAGTTAGAAGCACATTACTTCATAGGATGATTGATTCAGGCACAAACACAGTTTTTGAAATTGCCCTATTCTTAAGAGACAATTATTGTACGTTTTCAAGTTTTTGTATGATAGGTCAAACTGAATTTGTTTGTTTAGAGTTCTAAACTGACTGAGTTGTAGGACAGTATATCCACTTATTTTTGTTCTACCATGAAGTAGGCATTTTTTGCGGAAAATGGCTTCAATGAAATATTGATGGCCGAAATCATTTCTGCAATTTTAGACTTTTAATCGCTTAGAAGAGTTGTTTTGAGGATTCTGATTCAAATTAGGATTAACGTTGTAACTATGTAAAACACTTTACTGCAATATTATTCTTCAAAGATTTTGCTCTTTAGAACAATATTTCTAGTGTCTGTTTATTGGTGGCTTCAACTCTTGTTTTTCTGGTACATTTGGCGGAAAGTTTTAAATGTAGGTCACAGTTAAGAATCCATCAGTTATTTCCTCTTTGTTTAAGAATATAGTAAATATAAATGAGAAACTAGGATTATTTGGAGATTTATCTTCTTTGACTAGGATAAATTTATGAAATAGGAAACTCAATCTAGTAAAACCTATGCTGCAAGCATTACATGTCAATTGTTAAGTAACATGAATAATTTAGTAGGAACCAATCGTTTACTTCTTGCTTCAGCTACCAACAATTTTAAATCACATGATACGTCATTGTGATTTCGTGTGTTAGTAATTACTTTTTCCTAGTTTAGTTGAATAGAATGAAATACTATTACAACATATGTAAAAGAATTTGAAAACAATTGTACAATGGAACTTGGGGTCAAATAAAGCTAACGCTTTCAAGTTTTCATTTAGTTTTACAAATGTCATATGGATGTTATTGTTATATTATGATATTATTTTATATTATCCATATGGTAAATACTTTGATAATAATGTTTTGTACACACCAAGTGCAACATCTTTAAAAAGAGTCGCAAAAGTTCCCAATTAAGCAACTCCTTAGTTTAAGAAATCAACCCAAGAAAAGGAGGAAACCACAAAAAATAAAATAAAATTGAAACATACCAAAATGGGGAAAAAAACTCAAAACAGTAATCACAACCAACAAACTAGAAGAAAAACAACAAAAGGTTCCTAGCAACAAAAAAATAAAAATCTATAAATTTATAATAAAAAAAACTTTTATTTGAAGCAGCATAACTAAAACAAAAAAATGAATGTTTAGATTAGCCAACAATCAATTCGCTCAAATATCACTATGCCATTCTTAGATACCCGACTAGGCAATAAGATTGATCAGTAAACTACTCTTGTGCTGACCTCTTATTCAAATGAATGTATTATATTATTGGCCATCTTCATCTTATGCATGTTTTGCACTTGGTTGAAGTCATTAATATCACACATGACTATGGAGCTGGTTGTATATAGGATGGTGATTATAAAATATGCCTCTATCCTGATGATCTTTTAATGTACCAAGTCATAAAAAAATTTGGCATTGAGCATATATAGATTCATCAAGCCTTGCACATTTGGTACAAGATCCAATAGTTGGACGATACTTGGTTTCACGAGCATTGGTGTGTGACACTAGTGTAGACTCATTGGGACTTGTTGGAGAACAAGTTCACTAAACGATCTCGCTGGGATTCCAGTCGAGTTTAAATCAGCATTGGAGATTCCATGCTTATGATAGTGTATTAATTAGTCTTTTGACTTGAGGTCCCATCAAATATCTTGTGCATAGATCCTCATACTTTGGTGTATCTTGTAGGCTTTTTATGAGATGTTGAAGACGATCATTCAACTTACATAAGGTATGAGCTACCTATGCATGGAGACTTGTCTGGACCAATATGGGATTCGCTGACCCATAGTATAATCTCCTATACATCATATGATAATTGATTCTAGAAAATTTTTGGCCAAGGTGTGCGATAGTTTAGGAAAGAGGCCTTAAAGATAAGGTCACGGGGGAATTAATAACTTAAGAATGAGTTTATTGCTAGACATTGACCATTAGGTACTAGTGCTCTGGAACTAATAAGGACTAATTGTTGAGTGGTTAATAAAAGGTGTTTGATTAATGGGAATGTTTATAAAATAATTATTCATATATTCAATCATAAGCATTGCAGGCCCATGACTAGTTGATTAGGGAACCTAAGGGGTCACATATAATAGCCTAAATAGTCAGTCAATTTGGTGAAGCTTTATTTAATTATTGGATTGATTAATGAATGGCTTAATTAATTCATGAATGGCTCCATATTAGTCCATATCATTGAAAAGCATGATAAATTGATCAAATAATCAAATGAAGCACAACTATTATTTGACTTCTACACTAATACTCGTCACAAGTGTGATATCTCGTGTGTGTAGAAGTCTCACACGAAGTCAAGTGGGTAACCTAGGCTTGGGTGTACTATTTTGAGTTTATACTAGATTATCGTACTCTTCACTAATATAGGTCATAGTTGTCAAGGAATCGATAGGATCTTTAAGCTTGTAACGTTAGGCTTAGGTCATACTGGTAGAAATATGGATGGGTAGCTTAAGCATAGCTATAACATTTCTTCATGAACTTCAGCATTCTTTAGTGATTTTCATGAGAGCCCACTCCCTTATGGTGTTTATCCACTTCTCCATTCTATTCTCTCACTTGTTTTTCCAACTCCATGTTCGGCGTGTTCTTTTAAATGAGTTAATTTTTTTAATTAAAGGCCTCTTTTCCTTTTTTTTCTCCCACATAAGTTATATGGTATTTCTTTCTTTCTTTTCTATGTTTCTTACTCTATATTTCAATATTTTTTTAAATATTTTCACAAGAGCCTCTTTTGCATACCTCTTTTATAAAATCCTTCACATCTTTTTCATGTCAGCATGAGCACTATAGAGACAAGACAATAGTGTTTAATCATGAAATACTAAGCCTTTTTGAAGCTAATCAAGTGAAATAGTCATCAATAATGCTCAAATATAGGTATTATAGATAATCTTGAAATGGGATAGGCTTGAAAGGCTCAATCCATCGAAAGATGGCGTAAATTTATTTCCATCACATCACTTCCTAGGATTTTGCCACAGTTTAGATTTAAGTAAATTCTAGTGGACATTCCCTAGACTTTTCCTTCAGAAGCACACATTCACCTAAGACTCAGCACTCTCCTAAGTGCAAGACTAGCTCATGAAAAGGGTATCCACACTTGATCAAGACAAGATGTAAGAATCCAACACTTACTGCTATAAGTTCAAATATTCAGAAAAATCACCCAGGACCTAGTAAATCTATTTCAACATGTATCATGGACAAAAAATGTCCTAAACTACCTCAACATGGTACTAGGGGGAAAAAAGAACAAACACACACAAAAAACACATGACATAAAGAAAGCTAGAGAACTAACCATGCTCAACATGCTCATCAATATAGTCCCAAGGGTAAGAATATGGGGCATAACAATGAAAACTTAAAATGATAAGCTCAAAAGTCAAGAAATATTACACAAGAAAGCTCAATAAACATACATTAAAAAAACTTAACATAAAAAAAGAAGAAATTAGACAAAATAAGAGAAGTTGTAAACTATATCATGCTCAAAAAATGTGTTGTAGTTAAGCACATATTATAGGCAATTAGTGCTCTACACCCTTGTAATCATATGGAAAAAATTTAGAAATCCCTCCACTCCCCAAACATAAATTGCACAATGTCCTCATCAAACTCAAGTAAATAAAAAAGGTATAGAAATGACTTTCTTTAACATTAAAGCTCAGAGAAGATTGGACTTCGGGAAACCAAATTGGGTAGGTGTATAAGAAATTCAGTTTGCAAGTTCTTACCTACAAGCTTTAAATAAAATAGTATCTCATCTTTTGACCTACAAAAAAAAATGGGAATATTTGGAAAAGTAGACTAAACCATTATGTGTACAATAGGGATAGTCTCCACAAAATTCATTCCATCGCATTATAGAAGCTTAACAACAGCAAGGGAGCTTTATCAAATATATAACATTAACTCATTTGATTTGATCACTTTTTAACTCCAAATACATATATATTTGTTAACCCCTTGATGATTTACATTGTTTTGATTATAACAAAATCATATTCCTAAAATTATGTGTCGAAAGCATGCAATTAAACTATAAATATCTTTCCGTATTATCTGTTGGAATCTGTCTATGAGCTGGGATTAACTTTCCATAATTAAAAGATCTCTTGAAGAATCTAGCTGATTCACATCTTTATGATTTAGGAAAGAAATCATTCATGTTGTAGTCATTGATATATCCGCTATTTATGGTACTAATGCATGTTTATCAAAAAATGTCATTTCCTTATTTGATTCCAATAGACACTTACCTAATTAAGGATTTATAGCCGTTGGATATGAGCTTATAAACAAGAAAATATGCAGCAACAATTAAGTATGAATCACTAAGGTGGAAAAAAGATCTTAAGAGTGTTTTGAGGAGTTGTGTGATACGCTTATTCACATTGTTCTTAAGTGTTTGCTAATTCCTTGCTCTACTTGTGTTTTCGAGAGATCTTATGGTGAAGAAGTCAAGGGGAACTTGTCTTCGGTGAACCCTGGGGAGATGAGGACAAGGTGGTTTATATCTCAAAGGACCTAGTGGTGAAAAGAGATGAGAGTCATAACTGCTCTCAAGGGACCCCGTGAAAAGAACAAACTGGCACTTAGTTACTTTAAGGACCTCTAAGTGAAGAAACTAGTAGAGCGCTGTTGTCTAGAATCTTCTGCAATATTCCAAGTTCTGATCTGGATAGAGACTCTAGAGCTTGCAGTACGCAGTGGCAGCAACTCGTGCATTAGTCCACAAAGGTTGTGCAAGTAAAAATAGCAAAAGTTTCCCTAAGCCTATTCACAAAGCAGATAGTTTTTCAAGTACTATGGAATCTGCTTTATCCCATTTGGGATTCTTGTTTGATCTCTTTATGAAGAGCTAGTTTTCACCTTACTAGGGTATTTCTAATCCATAACTTTCATTTTTTCAAATTTTGGTACTTATCTTATTCTCATATCTTAATTGATTTGATAGGTTTAAAATCCTAAGTGAAATCTTAGTTATAGGAGTACTTAGCTTGCCAAACCTCCATAGCTTTCAGTATCCATTTTCTTCTATTTTTACTGCTTTTCTTATCACTAGTTTAACCGGTTGTTTAACTAGTATTTATAAATCCTAGTCAATAACTAAAACTATTTTTTGCAAAAGATTTAAAGCATTTTGAAAGGCCAAAAAGTTTTTGAGTGATAATCTTTCGCTGCATTAAAATTCTTTAGGCCTAATTCACTTCCTCCCTCTTAGGCTTATAATCACTCTCAATTAGCATCAGAGCGTTGGTTCTCTATATTGTGGTGTAACTACTGAGTAAAAGATCGTATGGCCACTAACAATTTTGATGTCTTTACAGAATCGCACAACCGGCTTCCACTGTTTGATGATTCTAATTATGCTACATGGAAAAACTAGATGCAAGAATATATAATTACCCTGGATTTTGATCTATGGGACATGGTTAGTGAAGAGCTAACGGTTCCAATAAAATTAGTTGACAGTACAGATGGTTCTAAATGAGCAACAAGAATTTACTAGTGATGATAAAAGGGCCGTCTCAATAAATGCAAGGGCCAAAAATATTCTATCATGTTCTCTCACCAAAGTAGAGTACAACTGAGTAGTACATACACTATAGAACAACAAATGTAGGAAATATTGCAAGCAACCAACGAAGGTACCAGTCAGGTTCAACAAAAGAGGATTGTATGCGCATTTCATGAAAAACTTATTAGTACTAAGTTTGCTTGGGTGAGAAAAATATCTGCTACTAACTGTGAAGGACCCAACATAGTTTGGGGACCTAAAACAAACTAATCTTCTTTCAGGTACATGCCAAGGAACATTCCCTAAAATAGAAGTAGTATTTGGACAATAGATGTTCCAGGCATATGATGAGGGATGCGTCCATGTTTCTTAAGTTTAACAATTTTCTTGCAGCAAATGTTCTATATGCAGACAACACAAAATGATACATAATAGGTAAAAGTACCATTAATAAGCAGAATGGTACTACTATCGATAATGTGTGGCTTGTTAAGGGCCTTAAGCATAACTTGTTTAGTATCAGTCAACTGTGCGATAAAGGTTATGAGGTTAAATTCCATCCTACTCACTATGTTATTAAGTAAAATGAGAAACTATTTTTTACTATTACGAGGGATGGAAATGTTTGTTATATAACCCTTGATGATTTAACCCACCAAAATGTGGAGCGTTTAGCTGTTTCAGATAAAGAATGTTGGAGATAGCATGAGAGATTAGGCCACGTGAACATGGAGCTTATATCTCATATCATAATGAAAGATCTTGTCAAAGGTGTACCAAAGTTAAATTTCACCAAGGAAAAGATATGTGATGCATGCCAAAAGGGGAAGCAAATCTGAACATCTTTCAAACCAAAGAATAAGGTCACAACTTCTAGACCACTGGAAGTTCTACTCATGGACCTGTTCGGGCCGATGAAAATCGCTTCCCTTGGAGGTAAAAGATATGTGTTTGTCATAGTAGATGATTATATTCATTTTATGTGGGTACTATTCCTTGCTCATAAAAATGATGCTCAAAGTGCTTTCATTCCACTCACTAAAAGTCTTCAAAATTAAAAAGGTTATTTCATTAAGAAATTTTGAAGTAACCATGGAACCAAGTTTGATGAAATAAACTTTACTTTATTTTATAAAGAACATGTTTACATTCGTGATTTTTTTGCTCCTAAGAGTTGAAAGGAAAAATCAAATTTTGCAAGAAGTTACTAGAACCATGCTTAATGAATATGATCTTCCAAAATTCTATTGGGGTGAAGCCATGAATACGACTTGTTATGTGTCAAATCATGTTTTCTTAAGACCACTTTGGAGAAAAAAATCCCATATGAATTGTGGCATTGTCAAGTTCCACATATTTCTTATTTCCATATCTTTATTGTAAATGTTACATTCTCAATGATAGAGATTATTTGATAAAGTTTGATTCCAAAGTTAATGAAGCTATCTTTGTTAGTTACTTAATGCATCGTAGAGCCTATCGTGTATTTAATAAGAGGAAAAAAATAGTTCAAGAATATGTGAATGTTACGTTTGATGAAACTAACCCATCTTGTGCCAAGGAAACCTTAAGTAAGAAAATTACAGGGTTCGACAAGTCAAGATTCTGAACCCTAAGCCATCAACATCAAATTAACAAAAATTGGAATCACTTGAGGAAACAAACCCTATTACTAAACCTAATTTCGATGAAGTGGTAGAAGGGATTTAAAAAGGAACCAAAAAGTTTAAACATGCTTCCAATCACCCTACCGACAGAATCATTGGAGATCCTCAAGTTGGAATAACCATCAGATCCAAAGCCAAACAAGTTCCACCAGATGAATCCAATTGTGCCCTCATTTCAATGATAAAGCCCAAAAATGTCAAAGAGGCACTAGAAGATGCATTTTGGATTAAAATAATGAAGGAAAAATAGGATCAGTTTGAAAAGAATGAAGTCTGGAAGCTGGTAGAGCGACAATCAAACCATCTAGTTGTCAATACCAAGTAGGTATTCAAAAATAAATCGGATGAAACTGGTAAAGTTACCAAGAATAAAACCAGACAGGTAGTAAAAGGCTATAGTCAGCAAGAGGGCATCGGCTATGATGAAACGTTTGCTCCAATTGCAATGATAGAATCAATTAGAATGCTTCTTACCTTCATATCTCATAAAAGTTTATGCTATATCAAATGGATGTAAAAAGTACTTTCTAAACTAATTCATAAAGGAAGAAGTTTATGTTAAGCAACCCCACGCCCCCTCTCGACTTCAAAAATCAAAACTTTCCTCATCATGCTTCTGAACTGGCCTTTATATGGCCTAAAACAAGCCCCTAGAACTTGGTATGACTGATTAAGTAATTTTATTATAAATAATGGTTTTCCTATTGGAATCTTAGATACCACACTATTCACTAAGCCCCAAGAAAATGGCTCTCTCATTATTCAAATTTATGTCGATAATATTATTTTTGGTGCTCTAATGATCTGCTTCGTCAAGTGTTTGCTGAAAAAATGAAAGAGGAATTTGAGCTGAGCTTAATGGGAAAGCTCAACTTCTTCTTGGGACTTCAAGTAAAGCAAACTCAGAAAGGGACATTCATTTCACAAGAAAAGTATACAAAGGAGCTTTTAAAGAAGTTGGGATAAGTGAATGCAACCCTTCAATCACTCCCATGAGTACATATACCAGACTGAAACCTGATAAGGATGGTAAGAGTGTAGACAAAAGGGTCTACAAAGGTATGATTTGTGGTTTACTTTGTTTAACTACAAGTCATCCAGATATTATGTTCTAAACATGCTTATGTGTTAAATCCCAGTCTAACCCAAATGAATCCCATTTGAATGTAGTTAAAAGAATTCTGCAACATCTTAAGGGAACATCTAACTATAGCTTATAGTAGCCACATTCTAAATCTTTTAATTTCATAAGCTATTCTAATGCAAATTATGCAAGTTATAAGATAGACAGGAAAAGCACCAGTGGTGGTTGTCAACTACTGGAAAATTGTCTAGTTTCACGGTGCAATAAAAAACATAGCGTAGTTGCATTATCTACAATTGAGGCAGAATACATGGCCTTGGACAGTTGCAACTCCTAAGTATTATGGATGAAGCATATTTTACATGATTTTTGTTATTAATGTACCTTGTGTGCCTATCTTATGTGATAGTTACAGTGGTACTAGCATATCTAAAAATCCAATACTACACCCATGCATGAAACACATTGCAATTAAACATCATTTCTTGTGTCATCATTTGAATAAAGGTGATATTTCAATTGAATTTGTCTCTATTGAGAATCAGCTTGCAGATACTTTTACGAAAGCTTTGGAAGAAAAGAAATTTGTTTGCATTAGAGAAAAAATAGGAATTAAATCAAAATATGATTTTGGCGGGATTTGTTAACTTATTTACATATAGCAGTTTTATGCATTCAAAATAACTGCATCTCTTCCATTTTCAATACCTATGTTGCATGCCTAAAAAATCAGCTATTTAATTCATGATCT
The DNA here is from genome assembly GCA_018894105.1 of Jacaranda mimosifolia. Taxonomy (NCBI): domain Eukaryota; kingdom Viridiplantae; phylum Streptophyta; class Magnoliopsida; order Lamiales; family Bignoniaceae; genus Jacaranda; species Jacaranda mimosifolia. The sequence continues at coordinate 14,201,282 of CM032128.1, read as the reverse complement.
TTTCCACTTTCCAAAAACCCATTCTTTGAAAAATTTCTTAAACCTACCATTTCTTCTTCTCATTCCCAACAAAGAGAAAAACTCCACTTTCATTTTCTATTCGCAATTTTTTTCATTCTTCTCTTCCTAAGCAAAAAGAAAAAAAGAAAAAGAAAAGAAAAGAAAATTCACCATGCTAAAGCGCTCTCCTCCAAGAAAAAACGCTCATCATCTCCTTCTGAATCCATTCCTATTAAGACCTCTAAAGCTCCAATGTCTTTAAAATCATATAATGATTCCAGCGCTAATGAGTATCAGTCCTCCTCTTCAAAAAAACCAATCTATTTTGGCAGTGAAGAATCGGGTGAGAAGGATACCCCTCCCCATGGTAGCCCTGAAAAACCCACTGATTCTGAAGAAGATGTTTCTAGCCCTGATTCTCATATTTCAGTTCGTCCTGAGGATATTAAAGACTGAAATTTTAGTAAGCTTCCATCTTCCTTAAAATTTCACTCTTCTAAAGCTCAAAATGTTTTAATGAAAAAATATGTGGTCACAATTTGAATCGTGGTAAAGCTATCAAATTTGATTCATTGCCAAAATCTAATGCAATTGACTGGATTTGTGGTTTGAAATAGGTAAACTTAATGAAAATTGATGAATGTTCATATCATTATTTAGTCAAGCTGTTATATTCAAATTTTACCTTTATTGAATCTGAATCTGATGTCTTTGTGGAATTTTATATTTTTGACAAAAAGATTGTGTTATCTCCCTCCAGTTTGAACTTTTTACTTGATCTTCCAAATAATGGTACAAAATTCTTCAACTTTGGTGATATGTCTGGTTCCGATGTTTCTTATGATGAAATTTGTCAACTCTTCTGGGATGGAAAGAAGTACTCTTTTCTGGTGGTGCTGGTTTGAATAAAATGAAAATTGAGCATATTCTGCTTCATAAGTTGATTAGTTGTTCTGTGTTTTTCGCTCCAGTTTCAAGTGGTGGTCATACCATTGATCTAAATTTCATGAACCTTTACCTCATGGTCAAAGCTGTCAAGCAAGAATTGGTTAACTTTGGTTTTATCATTCTAAAATATATGGTTTACTCTTTCACCCATCAAGCCAAAAACCTTCCTTATTGCATGCTTCTCAGACATATCTTTAAGAGTGAAAGAGTGTTCTTCCCTGATGCTTGGGTTGAAGGGGAGCGTGATTATAAAGTATTGGACCTTGCTAGCCTTAGAAAAATGAAAATCCAGTATACTAATAATGATGGCTTGTTCAGAGGTATTAGGAAGGTTTCTAGCATTGTTAATCTTCTTTTTTAAATGCCAAAAAACCAGTTATTATTAGCTCTGAATCTGAAGATTCCAGCCTTGCTTATACCACTCCTGCTAGAAAATCCAAAAGGGCTCAGGGCCAATCTTATAAGAAACTTGAGGCGAAGGTGGATAACCTTGGTAAGGCCATTGAAACTCTTCTTGGACAAGTGGAAATAATTTTTGAATCTCTTCACTACAAGCTGAAGCGACTTCTTCATAAAACCAGTCGCAACTAGGATAGCATTATCAGGCTTAAGGAGAAAGTCCGAGCTCATCTAGCTGCTTCTTAGGCCCCTTTCGATGATGAAGGGGAAGAGAAATTGAAATTTTGAATCTTATCTGTTTTGCTAAAACCTATTTCTATCTACTGGAACTTATTTCTATTGCTAGGCTTGTTTTAAATTTTATTGCTTGGATGATGAACAACTTTCTATAGGCCTGTAAAATCTTAAAATTTTTGGGTGTTTACTTTTTGATGATTAGGCTTATAATATGAATGAATGATTTCTATTATCTGGTATCTACTTGTATATGTTGTTTCTTTGGTTTCTTAAGCACAGAGACAGGGAAAGAACAAGTGGCTCTTAAATTCTTGAATTACAATCAGACAGGAGAGAGCACAAACTGGCAAAACTTGGCACATAAACAGGGGAAAACTCAAGTGACATCCTTTATCTCTATTAAAATTTTGTCATCATAAAAAAGGTGAGATTGTTAGCCCCTTGATGTTTTACATTATTTTGGTTATGACAAAATTATATTCCTAAAATTATGTGCCAGAAGCATGCAATTGAACTGTGGATATCTTTTCATATTATATGTTGGAATCTATCTATGTGCTGAATTTACTTTCTATAATTAAACGATCTCTTGAAGATTCTAGCATGTTCATATCTATATGATTTAGGAAAGAAAGCATTCTTGTTGTACCCATTGATATATCCACAATTTATGGTACTAATGCATGTTTACCATAATATGTTGTTTCCTTATTTAATTCCAACAGATACTTACCTAATAAAGAATTTATAGCCATTGGATATCAGCTTATAAATAAGAAAATATGCAACAACAATTAAGTATGAATCGTTAAGTCGGGAAAAAGATCTTAAGAGCCTTTTGATGAGTTGTGTGATACTCTCATTCACATTGAGCTTAAGTATTTGTTGATTCCTTACTCTACCTATGTTTTCGAGGGACTTTGTGGTAAAGAAGGTCAAGGGAAGCTTGCCTTCAACAAACCTTGGGGAGATGAAGCTAAGGTAGTTTGTGTCTCGAAAGACCTAGTGGTGAAAAGGGATGGGAGTTGTACCTGCTCTTGAGGTGCCTTGTGAAGAGAACAAACTGGGCGCTTGGTTACTCTAAGGGCCTCTAGGTGAAGAAACTAGTAGAGCGGTGCTATTTGGAATCTTTTGTAGTGTTCTAGGTTCAGATCTGGAATGAGAGTGTAGAGCTTGCCTTACATAGTGGCAGCAACTCGTGCATTAGTCCACACAGGTTATGCAAGTGACACTAGCAGAAGTTCTCCCAGGCCTGTTCACAAAGCAACTGGTTTCCCTATAATATGGAAGCTATTTGCAAAAAGCTGGTTTTCACCCTACTCGAGTGTTTCTGATCCTTAACTTTCATTCTGTCAAATTACTATACTTATCTTTAAAATATTCGTATGTCTTAATTAATTTGACATGTTCAAAATCCTAAGTGAAAACTTAGGTAGAGAAGTAGGTTTACCGAGCCTCTATGAATTTCAGTGTCCATTTACTTCTATTTTTACTATTTTTCTTATCACTGGTTTAACTAGTTATTTAACTGGTATTTATAAATTCCAGATAGTAACTAAAACTGTTTTTTGCAAAATACTTAAAGCATTTTGAAAGGCTAAAACGTTTTTGAGTAATAATCATGCGCTACATTAAAATTCCTTTGGCTTAATTTTCCCCTTTCTTAGGCTTATAATCACTCTTAATATTATTGTTCTTCATTTCTACATTTTACGTGATTCATAACAATGAAACTCTATTATGGGTAATCAAATAGGAACTCGTAGTTTACCACAATTTTGGATATAGCCATTTGAAAAAATATTCACATTAATCCTCATGAGCTTCAATTCTACAAGTAGAAGAGCTCCTACAATTAAGTTCAAGAAATTTTTGAAGATAAGGGCATGCTCGTTATCTTTATTATGAAACTATCTATTTCTAACAATTGGGCACCTGTTATTTAATTAGCATCATCTCAAATCAATACATCAAGCTCAAATTCTCATACTCATAGCATAAACATGACAAAAACTATGTTTGAATGCTTATGTGATCATGCTATAAAACACAACATAAAAAATGAGAATAGTGGAGGTTGTGACCATGAGACGGGTGATGCGGCCCCATTATCCAAACGAAACCTAATATCTTCCATTGTTTAGCACTGCAATGCCAAGGTTGGGCACCTGCGACCTCAACTTTTAAAATCTAAACTTCTAGATTCCCAAAGCCCTCCCAATGACTGTTGGGCACCATAATGCAGAAGTTAGGCATGGAGACCTCATTCTCTAGATGAAAATTTCCATCCCAAATCTCATTGGGTAACACAACCTTGATATCCAAAGAAAATTTTCTTTCCTAATCAGGCCTATTCATTCCTTAAACTTTACAACATCAACGCTCAAGCTATAAGTGTGAGATTACCAATTCAAAATCTCCACAAATTATTCAAAACTCCAAAATGAAAGCAAGGAATGCAAAACTAAAAGAAAAAAAGTTTAAAGAAATTAAAACAAAGCCAAGAGAAAAAGATACGAATTACTTTTTCCAAATGAGGGTCCCTTAAGATCCTTCTTCACATGAGACGCCCTCTGTGTCTTTGAAATTATTAACCTCAACAACATTATATCCCTTGCCTTTGTCCATTGAGTTGGCTTCTCAGCAAAATTAAAAAATCACTTCATCATTGTTCACTTATAATGTTAGTTTGCCTTCATGTGCAACAATGAAGGTATTTCTTGTAGATATGAGGGTCTTCAAAAAATGCTTACCACTTCATTGTCCTCTTCCATGTCCAACACCATAAAATCCACTAGGAAAATAAATATATCCAACTTTACTATAACATCTTCAATGACTCCTCTTTGATACTTGATTGATTGATTGGCCAATTATAGGGCCATAGTGGTAGGCTTTATGTCTCCTAGCCCCAATTTCATATAAACTAAAAATGGCATCAAATTAATACTTTCTCCAAGGTTACATAATACCTTATCAAAATATTAATCACCAATAAAACAAGGTATAGTGATACTCCTGATACCCTTTCATGTGGATGGTAACTTCTGCTAATTTTTTTCATTACTTTCCTTATGAGTATGATCATCATATATATGCCCAACTTCTTTTTCCTTGCCACAAGTTCCTTCAAATTTTTCATGTAGTTTAGAATTTTTTTCAAAGCATATGACAAAGAGATGTTTATTTGGATCTTTTTGAACTTATCTAGAAATTTCTCATATTATGCATTAAACTTGATTGGATTGGGTCCTTGGAGTAATCGAATAGGGTCTATCGCTGAAAGGAGGGTTGTTCGAGTTGAGCTTTGGCTTTCTCTTATCCTTTCTTCTTTTTCCTATCATAGTCTTTTGCCAAACTTGTGAAAAGGTTGTCCTTATCAGAAGGTTGTGTCCCCATGTCAGGAGTGTTGGCCTTGTTAGGTGATTCTCTTTCTTTCAATTATCGGCCACTTCTCAATCCAATGGCATCACAAGTCCGTTCTCCTTAATAATGGCTTTCACTTGATTTACTTGTAAAACTTTAGCTAATTGGCCAACTTGACGTATTAATGCCTTCAATGATGTTCCAATAGTTTCGCTTGACTTTCCAAGGTAATCCAAATGTTCTTTATTCTTATCTAGACTCCATCTAGCTCCTTGAACAAAGAGTCATATCAGATACTTCAGCCTTGATCTATTCTTTTGTGCAAATTCCCTTGTGCTTAATAAATGTTTCTGGTGTGACATAACGTGGTTATTTTGCTAGTTGGATGAACTCATTATTAACTTTCATATTTGCAACTTCGTATGCTAAAATAAATATTTTGTATTATGAGTGATGCCAATTTCTCTAAGTGGTCGAGTTCTCCCCATTTGCCTATAGTAAAAGTTAGCAGCCAAATCTAAATTAATCTAAGAGCTTTTTCTCTCATTTTACTCATGATTGAACTACCTGGTCAGCATTAACCATGCTTTTTACTCATTTTACTCATGATTAAGCAAGAAGCTAATTAAGAAAACTATGTTGTGGACATCTTTGCAAAAGGTTTTTGAACTTTCCCATGCATCATGGAGAGTAGTTTGGCAGAATTGGCTAATTTTTTTCATAGTTGAGCAAGTCGAGATGGAGGGAAAACTTACTAGGAAACACATTGAAAAGCCCATCTTAGTAGTCAATGGAAATGCAAGAAATTGTCCTTTTGCTTTACTTCTCAATGAAAATTGGAAAAGTTTTAGTCGAATTGCCTCTTCATCAGTTCCAAGTATCTTAAGGTACCTCAAACATCAAGAAATGTAGCAAGATGGGTTTACAAGTCCTCAAATACCAATCCTTCAAACTATTTTCACTGCCCATATTGATAAGATTAGGGTTCAATTCAAAGTCACTAGCCTCCACTTCTTCTTTATAAATCCCTAAGAAAGCACAAACCTTCAATAATTTCACTTCAAACTTTGAGAACTCAACTCAAGAAAAACAATAAACACAAATCACAAAAAATTTGTTGGAGCTAAAAACACTCGCAGAACTTTAACAATCAATAGTAAAAACATACTCAAATCCCAATTCATGTACTCACAATATATTCATCCAATTGAGTGGGTATTTAACAAGTGTACAAGTCATAAGTAATAAAAGCTCGATGAGAACTAAAGTCATACCCCAGTAAATAGGCTAGTGAGTACCTAAGCTACGAGAACTGGTGACCATCCAATTGATCAAATTCAAGGATCAATTCTAAAAATAGAAAATAACAAACTAACTCAACATAATAAAAGGTGTGATTCCCAATTATCTCCCCCACGCATATCCATCTAAAGTAAATTAAAGAACATCATCCTAGAAATTTGAAGCAGAGGAAAAAAATCCTTGGCCAGAAGAAAACTAGCTAAAAATTTGAATTCTAATGGAAAGTTGAGAGATATGAGGAGCAAGTACAAAAAGAAAAGCTCCAAATTCTCTTCTAAACTCTCTACCTAGACTCGTGCTAAATAGAAATGAATGGTTTATTTCTTGACACTTAAGACACTCTTACTATGCAAAAAGATGATATTTCCTTAATGAGAAACAAGTCTTTTTGGCATTGTGGAATCGGGGCAGGCACGTGACCCTAGAGTCTAGTGCTAGATCTTTTCACTTGACATCCTAGGCACTCCACCTCATTTTTGGCATAGTAACACTACATAGGACCTTGGAAGCTTAAAAAACTTGACTCTTTATTTTCTTTTTTGGCTTTTTTGGTCCTAACCATAGGGTTCAATTACTTCCTAAATAATATCAAATAACATAAAAATGAAAAACCACACTAAAACATCAATATAATTCAAAATATGCATTTTCTAAATGAAATTGCTCTTGTACTGGTTATTGTGATCCACACTAAGGGTAGAATAACTCTCTTTTGGAGAATTACCAATAGGATAATTGATTCAGTCAACAAGAATAGGTTTTGACAATAGCTCCAAACTTAAGCAAAAGTACCAATAGGTTTTCGTATGATGTGTTTCTAAAGCTAGGTCATTGTGGATTTGCTTTTATGCATTTTATTAATAGAGTAAATTGTATTATAACAAGCTTATTGAACTTCATTTTCCCATAAAGGAGGCATTTGTAGCTGTAAATGGCTTCAACTACATATTGATGGTAGAAATTAATGTTGCACCTATCATCTTGAATTAAAAGCATTTCACAATAGGCATTTTAAAGACTTCTTATTCAAATTAGGATTAGTATTATAACTCAATTAAACACGTAAGTATAATAATATTTCAAAATAATTTGCTTGTTGGAATAGTATTTTCTAGTGGCTATTTACTAGTGACTTCAACATTATTTTCCTTGTAATTCCCTCTTTATCTTAGGATATTGCAAACATAAACTAAAAACTAGCCTTCTTGTTATGGGATATTTTGAATTTATCTCCTTTAAGCAAGATGTATTTATGAAAAGAGAAAATCATGTGCGTTTATGGTGAGATCACTACATCTAACTTGTTAAGGACGAATGGTTTAGTTGGAACTAATCCCCTGTGTCCTCATTGTTCAAGGTTTGTTTCTTGTTTCAAATACCAATACTTTCAAATCAAATATTCCTCAATTTTCCTCGAAAAGAATAAACTACTATTGTGGCAAGTGTAAAAGAATTCAAATCAATTGGACAATAAAACTTGGGGCAGATAATGTAAAAACTCGCAAATTTCATTCCATTTTGCTCATTTCATCTTAATATGATTGTCATATTCTACTTTTTAGTTTATATTAGTTGTTCAAGAAATTTACCAATAATAGTGGTATGTAAATAACTATGCATGTGCATCGCACGTGTACTTTTTGAGTGTTCAATTTACATGTACTTTTCCAGTAGTTCTAAATATGTAAAGGCTAGAGTAACTTTGGCAAAAATATTTGAAATTAAATTGTTCAGTTGTGTTATTATAATAGATTAATTCATGATATAGTAATAAGGTTTTGTGAATCAATAGCCGTGCATGATAAAGACTTTCAAATACATTTTGCCTAAAAGGAGACATGAATTTCTAAGTTTCAACTTTTTAATAAATACTCAAACTTAAGAAAATATGCATTGTATTTATTAGTCTATGTCATAAACTTGACAAAGCAAAACTACACTACTATAAAAATACGCTTGCTACTCAATCTCAAGCTTATATTGGTAATATAAGAATGTATATTAAGAAAAAAGCAATGACTTTAACAAAAAGCCACCACTAATAAATTTTATGAGACAAGATTACAATTACAATGTTCATTATTTACACCATGAAAATATGTAACTCTCATTCTCATACAATGCCTTTTTGCAACATGTAAAAGTTGTAGAAAATTGTTTAGTACCCATGCATGCATGATAATATTACTATATTTAATATTTTTAGTAGGATTAATAGAACTACAGAAATGTTGACAATTAGAATAGTTTAGTTTATTTATGGAAACTTATTAGGCAATGCAAAAGAAAAAGGTTTGATGGACTTGGGACATTTAATATTTCTAGATGGGTATATACAAATATTTACAAAAATCACTAGCTTTTGTTATTAAAGAAAGGTAGTTAGTTTACATAAAAATCCGAATGATCTAGGCAGTAGAGAAGGGGACAAAAGCTATGGTGGAAGAGTTCATGGTTTCAAGAAGCGCACAACTTATTAGGGTGATTAGCAAATAATTATAGGTTTGGACAATAGTTGAATGATCAAGAGACAATGCCAGGTTTTTAGGTTTTCATATGATGTGTTTGCAAAGCTAGGGCCACTGAGGATTTATTTGTTTATATATTCGTAGCACATTGAATTGCATATATATTGACAAACCTAGCAATCTCCATTTTGTTGTGCGAGAGGAATTACTAGTGGAAAATGGCTTCAACGAAAAGTCGATGGTAAAAATTAATACTGCAGCTAGCAACTTCAATTATCCATGTTCTCTTACAAGATATGTTTTAGATGCTTCTTATTCAAATCAAGATCAACACTGTAACTCTACAAAACATGCAATGTTAATAATATTTCTCAATGTTTCTTCTTATTGGAACAATACTCTCATTGTTATTTGCTTGTGAGATAAACATTTTGTTTTTCTCATACATCATAGGGAAAGTTTTGACTGAAAGCTAACAATTGAGAGTCCTTTAATTATTTCCCCTTTATCTCAAAAAATAATAAACATAACTAAGAAGGCTACCTTCCTCTTAAGGGATTATTTGGATATACGTCTTTTAATAGATGTTACGAAAAGAGAAAATCTTTGAAGCCTATTGCATGAGCATTGCATCTAACTTGTGATAGTGAAAGATTCAGTTTGAACAAATCATTTGTGTACTTCTTGTGTCAAGGTTTGATTCTTGCTTTGCCTATGAATTTTCAATTACATTGTTCCTCATTGCAGTTCGTTTTTATTGATTACTTATTTCCTATTCTAGTTGAAAAGAGTAAAACGCTACTTTGGCATATTTAAAGGAATTCAAAATTAACTAGATAACAAAACTTGGTTTAAACAATGGTAAATCTTTTATAGAGTTCCTTATGCTATGCCGATTTTATATGGATATAATTTTTGTAGTCCTCCTATTTTGTATTAGGCATCCAAGTAGTTTATCAACAATAGTGCATAGCAAATAACAATACATGTGCATCACAAGTGCAATTTTCGTGTAGTTTAATCTACATGTAGTTTTTTTAGTAATTCTAAGTGGGTAAAGTATAGTCTAACTTAGTCAAAAAAAATTATGAAGTTCAATTGTTCATCTATGTTAATGTTAAATCTAAGTCCATGATATCATAGTAAAAGGACTTTTTAAACCTAATGTCTTATTCAATATAGATCTTCAAATAATTGATGAATAAAAGAAGACATGGAATTCAAAGTCTCAATTTTTAATAATTTGTTTTATTACGTTAGCAGCTAAAAAGTCTCCCTTCATGCAATAACTGCATGTACAAAAATAAAACTTATTGTCATGCAAGGTTTTGATGAAATTTTAGTAAATTAAACACAATTATATTAAGCACTTCTACATGTATTACATATTCATAGTAATATATATATATATATTATGTTTACTAGTTTCGGCAATAAACTTTACAAAACATGACTACCTTTCTCCAATGATATTCTTGAAGCTTATATAGGAAATATATAACATAGAATAAGAAAGAAAGAAAGAATGACTCTATCAAAAAATTTGTCCACCGAAGAGTTCTCAAACACAAGTTTACAATCATAATGATCACTTATGTGACTCCAATTCTAATACAATTCACTTTACTATTTTCATACTTTAGAGTGGACTTAACAGAACTATAATATTTAGAAATTATTATCAATGGAATAATTTAGCTAATTTATGAGGACGTATTAATAGAAAGAGAAGATTTAATGGGCAGACATTTAATATTTCTAAATATATATATATATATATATTCATAGATGTGAATACAAAGATTTAAAAAAATCACTTGTTTTTCTGCTTAAAGGAAATTACATACTTTACGTAAACATCTAAATAGCCTCAAGCAGTTGAGAAAGGGAGAAAGCTATGTTAAGGAGTTTATGGTAGCTAGAAGCACATTACTTCTTTGAATAATTGATTCAGCCAACAACTATAGGTTCAAACAACTGTCTCATACTTTATAAATCATAGCCACACATTTTTATATGATGTGTTTGTGAAGCGGGAGTCACTATGGATTTGTTTTAAGGCTTAAAGGGTAGGCTGCATAATATGACAACATGTTTGGTGATCTTCATTCTGCCATAAAGAAGGCATATCTTGCGGAAAATGGATTCACATAGATATTGATGGTCAAAATCAATGCTATAGTTGGCATCTTGAATTATCTACATTCTACAAAAGGTATTTTAGAGGTTTCTTGTTCAAATCAACATTAATATTGTAATTCAAGTAAACATATAAGTTTGACAGTAATTCTCAATTATTTGCTTGTTGGAACAATATTTTCCAATGGCTACTTACGAGTGACTTCAACATTTTCTTGGGGACTATTCCGAAGGTAACTCATAACTAAATCCTTTAACTATTTCTCATTTGCCATAGAATATAACAAACATAAATAAAAAGACTATCCTTCGAGATTATTTGTTTTATCTTCTTTGACAAGGATGTATATTTAGAAAGTCAACCTTGTGAAGCATGTGGTGTGAGCATGGCATCTAACTTGTCAAGGCAGAAGAAAATGATTCAATCGGGACCAATTCCCCTTGTCTACTTCTTGTTCCAAGGGTAATTTGTGTTTTGCCTTCCGATATGCTCAAATTATTGTTCATGACTACAGTTTCCAGTGTTAGTAATTACTTCTTTCCTAAAATCAATAAAATAACGAAGGCTAATGTTAAAGTATTGAAATTTCTTTCAGTTTGATCATTTCATTTGGATATGATTGTTATATTGCTCCTTTCAATTTGTGTTAGTCATTCAAGAAAGTTATCAATAATAGTGGTTTGCAAATAACTAAAAGATGTTAATACAAATGTTTAAAAATATCACCTGTTTTCTGCTTAAAGAAAATTACTTACTTTACATAAGAATCTAAATAGCCTCGGGCACTAGAGAAAGGAAGAAAGCTATGGTAAGGAGTTTATGATAGCTAAAAGCACATTATTTCTTTGGATAATTGATTCAGCCAACAAGTATAGGTTTGGACAACTCATACTTTGGAGATGATAGCCATACATTTTTATATGATGTGTTTGTGAAATAGGGGTCACTACATATTTGTTTTTAGGCTTAAAAATAGGTTACATAGTATGACAGCATGTTTGGTGAACTTGATTATGCCATAAAGGAGGCATATCTTGAGGAAAATAGATTCACCTACATATTGATGGTCAAAATCAATACTGCAGCTGACATCTTGAATTATCTGCATTCTATAAAAGGTATTTTAAAGGTTTCTTGTTCAATTCAAGATTAATATTGTAATTCTAGTAAATGTGTAAGTTTGACAGTATTTCTCAATGATTTTGCTTGTTGGAACAATATTTTCCAGTGGCTACGTACGAGTGGCTTCAACAATTTTTTCTAGTGCTTTTGAAGGTAGCTCATAACAAAATCCTTTAACTATTTCTTGTTTTCCATAGAATATAAAAAACATAAATAAAAAGGCTAGCCTTCAAAATTACTTGTTTTATCTTCTTTAACAAGGATGTAAATATAAATGAGAAACTCAATCTTGTGAAGCGTTTGGTGCGAGCATGGCATCTAACTTGTCAAGGAAGAGGAAAATAATTCGGTTGAGACTAATTCCCCTTGTCTACGTCTTGCTCCAAGGTTAATTCGTGTTTTGCCTACCTATGTGTTTAAATCATTATTCATGACTATAGTTTCTAGTGTTTTAAGAATTCGAAATCAATTAAATAATAAAGGTCAATGTTAAAGTATTCAAAATTCTTTCAATTTTGATCATTTCATCTAGATATGATTGTTATATTGCCCTTTTCAATTTATGTTAGTCACTCAAAAAATTTCTCAATAATTGTGCTTTACAAATAACTATACATGTGCATTGCACATGTACTTTTTCATTATTTAATATGTACTTTTCCAGTAATTCTAAATATGTAAAATCTAGGGTGACTTGGCAAAAATGTTTGTATTTAAGTTGTTTACTCCTACTATTGTCACATATGAGTCCATGATATTTTAGTATAAGTTTTTGTGAACATGGAGTCTTGTGTGATACAAATTTTCAAACACATAAGGAGACATGAGTTTTCTAATCTCCATTTTTTAACCAATTGTTTTATATAAATTACAAGCTAAAAATCTCTCTTCAGGCAATAACTACATATATAAAAATAAAAAAAATTCTCATTCTCGATTTTGATGAAATTTTAGTAAATCTGACATAATTATATTGAGCACTTCAACACATATTTCTAGGATTATAAATGTCAAAGTGTATGCATCATATTTACTAGTCTATGATATAGACTTAGCAAAGCAAAACCACATTTTTGTAATAATATGCTTGCTCGCTTCATCTCACGCATATATTAAAAATACAAAAATGTAGATTAAGATAGAAAGAACGACTTTAATAAAAGATCACCCCATAAAATAGTTTCAAACACAAATCTAGAATCACAATGCTCACTGCAACATCAAAATATATGACTCCCATTCTAACATAATGCCTTCTTGCAATTTCAATAACATGTAAAAGTTGTAGTATGTAATTGCTTAGCACGCATTCATAATAATACTACTACTTTTTTATATTTTTGAGTAGGATTGACAAAATAATAGAATCTTTTGGAAGTTTTTACTGATGAAATGGTTTAGTTCATTTATGGGAACTATCAAACCATACAGAAGAAAAAAGATTTAGTGGATCTCAAACATTTAATATTTCTAAATGTGTATACAAAAATGTGAATACAAATGTTCAAAAAAATCTCTAACTTTGGTACTAAAGGAAGGTAGCTACTTTATATAAAAAATCTAAATGATCTTGGATGGTAGAGAAGGGGACAAAAGTTGTGTTGGATGAGTTGATGGTACCGAGAAGCACATTACTTGATAAGGTGACTAATTAAGCTAATGAACATAGGTTGTAAGCCTAGTGCTCTTCATTCTGTTATGAAAGAGGCTTTTCTTCATGAAAATGGCATAAACAAGATGTAGATGGTTGAAATTAGCACAACAGCTAGCAACTTTAATTATCCATGTTCTCTTACAAGAGGTGTTTTAGAAGATTCTAGTTCAACTTAGAATCAACTTTGCAACTCGATAAAAACATGTAAGTTTGATAAGATTACTTAATGATTTTACTAGTTGGAACTATATTCTCTAATGGTGGTTCACTTGTGAAATCAACTTTTGTTTCTATTGTGTTTCATTGGGAAAGTTTTGAACATATCTCACAGCTTAGATCTTTTAACTATTTCCCCTTTATGTAGTAAGCATAAATGAAAAAACTAGCTTACTCTTCTGGAGTTGCTTGGGTTTATTTTCTTTCAACTAATGTATTTATGAAAAGAAAAACTCAATCTTGTGAAGTCCATTGCACGAGCATTACATCTTGTCAAGAAAGGCAAACGATTCAGTTCAAACCAATTACTTGTGTACTTGTTGTGCTAGGGTTTCATTCTTGCATTGCCTACCAATATTTTCAATCACATTGAAAAGAAATAAATACTATTAGCCCATATTCAAAAGAATTGTAAATCGATTGCACAATGAAACTTGGTTAAGATAATGGAAAAGATTTCGAAAATTCCTTCCATTATGATGATTTAATTTGGATAAAATTGTTGTACTCATTTTCTTTTTAACTAATTGTTCAAGAAATTGATCTATAACAGTGGTTAGCAAACAACTAACATAGGTGCATAGGAAGAGCTGTTTCTTTTTAGTAGTTTGATTCACATGTACTTTTTAGTAGTTCTAAATATAAAAAACCTAGAGTAACTTAATTAAAAATGTTTGTTCAATTGTTCAATTGCTTTATTGTTAAATGTGGGTCAACAATATCATAGTAAAAAGATTTTGTGAACCCAAAGTCTTATGTGATGTAGATTTCCAAACATATTATGTCTAAAGAAGATATGAATTTCATAGTTTTAACTTTTATTAACAATGTGTTACACATGTTACCAGCTAAAATAATTGCATGTATAAAAATAAAAATTGTTCTCATAATGGATTTTGATGAAATTATAGTAAATTAAACATAATTGTAATTTGCATTTCTATATGTATTGCCTAGAATATATATGTCATGACTAATATATTCAAATTGAAAAAAGTATGTGTCATATTTCTTATTCTAAGAAATAGACATAGCAAAGCATAAAAACACTTCTATAATAATATTTTTGTCTCCTCCAGCTGAAACTTATATAGGATAAATAAAAAGGTATAGGGAAAAAATGCTCAAATGGCACAATTGGACTCTCTTAGGACAGAAAGTGGATTTGCAAGCAAAAATCATGGGGTTTTTGAAAGAGTATATATTTCAAGTCTCATAAAAAATCAAAAATAAGTAAGTATCCAAGTTACCACTTCTAAATGCTCATTGCCCCAACTTTTTTTTTTGCATGCCGGATAAGGAAGAAAGTATGGCCTTAACAAAAATGTTGCCTTTTGGACACAAGTTTACAGTCACAATGATCACTATTTGAACCATCAAATTATGTGACTCCCATCTAATACAATTCAATTTCACAATTCCAGTAACATGTACAATTTCTAGTAATTGTTAAGTACACGTGCAAGGATAATATTACTATTTTTTCATACTTTGGAGTGGAATTAACATAACTATAATATTTAGAAATTATTATCAATAGAATGGTGTAGTTTATTTATGAGGACTTATTAAACAAAAAGAAAAGACTTAATAGGCTCTAGACATTTAATATTTCTAAATGTGAACAAATGTTTACAAAAGACCACTTGCTTTTCTATTTAAAGAAATGTACATAGTATAGATGATATGGGGCAAAAAACAAGGGGAGAAAAGTTGTGCTGGCAGAGTAGATTGGTAGCCAAAGTACATTACCAAATAACATGAAAAACATACAAAAAAGAAAATGCACTAAAATACCAAAATAATGTAAAATAAGTATTTTATAAATGAAATTTCTCTTGATCTAGCTCTTTTGCTCCACAAAATAAGGGTAAATTGACTCTTTTAGAGAGTCACAAATAGGATAATTGATTCAGCCAACAAACATAGGTTTTAACAATGGTCCCAAGCTCTGGAAAAGATGTGTATAGGTTTTTGTATGATGTGTTTGAGAAGCCAGGGTCACTGTGGGCTTGTTTATATGAGCTTTGGTAATAGACTGAACAGTATCGTAGCCAGCTTAGTGATCTTCATCTGCCATAATGAGGCATTTATGGAGGAAAATTGGCTTCAACTACGTGATGGTAGAAATCAGTAGTACTACAACTAGCATATTTAATTATTAGCATTTTATAAGAGACATTTTAGAGGTTTCTTATTAAATCAGGATCAATATTCCAACTATGTAAACATGTAAGTTCAATAATATTTCTCAATGAGTTTGCTTGTTGGAACAATATTTCTCTCTAGTAACTTCAACATTATTTTCCTTGTGTTTCTTAGGCAAAGTTTTGAAAGCAACTCACAGCAAAATCCCTAACTATTTCTGCTTTGTCTCATAAATGGAAAGACTAACCTTCTTGTAATGGGATTATCTGGATTTATCTCCTTTGAGCCAGATGTGTTTATAAAAAGATAAACTTGTGAAGTTTGCAGTGGGAGCACTAAAACCTAACTTGTTAAGGATGAATGATACAATTGGAACTAATCGCTTATGCAAAAGAAAGAGTAAAACATTATTGTGGCATAAGAAAAAGAATTTGTATCAATTGCACAGTAAAAATTGGGACAAATAATTTAAAGCTTTGAAAAATTCATCCCAGTTTGCTTATTTCATTTGAATATGGTAGTTATATTTCTCTTTTTAGTTTATTTTGGTCATTCAAGAAATTAATCAATAATAGTGGTTTGTGAATTACTATGCACGTGCATAGCATGTGTACTTCTTAAATGTTTGATTTATATGTACTTTTTCATTAGTGTATGTAAAGCTTGACTTACTTTGGCAAAAATGCTTGAGATTAAATTGTTCAATTGTACTATTACTACACATGATTCTGATATCATAGTAATATGTTTTTTTCTGAATTAGGAGTCCAACAGGATATGGACTTTCAAATATATTATGCCTAAAAGGAGATATGGATCTCTAAGTTTGTATTTTTTTTAATAAAGTGTTGTATACACATTACCAACTAAAGTCTACCTTCATGCATTAACTGTATGTATAAAAGTCAAAAATTGTTCTCTTTATGATTTCAATGAATTCTTAGTAAGCACAATTGTATTATGCACTTCTATCAATATTACTAGGAATAGATCTCTCATGACTAACATACTCAAACTTAAGAAAGTATGTAACTACACTTCTATAAGGTATGCTTGCCTACTCCATCTCAAGCTTATATTGGTTATAAGATTGTAGATTAAGAAAGAAGGAATGATTTATCATAAAAGTTGCCCACAAAATAGTTTATGACATAAGTTTATAATCACAATGCTCACTATTTACCACCATCAAAATATGTGGCTCCTATCCTCATATAATACCTTGTTACATTTCTAGTACATGTAAAAGTTGTACAAAGTTGTTCAGTACCCATGCATTTATAATAATATTACTGTTTCTTTATATATTTTCAGTAGGATTAACTGAACTATAGAAATTTTGACCAAAGTAATAGTTACTTTTATCTACGAGGACTTATTAGACAATCAGAGAAGAGAGAGAGTGGGGGAGGGAAGGAAGGAGGCATGATGGGTCTATGCACTAAGTTCTGCTTGAAGCCTTTAATTTTCTACTACTAAGGAGGCAAGCTTGGTCGACCATTCTTAGTGTGACACTTTATTCTCGGCTTTTCTTTCAACCACATAAGATTAGGATTATAGTTTCATAGGCACCGATAACTTTGGTCTGAAGACCATTGGGGCTAGAAAACCTTTACCACAAGTGGCTTGCCATAGAGGCTAAGGTTGTCTACTTTGTCTATCGACTTGTCTTGATCCACTTTCCTTGTCACTTTTATTAGTAGCTATGGTAGCAGTCCTCTCTTTTTTTTTTAATCTTACATGATAGCTTTCAAAGCATGTTAGCCAAGCAAGGACAATGGGGAGATTTGATATATTTGGGACATTTAATATTTCTAAATGTGTATATACAAATATTCATACAAATCTTAACAAAAATCATTGGCTTTTGTTGCTAAAAAAGTGTAGTTAGTTTACATAAAAATTTGAATGATCTGGGGCAATTGAGAACGGGACAAAAGTTGTGGTGGAGGAGTTGATGGTGTCAATAAGCACATTACTTTGAAGGGGGATTAATTAAGTCAACAAAGATAGGTTTGAACAACAATCATATGTTTAAGAGATAATTCCCATAAGGTTTTAGGTTTCTATATGATGTGTTCATTAAGTTATGGTAATTGGATTTGTTGGTTTATGTTTTGGGGGCATTTATGGAGAAAAATGGCTTCAACAACATGTTGTTGGTCAAAATTAACATTGTAGCTAGCCAGTTTAGTTATTTGTGTTATCTTACAAGAGGCGTTTTAGAGGCTTCAGATTTAATTAGGATCAACATTGTAACTCTATAAAACATGTAAATTTGATAATATTCCTCAATGAATTTTCTTATTGGAACAATATTTATGTTGGTTGTTTAATTACCTGTGGCATGAACATTTGTTTTTCTCATGGGGAAAGTTCTGAACATGGGTAACAACTATAATTCTTCAACTATTTCTTTTGGTCTCAGAAAATAGTAAGCATAAATGAGAAGATTAGCTTTCTCTCATAGGAGTAATGTGATTTATCTTCTTCCAGTAGATGTATCTATGATAAGAGAAACTTAATCTTGTGAAGCATGCTACGCAAGCGTTTCAACTAACTTGTTAAGGCGAACGGTTCAATTCAAACCAATTGCTTGTGTACTTCTTTGCACCAAGGGCCTTCAAATGTTTTCAATCACATTGTTCCTCAATATAGTTTGTTTTTAATAATTACCTCTTTTATGTTTTGGTTGAAAAGAATAAAACACTAATGTGGCATATGCAAAAGAATTTGAAATCAATTGGATAATGAAACTTGGTATAGACAATGATAAAGGTTTCAAGAATTCCTTCTGTCATACTAATTTTATGAGGATATAATTGTTGTTCTCCTCTTTTTGTCATATTACTCGTTCAAGAAATTTATTCATAATAGTTGCTAGCAAACAATCATACACATGCATCGCAGGTGTAGTTTTCGAGTAGTTCGATTCACATGTACTTTTTTAATAGGTCTAAATAAGTAAAACCTAGTCTAACTTAGTCAAACGTTCTTGAAGATTAATTGTTCAACTATGTTATTATTTTAAATGTGGGTCCAATATCATAATAAAAGAATTTTGTAAACCTAGAGTCTTCTGCAATATAGATTTTTATACACATTATGACTAAAAGGACACATGAATTTTAGAGTTTCAATTCTTCAATAATGTGTTGTATATATGTTACCAACTAAAAAGTCTCCCTTCATGCAATAACTACATGTGTAAAAGGTAAAATTGTTTCATCCTAAATTTTGATGAAATTTAGTAAATTAAACATAATTATATTAAGAACTTCTATAGGTATTACCAAGAGTATTTATCTCATGACTAACATACTAAAACTTAAAAAAGTATGTATTATATTTTTTAGTCTATGAAATAAACTTAATAAAGCATAACTACACTCCTATAATATTTTTCTGCCTCTTCCACATAAAGCATATTATCAGGTTAAATAAAAACATAGATTAAGAAAGAATGAATGACTTTAATAAAAAAGCTTGACACAAAAGAGTTTCCAGAAACAAGTTTACAATCAAAATGGTCACTGTTTATGCCATCAAATTGTGTGACTTCCATTCTAATATAATTCATTTTCACAATTCCAATAACATGTAAAAAATGTAGTAATTGTTAAGTTCCCGCATAATGATAACAATATTACTCTTTTTCCATATTTTGGAGATGAAGTAACTACACTAATATTTATAATAATGTAATGGTTCGGTTCATTTATGAGGACTTATTAGATAGAAAAAAAATATTTAACACACTCTAGGTATTTTGTATTTCTAAATGTGTTAATACAAATGTGAACAGAAATAATTACAAAAAATACCTGTTTTTCTATTTAAAGAGAAGTACTTTGTTTACATGAAAATCTTAATGATTTAGAGAAATATAGACGGGGAGAGAAGTTGTGTTATAAGAGTTGATGGTTGCTCAAAGCACACATTACTTTGTACAATAATTGATTCAGCCAACAAACATAGCTTTGGACAATGGTGCCACAATTTAGAGATGACATCCCTACATTTTTAATTATATGATGTGTTTGTGAAGTTGGGGGTTATTGTGAATTTGTTTAGTGAACTATAAGATAATGAGCTCGGTGATCTTTGTTCTACCATAGAGGACGCATTCCTAGGAAAATGGATTCACCTACATGTTGATGGTCGAAATCAATACAGCAACTGCATCTTGAATTATCTGCATTTTGTAAGAGGTGCTTCATAGGCTTTTTATTTTGTAATATTGTTAAACAAGTAAGTTCAATAACATCTCCCAATGAGTTTGCTTGTTGGAACAATATTTTCCAATGGCTATATACTAGTGGTTTTAATAGTTTTTATGACATTTCTTAAGTGTTCTAATATGTAGCTCACCATAAAATTCTTTAACTATCCCTTTTTCTTTAGAATGGCCTTCTTGCTATTGGATTCTTTGGATTTAACTCTTTTGAGAAAGATATATTTATAAAAAGAGAAACTCAATCTTGTGAAACATGTGGTGCGAGCATCACATCTAACTTGTCAAGGAAGACGAATGATTCAGTTGTAACCAAGATTTTGCCTACTTCTTTTCCTAGGGTCATTTCCTATTTTCCCTACCAATATCTGTTCTTCCTCATTGTAGTTTACTTCTTTCCTATTTCACTTTGAAATTTTCAGTTTATGTTAGTCATTGAAGAATATAATCTATAATAGTAGTATGCAAATTACTATACACGTGCATCCCATGTGTACTTTTTGATTATTCAATTCACATGTACTTTTCTAATAGCTATAAATATGTAAAACATGGGATAACTTGGCAAAAATTTTTGATTTAAATGTTTAACCATGTTATTGTCAAATATGAATTCATGATATGCAATTAGATTTTGGACCTAGACTCTTGTGCGATATAAATTTTCAAAAACACCATGCCAGAAAATAGAAATAAATTTGTGAGTTTCAATATGCAACAACTACATATAGAAAAGTAAAAATTGTTCTCATTCTTGATTTTGATGAATTTTTAGAAAATTAAACTTTATTATACTAAACACTTCAACACATGTTACTAGGAGTATATATCTCACGACTAACGTACTCAAACTTAAAATGATGTGCACTATAATAGTCTATCCTATAAACTTAAGAAAGCAAAACCATGCCTTTACAATACTATCCTTGTCCACTCCATCTCAAGTTTATATAGGAAATATAAGGACATAAATTAAGAAAGAAAGAATAATAAAAAAACTATGTATCTAATAGTTTCAAACACAAGTTTAAAATCACAATGCTCAGAATATTCAACATAAAAATATTTTCAATAACACATAAAAGTTGTAAGTTCGTAATTGTTTAGTACCCATGCATGCATAATAATATTACTAATTTTCACATGTTTTAGTAGAACTTATAAAACAATAGAAACTTTTAGAAATTTTTACCAATTGAATAGTTTAATTCATTTATAGAGACTTACCCTGACTATATAGAAGGAAAAAAGATTGAATGGACTTTAAACATTTAATATTTCTAAATGTGTATAAACAAATATTTACATAAATTCATTGACTTTTGTTACTAAAGAAAGGTACTTAGTTTATATAAAAATCTAAATGATTTGGCATGGCAGAGAAGGGTACAAAAGCTATGGTGGAGGAGTTGATGTATCAAGAAGCACAATACTTAGTGGGGTGACTAATTGGGCAGACGAACACAAGTTTGCACAATAGATGTGTGTTTAACAGACAATGTCCATATGTTTTTTGTTCTTATATGATGTGTCTATGATGAGAGGGTCATTGTGGATTTGTTTCTTTATGTTTTGAGGGCATAACAAACTATATGATAGCAAATCTTTGCAATCTTCATCTTGCCATAGAGGAGGGATTTCTAGGGGATATAATCTCAACAGCATGTAGATGGTCGAAGTTAGTACTATAGCTACCAACTTCAATTATCCACATTTTCTTACAAGAAGTATTTTAGAGGCTTCTGATTCAATTTATGATCAATATATGATGTGTCTATGATGAGAGGGTCATTTTGGATTTGTTTCTTTATGTTTTGAGGGCATAACAAACTATATGATAGCAAATCTTTGCAATCTTCATCTTGCCATAGAGGAGGGATTTCTGGGGGATATAATCTCAACAGCATGTAGATGGTCGAAGTTAGTACTATAGCTACCAACTTCAATTATCCACATTTTCTTACAAGAAGTGTTTTAGAGGCTTCTGATTCAATTTATGATCAATATTTTAAGTCTATAAAATATGTAAGTTGATAATATCCCTTAATGATTATGCTTTTGTGGAATAATATGTGTAGTAGTCGTTTACTTGTAACTTCAACATTTGTTTTTATTTTTTTATTTTTTTTTGCACTACATGAGCAATGTTTCAAAGATATCTAATATTATTAGAACATTCTTCAACTATTTCCCCTTTGTCTCAAAATATATTAAATATAGACAAATAGACCAGCCTTTCTCTTATGGGATTATTTAGATTATTCTTCTTTGCGCACATGTATTTATTGAAAGAAAAACTCAATCCTAGCCTGTTGCACAAGCATTGTGTCTAGAATGTGAAGGAAGGTGGACAATTCCATTGGAACCAATTGCTTGTGCTCTTCATCTACAAAGGTTTGTTTCTTTCTTTGCCTACAAAGATTTTAAATTGCGTTCTTCCTCATTGCAGTTTTTTGTTAGTGATTACTTTTTTCTTATTTTTGATTAAAAGAATTAAACACCATTGTGCCATATGTAAAAGAATTCAAAATCAATTGGAAATGAAACTTGCATGAGACAAAGGTAAAGCTTTCAAGATTTCCTTCCATTATGCTGATTTTATCTAAATATTATTCTTATATTCCATTTTTTAGTTTATATTACTCGTTCAAGAAATTAATCAATAGTAGTGGTTTGTAAGCAATTTTACACGTGCAAAGCACGTGCCATTTTGGGGTAGTTCTTTTGACTTGTACTTTTTCAGTAGTTCTAAATATGTAAAACCTTGGAGTAACTTTCGACATAAATGTTTGAAGTTCAATTGTGTCATTGTAATACGTGGATCCATGACATTATTGTAAAAGATTTTATGAACCTGGAGTCTTCTGCAATAGAGATTTTCAAACACATTATGCCTAAATGGAGACATGAATTTGAGTTTCAATTTTTTAACAATGAGTTGTATGCACATAACCAGCTAAAAAGTCTCCCTTGGTCTAATAATTGCATGTATAAAAATGAAAATTGTTCTCATGTGAGATTATGATGAAATTTTAATAAATTAAATATGTTCATATTAATCACTTTTGTGTATTACCTGTAATATATACCCATATATAACATACTGAAATTGAAAATATACGTTTTATATTTGCTAATCTATGCATGAAACTTAAGAAAGCATAACTTTACTTCTATAGATTATGCTTGTTTTGCTCTACCTCAAGCTTATATAGGAAACTTAATAGCATGGATCAAGAAAGAAAGAATTACTTCAAATAAAAAAATGGGCACTAAAGACTTTTCAAATACAAGATTACAACCGCAATGATCACTGTTTACACCATCTAAATATATAACTCCCACTCTAATACAATGCATTTGCAATTCCAAGAACATGTAAAATCTTTAGTAATTTGTAAATATCCATGTACGCATAACAAGATTGCTATTTTTTCATATTATGGAGTGAAATTAACATATGTAAAGAAATTTTTAGAAATTATTCCCAATGGATTAGTTCAATTCGTTTCTGGGACTTATTAGATAGAAAGGAAAGATTTAATAGGCTTGGGACATTTAATATCTTTTAATTTGTAGATAAAAATGTGAATACAATTTATTTACCAAAAATTAGTGGTTATTCTGAGGTGGTAGTGAAAGGTAGAAAAGTTTTGGAATAGGAGTTGATGGTAGCAAGAAGCATATTACTTTGCAGGATAAGTTATTCAACCAACAAACATAGGTTTGGGCAAAGGGCAATGCTTCAGAGACGATGCCCATAAGTTTTTTTATGGGTTGGTTTCTGAAACTATAGTCACTAGGGATTTATTTTGCTAGCTTTTTGGGGGCGACTAAACTATGTGATAGTGAGCTTGGTGATCCTCATTCCGCGATAGAGGAGGCATTTCTTGAGGAAAATGGCATGACCTATATGTTGATGGCCGAAACCAGTACTACAATTGGCTTCTACATTTTATAAAAGGTGTTTTAATTGCTTCTAATTTAGATCGATCAAGATCAATATTGTAATTGCACTAAACATGTAAGTTCGATAATATTCTCAATTATTTTACTTCTTGGAACAATATTATATAGCGGCTACTTACTAGTAATTTCAATATTTTTTTTCTAACATCTCTTGGAAATATTTTGAGCATAGCTCACAACGCATGCAATCCTTAACTTTTCCTCTTTGTCTTAGAATATAGTCAACATAAACGGAAATACTAGCTTTCTTGTTATGGGATTATTTGGATTCATGTGCTTTAAACA
Organism: Jacaranda mimosifolia; assembly: GCA_018894105.1. Taxonomy (NCBI): domain Eukaryota; kingdom Viridiplantae; phylum Streptophyta; class Magnoliopsida; order Lamiales; family Bignoniaceae; genus Jacaranda; species Jacaranda mimosifolia. The sequence goes on along the minus strand of CM032128.1, from coordinate 14,176,794 downwards.
GGATGTATTTATGAAAAGAGAAACATAATCTGTGAAACATATGATGAGACCGTCGCATCTAATTTGTAAAGGAAGATGGAGGATTCAGTTAGGATCAATTTATACTTTGCAATCCAGTATTTTTCTTGTTTCACCTACGTACCAATATTAATTTTAAATCACATTGTTTCTTGCAGTTTGTTATGTTTGCAATTACTTCTTTCCTGTTTCAGTTGAAAAGAGTACAATACTATTGTCATATGTCTAAAAAATTCAAAGATTGAAACTCGGGTTAGACAATGCCAAAGCTTTTGAAAATTAAAATCCTTCTGTTGCACTCATTTCTTTTGGTTATGATTTTTATGTTCCTCTTTTTCATTTGTATTAGTCATTGAAGAAATACATGAATAATAGTTGTTTGCAACTAACTACACATACACTTTTTGAGTAGTTCGATTCACATATATTTCTCCAATATCCAAAATATGCATGTAAAACTTATTTGGAATTAAATTGTTCTTTCATGTTGTGGTGACACATGAATCCATGATATTATAGCAAAAGATCTTATAAACCAAAAAGTCTTGCATGATATAAATTTTCAAACATGTTGACATGAATTTCTAAGTCTTAAGTTCAAATAGCGCTGTATATGTAAGCATTACAAGCTAAAAGTATCCCTTTCTGTAACAATAACATGCATAAAAATCAAAATTGTGCTCATTCTAGCTAGATTTTAATTAATTTTTAATAATGAAAACACAATTATATTAAACACTTATATACGTATTACCAAGAATATATATCTCAGGACCAACATATATACTCAAACACAAACAATATGCATTATATATACTATTCTATACAATAAATTTAACAAAGCAAAACTGCACTTCTAAATGATAATATGCTTGCCTACTTCATCTCAAGCTTATATTGGAAAAGTAAGAATATAGATTAAGAAATAAAGAATGACTTCAACTAAAAAGTTTGAGATACAAGTTTACAATCACAATGCTTACGATCTAAACTATCAAAATATGTGACTCCTATTCTAATAAATGCTTTTTTGTCATTCTAATAATATGTAAAAGTTTTAGGAATCGTAATGCTCATGCATGCATGATAAAATTTCTATTTTTTCATATTCTTGTGTAGGATTAAACAAACTATAGAAATTCTTACCAATGGAATACTTCAGTAAATTTATTAGGACCTTTTAGATAATACAAAAAGAAAAAGACTTGATAGACTCGAGACATTTAATATTTCTAAATGTGAGTATGAAAAAAAGGTCACTATCTTTCGTCACTAAAGAAAGGGAGTTAATCTAACAAAAATCTAAATGATCATCGATGGTAGGAAGAAAGGAAAGCTATGGTGGAGGAGCCGATTGTAGCCAAAAGAACATTATTTCATAAGATGATTGATTCAATCAACAACATAGGTTTGAACAACAGTCACATTCCTAAGAGATAATGCCCATAGGTTTTAGCTTTCTATATGACATGTTTGTTTTTGAAGATGGGATCATTGTGGATTTATTTCTTTAGGTTTTAGAGGTAGAATAAACTATAGATAGTAAGCCTGTTGACTTTCGCTCAGCAACAGATGATGCATTTCTGGTTGAAAAAGGCATCAATGGATGAAATCAATGTTGCAGTCAGAAACTTTTATTCTCTTAAAAGATGCGTTTTCAAGGATTTTGATCCAATTCACGATCAACATTGTAACTATAGGAAACATCTTAGCGCCATAATATTCCTCAATGATTTTGCTTGTCAGAACAATACTTTTAGAGCTAGTTCACTAGCGACTTCAACATTTTTTTTATATTTCATAGGGAAAAGTTTGAACATAGCTCACTATTAAGTCTCCTTTTAGTACTTCCATTTTATCTTAGATAATATTAAACATAAATAAAAAGAGGGTCTTTCTTTTAAGGGACTCTTTAAATTTATCTTATTTGAGCAAGATGTATTTGCCAAAAGCATAAACTCAATCTTGTGAAATCTATGGTGAAGCCGTTGCATTTAACTTGTAATGAGGAAGGTGAATGATTCAGTTGAAACCAATTATTTATGTATTTCTTATGCCAATGCTTATTTTTGCTTTACAAACTAATATTTAAATATCATATTGTTTCCCATTGAAATTTTTTGCCTTACTGGTTATTCTTCGTTTTAGTTGAAAAGAATAAAATACTAGTGTAGGATATGCAGAAGAATTTGAAACCAATTGTACAACAGATCTTGGGTCGGACAAATGCTAAAAGCTTTCAAGAATGCCTTATATTGGGCCGATGTCATCTGAACATAATTGTTCTATTCCTCTTTTTTATTTATATTACTTGTTTAATAAATTTATCTGGAATAGTGGTTTGCAAATAACTATAGACATGCATCCACATGAACTTTTTGAGTTGTTCAATTCACATTACTTTCAATAGTTCTCAATATGGGAAACCCATACTAGTAGCTTAGGAAAAAAATGTTTGAAATTTAATTATCCAATCACATTATTATTACACATGTATCCATGACATCATGGTAAAAATACTTTATGAGCAAAGTATCTTGCACGATATAGATTCTCAACCATGTTACGCCTAAGAGGACCGATACTGCTAAAAATTTTACTGTAAGGGAAATTCGATCAATTGATTCAAAATGACATCAAACCTAAAATTAATTAAGCGAAAAGGACGAGATCCCAAAAGATAAGATAAGCTCATAAAGGGGGACAGAAAAATCCTAATGGGCCTAGTCTATCAAGACTAAAATTTATAAATATCAAATCTGGCTGTCTTCTGAAAAGTACTCTGCTTCATTTCAAAGAAGCATGACTTTGGCACCATTTGTGAGTAACTTTGAAGAATGAAGTAGAAGCATTGAGGATGCAGACGAGATCGAGAATTTGTGAACCTAGCAATCAAGTGGCATCTAGAGTTAGCTGGTTCTTCCCGAAATGTCTTTTTCATTTTTAGGAAGAAATAGAAAAAGGAAAAAAGACCCCAAGCCGTGCTTGTATTTTTCAATGCAGCCTTGGAGAATGTGGAGAGCACCAATCCAAAGAACTATTGAACCCAGTGTAGGAGCTAGCTCTTGATGCACCACTTGTACTAGAGGAGATGCCCGCACAGCAAGCACCTCCTTCCAAACATATTATTCTACTTATGACCCTGGAGATCCCGAAACCCTATTGGAGAGTGCTACTCAAGTTGCGACCAAAACATAAACCCAATACGCTGAAGAGGGTCATTCCTAGAGTTGCAGCAATCCTTACACTGGATGATGTTGCAGTTTTCAGTATAAATAGGTGTGAAAGAAGAGAAGGAATTTTCTTTGTACAAAGAGGTTGAACTTCAACTCAACAGGAGGCACAAAAGTCAAACCTACAACCACAAAAGCCCATTAGGCTTGCCGAGGTGACCTTTGGCTAAGAACCTTTGATGCTTGAGTAAGTGATCGGTTAGGAGGAGGAAGATGATGAAAATAGACGAGCAAAACATAAAATAGTGAACATACCTTTGTTAGGTTGGTAGGCGAAGTATTTATAAGGAGCATGGGCTAGAATATTACCAACAACCCCTTCATAGGCTCTTGATGCCTTGTCCTTTGATAGGGACATCTAGGCCTTTTCAGAGAAAAGATCAACTGGATGTCAAGACTCTACAGGTAAAAGAGTACACAATCCCTCTACCACTGGACAGCTTTTGTCCAGACAAAAAGTGGCACAGCTTATTATTAATGGGAGTGCAGAGAGGGTGTACATTGGCTTGCCAACATTGGATATTGCTGCCCTACTCTTGGTTAGGGATCCATTATCGTTGAGGTCGACTTCACCATGACGATATTTTGGCTTAACTATTTAGACGCGTAAGTTGATCCAGCAAGATAGGAGATATTGAAACAGGGGCAAGTGTCAGGTCAGCCCCAAGGTCGGCAAGGAACATGTATGATGGGCCCCCCAACTTTCAAGCCCAACAAAGGCGACTGAGAAAATGAAGTAAATTAGGCTCACAGAGTCTCTTTATGCTACAAAGATCGACCCAGTTGGACTAATGCCTTATTGAGGTGGTTGCAAGGTGAAATGGAATTATAGGTGCAATTAACTGCACTTGGATTTATCACCATAAATGCATTATTATATTAACCTTCATGGATGCATTCTTGTGTTAAGGGGAGATATGAGTTAAATGTGCAAATGCAATAAATACACAAAATAAAGATCTAAGTTCACGACCATAAAGTATGATACTAGCTAGAAGAGTAAACGAACCATTATTATCTCCAACTCCAACTTCTGGCAATGTACTAGATAGCTCAACAAGCATTTATGGTGTTTCAATCAAAGCAAACTTCATGAAGAAAGGGTATGTTATTTGGTCTCACTTATATTTACAGCAGGCTCAAAAGTTTCAAGAAATAGCAATCGTGAAGACAACATTGGACAGTAACTTCTGCTGTCCCAAGAAATGGGCTATGACGTGCTGGTATTGACATGAACTTTTGTATGCATGCATTGTTTGTTTGATATGTATTTTATCCATAACGAACTATTTCAGGGGATCGTTTGGCTTGTCCCTTATGAATAGAAGAGCCATTCTACAGTTTGTCTTTCTAGTTTGGTGATAATTACGCATGTTTTGTGCAACTGAGACAAAAGAAGAATTATAAGATGTTCACACCATCCTGTCACTTCATCAACCAGTAGATGTTAAAACCACCCAACACGGCACCAACAGTCTTCAGCCTCTTCTGAGTAATATAAGTCTCTCCAAGTCAATCTCCAGTGTTTTCAGATTGCTCAGTAACCTAGGGGTTACATTATTTGATCATTCACACATAGGTTGATCATACCTTCCCCCCTTTGTGAAGGGACCCAATTGAAAAATAGGGAATAAAGTGAAATTGACAGTGAAACAATAGGAATCATTTATTTCTAGATGCAAAGAGTATTTCAAACTACTAGGCGAGAACGGGAACCATCACAAATTCCAACCCAAATACCCATTTGTAAACACACAATCCAGTGGATATTCATCGTTCACTCAAAACTATTCAAACCACCAAACTAAGGTTCACATGTAAGAAATTTCAAGCAAGCTCCAAGCCTTCACCCCACACCTAGAACAATTATAAATCCAGGCATGAACCATGGCAGATTTAGAGGAAATACTTTTCAGCAGCTCTTTACTGTGTTTTTTTAAGCTTTTTTCCCGCAAGCATAAGTTTCCTGTCCTGTACCAGAATTTTGAGGTTAGACTAGTCCAGTTATCTAATCCCTTTCTCATATCCATATACTGGATCTTGTCAGATGATCCAGTCTAAGATAATCAGACATAATTCAGATATGCAAGCTCTCAGAAATAATCTTCTTCTGTACCTCACGAAATGCAGGGAACCCATTGACAAGTTCAACTAAAGAAAAAAACCATGCCAGCTGGAAGACATTTGTACCAAACCAAAAGAAGTGCATCAATGTTAGAAACTCCACCTTTTCAGTGATTATTCAACATCTCAATAAACTAAAAATGCATAACAAATCTATCTGTCAAGAAAAACCCTGCCCCCAAACAAAAATGTAGATGATCCCGTGTCCACAACTTTCTTGAGAATTTTTTTCTCGCTTCAGAATTCAACATCCAGAATAATATCTATAGTATAGCTTTTAAATATTAAAACAAACTTGATACACACTTTAATCTAACAATACCCATAAAAGATGCAGCAAATCTACATTACGCTCCACAACCTAATAGGACCAATAAAGCCGCTGGTAACGGAGCATGATAGATACAAACTATTCTCTACAGATATCGTGACTCCTTAACAATTATTGCACCTGTGAATATGCATTACCGACATGACCAGCAAGATAAATCTAACAAAACCGAAAGAACTTAATTTTAATTTTTTACAAAATTTATGTCATGTAAAATACAACCCCCCAAGCCGCTGGTCCCAGAAAGGATGCCATTAACAAATAAACAAATGACAAATTTTGGGATTTAAAAAAAAAAGTTATTGGAAAAAAGGCCATCTAACCAATTAAATAATTGACACATACAAGGACAGTCAATTAACTAAAACAAAGTTCGTCCATCTTCACCCCAACCCCAAAAAAGGTTCCCAGAAGTGCACCAATTCATCTGATAGCTTATAACTATAGCATATAGTTCAGCAAGTTCAACACAAGTCTACAGTTACCCAAATTTGTAGTATCTGACAGAAACAGAAAATGCACACAACCGAAAGTAATAAAGACATTCACATGGAGAGCACATAGATTCAACACCTATATTAGGTCAAACACGAAGCTATTGCAATGGGAAAGTAAATGATAAAAAAATAATAATAACGATTCAGCTAATATACATCGAGTACCTTAAGAGTCATAAGCAACACTAAACAGCATCTCCTCAGAATACTGACATATATCTCAACCTAATAGCAGTTGGAATGTACAACAAATATTTGGAAAAAGCATCAGATAAACAAAATACAAATATATAAAAGGTCAAATCAGCGTAAGTTATAGACTACTTGATCAAGAAATTGGAATTCAAATGTCACCATCGCAGCAGTTATATCACTTCTGGTGCGTAATTACTTGGAAACAACTCTCAAGCTGCCAACCATGTAGAGGCTAGATCAGTACTTCAATATGAACTTACATGCACTAAATAAATCTTAGCATACTATATCAATTATCCAAGAAAGGCCACTAAGAATATAAAATTTCACCTGTTTGAATCCAGACTAAGTAGCTGCAAAGATCTGCTCAACCAAGTCATCTAGGTGGTAAATATTCATATCTATCAATTAATCAGAAAGAACCTTCAGTAACAAAGTCATACATGGAGAAAAACTGTCAAGACCTTCATTATTATATCAATCACCCCAAAGATTAAACAAGCTAAATAAGTCAGCAGAAAACCTGATAACTATCCTATCTCAGACTTAAAGCGACTCAGCGAAGAATGAGCAAATCAAATGATGTAATTACATACACCCATAACATGTCAAGCATGACAGGCCTCAGCCAAGCAATAAGAAATAAGAGGATCGATACCCAGATGACTAATATGTTCAAGAAACAACAAACATATTCCCAGCAAAGGGAAAGACATTTTTTACCAGAAAAATTAGCAGGAAAGTCAGCATAAAGTTTCACTCAAGATACTAGCTCAGGAAATCCTCATTTATCCATTTCAGCTGCCATAAGCAAAGACAGATCACATTAAACAGATATCAGGAGTACATTCACCCAAAACTATGCAAGGTCTACTAACAAGGAAAAGACTGATAACAAGACATAATAACAAATAACAGCTAAATAGACCAGAGCATCAAAAGTTCAATTGCCAACGCCCTTTTTGGCTCGAAGCGACTCAAGAGCCTTCTCACGAAGTTCTATCTCAAGCTTTTTCTGCTCAGACTGTGTCTCCTGAATGTTGCTTTCACATAACTCTCGCCTTCTAACACTTTCATATTCAGAATGATCTCGCCCAAGATCTGAGGACGAACTAACAGCATCACCTGACTTCAATTTTTGCTTCTCTGTACGCCTTTCATCCCTTCTACGGCGCCTCTCCTCCCGCCATCGACGCCGCTCCTCCTTTTTCAACTTTTTTTCTTCTTTTCTCCTCCTCTTGGCCTCCTTCCTCTCCTCATATGAATCATAGCTAGAATAATCATCTGATTCTACTTCTTGTCTATCCGATTTCTTGTGCTTCCGCTTTTCTTTAACTCTGCGTTCATCAGTTTCCTTGGAGGGAGAATCCAAGGAACCATTCTGATCACTCGCCTCAGACTTTCTTGACGACTTGGGGAAAGCTTCAAGCTCTGGAAACCGATAAGCACCCTTGCTATCATCTGACCCAGCTATATTTTTATCATTAGCTCTAGCACCAACACCATCATATGATTCCCTTTCTTTCACACTCGAACCAGTGGTTTTAGAAGTGGTTAATACTTGTTCACAATGTTCTTTATGATCTGCCCTGTCAGGTATTCTGTCACTGTCCATAGATGCACGCACAAAAACATACAGCAAATTAGGTCAGTTACGGATCACTAATAGACTAAAACAAAATATTGTAGCAACACTAACCTGTTTGGCACTTGGGTCTTTCTTGACTTTGTGCCATCAGCAAGGCCATGAATTTCAGCAGAGTCAAGTGATTTTTTATGACGCACAGGCTTTGGAGAAATTTTCCCTGAGGATCTATATTTGTGCTCCTCAATCTCCCTAAGAAAAAGTGAAACAATGCTAAAGTCAGAAACTTACATCATAAAAGATACAAGGTTCATCAATGAAGAAAATTCATACAAAACCTGCTTGCCAGGTTGTTCTCATCATCAACACTTGTCCCAGAACTACCATGATGAGGTTTATGCCCAGCAGCTTTCCGCAGAGGGTTTGGGCTCTCAGGACAAGCCATTCTTTCCCTCCTCTGGTAAGGACTACCATGAGGACTGGTTGACCTACAAGAATAAACTCCATAACTTGCCCATCAAATAATATTATGTCAAAGAAACAAAAACATATGTGGATAGAGGTTTTGACCTTCGTTCTTCACTATAACTTCTACCCCTAGAAGCATCTGACACAAATTGGGACTTCTGCATAAAAGGAGACAAGTCTCGCTCTTTTCCACGTAAATCATTTCGGTCCAGCATATCCCTTTGTGGTGATCTCAGAGAAACAACGGGCCTGCTTTCCACAGATCTTGTTCCTTTACGGTCCTCTGCAGGGCGTTCAGCTCTTTCATTGGGAGAAGCGTGACGAGCAGGAGAATATTTCTCATGTCTTCTGCACAAGTGACAGAAGAGAATTAAAGCTGCAGCTATAGGAGATCAAGATCAACTCGATTGAGACACGATCACTCTCTAAGTAGCAAAAACTTAATGCTCTTCACATTGTACACTTGCTGCAACTATAGAGAGATTCTGCACTTGTATGTCTAGCTTGGGAGTAAATGTACAGAACCATATTTGAGTTTTAACAACAGAGGAGATTTACACTGGTAGGCATCTCTTTAAGACAATTACTACCAAGGTGTATCTTATATCACATGCCTCCCTTGTACATTACCCCCCAAAGGCCTCTTTAGCTGCTGCTACCATGTTTGCCTCCTCATGGAAATAAAATTCAACTCTTGTTGTCACACTTATATATGCAGAAGAAATCAGCAAAAAAGTTTGGCAATATTGTAATGTAGGCCCCATAGCAAAGGATACACATTGCAAGGCAAGTTATGGTTTAAAAACTCTTTTATGTTAGATTGACTAGTTTTATTCAGGTTTTGCATGTTCACGGAGTAAAGATGGACAATGAACTGGAAGCCAACATATGATCAATAAAACTAGACTTTCATGTTCCAAACTGTACTTATCACTGTCAGAAAGACAGCACAATTTTATTCCTCATGGTATTTATCTTCTTACCTGCAATCTCTGGTGTTTAAGCAAATTAGCTCTCTTCTATACCGAAAACACACAGGAAACAAGCTTTTCAATACAAAGAAGATCAATTCAAGCAGAGTTTGTATTAGATGTGACAAAACACTATTTGGAAATTGCAGTCCTTTTGACTCATCATTTATTCAGATAATATCTTTCTTCATGAAAGAAAACAATGAAATGGTAAAGAATAAATTCATCACACCATATATTGGTTCTTCATTACATCTCTGAGAATCAGATAACCAAACGGATGCCATTCCTCAAATAACTGCTACAGATATAGGCATTCAAAGCATCTACATTATGAGATTACCAGAACTCAAACCAATTATAGACGCATAAAAAATAAAATGGGTTATTAGAACCAAATCTTATGGACTGAAGGCAGATAAAAAAACTATAGTACCTGGCTCTTTCTCCAGGAGATCGTATGGGTGATCTTGTGCTTTTCAGAGATCCTCTCCCGACTGGGGAAACAGAACTGCGTCGGATATGTGAGGGGGAACTCAATTCTTGAGGAGAAGGAAATCCACGACGGTCTGGGGTAAAAGATGTTTTTCTACCATGCGTTGAGGACTTCCGCCGAACTGGAGATAAAAATCGCTGTCGCGGAGTCGAAGGAGAACGTCGATACCGCCTTCTCGCAGGAGATGGCAAGCGGCGCCGCAACGGAGATGGTGACAGGCGATGCCCTGGAGATGGTGACCTGCGACGTACAAAAGATGGAGATCTTCCTCTAACAGGAGATGCTGATCCCCCATGCATGGCAGATGGGGATCTACGTCGTATCGGAGATGGCGATCTGCGTCGCAATGGCGTCCGGGACCTATGCCGCACTGGTGATTTCCGTATTGGTGTCCTCGACCTACGCCGCACAGGGGAACGTGATCTACGGGGCAAGGGAGATCGAGATCTACGATGCCATGGAGAACGAAGCCCATATCGTGCAGGGGAAGGAGATCTGCGTCGTGAATGAGATGTTGATCTTCTCTTGGAATGTGATGATCTACGCCATGGTGAAGGAGAACGCCGAGCAATATGCCTCCTATGAGGTGTCACAGACCGTCTTGGTGAAAAGCGATGTCGTTTTTCCAAGGAAACAGAGCGACTTCTTGATGGTGGCCCAGAAGTGCTTCTTGACCTCTGCCTTTCACTGGCAACCAGATTAGAGGTTAAAATCATAAAAAAGGACAGAAACTCTTCTCACAACTAAACAAGTACTCTGAATAACTTTAAGAATTCAAAGGTTAAAATCACTAAAAAATGGCAGACAAACTCTACTAGCTGTACTAGGCGGCCACCTACTCTGAATAACCTCTAGAATTTGAGGATTTGCTAGGAGATGTTGAATGCTTCCGTCTGCTCAAAAGAAGAAAAAAGCTGACTATATATACTTGGTCAGAAGGAGAATATTAATTGACATATATCACTATTGTTCATAATGATTGGCATGCATACCGCAGAGATGGGGAATGGTAAGATGAATCTGGTGATTGTGAACCCCTGCGCAGATGGAATAATGATTAGTCTAACATAGCTTACAGCAGCATGCAATATATTTCTACGGTTTGGATCTTTTCGCTTTTATAAACTAAAAGGAAAAAAACTAGTAGATTCTACAACTAGAAATGATTGCTGTTGCAAAACAATAAACTAGAGAAAAAGCAAGAGAGAGTAAATTTCATTTTAGCGCCCATAATGTTCAGCGCAATGGTATTTCAGGCCATTTTGGACAAAATAGAGGGTTGACAACATTGTATATAACCTGCACAGTTCTTTCAAGACAAGAGCCAAATAAAGAAAGAACAGATTAAGCCAACAATTGACAAAACCATTACACAGCTACTTAATAAAATACAAACAGTGCATAAATGTTTTCAATCAGAAGGCAACACCACAACTTACGGGTCTTGCATTTCACTACATTGATTTTACTTAGACCTCTTTGCTCTCAGTAACTCCAAAAGCTGGTAAAAATGTGATATTTGAGTAAGTATTTTAACCAAAAAATCAATCAACTTATGTCATGTCAATATATATTCAAATTAAGTAAACAAAGGAAAGATCTACAGAAACAAAAAAGTATAAGCCAACACTTTCCAATGCATTTATACCTTCTAAACGTTAAACATTATAGCGCCCTAAAGCCCTGAAAAGATGCTAAAATTTTCATACTTAGGGTGATTTGACACACTTTCTGATTTTGGCAAAAAGAAAGCCGCAGCTAACTTAGAAAAGTTCTCGCACATAACACATCATCGACCTAGATATCTAGGCTCTCTCCGTTGCAAGTTATTGGAAGAAATAAATCAAGTAGCTTGATCTCCGCAAAGCACCAAGACATAATTGGCAAAGCAGAGAGACTGCCCCCTTTGAGTGCACATAGCAATAAAATAGTCCATAAAGGTCATGATCCATTTTAACAGTTCCTGAAAACTGTATCTCTGGAATAATATTTTAGCACTTACTATTTTTAAACCCCTAGTTTTTGGGATAACTTTCATGGTAAAGTCTTCTGGATCACATGTTTCCACTATGGTATCTACATCTGAATGATAGCAGAAAGTAGTTAACGCCTATAACTATTAACATTAGTTCTTCATTATAATATAACTAATGTAAGAGCTCACATGATGCTGTATGATTAAGAACTATTTCATGAATTTTCCATGTGTCTTTTTCTGTAGCCACTCCTAAAATTATTCCCTTCCAATGATAAATTGACACTATCATCAGCTCCAATACAGTCCCGGCTCATATTACATACACTTTGTAACATCTGAAACATCTATCTGGAACTGCCCACATTTTGCCAGCATAAATTCAGCCTACATACCACCTTACAGTATCAAATCGGATAGATCCCAGACTATCATCCTATACCAACAATGGACGAAACATTTCAGCTCAAATGCTAAAAATCCAAGAAATACATCCAAATTAGAGAGTAGACAACAGCATGAACCCCGAGTTCACCAAATAAAGCTAGTAGCTTATATGCCTTTGCTTCAGCAGATCATCATCTCAAAACTTAATGGCCGATAAAAGTATAACAATGAGTACCACATTGATATTCAAGGACTTTCAATGATAAAAATCATAGTGCATCTGCATGAGCTAAACATTCAAGGGAACCAAGCAATTTGCAGCACTCCAGATCTGTGTGATGGTCAGTACCATTAATATTGCAATTTGCAAACTGAGAACTCCAAAAATCCAAACATATGGAAGAATTAGTTCACCACCATCTAGGATACAGGATGCTGGGAAAGTTCCACAAGTTCCCATCTTTTAACAAGAGACAATATCCTCTGAACGATAGGACAGGAAATGGAACAGTGAGGAAAAAGTTGTTAACTTTTGTTCTTTCACTTGCTTAACACGTCTTGCAAGAGCAGGTTTCATATATTCTGTGTCCAACAGAAACAGTGATGTCATATCCCCTAATTGAGATATTTTATTTTATAATGTTTGTCCAAAATAAATGTAAGAGAAATCAAATTTTCTTGGACCTTCATTCAATCAGCTCTTAGAAACACTTACAAGTGTAATTTTTCCATTTGCAAATAAAGCCTAATAGAAACAAACTGCAGGGAGAAGAAAAAAATGAAAAGTTTTACTTCAATAATTACAGTGAGCTATCCTTTGATTCTGCTTCAAAAACCAACCTTCACCAGAAATCAATATTAAGGAGCAACCCAAAAACATTTGGCAACAACCAAATATATTTTCACTAGTACCTGCTGTGTCTTCTCCGGCCATTTCTCCTATACCGTTCTTTCTCATCTTCTGGTTGGATTCTATAACCCCCAGAATCCTGCTTCACATTGAGCTCCAACTCAGCATTCTTTTCTCTTGACATTGTGCCATCACCGTCCTACAGCAGTTTGAGGTAAAGGATATGAACCGAAATAATTGCAGAAGCAGAAGCAAGCTGAATGCAATCAAACAGAAGCAAAAGTTAAGGAAAAAAGTCTAACTCTATTCAGTCAAACCCTTGCACGGAAATGATTATAGTTACCGTCTTTGTTTTCTCTAGCTCATCTTGCTTCTCCTTCTCCTTCTTCCTTTGAATTTCATTAGCTATACGATCCGTCTCTGCCTGTCATTTCAAAAAAGGTATCATCAGATAAAGAGACCACAGATGCAAACAGAAGATATATAAAATAATAAAAGCACAAGACCAACCTTCTTCTTCTTGGTTTCCTCTTCTTTCACATCCAGAAACTGTTGCGGGACACCACTAACATTTTGCTGCGCACTCAGAAGCAGCAACCAGAGCTCTTTCATAAACTTCCCTGTATTTCTCTCCATAAATCCAGTAAGTGAAATCTGAACCTGCTTGCCATTAACTTCCTGCACCCAACCACATCCACACCATTGCTTACAAAATCAGATATTCTACAGAGTTAGAATAACGAAAATATTATTTGATGACTCATCTGCTTTTGGAAACTAGCAACGTTCACAGAATAATCCAACAACATTTACATCTTAAGCATAGTTATTAAAGGCGTGAGGCGAGGGGCGGGCGGGAGGTATTTTTTTAAGGCGAGAAGCGAGGCGAGGGGCGGGCCACCAAAAGGCGAACGAGGCGACAATTAAGAAAAAAGTTAATATATATATATATAATACAACAAATTAAATTAAGTTAAATATATTAAGTATTAATAGATTAGCATATTAACATATTAAATACTTTTAGTATTAAAACAGCAAATTAGTTAAAATATATTAAGATTTAGTTGAAGTATTAATGTATTAAACAAATTGAAAAAGAAAGATTCAAAAAAATCAAAAGTGTTATCTATATGAGATAAGAACACTAATTTAAAAAAAAATAAAATAAAATAAGAAATGAAAAGAGAATAGAGAAAAAAAGGAAGAGAGAATAAATGGAAGAGAGAAGACAACTTGGAGTCGAGGTTGCTGGAATCAAGGTGTTGGAAAGAATGCCTTGGTTGTAGGAAAAAATTTGGGTGCTTCTTAATTATGGGTTATTTATTACAAAAAGGCAAGGTGTCTTATAGGAGGCTCATTTATTATTGTTTTTTTTAAATTGAACTAAAGGCGACTAAGGCGTCCAAGGCGACTAAGGCAACCAAAGTGACAAAGGCGGTCGCCTCATCTCGCCTTATGGTGCTTGCCTGGCCTGGGGAGAAAGAGGCAACATGGTGTCGCCTCACCTCGCCTCTCGCCTGAGGCGAGGGAGGCGATGGTCTTTGATAACTATGATCTTAAGACAAAAAACATATATTCTTTTATCTAAATACAGTGCGTCGGCACTACAATATCATTAAATCATGCTGCTAATCTATTTATCAGCTAAGAAGTTGCCATAAAGTATGCATTCAATTTCTTCTCTTGAAACAAGAAAAATAAATACTAAACCAAATTACCTTTCCCTCCAAAAGACTATAAATAAAATTGATAAGTACTTCATCTTCAAACCCAATTAACTCAGTAACACGCTTTGCAATCCATGGCTGCACAACATCCATCTTCACTTTTGTCATGTCCACCTAAACAAAGAAAGTTTACAAGAAAACCAATAATCAGGGGGGAAAAAATACAACCATCAATACCACTCCCCACTCCCCCAAAACACAAAGTACAGTAACCAAAAAAATATATATATTTGGCAACCTGTCCTTTCATGACAACTGGACAACTATTACTAAGAATTTCATGACCTAGATGGGAAAATGGGAGTTTTTCTTCCCATGAATTTCACTAAAAATGTATCCAGAAGTATAAAGTACTTTCACCAGGCATCCATCACAAGTTTTATTAAGTCCACCTTAGCAACTATATTCCCATAGGAAATCAAATAAATAAAGACGTAAACAAAAAAAATAGTTCATAGCATTAAACAATAAAGGAACTCTAAGAAAAGGCAAATAATTATTTGAAAAGAGAACAATCCCGGAAACAAACCAGGTTATCCAATTCAGGGGCGAATTTCTGAGACTTAAGTAGCTTGGCTTGCTTGTTGGAGAATCTAGTGTCCTGATCGGCAGACGTTCCCTAGTACACAATGAAAGAATCAAAACGAAAACGATAAATAATGATCCAACGGGAAAATCTGATTCAGGTGAAGCACGGACTAAATCAAGATATGGGAGAAACGAAATTCAATCGATTTTCCATTATCAAATTGAAAGGAACAAGAAAGCTAGGGAGATTTTCTACCCGGAAAAATCCGCCCGACATTTTTCTAGGGTTTGTTTTGCTCTGAGTTGAGACAGCGGGTTAGCGTATGAAACTGCTTGTCTAATGTGCTCGTGTGGCTACTTACTCTTGGGGATAGGTTACCAGCGGCGTCGTTTAGGGGAAGTAAACCTAGGGTTTTTTTAAAAAATTGTGAAAAAAAAAAAAATCACAGAAATTCCGTGAGTTGGGGGGTTTTAAAAATTTATGGTAAGTTGCACTCAGTGTAACTTTCAATAGTAATTATTTTTTTTGTCTGCCTATTAGTTTCACAACCAACGGAGGAGAAGAAATAATACTATTGAAAGTTGCGATTATAGACTGCAGCTTTCAATAGTAATTATTTTGTTGGCTAATAGCCTTCACTTGTGAGTAAAAGTTGCAATTTATTCACGTGAAGGTTGCAATTTTGCAGCCTGTAGCCTTCACGTGAATAAATTGCAACCTAATAAAGAGTGTTGGCTGAATATTGACCAACACTCATTATAAGTAGAAGAGAGAGAAATGGAGGAAAGAAAGAAAATAAGAAGAAAAAAGAGAGAAAAAAACAGTTCACTTATAGTTATTGTTTCTTTGTGTCAACTGGAGAATTTTATTAAGGTAAAAATTTAAATTCTCAGTATTAATTAAAAGTTTATAGTTTAGTGAATGTATTATTTATTTATTGCATTTGCATTTTGTGTAGAACTCAAATTCGGAAGGAATTGAACAATTTGATTCAATTTTCTTTTCTACAAATATTCAGGTTAGTGTAGAATTTCTGTGGGTTGATTTTTTTTATCTTTTCTAATAATATTTTTGTTCACTATTATATGTAGTATTAATTAATTTTTGTACTGTAGAAATATTGAACAATGTAAATCTTAATACTGTATTGACTGATTAAATAATATAAATTATGTGTGTATTTGTGGAATGTATGTCTACTTCGAGTACCATTATTGTTCTAATATACTTTGCCAGAAAAATTACTAGAGATTCTCGCTCAATAGATTATGATCGTCCTGCATGTAGCATCATTAGAGTATCTTGTGAAATAACATATTCTGATTTTTGCTACGAAATCTATGGAGCGACAACCATTGATAGCAGCAGCTACCAACTAAAAATTCAAGCACATTTCTATTTAGATAAACAGTACGGGATATCTACACTTATGGAAATACAAAATGATAATAGTTTATCTATGTTGTTTGGTCCACAATGCCAACTTGATAGTGTGGAATTATATATTGAGACAGAAGTAATATGCCAGACTAGTGTTCAGAATACTTTTAGAGAGGGGTCTTACATGGGGCTTTTGATACAACCTGAAGGTTAATCTACCTCTTACCAAGATTTTGGATGGAATCAACAATACCCAACTCAATCAGAAATAAATGTTCATGTGGTTACGCTGGGGTTTGCAAATGTTGGGATTTATAATTTTGGTGAAGGCCCTTCTACCTCTCATTAAGTTTTCGAAGGAGAGCAAGATAACCTAGCACATTTCGTTCATGATGGTGAACCAGAGCCACAGTAGTAGATTGTTTTTGTAATGAAGAGTTAAGGGATTCAGAACCAGCTGAAAAATGATAGTGATGATTTTAATGGTAGTGATGATGATGAGGTAGATATCGATACAATGGAAGAGCTACTACCTTCACATGGCGAGGGAACATCTTCCTAACAACAACCATATGAGACGAGAAGAATAACATCCACAATTATGCAACCAAGTGTATGTCCTGTTTATCCATTCTTCTCTGCAATAGATGATAATGATATATTTATACAGGCAGATTCTGTGAATATTCCAACCCATGGTTGACTGAGTTTTACGACTCAAGTAAAGGAGCACTCCACGTGGGAATGGTATTCAAGAGTGAGGAACATCTTATCACTTCTGTGAAAGATTATTCCGTGCGAGTAGCGAGATGAGAATATCACGTTTTTTAGAGCACACCAAAGTTATGGAAAGTGGTGTGCAAACATAATAACAAAGAACAACCTTCTTGTCCGTGGAATATGGGGAGAATATTTAAAGAGAAAAAGGGATTGTGGAGAATTACCATATATGGTGGCCCTCACACATGTCCTATGGATGAAGTTTCAATAGATCATCAGAATTTAAGCAGAAATATGATTGCTTTGGACCTATTGGACACTGTTCGAGTTGATCCAGGTTATGGGGTTGCAAGTGTGCAAATGATTGTTAAAAATAAGTACGGTTATGAAATCTCTTATGCTAAGGCATGGAATAGCATGAAATGTGTGAGGGGGAAACTTTATAGGACTTGGGGGACCTCGGTAAGAAAATTACCCAAATATTTTGGAGCTCTCCAAAAGTGAAATTTAGAAACAATTGTTGAATGGAGTCATCTTGAGGCAGGTATACCGGGACAAAAGATGTTGAAATATGTCTTTTGGGCATTTCGACCATGTATAGAAGGGTTCCAACATTGCTATAAACTTATCAGTGTAGATGGAACTCATCTATACACAAACATAAAATGATTTTTGCCATAGCTATGGATGCAAATCAGAATGTTATGCCTATAGATTTTGCCTTAGTAGATGAGGAAACTTTGATGTCCTGGAGATAGTCCCTTCATATGTTGGCAAAATACATTATCAGAGGGTCGATGGCTATTGTTTACTTTCTGACCGTCATCGTGGTATTTTGGTTACTATAGAGAGTATACCTGATTTCACGTCCCCTAATGGAGTACATCGATTTTGTTTGAGGCATATGTGTTCAAATTTTAATAGACATTTTAAGAATGTTCAATTGAAGGACATGTGTTGGAAAGCTGGTGCTGCAATTCAAATTCGAAAATTTGAAAAAAAAGATGGAGGATATAAAGAGTATTAATGAGCGTGCTTACTCCTACTTAGAGCGGATAAATAAGAGCCAATTGACATTATCTCATGATAAATGATGGAGCTTTGGCATTTTGACCACAAACATGTCCGAATGTATAAACATGGTGTTAAAAGGTGCTCACCAACTACCAATTACAACTATTATTCAAACAACATTTGATCGTTGTGTGAAATATTTTCTTCATCGGATCACTAATGACCATAGGATGAGGCAAAATGATCAACTATGGGCTAATTATGCTTTTAACATTTATACAAAATGGTAGCACCATTCTGTTAATCACTTCGTGCAAAAGGTTGATTATGCTCAACAATTAGCTTCGGTCATTACTAGAATGGACACATCACATGGGAATCATACTCACGTTGTGAAGTTTCGAACACGAGAGTGCTCATGTGGGAAATGGGTTGAATATGAAATTCCTTGCTCACATGCAATGCAAGTATGTCAAATATTTGGCGTCAATTGTGCATCACTTGTGAAGGAATATTAGTGGGTGGAACATTACATTGCAACTTATAAAGATAGATTTGAACCATTGTGGTCAGAGGATTATTGGGATGATCCTAACTTTGAGCTAATCCACAACCCTACACGTCGGGAGCGACGTATTGTAGGCAGAGACTGTACCAATCGAATTCAAGATGAAATGGATTGGCCTCAAGCAAGAGCAAGATAACAAGCACATCGCCTTCAAGAAGTTCAAAATGCACAACAAGCCCTTGAAAGAACGAATCCTTACCTTTTTTATATTTTTTATATTTTTAGAAAGTTGTAAGCAAAATATCTGTGATTTTTGTATGCTTTCTTTATAATTTTTGTGTGTCTACTTTATTACTTATTTTTGTGCGCGTTCATTGTAATTTTTTTGTGTCTTCTTTGTTACTTCTTATGTGGAACCAATATTTGCAGTCGTGATCTTGATTAAGTCATTGAAATACAAATTTACAATTTTTATTTTATGAACTAATGATATTGTTACATAAGATTCTAATCTTCTTCATTAGACATAGGATAATCAGATTTATAGTTAAAATGGTTAACTACATTATGAATTTCACGACGTGTGAGTCTTTGACCCTGTGTAAAAGCAAGTTCTTCTGCTAGTTGGAGCATGTGATACCTCCAACGATGCATAAGCATTCTGTTGTTTTCTTTCCTTATTCTTGCAATAGCTGTTGTATAATTTTCCTCTCCATTCCTTGGCATTGATAATGACCAATGTCGTGGGATTCTTATACCAAGTCTTTGAAGATCACTTACCAACTCTTCAAATTCGTTAACTCTATATGCTCATTCCCTTCGAAGTCCACAATAATATTCTATTGGATCATCATACCAAAGTGATTGATAGCCATCATTTCTTTCTCTCAATAACCATGTGTATCCTCGCTCAAAGAATGAATCGTCTCCCATTTGAGATGAAATATAGATGATAAGAAAATTTTAAATGTTAGTTGTATGAGTATTGGGTTATGCACTTATAGTGATAGAACACGTGTTAAAGTGGTGCAGTCATTGTGAACTTTGAACTATTGATCATTAGCTAGCATTATATAATTATTTTCTGACACTTCACGTGCCTGATTTTGTACAAGATTGATGATGGTGGATGCATGCCTTTAGTGCAGAGTATAGTATTTGTCGTCCTTTCGTGCCTCAATAATAATATGAAGTTTCAATAAGTGTAGAATGTAGTCATTGTGGACTTCGAACTATTGATCATTAGCTAGCATTATATAATTATTTTCTGACACTTCACGTGCCTAATTTTGTGCAAGATTGATGATGATGGATGCATGCCTTTAGAGCAGAGTATAGTCTTTGTCATCCTTGCATGCTTTAGTAGTAATATCTACTGAAATAAGTGCAGAGTATAGCACATTTTAAATTTTAAATTGTCTATAAATATATAGGATGATAAAATTTTAATCACTTGTCAAAATGGAACCATTCAAAGCACCAAAATTACATTATACTCCAGGTGATATTTTTCGCACCATGGGTCGTAGTTGGCTCTTGGACGATAATTATTGTTATTCATTAGATCCAAACAAAGATACTCTACCATACATTTAGCAACAATGGAAAATGAATGGCAACACCATGTACAAGAATAAGAAGGGCTTGTAATAGATAGTCATCATCTTGGTATTCCTTATCCTCGACATAAAGCCATCACCGTGCCTCGAGACATAGCTAAAGAGAAAACATTAGCTCTCAATTGCATACATGAAGAAAATAATAGGATGGCTATGCGCATATATCATCATAATTTTCAACAAATATCGAGAGACTATGCATCATCAGGATTAATCAATGAAGCAAGAGATCAGTGGGCACTTAGCGTTGGTCCTATTTATAGGTCAGATGTTGAAATATCAGATGAAGAAAATCATTAGAATTTCTTTTATTATGTCTTAAATTTTGTAATTTTTATTCTAGCAGATTTTTTTTGGATGCATTAATTTATGTGCATTCAAATCTTGAACATTTTTCGTTTTGTCCTTTCTTAGGGTTTCAATGTTTAGAATTTTATATTTGTATTTAATATATTTATTTTTTTCATTTAATTATCAAATATATATTCGTAGTTAAAAGATCTTAAAAAAGTGCATATACATGTCAAATTTAAAAAAACAGTTTACATACACATGTAAAAGGTAGCCCTAATAATGTTCTCTAGTGCCACAAACCTCATCGTTGTCGTTGTCTTCATAGTCGTCTCGCCCTTTCATCATGCGCAGCATCATGTGATTGATGATGACTTAGATCAGCCGCATGCTGATCATGATACTCCATAATACTTGGGAAAGGTACTGGCGAGAAATGAAATGAGTAGCGTGCTAGTGCTAAACAATCATACTCCGTTGATCCCCATCCTAGACCAAGATCAGTATCCACTAGTCCAGATATTGATTGACTGGTAGTCGACATATATGGTGATATAGGTGTTGACTCATCTGTTCCTGGTGGTTGAGGTACATAGCAATAGGCATACAAGTCAGGATGCCTATTTGAGGGACCTCCCACATCACTACCACCACCTGACCTAAAAGAATGAGTCTCTTGAGCTAATGAATCACTACTAGTGACCCCATGAATGCTATCATCATCAGTCGTATTGTTGGATCTAATGATGCGTCTCTTCCTCCTCATATGTCTATTACCACTGACTTCTTATTGTGGAGAAGACAGTTGTTGTTGAGGGACTTGGATTGGAAAGCGTTGTTTAGATGCCAACTGATAAACGTTCTCAGCAATTAATCTATGATGATTCCTTATTTGAATAAATGAGATAACCTTGGATCATCAGCAATAGAATCACAACTAATCATCAAATTGTGCATTTTATATGTCTGGAAAAAAATAAAAATGGACAACATAATGTTAAATATCATTTATATCATTGAAGGGTGTGCTGTATGCTTATATACATACCATATCTTGCCAAGCGCGTGGATCCTCTGGATGGTACTGTGTTTATATGTTCTCATATGATGGTCCTATGATTCGACGTGTAATTCAATCATACCATAACATGTATCCATCTTCCATAGTAGTTGATCCGACAATAGGAGGTCCATACACAACAAACTGCTCTATATTAGCCCACTAAGAAATATAATCCATGTGATAAATGGACCAATCTTGCCCAAGATGACCTCTATGTGATATGTCATGTAATATTGAACCTCTCTCAGTTAGTAGTGGAGGAATATGTTGTCGTATCCCAAATTGCCGTAGGACTCGTTCTGGCTGATACATCTCAATTATAGTAAAATTTATTAATGGACATACTGTTGTCCAAAGTCTCGAGGCACACTGGACTGGCAATGTTTGAATGTCTTGGATCGAGTCATACGGTTGCAATATAAACTACATATAAATGAATTGAGCCATGTTTATATAGAAAATAACTTATCAGAAGATTTGATGTGACAACTATTATATTATAAATTATTTGACCTCATTTGCCGACATTCTATCAAGCATATCTCTTATGATTCGTATAGAGTAACTTGTTGTTTGCGTGAAAGAATTATGATGCCACCACTTAAAAATCCATTCAAGTGATATTAATAAAAGTCATATTATCCATATACGCACAAATCAATTGCATGAAAATGTTAATAAACTATAACATATATTATCTTATCGAGCACCATACGGAGGAATTGGAAGTCCATCAACTACTACTAGCGCTTCATTGTCATCGACACGAGAACTTAATCTTATAAGCATCAATGTTGTAATGCGAGACCATGCCCAAATCTATAATTAACAATTTTTCAAAAGTCATACCTAATTACAAGAATTAATATAATTATAAACAATACTACTTCACCTGTAATAGCCGCATCGCTCCACTAATATTTGATTTTCCTCTATGTGATTCAGTACAAAGCTCACAACACATGAACGATAAAACTGCACTACCCTAACTAAAGTTACGAACTTCATATATTTGCTCCATATGTTGTAAGTAAACCAGTGATACTGCAGAACCCGATGAGCTTAGGCACATAAGACCTCCAAGAAGTATCAACGCATAAACATGTGCGTATTGTTGGACCTTCAAAATTGTGCTATGATCAGTAATTTTATTGTTCTGGATGTGGTCCATAAGAGCAATAAGATGAAGTCGTGATCCCCCAAAGTCTCACTCCTCTAGAATGAATTCGAGATAACGATGACAATAATCCTGCCCCTATGTGAGGTTATGAACATGGTCTTTACCTATAATAGCAATATCGTTTATCGATAATGCCTAAATAACTGCTATGTCCTGCAATGTAACTGTAGTCTCTCCCACACGTAAATGAAATATGTGAGTCTATGAGCGCCACCTCTCAAGTAGAGCCGTAATTACATGAACATCAATCTCAATATTTCTACAACTGTAGACACCATAGAATCCCATCTCATTTAATAAAGATAATACATGAGGGTGTAGAGCTTCGCATCATATAATTCTCCAAAATCTTCTATCTCTTCATCTCACAACTAAGGTATCATCTATATTTCCAGATAATACACCCTCTGATCGATGGCCATCTTGCATGTATAAGACATTGGGATCACGTGGACCATATATATCTTTGATATCCATCCTGAAATATTTGCAAAAAAAAATAAAATAATATGATTAGTATATTCGAGATACTGTAATGATGCTACATACAGGATGATTATAATTAATAACTATCATAGAAGCTAACAAAATATTAATATTCACATTATTCACTAGTTATACATTACAAACAATAAACAATTCATGCATACATATTATAAATACAGACAAAAATATGAATTTAATTTTTATTATTTTAAATATTCTAAAATAGTTAAATAATTAATATAAAATTATTTTCAATTTTTACGTTAGCCCTAATTTAGGATAATGCAAGTTTGCACAAAAGACGCACTCAGTGAGTGCATCTTTAATCATTATGGCCTTCATTTATTCAATTATTGCCAACGAGTGAAGTGATAATTAATAAACTAAGTGCGCATTTAGTGATTATTTGCAATTTATGAATTTATATTACTGATTACAATACAAATTACAATTTCAATTCTAATATGAGTTAAATTTATTTTTTAATAAATTTTTAATGCATTTTTATTACTACTAAACTAACATTTCTTCTGAAAGAATTTTTTAAATAATTTTTTATTTAAAAATTAATATGATACTTAATAACTCTTCTAATTAATTAATTTAATTATTTTTAACTAATTAATATATTAAATATTTTAACTATTTAACAATATTTTCTTATTTTGATTAATTTTGTAGTGCCCCAATCGCGAGACACCTGCTCCCATCTGAGGTGCTACTCAAATCAATACCACAAGTTCTCTGAATTACAGAAAATACATCTTTTAAAAACCAACTATTTAATTCCCACAAGTAACATCCATTAATAATTTGACTTGTTACCAAAGTATCATAAATCACACTTAATATTTCCAAAACCTACCCGTATATTCACATTAATAACTCAACAGGACACAATCAATATACTCATAAATTCATTGGTTGATCTGCATTAGGTTCAATATTCTTTTCTTAATCTTCCCTATCTATACCAATCCAATTTAATAATTTCCATCGAAAGATATATCAACATAAGACTAATGCTTAAACCCATAACAAGATCTTGATTAACTGTTTATGTCATTAACATTAATTTATGCATCTAATTTGGTCATAATGTAACTCAATCGTCTCAAATGAGGGCTAATAATCTGATAAAATTAAAATTTACCAAATTAAATTGAGTCCAAGTCCAAATTACATCCTGAATTTAGTCCAATTGCGTCCAAAATTAAATTTGGAGCAACCTGTCCAACAACCGCCAGAGCCGCTGCCTACCGCCGGCTTTGTGCAAACTGTCTGGACCTAAATGTGCGCCTTGCCGAGCCCGTTAAAACCCCTCAACCAATTTCCCTATCTGCCGCCTCCTAGCCGGCGAATTGGATGAGAACCGCCACTAAAACCCTAGCGGTGCTGCCTTCTTTTCGCCTCAATTACTCCGTCGTCGCCATCAAAAACAGTAATTGAGCATGCCAACGCGTTCCTCTCGTCGAGCCCATCAAAACCCACCTAATCTTTCACCAATTAACAAATTAATTAATTAATAAATAAATGACCTAAATTAATTAATTAATTAATAAATGAGCCAAAGAGCCCAAATGAAAGCCAAGCCCATAAAACACCTAATAGGCCTAGCCCTATCAAGCTAAGGTTAAGTTCCATAGAGGAATTGGGCATGTGAAATCATTTATAAAATTTCTCAGACTGGGAAAAACTCTCAAGAAGAACAAATCTTTTTGCACATGCTCTTAAGAAGACGAGCTGATGCTCTTTTATTTTCAAAAAGGACCTTGCTCCATTTTTTAGTAGCATCACATACCAAAGATTATTATTATTATTATTATTATTATTATTATTATTATTATTATTATTATTGTTGTTGTTGTTGTTGTTGTTGTTGTTGTTGTTGTTGTTATTCTTATTGTTGTTATTATTATTATTATTATTGTTAGGGCTGGTTTACTAGCCATGATAGGATTATGTGTGATTGATGAGTGTAGGATTTATTATGTAGAAAATATATTAATACTTTATTTGCTTGCTTGGATTACTAGTTTGGGTTTCCTAATATTAGTACAGTCAGTTGTTCGGATGCTTAAGATTGTAAGTTATGATAAGTGTGAAACAACAATTTCATCCCCAATCTTATTTTAATAATTAAATTATTTCCATTGAAAAAGTCTAGATGTATGTAGTGTTGTAGTGAGTATGTCTCTATTTTTAATTTTTTTCTCATAAAAATCAACTCTTTTTTAGGTAATAAAAAGTCTAGATATATGTAATGTTGTAGTAAATAAGGCTTTGTTTTTAAAAAAAATTCGTCAAATAATTTATGTTTGTAGTGTCGTAGTGAACAAGTCTCTATTTTTAATTTCTTTTGTCAAATAATTTATAACTTTTGATTACCTAAAAGAGAGTTTATTTTTATTTTGAAAAAAGTTATTAACTTTCATATTTTATAAAATCATACACTTATTTCGCAAATTAAACTATTTTGTATTTGATATGTTTATGATATTAGTTTGTAATTTTACAAAATAAATTCATATTAAGTGTAAATTTATATTTGAAAAATGTTTTTTTCAATTTTAAAAAAAATACTTATGAAATCTTATTATCATGAAAGAAATAATTTTCATATAAAAAATTTATATCTTTGAGATAAATATTGTATAAAAAAATCTGACAAAAATAAGTTTGATTACACAAATAATTCAGTATTTTCTTTAAAACTCAGTTATATAAATCAAGTCTTAATGATATATATGTATTTGTTAATTAAGTCTATATTTATTTTATATGCAGGGTTAATTTTATCATTTGATATATTAATCTCAATGTTTCCAATCTTAAAATTATTATTCACACTAAGAGGTTGGGATGCATAATCTCAATACTTTAGGATAAAATATTGTGCTTTTTATTAATCATGTGCTTTTATTATGACAACCAAACAATTAATTACACTAGATTATAGATCTATACTATACAATTCTGGCAAGCAAACGAGCCCTTAGAGACTTACTCAAAATGGAAATTGGTTTTGCTAGGAGTCTAAAAGATCAATACATCATTGAACTTTGATATGGATAATTAAATTTACAAGGGAAAAAATTAGTAAACAAATTACAAAAGGGCCTAATGAATCGAACTGTTTAATTAAATAAAAAGAGTTAGAGTCCAAAAATAATTAAGCCCATTAAGGGCATAAAACCCTAATAGTCTGAGCCCATTAGGAGAAAACTACAAATATTAAGTCCCAAAGAGAAGTTGGGCATAAGATTATATGCAAAGAATCATAAAACTTTGAGAACATTCAAGAGCTTACTCTGGGTGCATTCTAGAAAACAAACCAACATATTGTTGTCTATCAAAAAGGACCTCGCTCCATTTTTGTGCAACGTCATTTTGGCGCCATTTGTGAGAATTCCAAAATGTGAAGAAGGAATGCTAAGGGCCCCTTTAGTTTTATTTTCATTCCCAATTTCCATTTCCATCTTTCCAAAATTTGAAAAAATAGTTAGTGAAAATGAGTTTGTATTAGAATAAATTGTTGGAAGAGTAATGATTATGTCAAGTTTAGAATGTTGTAGGTAGAGAGCGATATAAGTAATGATTATAGGGAGAGAAGATATATATTATTGGGAAAAGATATATAGGTTATTGGAGAATGTATTTTGAGAATAAAACTGAAAATATATTGGGTGAATATGTGTTTCAATGTTTAAATAGTAGAAAATGTAGGGTTTGAACCTAAATTTTAGCAATCTTGTAACTTTAAGAGCTTATAACTTTAGCAACTAGTTGGCCCCATGGTTGGAGAATGTGAAAAGTCACTAACTTGGAGCACTATGCCCAGTATTAACCTGCACCACATAACAAACACCACATACCGGAGATCTTATTATGCTTATGACCCAAAAGGGTTTGAGAACCCTACTAGAAAATGCCACTGTCCAAATTGTGGCCAAAGCAATCACCTAGTATGTTGAGAAGCGTTAGCCCTAGTTGCTACAACAATCGTCCTACTAGAGTTGGGAGGCTTCATCCTCTCTGAAGAGGATGTGACATGGTTCCTCCCCTTTGGTCACAAAAAACAAACACATATTCCTTACTTCAATTGTATTTTGCCTAATGCGATCCCCCTAATTATTGAAGTTCAAATGCATTTCTTAGTGTCACATCTCTCAAAAGGAATAGAGAGCTAATACCACTCTTATTGCCGCTCTCCCAGGACATAGTCCTTTTTTACCATCCATCTTGCCATAAGCACTTCCTTCTGGGATAAAGATGGTCCATTCTAGAGTTACCTAGTATTGCAGACCCATAGGAATATATGGACAATTTCCTAACAAGGATGGAGCTCTACGACTTGAGCTAAGATGCATTCTGTAAGCTATTTTGCACCATACTCATAATGTGCTTTGGAATGGTTCGACCAGATGCTACTTGGATTTATCACTAGATGGGAGATGTTGGCATAATGCTTTCTCCATAACTTTTTCATTGACAGTACAACCTAAAATAGTTGTATACTTGTTCACCATCAAGCAGAAGGATGGAGAGTCCCTAAGGGATTACCTCAACTACTTTATCCAAGCAGTACACAAGATTCCCCATATCAATTAGAAGCTCTTGTCTAGCATCATCTAGTAGAATCTGAAGTACTTGTAGTTCTGAGAGTTTAACGCTGGAAAACCTCTTGCTACCCTAAAAGAACTCTTGATACATGTTGAGAAGTATATCAGAGTTGAAGAAGTCATGACTGCTTAGGAGACAAATAAGCACAAAACATGCAATAAATTTCTTAGGAAGCGAGTAGGCGCAAAACACGTAGTAAAGAAAGCAACAATAATAAGAAGCAAGGAGATCATAGACGTAGTCCTCGTTGAGTGCTCACCACATACATACCAGTTACTGTTCCTAAGGTAGAAATTTTGACTGTAGCACTGCAATGTGGCCTCATCGAATGATCTTCTCAAAAGAAAACAAAGGGTTCCAAGAATAGAAAATCTGATAAGTGGTACAGCTTCTATCACAACAACAAATACACTACTAAGGAGTGTAGATACTTAAGGAAAGAGATTAAGAAGTTGATCTAAAAAGGATAGCTTAAAGACTATATGGCAAAAGGCCAAACAGTCCTAAAAAGAGACTAATAGAGGGAGGAAGCGAGGATTGGCGGTGATAAACTAATAACCATCTGGATCCTAAAAGCCAACAACTTCAACGCAATTCTGAAAATCTCCCCACAACTAGCATCATCTCAGTAATCTTAGGGGTCCAACCAGTAGGGACTCCATTGCCAAGAAAGCATTGTTGCAAGCAACGAGGCAGACGTAAGCTGATGCAGTTGATCCTATCTTGAGAGTTTTTTAAGTATATCCACTAACACCTAACATCACCTTCAGAAAAAGGATTTAGAACCTACATACGTGGAACATAATAACGCGCTAATGATTTTTCTGCATCTCTTGCGAACTTCTGGGTGAAGAAGATACTAATAGACAATAGCAACTCAATAAATATTTTGCTCTATAATGCATCCCTCTAATTCTGAGTGGATAACGTACAGCTGCAGAAGATAAACACCTCTCTGGTTGGATTTACTAGAGACATAATAGAAGCACTAGAATAAGTACCTTTACCTCTCTCTTTGGGTACTCACCTTAAGCAGGCAATGAAGACATAAGGTTTATAGTAGTTAAGATCCTATTTGCTTATACCAAAATACTGGGGAGGCCCACTCTGAACTTATTCTAAGTAGTGGTCTTAATACGATGTGAAGCTGAAATTACCCAAACCAAGCAAAATTAGAGAAGCTATTAGCAATTTGAGAGTGGCCAAAGAGTGTTATGATAATAGAACGTTAAGAGTTCTACTTCCAAAACAGATCAAACAAAAGAGCTATGAGACATCAAAAAGAGAGACAAGGGTAAAGTCGTGCTACGAGACACCAATATCATGGCGATACTTATGCCTTGGACCACCTCTACATAGAATGAGTATGCCACATGTGGTGTCCTCTTTGATTTCTTGTTTTCCTTAGAATTATTTTTGATTAAGTATTTATTATTTATTTTGAAGCATTATTTCTTTTCAGTTAAGAAGTTATTTTTTCTAGACTAAATAAAGCCAACCCACTTGGGAATGGCACCTTAATATTATTATTAGTTATATAAATGAATACAATCTTTCGTATGTTGTTATCTCTTACTATGAATTAATTTACTCGAGATGCTTGCACAATGCTTTGTGGAGCGCCTTTAATAACTCTTTGGCATAACCTCATTATAAGGACCATTTGACGGTACGTGGTCACTACCCTGGCATAATCCCACTAAAGGACTATTCGAGGATACGTGGTTGCCATCCTAGCATAGTCCTGCTAACTAGCCCTCTAGGGTATGTGGTCGCCATCATGAGATAATCTTATTACCTAATGCTTTTGGGGGTACGTGGTCACCACCTTAGCATATCCTATTATACGGCCCTTTCGGGGGTACGGGGTCGCCATCCAGAAACCCCACAGTTTAATAATAACTCCTTAGCATAATCCTGCCATAAGGTCCATTTGTGGGTATGTGGTCGCCACTAAAAAGCTCACAATAAAACCTCTCTGGAGGTAAGTAGCAACTCTTCAGTGTAATCCTACTACAAGGTCCCTCTGTGGACACATGATCACTATGTAAAAAGAACCTACCATGAATCCTCCTTAGAGGTAAGTGGCAACACTTTAACACTTCAAAATTAATGTGTACCGATACTTAAATCAATTAACTGTAAGTCCACTAATCACATGGTTGCATTCCTAAAATCGAATATTGAACCCCCTGGGGGACACGTAGCCAACATGTCGCACTTTGTTGTATCAACTTGACATCCGACGATAAGATCTCTCGAGCGAGGCTCGCACTCTGGTATCATCTCAATACTTAGTGCCAACAATATAGACCTACGAACAAGGCCTCTAACTAAACCTTATTACAATAATTGTAAACGACATTAAAACCTATTGAACAAGATCCTCTACGAAACTTCATCACAACACTTAATTATTATAAGCTTTCGTCAGTGAGGCATAAACTAATTTCAAAGTAAATAACTAAGTGCTGGGGTAAAACCTCACCAGTGGGGCATCCAATTTATTTTGATGCAGTTAATTAAGTGATATGATAAGACTTCACCACTGAGTCACCCCATGGATTTTAATTCAACTAATGGATTGTTGCAAAGAGATATCCTTAGTCAGACTTGCCTATACTTTCATGCTATTCTACATAATTGAATAGTACCCCTTTAAAAGGACTTGCGGCAAAACTCAATAAGAAGAGACTTTGCGTCTCGCTCACGCGTCCCTATTATGCATTGAGCTCACATTGATAGCATACATTGCTTAGAGTTAGATAACCGGCTAAGTGTATACAAGAATCTAGCAAAATTTTCTTTAAGTCCTTATTTGAATGCCTAGTTTTGGTAAAAAAACCTAAGTGCTCTCCAAACAGTCATATCCACCGAAAGAATGAACACCAACAACTTTTAAAAAAACCCAAATGTCCCAACAAAAAGTTTGATATCTAAGCACCCATCATGTACATTGGCCAACATAGACGCTGAGGACAATCACCCAGTGGCGCTCGAAAGCACCCAACGCAGAGGCCCACAAGCACCTTGCATGACAGTCGGGCACCTATACAGTGTCTGGTGCCCTAGCTTAGCCTAGCACTCAACTAGCGCGCGCGTGCAATAGTGTGGTGAGGCATCTATTGGTGGAATCTGCAATAATCACCTAATGCGGGCAAACCCCATACGCACAATTACAAATGCTCAAAGATACACCGATAATATCGAAAATAATGATGTTTATGCAAAATGAGTCATTCAAATGACTTAGTGCAAAAAAGAAAAATCACAACAACCCCTGATAGTCATTTATTTGGCTAAAACCGCTAAATGCATAAGCAAATATGAACAAATAAAAAGATTCCTGAAGTAAAAAATAAGTAAACACCTATAGCGACAAAAGACATCTAGCCACCACTTAGTCTCTGAAAAAAACAAGCAAATCCAAAAAAGAAGTCAAAGCAATACTGAAGCTAAAAGAAAATACTAAGTAGTTCCAAAATAATAAAAAAAAAGAAAGAAGTAAAAGCTCTTATCTACTACCCCTACACCAAAGAAACCTTTTTATTCTTGTGGAACAACACTAATTGGATCCTCCACCATTGCCTCCATGTCGCCCTTAGAAACCCCTCTAGGCTCTCCAGTAGAAAGACCGACTGGAATAGTGAGGTTTAACATCAACAAGTCTTTAGTGGGGCATCTGCCAATCTCACTCAGAATACGACGACAGCCTTGGGTGGTCTGCTCATAGATTACCATTGTCTCTACCTCAACAACCTCAAAGAATTGATTAGAACCTTTGAACTTTTCAACTACATCCTCATAAGCATCAATAATGAGCACTTTCCCGATAAAGGACTCCAAAAACTTATTTCCAAACCGTATCTCCTTAGTATACTACACCTTTAGTTGCTTATACTTCTTTTCCAACTTCACAAACTGCTTCTCTTTTTGACTTTGCTACCAAGTTGATTCGATAGCCTCCTCCTTAAGTCACATCACAATTGCCATAGCTCCCTACACTTGATACGATATTTGCTCTATTAAGTTCTAATCCTGCCTAAAAAATGCATGGGGCACAAAGATAAAAAAAAATTATACACTACTGCAAACAAAGAATAAACATGTAGAAAAGAAAGAAAAAATAATGAAAATAAACCAAGTTTTGAAACACACACTTACCTACACAAAGTCTCCAGCATTTATCTTGGTCAATAGGGAAATAGTGTAACTCTAACTTCCCTTAGTTATACTCATTCGCTAAGCCTCCATACAACTAATGTTGAAAGCAGTCTCATCCACATCTTAATGAGACTCGATGCCATAGCTCTAGCATAAACTATAGTAAAAAATGTCCCTTTGTATCTATAGGCATGAAAAGGACAAGCTGCTTGTGGACAAGAGCCTCTAATGGATGACCCACGTGCACGCTTGGCTAGAAAGCACCACATTACACTCCTCAACCACATTAGGCGGACGCATTACTCAAGGAATATGAACAGCACCTCACTTGACCTCCGTATTGAGGGGCTCAGACGCCACTTAGCTGGTGAGGTCTCCTTGTGGTGCTGTTTTATTTCGTGCCTCTCATATATACATTCCTTTGCTCTCTTAGCATGAATCCTAGAGAAATTAATGTTCTTTCCTCCCAATAAGTAATAAAGAACAAGATCAAACACAAGTACAAATGAGAATACAAACAAGCAACAACTTAGACATGTGCACAACCAGTCAATCAAAAGAAAAAAATGTTATATACCTACTGTTAATATGTAAGTAACGTTAAAAGGATATTTAAATAGCATTGCTTCCACAAAGCTCCTATGAAGGTCATGATGAACTTGACCTAAAGGAACTAAAGAAGGAGAATTAGTCCACTTATAGAGAATGCCCCAACCCTCACCATGAATAGAAAAGTACATATCCTTCCAAGGCTCTCTTGAAGAAAGCAATCCACTCAGTAAATATTTATTTCAATTTTTTAAAGTAAGGTTAATTAAATGAGTAATTACTTTTGAGTTGGGTGTCTGTGAGTTCTCAACTTCTATCTTAAGCTGAGGTTGAGTAGGTCTCAAAGTTTTTAGAACTCTTAGGAGGTGGTCCTTAAAGGAGACTCCTAGGAAGTGCTTTATAAGGGTGGACTCCTAGGAGGTACTCCATAAAGGTGGACTTCTAAGAGGTGCTCCATAAAGGTAGTTTTGTTGGCATTTAGGAAGTTTAGCCAAAAATAAAGAAGACCCCAGCTTCAACGGAGGGGGGAGGGGGAAAAAGAGATGGTTCCAATGGGAATTTTAAGATGAGCCTTCAACATTATGTCTTTCCTACTCTCTAGACCTTTTATTTTATTTCTCCTCTTTAATCCCCTTGTTTACAAAATTTTCTACAATTTTTATGAGTTAGTAAATTTTTTGGGGGTTTTCATCGAAGGACTTAGACAAATGTTGAATGTTTTCATGTAGTCAATAACAACGTTATGCACGATGGAAGTACATGATGGTGTGGGTTTCAAGGTGAATTCCCTTAAAAGGACGTACTCATGTTTACATAAAGAAATGTGGATGTCTCCTAGAAGCATCCTTGCTGTGGTACCTAGTCACTCTTATGATAGGTAATAGTGTGATCTCATGCGTAAACTTAGGAAACGTTGCCATCATTAGAGGACTTAGGAAAATTTTACATGACATTTGTCTAAGGTGAATTTTCAATTGGAATTGTAAGGATTTAAACGTCGAGAAGAATGACCCAATTCAAGCTGTGGTTGAGGTTAATCTATCTCTAAAAAGGGATATGGAAAGGGAATATCAATATCGGGTGTCTGCGTAGGGTGCCTATTTTAGGCTTCATATTGTGTGGGATATAAGCTTCGCTGTGAAATTTCTCTGCTTCAAAATTTGCTGGAATAGTTATTTTCTTGCACTCAAATGAGGACTTAGAATTGCATTGACTCTACCCTGCACGAGTTTTATGGTCTTGTGTAGACCATGGCTAGGTCAGAACTAAGTGCATAGATTTATGCATTACAACAGGATAAAGACATGTTTTATTTACATTCGGTATAAGACTAATATCCATGAAGTTTTGGCCTTCGACAACTGTTGGGTAGTTGCTGATAGAGTTATGCATTCTCTAAACTATTTTGATGTTTTTTAGAGTTTGCAAGGTCATTTATGCACTTAGGAGGACAGAAGAAGGAATGTGCAAAAGGTACTTTTTGGAGCAACGTCCCAAGAAAACATAGCCTATTGGGAGTCATTCAAGCCCCTTCAGTTAGTGAGGCGCATGCTCTGCAACTTCTGGTGGCGCAGACCTTCAGAGCTCTAGGAAATGCATACATGGATTGGTTTCTTGTTCGCAGGCAACTTGATCTTTTAACGCTAGCGAGGGTAACGGACTTTTCTATTGGTGTTTATGACAAAGTCGTGGCATAGAATCTTACCATGGAGTGGGTAAGGTAGCTTTTAGTGTTGGTCACATGCAAGGGGTGGTTAGCAAGTATGATTGGAGAAAGTTGGAATTATTCTCCTTTTTTAAGCAGGTTGAGGTAGCTGCAACAACTTTGTCCGATTAAGTGTCCATCCTACTACCTTAATTCATTTTTGCCTTTTATTTTTTCTTCCCAGTGACTTCCTACTCTTAAGCATTTTTTACATTTTTGGAGTGTAGAGATGGAACTTGGTTGAGTAGATAGCTCTCCAAGCATAGAGAGCCTTGTTTATAGTAAAACGTCTCAAGGCAAAGACGACTAAAGTGGTTAAACAGCAGAGTCAGATGGAGGATAACCTATCTAAGCTACTTAAGGAGCATGAGCAATCGAAAGCAAGGTATGCAAAAAGGTGAAGAGTGGGGAGAAGTTCTTAGATCCCTTTGCTGAGAACGTTCGTGAACGTAGCTTGTAAGGATATGACCAAGAAGTATGAGTGCTTTGGAAAGTTCTTTGAGGTAACAGATATAGAGGCAATGGCGAAGGATCTAGCAAGTGTAGCTCTATAGGAGTGAGATGTTATGTCCATGGTAGTGGAAACAAGTAAAATTTGCATTTAGGATTTTCAACGCTACTTAATATCTTCTAGTCAATTTGAGTAGGGCATTGCTATTTACTTTCAATGGCTAAGTGTTGGCTTAACATCCTTTTATCTCTTTTATTTGATTTCCATAGAGTTTCTTCATTCCCGTTTGTTTTACGTTCTTGCAAGCACTTAGCTAATTGAATGATCATTGACTCTATATGCTTGTATTTTGAGTATTGAGTAATAGGAGACAACAAGACGCCATCATCGAGTATTGTGAGGAAAAAAGGTGCATCTTGAGCATCCACATGGGGTGTTATTCTGCACTCGTATTGGGTGTTGAACTTAGGTGCCCGCATGGTATGCCGATGCTAGGTTTGAGCACTCGATGCTCAGTATTCGGTCATAGGGATGTCTTTTCTCCTTTCTTAATTGCTTTTATTTATGTTGCTTTTTGTCGGACGTATTGAAGGCGCAATACCTTCGACAATTACTCGGGGACTTAGACGATTTTAATTGATAAATTACCATGAGTACTATAGATCGTTTTTGAAGTTGAAGTGATTGGTCATAACATGTGATCAAGCTTTCTTAGGGAGATGTGGAGCCCTTTCTTGGTTGACATTAGTTCACCTGGTGTAAAATGGAGTCCTCTAAAGGAGTCAAGTTAATTTTGCGGTCAAGTTGAGCATCGTTTAAGTGCTAGGGAATGAGCATACTTACGGGTCTCCTAAGAGGCTTTATAATAACTGCAAGATGAAATGCAGAGTCACTGGACTCATATATTTTCCTTTGAATATTTATTAAGTATTGAGACGTCGTCGCCCTTTTCTTTATGAAGATTCAAGGTAGGCTTCATTTTCTTGATGATATATGTGTCTTCTAAGATGTTCCTCGGCGAGTATCTCTAGAGCATTTATGCATACGCCCAAAGGGAGTCGATAATGGACTTTTTGAATGGGCTTTCGGAGTTGATAGTGGACTTTTTTAAAGAATGTCATGTGTTCCCAAAGAGATCACATCAAAGATCAAGTTTGTTTTGAATAGCAAGGTATGTAAACGCATAAAAAATAAAGTTTGCTCCGAAGAGCAAGGTATGTGAACGCATAAAAAATCAAGTCCGCTTTGAAGAGTAGGATACGCGAATGCATTAAAGATCAAATTTGTTCCAAAGAGTAGGGTAAGCAAGCGTTTCAAAGATCAGGAATGAGATAGTGCCACCTTATGCTTTATTTAAGTCTAACAATTGCATAACTTCAAATAAAAAGAGATTACTAGCTTAATGCAGAGAAAGACAAATTCTAACTTACTTAAAGGGAATTTGCCGACGATACTAGGGAACTAAAAAGGGCATTATTAGCAATGCTCCCAAGTATTCTGGAGAGGAGCTTTTGAAGTGATTGCTAGCTTGATGCCAGGTTCTCTAAGTATGCTCTTATCATTGTCCTTCTAGTTGTTGTCATGTGGCTCCTTTGTTTGGTTAGCCCTGAGTGTTGTACTTTCAATATTTTTCTCCAAAGTCTGAGGATGTAGTTTAAAGATTTCTAGTATGAGATCAATTATATGAGCTTGTATTTATCTTGATGCCCGAACCAGTGCCTTCCTATTATTGGCCAAGTCTCCGCTAGCTAACCTTCCTAAGATATTCAAGATAACTTTGGTCATATAGAGGTTAATAGGGTTCTATTGTTGTCGCTAGCCTTTAGGCTCCTGGCGTTTATCTCACCATTGCTGGTGGTCCTCACTTCATCTCGTCATAAGATATTTCTATTAATTGTCTAGCCTTTGTGTTGTGTATTCTTTGAGGTGTCCTCTCTAGATTAATCTCTAGATCTCATCCTTCAAATGTTTGCACCATTCAGTGGTATGCCTATTGTAGTTGTGGAAGTGGCACCAGTTGTCCAATCTTGCTTCTTTGGATCCTCCATTGTCTTTCGAAGAGGGTGCTATAAGAGGCAATGTTGCGATGCTACTTTTAAAATTTCTACTTTGGGTGTAGAAAATAGCGTGTAAGTGGTAAAAGCTCGAAGGGCACTGTGTTCTGCATCTATTGGACCCTTATGTCCGCGGTCTCCTTACTTCTTATTGTTGTTATTTTTCTTATCATGCGTTTTGCGCTTATTAGACCCTAGAGCATTGTGGCTTCCTCAATCATATGTACATGTCAGCATGTATTGAGATCTCTCCCAGAGTAGTAGGAGGCTTTCCAGCAATCAATTAACAAAACTTCAAGTGCTTTTAGTTCTATTAGATGATGCCAGCCAGGAGCTCTTGCCTGACGTGGGGAATCTCATGCACTGCTTAGATGAAGTGGTTGAGGTAAGTCCTCAGGGACACTCTATCTTTCAAATTGATGGTGAATAGATACATCTCTATTTTGGGGTATTTACGATTAATGGAGAAGTTATAAAGGAAACACTCTGCCAACACCTCCCATCCAATGATGAATCCATCTAATATCTGGTTGGACCATGTCAGGGCAGGCTTGATGAATGTGGTAGGAAACAACTTGCAGCATACACCTTTGCACAAGTTGTAGCATATACCTTCGCTCAAGTTGTGTAGCTCCATCCTCAATAGAAAATTATTTAAGTGCTCTTGAGGATTTGGAGTACCATCATACTCCGGCAATTGAACAATCTGCACTCTTAGAGGGTGTAACTCTGCTAGGATTGCTAGAGAAAAGGGCTACGCCAAGGGAGAATAGCTGCTAAAGGATGATGTTGGCTTCTTGCTTCTCCATGTGGTTTTAGTATCAAAGAATGTGCTTGAACTCCAATGTCTACTAGCACACGCAGGCTGGATTTCACATTGATTGAAGGGTGTATGTCTCCTTGCTAGGGTAAGAAGGAGGATTAACATCATGCTTAGAGTTAGCTCTTCGCTCGGTTCTCTTCGAGGAGAAAGAAGGACCCCGCCTCCAGCACGAGGGTTGCTTCAATTTCTAGAGGCTACGCTCCTTAGAATATTGGGCGACTAGTTTGGCCGCAACTTGAGTAGTAGCATTCTCCAATAGGGTCTTCAGCATCTCCTCAGTCATAGATAGAATAGGATATCTAGAATGAGGTACATGTTGCACATGCGCCTCCTCGGGTGCAAGTTGTGTGTTAAGAGCTTGCTCTAGCTCTAATCATGGTAGTGCTCCAACTTGGTGGCTATCTACATTCTCCAATATGGGGGCCGCTTGGTTGCTAGGTGATGAGCTCTTATCTTCATTTTCATCCTCAATGTTCCTTCTTGTTCCTTTGAGTTTCCCACAAGCGGCACCAAAATATGTTATTCGAAAATTGAGCTATGTTCTTTTTGAAAAATAGTAGATCTATCGATTCATCTTCTCAAAACGCGTGCAGAGAGGTCTACTCTTCTCAATAATTCTTATGTTCTGAGAAACTTTATAAATGATTTCTTATGCCCAATTTATCTTTAGGACTTGGTATGTATAGACCTTAGTCTTGATATGCCTAAGCCAATTAGGTTTTTGATGGGCTTGACTTATCCTTTAGGCTCTCTAACCCATTTACTCAATTATTTAATTTTGGGTCCATTAGCCTTTTTTAGTTATTTTATCGAATTGCCCTTTAGTCAATGTTCAATAGTATCAATACAAACCCTATAAAGCTTTTCAAAGTTTAAGGACGTGGTGTGGAAAATCTTATTTTCAAAATTAGGGGGTTGTTCAATAATATTTTTTCATTTATTAGATCATTTAGGGAAGAATTTTTCATGTCCATTCATAAAGCATGAATGTTTTATGTGATGCAAATGTAATAGGCATGCGTACTAACTTAAGTCTAATTACTAGTACAAATATTTCATCATAATCAACACCTTCTTATTGACAATAACCTTAGGTTACAAGTCAAACTTTATTTTGACTGATCATATCAGTTTCATCAAACTTATTTCAAAACACCCTTTTGGTACCTACAACTAGGTGATAAGTTGGTTGTTCAACTAGCTACCTAACCTTATTTTCGTCGAATATGCTAGTTTTTCATTCATAGCATCTATCCAAGAGGGATCCTTTAGGGCTTTTTGATGTTCTTAGGTTCAATCAATTATAAAAATAAAGACCCTGACTTGATTTTTTGTTTCTATCCTTGCTTTTGATCTAGTATTTAGACAGCTTGAGGAACACAAATAATTCTATCAGTAGGATGGACTTGAGGTATATTTAAATTTTTGATGTCTTTGTTCAATTTTATCTATCATGTAGTTGGAAAACTTCTTTAGATTAATATCATTATTTAACAGTTTTAGAATCTTCTTGATTTGGTAAGGGTTTAGCTTTAGGAGCATGGAGACATTCATCGAAAGCACAATTTTCGTGCCTAAGGACTTTTAAGTAGAAAACAATTTAATTCACCAAAAGTTACATATATAAATTCTTGTGCAATCCTTTTTGGTTTCTAAAAACATGATATGTTTGGCTGTGGGTTGAGTATACAACAAAAATTCCTTCATCAGATTTAGAATCAAATTTCAAGAGGTATTCCCTATTACTCAAAATAGAACACATATCAAAAAACATAGAAGAAAGATTGTCTCATATTTCTCCATGCCAAAGTTCATAAAGGGTTTTGTTTAAAAATGATCTTAGAAAAAATCAGTTTAAAACATAACAATGAAACATCTCTCCCTAGAAAGATTTTGGAAGTTCGTATTCATTTAGTAGAATTCTTGCATTTTTCTGTAAAATCTAGTTCTCTCTCAATGATACTATTTTGATGAGTTTTTGGAGCAGAAAAATCGTATATATATATATATATTTCATGCTCTTCATAGAATAGATTAAAGTCAACCTCATTAGATTTTATTTTATGACACTTATAATTTTTTAATTCATCAAAAGTTACATGCATAGATTCTTAAGCAATCCTTTTCATTTCTAAAAGCATGATATGTTTTGCTACGAGTTGAGTATACAACAAAAATTCCTTCATCAGATTTAAAATCAAATTTCAAGAGGTATTCCCTATTACTCAAAATAGAACACATATCAAAAAACATAGGAGAAAGATTGTCTCATATTTCTCCATGCCAAAGTTCATAAAGAATTTTATTTAAAAATGATATTAGAAAAAATCAATTTAAAACATAACAATGTAACATCTCTCCCTATAAAGATTTTGGAAGTTTGTATTCATTTAGCAGACTTCTTGCATTTTTCTGTAAAATCTAGTTTTCTCTCAATGATAATGTTTCGATGAGTTTTTGGAGCATAAAAATCACACACACACACACACACACACATATATATATATATTCATGCTCTTCATGGAATAGAGTAATGTCAACCTCATTAGATTTTATTTTATGACACATAATTTTTGAATAAAGTAATGTTTTTAATTTTGTAACCTTTTGAGTAGAGGAATTGACAAACTTAATGTATCATTATTATTAGATATAAACAAAATCAAGTAAAATGAGTACAGTCATCCACAATTTTAAATGCATATTTTTTACTCTTTCTAAAAGCAATTTTCACAAGACCAAAAAGATTGATGTGCAATAGTCTTAGTAGCCTAGTAATAGTGACTTTATTCTTAGGTTTGAATGAAGTTATCTACTCTGTTTTTGGCAAGTGCGATGAACCTTATCCCAAGAAATGTTGATTTGAGGAAGCATATTGACAAGATATTTCTTAGTGACTTGAGAAATGAGTTTAATGTGACTAAAATTGGACATAAGGATAATTTGGTAAATTAACTAAAGATGACATATGGACTTTAAAATAAATCAATTGAGTAAATGGGCTAGAGAGCCCAAAGGACAAGTCAAGCCCATAAAGAATGATAGAAAAACCATAATGGGC
The DNA here is from genome assembly GCA_018894105.1 of Jacaranda mimosifolia. Classification (NCBI taxonomy): domain Eukaryota; kingdom Viridiplantae; phylum Streptophyta; class Magnoliopsida; order Lamiales; family Bignoniaceae; genus Jacaranda; species Jacaranda mimosifolia. The sequence goes on along the minus strand of CM032128.1, from coordinate 14,135,714 downwards.
CTTAGCTCATCAAGACAAAAAGTCTACAATACCTAATCTCGAAGAGAAATGAGAAACAAGAAATCATTTACAAAATTTTTCAGAGTGGAAGAAATCTCAAGAATAGTAGATCTTTTTGCATGCATTACTAATAAGACAAACCGACACTCTACTATTTTTCAAAAAGGACCTCATTCAATTTCCAAATAGCAATGTTGTCTTTGGGAAACTCAAAGGAAAAAGAAGGAACATTGAGGATACAGATGAGGTCAAGAGCTTGTGAAAACCTAGCAACCAGGTGGCCCTGACATTAGAGAATATGGGGAGTCACCAACTTGGAGTGCTGCCACGATAGGAGCTGGAGCTAATTCCTAACGCACAACCTGTGCCAAAAGAGACACATACACAACAGATACCTCTTTCTAGAGATCCTATTCTACCTATGACCTAGGAAATACTAAAAACCTTATTGGAGAACACTACTACTCAAGTTGAGGCCAAAGCAGTCACTCCCATAATTGTAGGAATCCTTGTATCAGAGCCAAGGTCTTCTTTCTCTCTTGAAAGGATTGAGCCAAAGAGACAACTCCAAGCATGACGTCACTCATCCTTCTTTGCCTAAGCAAAAAAACACGTAACCTTCACTTTGAGCAGACTCTGCCCCATGCATGACAGCTAACATCAGAGTCCAAATGCGTCCTTTGGAGCTGTACCCTTTAGTTGCTGCTCTCCCTTACCTATGCCCATTCTCTCCAACCATCATGGTGGAGGTAATCTCTCTTGGAGTAAAATAGTCCAACTATTGGAGTATGATGACATTATAGGCCCTCAAGAAACCTAGACAATTTTCTAGTGAAAGTATAACTCCACAACTTAAGTAAACCTACACACTGTAAATGTTCCGTACCACACTGGATGGGAGGCATTGACGCAATGTTTCCTCCAAAACTTCTCCATCAACTGTAGATATTCAAAAGCAACAGCATGTCCGTTCACCATCAAATAGAAAGATGGTGAGTCCTTGAGGATTTATCTCAACCGCTTTGTCCAAGCAGTGCACGAGCTCCTCCACATTGGGCAGGAGCTCCTGCCTAGCATAATCTAGTAGAACTTGAAGTACCAGAAGTTTTGAGAGTCGATTACTGGGGAACCCTTTTCTACTCTATAAGGGCTTCTTGTACGCACAGAGAAGTATTTCAAAATCGAGGAAGCTGTGACCCCTCAAGTGACGATAAGCTTAAGGTGCATAAAGAAAGTGTCACTGTTGGAAGAAGTCAAATGAACCAAAATGCGGTCCCTCACAAACAACCCTTCAATACACTCCCTTAGGCATCTCCACAGCAGAAATACTCCTGATCGCTAAGCAACAAGGCTCGATTAAGTGGCCTCTAAAGATCATAGAGAATCCAAATAGGCATAAATTCTCAAGGTACTATAACTTTCACCATAGTCGTGGTCATACTACAAAAGAATGCCATAATTAGAGAGATGAGATAGAAAAGCTAATCCAGTGCGGCTATATGAGAGAATATATGGGTCGAAGGCGGAACAACCCTAAAAAGGAACACATACCAGAAAAAAGTGGTGATCACCTAAGCTTACCTTGCAAAGGACTAGAGTTAAAGGAGACATCCATATGGCATGAAGCCACACTCAAGAAAGTATCTGAAGAAAGAGATGCCATCATCAACAACTCAGTTCATGCAGCAAGAGTAAGATAAGTTTTATTTCCATTAATTTGGGTGAAACTTACATTGTAAACAAAAGTTGGTTCCATTACATTATGAATCTTTCTACATATATGTTCCTTGAAGAATAACAGCTACTTGCAAAAATAATAGTTTTGTTGGAGTTGTTAAGTAGCTTCTTCTATGGAACAACCTTCTCATCAGAGTCCCCTAAGTGGCTCATTTCACGAAATAATCATTTCGCAAGAGTCTTAAAGTAGCTTCTTCCATGGAGCAAACTTTCTATCGAAATCTCAAAGTGGCCCCTTCCACAGAGCGACCTTTTTGCTGGAGTCTTGAAGTAGCTCCTTCTACAAAATAACCTTTCCATTGGAGACTTGAAGTGGCTTCTTCCTCATAAGAACATTTTTGCTGAAGTCTCGAAGTGGCCCCTTTCACATAAAATACTTTTCTGTGGGAGTACCAAAGTGGCACTTTTCATGGAACAAAAACTTTCTATTGAAGTCCTAAAGTGGCTCTTTCACTAAAAGACCTTTCCACCGAAGCCTAGAAATGGCTCCTCCTATGGAGAGATCTTTCTATTGAAATCTTAAGAAATTCCACCAATTACTCCATTCGAGAGTATGTGGCTCGCCTAAAAAAATCCATTACCAATTCCCTATGGGAGTATGTGGTGCTCTATAAAAAAGTCCACTATCGGCTTCCTTTTGGAGTACACGGATCGATCTGAATACATTTATGTTGGAATAGTGCTTGGCAAGCCAATAGGATTGGCCTTGTAAAGCTATTTCCTTGTAAAATAATCTTGATTGAATGATATTCTTTATATAAGCATCTTCATCTTATGCTCTTTATCTCTTCACTTGTATTTGGATGAAGCCCTTAGATTACTCATGAATACGAGACTTGGTTTGGTGACCATGGAATGAGTCTTACACAATTGTGATCTTAAATCTTCCAAGTCATAGGATCTTAAGAGATGTGACATCTAAGATCCGGATAGACTTGCACTAATGATGCATAAATCCAAGAGTTGGATATTGCTATGTTCCATGAGCAACCGTATGAGATATGGGTACATGTTAGTGGGTGCTTGTTAGAGAACAAGGCACTGAAGGTCCACTGGAGAATCCACTAGATAGCCGGAGTGGCAAGTCAGTAGTGGTAAGTTCTCCAACTTACGCTAGTGTATATTATTAGTCTCTGATATGAGGATCCATGATAACCTTGTGTTTGGTCCTCATGCTTTGACTCTTCATTGACCACTTAGTGGGTCTTTCGTGTTGAGGTTGGGTATGAGCTACTTGGCATGGAGGTTTGTGAGATCCAAGATAGAATTCGATTCCTCTCTTTTGTGAAAAGTGAGTATATCTCATATGTATTCTATAATGATCGATTCCTAGAAATCCTTGCGCAAAGTGGTGTGACAATTTGAAAAAAGAGTTTTCCAAAGATGAGGTCGCACAAGGGAATCGAACATTAGGAATAGAGACATAGTATCGAGGCTATTAGGGAGCTGACAAATATCTTGCCCTAAGCCTCTTTCGAGAGATAGAAGACGGAAAGACCGTATTTGCATGGTACGTGTAGAGCTACAATAGTTCTCCAAAAGCATTCATTTCGGCCAATTAGTTGGGCTCCATGGGCTTGCGGTTGGACATCAACCATGAAGATTAGATACTCTTTAATTAATGAGATTAATTAAATTGAGTCGATTAGTTTAAAAGTTGTTTTAAACTAAAATGAATATATGATATTCAAAAGTCACAAAGAGTTGTGAGCTCATGTCCAATGAATGGTAAAACCTATTGGGTCATACACAAAAGTCAATTAACCTCTTAGTTATTGGATCAATTTTCTAAAAGTTAGAGAATCACTCCAATGTGACCAATTTTTGAGGTGCCAATTTGAAGGTCAAATAAGTGTTAAATTAATCAACTAATTTAAGGCTTGAATTATTTGGTGCCAAGTGACAATCAATTGGTCAAGTTAATTTAAGGAGTTAAATTAACAAAATTAACCTTGTTTGACTTGAGAGTTTAGTCAAAGATTAATTAATTAAATTAAAGTGTTTAATTTAATTAATGAGAAGAATACATTTTGGAGAGAAAATTCAAATGAAAGGTTCATTTGAATTAGCATCTTAATAAATTTGAAATTAGACTTCAAATATAATTAAAATACACATAAAATTCAAATGAGATTTGAATTCAAATTGTGACCTTGGCACCCTACTTGGCCGCCACCCTCATGGAAGGTGTGATGCCAATTGTCAAACTTCAATTTATTGAGGAATATTTTGGAAGACACCTACGTCATCAAGCAAGCGAAGCCCATCTTGAATCCTCATAAAGATGAAGGGTGGCAACGCCTCAATACTTAAAAAATATTCAAAAGAAAATCTCAAAGTCTAGTGACTCCACAAGTCATCATGCATTTATTATGAAGCCTCCTAAGAGACCCATAAGTACACTCACCATCATCTCAACACCTAGCATATGCTCAACTTGAGCATTTAATTAACTTTCCCCATTGGAGGACTATGCTTTGCGCAAAGCTGACTAAGACCAACATAAGGGAGGCTCCATGTTTCCTTAAGAAAGATTCATCACATGTTACACACGTAGTTACTTCAACTTCCTAAACATCTTAAAGTGTTTAGGTGCTTGATCAATAGAATTCCTTAAGTCCCCAAATGGCTATTAAAGAGATCATGCTATCATAAGTTAGACAAAAACAACATAAATGACAACAAATCAAGAAAAGAGAAAAAATGACCCGCGAAAATGCCCTATGTGGGTATCTAAGCCTTGCACCTTGTGCAGGCACATAAGCTTGGTGCCCAACTAGCAACTAAGATGGGCACCCTGGCCTAACACCCCGTGGATGCCTAAGTTGGGTGCCCTAGCCTAGCATCCCATTAGCCTGGTGCCCTACAGGTATCCTGAGCCTAGTGCGGTACAAGTGCCAAACTGCTCAAGTTCAGTTCTTCCGGTGTGGATATTTGAGATACATTTTTTCCTTGATACTTAACGAGAATCCTCATTTCAAAGTGCAAATATGCCAAGTCAATCATAATTCAATTAGCAAGTGCTTGCATAAACACAAAATGAGGAAGAATAAAGTAAATTCTATTGAACTAAAACGAGAGAGACAAAAAGATATCTGGTTAACATTTGGCCTTTGAAAGTAAACAACGATAGTAGTAGGAGATGCTAAATAATGTCAATAGTGTCAAAATCTTAAACATAAATCTTACTTGCTACAACTACCATACACATATCTCACTTCTGTATAGCTGTACCGACTGGCTCTTGCATCATCGCCTCCGCATCTATCGCCTTAAAAACTTTTCAAAGCCCTTATATTCCTTGATTGTACCCTTATGAGCCATGTTTACAAGTGTCATCCCACCAGTGGGATATAGGAACTTTTCCTTACTCTTCATTACTTTAGCGAATCTCACCTTCAAGGGCTTATATTTCTTTAGCGACTTTTCTTTACGTCGTTTCACCATCGTTATAGATCCCTCCACTCAGTGAGATCTCCATCCTACTAAGTTCTACCTCTAAATTCATGGTAAACTTTAATTTCACAAAGGAGATGATATGGCGCCCCTTGAAACTCTAACTTTTGCAACAAGGACACAAGATTTGGCGGTACGACAAATGCAGAGTTGCTTTGTCTTTAGCTAATATTTAGCCATTTAAAAAGAGACAAGGAAGGCTTATGTAAACCACAATTGCTGAGAGCCCTCTTGAAGATGCCCACTAAAAGATACTCTCATAAAAAGGTCATAACTACGCCAAGCAGAAGAACCATCAGAGCACATAGTGTTATCTTCGCAACAAGACCTTCACATGTCGTACAAAATAATGTAATGAGATCATGTGTCCCGAAAGGTCCTTAGAAAACCCCCTCCATGAAGCACTTTAAAAGGCTTCTGGAACAAATTAATCCTGCATGAGAACCTAAGAGATGTTGGGAATGTAGAACTCTACCAATAAAATTTTGAAGTTATTCGCTGAGTGAAAGCTCCATGAAAATTCTGAGAGATCATCAAGATACCAACCTTCATAAAAAACTCTAAGTTATGGTTGATGGCACCACCCGAACAGCCCAAAAACTCCTCAAGTGCCCAAACACAATACTGGGCACTCGAACATGACTCCGAGCGACTAAGCATGACATTAGGCTTCCAAATGCGGTGCTAGATGCCCAAGTGCATCACCCAGTGCTTGACCAAGCAAGCAATGCATTCTTGAACTGTGTAAACACTATCTCCGCGTACCTAGTAAGTGTTATCCTTGTTGTGAATCTATGAACTCCAACCCAAATGTAGTATAGGACTCTAACTTATATCTTATCCCACTTTCGACATCCTGCTCTCAAGATATAATTGTCTTTTAAGTTAATATGCCCAAAAAGTTTTACAGACCTTAACGAGTTAGATAGAAGCTCGCAAAAACTGAAGCACAAATAAAGAAAAAGAGAAAGACATCACCTTGAGAACTTATCTCTTAAATCACCAATGAGGCATGCTCTTCACGACCATACCCTCAAATTTTTTATCTAAATCCTTGGATGAATGTAAGGCAACTAGTATGATGCCACATAAAGAGCGATAAGATAAGAAAACTGATCAAACCTCAACCTAGGAAAAGTTGAGTAGATGCACTTGACTTAATTAATGAAACAACGTCAAAGACCTCTCGAGCATGAAATGCCCATGCTAACTTTCCTAAGTTGTTCACAGAATGCAAACTTTTGGTTAACGTCCTTGACATCCCTTGGCACACTAGTCCTAGCCCTTAGAAACTCTCCTAAGTCCCTTAAAAAGTTTACAAGGTGTCTTAAGTCCTCCTTTAAGTGCAAAAACATTATCAATCATCTCAGAAAATTTTTGAAGTAGAGAAACTTTGCAGCAAAGTCTAAGTCCCATGTAAATATCAAGCATAAAGTGGATACCCTCAGGTGCTCGATGTTGACACTTGGCGGACACCCAACAGTAGGCACTTGACATTGATACTCTCATTTCTTCTCTCTTTCTCAAAGTTAGATTCAACCTCGATCGTAACTTGAATCGATACCCCTCATCATATTTCAATCTGCATGATTTCACTCGAAAATTCGCCTAAGTCTTGGATAATATCATACAAAATTATCCTAAGTCCTAAAATAACAGCAACACAAAGTTTTTCTAGGTCTACCTATGATGTCACACTATCCATTGTCATAAGAGTGACTAAGTTCTGCACTAAGAACACTTCTGCAAAATGCTCACATGCCTCCTTGCCTAAGCGCGAACACATCATTCTAAGGGAGCTTATCTAAAACTAGCACAATCATGCATTCTTCTTCTAGCGCGGCACCTCGTTACTGACATCATAACAACAGTAAAAATTTTCTAAGTCCCTAGATGACTATACGCAAGACCTTCTTAAGCTACTAAACGTCTGATATATGAAACTCACCTAAGTCATTAGGTGAATACTACATTGAGCTTTACCAAGTTTCCTAACATACGCCTTGAATTGTGCTTACGATGATTAAGTGAATTAATAATATCATTTATATGAATTAACATAAGGTAATAATCAAAGTAAAACTGTATATTAAATTTTTAATATGAAAATAAAATTTGCTTATTGAAAATATGTGGGCTTGATGATGTGCTAAAATTGGATATAAGGATAATTTGGTAAATTAACTAAAGATGGCAAATGGACCTTAAAATAAATTAATTGAGTAAATGGATCAGAGAACCCAAAGGATAAGCCAAACTCATAAAGAAGAGCAGAAAAACCCTAATGGGCCTACGCACAGCAAGACCAAAAGTCTATAAATACCAAGTTCTAAAGAGAAAAATCTATAAATACTAACTTGAAAACATTCACTCACAGTTATGTTTCCTTTGATTTCAAGTTTTAGTTCAAAAATCTACTTTTTTAGAGATGTATTTTTTAAAAGATATTCATTTTTCTTCTTTTTCACTTTCAACGGTGGTGGTTTTTCTAGTTATAACATGATCTAGCTCATCTTGTCATTAGAAATGTTCTTTACTTTTTCTACAAGAATGACAACTTTAATCTTAAATAGTTTCAGAATTTATTAAAATCTTAATCAAAATCTTTCATTATTGGAATCATAGCATTCGGAGTCAGAAAAATAGTTTACTTCATTTTGGACTTCTCATTGTTAGAGTCATCCCATATGTGTACTATTGCCCTAGGTTTTGTCTTGTTAGCATTCTTTTGCAACTTTGGACATTTGGTTTTACATGCCCTAGTTCTTGGCATTTGTGGTAGTGAATTTTGTTTTGATCTTTGTGATTTTTAAATTGGTTTTTCTTTGATTTGACTTATATTTTTTGAACCCTTTCTTGAAGTTGGACAATTGCCTTAGTCTCCACGATATTATAGCAATTCCCAACACGATCTTCATCTAGGTCCTTCTGAATTTCTAATTTGGTTTTATACTTGGAAATACATTCTCTTGATTTTTGTCTCAAAACTTTCATAATTGCTTAGGATTATCATTTCATGTGATGTGAGGGATCGAACGAGTTCTCCTGCAATTATTCAATTGAGATCTCAAGCTTCATGGGTAGCACTCACCTTTGGTATCCATTCTCGATGGAGAGATCTCAGGATCTTTTAAACTTGTTCATCCTCATTGATTGATCTTATGAGGCCAAATATTGGATTTACAATCTCCATAAGTCATGTGTACATTTAAATTGTGCTTTCATCTACTTTCATTTTGATCATTTCATAATTGTGAATGAGGAAAGCGATCGTTTCCTATTGAACTTGACTGGTACTTTCATAGGTAACCTTTGCATAATCACATATATTTTCTTGATGCACACATACTTACCCTATTGTATTTTTCTTTTGTGAGCGCACACAATATGAGACTTTTAATCGTTATATTCAAGGATGCAAGTATCTTATTCTTAGTAGTTAGCTCATGCCCATTTTTTGGAATAATTTGATTGTTCATGTTTTTTATTGGTATTGTTTGTCCTTCATTAATAATGAAATACTCTTGCATTTGATTTTTTGGTGTAACCTAATTCATTCTATTTGAACACTAGTGGTTGAGTGTGAGGATGTCCTTCTGCAAAACCATCGAAGTTGTGAGTAGCTATTAGGATCTTTAACTCGAGTTGGTAGACTACGCAAATGAAGATGGGGTTTTATTGCCAATTTAGAGTGAAAAAGAGAAGTGAATTGAACTTTGTAAAAATTTTAATGCTGTAGAAGAATATGATCAAATATTTTATTTTGATAAAAATGGATTTTCTTTCTGTATAGAAAGTGCAATGTTTTCTAACTAACTAGGACTTGAACTAATGGTTCCAGTAATACTTTCAATTAATGTGGCAATGAATAATAGTGATAAAGTAGACAACATGCAAGATACGAGTTATAGTGATTGGACAAAAACTTTTGTTCATTATCTAAGCTTTCGCTTAGAATTTTAAAACTATCAAATAAAATAAATTAGTAAAGATTGATACAAGTGATGGACAAGCAATTTGGTCGAGGATTTTAAAATGTCAATTTTAATAAATAAGTAAAGATTAATACAAGTGATATACAAGTAATTTGTCAGATAAACAAGTACTAGAATGTAAGCTCCCGGAAGGAAGGAAGTGAAATCCCAAAGGAGAGAAGTTAAATTGTTAAAGAGGAAAAGGGAGACAAATAAACTGCTAGAAAGGGGAAAAAAAGATGAACTCCTGAAAAGAAGGATCCTAAAACTTCTACAGGTTAGAGCAACAAACTCCCCAAAGGGAGATGAATTCTAGAGCAGCTAAGTTGGAACTAGCTTACAAGAACTTGCTAGAAACTTGAACACGTAATCTATTGACTGGTATGAGGGCACGACTACAAAGATATAAAGTCTCAAACTCTATTTCCTATACCAAAATTATGCCAATACACGGTTGCTTCCGATGGCTATAATGTTGCAACTCCTCTTTACTAGAAGTTACCTCAAGAAAACAATAAACAACAAAGTTAACCAATATATATAAAAAATTTAATCACAATAAAAGCTTTCAACATATTTAACAATGTGTATCATGAGCTCTATTCTTTCACTCAAGCAACTATTCTTTTCTATTTGATGCTGCTTGGAAATGAAGGGAGGTCTTTTATGAAAAATAGCAAAGTGCCAGTTTATCATCTGTGAAACACACTCAGAGAGCTCTTCTCTTCTCAAAAGTTCTTCGACTTTGAGAATTTTTGCAAATGATTTCTTGTGCCCAATTTTCTCTTAGATTCTGTATTTATAGTTTTTAATCTTGATGGGCTAATGCTATTAAGGTTTTCTACCCTTCATAGGCTTGACTCATCCTTTGGGCTCTTTGGTCCTTTTACTCAGTTAATTAATTTTGGATTTATTATGTTTCTTAATCAATGTACCAAATTATCCTTATAGTAAATTTTTAACAGTATCATCAAGCCCCCTATTTTCAATATAAAATTTTTAGTTTCTTTTAAAAATATAACATAAAGTTTTATTTTAATTTTTATCTTATGTTAATTCATAAAAACGATATTATTAATTTGATCAATCATTGCAAGTATAACTAATAGCGTGTATTAAGAGACTTGGTGAAGTTTAATGTAGCATTCACCTAAGGACATAGATAAATTTTGAGTGTTGTGTTGTTTATAACAAGGTGATGTGCCAAGGAAACACATGATAACATGAGCTTTAGGGTGATCTCCCTTAGAGGAATGTGCTCGTGCTTGCACGAGGGAGTGCTCAGTTTCTTGTAAGAGCATCCTTGTGAAAGTAGGAGATAGACAAGGATCCATAAATTAAAATCAAAATAGGGCAAAATTTAACTTGTTGTCTCCAACCCAATGATCTATCAACATGCCTTAACTTAAGATCTAAAGGCTGGAAAAATAGCTTCGAAGAAGGAATCAAAGAGTGAAGAAGATCTTCAAATGGATTCCTCCAAATCAAGATTAACTAGCTTATCTTCTTAGATTTGATTCCTCCACACCAAGGCCTCCAAAAATTAGCAACTTTTGCACACAATATTAGCTCCAATACGGCCTCTTGATGATCGAAAAAGAGGAGGAAAATAGCTCCAAAAAGTCGCCCAAGCAAGCTTCAAAACCGGCCATAATATGAGGTTCAATCTTCCAATTCTAAGCTTCTAATGTTAGTCCACACACCTAGGAAGGTCTCTCAAATCCACACACTCTTTGCTAGAGAAGAAATAAGGAAGAAGATGAAGGATGTGGCGGTTTTCGCGATGAGGGACTCAAGGACTCAACAAATGAGTTGTGCTACCTTCTTCGAGGGAAAAAAAAAAAAAAGAAAGCTAGGATTAACTCTCTGTATGGCTGTCTACATGCTCTATTTATAGGAAAGGATAGGACCATCCACACAAGTGCCAACTTGCCAACTTGCTAAATTCTCATCTAGCTTGAATTTGGATTTTTAATTTTACAAATTAAAAATACCAATTCACTTAATTCAAATGGACTTTTCCATTTGATTTTCCCTCCAAAACTTGAATTCCCTACATAATTAAATTAACATTTTAATTTAATTAATTTAACTCGTTAAGTTAATTTGACTAATTAAAGTTTCATATGGCACAAATTAAATTAATTCCTTAATTTAATTAGCACAATTTAATCTTTAAATTATTTTGATTACTTTAACACTTAAATTAATCAAACCAAAATGACCAACTGACAATTAGCCAACTTGTTTTCTCTCCCTTTAGGCAAAATTGCCCACTGAGTAATTTTCTAATTCCTTAGAAAATTCCTTTTATCAAATAAGATTTTCCTTAGGGTTTTGTGTGTAACCCATTAGGTTCATCCATTCATTAGACATGGCTTCACAACTCTTTGTGATATTTTTAATATTAAAATATTTGAATTAATTTAAACTCATTTAAACTAATAACTATTTCAATTAATCTCTATTAATTGAAGAGTCCCCAATCGGTCGACATCTAGCAACAAGCCCATGGAGCCCAACTAATAGGATGAATGAGTTATATCTATATGAACCATTATAGCTTATGTCTACCATGCAAATATGATCTTTCCGTCTCCTATCTCCCGAAAGAAGCCTAGGGCAAAATATTTATCGATTTCTTAATAGCCTCGATAATTATGTCTTCCACCTTATCACCTCAACTTTAGAAAATACATTTTTCAAATTGCCATATTAACTTGCGCAAGAATTTCTTAGAATCTATCATTATAGAATACATAGGAGATGCACTCGTTCTTCACAACAACAAGGAACTGAATCCCATCTTCGATCTCACAAACCTCTATGTTTAAGTATCTCATGCCCAATCTAAACCTTGGATGACATACTATGTGGTCAGGGCAAAGTCAAAGCATAAGGACTTAAACACAAGGTTACTATGGATCCTCAAGTCAAATGACTAATTATATGCACTATCGTAAGCTTTGAAAATTCTCCACTACCAATTTGCCACTATAGCTATCTAATGGATTCTCTGAGCAGGCCTTTAGTGAACTCGTTCTCTAACAAGCACCCACTAACATGTATCTATGTCTAACATAGATTGCCCATAAAATGGGGCAATATCCAACCTTTTGGAGTATGTATCGTTAGTGTAAGTTTATCCGAATCTTATATGCCCTTTCTCATAAGATTATATGACTTGGAATGTTTAAAATCTTGACATTAGAGACTTATTTCTTGATCACCATCATATGCATGACCAAGTCCCGGAGTCTCGTATGATTTAAGGGTTTCAACCAAATACATGTGAAGTATAAATAGTATAAGATGAAGATGGCCATTTTATAAGATATCATTTAATCAAGATTATCTTACAATTAGAGTAGTATTTCCATGCCAATATTAATTGGTTGCATGGCATTATTCCAACACCTTAGTGTAGTACTTAGTTATTCTTACAACAAAGGGTAATTGATGTCATAGGTAGACTTAGAAAAATTTCTTGCAAATGAAATATGTGTCTTTGAAGGCATCGGGGGCATCTTTCCAAGGTTTATACTTTATAAGCGATTTAGAGGACTATATCCATATGTTTCGCATTTGGGTAGACTTTGTCTAATCTTGATCCTTGAAGGGTATTTTTTAGTGTCCACAAAGAGTAAGCTCTTCCAGATGGACTTAGAATTATAGACTTAGAACTATGTAGAAATATAGACTTAGGATTATGTAGACTCTGCTTCATACGAGTTTTAAAGTTTCATGTTAACCTTGTGTAAGTTAGAGGTACATGTGTAGATTTACACGTTGCAGTAAGGTAGAGACACGCATCATTATGCATTTTGCATAAGATTTGATTTCTATGAAGTTTTAGCTTTCGACGACTGTTTGGGACTACCAGTGGAGTTATGTGTTCTCCAAAGTATTTAGCCATTCTTTTTGAGTTTGTGAGATTGTTTTCGCAACTAAGAGGGCACAGAAATGAGTGCCTGAGAGGCACATTTTAGTGGATGGCTACAGGGGAGAGTTTGCTTACTGGAAATCATTCAACCCCCTAGGTTGATGAGATGCGTACTCTGTGTCTTTTTTTGGTACGGCCAAGTACTGCCATTGAAGAGTTCAAGTTGGTGCATTTCGGGCTCGTTCACAGAAGTGGCCACTTATCTACAGGCAACTTGACTTTTTAACGCTGGCTAGGGTAAGGGACTTTCCTCCTAATGTTTATACCAAAGTTGTTTTGTAGATTCTCACCATGAAGTAGGAGAGGTTGCTTTCAGTATTGATCACATATGAGGTGTAGTTAGCGAGTACGATTGAGGAAAGTTGGACTCTTTTTTCAGTTGAATGAGATAGTTGCTGGCGACTTTGTTTAAGTAAGTATTAATCTCGTTATTTTGATTTTTTCCCTTCTTTTCTTTTCTCCGCAGTGTTGTATACATTTTTATTCCTACGTATCTTTGCATCCTTAAGTACTGGGGTGGAGCTTATTTGAGCAAATGTCTCATCGAATAGAGGATGCTATTTAATGATGACATACTTTAAGGATGATGCTATTAAAATGGTTAAATAGTGGATTCGAAAAGAGAAGAGCTGACCGAGCTGTTAAAGAGCATGAGTGCTTAAAGACAAGGTATACGAAGGAGGTCAGGAGTGAGGAGAAACTCATAAACTCCTTAGTAGAGGGACCCTCTTAGATGTTGCTCGCAAGGATGTGGTCAAGGAATTCAAGGGTATTGATGAGTCATTCAAGGTGAAAAAAGGAATAGCTGACCAAGAGGAAGAGCTGACCAAGCTGTTAAACGTGCATGAGTATTTTAAGATATGTTAAGGAGGTGAGAAGTAAGGAGAAACTCATAGACTCTTTTATTGGAGGGACCCTCCTAGATATTGCTCGCAAAGATGTGGTCAAGCAATTCAAGGGTGCTGATGAGTCCTTTAAGGTAGTTGAAATGAAAGCAATGATGATCTATGAACAGACTATCCAGAATTGCCACCATATTTTGAATGAGATTAGGCGGTACCCCGTAAAAAACTTGTTGATATTAGATCCCACTATCTTAGTTAACCTTACTGCTAGAGAGCTCTAGGAAGATCCTGGAAATGGGTTAGAAACTATGGTGGGAGAACCAGGACAAGCAACTTCATAAGAATGAATGGCAGTACTTCATTAAGATTTATGTTCAGGACTTTATTGTCTCTTTCATTTCGGTTTCAATAAAGTTTCTTCACTTTTGCTTGTTTTTTGTGTCCATGTAAACACTTAGTCAGTTGAGCGATTTATTGATCTTGTGTATTTTAGATTTGAGGAATTAAGTAAAGGGCACAAGGTAATGCCATCATTAAATATTGAGGGAGATGACGCGTCTCGAGCAACCACATAGGGCGCCCTTATGGGTTTCTCTCTTCTTCTTTTTTGACATAAGCCTTTGCTAGGCTTGTTAATGGCACAATACTTTTGTTGATTGCTTGGGAATTTACAAAATTTGTTTAGTAGACTCGCATAAGTATTTTTACGAATTTTATAAACTTGAAGTGACTGTTGTAGTCGCGAGTGTCACATATAGTGGAATTAATATCCTAGGGAGTTGTAGAGCCCCATTTTAGTAGCATTAATTCACCTTGTGCGGGGTAAAATCCTCCAAGGGAGAAAAATTAGTTTCACTCCCGAGTTGGACAGATATTAGAGTTTAATTATCATGATGAAGACGAATGTATTTATAAGTCTCCTAGGAGACTTCATAGTAGGTGAATAGTAACTTAAGGAGTTACTTAACTTGGAGAATTCTTTAGTTTTTTTTAGTATTGAGATATTGCCATCTTTATCATCGTTAGGAATCAAGATGGGCTTCTTTTAATTGCGTAGTGCCTACTGAGGGCAATGCAATGGATTTTTTCAGCTCGAGTACACATGCCCTCGGAGGACCTTTTATGGGTTTTTATAACATATTCCCGATGAAGACTGCAATGAGTTTTTTAGAGAGGTTGCCACGTATTCCCGTACTAGTCTATAGTGGACTTTTTCAGAGAGGCTGCCACATACTCCCAAGGGAGCCTATAGTGGGCTTTGGCAAAAAAGTTTTTTCTGCAGAAGGAGCCAACTTCAGCACTCTAGTGGAAAAGGTTTGTGCAAGCAGTTGTGACTCATCAAAAGAGGTGGATATATAGGAAAACTTCATAATGCTTCATTGGATAAATAAAGGGCACTTAGTGGTCATCTATAGAATAAAACTGGTTTTTATTCATGATGTAAATTTAGCTTAGGTCAATAGAAATGAAACTTCGCTTGTTGGATAAAGCAACTAAAAAGGATAAGGAAATTATATTGTAAGACGCTTGAAATAGACATGGTTATTGAAATTATGGGCATCTCCTATTCTTATTGCATGGACTGAGTTGTTGATAACGACATCTCATTTGGACGTCTCCCCCGACTCTAATCTTTTGACGGGTAACTATGGGTGGTCTCCACTCACTTTTGGTTTGCCTTATTTTTAGGATTGTTTTGCCTTCAGCCTATGTATTCTTTTAAGTAGCCATGTTAGATCAACTTTTTTATCTCATCCCTCCAATTATGGCATTCCTCAGTAGTATAGCCCGGGCCTACAACATCCTTGATCTAGATGAACTTCTCCACGTGCCAAGCTTTTTTCTAGAGTAGTAGCGGATTTTTGTCAATTGACTTCCAAAACTTCATGTGCTTCAGGTTTTGTTGGATAATGCCAGGTAAGAACTCTTTGTTGGCATGGGGGATCTCGTGTATTGCTTGGACAAAATAGTTAAGGTAAGTCCTCATGAACTTCCATCCTTCTGCTTGATGGTGAATAAATATGTCGTTATTTTGAGGTATCTACAGTTGATGAGATGTTCTGAAAGAAGTATTGTGCCAAAGCCTCCAAACTAATAAAAGATCAAACTAGCATTTGGTTGAAATATCAAGGCACAATTGATGAGTGTAGTGTGGAATAACTTGCAATAGACAGCTTCACTCAAGTAATAGAGTTCCATCTTTGCCAAAAAATTATCTTCGTGCTCCTGAGGGTTTGCAGTATCATCATACTTCAGTAATGGGTTATCTTCGCTCCAAGAGAAAGTGCTCCTGCCAACATGGCTGGGGAGAATGGGTTGTGTGAAGGGAGAGCAATAGCTAAATAGTGGTATTTTCTTCCTACTCCTCCAAATGGTTGTGGTATTAAGGAATGCATTTAAACTTCAATGTATGCTAGAACACATAGGGTGGAATCCACTTTGAGTAAAGGTTATGTATCTCCTTGCTAGGGTAAAGGAGGAGGTACGAC
Organism: Jacaranda mimosifolia; assembly: GCA_018894105.1. Lineage (NCBI taxonomy): Eukaryota > Viridiplantae > Streptophyta > Magnoliopsida > Lamiales > Bignoniaceae > Jacaranda > Jacaranda mimosifolia. The sequence goes on along the minus strand of CM032128.1, from coordinate 14,119,270 downwards.
ATCATACTCAGATATGACTCTTTGCTCAGTACTCTTTAGAGAGGAAAAAGGCCCTTAACTTTGGTGTGAGGATTGCTGCTACTCCTAGGGGTAGTGCTCTTCAGCGTATTGGGTGACTGCTTTGTCCCCAGCTTGATTAGCACTCTCCAGTAGGGTTTTTAGCATCTCTTAGGTCACAAATAAAATAGGATCTCTGGAAGGAGGTGCCCATTGCGCTGGCATCTTCATTGGTCAAGTTGTGCGTTAGGAGTTGGCTCTAATGCTGGGTTTAATGGTACTTTAGATTGGTGACTCTCCACATTCTACAAGGCTGGGCCCACCTAATTGCTAAGGTTACGAATCTCGATCTCATTTGCATCCTTTGCATTTTTGCTTCATTCTTCAAAGTTTTTCCATAGACGGTGTCAAAATGATGTTGCTTGGAAATTGAGCAACATTCTTTTTGAAAAATAGCAGAGTGTCGGTTCATCTTCTCTAGAAGGCATGCAGAGAGATCTTTTCTTCTCGAAAGTTCTTCAATTTTGAGATTTTTTTGCAAATATTTATGTGCCCAATCTCTCTCTTAGAGTTGGTATTTATAATTTTTAGTCTTGATAGGCTTGGGCCCATTAAGGGTTTTTTTGTGCACTTTTTATTGGCTTAACTTGTCCTTTAAGCTGTTTAGCCTTTTTATTCAGTTGATTAATTGTGGACTTATTATCTTTTTTGATCAATTTACCAAATTGTCCTTATAGACAATTTTCAACAGTATCAGTATTAATGAGTGCAAAGGGTAGATAATATATGAAAGAAACAATCTGTTCATTTGATTGTTATCATACTTCTATGTGGAATGAGTCGTTGCAATATTTTCCATGTTTAACTCGTATAAGATCATATTTCCTTAAATTTAACCACCATAAGGAACATGTGCTTAATAATGTTGCTTTCCTTGTTTAAATGATTTAGAAGACAATTGCCAAGTTTGGAGCAAAATAGAATCTAAATAGTTGTTTCTATAATTGGAAGATTATAATAATCCAATGAAACTTAGCTTTTAAGAATATGTAGAAATTCTCTTTCAAAATATTTGATGTGACAAAGAAGTTGTCCTAAATAGTTATTTCCACAATTGAAAGATCATAAAATCCAACATAACTTTCTATTAAGAAAACATAGAAATTCTCTTTCAAAATATTTGATGTAATGCTGGAATTCTTTTTCAAAATATGCATGTTTGTCATAAATCAAAACTATAACTTTATAAACAATGGGGTTAACATAAGCTAATTCTTGCAATTAAGGCACATTGTGATAGTCAGTCTACTATTTGGAAGGATACCAAGTAGTATAGATAATAGTAACTCTGATACATTCACTATATACACAATCACTATAAAGCAATTAGTTTAATTGGAGTTATTTTAATTGATTATCTGAAATCACGAGAGAATCTAGTGTGAATGACCTATCTAGAGATAAAATATTATTGCTTATCAAGAAGAATGGACATTAAAATAACAAATTAAAAATCTCATCATAACCTAACCATGTATACTGGAGATCCTAGGATCGTGGTTGAATGAGATAACTAGTTATGATTCAAATGAGTACTTGGGAGCTAAATCCTATCCATTCCTATGATGGATTAGTGCTATCAGTAAGGAGACTATGAGATTAAGAAAAATCTCTAATGATTCCTAGTTTGAGACAGTGGAGTATGGCAATATATTCTTTGTAGAAGATTATCTATACAAGTATAGAGATGGTAGCTTCATCATAAATACTTAGATACTGTTTACAGCCAAAACAGACACAATCATGAGAACTAAATGGGCTAAGAAAGTTACTATCTGGCTATTATATTTTTCGTTTATACCAACAATGTTTTAAAGTCACAAGTTACCTATCTTTGGTGTAAAACTTTCCACTTGAATGCTTTCTTGCTTTGCATAAGCATATATTTTAATTTTCATTCATGTGGAGGTGGTTGGAAAATGATTTGAAATTTTTTGCTTTGACCATTATTTTAAGTAGGTCTCTTTTAACAACTATAGAAAATCCTTAGCTTTAAAATCATAAAACCAATAGTGACTAAAAAATTAAAACATAGAATAAACTACTTAAAAATAATATAATTTGTTAAAATAAAAAAAGTGCAAAAGTGAAAAGTCATCCATCCCAATTGAAAATGAGAAAGAAAAGGCATGACTACATATATGAAAGAATAAACATAATTTTATAGAAAGATGTAATTATAAGAAAAGATATGACTACTTGTTAGCATTTTTTTTCAATAAATATGATTAGGGATGGTAGTGGGGTAGGTTTGGGGCAGGTTAGGCTCGCACCATACCCTGCCTCGCAAGACCATACCCCACCCCGCCCCAAAAAGACTTCGCCCCCTTGCCTCACCTCGTCCCATTGGGTTGGCCGGTTTAACTCGCCAAGAATTAGAAAAATTCAAATAAGTTAATGAAAGTATCAAATCAGAACCACTTGACAACAATTAAAATTCAAATTTCAAGTATAAAAATGAAAAATCCATGCAAATAAGAAACGATTCTAGAAGCAAAATAAAATATAAGAGTAGAATTAAAGTAATAACCAATACAATATCTAAATTTTTATACATTATGAGTTTGTCATAGTAAACTGAAACAAAAAGTATAAAATAAATTATTATTATTATTATTATTATTATTATTATTATTACATTGGGCGGGGTGGTAGGGCGAGTTAGGTAAACCCCATCACCGCCCCAAATAATTCGGGTTATGAAAATCGCACCACAGATCCGACCCATACCCTGTTTAGTCACCCAAAATCTGTCCCATTCGGGACAAGTTGAGCTCAGGTTCAGATTTTGACTCGCCCCATTGTCATCCCTAATTATGATTATTTATAGTGTCACTCCTAACAGAAATTTCCGCTTAGTTTGTACTTTTCCAATAGAGCACCATGCTAAGAAGCATGTTTATTTAGTTACAATCTTCTTAATAGTTATGTTTTATTTAAATTTAATCTTCCAATAGCTATAAATGTTTCTTCCATGTTTGCTAAATTCATTTGGTCAATCATCCAAAAAATTCATTATTTTTTATCTCTTTCTTATGCAATTATATTCTAGAAAATTATCTTTTATTAAGAGAATTTTGATCATCTTTTGGTTCATTAATCTTGAAATTTATTGTACTGCTATCCCAAGAAGAGGTCACTATATTTTAGAAGATGGCCAAAACTCATCAAAACTAGTATGGGACAATTTTGTCTTAAAGAGAAAGAGTTTGAAGTAATAAATTTTTAAAACATCCTCTAACAAATTTCACAAGGCAAGCTTGCAACTATAGTTCCATGTTTATGGAGGGGAAAAAAAAGAAGTAATGTGACTGTAAATAATATAAGTGTTTAGAAAGAGCATGTTCTTCAAGCCGACTTATAAAGCTGTATAGTTATATTTTGCGGACATATGTTCTTAATGAAGAACCAATAGCTATGCACTCTTTTCACTATTAAATTCCAAAATAAACTCTCGTAAACTTCATGTTTTCAGAAAAACAAACAATTATTTTGAGGTAAAAAGATAGGAAGTGATTGTCGTGCTAATAACTCTTTGACTTCATTTCAATTACCATTTTTTTGTGATATGCTGATTCCTGGTTTTTTTATAAAAAAAAATGTGAATTTTTTTTTTTTTACAAAAATACCACATTTTTTGGGAGTTTTACAAATTTATAGTAAGTTGCACTCACCGAATGCAATTTCTATTTGTTACTGTTGAAAGTTGCACTCAACCGAGTGCAACTTTCAACAGTAACAAAATTTTGTCCCCCAGCCACCTTTTTTGACTGGTAAGCAAAATTATGGGTATTGTTGAAAGTTGCACTCGGTGAGTGCAACTTTTAACAGTACCTATAAATTTTTTATTTGAAATTTTTTTCTTTTTTTGTGTATAAATTCTTTTAGGGCTTGTTCTCCTATATTTTGGGAAAATATTTTTCAACCTCCAAAAAAATTTCAAAATGCATGCACATTCTCCAATCTTTCTCCCAAAATATTACAATTTTTTACCCAAAAAAACCCCTCATAATTTACCCAAAAAAACCCTACACCCTAAAAAGCACATCTATCCTCTCATTTTCTCACTCCATCTTTCACCTCAACCATTCATTTACTTCACTTATATATACATATGTATACACACATATATATTTACATATATGAAAATATTAAAATTTTACTACTTAAAAAATTCTAAAACTTATGCTTACCTAAAAATATTTAATGTATTAATTAGTTAAAAATATTAAATACCTTATTAATTTTTAAATAAAAAATTATTTAAAAAATTCTTTCAGAAGAAATGTTAGTTTAGTAGTAATAAAAACCTTTACTTGTCAAGGATGCAACGGATTATTTTGTTGCAAAAGGGGGAATTTTTTTTTTTTTGAAATTTCAATTTTAAAGACTTAATTTCGCTTCCCCCCCCCCCCCCCAAAGACATTTTCTTCTCATTTCATATCTCTCAGGTTCACTCCCCTCCTCTTCTTCTTCTTCTTTTTTTTTTTTTTCTCTTTTAGTTTAATCTAAATGGTTGTTTGGGTTATTGTTTCAGGTTTGAAGGGTGTATACTTGTGTATTATTTCCCTTGATTGAGGTAATTTTTTTAATTATGCTAAAATTTAATTATGTTTTAGTTATCTTCGTTATGTTTTAGTTAATTATCTCCATTAATTAAAATTTGATTTATGTTTTAGTTATCTCTATTATGTTTTAGATAATTGTCTCCATTAGTTAAAATTTAATTATGTTTTAGTTAAAATTTGATTTATGTTTTAGTTATATGAATTGTGTTTTATATAATTTGTCTCAATTAGTTAAAATTTAATTATGTTTTAGTTAAAATTTGATTTATGTTTTAGTTTTATGAATTATGTTTTATATAATTTGTCTCAATTAGTTAAAATTTAATTATGTTTTAGTTATCTCCATTATATTTTAGTTAATTGTCTCCGTTAGCTAAAATGTGATCATGTTTTAGTTGAAATTTGATTTACGTGTTGGTTAAACTCAAATAATAATTTATTATTTTTGGTATAATAATTTGATTTAACAGAAATAATGATTTATGTATTAGTTGAAATTTGAATTACATTTTATGTTAGTTTTATATGTTGTTATATTTGTTAGAGTTATGTTTTTATTTGAATTAAAAAATTTATTAGAATTATGATTGAGTTAAATTTGCCGGTACAATATATTGAATTGTATTAAATATTTAAGTTTTTATTTAGTTTGTGGAATTATGATTTATTAATAAATATGTGCGCTTGTAACATGTGCCTAATGATGTAGGCTATTTTGACTTGGTGAAAATCTTTTCTAAGTGTTAATTTTAGTGGAGCATTTAAAGGTAAGTTGGATATGTTGTTTTAATTTTGTAATATTTTTATAGTACAATACATTAGAAATGTTTAGAATTGGTGGATTTAGGAAGGAGGATGAGATGTTGGGAGAAGGGGTGGAACCTTCTCATTTGTTGCTGATTGGTTTTTAATTGCTTGCATGATGGTGATGAACATAAGGGGGAGTGTTTATGTGTCATTATGTGTTTACTAATATTATTAATTATAAATGCTAGTTTAAATTATGATTTATTATGTTACTTTAAATTTAATTTATGTATTAGATTAAATTATATTAGTTTAAATTTGATTTATGTATTAAATGTTGTTATATAATGTTAGATTTGTGTTTTTATGTGAATTAAAAATTCTATTAGAATTTTGATTGAGTTAATTAATTTTTGTGAGTGTTAATTTATTTTTTGTACTGTGGAAATATTGAACAATATAAATCTTAATATTTTTTTAAATTTTATGATATTTATTGATTAGATTGATTAATTAATATAAATTATGTGTGTATTTGTGGAAGGTATGTCGACTTCGAGTACCATTGTTGTTCTAATATACTTTGGCAGAAAAATTACTAGAGATTCTCGCTCAGTGGATTATGATCGTCCAGCATGCAGTGTCATTAGAGTATCTCGTGAAATAACATATTCTGACATGTGCTATGAAATCTATGGAGCGACAACTATTGCTAGCATCAACTATAAACTAAAAATTCAAGCAAAATTCTATTTGGATAAACAGTACGGGATATCTACACTTGTGGAAATACATAATGATAATGGTTTATCTATGTTGTTTGGTCCACAGTGTCAACTTGATAGTGTGGAATTATATGTTGAGACAGAAGTAATATGTCAGACTGGTGTTGATAATACTTTTGGAGTGGGGTCTTACATGGGGCTTTTGATGCAACCCGAAGGTCAATTGCCTCTTATCAAGATTTTGGATGGGATCAACAATACCCAACTCAATCAAAAATAAATGTTCCTGTGGTTACGCAAGGGTTTGCAAACGTTGGCATTCATGATTTTGGTGAAGACCCTTCTACCTCTCATCAAGTTTTTGAAGGAGAGCAAGATAACCCAACACATTTCGTTCATGATGGTGAACCAGAGCCACAAGTAGATAGTTTTTGTGATGAAGAGTTGAGGGATTCAGAACCAGCTGAAAATGATAGTGATGATTTTAATGGTAGTGATGATGATGAGGTAGATATTGATACAATGGAAGAGCTATTGCCTTCACACGGCGAGGGAACATCTTCCCAACAACTACCACATGAGACGAGAAGAAATACATCCACAACTATGCAACCAAGTCTATATCTCGTATATCCATTCTTCTCTGCAATAGATGATAATGATATATTTATACAGGCAGATTCTGTGGGTATTCCAACCCATGGTTGGACTGAGTTTTACGACTCAAGTAAAGGAGCACTCCATGTGGAAATGGTATTCAAGAGTAAGGAGCATCTTATCACTTCTGTGAAAGATTATTCCGTGCAAGTGACGAGACGAGAGTATCGGGTTCTTGAGAGCACACCAAAGTTATGGAAAGTGGTGTGCAAACATAATAACAAAGAACAACCTTCTTGTCCGTGGAGTGTGAGGGGAATATTTAAAGAGAAAAAGGGATTGTGGAGAATTACCAAGTATGGAGGCCCTCACACATGCCTTATGGATGAGTTTCAATGGATCATCAGAATTTAAGCAGAAATATGATTGCTTTGGACCTATTGGACACTGTTCGAGGTAATCTAGGTTATGGGGTTGCAAGTGTGCAAATGATGGTAAAAAATAAGTACGGTTATGAAATCTCTTATGCTAAGGCATGGAATAGCATGAAATGTGCGAGGGAAAAACTTTATTGGACTTGGGAGACCTCGGTAAGAAAATTACCCAAATATTTGGGAGCTCTCCAGAAGTGGAATTCAGGAACAATTGTTGAATGGAATCATCTTGAATAGGCATACCGGGACAAAAGATGTTGAAATATGTCTTTTGGGCATTTCGACCATTTATAGAAGGGTTCCAACATTGCCGCAAACTTATCAGTGTAGATGGAACTCATCTATACACAAAGTATAAACATAAAATGCTTGTTGCTGTAGCCATTGATGCAAATCAGAATGTTATGCCTATAGCTTTTGCTATAGTAGATGAGGAAACTTTGATATCTTGGAGATGGTTCCTTCGGATGTTGGTGAAACACATTATCAGAGGGGCCGATGGCTATTGTTTACTTTCTGATCGTCATCGTGGTATTTTGGTTATTGTAGAGAGCATACCTGATTTCACGCCCCCTCATGGAGTACATTGATTTTGTTTGAGGTATGTGTATTCAAATTTCAATAAACATTTTAAGAATGTTCAATTGAAGGACATGTGTTGGAAAGCTGGTGCTGCAGCTCAAATTCAAAAATTTGAAAAAAAGATGGAGGATATAAAGAGTATTAATGAGCGTGCTTACTCTTACTTGGAGCGGATAGACAAGAGCCAATGGACATTATCTCATGATGGAGGATGGCGGTTTGGCATTTTGACGACAAACATGTCCGAATATATAAATGGGGTGTTAAAAGGTGCTTGCTGACTACCAATTACAACTATTGTTCAAACAACATTTGATCGTTGCGTGAAATATTTTCTTCGTTGGATCACTAATACCCGTAGGATGAGGCAAAATGATCAATTATGGGCTGATTATGCTTTTAACATATACACAAAATGGCAGCACCATTATGTTAATCACTTCGTGCAAAAGGTTGATTACGCTCAACAATCAGCTTCAGTCATTACTAGAATGGACACATCATGTGGGAATTATACTCATGTTGTGAAGCTTCGGACACGAGATTGCTCATGTGGGAAATGGGCTGAATATGGAATTCCTTGCTCACATGCAATGCAAGTATGTCGAACATTTGGGGTCAACTGTGCATCACTTGTGAAGGAATATTATAAAGTGGAACATTACATTGCAACTTATAAAGGGAGATTTGAACTATTGTGGTCGGAGGATTATTGGGATGATCCTAAATTTGAGCTAGTCCACAATCCTGCACGTCGAGAGCGACGCATTGTAGGTAGAGACCGTACCACTCAAATTCAAAATAAAATGGATTGGGCTCAAGCAAGAGCAAGACAACAAGAACGTCGCCTTGATGAAGTTCAAAATGCACAACAAGGCCTGAATCCCTAGCTTTTTTATAGTTAGTAAGTTGTAAGCAAAATATATGTGATTTTTGTATGTTGTCTTTGTAATTTCTGTGTGTCTTCTTTATTACTTATTGTTGTGCGCATTCATTGTAATTTTTTGTGTCTTCTTTGTTACTTGTTTTGTGGAACCAAACTTTGCAGTCATGATCCTTATCCTGATTCAAAGCATCGAAATACAAATTTACAATTTGTATTTTATGAACCAATGATATTGATACACAATATTCTAAAAGGTAGCCCTAATAATGTCCTCCAGTGCCACAACCTCGTCGTTGTCATTGTCTTCATGGTCGTCGCGCCCTTTCATCATGTGCAGCATCATGTGACTGATGATGGCTTGGACTAGCCTCATAGTGATCATGATACTCCGTACTACCTAGAAAAGGTACTAGCGAGATATGAAATGAGTGGCGTGTTGGTGCTGAATAATCATACTCCGTTGATCCCCATCCTAGACCAAGATCAGTATCTACTAGTCCGGATACTGATTGTCTACTAGCCAACATATATGGTGGTATAGGTGTCAACTCTGGAACTCCTGGTAGTTGACGTTCGTAATTGTCGGCATACAAGTTATGCAGCCTATTAACAGGACCTCCCACATCACTAACACCACTTGACCTAAAAGAATGAGTATCTTGAGCTAAGAATCACTCCCAGTGACCCCATGAATGCTATCATCATCAGTTGTGTTGTTGGATCTAATGTTGCGTCTCCTCCTTCTCGTATGTGTACTACCACTGACTTCTTGTTGTTGAGGGACTTGGCTTGGAAAGCGTTGTCTAGATGTCAACTGATGAACGTTCTCAGCAATTAATCTATGATCATTCCTCATCTGAATGAAGTCCATAACCTCGGCATCATCGGCAACAGAATCACAACTGATCATCAAATTGCGTATTTGATCTGTCTGCAAAAAATAAGACATGGAACATAATGTTAAATATCATTTAAATCACTGAAGGATGTATTGCATGCTTTATATACATACCACATATTGCCAAGCGCGTGGATCTCTAGATGGTACCCCGTTGGTGTGTTCTCATATGATGGACCTATGATTCGACGTGTAATTCGATCATACCATAACATGTATCCATTTTCCATAGTGGTTGATCTGACAATAGGAGGTCCATGCACAACAAGCTGCTCTATGTTAGCCCACTGAGCAATATAATCCATGTGATAAATGGACCAATCTTGCCCAAGATGACCTCTACGTGATATGTCATGTAATATTGAACCTCTCTCAGCCGGTGGTGGAGGAATATGTTGTTGCATCCCAAATTGCCTTAGGACTCGTTTTGGATGATGCATCTCAATTATAGCAAAGTTGATTAATGGACACGCTGCTGTCCAAAGTCTTGGGGCACAATGGACTTGCAAGGTTTGAATGTCTTGGATCGGGTCATATGGTTGCCATATAAACTGTATATAAACGTATTGAGCTATGTTTATATAGATAAATAGCTTATCAGAATATTTGATGTAAAAACTATTATTATTATAGAATTTTCGACCTCATTTGCCGACATTCTATCAAGCACATCTCTTATGATTCGTACAGAGTGACTTGCTGTTTGCGTGAAAGAATTATAATGCCACCACCTAAAAATCCATTCAATTGATATTGATATAACAATTTATATTATCCATATACGCAGAAAACAGTTGCATGAAAATGTTAATAAACTATAACATATATTATCTTACCGAGCACTATACGGAGGAATTGGAAGTCCATCAACTACTACTGGAGCTTCATTGTCATCGACGCGAGAAGTTAATCTTATAGGCGTCAATGTTGTAATGCGTGACCATGCCCAAATCTACAATTAACAATTTTTTAGGCGTCATACCTAATTGCAAGAATTAATATAAAAGCAAAATAATACTACTTCACCTGTAACAACTACATCGCTCCACCAATATTTGATCTTCCTCTACGTGATGTAGTGCAAAGCTTACGATACATGAACGACAAAACTGCACTACCCCAACTAGGGCTGTAAATGGATATTCGAAAATCCGTTTACCGTTCGCATTCGAATCCGTTTATAAGGCTATTATCCGTATCCGTTTAAAACTGATATTATCCATATCCGATTAGTAGATATTCGATTATAAACGGATACGAATATGGTAAATGCCTATTAGATCCGTTTAATATCCACTCCGAATACATATCCGTTGGATATATCCGTTTATATATTCGATTATCCGTAATTTAATTAAATCCGTTATCCGTATCCGATAAATAATATTTAAAAAATTATTATATATAATATATTCTATTTTTATGTATTTTAATATATAAATAATATTTTAAAAAATTATCCTATATAATATATTATTATACATAATAAATTATTTTTATTATTTCAATATGAAATTTCATAATCTATATATAAATGAATATATGTAAAAATTAGGAATTAAAGAATTAATAAAAAAATTAGTAGATGAGGATTATGAAGAATCGATAGACGGTAATGATGATAATTAAATAATATTAAATCAAAAAAAATTGAAAAATCAATATATGAATGATAAAATTAATCAATGTAAAATTATTATTGCTTTACTTTATAATTAATTTATACTTGTGTCATTTTATTAATATTAATTAATCATAAAGTTAATCAATAATTAAAAAATAAACTAAATCAGGAATAATTAACTTTTTAATTCTAAAATAAAATAGTAAAATACTAAATCTATTAACTAGCTAAAGGGACATTAAGAAGGTCTTCGGCTAAACTTATTTAAAATATTTTTATAAGTTCCTGCATCTTATAAAATATTTTTGAAGCTCCTACATCTTATAAGATATTTTTCAAACTTATAAAATGCTATATCTTTTTTTAAAAATAAGATTTCAAAGTGTTTGGATAATAAGATCTTTGAGCTTATAAGGTATTAGTAATGATAATTTTATAATTAATATAATTAAAATTAAGGGAGCTTGTTAATATTCTAAAAATAAGTTAAGAACTCCTTACTTTCTTAAAAAGTGCTTATAAGTTTCTAATATTTTATTTTAGAAATTTTATAAACTATTTTCTTAAAAAAATTACAGAATACTAACATCTTACAAACTATCAAACATCTTATAAAATATTTTGAGGAGCTTATAAACTCACCCAAACAACTTTTAAATGTTTACAATATCTAACTATACTCTTTACATATAACATAAGATGAATATATCATTTCATAATTTATTTTGTAGATTTGTACTATCATTAATTTAGAAAACTAATAAAATTTATATAAATATAAAACTTAAACTCTAAATCCTAAAATCTCACAACTCTATAAATTTAAAACCCCAAAATATTAATAATAGAGAATATTTTTATTGATTAACATTGTTATATTTATATCTACACATCTAAAACTAAATGTTAATATTAAATGGCCATCATAAAATCTAATTTTTTCAAATTCTATTGAAATATAATATGCAAAAATATTAAGGATCAAGATATGAATCAGAGTCATATATAACAAACTAGTGAATAATTAAATTTTGAATTTTAAAAAATTAATTACTATAATTAAATAAAAATTATCAAAATAAAATATAAAAAAATAAAAATTTTAAAAGACAAAAGTGACCAAATGACTAAATCCTAGCTCTCATTTACATTTCAATTTCACTTACCTCAGTCACAACCCACACCAGTTGCCCATTACTAGGTAACTCTCTCTTTTTCCTTTCTTCTTCTTCCTTTTTTTCTTTTTCCTTTTTTATTTTTAATATTCTTCTATTGTACTATTCTCACCGGCAAAAGCGCCGACGAAATGCTCGTCACAGAGGTCCGCTGGCCTCCACGACGCCAAAGCTGGGAGCCAGCAGCAGCTGGCCCCATGACTCATTTATATAGAGTTAATCAATATAAAGTTATTGTTGCTGGACTTTATAATTAATTTATTTTGTTGTCATTTTATTAATATTAATTCATTATAAAATCAATCATTAATTATAAAAAATTAACTAAATAAAAAATAATTAATTTTTAATTTTAAAATAAAATAGTAAAATACTAAATCATTAATTAGCTAAAGGGACATTAAATGTTTTAAAATATCTAACTATACTCTATATATAATATAAGATGATTATATCAATTCATAGTTTTATTTTGTAGATTTGTAGTATTTTTAATTCAGAAAACTAATATAATTTATCTAAACAAAAAATTTAAACCCTAAATCCTAAAATCCCACAACTCTATAAAACTTAAACCCCAAAATGTTAATAATAAAGAACATTTTTTATTCATTAACATTATTAATATCTAAAGTAGACCACTAATTAAAAAAATTAACTAAATTAAGGACATTTAATTTCTGAATTCAAATAAGATAGCAAATACTAAAAATATTAATTAGCTAGAGGGACATTAAGTGCTTTAAAATATGTAACTATACATGTAATATAATGTGAATATATCAATTCATAATTTTATTCTGTAGTATTATCAATTCAAAAAACTAATAAAATTTGTTAGATATAAAACTTAAACCATCCCAAAATCCAAAAATCTACTATATAAATTAATAATTAAAAAACTGAGAAGAAAAAGAAGTAATAAATTTTAAAGATATAGCAATGTTAAGAAGGATGGAATTAATCAATATAACATTTTTGTTGATTGATTTTATAATTAATAAATATAATTATCATTATTATTAATATTAATTATGAAATAAATATTTCTTAAAAAAAATACCTAAACTTGTATCGTTATTAATTTCAAAAACTAATAAAAATTGTCCAAATATTTACCTAAACTCTATATCCTAAAATCCCTTGGCAAAAAGTTTATAAACCTTAAACTCCAAAATCTTAATAAAAGAAAATGTTTTTATTAATTAACATTATTAATATTTAAATAATTAAAATTAAATGATAATAGAAAATCATATATAATAAATTAGTTTATAATTAAATCTTGAATTTAAAAATTTTAAAAATATTGAATTATAATTTTAAAATATAAATTATTGTTATTAAATAAAATATAAAAAAACCAGTAACATTTGAGAGGGAATTGACAAAAAGACAAGAAACCCTAACAGGTTTACTATCTTTCCCTCACTTTCAAATTTACCCACTTCCCCTCATCCTTACAGCCGCCGCTGCCCACCCTCCATATCAAAGGTAAAAAATTTTCTTTTCTAACAAATCTTGAGGCGTCTCTGACAAGATTCCCGGCGAGAGAGCTCGTCGTGGAGTTGAGCGGCTCGCCTCCGCGGCGTGGAGGCCAGCAACAGTTGGCCCCGGACGCGACCTGTTGCTGGCCTATGTTGCGCTGGAGCCCAGCTGCTATTGGCCTCTGTCTCGGGTGACCAGCAAGTGGCCTCTGTTGCGACAGACCAAGGCCAGCTGCTGCTTCACAAATACAATTTGTTCACATTATAAACAAATCTAGACACCGTATGCTTATGTATTCTTATTATTGTTACTGAAAATGGAGTTCAAGTTAGATTTTTGTGATTCCATTCAATACTCTCCTCTGTTTGATAATAAATACATTATTTCAGGGAAAATAAGCACAGCCCATTTAACCTGAGGCTTTAATCTAATGGAAAATAATTTTCACCGATCTGTATTTTCATGGCCTGCCCAAAGAAATCAGCACCAACAAGCAACAACAGAATGGTACATCTATATTTCTTTCATTTTGCAAATTATAACGTTGTTTTCTTGGAGGGTTCTACATTTTAATGGGTTAATAGAAATTGTGAATGCACATACTGAAGGAAGGTACAACGAATATTATGTTGAAGAGGGGTTTCATTCGGTTGATTCTTACGAGAGGAATTATTGGGATGTTGCTATTTCCTTTTGTTTTATTATTTCATATTTGGACTTGTCAATCTTCTTTTACATTTTTTTGCAGGTGATGTAGCATCTCTTTACTTGTTTATTTATTTTTTCATCTTCTTATTTTCTTTGAATATTTTATAGTTTTAATAATGTTTTTATTTGATGATGGAGATTTTAAATTTTGCACACTTTGCCATTGGAAAAGGTAATAATTGAAGTATTATGTTATAAATTATATAATGAATTGTATGTTGGAATTGGGTCTTGTTGGCCAATACTTTGATTTGTTCTTTTTTTTTTTTTTATTTAACAGATTTTTCAAAAGAAAAAGTGTGGAATTATGTCACATATTTTTAAAGTATGTGATAAATTCTTTGAGTGTATTTTTCTTTTAGTAGGTAAATTTTAAAATTTTTAATACTAATATTTGGCTTATTATGTTTTGTAGTCTTAAACAGAGAAGAAGTTGGAGCTTGTTGATTTTGTCGTGCTACTTTAAGGAGTAGCATCTTTATATTTTGTTTCTTAGGGCTTTGTTATATTATATGTTAAAAATTATTATTTTTATTTGATTTTTGAGGAGAATTGTATGTTTATTTCGTTGAATTAGAACTTATTTGAATTAAATTATCTAGGGCATGATTTTTTTTCACCGAGTTGTTTTAGTGAGGTTATATAGGTTGTTTTTATTTTGTTAGTTAGAAATTTAAATTTATTGGTTGATTTGTTTTTTAGGGGCTATTTTTTTCAAGATTTTATTGTAATATTTATTTTATTGCTTGCTTTTCAATAAAAGTGTATAATTCTCGTTATTAGAAAAAATATGCATTTTGTTATAAGTTAATGGATTCGGATATTCAGATATCTGTAAACGGATATTTGAAAAATTATAAACGGATACGGATATTCAAAAAAATATTATTTGAATTTGAATACGATACTTATAATTGGATACATATGTATTCGAATAATTGTAATCGGATACGGATATATTCGAATTCGCTTAATATCCATCGGATACGAATTTGGATATTATTGTATAAATATCCGTCAGATGCGGATACAAATATGGATATTAAAAAATTTAATCGAATACGGATACAAATACAGTGTATCTGATCCATTTAATATCCGTTTACACCCTTAACCCCAACTAAAGTTACGGACTTCATATATTTGCTCCATATGCTGTAAGTAAACTAGTGATATTGCAGAACCCGATGAGCTTGGGCACATAAGACCTCCAAGAAGTATCAACGCACAGACACGTGCGTATTGTTGGATCTTCAAAACTGTGCTATGATCCATAATTCTATTATTATGAATATGGTCCGTAAGAGCAGTAAGATGAAGTTGTGACCCTTTAAGGTCTCGCTCCTCTGGAATGAATCTGAGATAACGATGACAATAATCCTGCTACTGTGTGAGGTTGTGAACATGGTTTTTACCTGTAACAGTAATATCGTCTACCGGTAATGCCCAAATAACTGCTATGTCCTGCAACGTAACTGTAGCCTTACCCACACGTAAATGAAATGTGTGAGTTTCTGAGCGCCACCTCTCGACCAAAGCTGTAATTACATAAACATTAGTCTCAATATTTCTACAACTGTAGAGACCATAAAATCCCATCTCATTTAATAAAGATAATACACGAGTGTGTAGAGCTTGGCGTCCTATAATTCTCCAAAATCTTCTATTTCCTCGTCTAACAACTAAAGTGTCATCTATATCTTCAGCTAATACACTCTCTGATCGATGGCCATCTTGCATGTATAAGACACTGGGATCACGTTGACCATATATATCTCTGATATCCATCTTGAAATATTTGCTAGAAAATAAATAAAAATAATATGATTAGGTACATTCAAAATACTTATTGGTATATTAATGTGAATGACAAACAGATTGAGGATTGGAATGTTTATAGCCCATTCATAGTCCAATTCTTAATTTGTTTATCATTACATCAAATATATCCAAGTAGATAAAAATACCAAAGATTTAATATGATTAATGATACATTCTATCAAAAATTCCCTTAAATATAATATTTCAAATTGCCTAAAAAACAAGACTTAACAAAATGTAAACCATTACTTCAATTCAAAACAACTTATAATATTTATAAACACAAATTAGATATATGTGTTCCTTATTATAACGAAACAACATATATCATAATTAATAAAGTGATTATCAATCTAAATTTTTTTTACAAGTGCACATATTTATCTATAAATCATAATTCCATAAACTAAAATTGAAATTTATAAAATTAATACAATCCAACATATACTAACAAAAAATTAATTAACTCAATCAAAATTTTAATAGAATTTTTAATTCACATAAAAATACAAATCTAACATTATATAACAACATTTAATACATAAATCAAATTTAAACTAATATAATTTAATCTAATACATAAATCAAATTTAAACTAATATAATTTAATCTAATACATAAATTAAATTTAAACTAACATAATAAATCATAATTTAAACTAGCATTTATTTAATAATATTAGTAAACACATAATGACACATAAACACTCCCCCTTATGTCCATCATCATCATGCAAGCAATTAAAAACCAATCAGCAACAAATGAGAAGGCTCCACTCTTTCTCCCAGCATCCCATCCTCCTTCCTAAATCCACAAATTCTAAACATTTCTAATGTATTGTACTATAAAAATATTACAAAATTAAAACAAGATATCCAGACTTACTTTTAAATGTTCCACTAAAATTAACACTTACAAAAGATTTTCATCAAGTCAAGATATCCTACATCATTAGGCATATGTTACAAGCGCACATATTTATTAATAAATCATAATTTCACAAACTAAATGAAAACTTAAATATTTAATACAATTCAATATATAGTATCAGAAATTTAACTCAATCATAATTCTAATAAATTTTTTAATTCAAATAAAAACATAACTCTAACAAATATAAAACTAACATAAAATGTAATTCAAATTTCAACCAATACATAAATTATTATTTCTGTTAAATCAAATTATTATACCAAAAATAATAAATTATTATTTGAGTTTAACCAATACGTAAATCAAATTTCAACTAAAACATGATCAAATGTTAGCTAATGGAGACAATTAACTAAAACATAATTAAATTTTAATTAATTGAGACAAATTATATAAAACATAACTCATAAAACTAAAACATAAATCAAATTTTAACTAAAACATAATTAAATTTTAACTAATTGAGACAAATTATATAAAACATAATTCATATAACTAAAACATAAATCAAATTTTAAGTAAAACATAATTAAATTTTAACTAATGGAGACAATTACCTAAAACATAATAGAGATAACTAAAACATAAATCAAATTTTAATTAATGGAGATAATTAACTAAAATATAATGTAGATAACTAAAACATAATTAAATTTTAGCATAATTAAAAAAATTACCTCAGTCAAGGAATATAATACACAAGTATACACCCTTCAAACCTAAAACAATAACCCAAACTACCATTTTAGTTTTTTTTTTAAAATTATAACTAATTTTTGAAAAAAAAAAAAAAATTCAAATTTGGCCGGCTGTTGGTGCTGCTGGTGCGGCCGGCCGGCCATTTAGATTAAACTAAAAGAGAAAAGAAAAAAGAAGAGGAAGAAGAAGATGAGGAGGGGAGTGAACCTAAGAGATATGAAATGAAAAGAAAATGTCTTGGGGGGAAGCGAAATTAAGTTTTTAAAATTGAAATTTCAAAAAAAATAAATTTTCCTACTCTTGTGAAGAAAAAATCTGTTGCATCCTTGACAAGTAAATGTTTTTATTACTACTAAACTAACATTTCTTTTGAAAGAGTTTTTTATTTAAAAATTAATAAGGTATTTAATATTTTTAACTAATTAATACATTAAATATTTTTAGATAAACATAAGTTTTAGAATTTTTTAAGTAGCAAAATTTTAATATTTTAATATATGTAAATATATATGTGTGTATATATATGTATATATAAGTGAAATAAATGAATGGTTGATGTGAAAGATGGAGTGAGAAAATGAAAGGATAGGTGTGGTTTTTAGGGTGTAGGGTTTTTTTGGGTGAATTATGAAGAGGGTTTTTTAGGTAAAAAATTGTAACTTTCAATAGTACCCATAATTTTGCTTATTGATCAAAAAAGGCGGCTGGGGAACAAAATTTTGTTACTGTTGAAAGTTGCACTCGGTCGAGTGCAGCTTTCAACAGTAATAAATAGAAGTTGCACTCGGTGAGTGCAACTTTCAATAGCTAAATTTGTAAAACACCCAAAAAAGACTGTATTTTTGTAATTTTTTTTTTTCATAATTTTTTTATAAAAAAAACCTTGATTCCTTATTAAGGGGAATTTTTTTTTTAAAGAAAAAGAAAAAGAAAAATAAAAATAAAAGGAAGAGATCTATCAGGTATTGCCACGTGGACACCAGCACATAAAAGGATGCAAACCTATTTATATTCCTTTCTTTATTCCACTTTTCTATTCCGCCTCTTCGCTCTCATCCTTCTCTCCGTCGTTGGCGTCGTTTCTCTCTCCAGAAAAATCACGAAACCTACACCCTCTTACTTATTGAATATACAGACGATCGATTCGGTGTTTCTCTATTTGTTTCTCAATTTCTCCTGAAATTCTGCGAGAATGGCAAGCTCTACAACCAGCAATGTTTACATCCATGTGATCGAGGACGTCATCAACAAGGTCCGCGATGAGTTCATCAACAACAGCGGCCCTGGCGAGGGCGTACTCAATGAGCTCCAAGGAGTAATGATTTCTCAATTTTTTATTTAATTGAATATTTGATTTTAATTAATTCTAGGGTTTAGGAAAAATTAGTTGCGACGTACTTTGTGTTACATATATGAATTATTGGGCTAACGTATGATTAAGATTGATTTGGGTAGTTTAGGGTTTTTAAATTCTTGGATCTGTAGTTGGAATGGAAGTGTTGATGAGATTATGTTGGAAATCTACAGTTATGGGAACTGAAAATGATGCAAGCTGGAGCAATTTTGGGTCCCATAGACAGGTCAGCAACACAAAAGGCGGCTGCAGGTGGCCCTATCACGCCTAACCCTGTGCATGACCTCAACGTACCCTATGAAGGCACCGAGGAGTATGAAACTCCCACTGCTGATTTACTCTTTCCTCCGGTGAGGGCTCATTTTTTGTGTTCATTAAGCTCCAAATTCGAACTTGATGGTAAGACAATAATGGTTCTGTGTTTAATTTTTTTTTCCTTTTTTGGTTGGTTGGTTGGGTGTGTGTGTGTGTGTATGCAGACTCCGCTGCAAACTCCTATGCAGACACCACTGCCTGGAACTGCACAGACACCGTTGCCTGGAATGGCTCAGACACCATTGCCTGGAACAGCTCAGACTCCTCTTCCTGGAAATGATAGTGGTTCACTGTATAATATTCCCACTGGTGGCACCCCAATCACCCCTAGTGAGTATGCATCAACTAATGAAAATGGTGGTGTTCCAGAGATAAAAGGTGGAACTGGAAGACCTAGCCCATATATGGTATCATATTTCCTGAACCTTCTTTTTGTTGGGTGGGTGTGACTTTTCTATGTCACACTTTGTTAAGAAATTTGTTTCCAGAAACTCATTTACTCTTTTCATTCTGCAATTATGTGGTTTCTTATAATGATGTTATATGTATGAAAATCCTCTTGCTTAAAATAAAGTCATGGGAAGCTTCTGCAGCCTCTTTTTCCTTTCGGTGGGTGGTCAAACTGAAAATTTTATTTTAATCCTGCAGCAGCCACCTTCGTCTTGGTTAAATCAAAGGCCTCCTCTTGATGTGAATATTGGTGAGTGTAATGGTAGAAGTCATGTGAACAAACATTATGTATCAGTGTCTACATAGAGATGCAAAATAGTGGTAGTGTCTAAATGAAGAAATAAACTGGTAAAAAAGGCAGTGTAATATTTTCTCTGTTCCTTATATTGAAGATTGCTCCTTTCTTTTTGCAGCTTATGTGGAAGGTCGGGAAGAGAGTGAGAGGGGAGCCCCTCATCAGCCAACAACTCAGGTGATTGTTATTGTGGTTCAGTTTTATTAACTGTACTAATTGATTAAATTTTACTCAAGACAAAGAGATTGCTGGTGCTGCTTATTGCTGAAAGTTAGTTGGTTTCTTACATTGCTAAGTGCTTATTCAGCACTTTGCAATGGTAAAACCCTATCATTAAGTGATTATTAGCCGTTAGAATTGTTTGGCAAGGATGTGGGATGCCAAAACATCTACTGGTACTTGCATCTAAAGAACTACTTTATTCTTTTGATTGTGTTAAATGCACTGCACAATATCGAAACCTACTTGCCTCTGTTGGATTGTGGGCTAGAGATTTTGGTTGGCTTCATGTTTTACAGTTCATTACTTTGGCTCTAAAGTTCTGAAAGCTTATGTTGGGGCCATAGTTATTAAAGGCGATCGCCTTTGTTGCCTAAGATGAGAGGCGACAAGGGCAAGGAAGTTCCGAAAGGTGCTATAGAGGCATGCCTTTGCTCGCCTTTTTCCCAAGCTGAGCTGCTCGAAGGTGCGCCTCTCTGATTTTTCCATAAGTTTCCAACAGTCAGATTTCCAAATAGAAAAAAGCCCAGATTTGGGGGGGAAAAAAAAGAAAAAGGCAAACAGAAAACAGAATACACTTAAAAAAAATCCTAGCAAGTGGACAACAACTTACTTAGCAAAGAAAAATAATGGCGCCAAAATCACTTGCCTATCTTATTCCTCTGCAGCTCTATCCTTCCCAAGTTCTGACAACAGCTGCTGTAGCATCAGTTTAGAACTTAGGATTACGTTTGGTGGTTTCTCATTTGGTTTGAAATTATGGACATTTGATGCATTTTATTTTTCTTTTAAGACTCTGTTTGTGATGATATGCACTCATTGCACTTAAAACTTGATTGAGTAACTTGAGTTTGATTTCATCATATTATATTTGTTTCATATCATATAGGTTCTCTACTCTACCTAAACTGAAACTTATTAAATTCATAAAATATTTTATAAGTTTTTATTTTAGTGTCTTGCTTAAAAAAGACGAGCGCCTCCCGCCTCACCTCACCTCTGGCCTCCTGCACTAGAGGCCTTGCAGCCTCACACTGCCTTTCGCATGTAACAACTATGGTTGGGGCCTGCAAGGTGAAAATTCTTACATGCACCTTGCTAACCTAAATAAGCCTTAAATTTCCCATTGCAATTGTATCAGTTAGGTAATGCAGGTGCTCCTCATTTGAAAAAGAGGATGAATAGATATATTTCTATTTGTTGGTGGCTGGTGCTTTGTTTTACATTTCTAACCTTGGAAAATCAGAAGATGGATACTAACAATTTTCCTTTTATATGCATTTTGAAAATCCATAATTTTAATTGTTGATCTAATTTATTATGATAATCTTACAAGTGTGTGGAAAAATTTCTTAAACTGCCTAATGACCATCTCTGTTTTTGATTCAGATAAAGGTCCACAATTTGCATGGTTACTTTGCGTCATTTCATATGAATTTTGATAATTTTGATCAGCTTGCCAAAATATAAGGTGCACGAGGATGTCTATTGGTTTCGCTTTCCATTTGCTAACACAGCTGTCGTGCAGAGAATAATGAGAAATTTAATCAGATGATTCTTGTGAAATTGATTAATTATGGATGATTAAATCTGGTTATTAAGATCCATATCAGATTTTATGATATTCTATAATGAGTTAGTACTTATATTCTAATTATATGGTAATTAATCTGTGTGATTGGGAGCATGCACGTGTTCATGCATTGAAGTTGGTTGGGGATTCGTTAGCCACAGCAGGTGGTGGGTGAGTGTATATGCTTGCATCTACTTGTATCTTTGTCTATGGCGATAGAGAGAGGCTAAAGGCTTGCATTCATTCAATCCACTTTTTCTATTTTTGGCTTATGGTTCTAATGTATCAAAGGTATTTGCTTTCATTTTGGGCTTTCATTCATTGGAGGACCAATGGAAAAGTCGTCAGAAATTTTGCTTCTCTTTATTGGTTGGGGATGAAACTACAATAATGGTTTTCCATATTTTTCTACCTTCTTACTCACCAAAAAAAACTGACCACTACTACTGATTGCAAAGAAAATGTCCATTCATAATGGATATGTTTGGGACAGTCACATACTAAAGGACAAAACAAAGAGAAATGCAAAGATGTTCATTCAAAAGAAAAAGTCCAATTCATAATGGGGGGAGAGAGAGAGGCTAAAGGCTTGCGTTCATTCCATCAACCTTTTCTCTTCTTGGTTTATGGTTCTAATGTTTCAAAGGTATTTGCTATAATTTCGGGCTTCCATTGGAAGACCATTGAGAAAGTCGTCATAAATTTTGCTTCCCTTTATTGGTTGGAGATGAAACCACACTAATGGTTTTCCATGTTTTTCTACTTTCTTACTCAACAATAAAAACTGACTCCTCTACTGATTGCAAAGAAAAAGTCCATACATAATGGATATGTTTGGGACAGTCACATGTTAAAGGACAAAAACCAAGAGAAAATGCAATGTTGGTGGGATTGGTGCACATATCAAAGTAGCACAATAAGAGTACTTAGAGGCGTAACTACTACATCTCTTTAGGTCCTGTTTACTTTTGTGGATGGGATGTTGAATATTAGGATTAATTTTTGGATGATGACGAGGGTTTGAATTATTTTATTTAGATATATTAAGTTACTTTGTGGGATAAAATGAAGGATGAGAAGAAATATTTCAAACACATGTTTACATGTGTGGATAAAAATCGTTGGATAATGTATAAAATGATAAAAATACCCTTGTATATGAAAACAAAATCTAGAGCTCTTTTTTGGAATAATTCAAAAATTGACTGGACAATGTAATATTTGAGGGGCTTGAAATAATCAAATCATATAAAAAATGACATATAGTGAGATTTTTGAGCAAATATTTTGAGGCCTAGGGGCTAAAGATATCAAATGTTACTCCGAATATTGGTGCCTCGGTGTCAACACACTGGTGCTTGGATGCCAATGTTGCAAAATATTGTCGCTTGGTGCCTAGGCGCCAATGTTACTAGGTTAGGTATGCTTAGTAATCTTGCTTCCAGATGAAAATATCTAGCACTGGGGCTATCAATGTGATTAAATTTACATCGAAGTAAGGAGAGGACAACATAGTAATTTTATATGTCATCCTTGTCAATCTAGAAAAATGGATGCCTTTGTCCCACCCAACGGGTATGATCCCTCATCCTACCTTTTCTAGCTATCGGATCGTGCTAACATAAATCTACCGAGCTTCCAATCATATAAGTGAGCAAGAGATGATGTTGGATGAGTGGCCTCATTCTGGCCCATCATCCAAAATAAACTAGCCATTAGTGTAGAATGTAGGGCCAAAGAAATGTTCTTATTCCTGTTCATTAGAAATAATGGGGTGTCTGTTTGTTAGATGAATCAAATTCAATTTTCCTTGTGGAATTTGGTGGCCTTAATGATGCAATCCTAATAAAAAAGCCAAATTTCCAATAGTGATATACTGTCTTAGGGGTGCAAGTAAGTCGAGCTTGTGTTGAGGCTTTGGAAATTTCTAGGCTTGAGCTCCATTCGAGCTTGATTATGATTGCCAATATTATTTAATATTAGAACACTATTTAGAATACGACAATTTGATAAAAATAAAATTGTGAGCTTTCAAATGCCTATGCTGGCTCAACCTTGGCTCCTTAGGAGGCAAGGCTTGAACTGGAATCTAGCTTCGCTCTAGTTCGCTTGACTTTTCTTGCATCTATCAATCAACTGGTTCAAGCTTTAAGATGATTCTCTTGTATGCATGTCCTCTTTGAGAAAAATATACTCCATTCCCATTAAGGATGTCTTGTTTGACCTGTTCTAAGAAATATTAAAATCAGTTTGGATTGGCAATTGAGCAAAGAAAACAAGACATTCTTACTATTTTTCTCTGCAACAGATCTCTTAAATAATGATTGCATTTACACTCTGTAATAGGCATAATTCTGGAGAAATAAATGCAGGATTTCTTCGTGTCTTCTGGAAAGCGAAAACGGGAGGACTTCCCTCCACATTATCATGCTGGTGGATACATCCCACAGCAAGATGGGGCTGGAGACCTATCAAATGAGTGCAAGGTAGATTTTTTCATGCATCGGTTGCGTCTGTTTATTTCATTGCTGAAAATATTATTGCCAGGCAGTTTATATTTCGTTTCTGAAAATTTTATTGCCAGGCTGTTTGTTAGTAGGAAGTAGCGTTCCTTAATGAACTCATTTTATTTGTTTTTGATCTTTTAGCACATGATTCATTCAACTTCTGACCTGCTCACATGTCATTTGTTTGTTAGGTGTAAGTTTTTCCTTTTTCTATTTAGGTTTCACACCAAGGGGCGTCGGCGAGGGATGGTTTGGTGTTGGGGACGGGGGAGGGTTGGTGTTGCTGGCTTCCGCCATTTCCTTCATTGTTGTAGGGCTAAACATCCTTGAAGCAATGCTACAGGAAGAGAAAATAGGGAACTGATGATGTCATCTTGTTGCTTGGTTGAGGGTTAATGTCTTAATGGAGAGTTATGTGGCTTCTTAGAGCATGTTTAGTAGATGTGGAAGGACAAGTGGATGTAGAAGAAAATTAATTTTGTTTATTTATTTATTTTTTAAAGAAATAATTAGAGAAGTAAAATTGGAGGTATGTGAAATACTCATGGAGCTCAATTGTTTCCATCCAAAGTTAGGTGGGAAAATGGAAGTACAAGAAAAACCAAAAAATTCCAATTTATAATATTTTGGCAATTGGCATACAGATTGCATTTTCATGCTTACTTTTTGCTAATTAGTTGAATTATTGCTACAGAAGTTTTCAAGTTTAATCTGCTAGTTAATATTTAGTAATTTAAATTATTAATAGTTTTCTAATTATCATATAGCACAAAAATAAAAAGAGAGAATGTTTAATTGGTAAAATTAGAAATACATATTTCATTCCCACTGTACTTCCTATTAGGATCATGCCAAACAACTTGAAGGAGAAGTACCTCCATGTAAGGTTTTCACTCTCTTTAACTTCCCTTTGCCCCTTGTTGAACCAAACGAGGCCTTAAGTGATTGGTATTTTCACATTCTAGGATTATCATTTTGGACTTCTCTCCACTTGGGAAAATGGGAACATAGGATCTACCTTTCCATTGACTTCCTCGCTAGCTCTGCTTGGAAATAGGGCCTCTTCAATGAGATGTTATATGTCAAACGAAGGCAGCTTGTTGTGGAACATGTTAGGCGCTTAGGAATTCTAATGATCGCGACTGAGGAAGCAGAGGGTGACCATGACCTCTCTAATGATTTACTTGCTCTTTTCCATTGTGCTAGCCTATTCAGTGGGTTAAACAATTTTCAACTTTTAGGATTTTTCTCTTTCTATTGGCTGCATCTTGATAGATCTCTAATTGTCATTTGACAGGTGGTTCAAGGGGGTGTTCAGAAAATGTTTGTTCAAGCAGGAACATTG
Organism: Jacaranda mimosifolia; assembly: GCA_018894105.1. Lineage (NCBI taxonomy): Eukaryota > Viridiplantae > Streptophyta > Magnoliopsida > Lamiales > Bignoniaceae > Jacaranda > Jacaranda mimosifolia. The sequence goes on along the minus strand of CM032128.1, from coordinate 14,093,270 downwards.
TCTTCTAGGATACCTCAGTTGGATGGTCCCATTCCTGATCCGTATGATGATGTGCTTTCAACTCCCAATGTGAGTTTGTCTTCCTGTTCTATGCAAACATCACACACACACACACATAAAAATTAATAGTTTTTTATGTTGTTATTGTTCTTCATCACCATGACATAATCAACATCAACACAGCTTTTATTGTAGATTATCTCCTTTGTGCCTTCCATATACACTAGGCAGCAGATTTTGTGGATCTGTTATAAAATGCATGTCCCTTATCTATTGACCATCGTTCTATTACATCAGTGATGACACAATGATGTTTGATTAAAATATTGGTGGGAGATTGTACAAATGAAGGTGCTGGAAGGCTGGGTCTTTGGTTGTGTTTGAGGTTAGGGCCCTAACTTGGTGTTTAGAGGTTTCCACAAGAAGGGGCAGTGCACACAACCTGTCCTATTCTCTTTAGTTTTATCTTGTACATGATTTAGATTTTAAAGGTTTGCACAATGAGGGGCCACATGCTCATTGGGTTGGGGTGCGGAGGGCTAAGGACTTCCTATAGTTCCTAAAGCTTTATGGATTTTTTTCTTTTATTTACTGTTTCTTCAAGAACTGAGGCTGACTAATTTAATCAAGAGCTTGTAAGTAGTTAAGGATGCTACCTGCTAATATGTCGGAGTGTGTTTCCTAAGTGTTCCATCTCTTATGGTACTTTTTTTAAGTAAAGTATGGATTGTCAGCCTTGATGGTAAAGTATTCCATCTATTGCAGCTCTTTTATTAAAGCTGTTAGCAATCCTGAGATAATTTTAACTGAGAATTTAATCACGCTGGGTGAAAAAGCATTATTATGTGATCACATTGTATTGCGTGCTTTGAAAACAACGTTAATCAAGTGGTCCTTGTGTATACCTTTTTCATTCTGATTATTTTCTTCTCAGTAATCTCCTACCTGTATTGTTGTATGTTTCTTTCCACTGTGATGTAACTCATATGTTGTGGAATATGAATTCACTCTCAGTAACTCTCTGTAAACTAACTTGGTTGCTTTATTCTCACCTTGAAAGATATACAATTATCAAGGAGTTGTCAATGAAGACTACAATATAGTGAACACACCTATGCCAAACGGTAAAATATTTGGTCATCTAATTTGAACCATTTGGCATGTCTTAAAAGTAATTATGCTTGAATCTTGATTTCCTACCATCTGCACTTACTAGAGATGCAAGCAGCAACTCCTGCTCCTGTTCAGAATGACACTGGGGATGATGATGATGATGATGATGAACCCTTGAATGAAGACGATGATGATGACCTGGATGATGTGGACCAAGGGGAGGATCTGAGCACAACACATTTGGTTCTAGCTCAGTTTGACAAGGTACTGAGCTGAATCTTTCCTGGCTTGTGGTTTTTCATGGTTTTGTTTTCTATGTGATGATGCTATTCTTAAATGGATACACTTGTTTATATATAGGTGACAAGAACCAAGAGCAGGTGGAAATGCACATTGAAGGATGGCATCATGCACATAAATAATAAAGACGTTCTGTTCAACAAGGTTGTTTTGTCGTAGGAAGGCCTGATTTTTCTTTTCTCTTTGACCGATGTGCTTACCTTTACCTAATTCAGTGCTTATTTGTCTGGAAAATCTAATGTCATGTTTGGCTGCTGGGTTTCTTTCAGGCAACTGGGGAATTTGACTTCTGATTTTGTTGGAGAAATGGCAAATAGCTGGGCTGCCCAGTTGAGAGTAAACCCAGAACCAGAGATATTTGTTATCTCTTTCAGTTTTTGGTGTCTCTAATTGAACGAGAAATCGAGATATAAGTAGAATGGGTTGTGATGGCCACATGTACATACAGAGTTTTGGCTCCAATGTTTTTGAGAGTTTAAAGCTTAATGAATCTTGACTCGTGTAAACTCTTTATGTAAGGGTACCCTTTTAAGATTTACCAAAATTACCGTGTTAGTTCAAATAGTCGCACTTGATGTGGTAAATTATTTATTTGGCTCATTGTTGGTGGGTTTACAATGTGGTACAACAGCTATCAAATATCTTGAAATGGAGGATGTGTATTAATCTTATTTACTGGGTAATATATCCATATATATATATATATATGCATACAGTTCAACATCGTTGAAACCACAATAAGCCCACTTATGTTTTTGTTCTTTTTCCCCGTTTTCTCTTCCGGTGTGGGAAGATGGTAATAGTTACGAAATGTGGTTAAATTTTTATTTGAATTTTCTAGGGAAAACATTCTTTTTTCTCAATGTCATTTTATGAGATGAGAAAATATATTCAGAAAAATGATATATATGAGTGATAATTTATGTAGAAAAGCACAATTAGGATGAATAATCAATATTTTGTTCATTATGCAGCAGAATAGACAAAAGTAGCCAGATTTGAAGCCACTTGTATTTGGATATTAGTGGCTATAATAATGCATAATTTGGTTTGTCACCAAAGAAAAGAATTTTAAATGCTGATTTTTGACGCTTTACAAAATCAATTAATAGGCATGTCAGAAAAATGATAAATATTACTAATAAATTTTAAGCAAAATCCCTTCAAACGAATTTGAGATAGCACCCGATACCTTATACACGAGGGAGAGATTGTTCCAGTGTGTTCTTTGATTTACATATTATAGGAAAATGAGTCTGCTTATACATTTTACTGACCTGTATCAACAAATAGGTTAATGAAAATCTGGAGAGAGTTGGAACTTTTCTTAACTCCCACACCGATATACACCCATATCAAAGACCATTCCCACTTGTTCTACTTCTTTAATTATACAAGATGTGTTCCTGTAAATATGAAACGAATGCTTTATTTGAAAAGGAGTTTTAGGTTAGAAAAACGTGTGTAATTCTCACCTAAAATTGATAAAAAATTTGCTACTTTGAAATTAAATTTGTGAAATACAATGTTTGATTTATGGGTGATGATTGGGAACTATGTGAACTTTTGAAGCAAAATTATATATGTACAGAGATAAGCATTAATGTAAATGATAAATGAAAACCCCTAAATAAAAAAGACCATGACATCAAAATTAATCTTAGTTGTTTTTGAACAAAAGTCAAAAGAAATAAACTTCATGGTGAACATCTGGTATGTGTTGAAAGAGCAAGATGTCTTGAAAGATATCAACTAGATCATACAAAACCCAAGAGTAGGTAATATTACTCAATAAATTTGTGAATAAGAAACTTATCAAGCTTGTAAAAAAGAAGATTCTATGGCTAAAGCTATCTTGAATTAACTTTGTAATTGATAGTCTCATTCACGAGTTTGAAAAGTAATTTCAAGCTTTAATAGGTCCTTTCTAGCAAGTGGGAGCATCTGAAAGTTAGTGACAACATTACATTTTTGTTGATGTTTTCCAACAAGTAAAGTTTGGAGATGAGTGGCTTGGTGTTACTTAGCCCATTGTTATTTCCTTTGTGGTGGAGTCCACTTCAAAAGAAATTGAGAGCTTTAAAGATAATATGAATTGGAGAAGCAAGAAGGGCAAGGAGACGGTTAATATGAATTGGAAAAAGCCTAAGAAAACAATTTTAATCCAAATCGCAATATGAAGTGCTTGTGGATTTATCACCAAGCTCCTTATGGGATTAGGTGGTTATATTAAGAGAACAATCCTAGAGTGGAAATTAAGGGAATTAACACATGCAATTTTGGAGTTGCATAATGGCTAAATCTTGTCCTACATGATATTTCCTATACACTCAAGATTTGATGATGCTTGATATTAATTGTTGTTCTTCTAAGACTAGGCTTTAGCTTGATTTTCAAAACAATGTGATTCATGTTTGCTACAACAACACTTATTGTAATAGTGGACATCTTGTAATTGTTTTTATGACTATTAAATTGATTGCTTGGTTTATTAAATATATATTCTTCTATTCATGCAAGTATAGATATTCATATTTTGCATGTTAGATCAGGTCATATTGGCTAAGACAAACTGAATGGACCAATGAAGGTTGAACTATTCGATTCACTCTCAAAGTTAATTTTGTGAACATTGTCTTGTTGATAAGATGGCATAAAAAATCATTTGGAAAAGCCAATGGGATGGAATTTCCATTGTAATTAATCATTTGAGATATATATGATTCAATAAATCTAAAGCAATAGAAATATTGTTGGACATGATGATATTTGTGAAGGCGCAAGCCAAACTTGTCAATTTCTTTTGGGGAAAATAAGTTGCTAGCTGTGGCTTATATTTTTTGAAGAGGGTATTTTCAAAATAAGTACCATCTACATCATATGGACTGTGGACTGGTAGGAAATCTAACTTAAGTAACCTTAGGACCTAAGGGTCAATTTCTCATATTTTAGACTGTTCTAACAATTTTGAAAAATTAGGTCCTCTAGGAAAGAAATGTATCCTCATGATATATCTTGAGCAATTAAAAGGTTATATATGTTCATGGGTGATCTAGAATACAAAACTATAATAGAGATTGAATTATTAAACACAATATTTTTGGAAGAAGATTTTTCTATTAGAGATAGATAATATGAAGGAAGATAATCCTTTATTTCCTACTTGGGCGATTCAAAAAACGGCTATCTACTACGTAGATCAATGAAAACTAGAAAATATATTTGAATGTAAAAGAGTAACAGGAAAATCGAGCCCAAATGTTATTTTGAAATTGAGAGCTATGTTTCTTATGACTCATCAAAAGTGAAGATGAATCTAAAGAGCACATTTTTTTTTAGGTAATTCATTAATAAAATGTTGTAGAGCCTAAAAATGTGAGTAAGGCTTTGTGTTATCCTACAAGGGTAAATGTGTGAAAGCAATGGAAGAAGAAATGGAATCAAATGAGAACAAACTCTGGTTGGGAATTGGTTGCATTTTCATTTGGTTACAGACATGTTGGGAATAAGTGGGTTCTCAAGATAAGAGAAAGGCTAATGTAAGTTAGCAATTATGAGGCTCAACTGGTGGAAAAAGTTATACTCAACTACAGAGTATTTTTTTATGAAGAAACTATTTCACCAGTTGAGAGGTTTACTTCCGTTCGGTTGTTGCTGACAATAGTAGCTAGCTTCAATACAACCTTGTAGATTTTGCAATATAAGGTGAAAAGGATAAGGTCTATGGATTGAATCAATCTATAGACTAGAGTCGTTTTTTAAACAATGGTACTCGAGATTTTATAGAGTTGTTATCTCTTTTAATTTCATTTGGATAGATGAAGACCATTGTATCTATCTCAAGAGGTCCAAATGAATGATTTGTAATTTTATTTCTTTGTGTCAATGATATATTATTAGCCAAAAATGTTAAGGAATATCTAGAGACCTATTAGAAATGGTTGTGACAAATTACATATTGGGTGTTAGAAATCCATAAAGATTGTTCTAAGAGATTACTTGTGTTGTATCAAGGACCGTACATAAAAAGGCATTAGAATAATTTGGAATAGAAAATGATGAGCCCATTTATACTCAAATGACTAAAGGCAAAGGTCTATGCCATGAGGTGCGTCTAGAGAATTTTATGAAAATTTGGGATGTCCAAGGTTCCACATTTAGTTATTGTTGGACTTTTGATGTATGCTATGATGGGTAATCTTTTTGATATTAGTGATGTTATGGTCTAATCAGTAGATATCAAGTTAATCTAGGAAGAAAACTGGATTCTCATAAGAAAATTTCTCTTGATACCTATAGGGTGTTGTAGATTATTCCCTATGCTATCAAGGAAATGATCTATCCTTGAAAAGATACACAAATGCTAATTTGAGAGGTGATTTGGATGAATATCAAACTACCTCTTGATATATTTTCTTGCCTAATAATAGCGCTATTTCTTTGAAGTGGCAAGAAATAAATGTGTGTCATTATCCACAAATGAAAATCAAGTTCATGACTTGTGTATTTTGCAGTACCAAAAAGTGTTTGATTAAGGGATTTTTTTATTGTTTGCATTGTAAGCAATTATGTGGGAGCTGTGACTATTTATTATGATAACCAGTCACCACTTGCTTATTTTGAGGACTCAAAATATCATTGAAAAACCAAACACAGAGATGGTAAATTCAACTTTATTAGAGACATATTTGAAAAGAAGGAGATGACATTGAAATATAAGTGTATGCAATGGTGATTGACATTTCACTAGGTTAATATCCAGATAAGTTTCTTTATGAGTATGTTAAAATCTTCAGGGTCACGTAGAATGAGATTAAAATTATGTAATAATTTATGATTTAAATGCTTATTGAATTCAATAATGATTGAATGCTATTTGACTACATGATTTATGACTTCAATTTTAAAAGTATGTCGGACAAGTGAAAATTAGCTCTCTCACATGAGCAATTGCGTCTAATGTTGAGTAACTTGCAGATATGAGGTAATATTGATTTGATACAAATGCCCCCTTAGTCTTTGTGACCAAGATAAGATTACTACTTAAAGTTTGGTAATTGAAGTAGATTCTCCACACTCCATTAAGCTTGCCAAATAGCCAAATGTGAGTTTTCTTGTGATTACTATATATTGAGGAAAATCAAAAGGAGATAACTCAAGTTAGTTGTTGATTCGTCTGAGCTAAGATCTGTATGGTACTCCATTTGATTACTAATGATATACACTTCCAATTGAGAATAAATTTATCGTATCATGCATCTCATACTGCGTGTCTCAAGATGGCCATGTGGGTAATGAGCAAATAAGTCCCTCTTTTCTCATCATGTGAGACCTAGATGTTTATATAACCTTAACTATACCTTTATGACTTTAGGCTATTTCTTGAAATATTATTTTAGTGTTGCTATTTTAGGATGTTACTAAATTACCATGAATAATTCGGTAATGTGATACATGTCTAGGAAAGCAACTGGGATAGAGTTGAAAGATTTGAGTAGGAAAGGATGACTGTCTTTTACACCTTGTATTCACTGGCTAACCAATTATTTTTAAACTTGGAGTTTTGGAACATAATTATGAATATTTTAGATAAGCTTAAGTCATGTATACTCTTACATGCTGTTTGAGGGAGAAGAGATGTGTTGACAGGTGTAGTGAAAAGAAGTCTAGGGTATAACGAGCTAAATATCCTCATTTTGAGCTACTATAATCGGTGTATAGCTTTTCAGCTCTAGTATATGAATTAAGCCCTTGTATATTCTTAATTGATGTATAGTATATGAGCTCTAATATGTGAAGAATTGAGCTAATGTATATCCTTAGTTGGTGTATGGCTTTTAAGTTCTAGCATGATTGCTGCAATACAACTTACTTGCGAGTATGAAGTTTTTTAAGAGTGTGTAGTATATCATACTAATCTCCTTGTAATGTGTGATTAGCTTTCATGTGCGAGAGGGAGATGTTAGAAAATGGGTTTGCCTATGTGGGTTGACCTGACCTATTTTGTTGACCTATATTAGTGAATAGCTTAATGAAAAATTGGAGGGGATTAGAACTTCTCACAAATTTCCCACACCACTCCCATATAATCACTTTGAGAATGGAAGAAGATGGAGCATATAAAGTTAGATTTTATATCCATTATCTTTGATATGGGTGTATATGTTGAGAGATTTTTCTCCACAACAAAAACAAACGGAGAAGAGAGAAAGAATTCAATAGATAATTCAAATAGAAAAAAGAAGAAGAAGAAAATCTATTATTCCTAAATAACATACAAAATCATAGAATTCTAAAGGTAGAATTCCATATGCATAGGGATTCCTATTTTGGATGAAAACATATTACAGAACTAAGGACATTGCATTTTAAGTTGGGGAACAGGAAATTGCTTCAATTTTGTGAGTAATTTTACACATAGAAGTAAGGTGAAGGCATCAACAAAGTGATTAGTGAAACAACCTCAAGATATGAATCCAACGTAATTATTCTTGGTTAAATTTTGCATATAATTACATATTATTTGTGCATCACATATGAATTAGTTATGTGTTGGGGAAATGGTTTGTTAGTTCTTAATGGTAATGTTCATAGATCATACTTGATAAGCATTGAAAAATTATAATTACCCTCTACATTAATGAGCTAGTATAAAATTGATGGATCAGATGAAGTGTCCATTTTAATTCTCATTGAAAAATTAAAAAAAGAATAAAAACTAAAAAATAAAATTACATAAAAGCCCCCTACAAGAAATAATACATTAAAATATATTTATATACACACATAATACACACACATATATATTATATACTTTTATATTAAATACATACATACATATATATATATATGTGATGTTGCGTCAAATTGGATTTGAGGATCTTTCTGGAAGTTATGAAATTGTGGGTTTTTGCTTCAAGTGCGCTTGCCTAGAAAGAGTGCTCAAGTTGATTAATATATCATTAGATGTCTTTTTGGCTACTATTTTAGTATTCATATATCATTAGATGCCTTTTTTGGCCATGGTTATTGATATTTACATTGGTTGACTTCTTAGTGGATCATTCTATTAGTCTTGGCGGCCAACCAAGTAGACTCTATGGCTCATCAAACAAGTCATATTTTGTACTTTATTATAATTTTACCTAGATGTCTCTAGAGCATAAGTGGGATATTATCATCTATCCCCTACTTTTGATTGGAAATAACCTGTTTCGAATTTAAAATGCAATTTCTATTTTGGTTTTCATTTTTTAGTTTTACTTTATCGTGGTTAGTTACTTATTTATGTTATCATCGACTGATTTTCTATTATGTTTCTATTTATATATACATATTTTTATTTGTTCTTTTGTACTTATTTATCGTTATTATTGTTTTTTATTATTTTATATATAATTATTTTTTGAAATAATATTTGGTGGTTGCCTTTTGCTCGTAACTTGTGTACTTCTCGAGAGCCTTGGCTATATTATTTTGTTCATCTCTTAGTCGTCTTTCATTGGGGACAGTAGAATGAGTTCAAAAGGTTAGTATTGCTCGTCCTCTTTTTCTCCTTCTAACTTCTTACATTGGTCATCACTTAGGAGAAAGACGCTTAGTGAGTTAGGCCACTTAAGAGGAGTTACTGAACTTAGTGGGTAGAGAGAGAAAAAATAGAGTTATGGTTGCTTTGATGGGATATGGGGTAGGGGTGATAGTTGTGGGGTATGACTACTTGGTGTTGACATTGTTGGTTCTGGTGGTGGCACTGGTAGTCCACTACTACATCGGGTTTTTAGGGGGCTGCTCCTCTTTAAGTTGGTTCCCTAAGGGACAACTGTGGTGTTGCCCTCTTATGTCCTCTAGGAGCTAGGGGTAGCTGCTCATAGGGTAGCTAACCCTATGGACGAGTGCCTAGGCAGGCAATCGTGCCGCCTAATCACCTACATCTTTAGGTAGCTGTACTGGGGCTACGTGGATGCATGGGCCATGTTCCTTGTTGGGTTTCCATGCTTTCTTGGGATCATGAGGTCGAGGATCCTTCCTTGGCAATGCTTATCATCCTATCCCATGTTGTGTAGTTGAACATCATGAGCGTGTTTATTAGTCTCTTATTAGAGAGCTAGTTCCTAGTTAGTCTTTAGGGTGTTTGAATTAAGATCTGAGTCATAGTTTAAGGAAAAGGACTATTCGGGGAGAAATCAGAGGAGGTTTCCATTTTTTATGAGAGTCTGTCTAGTATTAGCAATTTGTCTAGTTTGCTTTCTTTGGAGGAGTTAGTTCTTTAGAGTCGCAGGATTAATATCTCTAGCAAGCATAAGTTCGTGCTCCATGCTCTTGTATTGCACCTTTGTGGGTATTGAACTAACTATAATGGTTATTTTAGTAGTGGTTTTTCTATTCCTCCTAATTATTTATTATTGGATGTGACGTGATCATGAGTTATGGATTATGCTTGAGTCAATTTGTCCTGAACTCATTTATGTACTTTTTGGGGTTTCAACATCATCTTGGGGAGTTCGGTCTTCTAGTCTTAGTGGATAATTTTAAAACTTTGTTCGTAGTTAGGAATATTCTAAAGGAACCACTTTACTTCTTCTTTCCTAGTAGGGTGTAGGTTCTTGAATTTTGTGGTGTCTTCTTGGGGGCCTTGCAAGGACCATTCTTTCTTTTTAAGAGATAAAGGTTGGGGAGTCCCCTTCATGTGGAGCAGTTGACCTTTTTAAGTGCATTTGTAGAGGCTTCAATTAGATCCTTTGAGAGTGTTTCACTTCTACAAGGTTGTTTACTTTTTCCTTCAATGTTTCTTACTTACCAATACTTTGTTTATACGCAATGCTCATTTTCTATATTTGTAGGGTTGGACATTCCTCCCTTGGCACTTATGCTTGCTTGGCTTTTCTTTTCTTTTCTTTTTAATTTGTATGCATATGTAAATTTATCTATCAAGCTGACTTAGTTTAGTTGTGTGTTCCGGGAAAGAAGATTAATTTATCTTAGAGGCCAATTGGAGGGAGAGTGGCGACATTCTTGAGGGGCCTCATTTGAGGTCGTGGAATGGAGGTGGCCTTGGGAATCCTTGCTTTCTCTTTTGATACATTGATCGAGGCTTGGAGGGTGGTGTGGTTTTACAGGTCTTGAGAGCGACTAAGAAGTGTGCTCACTCTATTACTGGCTCTCCCATGGCTTATCATTCTACCAAGGGTAAGGGATTGTTCTCTTACAGGCTGAGGAGGAGCTTATGCCTTGAATCTCACTGGGATACCTATGAGACCTCCTATAGAGTAGGGATTTGTTAAGTAGGATTAATTTATTTGGTCAAGGCAAGTTGGAGGTTTATTCTTTTCCTTAGCTGATTGAGCTTGTTGCTGGGAACTTAGCACAAGTATATGATCACTTTTCCCTATAATTTTATCCTTTCCTTTGCCTTTTCATTTATTTGCAGTCGTTGTTGTATCCTAGGTATGCCAGGAAGTCCACCAATTCTCACTTGGCGGTGGAGTATGCTAGTATGTCTATCCTAGGAAACGGGAAAAGGTCTTTTCGAGAGGCCTTGTTTAATTATTGATGCACATCATCCATTCTTCGTTTGATTTGGGTACCAACGCTAAATCGGCCAACCATTTTCGGACTTAATTCACTATATCATAAAGCCTCATTTTTAATTAAAAAGTTATTTTTATATAAAAAATGTAATATAAAGTTGGATTTTATTTTTTACTTTATAATAATTTATTAAAATAAACTGATTAATTAATTACTTTTTATTAGTCATATTTTGTGTGGGATTCAAATTTATCCAACGTTCGTCTAAGTTGAGATTTAGCAGGCCTTCAAATCTGATAAGTTTATAGAGAGTGTCTTATTGGCTGCACTACATTCATTTAAGAACTTAGCGAAATCCTCCGAAGTTTGAGATAGAAGAGAGAGGGCTTCAATGAGAAGTGCTAAGAGGGGTTTCCTAGGTGTTTCTCCTAGGTGTGTAAACGGATATTAAATGAATTGGAGATATGGTTTTTGTATTTATATCCGATTAACCTATTGGATATTCGGCCGACAGAGATATTTATGCAATGATATCCAAATTCGTATCCGGTAAATATTAATCGAATTCATATATATCCATATTTGATTATAATTATTCAGAAGCATCCATATCCAATTAAATTCGTATTCGAATTTAAATATTATTTTTTGAATATTCATATTAAATGGTAATTATTTGGATATCCATTAACGAATATCCAAAAATCTGAATCCATTAACCTAGTTAATGCATATTTTTTCAATATAATGAGTCATATAATTTCATTAAAACGAAACAATTAAACAAATAGCACAATTATAATTAATAATTAACTTTATAATTGATTATTAGTGCTAATTAATATTAATAATGACATTTAAGTATCTTAATTATATAGTCAACCAATAATAATTTTGATGATTAATTTAATTCCTTAAATTTTCCTCAATGTTACTATAACTTTTAAGTTTATTATTTTTCCTTCTCAATTCTTTAATTATAATTTATACATATACATACAAATAAGTTGTGAGATTTTTATTGAAAAATATAAATGATATATTATATATAATAATATATTATCTACGATAATTTTTTAAATAAAATTTATTATATTCAAAATACATGAAATAATACGAGTATATTATATATAGTAGTTATTATTTATCTGTGTGTTTTTCTCATAGTTATATATAGTTATTTGTTCAACATGACTTACGCTCCTTTAGGTGCATGCTTGGAACTTTACCGTGTAGATGTCTTGCCAAGCAAAGGGGGGCAGCAGTGGTGATAGCATGGTTTAACGAGGAGATCGCAAGATTCGCTCAACAACATTTTCAATAGAAGAAAGAGTTCGTGAAGCTGCTAAATGAGCATAAACTCCTAAAAGTGCGTTGCCAAAGAAAGTAAAGATAGGGAGAATGCTCTTAAAGTCTTATGCTAGGAAGGCACTCATCAACATTGCTTGTGAGGATGTAGTTAAAGAATTCGAGGGTTTAGATGAGTTCTTTAAGGTTGTTGAGGTAGAGGTGATAGTGATCTATGAACAAACCATTTAAAGTTGCCGTTGTGTTCTTTGCAAGATTGGGCAATATCCTACTAAGAACTTGTTGTTCCTTGACCTCAACATCCAAGTTAATCTTTTACCTAGAGAGTCTAGTCGGGTTTTGAAGGCTAGCACTAATGCCATGGTGATGTTGGGCATTAAGACACACTCCTTAAGTTCCCAACAACGGATCTATTAAGTGAGCCTGGTTCTATCTTGTTGCTTGCACTAATGCCTTCACTGCGTTAGAGAAGTCTCCTCCAGTTGGTCCTCTTGAGATCATTAAAATGATACCCGCCATAGGTAGGTTCTCTGGGTCGCATTGGATAAGAGCTGTTGGGTGATATAGGGAATTTTGTGTATCGCTTGGACACAATGGTTGAGATAATCTCTCTGGGACTCTCCATTTTCTGTTTTACGGTAAAGAGGTACGCCACTGTCCTAGAGTACCTATGTTTGATGGAGAAGTTATAGAGGAAGCGCTTTGCCTATTGTTCCCAACCTGTGATAGATCCAGTTAGCATCTAGTTCAAATATGTCAGAGCACATTTGATTAGCATAGTGTGGAACACCTTGCAGTATGCAACTTTACTAAGATTGTAAAGCTCCATCCTCACTAAGAAGTTCTCCAAAAGCTCTTGTAGGTCAATCGTTCCATCAAATTTTAGCAGGTTGGTTATCTCCATTATAGAGAAAATGATTCCACTAAGATAGCTAGGCAAAAAAGACTGCATCTTAGAAGAGCAATGACTAAGATGAGGTATTGGCACCTTATTCCTCTTGATGGTTGAGGTATTAGTGAATAGGTCTGGACTCTGGCAATAGTGGGGTCGTTGCTAAGAAAGGTCAACTCTAGAAGGGATGATTATATGTCTACTTATTAAGGTAAAGGGGGAGGAGCAATGTCTCACTATAACTTGACTATTCATCCAATCCTCTCTGGGGACGATAAAGCCCCCAACTTCGATAAGGATTGTTGTTATTCTTGAGGGTGGTGTTCCTCAACATACTAGGCGACCGCTCTGTCCATAACTAAAACAGAGGCATTATCCAACAATATCTTCAACACCTCTTCAATTATCTGCAAAACTAGTTCTCCAAGAGGTGGTGCCTTTGCGTGGCGTCTCCTCCAATGTGTTGGATGTACCTTTGGGGATGAGTTTTGGCACTAGACCTTACTGTGCCTAAGGCTAGTGGTTCTCTATGTTGTTTTATTTTTACTCAATCAACAAAAAGAGGTGGTGTGGAAGACATACAATTTCGAAATATCATTAAACTATGCACATGTTCTTATGATCTACAGTTGCTAAGTTTCTTGGTGTTTGAAGGACATTTAAATTTGAAATATTTATACTATTAAATTGTTTGTATCGTATTATTAGTAATATATGTACATATTTTTCTATTATTTAGTTTTGAAAGGAATCATTCTTTTTTAGCTATTGGGAAAACTTGTATGTTGAGTTATTGTGTTGAATCTTGATAATGTAGAAGTGGTTAATGTGCTGAAACACTCAAGAAATGTTTGGTTATATTTTGGGGAAATTTTTGTTAGATTTTTTGGGAAAATGAATTTTGGGGTGGGGTAGGGGAATGTGATAAGTTTTTTTTTTTTTTTTTTATGTTTTGGGAAAACAGGTAGAAAATATTTTGGGAAGCTTTGCTGTGTTTGTTTATATTTTGAGAGAGGATATTTTTATTGTAGTAATCAAATCAATACTTTTTTGTTGGGTGTTTGGGATGAAAATAAAATTGAATATATTTTTTACTTTATGAATAATATATATATGATATGTACGTATGCATTTGTAATGAGTGGGGGACTTTGGAAAAAAATAGAGGGCATTCTGGGCTAAAACGGTTACTTTAGCAAAACAGAACCAAATATTGCCTCAATATTTTACAAGCAGATATAGTATCGGAATTTACATATCTAGTAATGAAATGAAGCTTGGGATCTACGTCTTACTCTAGACGAGTTCTTTGTCATTAAGAGAGTCCTATCTTGAGCAGTCACTTCTTTGTTTATAGTTAAAGGATTGGCTTAAGTACCGCCATCGGTAAACTAGTTTAGATTAGTGAAAATTAATGTATTAAGAAAGGACTATAAGGAGTCAAATTTCAATAGGTCTTCAACAATAAAACATAATACTATATTTGATCTATTTAATACCTTCATGGCTTCATTTAAAAAAAATAAAATACTAAGTTGTATTACAATGAATACCTTATGTTCTACATTTAATATTATATTGTGCAAAATTTATACTTGATGTATTTTATGGTCAATTTTGGTCTAATATATTAAGGTAAAAACATTTGATATTCATACACCAAAACACATAGTTTATATTATTTTGTTGTAATACTTTAAATTCAACTTGTTTTCAACTCTAAAAAATATTTCTACAATTGATTTATATATTTAGTGCCTTAATTTAAAAAAAGAAAAAGATACATACTTATAGTTCAAATGCCTTATGTTTTGTATTTAATATCATACTATGCAACAATTTATACACGATTTTTTTTATATAACCTATTTTTGGCTTAATAAATTATGATTAGTTTAAAGGAAGCATATACTAATGATTAGTAACAAATTATTTACATCCAATAAATTATATTCTCATTTACAATGTTTCCACCACACATTCCTTTACAAAAACCCATAAGCCATTTTCACCATACAATTTTCTATAGCAACCGTACAGACTCAGACGAAGTTATACAACTATTATACAATGGAATCTAAATTGGTGTCACATACTAACATTGAAGCAAGCTCCACCCAAAACAAAATTGCTTCTTCAAAATCCCAAAAAAAGATTAATATGGAACCACACCCTGCACTTCAAGAACAATAATTCCCACCATAAACACTACATAATTAAAGAAAATCTTCTTTTTCAGCAAAGGAAAAAAGTTAAAGAATTTTTCTAGGAAACCCAAAAACTAATTACTTTCCAGCCATGAGTCGAATAGCCTTTTCTACCCATATGAATCCAAGAAAAACCAAAACAAGAAAAGAGAGCAGCATAACCACAACGGTTCCTCAGTGGTGATAATTTTGGTGAGAAATGCGGCCAGCAAGGACTCCCTCTCGTCTTCTTCATAATCTGAGTAAATTGCCATTAGGAAAAGAAGAAAGTGAAGTTTTAGGGTTCGATTGTAAGAAATGCAGATGTTGCTAGCAATGACTTCTTCTCGTATGCTCTTCTACATAATCTGAGTGAATCGATGAAAAAGTGAGGTTTTAGAGTTTTGATGGTTTAGAAATTTTTTTGAGAGAATTCTCTTCATACAATGAAGAAGGAATTTTTGGCCGTACAATTTGATATTCAGGAAAAATAATCGAAAAAGAGAAAAAGACAAAATACTATTTTCTTCTAACCCCATCTATGTGGGGTCTAGGAAAAAGTACAAAATGACAAAGCAACATACAAGAAAAGAACTCAAAGTGCAAATCCACCAAGCATCCACACCCAGAAACGACGCCGTTTCTAGACGCAAAAGAAAGAAAAAAAATTGATGAGTGGAGTGGAAAGTCAATCGGCGATTCAAAAAGTAGAGGACTGAATATCGTTTCCATTTGTACCAACTACTCCTATGAATTATGATTGCAAAGGTAGCATATGCTTACGCTACTGGGCATGTAATTTGGCAATGTCACAAGGAAATTTTCCTGCCATTAATCATTAATTTGATAATGGTGAGACGATGGGCCCTTCGACTCCTTGCATCTTCCACGCGACACCACACGAGAAAATCATTCAATTACCTTCTTTCCCGCGCGATAAACCTCCAACCAAATTGCCTGGAACACTACTCCACCACTCTTAACGATCCAGCCGCTCAAAATGCTGAATTGCAACAACCTGAGTTTCTGCGTAATCCATACCTTCTCAACAAAATTATATCTTCGTGTGCGGAAACGAGTTGTTTTTCATCTGGACTTCAACTTCATTCCCATGTCATTAAAATGGGTTTCAACTACAATATATATATCAACACTTCCCTCATAGACATGTACGGTAAACATGCTGAGACTTTTTGGGCTCACAAACTGTTCGAGGAAATGCCTAATAGAAATGCGGTTTCCTGGAATGCGTTGATCTCTAGTTATGTGAAATCCCGTGATTTCGGTACTGCTGTTGGATTCTTTATCAAGATGCTTAGAGAGGATGTTCCAGTGACACCTTTTGGTGTTTCGGCTGCTTTGGTTGCGTGTGCGCAGTTAGAAGATGGTGAAATTGGGGCTCAAGTGCACGGCCTGAGTTTGAAAGCAGGGTTGGAGTTTAATGTTGTAGTGGGAAGAAGTTTGGTTGATATGCATGCAAAATGTGGGAATATGGAGGACTCCAGAAAAGTTTTCAATGGATTAGTTGATAAGAATGTTGTTGCTTGGACTTCAATGATTGTTGGATATGCTAATAATCAGTGCCCCAAAAAAGCAATGATTATATTCAAGGAAATGTCTTGTTCTGGTCTTAAGGCGAGTTTTGTTACTTATAATAGTTTGTTGAGCTCATTTCATCATGCAGATGACTTAAGTCATTGCCAGCAGATTCATTGCCTCTTGATTCGGGAGGGTCTAGATTGTAATGCTTACTTGGTCTCTACGTTACTGATTGTATATTCAGATTGTGGTTGTAGCTTAGGGGAGTTATACAAAATTTGCTCTAGTGTTACAGAATGGGATCAAGTTGCATGGAATGCTGTTATTGCTGCAATTTCCAATTTGGGTATTGGTGAAGAAGCCCTCGTGTGTTTTTCTCAAATGAGGCAGGCAGGCTTTGCTATTGACTTTTTCACATTTTCTAGTGTATTAAAAGCATTGGGAAACAGTTCGGCCCTTGCAGAGGGAAAACAGATCCATGCTCTAGCTTTTAAGACCAGGTACATTACAAATTTGTACGTACAGAATGGGCTTGTTTCCATGTATGCAAGATGTGGTAAGATCAATGAGGCAAAGAAAGTATTCTCATCAATGGATGAACATGATGTGATCTCATGGAATTCACTACTTACAGGCTGTGCCCAGCATGGTTATGGTAGAGAAGTTATTGAAATGTTTGAACGAATGAGGAGGAGTGGGGTTAAGCCAAATTTGACCACTTTCCTTGCAGCACTTACTGCTTGCAGCCATGTTGGGTTGCTTGAAAAAGGCCTGGAATACTTTGATCTGATGAAAAGTGACGAATCCCTTCCACCGGCCCAAATAGAACACTATGCTTGTGTTGTGGATCTCTATGGTCGGGCTGGATTTCTCCATGAAGCGGAGGCCTTTATCAATAACATGCCTATTGAGCAAGGACCAGCTGTATATAAAGCATTGTTAAGTGCCTGTAGAGTTCATGGTAATAAAGAAATTGCTGTACGCTCTGCCAGAAAGCTTGTGGAATTGTGTCCTAATGATCCTGCTATATATGTCTTATTGTCGAATGTGCTGGCAACTGAAGGTAGTTGGAACGATGCAGCCACAGTGCGCAAGCTAATGTGTGATAAAGGAGTGAGGAAAAAGCCAGGCCATAGCTGGGTGTGAATGAAATAGGATATAGGTTCTCCCTGTTGGATCTTAGATGGGATAGCTGACTGATCACCCTGCAGCAATTAAATGGGTAGGCACCTCACAATAAAGTCACACCTTATAAAAGTGATTCTTAAGCAGTGATAAAAGGTGATGATGAATGATTGGGTGAGGAAAACTGAGGGGTATTTCTCTTGCAGGAGATCACCCTTTTCTTTTTGAAGTTTTTCAGTGGAAAAGTTCAATAAATCTTGTAAAAATGGTTTTGAGGACCTATTTAATTTGGCTAAAGAAGCTTGTTTTATGATCCTCAAGGCAAGTCACAGAACTTGTCTTTGATGGTAGAGGCTGAATCTGAAATTATGAACTTCTAGTCTGTGAATATTGTACAAGTGAGAGGAAGGAACCTGTTGGTAAAAGGTTATAATCCGAATGCGGATTTGTCCCAGAGTTGGATATGATAACTTCTAAATTGTTGATATGGTGACATCACACCAATGCAATAGAGGCTGCTTTTGGCGTTGTACCGAATGACTTGGTTCCAGTTGATAAGAAGTGAAGATCTTCAGAAAACCCTTGAAATCCTCTAGTTCAGATCTCAACTTCTACAAGGTCATCCATAGTCAAGATTCTCTCTCTGCCTGAAAACAGTAATACCTGCATTTTAATTGGATTTGATAACAATATGCTCTTTTCATGCCAGCCACCATTCAGAAAAGAGACATATGTATCGTTAAGGAGAAGAAGTGTAGGTGTTTTTTGGTTCAATAACTCAATTTTGACATCGCTGGAATTTCTTCATATGTTCAACTTTGTTTTGGAGTAGCTCTTTTGTTTGGTAAGTGTACTATAAAGACTATTACTTGGATCTCAGTTCACACTGACGACTGATGTAAGGGACTAAGGCAGACAGTTGTCGAGATGCATGCAATGAGTATAGTTATGCAAGCTTGAAAGATTACAATAACAACCCTCAAGGCTATTATGATCTGATAGAAAAATGCTGACTAAAACTCTGTTTAATTAAACTTATTTATAAGATTTCATAATTTCCTGCATTTTATAAGATACTTTTGAAATGTATAAAATGTAATATCTTATTTTATAAATAAGCACTTAAATTATTTATATAAAGTAAGATTTTAAAACTTATAATTATAATATTAAACATATGGAGCTTCTAAATATTCAATATTTTCCGGTATCTTTTTAATGGATTTCCTTTTGTCCAAATAGAAGTAGAGCTACTCATATTGACAAAGCCACAGTAGTTACCTCGTATAAATTTCTATTGATTTTTGTTCCTCATCCTTTCAAGTGTCGAGTTAGGCTATATGCGTGACTGACTTGGCTTTTCTTAATAATAATTCTTGAGTGATCCAACAGAAAATGTCGGGTCAAATGTTTGTTTGACAAGTAAAGCAACAGAGCTTGTTGTGGGATTCAAATCAACAACCATTAAGAAATGTTTCATTTTGAATCTTCTATTTTATTTGATGTTTTATTTTTTATTTAACTTGATTAATATTTATAAAATGTATTTGATCTCTAATCAATTATTTATATAAAAAAAATAAATAATACACTTGACATATGTCCACGAAACAAAATAGAAAATAAAATATGAAATAAAATAAATTATCAAAATGTTCAAATTGCTATTATTGTATGCCTTAAAATGTTATGTTGATTTGTCTCTGCAAAAATAATAACCAATATTATCTATTCAATTTTTTCCCTTACTTTATATTGCAACTATATTACTATGTTATATATAAGCTAGTGAGCTGGTACATGTACAGAAACTTTGAATATCTCTTTTTGGCACCCTAAGATGAAAACAGTGCCATTTCGAGGAAGTCCCTCTAAAATGTCTTGTACTCTACTGATATGACAAATTAAGTCCATAAGAGTAAAAAAGTAAAAAATATATCAAAAATGTTAATTAATTAAATAAATAAATGAATAATAAAGCAAGAGAGCCAAATTAACTAGGCCCACTAAGAAGGGCATCAAAATGTAAGTGGGTTGAAGCTCACTAAGAAGAAAGACTATAAATACTAAGCCCTGAAGAGAAATTGGGTAGAAAAAATCATTGACAAAAAATTGGAGAACTGAGAACTCTATGCAGTACGTTGCAAAGAAAAAAAAACTCAAAATTCTGCTATCTCCCAAAAAGGACCCCAGCTCCATTTTCGAGCATCATCATGTTGGCGTCGTCTGTGGACCTGAACTAAGAAGAAGGAATGTTGAGAATGAAAACAAGATGCAGAACTCGAGACTCTAACAAGCCAGCAACCTAAAGCACAATCACATCTGGCAACCGATACAAGAGAAGACACCCACACAGTAGGCACCATATTCTAGAGTAGCAACAATGCTAGAGAATGCCACTGCTCAAACTGCAACCAAATCAATCGCCCAATATGCTAAGGCATGTCACTCCCAAGAACAACAGCAATCCTCTCGCCAAAGTCGAGGGGCTTAGTTGCCCCTAGAGAGGACAATGTGGAGAACTAACACTGAGCGAGACATCGCTCCTCATTCTAACCTCTATAAGTGGACATACAATCCTTCCTTTGACATGACCAATTATGGTGATTGCCTATTACGACTGGAGTTCAGACTCGTGTAGCCAATCACCCAACTACTCTGGAGAAATTCTTGACCCAAACCAGGAAATGCATCCGTACAAGAGACATAACAAATCCCATGAACCTCGAGAAGACCATAGCCCCATGCGACTATTAGTCTATCCATTGCGGAAATAGATCAATGATGGCCAAAGCACATAAAGGAGTCAACTATGTTAGTGTCCCAAAGCCCTTAGAGGACCTTGAAGTATATGTAAATCTACTCATTGAAATTAGCTCCCCGCACTTGAAAAATGCACTCCTAGCCTTTTGATGTCACCCTTGAATAAGAAGACTTGGAGACATGGAAAGACAAACATGCTGATGTCCCAATATTCTCAACCTCCCTGGCCCATTCATAGAGGATGAAAGATCCTAATAGGCAACAAGAACTTAACAACCATCATATCCTAAGATACCTCTCCCTAACTGAGCAGAACTAGTACTTGGCAACAAAAGATCAATGCCTCTCTAACTGATGTAATGAAGAAACTACGTAGACAAGCACATGCCAGAGCCCGAACTGGCCTCAGGAGCTAAAAAAAAAAACATGAGGATATGTCCAAAATTGAGAAAGATTGTACACATCTATGATAAGGTACCTAGAAACATAAGAACAAAGGCGCATAAAATGCAGTTGAGCCTGAGAAACCTACAAAGGTGTGAATATAGCATAGAGAAGAGTTATAACCTAATTATCCATTACAAAGCTGGATGCCAAATAGAAAGTACTCATCCAACGAACAAGAGACGTGATTGGAGACTACTACCTTACTAAGGAAAATCACACCAACATCCTTAAAGGGGTGAAATCCCCTACTGCCAACCTAGGCAGTCCTAGGAGGCAGTACATAGTGGCTTAGTAAATAAAGGCAAAGGTCCAATACTGGAGGCTAATATTGTTGCAACACCCCAGTAGCAACGTAAACCACAAAGAGAGAAATCCATGTGGTATAAGGCCATAGAGAGGAAACCCTTAAGGAAGAAACCACCCTTAGTGAACTAGCCTACTCTACAGAGATGGAAAAGGCCACCAACCTCAATAGATGTACCTCTCGATGTGCAAGAGATGCAGTTTTAGATTAAATAAAAGATTGTCCAAAAACAGTAGTTGTTTCTTTTGTTGCTACAGTAAAGCACACTAATTTCCTTTATATACTTGTCTCCTTTCTCTGTATAATTATGATTTACAAGAACACATCATCTATGGTAAGACCTCAGAGGTACGCACCTCAATTAATACATCACGATAATCCTCAACTGATTTCAGCCCAGTGTCATCTTAGCATAAACCTACTACAGGCTCCTCTAGAAGTATGAGGTAGTTGCGTATAAGCCCATCATAAATCCTTCTTAGCATCATCCTTAGAGGTAAGTGGCAACACTCTTGATTGATTTTAGCATAAAACCACTATACAATCCCTCTAAGGATAGGTGGTAGCTGCATGAAAGTCCTTCATAAATCTTCCTTAACACTACCCTCGAAGGTAAGTGGCGACACTTATGATTGATTAGGGTATAAACCAACTATCCGGATCCCTTGGGAATACGTGGTTGCTGCATGTAAGCCTATCCTAAATCTTCTTCAGCACGATCATTAGAAGTAGGGACATCACTCTTTCATGGATGATTTTTGTGTAAACTCACGATTTGGCTCCTTTAGGAGTACGTGGTTGCTGTGTGTAAACCTACCGTAAATTCTTTTCGAAGGTAAGTGACGACACCCTAACACATTTAATAGAATTACACTTATGTAGCTCTCCTGGGGTACTTGGTTGCTGTGTGTAAGTCCACTATGAGGCCTCTCCCGGTGTATGGCTGCATTATTGAAATCAACTATCAAATGCCTCTACAAGCATGTGGTTAATACGTCGAACATCTTCACAACACTCTACATTGGTGATAAGACTTTGTGAGCGAAGCCATCATGATGCTTAACATCAACATAAGATTCATGAATAAAGTTCGTATCCAAATTTTGTTATAACATTTAACATTAAACTTCTCGAATAAAGCTCATGGCAAAACATTATTATACACTTGATCTCACGTTAAAGACCTCACCAGTGATGTATACAATTAAATTTGATCCAAACGACTAGGTATTATGATAAGACCTCCTTAAGAGGCTCAAATGTGCGCCCACGTGCCACTTTGCATGATTATGATAAAACATATGTAGGAGGGCTCATAGTTAAGATTGATAAGTAGAGGTTTAACGCCTCGCTCATGCGCTCCTTGCTGCATGTTAATTGAAGATTAATAATATAACAATACTTGAAAGTCATGTATTTGACTAAGTGTAAATACATGAACGAATGAGAGAAAAACATTTGCAATATTAGAAAACCCAAAAGAGCATCCGGCCAACACTAAACTTTATGAAATTAGAATAAAACTAAGAATGAACCAATTTACAGCTTATGCAAAAGAAAGATGCTTAGTAGTCCTAAACAAGTAACTTACTAAGTTATTCGCAGAAATGTGAACTCAAATTGAATGCTCTAAATAGCTCTTGAAGTACAAAGCATCGTTTATTAATTTTTTCTAAGTATCCTAAGGGAGCAAACAACAAGTGTCAATAATCGACACTCGAATGGCTACATTCATTGAGAAAATAAAGATACAAAATATTCAATAAAGGGCGTACAATCCTTCCAAGCTTGGGCATCTGGGCATTAGACAACCCGACATCTAATGTGTGCCCACACGCCTGCTCTAGGTAGGCGACTACTACAAAAAATTGCAAACACATGACAATATATAGACGACACTGCAAAAGCGAGGAAGATCATGAAGGACAAGTCTCTCAAATAACTTTGTGCAAAAAGGGGTAAGATAATATTCAAAACCCTATAAAAAGATGTGAAAACTGACAATACTAGCGTATATAAATGTCACCTTGCATTTGGCCTAAATTTAGCCATCTAAGGAAACAATGAGGGCTTGCAAAAATCATAGATGTTGTACAGCCCATTAACGAGAACTACTAAAAGAAACTCCTGACAGTGATATCACAAATGCGCCTAGTGGAAAAACCTCTGGCGTGCAAAGTAACAATTTTCATGATAAGACCTCCAAAGGTCATGGAAAATGATAAGATGTAGTAGCCCATCCCATGAGGTGCCAAAAGAAATGGCTTCGTAAGAGATCTTGAGGGCATCCCAGAATAACTTAGCTTTGAAAGGGCTCATAAACAATTCTCGGAGTACGAACCTCCATTAGAAATGCTAAATGTTCTAAAAGCAAACACTACAACAAAAATGGCTAAGTCCTAACATATTCTGCAAATTCTAACTTACTAAAGTGAATGACTTGATGTCCTATAAGTTCGAAGTCCTCTAAAGGGAATGCATAAAGCAAAATTGATAACGTCAAATAAGAGCTCGTGAACTCAGAAAACATAACAATGCTGAGAGAAAGACCACCCTTGTGATTTAAATAAAGTTAACCTTACTGCAGTTGCCCACCGCAAAGAAGCATACTTGGCGGGTGCCCTACGCAAAAGATAATGAGTTATCTTGAATACTTAATCTGACCACGAAGACAACCTCATAAGCTTTGACAAACATCTAAGAACTTCACAAATAATAGGTCTTCCAAGTGACTTAATGCTAGAAAGACTACGACATAACACCTTAACTTCCATAATAAAAGCATGAAATTTGATAATACTGCGAAAAAGGCTTGTGCAAACCACAATCATTTTGAGATCTCTCAAAAAGACACACTAAGAGACGCTCTCAATGAGAGTATCATAACCATAGAAAGTATAAGAATCTTCAGAGCAAGCACTCATCTTCCTAATAAGATCACCAAGGACCACAGAAAGCAATAGTACATCCTAAAGTATCATCAAAGAAACACCTCTACAAGGCATCTCGAAGGGTCATTAGGACAACTTAACTTTGCAAGAGAACCTGGAAAGATATTTAGAGGATGGAGCTCCACCAACAAGATTTCTAGGTCATTCATTGAGCGTAATGCTTTTCCAGAAAATCTTAAGAGGTCTCTAAAGTACCAACCCTTGCGAGAAATTCTAAGTTACACATAAGTACCTCCTCGAGCATCCACTGTGTGCCCAAGCGTGACACCAGTCGTTGAATGCCTCCTTAGGTGCTCGTTGAGTGCACGAGCATGATTTTAGTTACCCAAACGCCTCCCTAAGCATCCGAGTGCACCTTTTTGTACCCTAATGTGTTGTTGGATACCAATTCAAAGAGTGTTGTCTCCTTGTACCTAGTAAACCCCACCTCCACATTAAACCTAAGAACTCCAACCCCGACTTAGTTGAAGACTCTAACTTGCGAAAGAGAATAACCCGTCTCAAAAGGTCTGACTCCTTATATAGGAGTGGATGATGCAAAATGCCAACAACAAATATTAATTCATGAACTCCGAAAGTAACACACATCAAAAGAAAACCTCTATAAGTATAAATGAAATCAATTATGTAGCGATCACCTACCTTGGAGACACCCACCTTGCAAGTACCCAGAACAAAAGATACCAAATTATCTTGAAGGCTCATGTTGGCTATGAAGATAGTCTCACAAGCTTAAGAAATTATCTAAATACTTGGAAAAATACAAAACCTCATGATACAACCCCAAGCAACAACCGAGATAGGTTTAAGAGGTGTTTGGTTTTATTTCCAAACCCCATTTTCACCAATTTTACTATTCTAGAAATAGAAATTATCACTTTTTAAAATTTTTTACCCAACATAATTTCAATTTCTATTTTCAAAACACATTCTCCAACAACCTATATATTTTTTCCCAATAACCTATATATCTTCTCTCTCTATTCCAATAATTCTATCTCTCTCCACCTACAACCTATTAAAATCAACATAATCATTACATTTCCAAATATTTCATCCAAATACATTTTCATTTTCACATCACATTACATAACTAATCCTCACCATTTTAGAAATGATGGAAATGAAAATTGGAAATGGAAATAAAACCAAACGGGCCCTTAGCAATTTCAACCCAACCCGTGGGTACCTGTCCCACTCATTCCGCATGGGGCAGGCCGGGGCGGGCGGGTTTCACTATGAATTTCATGCAGGGCGAGGTAGGTTCGAGTTTACGACCAATCCGCCCCGCTCTGCCCCGAGTACTTATATAGTTATAATATGTAATATATTACATATTTGTATGATTTTTTATATTTTAGTTCTTTATTGATATATTTGAGTATTGTCATGTTGAATATTATTTCGTTGATGCTTATATTTTAGTTTTTAATTAATGTATTTAAATATTGTCACGTTGATTGAACTTTCTGTATTAAATTTTTTGAGATTGTAGTTAAATTATCAAATTATAATTAATTAGATAAATTTTTTAAAAAAAATTCATAGGTGTAGGACAGGGCAAAGCGGGTGTAGATTTTACATATTCGATATAGGGTAGGTTAGGATTTTCAAACCTAAAACCCGCGAGGCAGGTTCTAAGATAACTTTTTAAGTGTGGGCCAGGTTCAAGTTTAAGAAAAACCTGCCCCAACCCACCCAAGTGCCAAGCTGAAACAGTGATGAAAGGCTCCACATAAGAAAATATAAATCCCATGTGGGACCTAAAACAAGATGTATCTCAACCTCACTATGAAAATTTAAAATTTCTTCCTTACATATAGATAAGTCAACATAATTTTACGTCTGTGAAGAGAACCTATTTATGGCGGCCACTAAATAATACCCATTGAGAGTTGAGACTTGATAAAGTTCACCCAAGCATGTAACATTTGAGCAAAAAATTTTGAGCCATTTGCAAAGTGCAAACCTTAGGCAGATGTCCTTCACTCTCTTCACAGCACAAATTTTGTCCTCAAAATATTTTCCTAAGTCTTCCCATGGTGTTACACTAATTCCTAGCATTCATCTGAATTCCTACCATAGAAAAGGGTTGTGTTTCTCAAATAAATGAGTACCCAACCATATTTGACAAAATGCCCAACTCGAACACCAAAAAATAAGATAGGCACCTAGGAGATGCCCCTATGCGAGTGCATAATGGGCATCTAGCGTACCCAAAACTAGGGCCAATGTAGGATCGCCATCCAGCAGAGTCCCCCATATAGATGCTTACCCAACAACATCTATGCCGGCCACCCCCAAGGAGGCAAATGACCCTCGAAGAGTAGTGCTCTAGAGACTGTCTTTCCTCCCTCCTTCTCTCTCTCTCCCCCCTCTCCCATAGTGAAATTTAATCCAATTTTGGTCATAACATGACTTGGTCTTACTACTCGACTTTCTGCTCCTTATAATGGTACTTGAAATTCGTCTAAATCTCTATACAAATATGACATAAAATTCCTACAAGTCTTTGGAGAAATATGATGCGTGAAGTTTAACTAAGTCCTTCGACTAAGGTAACATTTAGTTTTTCTAAGTCTCTAATTAAGCGAAGGCAAGACAATAAGACTTGAAAGACTTCAACTCCAATGAAAAATGAGTAAATACAAATCTACATATTTAACGCAATTATTGAAATTCAATTAAATTAATAACCTTATCCTAGAGACTTAAGGCAAGGTAAATGTTAATAATTGAAATTTATGGTATATTTTCAATATTAAAATAAGATTTTTAAATTGAAAATAGAGGACCTAATGATGTGAATAATTAATTGTACAAGCGCAAATTAGTAAAATAACTAAAAAAAAGACCCAATGGATTAAATCAATTAGTTAAAAAAGGGGCCATAAAGCCCAAAAACACTTGAACCTATAAAGAAGGGGAACAAAGCTCTAATGAGTCTAAGCCTATCAAGAAAAAAAATTATACTAGCCCAAAGAGTAATTAAGCATTAGAAATCATTTGGAAAAAATCGCAAAACTTCAAGAACCTTTGGGAGCTCGATATTTCGAGCATATGTTAAAAGAAGAAAGAATCGATACACTACTATCCATTGGAAAGTATCCCATTCCACTTTTGTGCAACATCAATATTATATGTCATATGTTACCTAATATAATTTAAAATGTTCCCCTCATTGACACATTTTGATTTATGAAAAATTTTGAATCAGTGAAAATGTTTATCTATTACACAAGTCAAGATATTTTAGCCTATATGCATTGGGAAGTAATTGGTGGGGCACATCTCAAGCACATTGAGAGCATCCTCAATATGAGGACTTAGCGAAAAATCCATGTTAGCCTCTGTTCTAGCTAGGTGAAAAGTACGACAATGAGGGAAAGATCTATTAGAATAGTGCCCCGTAGCTAATTAGATTGGCATGTAAACTATTTCACTTGTGATACAATTTTGATTGAATGATATTCTTAATAAATGGCCATCTTCATCTTATGCTTAATTTACTTCACTAGCATTTGATTGAAGCGCTTAGATCACACAAGACTACGGGACTTGGTCACGCACAGGGAGTTGAGCATGAAACAAGTCTTACACGGTCATGATCTTAAAATATTTCAAGTCGTAGAATCTTATGAGACATGACATTTAAGATTCGAATAGACTTGCACTAACGATTCATAAATCCAATGCATTGGATATTGCTCTATTTCATAAGTAATCCATATTAGACGTAGGTGCATGTTAGTGGGGTGCTTGTTAGAGAACAAGTTCACTGAAGGCCTGTCCCGAGAATTCACTAGATAGCTGTAGTGGCAAGTCAATAGTGACAAGTTCTCCAGCTTATGCTAGTGTATATAATTAGCCCTTAGACATGAGAATCCATGGTAACTTTGTGTTTAGGTTCTCATGCTTTGACTCTTTCTTGACCACTTTGCGGGTCATACATGTTGAGCTTGGGTATGAGCTACTTAGGTATGGAGGTTTGTGAGATCTAAGATGAGATTCATCTCCTTGTCATTATGAAGGGTGAGTACATCTTATATGTATTCTATAATTATCGATTTCAAAAAATCCTTGTACAAGGTAGTATGACAATTTGGAAAAGAGGTTTTCCAAAAATAAGGTCATAAAGGGGAATCGAACATTAAAATAGAAATATAGTTATCAAGATTATTAGGGAACTGACAAATATCTTGCCCCTAGGTTTCTTTCGGGAGATAGGAAACGGAAAGACCATATTTGCATAGCAAGTATAGAGCTAGAATGGTTCTCCAAGAGCATATTCATTTCAGTCAATTAGTTGGGATCCATGGGCTTGAGGTTGGATATCGACCATGGAGATTGGGGGTACTCTTCAATTAATACAGATTAATTGAATTGAGTTTTTAGTTTAAAGGAGTTTAAACTAATGCGAATATTTCGATATTCTTAAAATCACAAGAGCTGTGCGCCCATGTCCAATAAATGGTAGAACCTAATGGGTCACACACAAAAGCCAATAGAAAGTTCTATTTGATGAAGGGAATTTTCTAGGAGTTAGAAAATTTCTTGGTGGCCGATTTCGTGGAGGAAAATGATGGGCTAATTTTTGGTCATTTTGACTTGATTAATTTAATTGTTAAATTGATCAAAATAATTTAAGGAGTTAAATTAGACCAATTAAATTAAGTAGTTAATTTAATTGGTGCCATATGACTATTACTTGGTCAAGTCAACTTAAGGAAGTAAGTTAACACTTTCTAGCTTAAGACGTTAAGCTAATTGACTTAAGGAGTTGAGTCAAGACTAATTAATTAAATTAAGGAGTTAATTTAATTAATGTGAAGAATTAATTTTGGAGGGAAATTCAATGAAGGAGTTCATTTGAGGTGCATTTAGAATTTATTTAGATGACATTTTTTCTTGAGATGAAATGAAGATTCCAAATGAAATTCAAATGCAAGTGAAATTTACATTTCACATCTCCATGCCTTGCTTAGGTGGCACCTCACCTCATGGGAGGTGTGATGCTAACTAGCATCACACCGTCCCTCCTCTATAAATAGAGAGTGGGTGGCCACATTGCAAGGATGTATGCTATATTCATTTTTTTCCCTCCAAATTGTGCGGTTCACTCATATATTGAAGTTTCACACCTTCTTCTTTATCTTCCCTCCTAAATTCATCCTTCATCACTTCCTCATACCTTGTTTCTCCAGCTGACTAAGGTTTGATTGGAGCTAGCCTATGGTGTGTGGATCATTTCATTAGAGGTTAGACATTTTGATACCTTTGCTATTTGGAGATCCACTGTAGGGTAGTTCGATTGGAGGCACATTTGGAGCAATTTTTAATTTTTGAGTTTGGTGAAATTTTGTTTGGACATTCTTCAAGGTGTTGGTGAGGCGTTGTCCAAATTTTATCCAAATCAGAGGTGGTTTGGTAAGGCAAAAGTTTCTAGAATTCTACTGTGCCGACTGGAGACAACTTTAAAGTGTTCGAGTTTCTCTTGGTTCTTCCTTGGGTTTTTGAGCATTCAAGGTATCTATCCTCTCCCAAATCTTTATTAACAACATGATTTGATCCTTGGGAGGTGTGTAGATAAGTTTTTAATTTAGCTTTATTTGCTTTATTTAATGGATCCTTGTGATACACACTCCTTCAGGATCATGCATTCATTGCTCGCCAACTAGGATGATAATTAAAGAGGCTTGGCTAGGAGTGAGGGCTGAGTGTAAGTCTAAGTGAAGTAAGGTAAGGCAAAAATCAATGACTAGAGAAGAAGACGGGTCATTTAGAGGTGCTCTATACTCCACGCATTACTGGGTTAGGGTTAGGGAATTGGCTACAAATAAGGATGCTTGTGCCCTCACTAGCATTGGTTATGATCCTATGAGTCGATAAGGGAGTGTCTACTTTGCTATTGATTACAAAAAGAAGTGAGCTCAACTTGGAGACCTTAGCAGGGATGTCATTGCTTGGGATTAGTACCCTACTAGCAGAGTCATTACTAGAGGCACTTGACAAACTTATATTAATGAGGGAATGAGAGAAAAATAAGTACTCATATTAAAGCTAGCAAGAGAACGAACTGGTGGGAAACGAAAGGCGTCAGTAGAAAAGAGAAACTTGTGGGGGTAGATAGAGAAGCAACAGTAAGAAATGAAGAAAGGCTAATGCTTTTATCGATGGAAAATCTTGGAGAGGAAGATTGCTCTAACACACAAATCGAGTACAATAACAAGAGGAAGTGAAAATACACCTAAATAAATAAGCCATATTGAATATTTACAATGGTAGGATCTTGAAGCTAGAGGCTAAACATTAGAAAAACAAGGCACGTATTGGAGATTGGAGTTGACAACAGGCTGGTGGTGACTCATGAAGTCGCCTAATTAAGTGTACATTTCTCCTTACGTTTTCCATCTATCAAACACGCTTTAAGCTTAGATCAATATTAAGGAAGTCAAAGTCTATATTATACTTCAAAATGAGGCCAATGAGTGAGATCTACTTCATCCAAGCCAAAGCTAGCCTAGCACTTTAGACTTGGTAAAGGTGGAGGATCCTAATATAGGTTAGAATAAATAGGCCAGTCTATTTACGAGTATTTATCCATTAAAGCCCAACTCACCATTTTATTCTAATTATTAAGCCCTTTAAATTAGATCATATGCCCTATGTGATAAGTTGTTAAGGCTCTCTCAACTAAACTCTACTATTATAAATACCCATTTTTTTTTATATCATGAGATATGCAATACTTTATCCATTTGTTACCCTCTGTCACAAATATAATACTGACCTGATCATTTGGAGGGTTTTCATAGAAAATCCTGACAACCCTAATTGTTTATTTTAGATTTAGAATTGGATCACTGATTCATACTCAATGATGTTTGAGTTCGGATCAAGAAAGAAACTCCTATAATCACATTAGTGTTTTTTGAAAAAGAAAATGTTTTTTTTGCCTTTGTTCGTTTGTGATTAGTGTTTTTTGAAAAAGAAAATGTTTTTTTTGCCTTTGTTCGTTTAGAAATAGAGAGAGAGAGAGAGAGAGAGAGAGAGAGGGGGGGGGGGCTTTTCTATCCAAAGATGGAGTGGTTTTTAGGTTATTTTATTTTATCTTTTTTTTGTTTGGTGGGGGGGGGTTTAGGATTATCTTAGACATATCACAAACTCCTTCAACTTTAATAGCACCAATTAGATAGGAGGGAACATTTGTACTTTTGAAACTTAGAGGTGATTTCTCTGGAATTGCGCTAAATCTCAGGGATATATCTAATTAACCCTTTATAATTTATCACTTACATTTTAATGAGCTTGCCAAGCATGTGGCCTTAGTAGGCTAGTCAAGTCATTTATAACACAAATATGTGTATCTATATTATACCTATAAATTTTCAACATTATGTATATAAAAAGATAATTCTGATAGGGAACATTGAAAAAAGCTATGAATTAGATAAGACTGAAATTTGTGTCCATGAAATACAGCCACCCTTTTGTACATATAGTATACATTATGTGTATAATAAAAGATATCATTATAGTAAATCACACTCCATAATCTACAAACTAGTAGATGTTTTCCATCCTGTGGCATTGTACAAGAATTTGGGCGCCAAAGTGAGTAGTAGAGTTTTGGACCAAATTGCCCCTGCCACTAATACCTATTTTAGAAGAAAAGTGCGCAGAAGGTGCAACATCCGGCAACTTATTTGTTTCCAAGGTGCATTTTGCTAGTTTTCGATTTTTAGAGTGCAAAGATCCTATTAGGCTTGTTTCCACGGTACAAAGTGTAATTACTCATATCATCATAAATGATTTGAACTGGTATTTTGGTGATGAATGGCAACATCAGTTATGGCTTCAATTTTTCTTTTCTTGTTGATTTTTAGGATTGCAGCTCTCTCTCTCTCTCTCTCTCTCTCTCTCTCTTTCTCTATGTGTGTGTGTGTGTGTGTGTGTGTGTCTATATATACATATATATTATATCATATGTTATCCGATATAATTTGAAGTGTTCCCCCCATTGACGCATTTTGATTTCTTATGAAAATTTTTGAATAAGTGAAAGTCTTTCTCTCTTATACAATGAACAACGAGCAAAATTTCGGAGGAAAGAAAAAGGAAAGAAAAATAAGTTATTGCACGAATAACTTGAATAAAAGAAAGCCTATACACGACAAGCTTTAAAACAAAGTAAAAAAATTTCTCATAGAGAGAAAATCAAAGAATTCTATTGCTCGAGTTGTCTAAACTGCATATGTGAGCCTAGTTATAGGCCTCTCAAAGAACCCTAATTCTAAAACTGATAGGAATCTAACTAATTCATACTTATTTCTAAAACTCCTAACTCTCCAAAAGATAATATAAAATAACATTCAACTCTCTAAAAGGTAAAGTAAAATAATATCTAACTTTTAAAAGAAAAGAAAATTTTAAAATTTAATATTTATCTAGAAAGAAATGGAATTATGTATTGGTATGCATGAATGAAATTAGGTGGGAATGAAATGACTTTAAGAATAGAATGAGTATGGGCAAGGAATGATGTTAGTATTAATTATCCTATGCTTGGTATGATAAAGGAATGAGAAAGAAATGAAATCGTCATTCTTTATTTGATTCTAATATCATGATTGGTATTTAACAATGAAATGTATGGATGGTATGAAAGTATTTGAAATGATCGAATTATCCTTTTGTACAAAAAAAAAATTAAAATAAAATATTTTATTGATAAATTATTTATATCTCATAATTCTATGCTTTTTATGCAATCTTTTAATTTTTTATTTCGTAAAAGTGTACGACAAAGATAATGATTTATTTATATTTTGAAAAGTAAAATTAATTTTTTATGGGTAAAAATAAAAAGATGTGATACCTGATTAATTTTTTTTTTTACTGGAGTTTGAATATTATGGAAGAAATCCTTGTAGATAAGAAGACACTACCAAGAAGATATGTAGAAAGATTTTTGTGAGGGTCTAGAATTCTATTATTAAGTATGAGAGGGTAATTTTGTCAAATACAAAAATAAGTTAATTCCTAATAAATTGAAAATAGTTAAACCTGGGGAGAGAAAGAATGGCTAAACCAATGTTTTTCGGAATGGGAATTCCTACAAGAATAAGGATTCCCATTCTTCAATTATACCAATCATAGGTTTAGGAATAGAATTGGGAATACTCATTGCATTTCCACTATATTTTTGCATACCAATCATACCATAAATGACAAGAATGAAATATTTTATGTATGTTGAATATCTTTAAGAAGATAACTCCAATCAATATTCTCTCTATCTCCCGTATCATTCTCCCCCTCTTAAAAAAATAACTCATCGCTGAGTTATCAATGTCTTCTAGATACAAAAGTTTATTGGATGGATGATAAAGATAAAGATCAATCACATTAAAAATTTTGAAAATCCGCATGTCCTTTGGCGATTTCACCACATAGATATTCTCATTGATTTTCTTAAAAATGTGATAAGGTGCATACTTCTTGTTGTAAGTATGAAATGGACATACTTTCTTTCTCAAAAAAACCTTAACTTCACCGCTTTCTTCAAAAGTTATGAAGCTTCTATGTTCATTGGGAACTACTTCATACTTGATATTAGCTCCTTCAAGTTTCTGCTTGAGCTTTACTTGGACATCTTTAATTGATGGAAATTTCATGGGCAACTCCTCAGGTATAATAATTTTTAGCTCTTTAAATATCAAGTGCATACCTTCAGGAAGTTGTTTCTCTGGCAAATCATTTACTGCATTACATACTTCTTTTACCATTAACAACCAATGGACTATTGGAGTATCTCTATAGGCATTTTGAAACTCCTTCTCCAAGTGAGCTAGTGTTAGTAAAGGTTTACCTTCCATTTTAGAAGTTTTGGCCTCAAATGTCTTAATCAGCAGCAACAAGGTCATTTTTACTCCATTCATCTCCAATTTGCATATGTTTTCCCATCTAAAATGATTTGCTTTCTTGTTAAACTATAAAGGTCTACCAAATAGCATGTGATAAACATCCACCATGTTGCAATGCACTTCATCTTTATACTTCCCATTGAGAAGGAACTTTGCAACATTCTATCACTTGGATGTTTTTTACTGTCTTAATCCACCCAAATGCTATAAGTATTTGGATGCTTCTCTATCGGTAATTGCAACTTTTCAATAGTACTTTCCTCAATAATGTTCTCCTGATTGCCATTGTCAATAATTAGGTCACAAATCTTACCGTTGTACCTTGTCCAAGAAAGCTAGTGGTGTTGTATCTTCTTTCTTTGGTGTCACGATCATTTTTTGAACCACATAAGTCTAACCATCCTTTGAATCTTCTCCATCTTCATTACTGTTAGGCCATGTTTTGAAAATAGGACCAGACCGGTAGGTGGGATTGGTGGCCAGAGGCCAATCCAATCAGGTTGAAACTTACAAATCAGTGGCCTTCTGAACTGGTCAAAACCAATCAAAAACCAGTTGAACCGGTGGTGGTTTGACCGATTCACCACCAATTCACTTATTTTTCTATTTTTTTAAAATTTTAAAATTAATTTTTTAAAAAAAAATGAAAAATGTGAAAAAAAGAAAAAGGAAAAAGTGTTATAAGTTGAAGATTATGACTAAAGATATTGGACATGTAGTTTTTTGAAATATAAATTTATTTTCTTAAAATTTAATAAAGTAGTAGTTATATGTGAATGCTTATATTTATTTATTTATTTATTCTGTTTAATCTCTCTTAAGTTGTGTAGAATATTTAGTGTATCAAAATTTATTTTTATTTGATTTTAAATTATGAAAAATGAAAGATTACTAAATTAATGTTAAATATTATTATTTATTTATAGTTGACTAATTGTGTAGTTTTTTTTTTTTTTTAAAGAACATATTTAAAATGAGTAAGAATTAAAAAAAATTCAGATAATATTTTTTCTATATTATTGGAAGTTTTAATTTTTTGTTAATATTATAATATTATATATATTTATAAATTAAATATAATTATTATGTCATTATGACATCATATCAGTTGAACTGGTGGTCGAACCAGTAAGTAGTTATGTTATCAGTTCTTTGTCCGACCCGATTTTAAAAACATTGCTGTCAAGTTTGAATATCAACTCATCTCCATCTTTAAGTTCTTCAAAATCACCATGCTCTATGATGTTGATATTTTGTCTTCTAGGACAATTACTAGAGTAATGTTCAGGTTGATTACAGTAGTGGGATTTTTCAGGAATCGGCTTGGCATATGGGTTCTTCTGCATCTGCATTTAAGTCTCTATCACCTACAACTTCTTACATGTTGTTTTGTTATATGTTGTTTCCTCAGTAGGTCTTTGCAAGTTGTAAGTTGATATCTTTTGTTTTGTGCTTACCGGTGCAGATTGAAGTTGATTTCCCTTAGAATATTTCATTTTCTTGTCTTGTATCATCATTTCAGCCTTCAGTGTCATGTTTCATGTTTCAAAGATATTTGCTAACATCTGCATACCAATCTTGTCTTGAATTGTAGGCTTCAAGCCATTGACTATCTGACTCCATTAGGTTGTTTAGCTTAGCAAGCTGCAATAACTCTTCATATCTCCCTCTTCCAAATCTTCAACACTGGCATTATTGATAACATTGACTAATATGATCACGTCTAAATAGTTGTGGTGCTTGGGCAAATTCCACAGCTTCATGCTTAGGCCATAGTCCCCTGTCTACGCTGAGAGCATCCAAATGCAAATATACCTTCTCCAATTTACGATCAAGGGATTCTCTAAATGCACGGATCTCCTTCTTGAGAGTTGGGGAAGCTTGATCTCCACCAACTATTTGGTTATTTTGTGAACCACCAGTTACTCCTGCATTAACCATTAGAAAAGGCCAAAACTACTCCGATGCCAAATTGATGTAGCGGGTAAAATTTAGAATGAAAGAAAAAGAAAAGAAAACCAAGCTCTTGTATACAAATAGCTTGAATAAAAGAAAGCATATACACGAGAAGCTTTAAAATAAAGTAAAAATCTTTCTCGTAGAGAGAAAATCAAAGAGTTCTATTGCTCAAGTTGTTTGACAAACTATACATGTGAGCCTATTTATAGGCCTCTCAAAGAATCCTAATTCTACAGCTGATAGGAATATGATTAATTCATACTTATCTCTAAGCTCCTAAATCTCTAAAAGATAATGTAAAATAACGTTCAACTCTTTACAAGATAATGTAAAATAATATCTAACTCTTAAAAGATAATAAAATTTTTAAATCTAATATTTATGTAGAAAGAAAAGGATCTAAAAGCTAACATTTATTATCTAAATGATAAGAATGAGATATCTTTCATATGTGAAATATCTTCCAGAAGATAACTCCAACCAATATTCTCTCTATCTCCAGTATCACACATGCCAAGATATTTTAGCTAAACCTATCTTATTTGGATTTATTGCAATAGAGATGTTTTCAAGTTGTATTCTTTTATCAGAAAGGATAATATTGCCCACAAATTAAGGGTGGCAATTATGTCGTGTTCGGTCATTTCGTGTTGGGTTGAGGTAGAAATATTACAAAATTTTGCCCACCTCGAACCCAACTTGAAAAATATTCAACCCAATAAGTCTCAACCCAAACCCAACCTAAAAGTTTTCATATCAACCCGAACCCAACCCATTTCAACTTGTGATTATTTTTCACAAACAATTCATTTAAAAAAACATACAATATTTTATATTCAACTAAAATTTGAATAAAGGAAACAACTTATACCAAGATTTTGGGAAAAATCAACTTACAAATTTTAAAAAATAAAATAAAATGTCAATCTTATACTCTGGTGGCCCATTTCTTATATCATGGAGCAATTTGATAATTATATTAGATTTCATGCAATTTCCTATACAACATCAACAATATAGAAATTTCAATGCTAAACCAAAAGTTCATGACAACTCAATTTTAACAACAATGAAATTGAATAATACAATTCCTTCCATTCAATCATTAATAATTAATAATCCAAATAGTACTAAGTAGTCAAGTCTTAAGTAGTAAATACTAATCTATAATTCTTTATAAATCAATCTAGAATTAAATTATTCAAAACTTACATCAAGTCGTTAATTTTCAATTGAGGTTTGGTACAAAGAATGGCTACACATAGGTATTAATTCATAAAAAATATGCATACATATATACTTCTTTTTCCTTTTTTAGAAAATTTGTATCGGGTTGGGTTAGGTTATATTGGGTTCGCAGGTTACCCTATAAAATTATCGTGTTTATTAGGTAACTCGAAACCCAATACGAACCAACCCACAATTTTCATGTTGTTTATCGGATCGACCCTATATCGACCCAACCTAATAACCCCCAACCCAAATCCAATAATTTCGCGTTGATTCTTATCGTGTTATTATATCGTGTTGAAAATTGCCACCTCTACCACAAATCTTATAACTATTTTCAGTAAGTTGCAAAAATTGTTTTTCATGAATACTGAATAAATAGAAGGGTGAATTACGGCTATCACCCCTGAGATTTGGCGTAATTATGAAAGAGTTCTCACTTTCTCGAAAATTGCAAAAATCCCCCTAAGGTTTGTTACTGTCCAACAAATTAACCCAATCGTTAGCTAACATTAGGGTTTTCACAAAATGCCGTTAAAAATAACATGTGAAATTTCAAAATTGTCCTTCAGCTTAAAACCTCAATTTTGACCACGCCTAACCCTAATTTGTGAATGAAAATACCCTTAGGGGTTGTATCGTCATATTTTTAATAATAATAATAATAATAATAATAATAATAATAATAATAATAATAATAATAATAATATCACTATACTATAAAAGGGTTAATTGTAAGAAATCTATAAGGGATTTATACACATATACATATATGATATATGCATATCATATATGTATATAGTTTTAAATTTTTATTTATGGTATTTTTAATTAATAAATAAATTAACTAAATTTCGTTAATTATTTTAGATATATTTATTATTTGGATAAATAATTTAATTATTTTGAATATCTTTATCTGAGATATGATTACCATTTTGATAAATATTTAATAAAATGTAAAACAAATCTTTTTTAATTACTAAATAATTGGGTTAAAAAAACATATATTTAATTTTTTTACTTACTTATTATTAATTATATAATTTTTTTTGTTTTATTGTGTTTTAATTAATTAATTAATTAAACTAAATTTTGTTAATTATTTAAGATATATTTATTGTTTGAATAATAAGTTAATTATTTTGAATATTTTTATTATAGATATGATTATTATTTTAATAAATAGTTTAATTAAATTTAACTAAATTACTATAGATTTTCTTATTAGTTTAATATTATTTAATATGTAACTCAACTAATAAATATATTTCTTATATAATATTATTAGATAAATTTAATTATATAAATAAATTATTTTAGATATATATATATATACTATTCAACATAATTCAAAATCTTAAGATGCCATAATACATAGAGGGGCAGTCCGGTCTATTGCCATTTCACCAATTTTTAGCCTTTTTTTTTTTTTTTTAATTTAGTAGTTTTGCTATTCGGACGTTTTTGACTTTTCACATTTTCTGTCTCCCTTACAAATAGGTTTGTTGATTTAGATTTTTTTTGTAATTTTCAAAAAATAAAAATATTTTTGTAATTACACCAAATTTTAAGGATGATAGTTGTAATTTCCCCTAACAAAATCATTTAATTATTCCCACAAACCTAAGAAGGGAAAAGTAACTAATAATATAGTCGTTTTCCCTTGTAAGTTGGAAAAAGAAAGCAGGAGAGTCATTTGGAAGAGGACTCAGTCAATTGCTATTTAAGGTAGTTTCTATGGGGGGTCTCATATTTGTAACGGACACATCTATAGCGGGATTTATGTCAGATTATAGTCCATTGAGAAAACCGAAAGCCTAGCCTTAAGATACGCTGCAGGCTTTTATATCTTTCTCACAAAAACGTAAAACACAACCATTATTAGTTAGTTAATCATCACAAAATTATCAGATAAAAGATCTGCAATGGCTCAACTTGAAAGGACAAAAAGATCTTCGGACAGCCCTCAACCTCAAACTTCACCAACTTTTGAGCAGCTCCTAAGAGGTAATTAAGGATTATTTGGTGCATAACTAATTTAATTTGTTTCATGATTCCTTATAATAATTAAATTTGTCTTAACAATCTCTACGTGGTGGTGGCTGCCTCCTGTCTTCATTAATTAATTACCTATTAGTTGAAGAGGCACAGTACTGGTCAATAGGCACCTCCCCAGGGTTTGCAATGAATCATGATGAAGAAGAGTATTTCAGCCCTATCAATAACAAAAAATCAGTTCTCACCAAAGTGAAGGAAAAAGCTCAGAAGTTGAAGCACACTCTGAGTGGGAGGAAGAAGCATGAAAATGAGATGAGTGACGATAATGGTACCCCTTCATGTGGTGTTGCGTTGGAAGAAGAAGAAGATGATGATGAAGAATTAGATGAAGATCCTGAATATCTTGGAGCTCCGAGTAAGTAATCATTTAACTGAGTTTAATGCTATACAAAAATGGAGCAAAGTGAATGTTAAATGTCTACTTCTCCAAAGTTTGCGGTTATTTTACGAATGATATCTCCTCGGAAGTTCTTTTATGTGGTTTGGTATTTTTGTTTTTGTCTTGATAAACTAATTACGCCCATTAAGAATTTTCTGAATTTCTTCATAGGTTTAAATTGTTTTTGAGCTCTTTGACCCTTTTGCTTAATTAATTAATTTAATTTGTCAAGCCATCTGTAGTTAATTTGTCCAAACCCTTGCGGTCAAAATTATCCACA
This sequence comes from Jacaranda mimosifolia, assembly GCA_018894105.1. NCBI lineage: Eukaryota > Viridiplantae > Streptophyta > Magnoliopsida > Lamiales > Bignoniaceae > Jacaranda > Jacaranda mimosifolia. The sequence goes on along the minus strand of CM032128.1, from coordinate 14,052,979 downwards.
TCAAAATTAATAAATTTATAAAGACTACTAATAAATTGCACCTTTGTTTTTTTCCTTTCTAAAAAATATTCAGTGTATGAGTCAGAAGCAGCGCCTGAGATTTTGAAAGAGACAGCTAGACAGCATCCACGAGCAGATCCCGTTGTGTCCGAGAAGCATTGTGTGCCAAACAGGATGAAGAACACAAACACCACGATGATGCAATCGTCGACATCCATGACTGGAGCTGTGTCTGAAAAATTGGGACCAGCGTATGCTGCTGTGTCTGATGCAACCCAAAAAATTGCTTCTAAGATTGCTGCTGGTCTTACTATTACAACTCCAGAACCATCGCAAGAAACATCAGCAGCAGCCAATAATATTATTCAAGGTGGGACTAATTATGAAACAAAGAATAATTCATCATCAGGAAATCTAAGCAGCCCTCAAACATGGGACAAAGGTGTTTCTGTAAAGGAGTATTTCATGAATAAATTGGAGCCTGGAGAAGATGAAAGAGCACTTTCACAGGCTATAACAGATGCCATCAGTCCAAGGAAAACAACCACCCAAGATGATGATGATGATAATGATGATGATAATGGTAGTAGTAGTAATCCTACTACTACTACTACTACTACTGGCGTGGTGGAGAAGGTCAAGGAGGCTGTCACTTCTTTTTTCAGGCATGAAGACCCCTCCAACTCAACCTTATCTAATTCTGCTGTCCCTTCAACCAATATTAATGCTCATTCTTCCAAGGTTGTCTACGGCGCCACTCCCAACCCCAATGCTCGTCAAGGTAATTACTTTTTATATTTATTTTTTTTAAAATTTATTTATACACACGCACGTTAAAAATCTACCAAATTCAAATAAACATGATCATATACATGAAACCAATGTAATTTCTTAATTTCTAGTATTTTTCTCGTTGAAATTAACATGGCAGCTTTGGTGTCTTAATTGTATACACAGTAGGTAGTACTGATAGATGAGGATATTGTGACAGATTTTGAGGAAGAAAATCATGGAAAGATACTTCAACCCAACTGAAGACTCATACATGCGGCCAACAGTCAACAGCAAACACATGATAAAGAATCAGTACAAGTTCCTATATATTAATGATTTTTTATTGCATACACTCAACTATCATATATATATATATATATATCAGAACTTAGTATAGTTATTTTAATTATATTTGTTTTTGATACCCGCCTGTGCGGAGGGTTTGGGACATATTCCTGCGACTTTAATTTGCTAATTCCAAAAAGAAGCAAACAAGCAGAAGGAATATGAACCTTACCTCAACTTAGTATATAGTCTAGCGGCTTTATTGTCATGTAAATGGGCTATATAAATTGACCTTCTGATAATCAAAATAATTAGCAAAACATCCATTGTGGTTTAAATAATAATAATAATAAAAAAAAACACTACGTGTTTTCAATACATGTACACCACCTTTCCATGACCCGAGGTATTTTAGTATTTTGCTTATTTTTATAAACACATGATAGTGTTTTGATGCTTTTTATCACAAGAGATATTTTGTTTATTTCAATTATCATAAAGGGTCAATTTGTATTAGCCCTCATGTAAATACCAGTAAAAAACAATGCTTGCACTCTCTGTAAAAGCATATGTATAGATTCAGAGAGTTCATGATGAGAATTAAATACTATATATAAGAATATTCTTTTGGTTTCAAATATAATTTCTTGTTTACCAACTTACCATTATTGTGATTCCAAGCTCAAGTGTTTTTTTTTTAACAGAGTTCTAGTTCTAATTTAAATAAATTATTTTCTGCCATTGAATATGATTTCATTAACTTGTAAATTTGATTCAATAGGTATTTTAAGCATTAATAAAAAATGACTGATAAATTGAATCGACCAGCAAAAATAATTGAATAAAGCATTTAAAGAATCCCAATAGAAATGAATGATAAAAAAAATCATAAAGTATTAAATAATTGAATCAAATTTAACGGACATCGAAGTGCATGTGTATAAAAATAAAAGAAATTATCATAAAATTTTGAATGAGATTTAAAAAGGAAAAAATTTGTGTATATTCTATAGATTGCCCTTAAAAGTTGATTACCCATTTTTATAGTGCTATTTTATTTTGTCAAGCCTTGTTTACTTAATTTGATGAGATGTAGAATGATAGGATAAAATGTATGATGATGTTAGGGATTGTGATTATCTTATAATTATGATATCATATTTACTTTGTGTGATAAGATATAAGATAAAGGATATATAATAGTTCAAGTAGATTATTTACTTACCAAGATAAGAAAATAGGATAAGATATTTATTACCAAAAATACCCTCATTTAAAAAAATATAACATTTAAAAATAAAAGAAAAGGAAACAGAATTCTAATTAAAAAAAAAAAGGGTGCACTTCTATTGCCCTCTTCCAAAAAATTGTGTTGTACTTCTATTCAATTATTAAAAAAAGGTGTACTTCTTTGTCATTCAATTGAAGACCACTTGTCCTCTTTTTCTTCATCCGCATTTCCTCTTCTTTCCTTCCAAATCCCCCTCTTTTGCAACTCCATTTTTCTGCTTTCTCCTCACATTTTTTTTTCTTCATTTTTTTTTCCTTTTTTGGTTTCCATTCTCCCTCACTTTTCTTTTCTCTGCTGGCATATTACAAAATTAAGGGCTTCTCCAAACCAAATAAGTTTCAATCGCTGTCGCCGCCTGCCTCTATTTCTCTTTTTTTTTTTTTTTTCCTCCTTGTTTATTTATAAAGGGTATTTTTCTCATTTATGTTAAATATGAATATTCATTTGATTTTAAAATTTGACTGAAGCTACTGTGTAATAGGCAACTTGATATTTTGCATGCTCATCCAATTCGTGGCCGTAAAGTGATAAATCAATCAGACCATTCATGTAGGATTCCTCATCTTGATTCATCCTGCTACAGTGGCGGGCTGAGCAACAAATCCAGGGCTTTTGTGGTGCAAAGTAAACATGTGATGAGGCTGGATGATTTTCTTCATCCAGCATCATCCTCAAATGTCCCAAATGTATTTAGTGTACGGGGGTGTTGAAAAAAAAGAAAAAGAAAAGAGGAAAAAATAACATTTTCCTAACTTTGTTGTATAGTATCCCAAAAATGGAAGTTATAAACTGGAGACGAGTGGGGAAAAAAAAAAAAAAAAAAAAATTGGTATGATGGACAGTGGATGTTTTACCCTAACTTTCCATATAAATATTTGCAGAATGATTTCTTTGATTCGAGAGAACACATCTAACACTGGAAAGTAGTATGTATAGTATAACATCAAGGAGCTGAAATCTGAAACAACAGCTGTGCCATCCTAAAGGCTTTCACTTCAAAATTTTGGATTCAATTTCTTCCAAGCTCAACCCTTTGGTCTCAGGAACAGAGACTACAACAAACACAAGCGAAAGTATGGCAATTGCCCCAAATAGAAGAAAAAGATTTTCCGCTCCAAGTAACTCCTGCACACAGGATCAGGAAGCATTTTACTTTAAAAAGGAATTCTGGATAACAATGCACACAGGATGGACAAGGATACAAATACTATCAGTTACCTTCAGTGGTGAGAAAGCAAAGGTTACGATAGCATTTGAGCCGAAATTTGTGAGTACTGCAAGACTAATACCCTTTCCTCTTGTGCGAAGTGGGAAAATCTCTGACACCATAAGCCAACTGATAGGTCCAAATGATATCTGGAATTTCAAATATCAAGCATAATATTGTTGATCTGGCTATAGAAACTAATTTGACAGGGAGAAAATGAGTATTTTCGTAATTGAATATGAAGTCCCATCCATCTACAAGTTTTTTTAGGTCGTATAATCACCTGATAGCAACCCACATAGAGAAGCAAAGCAGCTACAGCAACGAAAGGAAACTCCCCTAGGAACTTGTAGTAGGCAGAAAGCAGCAGCAAGGAGAAGGCCTGTGGCCAGTGTGATAGGAAGTTAAAGAAATGTACTTGATTTTAACAGTGAAACAGAATTAACATGAAACTATTTGGAAATACTAATTCTATGACGGTGGCAGATTACATACAAGCCCACCGACACCTCCAATTAGCAGGGGTCTTCTCCCAAGATCATCAACTTTCAAGACAGCTACTCCCGTCATCAGCAACTGCAAGAACAAACCCCAAAATAATTAATACAACAGTTACCTATGATGGAAAGAGGGAAATCAAACAAAAATTTCCATATGAGAAACACTTCGGTTACAAGTACCTTAAATACACCAACAACAACTGAAAGTTTTGTAGCATCAGCAGCCGCAGCAAATCCAGCGGTCTGAGAACAGATTATGGTATTGATGTAACAAACACTCAAACAAGAACAAGAAAGATGGAAGACTTGAGTAGAAACAAACAAAAGGAATTCTGACTCGTAGATATCGAGTACCTGAAGAATGGGGCCTGCATAGTAAAGAACACTTGGCTGCCCAGTAATCTGATACATCCATGGCCATCATTGTACTTCAATTAGAAAATAGAAGAAGATAACAACTAAGAGGGTGTTTGGGTGAGCTTATAAGCTCTTTAAAACATCTTATAAGATGTTTAAGAGCTTATAAGTTGATAAAAAGTGTTTGGTAAATTTTTTTTAAAAAAAGTTTATAAAATCCTAAAATAAGATGTTAGAAGCTTATAAGCTCTTTTTTAAAAAGTAAGGAGACTCTAACTTATTTTTAAAATCTTAACAAGCTCATTCATTTTTAACCATTTTAATTACAAAATTGCCATTATTAATATCTTATAAGCTTCAAGATCTTATTTTATCCAAACACTTCAACAACTTATTTAAAAATAAGATCTAACATCTTATAAGATGTTTTAAATAAGTTTAGCCAAACACCCTCTAAATATGCAACTGGAATCAATAACATCAACCTGCTGAAAAAGGACAAGTCCTCCACCAATTATAAAGGCTTTCAGACTTGGCCCCTGAAACACCTCAAGAAAACTTCCTTCTGAATCCTGATTGGCATATGCAGTTTTCAGGGAATCGAGGGTGTCTTCAATTTGCTTTTCAGATGCTTTGTCATCACCAGACACGCCTCTTAGTTTTCTCAACACTAGGATAGCCTTCTCTTTGTATTCTTGTAAGGGCCCTTTACCTTGAACAGCTCTAAGAAGTAACCATCTCGGAGATGGTGGAAGACTCCACATACCTAACCCCATAAGCAATGCAATTGGAGCACTAAATCCATACATGTAACGCCACCCTCCAACAGCATTGATTGCAAAACTCCCAACAAAATAACCTAACTGTATAGAAAATCATTCTCTAACATTTAGCTTTTTTGTTTCACAATATAAACTACAAAAAGCAATTGGCCTGGAATAATATTTACCAATATCCCGAGAACTATAAAAAGCTCTTTTAGAGATATCAAAGTTCCCCGAATCTGAGATGGACAGGTCTCTGCTATGTAAAGAGGTGCCCCATGCATTGCCTAGCAAATGGAAGTTTGAAGATTGATGAATTATTGGTAGATTAGGCTTAAATCAGTTAAACTTCTAAACAAGAATTGATCAAGGAAAACTTAGAAAGCTCACCATGCCAATACCAAGACCATACAGAAACCGGGCAATCAAGAGAACTCCAAGGCCAGGAGAATAGGCAGTCAACAAACCACCAGTCAAATAAAGGACGGATGCAACGATAAGTTCTCTCCTCCTTCCTACATGTATATCAACCAAAATACATCTAATGTATTATTGAGAATGTTTAAAAAAAATTGGAATATTGTAACTAGAAAAACAGATTACCAAGGAAATCAGCCAGAGGATAAACGATGAGGGAACCAAGAAGAGCTCCATAAAGGGAACCACTAACCTTGATTAAGAAACAATAAGGCAAGCAGAGTCAATGAAGTATGTCATCTTAACTGATATCAGAAGTGCAATAAAATACAGCATACCACTAAGCCAAGCTGAACAGTGGAAAGGTTGAACCAGTTTGTGCCACTAAGCTCGGGTGACTGTAAAACAAAGTAAAATAAATCATAATTCCATTAAGATTCCGAACGCATGATGTGGGAATGCTACCTGTAATGAGATAGTAGCTCCTGAGGTCGCACCAATGTCATAGCCAAACAACAAACCACCCAAGGCAGGGAATAGAAATCTGTCAATGAAGTATAGCAGTCACAGCATGCACAGACAATTGAAGTATGCGGTAAAAATTATAAATAAATAGTGAAAAGCTTAGCAGTCCAATAGATCCGATTTTATTGAGGAAAAGCTAAAGCAACAAGACAAATGTCCATAATATGGTCAAATCCAAAAATTTAATCAACAATAAATCCAAGACTCTTCACGAGACCAAGGAGTGCAATGTACAATAAGTAATACCTATAATAATATTTTTACGCGTTTATAATTGGCAAGATAATATTTTTGTTATCAAAGTAAACAAACTTTCATATATCCTTCTTTCCTCATGATATCCTTCAACTTTTCAAAAACATTAACCAACTAGACATTGATTGCATCTATTGTAGCATAGCAGATAAAAAGTGTAAAATGTGGGGCTGAAGAAATTTCCACCCTGAACTTTGCATATTTCGGCCTTTTTCACTTTATAATCAGTATGACGACAAAAAGATGATCCTATTTTGTTAAATTAATATCATCTAAATTTAGAGGACTGAATGTTTTATGTCATAAACCCCATGGCAATCTCAGTTCATAAATTGCAACCCTGACATCAAGATTTCTAATATTTCATGAAATTCAATTTAACCCAAGTAGAGAAACACTTGATCTGATGAACCAAGTGAGAGATACATTTTCTTCAATCATTTTCATCGCTCTGCTCTGTTTTTGAAAAATAATAATAATAATAATAATAATAATAATAATAATAATAAAGTTAGAACTTCAAGTTGAAAAATCAAAAGAGCCAAGTAAGGAAAAGAAGTCTAATTGACCCTCTCACTGTTTTAATTTGTCCATCACTACAAGACACAATTAATATAAATTTTCCTTTAATTAACCAGGAGAACATACCACCAACAAAAAAAGAAAAGGAAAAAGAAAAAGAAAAATATAAAAGAAAAGGAAAAAATTTACCCATAAAAATAGTAAAAAGAAAGGGCTTACGGTAAGATAACAGAAGACCAAGCAAAAACCTCTTGCTGTGTTGTTTCAGAATTGAACGATTTAGATTCCCCCGAAGAAGCTCGGACCTTCCAACAACAAAAAAATAAAAATAAATAAAAATAAATAAACGGTAAATATTCAAAGTTTCAAACTTTTATGGTGCATTCAATACAACCAAAACCCAAGAAAATAAACAAAATAAAATTCCCTCATTCTGCAATTACCTTCATCAAATTGCGTTCAGCAGCAGACCGCAAAAAGGGAATCCTAAATCCTTCATCTTTAGCCAAAAATGAGATGCTTTGAGAACACAGGTTAAGATGGTTTCTGCCAGTAATGGTAGCAGCAAGGGGATTAGCTTTCTTGGCAACGCAACAATTCTTATTCGAGAACTTGAGATTCAACAGAGTCGGAGCAAAAGTTAGCGCCATTTTATCGCCCCCCCACAGTTCAATGGAAATGGATCAACCAAATAAGTAACGCTATTACTATCATATATAGAATCTGCTATTTGCTCGTAACTATATGCTTCATATCCGCAGTTGATTGATTCAGATTCTTGTGGTAAATGAGTCGTAGGCTAAATGCGTTTCGCTATCACAGGCATGGCCCAGGAACTGGGAAGTGTGTTGTAGACGAAATCCGAAAATAATCGTCATCATCATCAATATTATCAGAGCACTCACTCTTTTTAATGTATATTCGAATAATTTACTAAAAGCGCCCTTACATTTTTTTTTTTAATTCTAATAATTAGAACTTATATAATAACTACCACTTATAAATTCATTTTATATCTACAATTATATTTTATCATAATTTTTTAATTCTTATTTATAAAAAAATCTATAATATTAATAAAAATATAGCCTTTTTTACCGTGTTTTCAAATGATTTGCTTAAAATATCTTTGCTTATTTTTTTTAATTCTAATAACTAGAAATTATATAATAGTTACCATTTATAACTCACCTATTATCAATAATTACTATTTTATCATAACTTTTTAATTCTTATTTATGAAAAATCTAGACTATTAATAAAACATTTACCCATTTTTAGTGTATTTTTAAACGATTTACTTAAGATGCCCTTACTTTTTTTTTTTAATTCTAATAATTAGAAGTTATATAATAACTATCATTTATAACTTACTTATTTTATATCTACAATTATCATTGTATCATAACTTTTTAATTTTTATTTATAAAAAAATTTAAATAAATAGATTAAAATTATTAAAATAAATTTATATTATGTAAAATGAATAAATAATGTCATCATATATAAAAAAAATATTATAGGAATTTTAGCATATGTATCAAATGTGTTAAATTATTATTTATTTATTTTCTTCAAATATTGTATCCTACTACTCTTAAGTGACACAACGCCTCTATTGGGGAGCACCTATAGGAACAACAAGATTCAAATATTTGGGAGCGAGAGATAAGTCTTAGATTATTGATTAATATTTTGAAGAAATTACTCTTAAACTTTATTTAATTGGAGAGTTACATTAACCAATCTATGCTACATAAAAATATAATTGTGGGTAGTGATTTTTTCACTTTTTTTTGTGATCTAATATACACTATCTTAATTATAATACAGAGCATGAGTGAAATGATTAGAAGGCAAAATTGTATTCTTTGTACTTAGTGGAAATAATTAATAGAATTAGTCATTTAATTAGATATGGATTGAGAAATAATATTACTCGTATAATGTTATACAGAATAAAGTAAAATGTAAAGCATGAGTATGGGTATTGGTTTTTTTCTTTTCCTTTTCTTTTTGGTGTTGCTTAATATACATTTATTGGAATTGTGGATTTGATTAGCGAGATGAAGGAATAATGATTCAAGATTCATTAGGTGTTTAAGGTCATTTATTCTTTTTGGCATCTATTGTTTCGGTACAAATCTTTTTTATTCTTAAAAAGAATCAGTTTGAGAAGGTTTAATTGGCCAAAATGAATTCTACACTCGTAAATATATTGACATCAAGTTCATAAAAAGAACAAAATTATTATTATCAAGAAGAGGTGTACGAACGAGATATCTAGCACCAAAAAAAAAGGATTAAATGGACGAATTTCTGAACATTTTGCGATCTTAGATGTATCGATATCAATGGTAACTCATTATTTCAATGAATCATTTATTCTATTTTTTTATTGAATTTAATGAAAAAAAAATAGGAAATTCTCTCTCTTTCTAAGAGATAAGACTTAATAGAAAAATATTCGAAGTGTATTTTTTGCTTTGACATGTGGGAAGATATAATTTGGAGTTTTCGATTTATCTGATGGATAAGGAGATATAACTAAGAAGTTACAAATATTAGGCATCTTGCCCAGCGGGAAGGTTACATCTAGTAGCAAACTAATGATTTGGACAATACGTCCTAGGTTTTGACTAAACAGTTATAAATGACTTTACAACTTCAATTTGAATCGATCAGTCCAGTATTATTTCCACATTCATAGGAGTGTGTCTATATTTTTGCTTTACGAATATGATATTTTGGGGCATTTTTAATAATATCAAGTCTTATTCTTATTTTGGCATTTTTAATTTTCAAAATGCGAATTATGAAATCTTGGTCATCTTCTCTATCTGATGAATGGGAAGTCTGCTTCAAAATCATCCGCCTTACACTTGCCCCAGAGTATATGCTTCAATAGGAATAACACATGCGTAGATTAGAAACCTCTGGTAAAATGCTCACTCGTCACCTGATAGATAAAGTACGTTACATAGTTTAGGGATTGGCTTACCCATTCTGTGATTTTGACATTGGAAGTTCTCAAAACATGAACTATCGGGTTGGGTCAATTCAATAATAGATATTTGTTTACATTCCAACTTTCCTTCTCTTTTCAGGGCTTATTTGGAAGAAAATCTAATATTTTTTGGTCGTGAATATTTGAATTAACTATTTGCTATTCAAGAGTTACAAAGTATAAGTAAAATGGTTAAAAGGTAAAATTACATTATTTTATTTATTTATTTATATTTAATAGGAATAATTACTAGGTAGTTATTCAATTTGACATTAATTGTGAAAAAAGAGCACAATATAGTCATAAATACAACTTAGAAATAATTCATACATATATAAAGATAAACAGATCTACACTATTATATATAGCACGACAATATGAAACACAAGTGTGCAATTTTGATCAAATTCTAAATTCTTAAATTTTTTATATTTTTAATTAAATTAAAAAAATCACATTGTTTGATGATTTATTTTTTAGTTTTTATAATTAAGTTGTCCATTATGGCTAAACCTCATGTTGTAATTGTAGTTAGGGGTAGCAATTTCCCACAAGACACGATAACCCAACATGAGTTTGATACAAAAAAATTGAATTTGCGTTGATCCATTTTGAGTTTGAGTCTAATAAGATCAACACGAATAAGAATCCAGAGAAAATGGATTGGATTGGATTGAATTTTAGGTTATACGAACAATTCCCGAAATTTGACTTTGGGTCACATAATAACCCAAACCTACCTAAACGAACTCAATCCAACCCCGAATTAAACAAATAAAATTTAAATTTTTTAAGAGTAAAAATATAAGATAACAAAATAAAACTTGAAATTTTGAACTTTAGCAATATTAAAATTACTACTTTGATATTTTTTGGTCTTATTTATTTTTCGCAAGCATATGTTATGAATGATTATAATTTTATACTGCTTCTAATGGTCATTTTTGGGTATCCAAACATACATGAAAGTTATTCTGCAAAGAATTAACAAAATACTGCTTTGACTACTGAATTGTCCTATAAATTTTTCTTAGGCCATATGCAATGCAAGATTTTGTATATATAAATAGAGAAGAATTCTTTTTGTTGAAAGGTTATAAAAAGTTCAAAAGACTTAAGCAAGCTTTTATAATAAATTATTTGTTCAATTAAAATACTTGTTTACTTATTTACTTGATGATATATTTTTATTGATTTATGTGCTGCTTAATTGAATCAATATAAAGCAAAAAAGTAATGTCATTTTAAGAAGTTAAAAGAGACAATTTGATTGACACAAAAGATACAAAAATTAAATAGTGGCGGGTGAGTAAAACTTGAAAAATTATGCTATTTTTAGAAATAAGATACTTTGTGATTTCAATATTTTTATAAGGGTAAATGGCACTTCACCACCCCCCCCCCAAATACAATTTCTGGCAAATTATATGGTCGAAAAAAAAGTTATTCTTGTCATTTTCACTTTTTTCCTCCTTTTTTCACTCAAAAAAAAGGAACCTAATTACTCTTGTCATTTTTGCAATTTTCAGCTCAAAAATAAAGAAACTTATCTACCAAAAACAATAGGAAACCAGGGTTCTTTTTTTCCTTTTTTTCCCCTCACATTCAATTATCTCATTTGCTTTCTTAGGAAATTAATTGTTGATTGAAATACAACCGTACGAGTTTTAATACATGTATTTTAGTTAAAAGTATTTTTAATCTTTCATTCATATGACTATGCTGTAATTCATTTCAAATGATTAATTCATTTTGTTATCTAACAAGATTGTTTTGCCAACCACATTAAAGAAGTAAAATCACTAACCTTATTATTACTTTAAAATAAAAAATTTTTACTTTACAAAAGGCATTTTTAGAAAATAGTAAAGCTCATGCTTTTATTGTAGTAATGCTAAAATTATCTAATCCGTCTTTAAAGGATTAGAATCATTAATTTTGCTATCCATCTAAACTATGGTCATGTTGATTAGGAAAGAAATAGGAAGAAGTGCTAACATATATATTTATGTTAACAACTAATTCAACCTTTTGATTACAAACATAATTAATTAGTTTAGCAAGAAATGCACTTTACAAACTAATAGCCCTCTTAAGGGAATATATATATACAACACATTGCATAAAGTGTCACACAAATATTTTGAGGAAGGTGGAGAAAAGTGAAAATGTCAAGAATAACATTTTTCTCCAGCCATATATTAATCTACCAGAAATTGTATTTGGGAGCTAAAGTGTTTCGATAACTCTAAGTTGAATGGGTGAAGTGCTTTTTAGCTATTTAATTTTATTATTTTTTTTGGGGTGGGGGGAAGGAGGGGAGGGGGTAATGTGCCAAAACAATTAAATTTGGGGGAGTTAAGTGCCATTTACCCCTTTTTATAATGCTAATAGATACTACAGAATGAAAGGAAAAAAAGTCTTAAAATCAATATATTATGTGGTTCAATTAAAAGTTTTTTAGAAAGCTGCTAAAATTATGAGAATTCCTTACTCCTATTTTAATTTATTAATAATTAAGAACATATAAAATTAAAAAATAAAAATACCAAAAAGTTTCTAAAAATTAAAATAAATGTTTGAAATAATTATTTTAAATCAGGTTGACAAGTTGGATTTGGGGGATTTGAGTTGGTGGGTTGACCAAATAAAAACCAGGTTGACTCAAACCTGACATGATATGAATCAGGTTGGGTTATGAATGAATATTTTCAAATTGTTATCAGGTTGGGTTGGATTCGAATTTAGAAAATTAATCTTATATCCGTACTTCAACCCAACCCAAACCCACCCAACCCACACAAATTGCCACCCCTAATTTGTAGCATTAATTTGAGATTATTATAGATATTCATAATGACAAGTTCTTATTTTTTCTTAAAAGTTCAAAGTACCCATAATCATAGATTTAATGTTTTATCCTATTACACAAATTTGAAATTTAAAATGTGTTTGGCTATTGAATTTGCATCACTGTTTTTTTACTGCAATTTTTTTTTATTTATATAGATAAAAAAAAAAAAGATTATTTGTGTGTGCTTTATATTTGAATATTGTACCTAGAATAGTATGACCTTTTGAAATATATCATTTTGCTAAGTAATTGAGATTAATCCAATTTTCCTATAGAATGAATGAAGCAAAAATTATGTTTTTATATGGATTTACTTAATAAGATATAATAAAAGAATATTAATTAAGTATAACTTTTATGTATAATTTACTTAAACATACTTGATATGTATATTTCAACTAACTTGAGACTATTAATAATTTTGAGATTCATCAAATGAATGTTAAAATTATGGTTCTAATTGGTGGTTTTAATGAAAAAATTTACATGGAGCAACTGAATGGTTTATGGGTCCAAGTCAAGAAAAGAAGGGATACAAGCCTGTTGAGTTACCATATGGCTCAAAGCAAGTACCTAAACAATGGCATAAAAAATTTGGTCAAGTTATTTTGGAAATGGCTTTAGGATTAATGGGTGCGATAAATGCATGTATATATGTATATATATATATATATCAAAGGCACTATAACTAAATATGTCATTGTATGTCTATATATAGTGATATATTAATTATTGAAAGCAATAATGACATTATAAAAGGGGATGAAGAAATTCCTATGCTGCAAGTTGGATGTGAAGGACATGGGAGTAGCAGATGTGATGCGTGGAATAAACATTAATAAAAAATCTGATGGGTTAGTTTTGACACAATATCATTATTTTGAGAAAGAATTAATCATGGACTATCCATGTGAAGACTCCCCTAGATGTAAATCCTTTTTGTTTGTTTGTTGTTGTTGTTGGTTTTTTTTTTTTTTTATCAATAAAATTACATCCCATTAAGAGGGAAAACAAGTAACAATCAGACAAAAACACAACCATCAGCCGTCATGGCTTCCATGAGAAAATAAGACTATCAAAACTACCACTCCAGTTTGCTCTCTCAACCAATTTAGCTAAGATATTGGCAATGATATTATAATTATACGAAATTTTGCAAAGTCTCTACCTTTGTCATTTCTTCCAAAACCATTTTGCATTCTGCAACACAACCTTAGCTGACCAAGAAATATCCAAAGACAAACTATTGATCCATGCCATTGCAAGAAGAGAATCACTTTCAGAAATTACTTATTCATCTTAACTCCATCCATGAGCACAAATGCCATATATATTGCCAGTGTTTCGGCTGTTTAAGGGTCATGGGCAAAGCATTTACTAGTTTCTGCATGAACAATATCACCCTCATGGTTTCACATGACAATTGAGGTGAACACCTTTCCTTCATTGAAGGCAATATATGTGTTTACTTTAACCCACCCTAATGGAGGCTCCTTTCATTCTTAAGTCCATCAGAGGTCATTGCTTTAGAACATTGAGCAGATCAATATTCCTTAAACCTTTTATATACTGGCTTGACAATTTGCGGCTCATTGATTCTACCCACACCATGAACAAGGTCATTTATGTAATATTCGGCATATTTATATGCCAAAATCAAATATTTGAATAAGAAAATTGAGTTTAAATTGAGAAATAATTTAAGGATACTTTAGTGGGTAGAACGAGTCTACCTACATTGGGAAAAAGGGTGCGGGTGTGTAAATAAAATAATTAAAGTTTATTTTTAATATATCCCGATGGACACACCCTTATAGAAAAGTTAGCTCAAAAGCTAGAGTTATAACTTGAGGTCCTAACTCTTTAGTGGAGCTGTGACTCTTCATTAAAAGAGTAAAGTTACTGGATTTTATCCTATAGTTGTATCCTTAAAAGAAAGAATTATGATTCTAATAAAGAATCATGTCTCGTCAACAAAATTGCATTGCACAACTATAAATAGGAGTGCCTGGAACCAACCTAAATTACTGAAAAGGAGAAGCATACATACTAGCATTTGTTTGAGCACTACATTGAGCACTTTCACATCACTATTCATTTCATAGAAGAGTTTCAAGTTAGTAAAGTTCACTAGGTCCGTTCTATTGGAGTGCTACCTTAGACCGAAAGAGAGCCGTTGTATCTTGGGAGGTTAATTGCCAGGAGCCTTCTAGCACCATGTGAGGGGCAATATTACCTTAAGGAAATTGTTGGAGCAACAAGCCTCGGCTAATACAATATTTGTCTTGCATTCAAGTAGGTTTTTCTGTTTATTTTCTTTACTCAATAAATAGTTTATATGTTCGCATAATTTTTTATGTGCATATATTTAATTATATGTTGACACAAAGCACAAGCATACACGGTATATTACTTGTTAAATTTTCCTAACAATCTTAAGGTAATATTTTGTTCCGTTTACTTGTGCTTATTTAGTTTCCTATCCACAAATGTATGCGCAAAGTTTATGTGTTGACAAATTGTTATACATCTTTCTGTAAAAGTAGTAATAGAAATTTGCCTAGGGACTTGTTTCTATTTTCCTAATCAACAGTTTTTGTTGCGTTTTACTTTAAATTTTGCTTAAGTAAGGATTAAGGAAAGTAATTCTGGTTAATCGTGTGTGGCTTGCCTGCGTGATACACACTGTTTCTTATACATGACCACTTTGGCTTTAAAAGGAAATTAGGTTATGATATATGTACATATATATATTTTATGAATTTTATGACTTGCATAAGAATTTTTTTTCTTTGTTGTGAAATTCATATTTAACTAGATTTAAGTTATGTTGTGCCTTAAGTAATGATTGTTTAGTATATGAATATAAACTACTGTTCAAATAGTTATCTGTCTTGGTTTATGCGTGGAACATCTGTATTGGAAAGGAAATCCTCTTTTTTATATATATACAGTTTGTCAAGACTAATAAAATCAATTTAAGCACACATATTTTTCATACTGTTTCTATCATTTAAACATACCATTTTAGTTCTAAGTTGTTTACTTGATATATATTTGTTCAAAATAAGAAATGGCAACTAATGATATGCCCGCTATCAATGTTGAGTCCAACATTGGCGGTGTTGGTAATGGAGGACATCCAATCTCGATCACTCATGCTCTAGTTGCTTATGCACCTATTATGGTGGGACAAGTTGAGAAGCCCGAAAAATTCAACGGGCATGAAGAGATGAATCCTGATATCAATCAGATGGACAAACTACCCTATGAGGTAGGAGATATGAATTTGTCAGCAATTTTTTTCGAGGTAAACCTAGCTGAAAATACCGATCAATGGTGGGTGGACATAGGGGCCACTCGACATGTGTGTGCCGAAAGAAATATGTTTGCAACCTATAAGGAGGTTGAGGATGAAATTTTGTACATGGGAAATTCCTCAATCTCCAAGGTTCATGGAGTTGGCAAAGTAATATTGAAAATGACCTCCGAAAAAGAGTTGACTCTCAACAATGTGCTTCACGTGGAGATTAGAAGAAATTTAGTGTCAAGGCCAATGTTAAGTAGGAATGGATTTAAAATGGTCTTTGTCTCTTCCTACTTGCTTGAGTCGTCTAATTTATGACATCATAGATTAGGACATATTAATTACAAATCAATCTCTAAACTTATAAACATTGGCCTGTTATCCAAATTAAATCTTGACTTAAAATCAAGATGTGAAATTTGCATTGAGGCAAAGATGACCAAAATTCTTTTCAAATCAATTGAGAGAAGCATTAAACCATTAGATTTAATTTACACTGATATATGTGATTTAAAAATGGTGCATCTAGAGGTGGAAAGAAATATTTTATTACTTTTATTGATGATTGCAATAGGTATTGCTATGTTTTCTTACTTTCAAGTAAAGATGAGGCTTTGGAAGTATTTAAACAACATAGAAATGACGTTGAGAATCAACTTGGGAGGAAAATAAAAACTCTTCGAAGTGATAGAGGAGGGGAATATGTTTACCCATTTGAAGAGTTTTGTACAGAACATGGAATAATCCATGAAGTGACAGCTCCATATGCATCTCAATCAAATGGCATTGCTGAGCGTAAAAATAGAACGTTAAAAGAAATGATGAATGTTTTGTTAATAAATGTCAGAGCACCTCAAAACATGTGAGAAGAGATAGTGTTAACTGCAAACCACATACTTAATAAGTTACCTCATAAAAAAATAGAAAAGACACCTTATGAAACTTGGAAAGGTCTTCCACCTTCCTACTAATATCTTTGAGTGTGGGGGTGTCTAGCTAAGGTAGGAGTTCTACCTCCTAAAATGGTCAAGATAAGACCTAAAACAGTTGACGGAATCTTTATTGGGTATGCACAACATAGTGCAGCGTATAGATTCCTTATACATAAATCTGATATAGATGACATTCATGTCAATACTATTATCAATTCAAGGAATGCAAGTTTCCTTGAGGATGTGTTTCCTTGGAAAAGGGAATAAGGACAAATCTCAATTAAAAGATCTCGAGAAGTCCAAGAATCAGATAAAGAGGAAAATAAACTTTGGCGTAGCAAGAGGGCTAAAATACCTAAGTCGTTTGGACCCGACTTCTTGACTTACATGCTAGAAAGTGAATCACACACTTTCACTAAGGCTATGACAACACTAGAAACTCCACTATGGAGAGAGGCGGTAAAAAGAGAAATTGAGTCCATTATGCAAAACCACACGTGGGAATTAGTGGATCTTCCTCCTAGAAATAAACCTTTAGGGTGTAAATGGATTTTCAAGAAGAAGATGAAAGCAGATGGTACGATAGATAAATATAAGGTGAGATTAGTAATCAAAGGATATAGACAAAAGGAAGGTCTTGATTATTTTGACACTTACTCACTAGTGACAAGAATAACATCCATTAGGTTATTAATTGCATTTGCAGCTATTAATAACCTCGAGATTCATCAAATGGATGTTAAAACAACTTTCCTAAATGGTGACCTAGACGAGGAAATTTATATGGAACAACCAGAAAGGTTTGTTGTTCCAATGCAAGAGAAAAAAATGTGCAAGCTGATTAAGTCATTATATGGCTTAAAACAAACACCTAAACAATGGCACGTAAAGTTTGATCAAGTTATGCTTGCAAATGGCTTTAGGATCGATGAATGCGATAAATGTGTGTATGTCAAAGGCACTGCTTCTAAGTATGTCATTGTGTGTCTACATGTAGACGATATGCTAATTGTGGGAAGCAACAATGACATAAGCAAAGAGACAAAAATACTGTTGATCAGCAATTTTGATATGAAAGATATGGGAGTAGTGGATGTGATCCTTGGGATAAAAATTATCAAGACATCTCATG
Organism: Jacaranda mimosifolia; assembly: GCA_018894105.1. Lineage (NCBI taxonomy): Eukaryota > Viridiplantae > Streptophyta > Magnoliopsida > Lamiales > Bignoniaceae > Jacaranda > Jacaranda mimosifolia. Next base: position 14,034,850 of record CM032128.1, on the reverse strand, counting down.
GGCCAGCGCTAACACAATCTCACTATATTGAGAAAGTGTTACAAAAGTTCTTGAGACAAGAACATGGACCTATGAAGACTCCCATAGATGCAAATCAACGACTTACCAAAAATTAAGGTGAAGCAAAAGCTCAACTAGAGTATGCACGCATAATTGGGAGCCTCATGTACATCATGAATAGCACAAGACCTGATATAGTATGTGCTGTTGGTAAGCTAAGTAGATTTACTAGCAACCCGAATCAAGAGCATTGGACTGCACTAATTAGAGTCTTAAGGTACTTGAAATATACCTTAAGTTATGGGTTGCATTATACAAGATATCCGGCTGTAATAGAAGGTTATAGCGATGCTAATTGGATATCAGACTCCAGTGAAACTAAGTCCACAGTGGATATGTTTTCACTTTAGGAGGAGGAGCTATCTCGTGGAAATCCTTAAAACAAACCTGTATAGCTAGGTTAACTATGGAATTTGAGTTCATAGCGTTGGACAAGGTAGGTGAGGAAGCAGAATGGCTACACCATTTCTTGGAAGATATTCCTAGTTGGCCTAAACCTATGCTAGCAATTTGCATTCATTGCGATAGTCAATCGGCAAATGGTAGGGCACAAAGTAGTATGTACAACAGTAATTCTAGACATATACGTCGTAGACATAATACCGTTAGACAACTGCTCTCTGATGGAGTTATCTCTATTGACTATGTGAGATCAAAAGAGAACATTGCGGATCCCGCTAACCAAAGGCTTAAATAAAGAGCAAGTTGAAAAATTATCTAGGGGAATGGGACTTAAGCTTATAAAATAAATGATGCATTACAATGGGAACCCTACCTATGTGACTGAAGATCCTAAGAAATAGGTTCAAAGGGAAAAACAAGTTGTTGTGTCTCGACGTGGATGCACTGTAGGGGTCCAGCCTCTATCCAATTCCTATGATAAGTAGACAGTGCCACCTACAAAATGTTAAGGTGAAGCTTTGCTTTTAATGGTTCTTATACCTTAAATCTTCTAGTGGAGGTGCAGCATGAACCTCTTAATAAGAAACCGCTTATGTGAGTAGGGACTGGGCCGGTCCTATGAGAATTTCTAAGGCTGAATTCTCAGAGAGTACTCGTGAATCCCAAGAATTGTTTAGGGCAGAAATGAACACAACCGTAAGAATTTAAATTGACTATTGGGTGAAGTTGTGTGAAGTTCTATTGTCTTGGTGTACACAAAAAGCTGAACAGTTCAAGACATCGTGTTCATTGGTTGGCAAATACATCCGATAGTTCTCACTAAGGAAGGCTTAAAGCCACAAGCTACCTATCTCGATGCAATTTTGCTCAAGCTGGAACTCTTTTGTGTGTGTTTGAATTCATATGCATAGTTGGCGAGATAATTTTCTTATTCATGTGGGGGATTGTAATATTCAGCATATTTATATGCCAAAATCAAATATTTGAATAAGAAAATTGAGTTTAAATTGAGAAATAATTTAAGGATACTTTAGTGGGTAGAACGAGTCTACCTACATTGGGAAAAAGGGTGCGGGTGTGTAAATAAAATAATTAAAGTTTATTTTAAATATATTCCGATGGACACACCCCTATAGAAAAGTTAGCTCAAAAGCTAGAGTTATGACTTGAGGTCCTAACTCTTTAGTGGAGTTGTGACTCTTCATTAAAAGAGTAAAGTTATGAGATTTTATCCTATAGTTGTATCCTTAAAAGAAAGAATTATGATTCTAATAAAGAATCATGTCTTGTCAACAAAATTGCATCGCACAATTATAAAATAGGAGAGTGCCTAGAACCAACTTAAATCACTGAAAAGGAGAAGCATACATACTAGCATTTGTTTGAGCACAACCTTAGATCGGAAGGGAGCGTTGTATCTTGGGAAGTTAATTGCCAGGAGCCTTATAACGCCGCGTGAGAGGCAATATTACCTTAAGGAAATTGTTGGAGCAACAGGCCTCGGCTAATACAATATTTGTCTTGCATTCAAGTAGATTTTTCTATTTATTTTCTTTACTCAATAAATAGTTTATATGTTCGCATAATTTTATATGTGCATATATTTAATTATATGTTGACACAAAGCACAAGCATACACGGTATCTTATTTGTTAAATTTTCCTAACAATTTCTTGATTTCCAAATGCTATCAAGAACAACAACCCAGTAGATCTAAAATTCCTCTTTCAATTTTGAACAAGAAAAGCAGTCATTCTTTGGGTCCAAGATAAACAAGAACCATTGAGGGAAAGAGAGGTGCTTGAAAGGATATAACCTTAGGCCCTAATGTGGTAAGAGCCACAATGCCCAACAAAATGGCATTTTAGAGACAAATGTTGAGAGCTTTCCACCTCCAAATGACAGAAAGGGTGCTCCAATTCTATGACATGGAAGACATTACTCAATCTTCCTTGAGTTGGTAGGACATAAAAAAAAAAATAAAAAAAATTTCCGTAACAGAAGCTTAAACTTGTGAATTTTAGGACTCCAAATTTTCTTTCCAAGGGCCACATTGTTACCAACTTCCATGAAGCTAAAATCCTGGATTGGTTTGAATGCACCCTTTGTAGTGTAAGCTCCCGATTTAAAGGGAGTCTAGAACAGTCTTTTGGGTTCCAGATTAATTGGAATATGAATTTTAATTATCTCTTGAACAATCGAAGAAGAAAAGAGCTGGTATTATAAATTTGGTGGTGATTTTGAAAATCTATGTACATAATTAAATGTTTACCAATCAATTAACATATTTAAGGTGATCATTACTAGAATTATCTAATATCGTTTGGATTTAATAATTTTAAATCTTTTAAAAAAGTTAAACCTCTGAATGTTTGCCGAATATTTTTACACAATTATTAAAAAAATTCAAAATTACCAAACTTTTGAAAATAGAACCTCTTAAAATAAGGGAAAGTACTTCTTGGAAGTTTTGCTGTAAACCATATAAACCCTCGCAGCGCGCTCTCTCAGTCTCCCTCCTCCTCAGTCTTATCGTACCCGGCTCAAATGGCGTCCTACGCCGCCCCGGCTCATCTCCTCCCCCTCACCTCCTCGTCCGCCTCGCGCCGCCGCAAAAGTACTGTTTCAAACCTTCCTTTCCCCAAGTCGATTATCCAATGTAATCATCCCCCATCTCTCGCTGCCACTTCCTCCTCCCAAAACCCTAAACCATCGAAATCTCCGCCTTTTCTTCTCAAATCCCTAATTTCCCCCAAATCTCTCGCTTTCTCCGCCGCCTCCTGCATTCTCTTCCACATGGCCAACCCTGTCTTATCCGGCATCGGCTCTATCTTCAACTCTGGCGGCAGCGGCGGCGGCGGCGGCGGCGGCGGAGGAAGTGGCGGAGGGCAAGGTGGTGATTTCTGGTCTCGCATTTTCTCACCTGCAGCTGTTGCTAAAGACGAAGATCCCCAACAAGAATGGGATTCCCATGGATTGCCTGCCAACATTGTGGTTCAGCTAAACAAGCTCAGTGGCTTCAAGAAATACAAAATCTCTGAAATCTTGTTCTTTGATCGAAGGCGTGGTTCCACTGTCGGAACGGAGGACTCCTTCTTCGAAATGGTGTCTCTCCGACCTGGGGGCATTTACACCAAGGCGCAGCTACAGAAGGAGCTCGAAACCCTTGCAACTTGTGGAATGTTTGAGAAAGTCGATTTGGAGACAAAAACAAATCCGGATGGAACCATGAATATAACCATTCCATTTCTTGAGTCCACATGGCAATCTGCGGATAGATTCAGGTGCATCAATGTGGGGCTCATGCCGCAGTCCAAGCCCATTGAAATGGATCCTGACATGACTGAGAAGGAGAGATTGGAATACTACAGGAGTCAGGAGAAGGATTACCGGAGGAGGATTGATAGGGCAAGGCCATGTTTGCTGCCATTGCCTGTGCAAAGGGAGATATTGCAGATGTTGAGGGAGCAGGGCAAGGTTAGTGCAAGGTTGTTGCAGAAGATTAGGGATAGGGTGCAGCAGTGGTATCATGAGAATGGATACGCATGTGCCCAAGTTGTGAATTTTGGGAATTTGAATACAAAAGAGGTGGTCTGTGAAGTGGTTGAGGGTGATATTACGCAACTAATGATTCAATTCCAGGATAAACTTGGGAATGTTTGCGAGGGGAATACTCAGTTCCCTGTGATAAAGAGAGAATTGCCGAAGCAGGTTAGAGTTAACTGGAATTTTAGCTTGATTCAATTATGTGACATATATTGGATACTTCTGCAAATAATGAAGTTGACTTATGCAATGGGTTCTAAGTTACTAATTATAATACATCTATTTTAGGAGCTACTGTTATCATTATGTAATGAATCCCCAGACGCAAGGTTTGGTGAAATGATGCATTATAGCCAGCCTAAAATTAGGAAATCATAACTAATCTGTGTAAAACTTGTGACGAATTGTTAAACTGCCTCTGTTGTGATTGTGGTTGAATAATGTGTTAATTTGGTTAAATACTCAAAATGACTGTACCTACTTTCCATACCTATTTTGCTGATACTTATGACTATTCATCTTGCATATTCTATTGAATTTAGTGAACTAGCAAGTTGTTCATTATTTATGAATTTCAATTATTGTGTTTGCTTTATGTGGTGTTTTTGTGGGTTACTACATTTATTAAATGGTTTTTAAGGGTTGGTGTTACTCTGGTACTGGTTGCAGCTTCGCCAAGGACAAGTTTTTAATATTGAGGCTGGGAAGCAAGCGCTGAGAAATATAAATTCGTTAGCTCTTTTCTCCAACATTGAGGTGAATCCACGTCCAGATGAGAAGAATGAGGGGGGCATTATTGTTGAAATCAAGCTCAAGGAACTGGAACAGAAGTCTGCTGAAGTCAGTACAGAGTGGAGTATTGTTCCAGGTCGTGGGGGCCGTCCTACATTGGTAAATAACATAAGCAACATAATTCTAAATTGCAAAGAAGTGCTTTAATTTGATTGATAAGTGTTTTTTTGTTTGTGAAAAATGCTGCTCAGGCTTCAATCCAACCAGGTGGAACAGTGTCTTTTGAGCATCGAAATATTAAAGGTTTAAATAGGTCACTTCTTGGTTCAGTGACCACTAGCAACTTCCTCAATCCCCAGGTAATTTAATTGTGATATTCTCTGAAGCTTCTTTTCTGGAATGAAATGCCATTTGGTCTGTAGTGTTCTGATGTTAGCATAAATATGCATGTGCAGGATGATCTTGCTTTCAAGCTAGAGTATGTTCATCCATATATAGATGGTGTGTACAATCTTCGAAACCGTACATTCCGTGCTAGCTGCTTCAATAGCAGAAAGCTGAGTCCAGTCTTCACTGGGGGACCTGGAATAGAAGAAGTTCCCCCTATATGGGTTGACAGAGCTGGAGTTAAAGCCAATATTACAGAGGTATGAGCTTGTTATATATTGTAGCTGTATTTTATCAGACCTGATATTTGGATCCAAGTAAGCTAAGATTGGTAGGGTTTTAAGTTGCTATTTTTACTGATTAAGAGAGGAAGATTGGACTGATAAATGTGTCTTATGAACTAAATGTTGGTGAGTCAGTTAGACAGGCAGAAGCTAACTCATGTATTTCTTACAGAACTTCACGCGTCAAAGCAAATTTACTTATGGACTTGTGATGGAGGAGATAACAACGCGTGACGAAAGCAGTCACATTTCTGCAAATGGTCAAAGGGTATTGCCCAGTGGTGGAGTGAGTGCAGATGGACCTCCCACAACGCTCAGTGGCACTGGAGTTGACCGTATGGCATTTCTGCAAGCAAATATCACTCGTGACAATACAAGATTTTTAAATGGGGCTATAGTTGGAGAGAGAAATGTGTTCCAGGTGAGAAACAGGCATTTCTTCTCATATTTCTAACCATTTATTCTTTGGTTTGAGTTCCAGGTGCCTAGTATTTTTCCTTATATCTGAACACACATTCATTGCCGAATCCACCCCCGCCCTCCCCCTCGCGCAATTGTTTGTTTTTATTTCCCCAAAATATTTTCCTTTTGGAGAGAATAAAAACAAACATAACTTTTTCATTTTCTCCAAAACACTCAAAATAATTTTATTACATCCCAAAATACCTTTCTTCCACCATTCCCCAAGACATAACCATTATATATACACCTATATAACATCTTACATTACTAATATACATACATAATTTAATAATACAAAATTATATTTTCACCCCACTAAACTTTCACCCCACTAAACAGACAAAAAGGTACTGATTTGCCATTTACAGTTCAATTTGTCTCATCCCAAAATAAAATCAAGCATATCATTCCAATCCAAAACAATCTCTAATAAATTTTCAAACAAAACTAAACATACATCACATTCTTTCAACCCACTCCACGAAACATTTTCTCCAAAACATCCAAAATAAAACCAAACAGTACCCAAGATAAAGAATATACTAACCTGCACCTGATTTCTGAAACTACCTAAGATTTATGATTAAGTTTTCTTGCTTTTGCTCATTTGGAACAGACTGGAGAAAGGGTTAAGGGACTAATGTTTGACGTTGGTAGAATGAGGTTTATTCTTGTGCCTGCTTTATGGGCGTGATATACCTTATATAGAGGTTACCATACCCTGAGTTCTTTCATTTAATCTTCTGCAGCTTGACCAAGGACTTGGAATTGGTAGCAAGTTTCCTTTCTTTAACCGCCACCAGTTAACAGTGACCCAATTTCTCCAGTTGAAGCAAGTAGAGGAAGGTGCTGGGAAGCCACCACCTCCTGTCTTAGTTCTACACGGCCATTATGGCGGTTGTGTTGGAGATCTTCCAAGTTATGATGCATTTACTCTGGGTGGACCTTATTCTGTCCGGGGTTATAACATGGGAGAGTTGGGAGCTGCAAGAAATATACTTGAGGTATGACAATTTGACTTTTTTCTATTACATAATTTATTAAAGAATGAATATATATATATATATATATTGATGATAAGTGAAAATATGAAATAGGATTAAATTAATGTATTTGTTGAAACTGTACATATTGAGAAGTTAGTTTTGTTCCTGAAATTTTACTTGTGCATCACATTTCTATGAAATGCTAATTTATAATTATTAACATAAATAAAGACTTTTCTGTGGCTCTTTGACACTTGATGCTTTATGTATTGTCTGTAGCTTGCTGCTGAGCTGCGGATACCTGTGAGAAATACCCATGCTTATGTGTTTGCAGAGCATGGGAATGATCTCGGGAGTTCAAAGGATGTTAAAGGAAACCCAACAGAGGTGTACAGGAGAATGGGCCATGGATCCTCGTATGGTGTTGGGGTAAAGCTAGGATTAGTGCGAGCAGAGTATGCTGTTGATCAGAACTCTGGAACTGGTGCTATATTCTTCCGGTTTGGAGAGAGATTCTAAGAGTTGGCAATTTAGGGTTTGCATTGGCTGATATTCTCATGGAGCTGCTAAGTATTTTGCATAATTTGAGTTGACACTTTGTTGTTTTTTGTTCTAAACATTCAATGATTTTAGGTTAATTTTATAACTCAGATGTCTGGTGTTGAGTTCAAGTGTAATAATGATAGCACTTGTTAATGAACGAACGCAAGGGTTTGTGTGGTATTTTGCGTGGAAGTGTAATAAAAGTGGGAAAGGGAATTATGGGAAAATGTAGCAGAATTTAGATTTCATGCTTGTTCCGTATGATCAAATTCGACCTCTTTGGATATAGAGATCTTCCTTGCGGCTGCGGGAGGGTTATGGACTGATAGATTTTGTTTAAAGAGTTATTTTAAGATGGATAAAATAAGCTAATGCCAACATTTTTTGCTGGAGCTTGAGTTTACAAACCTCATTTGTAGAACATATGTATAGGCTGTTGCTGCATCAAATTGATTGAAGAGTATAAGGTAACTTGTCAAGTAGCAGGCAGTAGTCTCCTATACTTACCATTCACTCAAATACCGAATTAATACATTACCACCTTATATTAAAAGGGCTCATTTGTTCTAAATGATGTGATTAGAAGTGATAAATAAGCAAATAGATACATTTTAAGCCCATTAGAATATAATATTTTAGTTTTATGTTTGGTTGGTAAAATTAATATATAAATAAATTAAAATATAATATATAAATTTATTATTATATCATTTGTACTTTTTAATAAGTTTTTCATAATTTCCTCATTTTTTCCCATTCTTAGGAACAAGGTTTAATTGAAAATAAGACAAAAAAAAATTCCCCATTTGATTTTTATAATTCTAATCATATCAAATCAAGCATTCCTCCCTTGATCCATTTTTCAAAAGCAACAATAAATAATGTTAGGTCTAGGATTTATCAATGATTTTTCTCAATTGAAACAAACATTAAAAGATGCTTGATTAGATATGCATCGCACCTAATCAAGCCAAACAAACAAGGCCAAAGGGTAAATTACATTCACACTCATCGAAATTTGGTCTAACTACAAACATTCCGTTTTAAGAAATTAGGCATATATTCTCTTTAGTTTTTTACTTCTGTTCTTCTTATATACCCTCTTCTTGTTACCCGTCCTTAGGGTTTTAATGATAAAAAATGCTCGAACTTAACTAGGGCCTCTTTCATATGAAAAGGGAGTATTTCTAATTAAAATAAAATAAAATAATAATAATAATAATAATCACAAAAGTTGGTTGTTTTATTGTTTATATCTGTTGCAATTAGCGTACATACACTCCATAATTTCCAGCAGCATTTACTCACGCGGCTTTTTCATGAACACATCATACAGTAATATTTGTGTATTGAAATATGGAAAATAGATATGGGAAGCTCCAAATGTATGGGAAGAAAATTATGAAAACTATGGTTATGATTTAAAAATTTGGGCAACTTAAATTCTTTGAAACAACGAATAGTAGAAAGTAGAAACCAAGTCATGTTCCTTTTCCAATTTCTTTTTTTTTTATTTTGGTTCACTGGAAATATTTTTATTTTTATCTTTAGTTCAGTCAATTAACCAAACAACGGACCCCCCGACGGCCCGACGTGTCGTTGCATCATATGCAATCTATATTAGCTAAAATAGCCATGACAATGGGCAGTATATATATATATATATATATATTTGAATAAATTAAGAATACTCATATTGATATGGAAGTTTTTATTAGTAAATAGAAGGGAGAAAGACATGGAAGAAAACTAGAGTTATGCGATTCAAAAAATAAAGTTTAATCTCACAATAGTGCCAACATTATCTTTAAAAATAGAAAAAATTATGTCATCTATATATTGCATGAAACACTCCTTTTGATAATATAAAAATTATATATATCCCTTTATTTATTGTCAACACATTAAATTATCATGTCTAGTTAAGGATAAAAACATTAATGGTGTGATTGTTATACAAGAATAAAGAGGGAATGAACATGTATTTTCATATCCATTTTTGAACACATGATTGGTATAATTTAGAAATAAAAATTTCATTTTAAAAAGTATAGGCTTAGTCGTTCCCTTCCTCTACATGGGTTTAACTATTTCCAACTAGGAATGAAATTATATTTTTCTTTGACTTCTTCAAAATTTAATAATTTTTTTTTTTGATACTTTTAGAAAGCTTCACTTTGCAAATGTCTAATATTATTTATTAATATCTTTAATTGTCACACGTTTTTATTTAATTATATATGTTATTATATATATATATTTTTAATAATAATAAAATAATATAATATTACAGATAAATAATAAAATAATAAAGATAATACTAAATACATCCCTCTTAATCGTTAAAAGAATAAAGTAAAGATATAAAAGCGTTGTTCACATTGAATAGATAATTGAAAAACATTACATTGAAGATGTGTGGAATCTATCAAAATAAAAAAAATATTATAAATTATTTTTAAAAAATAAAAATAATAAACATGAGGTAAAATACATTTATCTAATTTCTTAATTTCATAAAAAAAATTAGAGGCATGAGATGGTCCATATAGTGAAATATGTATGTACACATAGTCACATAGATATATTTGATGCTGTTCAAAAATAGAGTTAGAGTTCTTTCAGAAAGTCAGTAGTTTGAAGTTCTTTTTTCTCTAGACGCAGTGCAACGAGTTCTCAATTCTCGAACTTTTTTGCAAATAATTTTTCGTTCCCCAATATCCCTTTTGGCTTAGTATTTATAGTATTTTTTTAAAATGGGATTCGGTTCATTAGGATTTTGATATCCTTTTACGGGCTTAGTTAATTGGGCTCCCTAGCCTTTTTCTTCATTTAGTTATTTAATCAATTGGATTTTTTTATTCTATTTTAATTTTTTTACCCTTGTGGGCTTAATTTGTCATATCATCAAGCTCACATCTTTTCAATTGAAAAGTTATTTCCATGTTGAAAATAATATAAAGTTGAATTTTAATTCTTATCTTACTTTAATTTATTAAAATAAGGTTATGAATTAATACTTTTCTTTAATTGCATCACATGCAGGAATTTGCTTTTATTCATTTTTGTCCAAGCTGAGGTCCAATAGGCTTCAAAACTTAATAAGCTTTTAGAAAACATCTTGTTGGTTGCTTTCTTTCACCCAAGGACTGGGTAAAATTCTACCAAGTCAGAGAGAGAGAAATGAGAAGGTTAGGCTTTTATGAAGAGCACGGAAATCAGTTCCCAAGAAATTTCTCCTGCACTTCATCCTTTCCTTATTCTTCATTTTGTCTTATTCTTTTTGAGAATTTTTACCCAATTTCTTTGAGTTAGTAAAGTTTTTTGGGGTCTTGTTGAATTAAGTTATGTTAGAGAGTAGGTCCTATTCTTAGTCAAAGTTCGTCATGAAGTCTAAATTTGCAAAAGTAAGGGGAGGCAGCGGTTAAGGTGCTGCCGCTAAGATACCACAATATGGCTGGCATTAGCTCGATGCCCAAAACAGGTGCCTATGTGTCTTAGGCGCGTGCTGAGCGCTTGCCTTATGCAGCTGGTCGCTTTTCACGCAGCAGGCGTCGTAGTAGGCACAACTCAGGCAGTCATGGTCTATTCAGACTGGTCTAGGTTCGTGGGGGTTGTTTCCCTCACAGTGTCACCGCATTTTTCAAGTTTGTGAGCCCTCTATTGGGCACATTATCTGATCTAGTGTTTGTCCTTAAAATTGAGTCTTCAAAGTCAAAAGATCATTGTCTAATTCATGGGTTATTCTCTACATTAGATCAGTATCTAATTTTGAGTCTAGAGCAAAGGGTTCTTCCAACGAATAGCTTGAAGACACTCCTGTCATTGACAGTAGTTTCATCAAAGTTGCAAAAATTCCTTTTTACTTATGCTTGAGGAGTTAGAAATTTTAAGATGTCGAGTTTACATTTTTGATGAGTTTAAGTTTCTTCTTCCTTCCTTGAATGACACCATGGTGCTACTTCCCGAAGGATACTTGATTGTGTTCAGCAGAGTAGTGGATTCTACCTTTCTTCGGATCATTTGTTGTTAGACATAGTCTAGAGTTATGGGGTGTATTTGAGTAGTTCATCTCCAACTTCTTTGCGTATTTTGCAAGATTCGGACAATGCTTGACTGGTTTGAGTCTTCCAATCTCTTTATATAGTTTTCATTCTTTTTTTGGGGTGAACAAGGTACTTAATGACCCTTTTTTCACATCTTTCCTAAACCCAATAAAATGTTTTGAGTGGTTTACCTTCTTCACAAGGGCCTTGGAAAGAGATATATTTCTTTGTGTGCAAGAGGGTTGGGGTGTTTCTTGTGAGTGGAGTAGTTATCTATCCTTAGTTCATCTTAGTAAGGTTCATCATAGCCTACGCAAGAGCCTTGAGGAGGTGGGGTTATTTGAGTCCCCCTTTAATGTGACGTATATGTTTCCAGCAGGTACTTAGTTTATTTTCTTTGAAGTGAAAGGTTAAGCAAGGATCCAATCGCATAACAACATTTAAAGCTTTCATTATATGAAATAACTTGATTCACCACACACTAACGATCCTATTTTATACCTTAAAGATGGGTTTAGGGAGAAGGATCATGTACTTTAGATTATTCTTAAAATATCAAGATGTAGAAGCTCCTCTTGACACCTCAATTGAAGCTCTACCACTTCCTCTTCCTTAGATTTTTATTCCTAACTTCTTGGTCTTAATTTATAGCAACTAAAGGCCTCCAAAAAGTTCTCAAAAATGTGCAACTTGGCAGCAATAAGATCGCCTAGAGAAAAGCCTCAAGTCTGCCAATGGAGGATGGAGAACTCTTCTTTGTTCACCAACAAACCCTAATGTGTGGTATCTCCAACGGTATCTACATACCTTACAAGCACTCTAAATTTTCATTGTTTTGCTAGAGGAAGGATGAAGAATGGAGGAGGAATTGAGTAAAAAGGAGAGGCAGTTTGGAAGAGGGAGAATTTAGGAGAGAATTTAGGGATGAAGGTTTTTCTTTCTTTCTTTGTTTGTTTCTTTCTTTTTTTCCCTCACAACAAATATGAGAGAAGGGTGATTTTGGGTGTGCATGGCCAGCCACTTTGGAGGGAAAAGTCTCTTTTATAAAGTGTGATGGATACATCAAGAATACTCTAGATGCATCCTTCACACCTGTAATGCCCCAAAATTTTGTTTCGTATTCAATCGATTATTATACCTTCTTTTGTTTTATTTATTATTTCAATTAAAATTGTAGTAAGGCATGTACTATGTTTTTAGAATAATATATTTAGATATATAATATATAATATATAGATAATATTAACTTATCTTGTGATCAAATAATGATAATTAATATTGTAGATATTCTATATTTTGGGGAGTATAAGTTATAATTTTACTTGAATTAATGTTAAATTAATACAAGGAGTTGAATTATCGAATTCTAGGAATTAATGATAAAGACATTAGACTTATAGTAGGATAAATATCCTAGTCCTAGTAGGATTATTATTAGAGTCCTACTTGAACTAAACCACTTCTTTCATATAAGTATAGTCCCTAAAACCAAAACCCTAATTACATTTAATAGTAAATGAAAGAGGAAAAAGGGAAAGAAGGAAAAGGACAGCAGCTGTGGCAGAGGGGAAAGGAAAAGGAGACGGCATTTGTTGGAAGTGCATTAGAAATTACACGAGGTAATTCATGAGTTTGTAGACTTCATATTTGATAAATTCAAATTTCAATGATGCTGTTAGGTTTTTATTTTCTCGAAAACAGATATTGTGACAGTTTTAGTACTTCTCATCCGAATTAAGAAAAATCATCAACACAAAAATTTTAGATCTGTGTCTTAGGTTTCTAATGCCTCCTAAATTACCACAATCCGATTTAAATGAAGTATGTTATGTGCAAAATACTAAGATGTGTCCAGTCAGAAGATATAGGACTTCGATTTTTTCGAAAAGGGATATTGGTGACGCTTTTAATACTTCTTCCCGATAGAATTAAGTAAAATAATCAACATAATATTTTTACATATGTTTCTTAGGTTTCTATTCCCGCATGAATCACTTCAATCCGATACTTAGTGAGTAAGTTATGAGTAAAATACAAAGGTGTGGCATGACAGAAAATACAGGGCTTCGATTTTCCTAGAACAGAGTATTGTGATGCCTTTTACAACATTATTTAGATTTAATTGGGAAATATATTCAACATATGAATTTTATATATTTATCTTAGGTTTCTAATTCTGAATAAATCACCTCAATCCAAGTTATATAGAGAAATTTACGATCAAAATACTAAGATGTGTCAAGTCTGGAAATACAGGACTTCGATTTTCTTAGAACAGAATATTGTGACACCTTTTACTACTTGATTTCAATAGAATATGGAATAATGTTCAACATAAGAACTGAATATTTATATCTTAGGTTTTTACAGACATTTAAATCACTTTAATCCGATGCATAGGGAGAAATTTATGGCTAAAACACTATGGTGTGGCAATATAGAAAATACAGGACCTTGATTTTCCTAGAACAGAATATTGTGACAACTTTTACTACTCGATTCGGTTTAATGGGGTAATAAGGTCAACATATGAATCGTAGATCTATATTCTAGATTTTTACTGGATATTGAATCACCTTCATCCGAGGCCTGTAGTAAAAGTTATATCTTAGATACAATCAAGTGTCACATCAAAAAATTTCCTAAACATTAGAAATCTTCTTTCGCACCACTGCTGCCTCTTGAACTCGATTTTCCTCTCTCATATTAGCCAATTTAGACTGTATCATCAACATAATAGTTTTAACACTCGTTCTTAGCTTTGTAATTCCATAAGAATCGAGTCAAACGGATATCTAGAAAGAGTGTTATGAGTGAATCAACAAAGTACATACGAAAGGATAAATTCTTAATAAGTTTTGTGAGCATGTATGTACTAGACTAGTTCCCTTGTTAGTCAGTTAAATTGGTGATTGATTTGTTTATTAAATGAATCAGGTGACTCAACAATTGAGTTAATTGACACTGAGATAGGATTGACTTCTATGATCAATCTTGAAGGTGAGTGCCTAAACTTATAAATACTATATATTTTTATGTTTCAAAACCCAGAAGGATATATGCTATTATGTAATTGCTCATGAATTGTTTTCAATTTACACTGCACTATATATTCCACTGCGCACAAAAAGAAATCCTTTTTCTTGTTTTATTTTCGCACAAAAAGAAATATTTTGCTTGTTTCAATTCTAGAAAAAGAAATCTATGCTTTATGATTTTAATGCTTCTAGACTACCAATTAAATTCGATGATCAACTGTTTAATGTTATTGTTACTGTTACTGTTAGTTGGATCCAACTTGGTCTGGGTGTGCGAGGGACTTCACTGGGCAGCAGCGGGCTAGCCGGTTGAACCCCAAGCCCCCATGGCCTAATCCCCCCAGCGCACAACAGAAGCCGTTTGTGGCTGAGGTGGGTCGTAGGAATTCCCGGGGACGCTCGGGCACTGTTTGGTAAGGTCGCACCTTGCCTGGAGCGATAAGGGACTGTTACGGTGGGAGTCATAAGGTTGACTGGCTACAGCAAAACTGACTGATCATCGTATTTAAGTTGATAGTCTAGGAAATCGTTTAATAAAATTCTGATTGGTTACTGCTTGATCGCTTATAGTTTTCTCAACTGTTACTGCTAAACTGCTTTATGAGTTCCTTTTTATAATACTTAAAATTTCTACTGTACAAAAAAATAATTTTAATTTAATAACTCACTCTACACACACTTAGCACTCACTGAGTCTTTACTCACACTCTTCTCTTTTCTCTAACTTCCTTCTGGCAGACATAGATCCTAGTCCTAGTGAGGAGGTGGATCCTGCATGATGAGAATCAAGAGTGAAGACGTAATTCTGGATTTCAATAGACTAGTATAATTTCCATTAAGTTCATTAGTTTTATTTTATTTGCCATGGATTTTATTGTGTTTAGTTCCTGAAGAATTTTGATACCTTGAGTTTTGAGTTGTGAGATGCAAGGAATTGGATGAGTTCCTATTTAACCTTATGTTTTGGATTGTTAATTTCAATTGTATTTGGGATTAAATTTCACGCTCAATTTTGGTATAAATGTGGTTTGATTTTGGGGCGTGACAACACCCTTCTTCCAAGTGGTATCAACTTGCATGCCAAGTAGGATATTTAATTTTCACTAATTAAAATTCTATTTTAATTAGTAAATTAAAAATTCTATTTGATTTTAAATGGACTTTGCCATTTAAATTTTTCATCCAAAACTAGATTCTCCAATTAATTAAACTAAGGGGTTAATTTAATTAAATTAACTTAACTCTTTAAGTTAACTGACTAATTAAATTCACAAGGTTGCAATTAAATTTACTCTTTAATTTAATTGATTTAATCTAACTCCTTAAATTGTTTGATTAGTTTAACACTTTAAATTAATCAAGCTATTATGACTAACTTTTAATTAGTTAACATGGTCTCTTCCAAACTTGACAATCTAATTATCTAACTTCTTAGATAATTTCTCCAATTCCACTTAGAGTGGTTAAGGCTTTTGTGTGTGACTTATTAGGTTTACCAACTAATTAGACATAGGCTCACAACTCTTTGTGATTTATTGACTATCTACTATTCTGATTAGTCTAAACTCTTTTAAACTAATAACTCTTCAATTCAATTAATCTCTATTAATTGAAGAGTACCCAATCTCCATAGTCGATGTCTAGCACAAACTTATGGAGTCCAACTAACTGGATGGATTAATTCTAGTGAATGTTATGCTTACGATTGCCATTAAATTCATTTCCTATTTCCTGAAAAAGGCCTAAGGCAAATTATCTTCTGGTTCCCCAATAGCCTCAATAACTATGTATTTATTCTTGATGTGCGGTTCCCATTTATGATCTTAACTTTGAAAAACTCATATTTTGAATTATCATAACACCTTACACAATGATTTCTCAAAATCGATCATTATAGAATACACAGGAGATCGACTTGCTCTTCACAATGAGCTAAATGGACCTTTACATTGATTGCTTGCGTATGCATTTTTATTGCTACATATCTTCACCTTATATTTATTTTTGCTTTCTTTTCTTTTAGGAAAAAATGTTCATTTAGTGAAGGTTTATATTAGGAGCGCGGATGGAGGTTCATATGCTATGTGCGTAGGGGGCAGTATCATGGAGAGGTATTGACAATTAGGTGGTATTTGAGCTCTTCTTGTAGGTGGTCAAGCGAGGTGCGTGGTTAGCTGCCTTTGGCGACGTGTCAAGTTAGTACAGGCAAGGAGCTTGAGGTGGTGATTTTTGGACCGATCGGGAAGTGTGGCAATGGTCAGCTATTGTAGGTAGTTGTTTGCTGTCACCTTGTTTTTCCTATTCGGTGATGTGCGGTTCCCATTTATGATCTTAACTTTGAAAAACTCCTATTTTGAATTATCATAACACCTTACACAATGATTTCTCAAAATCGATCATTATAGGATACACAGGAGATCGACTTGCTCTTCACAATGAGCTAAATGGACCTTTACATTGATTGCTTGCGTATGCATTTTTATTGCTACATATCTTCACCTTATATTTATTTTCACTTTCTTTTCTTTTAGGAAAAAAGGTTCATTTAGTGAAGGTTTATATTAGGAGTGGATGGAGGTTCACATGCGATGTGCATAGGGGGCAGTATCATGGAGAGGTATTGGCAATTAGGTGGTATTCGATCTCTTCTTGTAGGTGGTCAAGCGAGGTGCGTGGTTAGTCGCCTTTGGCGACGTGTCAAGTTAGTGCAGGGAAGAAGTTTGAGGTGGTGGTTTTTGGACCGATCGGGAAGTGTGGCGATGGTCAGCTATTGTAGGTAGTTGTTTGATGTCACCTTGTTTTTCCTATTCGGAGAGGGCAAGGGAATCTTTCATTCTTGCTTATGTTAGAGTTGTGACATTGACTCATACTGGGATGTGGATGAGATCGCCTTTAGTGTCGATAGCTTCCAAGGTTGAGTAAGTGAGTACAATTGGGGGAAGTTATAGGTATACTCTTCTTCCTAGTTTACTAAGCTTGTTGCTGGGGACTTTCGTTGAGTTAGTGTCTGTTTCAATACTTAGTATGTCTACACTCGTGGTCTTCTCATAGTAATGTATAGTTCTTTATTCATCATATATTATGCTTTTTTGGATGTAGGCTTGGAACTTACTTGCATGTGTAGATATTTTGCTGAGCAGAGGGGTAGCGACGACCATTGCATGACTGAAAGAGGAGGATGAGTTTGTGGAGTTACTTAGGAGCATAAGTAGCTTAAGGTGCGTCATGCAAAGGAGGTGAAGATTGGGAAGAAACTCTTACAGTCTTCTATAGGGAAGGCGCCGACTTGTGTTGCTCGTGAAGGTTGTCCTGAAGTAAGGATCCAAAAATATAGAAAATTAACACTTCAAAAGTAACTTGCTTCACCACACCCAAGGATCTAGATTATGACATAATTAAGGATTTAAGGTCAAGGAAAAGTAGCTTGATTGATTTTCAAAAAATCAAATTTGGAGATCTTCCAATAGAAGCCTCTCTAGTGAAGATCTACCACTCTTTTCACTTTGATTCTTCTTACCCACACCTAAGGCCACCAAGGACATCAGCTTGAGGCTACAAAACTCTTCCAAATAAGCTCCAAAATATGGATTTAGAGTAGCAAAATTGGATCTTGAAAGAGCCTCCAAAGCCAACGATTTTTAAGGTGGAAGAATGCTTTTTCAAGAGTCTTTCTTGTTCACCAGTAGTCTAGCACTCCAAGTGTGTGCCTCCAAAGGTATCCACACACCTATCACACTCTAAATCCTCATTCTAATGCTAGAAGAAGGAATGTGATGGAGGAGTGAGGAGGGAGGAGGAAAGTTGGAGAGACTCTAGGAGTGAAGTTATTTTTCTCAACACAGAAGATAATTTTTGGGTGGAAAAATGGAAGCAAGTGTCTAGCCGTATGGTGTTATCGAGGAGTATTTATAGAGTGTGATGGGTGCCTCTAGAAGCACCCCTCACATGCTTCTCACACCTTGCCCACTTGCATGCCAAGTGTGATTCTAATTTTCACTAATTCAGATCTAATTTTAATTAAGAAATTAAAATGCCACCTAATATTCAAATGGACTCATCCATTTTGATTTTCTATTTGAAGCTAGATTCTCCAATTAATTAAATTAACTCCTTAATTTAATTAAGTCAACCTAACTCTTTAAGTTGAGTAGACTAATTAAATTATCACATGACTCTAATTAAATCAACACTTTAATTTAGTTGGACTAATTTAACTCATTAAATTACTTGATTAATTTAACACTTTAAATTAATCAAGCCACTGTTAGGGCTGTAAATGGATATTTAAAAATTCGTTTACCGTTCAGATTCGTATCCATTTATACAAAATTTATCCACATCCATTTAAAGCGGATATTATCCGTCTTCGATTAGTAGATATCCTATTATAAATTGATACATATATGATAAATATGTATCTGATTCGTTTAATATCCGTTCCGAATATATATTTATTAAAGAATGTATTATTTATATTTTTCAATAAAAATCTCATAAACCCTATATGTATATATATATTATAATTGAAGAATTATGAAGAACAAATAATAGATTTAAAAATTTATTATAATATGGAGAAAAATAAAGAATAAAGTTAATCAACATAATTATTATTGATTGACTTTATAATTAATATAGTTAATGCCATTATTAATATTTGTTAGTACTAATAATTAATTATAACGCCAATTATTAATTAAAAATTATGCTATTTATTTTATTGCTTTCTTTTTAATGAAATTGTACAGTCCCTTATATTAATTAAAAATATGTATTTGTTATGGTTCATAGATTCACGTATTTGGATATTCGTAAATAGATGTCTAAATAATTATCATTAAATATGAAACTAAGAAATAATTCAAAGGATAAATTTAATCAAATATAGATGCATCTGAATAATTATAATCGAATACAGATATATTCGAATTCGATTGATATCCGATGGATACGAATTCGAATATCATTTTTAAATATCCATCAAATTCATATCCGTGTATATCCAATTATTTGAAAAGTTAAACGAATACGGATATAGAAATAGTGTATTCAATTTGTTTAATATCCGTTTACACCTCTAGCCATCGTGATCGACTCTTAATTAGTCAACTGGATCTCTTCCAAACTTGACCAATTAAATTATCTAACTCCTTAAATAATTTCTCCAATTCCATTTAGAGTGCTCTAGGCTTTTGTGTGTAACCATTTAGGTTCACCAATTAATTAGAAATGGGCTCACAAGTCTTTGTGATTTATTGAATATTAAATATTCTGATTAGTCTATACTCTTTTAAACTAATCACTCTTCCAATTAATCTTTATTAATTGAAGAGTACCTAATCTACATAGTCGATGTCTAGCACAAGCCTATGGAGCCCAATCAATTAGATGAATTAATCTTACTTGAGCCTATTCCGCTTACAATTACCATGCAAATACGGTCCCTCCGTCTCTTATCTCCTGAAAGAGGCATATGACAAGATATTTTCCGGTTCCTTAATAGCTTCAATAGCTATGTATCTATTCTTGATGTTCAATTCCCATTTATGATCTCATCATTCGAAAACTCATTTTCTTAATTGCCATACTACCTTGCGCAAGGATTTTTTAGAATTGATCATCTTAGAATACATAGTTGATTAACTCATGCTTCACAAACGAGCAAAGCAGATCCCATCTTGAAACTCACCAACCTCCATACTTAGGTAGCTTGTGCCCAACCTAAGTCCCGGGAGACCTGCTAGGTGGTTGGAACAAAATCAAAGCACAAGAGCCTAAACACAAAGGTACCGTGGAGTCTCAAGTCCTTACTAATTACATACACTATCATAAGCTAGAGAATTTCCCAATACCAACATGCCACTCCGGCTATCTCATGAATTTTCTAAGTGAGTTTTCAGTGAACTTGCTTTCTAACAAGCACCCACTAAAGTTCATCTATATCTTACATGGATTGCCCATGAAACGGGGCAATATCCAACTCCTTGGAGTATCATCAATAATGCAAGTTTATCTTAATGACTTGGAATATTTAAAATCATGACTATAGAGATTTATTTCATGATCACCATCATATGTGTGACCAAGTCCCATAGTTTTGTATAATTTAAGGGCTTCAACCAAATACATGTGAAAAAAAAACATAAATGCATAAGATGAAGATGGCCATTTTATTGAATATCTTTCAATCAAGCCTATTTTACATGGAATAGTTATACACATCAATCTAATTGGCTGTGAAGTACTATTCTAATAGCTCGCGAGGATGCAATAAAAGAGTTAAAAAATTCAAACGAGTTCTTTGAGGTAGTTGAGGCACATGCGACATGATCTATGAGTAGATTATTTAGGGTAATCATTGCATGTTGAGTGAGACTGGGCAATATCCAGCTGATGATTTGTTGATGCTTGACCTCAACATCATAGTTAATCTTTCTATTGGAGAGATTTGTTGATGCACAGACGCCATGGTGAAGAACCTTGCTAATGCAGCTCCAGAAAAATAGATAGATGTTTTAGGCTAGAAGTTTTATTTAGCGTATGCCTTTTCTTTTGTTTAGCACTACTTAGGATTTTTTTTTCTGCACAAGTAGTTGTTAGGCTTGTAGTTTTTTCTTTCATGAGGCCAATTATTGGCCGGACATTATTTTGCATTTTTTAATGTTATGAATGCTGGCTTCCCTCTTTTCTTATTAAGGAAGTTTTTTGCCTACGCATTCATGTTTACACACTTAGCCGTATGCATGACTTTCAAATGTTGATACATTCTTGATGTTCGATTGATGCACGATGAAGACGTGTGAGCATGGTGCTAAACCCTTTCTTATCAAGATTTATAACGAGCCCCACTAAGCGGGGTTTCAACATGTGGCACTGGAGCAGAGCGTGAGCACAAATATGAGCCTCAATGGGGATGTCTTCTCATAATACTTTGTCATTTGAATCGAATTCAAACCACATGTCTTAATGGTGAGGTTTTAATGTAAGCCTTAAATGGTATGATGGTGTTTCACCGCGAGCTTCATTTTAGAGGTCTTGATGTTGGTGTTAACTGTTGTAACAATGTTCAGATACGAGCCCGTCTTATCATTGTATCACAAATGTCGAGTGCTATAATAATATTTGGGTGCAAGCATCATTCAGGAGGTCTTATCATTGACGTTGAGTGTGACAATAACATTTGATGTGTTGGCCACGTACCCACAAAGGGGGTTTGATAGTTTATTTCAATGGTGCAACCACATATCCCTAGGGGCCTAATAGTGGGCTTACGCGAGGTGACCACTTACCTCGGGTGAGCCACATAGTGGGTTATGCCAAGTTAATTCAATGGTAGGTGTACTTCAATTAAAGGTGTTAAGGTGCTGCCACTTATCTCTAGGAGGATTTATGGTGGGCTTACGTACAACAATCGTGTATTGTTAATGGAGCCGAATAGTGGGTTTACATCAAAATAATTCGTGAGAGGTGTTGCATTTAGCTCCAAAAAGGTTTTATGATGAACTTACACATAGCAGGTCATGTACCATTGGAAGAGCTAGATAGTGGGTTTATGCTAAATAATTCGTGAGAGAGGTGCTGCCATTTACCTTTTAGGAGGATTTACGATGGACTTATGTACAACAACCACGTATTCTTAGAGGAGCCAAAGGTTTACACCAAAATCAATCAGAGGTGTTTTTACTAATTTTTGTGGAGGATTCAAGAGAGAATTTATGATGGGCTTACATGTGGCTAACCAGCTTTGTAGTTGATTTATGCTAAAAAGATTAAGTATGCTCTGGGGAGCTTCATTGTGCAAGACATTGAAATAAAGAAGAATTCATTCAAATCATCAGAAAATAATAGAAAATGTTGACCCTATTCAATTCTAATGGAAATAATGTCAAACTAAAAGAAAGCAGTACTTCAAAACTAAAAGAAAAATTCTAACTACTCATCATAACTCAACTAAGAGGAATAAGAAAAGAGGGCGCTGATGGTGGCATGTTCAAGATGCTGAAGGGTGACTCCTAGTGCAAGTATTGTTGGAATAGTGCCCTACAACCAATTAGAATTAGCGTGTAATACTACTCCAATTGTAATACATTCTTAATTGAATGATATTCTTATAAAATGGTTGTCTTCATCTTATGCTTTTTATACTTTACTTGCATTTGGTTGAAGCCCTTAAATCATACAAGACTACGGGACTTGGTCACGTATTGATGATGATCATGAAACAAGTCTTTATGGTCATGATTTTAAAGTACTCCAAGTCATAAAATCTTATGAGACAGGACATCTAAGATTTGAATAGACTTGCACTAATGATACATATTCCAAGGGGTTGGATATTACTCCATTTCATGGGCAATCTATGTGAGACAAAGATGCATGTTAGTGGGTTCATGTTAGAGAACAAATTCACTGAAGACAACAAATAGAATGCACTAGATAGCCAATGTGGCACGTCGGTAGTGGAAAGTTCTCAAGCTTATGATAGTGCACATAATAAGTCCTTGGACCTAAGGATCCATAGCAACCTTGTGTTTAGGTCCTTATGCTTTGACTTTTCCTCAAACACATAGCAAGTCATACGGGGTTGAGATTGGACATGAGCTACTTAAACATCGAGGTTTGTAAGATCTAAGAAGGGATCCATTTCCTTGTGTTGTGAAGTATGAATTCATTTCCTATATATTCTATAATGATCGATTCCAAGAAATTCTTGCACAAGGTAGTATGACAATTTTGAAAAGGTGTTTTGCAAAGTTGAGGTCATAAAGGGGAATCAAACATTGGATGTAGAGACATAGTTATTGAGGTTATTAGAGAGTTGACAAATATCTTGCCCTAGGCCTCTTTCGGGAGATAAGAGATGGAAAGACCGTATTTGTATGGTAAGCGTAAGCTATAATTCATCAGGATATAATTCATTCATCCAATTTGTTGGGCTTCGTGGGCTTGTTGCTAGACATCGACCATGGAGATTGGGTACTTTCATTAATAGAGATTAATTGAAAGTGTTATTAGTTTAAAAGGGTTTAAACTAATGTTAATATTTCAATATTCAAAATATCATAAAAGTTGTGGACCCCTGTCCAATGAATAGATGAGCCTAATGGGTCACACACAAAAGCCTAAGGAAACTTTTATTTGACATGAGGAATTTTCTAAGGAGTTAGAAAATTCATGTTAGGCATTTTGGAGAGAGAAATGGTTGACTTATTTAATTGGTCATTTTGGCTTAGGTTTAGTTAGATTAATCAAAATAATTTAAGGAGTTAAATTAAGTCAATTAAATTAAGATGTTATTTTAATTGGTGCCATATGATAATTAATTAGTTAAGTTAACTAAAGGAGTTAACTCTATTTAACTTAAAGAGTTAAGTTAATTAACTTAAGGAGTTAAGTTAAATTAATTAAATTAAGGAGTTAATTTAATTAAATTGAGAATATGACTTTTGGAAGGAAATCAAATGGAAGAGTCAATTTGAATTAAGTTAATTAGCATTTTATTTCATGAGATGAAATGTAAATGTTAATTCAAATGCAAATGCACACACAAGATGGCAAGTTGACCAACATGCATGGGGGGTCTAATGGAAGCATCCAATAGCTTCCATACCTTCCTAGAAAAAGGACAAACCCATAATGCTTGCTTTCTCCTCCAAGTCTAAAGGCCCAGGGAAAAGAAGAAATGGGGTAAGAAGAAGAAAAGTTCTTTTTCGAAGGGAAAGGGGACATTAAAATCGTCCATAGGGGTTAAGAATAAAAAAAAGGATAAGAAGAATGTCACTTGTTTCTACTATGGTGAGATGGGCCATTGGAAGCAAAATTGAAAGGAATATCTTGCAACCCTTGGGAAGGGTATGTACTTTATTGAAGTGCACTTGACTACCAATTCTTTCTGATGGGTATTTGATACCACATGTGGTTCTCACCTTTGTAATTCATTACCGGGGATGGAAAGAACAAGGAGGCTAAGTGATGAGGATTTGGTCCTAGGCCTTGGCAATGGAGCAAAAGTTGCGGCCGGAGTTGAAGGGGTTATGAAGACCTAGGGTATTCCTCTATTGTAATAGATCCTTATTACTATGTACCAATTCTTATGAAGAATATCATTTCAATTCCCATTTTGGATCATGAAGGATTTGATTTTTCAATCTCAAATGGAAAATTGAAAGCAATAAAGAATGGTTCGTTAGTTGCAATGGGTACACTTAGTAATGGATTATACATTTTGGATTCTCAACCATCACTTATTCACATTCAACAAAGTAAAAGAAAATTAGATTACCAAGAAAGTGCCACTTTGTGGCATGCAAGACTTAGACATATTTCCAAGAATAGGATGAACAAGATAGAAGCCTTCAAAGCACTAAATGTTAGTGGCATAGAGGATCTTCCTACTTCTGAATCTTGTTTAAAAGGAAAAATGACCAAAGCTTGTTTTGTAGGACAAACAGAGCGAACCACAAGTGCATTAGATTTGATCCATATAGACATTTGTGGACCATTAAGAGTTAGTGCTAAAGGAAGCTATTCTTACTTCATTACCTTCACCAATGATCATACTCGGTTCGGACATGTGTATATTATGAAGTACAAATCTGAAGCTTTTGAAAAGTTCGAAGAGTATAAGAATGAAGTAGAAAAACAACAATGACTTAGTATTAAAACTCTTCGATCGGATCGATGAGAGAAATATTTAGGTACTAACTTCTTGGATTATCTAAAAGAGAATAGAATTATCTCACAATGGGCTCCACACAGCACACCCCAACATAATAGAGTAGCTGAGAGGAGAAACTATACCTTGTTGGACATGGTATGTTCCATGATGAGTTTCACTGATGTGCCTATCTTCTTTTAGGGATACACCCATAAGACGACAACGAGGTTACTAAATGTAGTACCTTAAAGTTGGTGCCATAGACACTACATGAGATGTGGTTTAGCAAAACACCATCTTATTCTTATTTAAGAGTTTGAGGGTCTCCCGCATATGTCAAGAGGCTAGTAAGAGACAATTTAGATGTGAGATCCACTTTGTGCAAGTTTGTGGGATACCCAAAAACGTCTTTGGTTATTATTTTTGTGATCGCTCAGAACAAAAGGTGTTTGTTTGGAGGAAGCCATCTTTTTAGAAAAAGAGTTTCTATTGGATATAAAATGCGTTATCATTGAACTTGATGAAGTTTAAAATGATCATAAAATGCCAGGAGCTGTAGAAATAATAGAGCTTCCTGAGCCTAGCATACAACCTCTTAGAAGGTTGGACTAAATCAAGAAGTAACCCGAAAGATTCGGATTCCTTCATGAGATGGGGCAAATAGATAGTGATCCGAGGACATATGAGAAAGCTATGTTGGATATAGATTCAGGAGATTGGCTTGAGGCATGAAATTCGAAATGGACTTCATGTGCTCCAACAAAGTATAGACTTTGGTAGATCCACTAGAGGGTATAGTACCCATTGGTTGCAAGCGGATCTACAAGTGAAAGCTAAGAGTAGACAGAGAGGTGACGACCTTTGAGGCTAGGCTAATGGCAAAAGATTATACTCAAAGACCCAGTATTGATTTTGAGGAAACCTTTCACCGGCCGCTATGCCTAAGTCCATTAGCATTATGCTTGCCATAGCTGCTTATTACGATTATAAGATATGGCAAATGGATGTAAAGACCACTTTTCTCAATGGAAACATTGAAGAAGAAATGTACATGGAGCAACCAAAAGGTTTTACATCCAAAGTGAGTGAACAAAATGTTTGCAAACTCCAAAGGTCTATCAATGGACTAAAGCAAGCATCCAAAAGTTGGAACATACGTTTTAGTAAGACAGTCAAATCGTTTAGCTTTGTAAAAAATGTGTATAATTCTTGTGTGTATAAAAAGACTAATGGGAGTTTGATACAGTTTATTGTGCCTTATGTCAATGACATTCTTCTCATTGAGAATGAGAAAGAAGGGCTAGAGTGTACTAAAGCATTGTTATCTTCGCAATTGTCTAAGAAAGATTCGGGATAAGCATCTTTTCTATTAGGAATACGGATTTATAGAGATAGATCAAATAGGATGTTTGAGCTCTCCCAAACCACGTACATTGACAAGATACTAAAGAGGTTTAGTATGAAAGAATCTAAGAAGGAATTCCTCTCTATGGGACATGGTCTTTGTCTCTCCAAGTCTATGGCTCCTAAGACTGAAGATGAGAGAGAAAGAATGTCCCACATACTTTATGCATTTGCTATGGAGAGTATAATGTATGTCGATCAATATACTAGATTAGATGTAGCACATCTCTAAGTGTTACGAGCCACTTTCAATCCAACCCTAGTGAAAGTCACTGGACAGCCATAAAAGCTATCCTTAAGTACTTGAGAAGAACTAAGGATATGTTTTAGTTTACAGCAACGAAAAATTGAAACTTGAAGGGTTTTTGGATTCTAGTTTCTAATCCAATAAAGATGACCTTAAATCCACCTCAGGGTTTATATTTTACCTCAATAGTGGTGCAGTGAGTTGGAAGAGTTGCAAGCAAGACACCACGGCCGACTCTACCATTGAGGCAGAATATATTGTGGCTTCGAAAACTGCAAAAGAAAGTGTTTCGATAAAATGTTCATCCAAGAGTTGGTGTATAAGCGATCTAAGCATATTTTGAGGTGTTATCATTTGATCTATGAGATCATTAGTAGAGGCAACATCCGACTGGAGAGAGTTATATATATAGGAAATGGAGAACATTGTTCAACCGAAGCTGAAAGAAGAAGTGAATGAGAACAATAAAATGCTAGAAGTTGTGTTTAGTGATGAACTTAAGGATCTAATGAGAGATGTAGAAAGTTGGATGAAAAATATTGTCGGTTCAAGCATGATTGTGGGCACTCTTATTGTGGCTGTCATGTTTACTATGGCTTTTACAGTTCTAGGTGATAAGAAAAAATTGAGCATAATGATGTGAATAGGGCTTTAATGAGTTTTAATATGTAACGCTAGGTAGTTCCACTTTCTCGATCCAGGAAATGCATTGTTGGAACTGGGTTGGAATGACAAGCAGCTCTAGATTCAAGGGCTCTTGATATAGCTGAACGTAGGGAAAAGATCATTTATATAGATATGGACAAGATCCTTTTCTCAAGGACTGGAGATGCTCTAAGCATTCCATTACTTATGTATCAACGTTCCAACAAAAATACTTGTATGCATAGCCTTAGAAGAGAATCTAGCAGATCCACTGACAAAACCCGAAAGGTTTTTGAATGACATCTTGAGAAGATGGGCCTTAAAGCTATAGGGAATTGGCTTTAGGGCAAGTGGGAGATTATTGGAATAGTGCCCCATAGCTAACTAGAATTGGCATGTAATACTACTCCAATTGTGATACAATCTTGATTAAATGATATTCTTATAAAATAGCCGTCTTCATCTTATGATTTTTATACTTCACTTGCATTTGGTTGAAGCCCTTAAATCATATAAGACTGTAGGACTTGGTCGTGTATATGATGGTGATTATGAAATAAGTCTCTATGGTCATAATTTTAAGGTATTCCAAGTTATAAAATCTTATGAGATGGGCATCTAAGATTCGAATAGACTTGCACCAACGATACATATTCCAAGGGGTTGGATATTGCTCCATTTTATAGGCAATCTATGTGAGACATGGATGTACGTTAGTGAGAGCTTGTTAGAGAACAAGTTTACTAAAGACCCGCTAAGAGAATCCACCAGATAGCCATGGTGGCACATCGGTAGTGGCAAGTTCTCAAGCTTATGATAGTGCATATAATTAGTCTTTGGACCTGAGAATCTATAGTAACCTTGTGTTAGGTCCTTAGCTTTAAATTTTTTCCGACCATGTAGCAGGTCATACGGGGTTGAGATTGGATAAGCTACTTAAGCATGGGGGTTTGTAAGATCCAAGAAGGGATCTATTTTCTTGTGAAAAATGAGTGCATCGCTTATGTATTTTATAATGATCAATTTCAAGAAATCCTTATGCAAGGCAATATGACAATTTGGAAAAGGTGTTTTCCAAAGTTGTGGTCATAAAGGGGAATTAAACATTGGATGTAGAGACATAGTTATTGAGGCTATTAGGGAGCCGACAAATACCTTGTCCCAGGCCTTTTTTGAGAGGTAGGAGACGGAAGGACTGTATTTGCATGGTATCATCATGATATAATTTATTCATCCAATTAGTTAGGCTCCAGGGCTTGTTGCTAAACATCGACTATGGAGATTGAGTACTCTTCAATTAATAGAGATTAATTGAAAGAATTATTAGTTTAAAATGATTTAAACTAATGTGAATATTTCAATATTCAAAATATCACAATTAGTTGTGAACCCATGCCCAATGAATGGATGAACGGGTCACACACAAAAGCCTAAGGAAACTCTTATTTGGTAGGAGGAATTTTCTAACGAGTTCAAAAATTCTTGCTAGGCGTTTTGGAGAGAGAAATGGTTGACTTTTTTAATTGGTCATTTTGGATTGATTAATTGAAGTGTTAACTTAATTAAAATAATTTAAAGAGTTAAATTAAGCCAATTAAATTAAGGAGTTAGTTTCATTAAATTGAGAATTTGAGTTTTGGAAGAAAGTCAAATGGAAGAGTCAATTTGGACTAAGTTAATTAGCATTTCATTTCATAAGATGGGATGTAAATGTTAATTTAAATGCAAATGCACACACAAGTTGGCAAGTTGGCCAACATACATAGAGGGTATGATGGAAGCATCCAATGGAAGGTATGCTGGCCACTTGTGCTTGGTTGGCATTCCTCATATTTTTCCTCCAAAAGTGAGGTATGATTCATGTGTTGAATAATCACACCAAAACTTCTCTTCTCCCTTTTTCCTCCAAAATTGCCACTCCTACCACCATCATCTTCCTCTTTTCTCTAGCAAAGTGAGATTGATTGAGAGCTTATCCTAGGTGTGGATTTTACATTAGAGGTTCAACACTTGGGGAACTTAGAAGTTCATTAGTGTACCGTTTTATAGCTAATTTCGGTGGATCATTTGGACGACCTAGAAGTTATATTTTTTAGTGATTTTCAGTCGCAACCTTGCTATTCCAGAGGCGAATTGGTCTACCAATTTTTTTGGATTTTGGAGCTTTAGAAGGGGAGCAATTGGATCAAACCATTGGTGATTGTAGGTCATCCACTAAAAGAGTCTTTGGTGTGATCTCTAGTAGATTCCTTTGAATCCCTTCATCAAAATGTAAAGTGTTTGTCTTTTAATCCTCATTTAGTGCATGATTATGATCCTTAGGAAGGAAATGATTGGTTTTATTTTTTCCTATTTTGGTTTTAATATTTGGATCCGAATCCATCTCCATTGTTTAAGTGGTATTGGCTTTGAAGTGGTATTAAGGCCATTTTCATGCCAAAATTTGGATTTTAGTGAATTCATTCATGTGACGGATTGATTCTAGATTTCCAAGTACTTAATGTATGGTGTTGAAGTGATCATTTCTCCAAATTTTCATATTATCTTGAGCAAGAATTTCTTAGAATAGATCATTTTAGAATACATAAGAGATCAACCCATTCTTCATAGATAGGCTAAATGGATCCCATCTTGGATCACCAACATCCATACTTGGGTAGCTTGTGCCCAAATTAAGTCCCGGGCGACCGGAATAAAATTAAAGCACAAGGACCTAAATACAAGGTTATTGTGGAACCTCAAATCAAAAGACTAATTATATGCACTATCGTAAGCTAGAGAATCTGCCACTACTGACATGCTAGTATGGCTACCTCGTGGTTTCTCTAAGTGGGTTTTTAGTAAACTTGTTCTCTAACAAGCACCCACTAACATGCATCCATGTCTGACATAGATTGCCCATAAAATAGGGCAGTATCCAATACCTTGGAGTATGCACGTTAGTGCAAGCCTATCTAAATCTTAGATGCCCCATTTCGTAAGATTCTATGACTTAGAATATTTAAAATGATCATTATAGAGACTTGTTTCATGATCACTAATATATGCATGACCAAGTCCCATAGTCTTCTATGATTTAAGGGCCTTAACCAAATATATGTGAAGAAATCATAAACACATAAAATGAAGATGACCATTTTATGGAATATCATTCAATCAAGATTGTATCACAAGTGGAGTAGTTTTACACGCGAATCTAATTGGCTTTCGGGGCAATATTCTAACACTTATGGGTATATATGGAACTGATACATAAGGTGAAAGTGGGTTATACCACTAATGCCCCAAGAATTTTGCAAAAAGCTAGGTGCCCAAGAAGGTAAGGAGAAGAGGAACAGATGAGCCAATTGAGAAAGGAAAAACAACAAAAAGGGTGCAGCTAATAAAGATGAATAAGAGGAGGCATCAAACTGCTGTTAAGTGTGGAATATGTGGCCAAGAGAAATATAATGTATCAACATACCTAATGAAAAATAAATGAGGAGAAACGCCTATAAGACAGGAAATATTGTTTTATTTATGAGTATTGATAATTGACGTGCTTGTGTATGCATTCAAGTTTGACTAAATATGATATTTTTTTCTTAACATATATTTTAGTTGAGGAAAGCAAGCAATCAACAAATAGAACTATAACGATTATAAATAATGCTAAGAAGAAGGTGAACTATATCTATTTAGCTATCTTTGAAAATTTTAAGTATCTTCATCCATTTATATAATGATTGTTTGCTTTGCAGGGCAAGAATCTCGATGAAATTCCTATGCATACCCACAAAGAGATAGCACATGAAGTAAATTTAGGAGCTTGTGCACAACCAACCACCTTTCCTTATTAAAATAATTTGCAATAGTTTTTGAAACTAAAAAGTGGACTATGCTGCCTGAATCTGAGGCCTTTATAGAAAACATCTTCCAACTACTAGTGTGCAACTAGGACCAACTATATTTGAAGAATTGATGCAATCAAAATCACTAAGGAGTCAAAAGAGTGATTGCAAGAGTTAATATCAGGGCACCTCCAACATTTATTGGCACTTAGTAGTCATAGTCAAAGTAGCATTTTCACTCAATTGCATGTGTCAATATTCTTGGAGGGTGGACAAAAGTATGTGACCATGGCCAACCTAAGTTCTATTGTAAGGAGTCGAATGAAAAGGAAAGAAAAAGAAGAAAAATACACAATAAAGTTTATTGGTGTGTATTTAAATGAGACTATTGATAAGTTTGATATATTGTTTTGATGAAACATTGTAATAATATTTGCTTATGTTTTTTGATGTAAATTTTTTGGATGTGCTGGAGTATTTTGGTGGTTTTTTTGTTGTGGTGGTGTACAGAAGTTACGAACATTTTGTGCCAAATTTTTTGATGGAATGAAAGTGATATGTTTTTTTGAAAGTTTTTCTTATAATTTTTATCTTCGTTCTATCTTGCAATTTTTCTTCAATTCTACCTTTCATTCCCCTTTTTTTAATGCATTTTGTTGCATAGCTCTACTATTCATCCTTACAATTAATTGTTGGTTTTATTTGGCGTATTTGATGTGTATGAGATGCATGAGGTATGAGGTGTATTGAGTGTATGAGGTGGTGGGTTGTATTAGGTTCATGCAAATAGTGATTTTTGAGTGTATGAGGTGCTGAAAATTTATCTTCAAAATGCCACTTAATTCTATTTATCTTCATTAGGTATTGCTTTGGAAATGTGGTGTTTAGAAGGCATAGAGATATATAAGAGTTGGAAGTAGAGATTTTTTTAAAAGTATTAGGTGAATTAGCTTCAGGGATATATGCACTGAAAAGTGAGCTATAAAATATATTAGCTTCAAGGGGTTTTGTTGCAACCTTCAGATCTAGCGTTCAACATAAAGGGGTTTTATTGCAGCCTTTAAATTTGGCATTTCAAATAAAATCTACAAAATTGCCTTTAACAAAATCCAACCTTCCAACTTTTTCCAAGAAAATTTAAATCCAAAATTAACACTCTAATCCAACAAAATTTAAAAATAAATTAAAATCCATACAATCACCACTCAGCATAATCTAATAATTTAAAAATAATACACATTATCTACAATTAAAAATCTTCATTTATTATAATATTAAGTACGTATTATAGATGTACATCTTTCTTTCTTTCTTTCTAAGGTACAAACCAAAAAAAGAAAAAAAATTGCCATCCTAAATAATGAAAACAATGAGGAAGAAGATAAAAATACATCCAAAATCCTAAATAATGAGAACAATGAGGAAGAAGATAAAAATACATCCAAAATCCTTCTTTCAACATCTCTAGCAATCAATTTCAAAGCGTCCGAATTGCAAGCACCAAACATCCAACAAACAAAAATTTTATTTTCTTTACTTTCCATTAGGGTTATCAATGAATATTCAAAAATTCAATTACCGTTCAAATTCATATTCGTTAATACAAAGTATTAACTGCATGTGTTCAACTACAAATAGATACAAATATGATAACAACATATTCGATCAATATAATTAATTACATATGATATTCTTATCTAATAAATATTTTTAAAATTATTATATAATACATTCTAATTTTTCATCTGTTTTAGATATACTAAATAATATTTAAAAAATCATTGTATATAACATATCATTATGCATAATATATTATTTGTATTTGTTCAATATAAAATCTCATAACATATATATGTATATATAATTAAAGAGTTGGGAAAAAAATGATAAATTTAGAAAATATAATAATATTGAGAAAAAATTGAAGGATCACTATATGAAGGGTGAAGTTAATTAATCAACATAAAGTTATTGTTGCGTGATTTTACAATTCCTTAGCTGTCATCATTGTTAATATTAATAGTGCTACAATGTTAATTGATTATGAAATAAATATTAACTAAAAAAAAAAAACTAGATCAAGGATAATTAATCCTTTTATTTTAAAATAAGGCAATAAAATTATTGACTCGCTAGAGAGACATTTATTGTTTAAAATATTTTTATATATATATCATATATAATGTGAAATATATTAATCATAATTTTATTATGTAGTATTATTATTTCAAAATTTTAATTTAAATTATTTTTTATATTGGTAAATAATGTATTATGTTATAAGTTAATAGATTTGATATTTGATATATTAGGATATTCAAATAATTACAATCAAATATGAACATACAAAAAAAATTATAATTGGATTCAGCTATAGATAATTATAATTGAATATAATATATTGTATAATTATAATCAAATATAATATAATTGACTTCATTTAATATCCATTTGATATAAATTCAGATATCATTACCTACATATCTGTTAGTTATGGATAGGATACGAATATTAGGAAAGTTACTCGATACGAATACAAATACAGATGCAGATATAGTGTATTCAATCTGTTTAGCATTCGTTTACACCTCTACTTTCACTTAAGTTGGCACTCTCCTTCTCTATAATACTAATTTTGATCTCTATCCTAGTGAGTCACTGGAGAAGCCCCAGAATGACTTACTTCGCTCTTCCACACGGTGGTTTGTCTATCTATTGAAAGAAGGAACATGCACCAATATTTCTCTACACATGTTTGAATCCTTCTACATAAACTTTTGTCCATCCAAGACATGTGGAGGATAGCGGCATTTCCACAATAGCAATTGATTGGTGGTCACATACTAGACATTCTGTCACTCCCAAACTTGAGCTCTAGTTTTCAATGTTGAAGTGATCTTTGTAAGCTTGATTGAGATTTTATGTAATGTATCTTTTGATTTTATCTTGGCAGAAACTAGGGTTAATTGAAGAGAAATTTTTTTGAAGTCCTGCAATTTCATTTAGGGAGATGGTGGAAATTCTCTTCTTTTCATTCTTTATTTTGCATGCTGTGTAATTTTGAATTTCTGATGTGTAACTTTATATTATTTAGTGAGGAGTAGTCTATTTTTCTCTTGAAGTGGCAAATAGAGTGTTGTGTCAAATGCCACACAAGCGACTGGGGAAAAGTCCAATGACATGGCTCCATGTGGCACTAATTTATATGCCATGTAGACTCAATTGGTGAAAGTTGTGATTCGAGCCTAATCTATCCTCGGATTGAGAATCTCAAAAGCTAGCATACCTATTAGTAGGAGTGAGCATTTGGATTTAATAGCTTGGGTTTGTATTTCAAACTAGGTATCCAACACTGACTTGAACTTTTGGTGTGCCCAACATTTTGGGTACCCAAATATGTCAAGTACCTGGCAAGTTCAAATTCAACCTAAAATAAAAAGGCCAAAGTTTGACCTCTGTTATAACAAGGTGAGAGGCCAAGTTTAGCCTCTTTAAAATACATTCAATACATATATATTATGATAATAAATATATATTATATAATAGATATAATTCAAGTCGTGTATCCAAACTACTTGATTGGGTAGTACCTCATATTCGATATCCACTTTGAAATTTGTTCGGGTATTAAGTACATGACTCGTAATTTGTTTTGAAAAAAACCTATCCCATCTGAGTAATAATCAATTAGCTCTGTACCTGAATTACCAAATTTAGACACCCACCCTAGCTGATCATAAGGCCTGACAATTTGGTTTGTGATTGCTTGTGAGAGCAATCTCATATCTCTTGTCTTGAAGATGTGAGGTATGCGCGAACCCATGATTGGTTGTGAGACCCATGCTAGGTCTTTGGAAAAAATCTACAAACATATCCCACAGCCCTATACCCCATCTACTGTTTAGAGATTCTCACATTTTTTCTCTCTCTTATCTTGCAGGATTCCCATATCTCACACACTCCCTCATCTTCCAATCTCTCTTAGTGTACTGTTGAGCAGATCTCTGCTCTGCAAGTGCATCGCATTTTGTAATGCCAAAAAAAATAAAAATAAAAATATAACTAATTTAATATATTGTTAAATATAGAAATTAGTCGATTTTATTTATTATTTATGATCATTATTATAGGTTGAAAGGGATAATATGGAGTGGTGTCATCTATTTCAAGAATGTGAAGAGGTACATATTATTTTAGTAGTATAGAAGTGATGGCATTTTAATTGAAGAATATGAAGTGATATTATTTAAATTTAAGAATGTTTAGATGTCATTTTATTTAAGAATGTAATATAGTAGTGTTTTAATTATATGTTAGTGGAAATTTATTTGCGAGCTACAAAAATTGGCAATATATATGTTGGAAAATATTTGAAGACATACTTGCTTTATGGGTTAAGAAAATAGTAGAGGAAGAGAGGTAATATTAGAGGAAGAAGAGAAGAGGAAAAATGTTAAACTTATGCCTTTTCTACTTAACTTTATAATAATAGTGCAAAGTGAGTGGTCTACTTATGTTTAAGATTTAAAATATTCTTTAGTATGGGGGATTACATTACAATCCTTAATATGTATAAATATATTTTGCATAATCATGTTGATTATAACAATTTGCTATGTGGTATGGAACCTATGCGATGTGGACCTTTGTTTATGTCGGCTCGAAACTTGTCACACCCCAAAAATCGAACCATGTATACTAGTCTCGAGGCGTGAAACTCAATCCCAAATAAAAATATATTAGTTATCTAAAATCATGATCTTAAATAAAAAAAACTCCAACATTCATAATAATTCAAATAATTCTAGCAACATAGAAACTCAAAATGTCTAATATTCTTCCCTAAACTGGAAAATCATTAAAGGAGAAGAACTAATTTGCCAGCACGACAATAAAGTTAAAGATACTGCAAAGTACTCAGTCTAAAAGAAAACCTTCAATTTCGATTCTCATTAGAAGCAGGTCAACATCCTCACTAGGGCTAAGGATTAGGTCTGTCAGAAGGAAGTTACAGAAAAGAAAAGAGTGTGAACAAAAGACTCAGTGAGTGCCAAGTGAGTTCATAAATTTAACAAGATTTGTGCAGTGAAAATATTCAAGAGTTTGTATAGTGAAAATATTTGAGAAATTATATAGTGAAAATACTCGAGAAAAACACAAGTGAATTTCTTTTTAAATAGTCAGGCAGTAACAAATCAAGAATTTTATAAATAGTCAAGCCGTAACAAGTCAAGAATTTTGTAAACAGTCAAGTAGTAACAAATTAAGAATTTTATAAATAGTCAAGCAGTAACAAGTTATGAGTTTAATAAACAGTTTTCTAGACTAACAACTTAAATGCGATGACCAATTAGTGTTTTCTGTAGCCAGTCAATCTTATGACTCCCACTGTAATAGTCTCTTATCGCTCCGGGCAAGGTGCCACCTTACCAATATAGTGCTCGAGCGTCCTTGAAAATTCCTATGACCCATCTCATCCACAAATGACTTTTGTTGTGTAGTGGGGGGATTAGGCCATGGAGGCTTGAGGTTCAACTGGCAAGGCCACTGATGCCCGGTGAAGTCCCTCGCGCATCCAAACCAAGTTGGATCAAACTAATAGTAATAGTAACATTATTTGTAATAGTAATCAGTTGATCATCGAATTTAATTGCTAGTCTAGAAGCATTAAAATCATAAAGTGCATGTTTTCTTGTATTAGGAAACAAAATAAATCATTTTTTGTGCGTAGTGGAATACAGTAATAGTGCAGTGTATATTGAAAAGAAGTATCATATCATACATTACTATACATATATCCTTCTGAGTTTTGAAAAGTAACATTATGAAGCGCCCCATCTGAGAGGTGCTTACTTCGGGCCGAGGTGCTGCTTTGATCAGTCTTAAGTCATTCAGACTTCATATTCGATGGGCTCATAAATTTTTTTCACAATCTCCAAGGAAAACAACATGCTTTAAACTTAAAGCGGCACCACTAAGATACCATAAACATAAAACATAAAAACCAGTCGTCTAATATTATTCACCACAGTTTATATATGTTGCAAATCTTCAACTCAACTTAACATGTCATAACCTCTCCAAGTCAAGGCCTGATGTCCAAGTGATTCTGTAAGCATGTTCAAGCACTTATCCCATTACCAAATATATCCTCTAGTCCAAGCCTGAAGCTCAAGTCCAAGCCTGAAGCTCAAGTCCATCATCGAATCCTATCTAGGAAAATCAAGAAATACATAGAAGCGTGAGTCTTAAGGACTCAACGAAGGATAATGAGTAGTTACTCATGGATTTGTTGAAGAATTAGTAATTTAACAGAGTACAATTGGCATGAAAACAAAGAAAACATGAATATGCCAGAATAAAAATGTTAATGGTTCAACTATTAATCAATGCTAGTTTGAAAACTATGACCGTTGGGCCCGATCATCTATACTGATCTTGCACGGGAGGTTTAGGGACATCTCAACCGATCACAGTTGAGAGGAATTACTGTTGGCTCATATGGCCCGAAACATCAACTTGATCTAGACTGGGAAACCACTCCAGCCCTATTGCTCCTTGAGCAGAGTACAATTAAGAATAGCAATCCCAATAGTATATGCATTTCAATGAATTTAAAAACAACATGCATATCTGATTCTTCTTATACCAAACAACTGATTAAAAGTTCAACGGCTTAAGCATAACAGCTTGACAATAACGGTTCGATAACAGAATAGTAACAGAACAGTTAAATAATAGGGCAGTCAAATAGCAAAACAAATCAATTAGATAACATAACAGTCAGATAGTAAAATAATTGATAACAATACAATCAATAATAGTACAATTGATAACAAAACAATCGATAACAATTTCCAATCAATAACAGTTTCCAGTTAAATCGATCATAACAACACGTCCTAAGCTCAACGGTTGGGATCAACATAACAACATGTCCCAAGCTTAACAGATGGGATCCACATAACAGCTCATCCTGAGCTCAACAGTTGGGATTCACATAATGGCTCTTCTCGAGCTTAATCGTTGGGATGCACATAACGGCTTGCCATAACAGCACGTCTCAAGCTTAACAGCTGGGATCAACATATCAAGCTTATCAATTTTCCTTATTTCTATCATTCCAAACATGTTCGCATGTCCCAAGCTTAACGGCTGGGAATAATTTAACAGACTTAACGGTACGTCCCGAGCATAACAGCTATGATCAACTTATCAGCACGATTCAAATAAGCTGACATGGCGAATTAACAATATAGAAACAAATCATGTAAGCTAACGAGGCCAAACATGTGATAGCAGAATGAATTTATTCTGATCGATATCGAATATGAAAACGACATGTTCTGGGCATCAGAACGAAAATGATCAATTCAAATTAAGGTACGAATAGCTGAACAAACTGTCACAGGGTATACAAATGATTAACTGATATAATTTACGAGTTCAAATGAGATTAACCCTCACAAAGGTGCACAAATGATTACCGAAGCGGTAGAACCTTATAGGGTTTCAACAATCAATAACAGATACAATTCAATCGATATAAGTACTGAAGCAGTAGAACCTCACATGGATAAGAATTCAACAGTAAACGATAATGATAGTCAAGACAATAGAACCTCATTTGGTTCAGAAAGCACAATAACGATAATTAGCTTAGATGTCAAGTGATAGAACCACACATGATTTAGAAAGTAGCACAGCAATAAACGATAGCGATAGTCAAGACAATAGAACCTCACCAGGTTCAAAAATCAGCAATAAAAGATAACGATAGTGAAAGACATGTATTAGAATAATGGAACCTCACAGGATTCAATCACGATGCAATTGCTTTACTAAAATAATTACCAGATCGATGGATCTTCATAGGGCACAAAAATTAACGAGTAAGCTATAATCAAGTCAATTATCAGAGCGGTAGACCCTCACCTTAAAATCACAAAATGCGAGAGCTACTCTAATCTACTAGTCGGTGAAATTCTATTCCTCGTCATCTAATCAGAAGAAAGGGGTTTCTGTCAAAATCCCTATTGTCCTCATAATCAAAATCATACTAATAGCAGTCTAAAACTTGTCATTATACTATTGGTACTATTCCTCAGTAATTAGTCTCAACATGATCAATAGGTATTATTCCTAATTATGCCATTATTACGGAAAATATTCTTGGGTTTTACATTAGTTCCGATAAAGAGATACAATTGGGTCCTTAATTATAGAATTAATCTTGTAACGTTACATAAAGCCAATTATATTAGTGTAACTATTATTAATAGTCCAAATTCACCACCTAGTACTAATTTATACAAAATTAGAAACTAATTACCTAATTGACTCAACTTTATCACATGATAACACAAATTCGAGTCCATTAAACTTATAATGGTATATGCATGACCCAAGTCTTGGTTCTGTATCATCTTAATTAACCCAATTATCGCCACTTAGGTTCCAAATTCATAAAGTGAGGATTTTCTTCATCTAATTACCTAATTAATCAAGATTATTGCGCGATATAACAAAATTTAGGTCCATTACTTTATGTAATTATATGTATGACTTAATTTCCCGATCAATTCGAGTATTCTATGTTTATACGATACATCGTAAGGTTTGGATGCATATACATATACACGCATATAACTTTAACACAAGTTTCTCATTTTTACCTAATATCCTGTTATCGAAATGTAATCTCGACGCTCAAACTTTGTGCATGCGACCACCATGTTGAGATGCAAAAACTGTCCTAGTGTCGCCACCGCCCCACGGCCGCCGTTCGCTGTCTGCTGTCGGGAAGGCTTCTTATTTCAGCTCCGACACCATAGCACCACCACTCGCTGCCACCCTATTTTTCTTCAATTTCTCCTCCATTACCCTGCCATTCTTCAATCCAAAGCTGCCAATGCAATCCTTGAGTTGAGGGCTACAAAAACTAGTAATTAAATCCAAGCTTCATCGCCGGAACTGAGAAACCCATCATTGAGGAAACTGGCCGCCATCGAGCTCTTTTTTCCGACGTTCTGCTGGGTGGTTTTGCAAGAAGAAGGTATGTACAAGTTCAGGGTGAAGGGATGAAGAGGTTGGTGCAAAGTTTGGTGGGTTTTGCCAGTCGCCGGAGGAAGTGGCTGGAGAGAGAGATGGTGGGTTTCGGTGGAGAAGCAAATGAAAATGGGGAGTGAAATTGAAAATTCAATATTTATAAAATTGATCTTTTCTTATTCGCAGATTAACTCCTATAAGTGTAATACAGTTTTTGACTAAGTCCTCCAAAGTTTGACCAACTTCAATTTCAATCCTTGGACTTATATAGAGCCAAACATTTACCCCTTAGACAAAAGTATTTCTAATTAGAGCCACAAAACTCTTCAATATCAGTCAATCAAGGTTTCTTCAACTTGCGATTTGCCACAAAACTTTTAAAATTAAATAAAATCCATTAAAAACTTATAAAAATATTATTAAATAAATAATATCAATAATACAATTTCTAGGGGTGTTACAGATCTCTTGCCCAAAAAGAATTTGGTCCCCAGATTCTCATCTTCAACTTGAAGACTTCGGTTAAAAGCAGTGTATACGCGGTTTAAAAATCTCCATTATCTAGGTTTTCTCAACATACCCATTTTTACTAACGCACATGGTGCCACCTTATTTTTTTGGAGTTGTCTAGAATCCCAAAAATCATGATTTCGTTATCCGTTGTCACTTAAAGTTTTCGCTTGATTTCCACGGTCGAACATTTAGAAAGTAGGTTAAACTATCCTAGTAATGGGTTTTAAACCTTGTGAGTGATCCCATAAAAGCACTGAGCATCTTATGCTTCTTTTCGATAAGGTAATCCTTATGCACGTCATCACATCTTGTCTCTATACCCAAAAGATCTCAAATTTCACCATGATTGAGAGCATGCCATTATTTAATAGATCACAAAATCATTAGCAATAAGCGACTAATAATATCCCAGGTTCATGCTTACATAACATTTACATTAAAGAGTAGTTAGGTTCAAACTTAACATACTAAACTTCATAATAAGTCATACATTCCCAAGGACTAGCTACAGGTTCACAAAACTAAATATACTCGGTAAAGTCACAAATGATACTTTTGCTGCTCCTTAGACTCTGCTTGGGTATAAAGTCAAAATATGCGGTATCGGCCTCTCATCCGACATTCAAGAACTTATATAAAACCTTAAGCCACATGTTTTCCTTTTCCTGGCTGGTGTTGGACCCTTCCTCTTGGGGCAATCTTTCAAGAAGTGTTGGTCGCTATTGCAACCTATACACTTGCTTTGCTTCTTCCAACATCCAGACTCCTCATAGTTAAATCCCTTGCAGAATCCACATTGTTTCTATGTCATTCCTTGAGCTAAATTTGTAGCCTCACTGATTTGGGGGCTCATTAGGCAGTACTTTCAACCTGGAGTCTCGGTTGCTTTCTTTCGATATCACTCTATCCCTCAAAGTGTATCTTTTCCTTGTGTCCCTTATCTTTAATCTTTCGAATTTCCTGCAACTCTAACTCAAGTTACAGTGCCCTGCTTACTACCAGATTGAGATTTGGCAAATCACAAGTGGCCAAGCCTTACTTAAGCCTTGGCTGTAGCCCTTGTTCAAATCGTCGTGCTGTTGACCTTCATCATCTTGTATGTAGGGAGCATATTGCAATAGTCGGCTGAAAGTAGCCTCGTACTGACTTATAGACTGTTCCCCCTGTACAAAGTCCATAAACTTTCTTTCTTTTGCTTATTTTACCACTTATGGGATAAATTTACTCATGAAGTCTTGGGTGAAATTCTCCCAAGTTCGGCAGGTTCCTTCAGCCGTCTATCTTCGATCGATCATCTTTCACCAACTTCGGGCGGAACCTTCCAAAAGGAATCTAACCCTCTGCTCATCTAAATAATGCAGTGTCTCAAAAATAATCTCTAAAGTCACGATCTATTCCTCTGCTTTTCTATCATTAGGACCTCCCAAGAACTTCGGGGGATTGAAATGAAGAAATCATTCCAAGGCTTGGTCTTCCATAACTGCCTCTGCTATCCCTGCTCTATCCATTGGTTGGTGGTCAGGTTGCCTATGTCTTTACCTTTCTCGATGATCAGGCTCTGCTGGGGATCTACAATAGGTTGATCCATTGAAGGAGTTAGGGAAACTTTCTCGTCCGGCAGTAGTTGTTGGTAGGCAAGTACTTTATGCCTAGGAGCTTGTGGTATGTTGGCCTGCTGACCAGGTGATCTTTCCCTACGGCCTGCCCGGGTTGGACCGAGTGCATTAGCACTTCCACGTGAAGCCATAACACAATCGATATTTCCTAAATATCCTTATGCCTGCGATCATGAATTGAAATAATACCTCAATCCTCAATCCTTTTGAATTTCTCAAGTTTATGAAGAGTAGAAAAGGAGAAAAGTAAGTTTAACGAGATTCAATACGCTCATAGCAGTAAAAGAAAGGAAACCCATTATCAAATATCTAAGGTAGAATTCAGGTATGTATACTGGGTTAACGTTATGCAGTAAGATATATATATGTTCAGAGTTTTCAAAACTGGCTAGGCTAACTATTCATCTAATCGCAACCAAAATATATACAAACCACTAAGATATTCGTCTGAACATATATATATTAGACTCGATACGCCTAGATACTTTACCTAACACTACGCATCCTAGTGGCTAGAAGTTACTACAACCCTATATACATATGTACAAATGTATCAACGGATACCAAATCATCTATCTCTATTCCTTCACATAAGTGATAACGGATTCAATATCCTTATCATCCTCAATCATTCCCATGTTCGTATCATCAAACTAAACCTTCATAGATATTGTCTGCATAACACCAAAATTTTTAAATAGCATCCTCCTTTACAATCACTATACATTCATATGCTTGACATACCTTGACATAACTCAGGTATTATTTAACTCAAGTATACACATCCAAAGAGATTCCATAATCAAGCTTATTAATACAATTCGAGAATTATATCCCAGTATCAGATCCTGCAATAACTCAGGTTTTCCTTATCCCGAGTGCTTACACCCTAGATGATTCCCAATTCGAATTTAATCTCTAGTATTCTAGAATTTCACCAAAGACCATAATCCTAATATAGCTCAGATATTTTTTAACTCATTCGTATCTTAAGTAATCCCAAAGTCTTGCTTAACTATACTATCCAAGAGTTCCAAATTTGAGGATCATGTCTTAGCATAGCTTGGGCTTTCCAAACCTAAGCTCTGATGCCATATCTGTAGCGCTTCGTCGAGAAGGTGCCAGCTTCGGGCTGAGGTGCTACTCCGATCAGTCTTGAGTCATTCAGACTTCATACTCGATGGGCCCATAAAATATTTTCAACAATCGCCAAGGGCAACAACATGCTTTAAACTTAAAGCGGCACCACTAAGATACCATAAACATAATATATACAAACCAGTCGTCTAATATTATTCACCACAATTTATACATGTTGCAAATCTTCAACTCAACTTAACATATCATAACCTCTCCAAGTCAAGGTTTGATGTTCAAGCAATCCCATAAGCACGTTCAAGCACTTATCCCATCGCTAAATATATCCTCCAGTCCAAGCCTGAAGCTCAAGTCTATCATCGAATCCTGTCTAGGAAAATCAAGAAATACGTAGAAGTGTGAGTCTTAAGGACTCAGTGAGGGATAATAAGTAGTAACTCATGGATCTGTCGAAGAATCAGTAATTCAATGGAGTACTACTGGCATGAAAACAAAGAAAACATGAATATGCCAGAATAAGAATGTTAACAGTTCAACTATTAATCAATGCTAGTTCAAAAATTGTGACCGTTGGCTCATCGACCCAGTCGTCTCGACCAATCCCGCACGGGAGGTTTAGGGACATCTCAACCGATCACAGTTGGGAGGAATTATCGTTGGCTCATATGGCCCGGAACATTAGCCTAATCTAGACTGGGAAACCCCTCCAGCCTTATTGTTCTTTGAGCCGAGTACAATTAAGAATAACAATCCTAATAGTATATGCATTTCAATGTATTTAAAGACAACATCCATATCCGATTCTCCTTATACCAAACAACTGATTAAAAGTTCAATGGCTCAAGCATAATAGCTTGACAATAATGGTTTGATAACATAATAGTAACAGAACAATCAAATATCAGAGCAATCAAATAACAAAATAATCAGATAACAGAACAGTCGATAATAAATCAATTAGATAACATAACAGTCAGATAGTAAAACAATTGATAACAATACAATCAATAACAGTACAATTGATAACAAAATAATCGATAACAATTTTCAATCAATAACAGTTTCCAGTTAAATCGATCAAAACAACACGTCCCAAGCTCAACGGCTGGGATCAACATAACTGCACGTCCCGAGCTCAGTGGCTGGGATCAACATAACAGCATATCTCAAGCTTAACAGTTGGGATCAACATATCAAGCTTATCAATTTTCCCTATTTCTGTCATTCCAAATACGTCCGCACGTCCTAAGCTCTACAACTGAGAATAACTTAACAGACTTAACGGTACATCCCGAGCATAACAGCTGGGATCAAC
Organism: Jacaranda mimosifolia; assembly: GCA_018894105.1. Lineage (NCBI taxonomy): Eukaryota > Viridiplantae > Streptophyta > Magnoliopsida > Lamiales > Bignoniaceae > Jacaranda > Jacaranda mimosifolia. The sequence goes on along the minus strand of CM032128.1, from coordinate 13,989,991 downwards.
ATGATTCAAATAAGCCGACATGGCTAAGTAATGATATAGAAACAAATCATGTAAGATGACAAGGCCAAACATGTGATAGCATCTGATCGATATCGAATACGATAACTACATGTTCTGGGCATCAGAATGGAAAAGATCAATTCGAATCAAGGTACGAATAACTGAACAAACCCTAACATGGTATACAAAATGATTAACTGATACAATTCATGAGTTCAAATGAGATTAACCCTTATAGGGATGGACAAACAATTACCGAAGCGGTAGAACCTTACGGGGTTTCAAAAATCAATAACAAATATAAATCAATCGATATAAGTACTAAAGCGATAGAACCTCACAGGGTTCAGAGTTCAGCAATAAACGATAATGGTAGTTAAGACAACAGAACCTCATGGGGTTCAGAAAGCACAATAATGATAATCAGATTAGATGTCAAGCGATAGAACCTCACAGGGTTCAGAAAGCAGCAATAAACAATAGCGATAGTCAAGACAATAGAACCTCACTAACTTTAGAAATCAGCAATAAACGATAATGATAGTCAAAGACAAGTATCAGAATAATGGAACCTTATAGGGTTCAATCACGATGCAATTGCTTTACTAAAATAATTACCAGATCGATGGATCTTCATAAGGTACAACAATTAACGAGTAAGCTGTAATCAAGACAATTACTAGAGCGGTAGGCCCTCACCTTAAAATCACGAAATGCGAGAGCTACTTTGATATACTGGTCGGCGAAATCTTGCTCCTCGTCAACTAATCAGAAGAAAAGGGTTTCTGTCAAAATCCCTATTGTCCTCATAATCAAAATCATACTAATAGCAGTCTAAAACTAGTCATTATACTATCGGTACTATTCCTCAGTGATTAGTCTCGACATGATCAATAGGTATTATTCCTAATTATGCCGTTATTACAGAAAATATTCTTGGTTTTGGCATCGATTCTAATAAAGAGATACAATTGGGTCCTTAATTATAGAATTAATCTTGTAACGTTACATAAAGCCAATTATATTAATGTAACTATTATTAATAGTCCAAATTCACCACCTACTACTCATTTATACAAAATTAGAACCTAATTACCTAATTAACTCAACTTTATCACATGATAACATAAATCCGAGTCCGTTAAACTTATAATGTTATACGCAAGACCCAAGTCTTGGTTTTGTATCGTTTCAATTAACCCAATTATTGCCACTTAGGTTCCAAATTCATAAAGCGAGGATTTTCTTCGTCTAATTACCTAATTAATCAAGATTATTATGCGATATAACAAAATTCGAGTTCATTAATTTATGTAATTATATGTATGACTCAATTTCCCGATCAATTCACATATTCTTCGTTTATATGATACATCGTAAGGTTTGGAGGCATATACATACACACGAATACAACTTTAACATAAGTTTCTCATTTTTACCCAATATCTTGTTATCGGAATAAAATCTCGATGATCAGACTTCGTGCATGCGACCGCCACATAGAGATGAACAAACTATCCTAGTGCCGCCGCTGCCGGAATTGGTCACCGTTACCACCAGAAGATGCTCCTCAACTCAACATATCAAACCCCTCAAATAATTTCACGGTTCACTGCCGGGAAGGCTTCCAATTTTAGCTCCGATGCCACAGTACCACCACTCGCCGCCGCCTCCCTATTTTTCTTCAATTTCTCCTCCATTATCACGCCATTCTTCAATCCAAAGCTACCAATGTGATGCTTGAGCTGATGGCTACAAAACCCAGTACTTAAATCTAAGCTTTAGTTGCTGGAACGGAGAAACCCATCACTATCAGAACTCGCCGCCGTCGAGCTCGTTTTTCCAGCGTTCTGCTGGGTGGTTTTGCAAGACGAAGGTATGTACGAGTTCATAATGAAGAGAGGAAAGGGGTTGGTGCATGGTTTGGTGGGTTTTACTGGTCACCGAAGGAAGTGGTTGGAGAGAGAGATGGTGGGTTTCGGTGGAGAAAAAAATGAAAATGAGGGGTGAAATTCAAAATTCAATATTTATTAAATTAATCTTTTCTTATTCACAGATTGAGCCCTAAAAGTTTAATCCAATTTTCAACTAAGTCCCCCAAAGTTTGACCTACTTCAATTTTAGTCCCTGGACTTATATAGAGCCTAACATTCACCCCTTAGACCAAAAGTATTTCTAATTGGACCCACAAAACTCTTCAATATTAGTCAATCAAGGTTTCTTCAACTATCAATTTGACCCCAAAACTTTTAAAATTAAATAAAATCCAATAAAAGCTTATAAAAATATTATTAAATAAATAATATCAATAATATGATTTCTGGGGGTGTTACACATTATATAGTAGTTATATGTTTAGGCACTTACAGTAGTTATCAATAGGATCAATGGTCCCAAAACACGGCTTTGTTCATTTTGGAACTATAGAGTTCAGAATCCTCTACCGAATGGTCTCGATCTTTGAACAACTTTCGAAGAAAAGTTCTCCGCTCCAGGACTGCTTTTAAGCAATTTGCTACTATAGCTATCATCATTTTTATCATTGCCACCCTTCTTATCCTCACTTTTTTTTTTCCTTAAAGAATTTCTTGAAAAATCCTTCATTTTCATCATCTTCAACAAATTTAGACAAAACTCTTTCCTCTAAATCATGTTTACCATCTTGAAACAATCGTCTGAAAAATCCATCAGTGCTTGAGCTAACCTTATCATCATCATTTTTCCCACTTAAAAACCTTTTGACAAAACCATCTTTCTCCAACTCCTCATCATGCTTATCTATTGACTTCCTCACATCATCTTCTTTACTATCCCTTAACAACTGCTTAAAAAAAAATCCATCATTCTTTTCAAACTTCTACTCTTGCTTATCCACTAATTTCTTAAACAGCAAAGCATTCTATACCCTAGGAACCGGAATAAACTTCTTAAAATTTTCATTAGTCTCCTCTGGTGATCCCGTCACCTTACCACCACCATCGTGCACAGTGGAGTTCCTTGGTGAGGGCAAAAAGGAAAATGACCTAGGCATCAATGTGCTACTCGAAGATGATGAAGTCAATGGCAGTAGCTTCTGCTTTGATGACAACAACTTGTTTAGTACCTGATTCTTACCAATTGGACTACCACTGTTTCCTTTGTCATTATTACTAGACGATATAAAACTAATAATATGCTGTTGAGGTTTAATCGAAGGAGGCCATTCATCTATTAAAGTGGTGGCAAACTGTTACTTCTCCTGAATCTTACTAGTCCCCTAACTATCATCTACATCTCCCAATGCCGCTATAAAAAACCAGTAGACTTTCAGTGCAATTTTCAGCAACTTTGAGCAAACAACAATTACAAACTTGTCTAATAAAGGGCTAGGCTTGTGAATTAACATGTAGCAAATTTGAAACAAGTAGCTTTTGATGCTGGAGAGAGGAAGAGTATACATATGATTGCACAAGTAGTCTTGTACCCCAGCGTGATCGTGCTTGTAGAGGTAGTTGACTGTGATCTATTCACAAAAGAAGCGGGAGTCAAAGAATATGATTAAACACCTGCTTTCTTCAATGCTTTCACTCGTTGGAATCATTTGGGTCACCTCGTGAGGTGAGTCTGCCTAGTCTCCGAAGGCACGGGTCAATCCAAGTAGCCTGACCATCGTCAATTCCTGCTCATCCTAATCATGAAATTCCAATTCCAAAACCCCTAATTTATAATTATATTACTCTGTGTGTATGTATGTCTATACATTGGAAATTGGAAATGTGAATACGAGTCTAATTGGTTTATGAATGACGCCGTGTGGTTGCACGGCGCCGGTTGGGGGTGCTAACATGCGTGGAGGGTGTTGTGAGGGGGAGGGGTATTTGTATTTTTAAAACCAAATTAATTGTGGGTGAAGTTTCGAGTGGGGTGACTTAGCGACGGCATAGGCACATTTTTTCTTTTTCCTTTTTAATATCACTAGGGTTTTGTTTTTAGGAACTATATTTATGTGAAAGAAGTGGTTTAGTTCAAGTAGGACTCTAATCAATTTCCTTCTAGACTAGGTCCACTAGGATAATCCCATTATAATTCTAGTATCTCTATTGTTAATTCCTAGAATTCAATAATTCAACACCTTGTATTAATATAATATTAATTCAAGTATAATTATAACTTACACTCCCCAAAATATAAAGTATCTACAATACATATAATATTAATTATCACTATTTGATCAAAAGATAATTTAATATTATCTATATATATTATATATATATAAATATATTTTCCCAAAATTATTGTTCGTGCCTGACTACAATTTTAATTCAAATAGTAAATAAAATAAATAAGGTATAGTAATCGATTAAATACGAAATAAAATTTTGGGGCATTACAAAACTAGTTTAAAAAACTTTTTAAGTTTTGTTGTGATGGTAGTTGTACACCAATTTTGAGGTTACAGTTAAATGGCAATGTTAATTATAAGTCACTCAAGTTATTTTGAATTATTAAATTTTTTGCATTTTAAACATATTTAAAATTCTTATTGGACCTCTGAGCTCACTCTTTTGTTCACATTTTTAAATGCAAAGGAGAATTAACATTGTCAAGAGATAAGAGTACCTTTTTTAGTTGAAGTTTTAATTCATTAATTTGTATATAAAAAAAATTATTTTATTTTTTCGAGTTGGGGCGTAAACGCATTGGATTCTCATTGTAATTTAGTTTTTTGCAGAAGAAATTCATCCTCTTTGTGTTTAGATATTTCAAACGATAGTGAAAACGCACTCCTAAGGTTGGAAAGGTGACGAGCTACTTTATTCTATGCAATTAAGATTTGCTTTTGGTGTTTGTGTGGTCTACATAATTCCTACTTCCTGGCATGCACGCATCAACCCACAACACGGCACTCACGAGCATAAGTTTGTCTGGTATTGTTCATTCACTGCCGACAGAATTTGTGGGTTTGTGTGATTGTGTACATGTATTTCGAACTAAACCATCTCCCAAACGCCGCAGGGTATTCCCCTTATTGATTTCGATTCTTCTATGTAAATTTGAAATCATATTATGTTTTAATTTAGGGCTAGGATATATGTTAAATTCTTAGTGTTGTTATGATTTTGTCAATTGATTTGTTATTATGTGAAAGGACATAGTTTGAATCTAGAATTTTTTTTTTTTTTTGTTTTTTTTCAATTTATTGGGAAACCCTTGCATGTAACTGTTAGCTTGAAAGATAGCTGGAATTGGTATTGTTTATTTCTATTACATCCTCTTAAAATATTAAACTGATGATGTGCATCTGTCTGAGGAATATTTAAAATGTTGGGTTTACTGATTCTCGACTAAAATTTTGAGGAATGTTGGAACTTTTGGGTTTATTAATTTTGGTGTAAAATATTTTGAATGTGTTTCATACTGGCATCATTTGGACGTTAGGAGCTTGTTCATGGTGATTTTAATTGATGATGTACATGTTGTATCCAAATATGATAGCATATTTCCACATATATTTGAGACATAGTCGGTCAACTTTATTATTATCATTTTAATAGCTGAAAATATAGCCTAATATTTGCACTTGTCAAATTTATAATGCTAAATTATATGGTTCTTAAACAAGAATATATATGTGATTATATATTGCTGCAAGCATATTTGTATGTGTTGTCATATGTTGAGCATGGACGTTTATAGGGAAATATCTGTGTTTATTTCAAGAATTATGCGGCCTATGGTACCATGTTCTTTCACTAAGCAGTGTTCTTTTTTTTTTTTTCTCCCCTTTTTCGGCTTCATATTTGCTATACTTGTTGCTAGTCTTGTTGGACGGGTGTGAGGACTAATGCAATTAAGGCCATTGTTGTCATCTTTTCATGTATTATCGAATGTATGCTTCATTTAATTTGTTTGATTTAAGCTTTCCAAGTTATGATTCTTAGTTCAATTTATACTTATAATACATGCCCCATTGATGATATGTTGTTTTGCATCTGTTTTGAATTTTGGTGCTAATTGTAACTTGTTCATTTAGTGATTATTTTGTTTCACTACATTAGTAATGGATTCACGTTTGGGGTTTCCCTGTGCATAAGCTAGGAAGTAACTCGTTCTTATGTGAAATCGTCTATGGCATTTCTCTATAGTTAGATTACTTAATCCAATTTATTCGACTTATCATTTGGGAGCCATGTTGTGAGCAACACATTGGCTACCCACGTATACATAGCCATTTTGTGTAGCTATATGAAGCCATTTTAAGTGGTCAAAATCTGTGTGTATATAGGGAAAAATAGCACATGTGTGTGCCGCTGTCCTGCATTATTGTTGTATTTTGTCTATGATAGTGGATATGCATGTGTTGTGTCACCTCTCATGTTCTTTGTATTTGTTGCTCCATATGTTTGCTGTACTAGCATCTATTTTCCGTCTTGGTTGTTTGATTCGTTATTTGGTCATTATTGGTGAATTGTTGAGCACAGTCAATCACAGTGTTGTTTGCAATGTTTGAAGTTGTGTCCAGTATATTATTCACTAATCTACTAGGAGCGTGTGTGTTGGGTTCATACATTTGCTTGGGCACAAAATCAATTTGTGTCCCAATGACATAGGGGTGACTAAACTGAACTTGATATAGGTTTAAGCTAACAGGGACAAGCCTGGTATGTTTGTATTCCCTTTTAACCCATATCATACATTTTTTATATTTCATTAGTTCACTTGGGTTGTTTGTATTCCTTTCACCCAACATTGCGAATAATCCCTTGAACATAGCTGAGGACAATGTATTTTGACCAACATATTACTCTTGAACACTTATTGATGAACAATTACAAATGTGTTGTGACAATTGGAACTCAAAAATGTTCAAAAACAAACTAATGTAAGTGCTAATTAATGTGACAATGTGGTAATAATCTTGGACCTTAGTATTTGAAGCAATAAATCTTCAATTTGTACTAACCAAACTTAAGATTAAAAAAAAAAAAAAAAACAAACAAAAATTGGTACACATTAAGTATGCTAACTGAACATCTTAACCTTTTATAAATCAATGAAATATTTGCTAATAATTACAATTTCATAGTGTAATAAAAAAAGCAATATAAGTAATTGATTAAATGTAGCATGGTACATCAAACTTTTCCAATTTCTTATATATAATTGCCATTTGTCGAAATGAAAGGGAAAAATGTTTCCACTAAAATTGCATAAATTATATTATGGATATAATATTTCAACAATTACCATAACTATTATTAATGGAGTACAGTTAAAATTATTCTTTCCAATTACGGATTGATTAATACAATACCCTCACTGATTTATAAGTAATTGTCCAAACCAAAACATGTAATTGACATCAATTAATACGAAAAAAATAATAATAACGACACTACTCATTTTTTTAATTATAATGACACTAATTATGAGAATAACAATTTTAAGAATGACACTAATAATAATAATAGTTTTTTACTAAAACTACAAAAAAAAAATAATTTTACCATTACTAATTTTAAGAAATTGTTGGAGTAAAATTTAATATTTTTTGCACTAATACATTTGAGATATTGTTAACAATGTTAGTTGTGCTGCTCATAAAATTATTATATTAAATAGGACAAAAAACTCATAAATAGTATATAAAATTTAATTAACATCAAATAAAAAAATTTAAGTATTGTATTATTGTTAATTATAGAAACACACTGAGGCTTCCTAAAGAGGACTCCACCAATTACACATATTCTTTATTTTAAATAAGTGGATGGATATTCGTAAAATACTCAATCTAGCAATCATTTGCATGTTTAATGTGACATTTATTTTTATTGCATGATAGATAATCTATTTGGCCTAGAGCTTATTGTTTAGACCTTCAATTTTTGACTTATGGCTATGTGCATAAACAATTTTCCAATGTAGATGGACTTTCGCTTGCAAATGTCAGAACCTTTCTGCAGCCCTAGAAAATGAGGCCGCCTTCATACAGTTGATGTATGAGGAGGCTCTTAAATGGGGGCCGGGGTTCCCCATTTTCTCCATTGCAATGGATGGATTTAAAGGTAAATATGGATGTTATTTGCCCTGGCTACAACTACACCATATCGCAACTGTAAGCCAAAAGTCGTCCAATGAAGCAGATGTGGCGGAAGTACCATAAGTTGTTTTTCATAGAACTAACGGATATTAAACGAACTGGATACACTGTATCCGTATTCGAATTCGACAGATATTTTATAATAACCTCTGAATTCATATCCAACGAATATTAATCGAATTCGGATATATCCATATCTGATCATAATTATTGAAATACATCCGTTTATAAATATTCGAATATCTATTTTTGGATATATCTGTTTACAGATATCCGAATATCCGAATCCGTTAGCCTTTAATAGAATGCATATTTATGCTAATAAATTTCATTAACAAAACAATCAAATAAATAGCACAATAAAATAAAATAAAATAATAATTTATTGAAAAAATAGCACAATATGAGATTTCATGTTGGAAAAATAAAAATAATTTATTATGTATAATAATATATTATATATGATAATTTTTTTAAATATTATTTATATATTAAAATACATGTAAAATTAGAATATATTATATATAATAATTTTTAAAAATTATTTATCGGATATGAATAATGAATTTAATTAAATTACAGATAATCGAATATATAAACAAATATATCTAATGGATATGTATTCAGAGAAGATATTAAATGGATTGGATATGCAATTACCGTATTCGTATCCATTTATAGTCGAATATTTATTAATTGAATATGGGTAATATTTGCTTTAAACGAATATGGATAATATATCCTATAAATGGATTCAGATAAGAACGGTAAATGAATTTTTGAATATTCATTTATTAGCCAAGTTATCTGATATAAGTTTTGATTGGGACGATGTAAACGACCTTATCACTTTCCTTCTCAAGTTGTAGTTTGTCTCGTAGGAAGAAGAGACATGACCTAGCTATGGTCTCTACTATGCAAACCTTCATGCATGCTAATGAGGCTATTGCTGTACAGAGTGACCTGATTTCTATCACCACCGTGAGTGAGATACCCGATCTGCCAGATGAATTATTTTACTATGCTTTAACTAAGCTTGAGGATCCCACATGTCCTAGGATGTTCCTTGCCCTTCCCCCAAGCATAGAAAATCCTACCTAGAGAGCTTGTTTTGTGATGCACTACTACTATTCCCTTTGTTGATTTAGCCGTCTGCATCTTGTTACTTTATAATGTTCGGATTTTATGCTAGAAATTTTTATTTAAACTCTTTGTTGGAATACTTAGTCATTTTCTATGCCAGACATGCTATGGTTTTATTTACATTTTCCTATTAATGGTGATTGCTTATTCATTCGTGCATCCGCATTTAGTATTTGAGATTCACTTCCACTTGATGTTAAGGTTGGATTAAATATTTACGTTACATAGGAATGGATAACAACAATTTCGGAGAGTACCCTAACAACATACAGGATGACATGGTGGATGAGGTCGCTGATAACAACGACGATGTAGCAAGGAGAAATCTAAACCGCACATTCAATAGTTTCCTATACCTTTACCAAGCACTTCCTTGCTCCTTTTTCTAACATGTTGCGCGTACCATGTGATACTTCATGATTTCATAAGCCTAATTGGTTGAACAAACTATCGCAGGGAATGATGGTTATTTCGAAGACTAGTTATGCCTTTTTTAGGATTGTTTCCATCTATCATGTTCTATTATGAGGGATTAGTCTCATTGATGAGCACTAAAAGATAATAACTTCAGTGGAGGAGTCCGTTGCCATATTTCTTCATACAATTGGATTGCAACACCAGCATAGAATCATGGCGTAGCGGTCCTAACATTTGCTAGAAATAATATTAAGGTAATACAAAATCATTTGCCATGTCCTTTGCATATTGGCGTCGGAATACATTAGGCTACCAAATTTCGACACTATGTCTCAGTACATAAAACATAACCATAACATGTATCCATACTTTAAGGTAATTTTTGTGCCTCCTTACACTTGTTAGGGTACACATTTTCCTTGTATGTGCAATGGCTGCAGGATGGCTTTGGAGATATAGATGGGACTATCACCCCGGCTTGGGTACCAGTGAGCTAATAATCTACATGTTGATGCAGAAAGGCAATATTGGCACAAAATGTGATGGTCGCCTGTGATTTTAATATGATGTTCACGCTTGTGCTATCCAACTGGGAAATAAGTGCGAATGATGCACTATCTAACCCACTATACAACTTTCCGTGGCTACTACTAAGTGAATTATGTACAATTCACATGAACAACACTTTCACATATTAAACGTGTTCTAATTATCATAGGTAAGTACTACATCATTGATTCTGGCTACACTAACTTCCCCAATTTCTTGTCACCATACAGGGAAAAAGGTATCACATTCTAGATTGGCGTGGGGTGAACAAAGGTCCCCAAACTCGTAGAGAGTTATTCAATCAACATCACACGACTGTGAGAATCCACATTGAACATTGCTTTAGTATTTTAAAGAAAAGATTTTCTATAGTTTGCGGTCTGATGCAAAGTATTTAGTCTCCATACAGTCTGACATTGTCATAGTATGTTGTGTCCTCCATAATTTTGTTCCCTAACATGTTTACATTGATTATATAATGTATCAGCACATGAACCTGGACCATCATGAGGTGGATGAGGGAGGTTTATCCTCATAACAATTCCCGCACAATGTGGACATGTTAGATGAAGTGTTATAGGAGCAAATTTTATCTTGTGATACAATCGCGTAGTAGCTGTGGTAGGACTATATTGGTAATTACTAGGCATCCGTCGACTAGTGGAGGATCACGTACTTAAGATGTTCGTATAATATGACAATTGCATTTCTTTCACAACTTGTCATGCACAATTTAGCATTGTAACCTTTAACTGTACCATGAATTTAGTTGTTAATTTTGGTATTATTTGGATCATGTCACTTAATGCATGGTGTTTAAGTGACCATTTCTCCCTTTGGGTACTCCTGCCACTGTTGCTTGCGCCAATAATTACTTGATTTCATTGTGTTGCTACTTCTTATTCAATAAAAACATAACTAAAGTGATCAAAATTAATTGTAACCTTATATATTAAATAGAATGGTAGTGCCAAGACATCCTGCATGTGCATGTGGTGGTGACACCATAATCATGTTGATGGAAAATATGGACCAAAACTATGGTAGGTGGTTTTGCACATTTCTTTTGCGAGTGGATCATCGTGAGAATTTCATTTGGCTAGATGAGTGGGAGCGTCAGCGATCTTAGATGCTTCATGGACATGCAGATGCACCTCATAGTTAGACAACAACCTCGCCAGCAGTGTAGTCATCATTTATTCACGGATCTGTACCTATTGTGGTTGCATCTACCACATCGCACATGAGTGCAATTCTACCACCATCCACCTATCCACCTTATACCCCACATGTGCGCAACATGGTTGGATTGTTCGTTTGCGCTTGCTGCGGATGTTCTTGCATCTTGCTGTTGACTATTGTCGTTGTATTCTTAATGCTACCTTTCTGCATTATGAGTTACCGTTGGCTTGATTGCACTTAGTGTTATAGTTATTTACTAACTTTATATATTTATGTATGATCTCTATTGGTAGTACATAGTTAATGTATGGATGTTTGGTAAATTTACGTGTTACTAAACTTGCCAAATCTGTATGGTTTTGTTTCCGTAAATTATGTCAAACTTATATTGCATTTGTAGTACAATATTGGTTTACCCTAATAATTATGTAATGTTAACCATCAGTTCCTTTTCCACTATTATATTGAAACTATAGGGATACCGCGCACTGGGAACCATACTATCGACAACTATTTTCATGATGCCCATTAGATTGAAGAGGAGGAGGCAACACTACTCCGTCCCATGATGCCAGTGGTGAGCACTTGGGATATATCACTTCAGCCCTCCGTGTTGGACCTGTACACAAACATGTCCCAACGTCTCTCCCATTAGTTCGGGTATGACATATTAATGTAGAAGGTGAAGAGGAAGGTTGTAGCATTGTGCCGTTGATACTTCGCATTTGTTGAGTTTACCTCTATTCCAAGAGTACAACATAACGCGACGATAAATGTTGTGCGTGTGGTTGGATAGTACTAGGCCAATATTAAACAAGTATGTGGTTCATGTTTGATGAGTTGTATGTAGTTGTTGAGGTAGTTCATCCCTCTTTCTACAAACAATAGCGAATAACATTATTCATATGTAATATTGTCAAAGGAGAATATCAGGCAGCAACACTTTTGCGTCCATAGAGAGCCACGTTTTATACAATTGAGTTACACTTTCATCTATAGATGTGCTGCTGACCTTGATGATAATGATGCTTATGGTGCTAGCCTAGCTATCCCTATCATCATCTCGAACTCGGATTCAGAGCACTCACTTGGTGTGCATATGCCCCCTCCCGTTGCACATCCACCATATGCTTCCCCACCACGACCACATATGCCATCACTATAGCACGAAATTCTTATGTCTCCAACACTTTGGAGACTAATATGTGGTGTCATCATCTGCGAGGGAGCGTCGGGATGCTTGAGAGGCTGCACTAATGAGAGAGGCTGTATGCAGGGTTGGACGTAGATCATAGGGCACTTTAGAGAGCACTGATAGGTCTCCCAGTGTAGGTGCATTTCACGGATGCTGGTGATGGCCTTGATTTCATCGATTCCTATGTTAATGTTTGGGGTCCTTTGGTGTTAGTTCATACATATGTTGGATTGCACTTTCTATCTCTACTGTGATCTTTCCGTGAATGATTATGAGAAAAATATGTTGTATTGGCTAGTATGTTATAGACTATGGTCGTGTTTGTTTGTGGGAAGTCGCGATATGATGTGTATGATAGTTATGTAATTGATGTTTGTATGTTATTATAGCACGTATTGGCTTATAGTTGTGCTTGCTTTATAACTACATGTCATTCTATTATATATATATGTATATATATATATATTAGTATAACTAATTGTGTGATCTGAGTTACCGATGATTGAATGTTCAAGTGTTTGGTGTGTAATATGTTTTGCACATCCTTACCCCAATGCCATGTTAGCAATATTAATTGAAAAAATGAGAAGGTATTTTATTGGGAGGCCGCCAGACCAAACAATCTATCTACCACATCTTTCGTGATCCTTGTTGGAGCGACGATGAGAAGCATATCGTACTTATAATGTTGATGACCGCAGTTAGCACCTATGAGATCTCTATTAGGGAGATTCTTATAGATGTGTGCTCCCAAATCGCGTGCCATCTGTCGAGCTCCTTCGAGAGGCAGAGGATAGTTGAAGATGTGAAGACCAAGGTTCAGTAGCTACGTCATTGTTACTACGCATTTCTTGACTACATGACTCTCCCTGGGTTGCAACACATTCCCAATTATAATATGGTGCGTGTTCACGCGTAGTACTGGTCACATATTGGCATAGTAAGTGAACGTGTATATATTGTATTTAACTATATATATACATATATATATATAGAAACATCACATCACACATTATAAATAATTTATTTGTTTTCCTTATCAAGGAGACCAATTGATAGCACCACTTTCGCTTGTTGACGAGCCACTGTACATTCAGCTCAATTACATTTTTACACACCGATGTGCAGCCGACCTATCAGACGATGCTTTAGAAAGACGTGTAGCAATAGCTCCAGCATTCGTTGATGACTTGCTCGAGGACTAGTCAGGTGGAGCAGCCTTCACAACTCCTTCACAAATCCACCTCTGCATGCTCTTTTCATACCATGATCTTTGGTTTTTGCATTAATATTGCCTACGCTGCTTACTGTAGTTGGTCGACTATTGTACAAGTTCGTTGTTGTTACGTTTCATATTTGTATTGTGTGTACTATTTTTTTCCTTTGTTGTAATTGCTTCGTTCCCAATACTATTACTCGCCTATTTGGGACAACATTTCTCAATGCAGTTTGTGAACGTAAATTATTTATTCAATAATCATGGATGGTATGATGGAAAATTAATTTGGCATGTATAATTTAATTATCAAACAAAAAAAATTCAAGTTTGGCCAAACTTTTGTGCACAAAACCCATTTAAAAAATTGCAGTTACATTTTTCTAAAATGATACATTGAACAATAAAAAATAACAAGATGCAATAATTATTTCTTGGACGGCACGCAATTTTACCTTGATTTAAATTTAAAAAAAAAATTCAAACCTGTCAGGTTGTTTTGCTAATTTTGGGAAATTAATTTCACAAAACAGAAAAATAAATTGCTTCTTAATTACTTGGAACCTACCAAATTAATTGACTAAATTAAATGTAGAACAATTTTTTTCAGTTCAGTGAATATATAATTAACTTACTGTTTCATTTTCGAATAATTATAAATACCAAACAAACCAAAAACCCATAACCTCTAAATGTTACCAACAAATTTTTCCACCAAAACAATTTTTAGACAAATTTCATTATTTTTTTTCTCCACTAATAATGGACAATGTGAAATAATAACATATTTTATGCATTAATTTGGGATGATACAGAATATTTCACAATATAATCAAAATTGTTAAAAAAAAAAAACTCCAACCTTACCCAATTAATTAAAAAATGGTAGAAATATCATTGCTGGCAAAAAATAATTTTTTCCCATCCCCACTTGGAATTAACCAAGTAAATTCATGATGTATTACTTATAAAGATTAAATTATTTTTAAGTTATTAAATTTACAAATTAATTACATTTATTTTTAAAATATTATAAATTCCAAACAAATCCACAGACCAAAACTCATAAAGCAATCTTGTTTTATCAAACAAATATCTCAAACAATCTCATAACCATTCACAATCTCACATCACATCAACCCATCAAATTAGTATAATCATTATACTTTATTTCACAATCATTACAATCTCATTTCCCATTTCTCATATCTCTTGCAAAACAATACCAAAATCCTTGAAACATGGTAAATGAGGTATGGCCTCACAAACAATTACAACCTTAAAGTCTCAAACTTATTGGTAGGATACATTTAAAGGATTTGTGCCACCCCCCCCCCCCACCTACCCCCTCGCAGCACTCTCCCACCCCCCACCCCACAAATCCGAAAAAAAAAAAAGGGAAAAAATGGTGTTACCACATATGTCCCTTTACTAAGGCAAAAAGGTCAAGAAAATATATTTTTGATATATGACATTAATAACACTTTTATAATACTAAATATTAAATAATCACCACGTATAATTATGGGCATAAAAGTCATTTAAATTTACAGTTTATTTCATCATTTTGGACTTTTTCCCCTGTGTGATTATAGGTATAAAAGTCATTCGATTTTGCAGCTTATTATATAATTGTTTATTTTTCTCCTATAATATCGTAAAGGCATACTGATCATTTATCATTTTTTGTGAGTTGTTTAAAATTTTCAAACCTCAGGAGGTTTAATGGTAATTCTTAAAACAATAAAAAAATAATAATAATTTAACTAAATTTCAGGGATATCATGTAATTTACCATTGAAAGTATGGAAAAATAAAAGATAAAAAGCAAAAACTAGATGTTGATATCTCTTGAAGATATGTTAAAGGCACTAGACCGCTCACTCAAAAGAATTATACATTTATATCTGATATGTTTTTCATCAATTAAAATAAAAAGAAAAAAAAGTGAATATCGCTGATACCTGTTTAAGCTACCTTTGAGTTAGACATACAGCATTGTCAAGAAGATTAAAAAGATATTAGTATATATTAATTGTTCATACCAACCTCTTAAACTCAATACATACACAAAGAAAAGAATTTCTCTAACACTAGTGTTGATGTGTGGGTTATCAAGGCCAACTGGACTTGAAGAGCAGACCAAGTGAACCCGTGCCTGAAGGTTCACATTTTCAACTGCATTCATCTGCACTCTCACTTAGAGACCCAATTCCTTTTTCAATTGGGCAAGAGCTGCTTCAATCTCATCTATGTTGTCATCGATGCTGCTCCCTTTATCAGCCCCCTTTCGATCAGCACTAGAAGTTTCCTTTGTTCCATAAGATGCATAGCCCTTTGGAGACCTTTCCTCATTATTTTCAACTACCTCTGCATCTGTAATGTTCAGCTCTTTCTCTAAAAACTCAACAAACTCTTCTCCAATTTCCTGCCCAGTACCAGTGTAATGAAAAGACATAAGCTAATGATGTCTTTGACCAAAGCAGCATGGCGTTACCATTACATTTTATGGCAAAACATATAGAGTAAGTGAAAAATGGAAGAGGAAATATAGGATTCAAATGGAAACAATTCCAACAGTCGCATATAGTGGCATCTCACCGCCAATTCTTCCCACAGGCTCTTTGGCTTTCCTTGTGTAGCAGCAGCTGCCTCCCAGTTGAGGAATTCTTCCTGAAGATCTCTCAAGAAGTCCTCTGCAGCGAAAAAAAAGAATTAACTTCAGCATCTTAACAATTAGTTTCAGTTACTAGAGAAACAAATGCAAAGCGTCTGAAATGATTTTGCATTGATCGGCAAGGAAATCATTGTGATCTTGAAAGGAGGACACATCTACCTATTGTTATTTGGACATCCCTCAAAAAGTTACCTGCATCATTGAGGGGTTAATAAGAGAATATACAAAGGAAAAGCCTGAATTCCGGTAGAAGGGTAGGATAAACTGCTCAATGAGGCTATAATTCACATACAGATAACATATCAAAACTATGAGAAGGGATTGGCAGCATTAGGTAAGATCAAGACAAATGCAGCGGTTGATGCAATAACTAAGGCAGTCTAGGGAAGGGCCAACGGGATTGGCAGCATTAGGTAAGATCAAGACAAATGCAGTGGTTGATGCAATAACTAAGGCAGTCTAGGGAAGGGCCAACGCCATCAGAAGGTAATGAAACAATTCATACTTACACTTATTCAAAGTTAAACTACTATCTTAAATTGTATAATTGCTTCTGTTTTAACAAAGATTCAATCAGTAAAGAGATTCATAAAAAAAAATATTAGAAGGGGCAAAAGTTCATGCCATTATGCTCACAAACAATCAACTATCAACACTTGGTTTGCTGGTTTTCAGGGACACCTTTAATTGTTCGGCCTATATTCCTTTTGCATAGGGTGTGATGCAGACCATGGCGAGAATGAGAAGTGATGTATATTTGTGATGCACACCTTAATAAAATAAGAAATCAGTAGAAAGGTGTACAAACCAATAGTGATCAGCATGAGATCAGATCTACATATGGTAAAACATAATCATTAAGGGTATCCAAGTTAGTGCCAAGTGTATGCGAACTAACATAGCCCAATTGAACTCCTTCGCCACCTAGGATAAAATAGTTATTTTTGTACTTTTGTAAAATATGAAATAGATATAGTAATCTATTTTTATCCAAAGAGTGAAAGATATGTCTAGAAACTAACTTTTCATGTTCTACATCAATTCTTTTATTAATATATCCATCTTTTAACTTTCAAGTTTTGAATTATTAAATTAATCTACTACTTATTTCTATATTTAGCACATAAAATCATTTTCCATTCCAAGTTTTAAATATCTTAAGACACCACTAGTATCAGTTCTAATTGAGATGTTAAAATATTTCTTCTAAGTTTCAGGCCACAACAATATACTAATAAGCCTTACTAACCCTCCATGAGAACTGAAAGACAAATGTATATTGACGGACACATAAGTAGTAAGTAACAAAGGAAAGCAACAAAACTACCATAACAGTATATGATATGGTAGAAGGGCATTATTGTGCACTAGCTATCTTTGTTCCTTTTGGATATGGTTTCGAGATCTATAACAAAAAGTCATGCATAAGTATCATATGGAAGTATGAAGCAGGTCTAGTAACCAACAAATAACACAAACAACAGTATTATGGCCAGTCATGTTTCACTTTTCCTTCCCAAAGATCCAGACGTAAGAGTAATATCCAACTCATGCTGCACGTGCACAGTTCAAAAGTCTTAAAATCTTTACAGTTCTCATGGCTAATAATGGTTGTTACAGGACTACATCTTTGATGGAACATTCTTGTTCAATTAAACAAAATGTCTTGCTCTCCAATTCATCTTAGCCACTGGATTGCAGAGTGACTGTAAATTTGCACCTGATAACATTTTCCAAGAGGAACCTTTGGTAATTATTCATTGGGTTTTGAACTGCTTGCACATTATCGATGTTCTTAATTGGGAATGGATACAGAAAGAGCAAAATGAGGGTAGCTTTGTTCAAACAAAACTAAAGGTGTGGTCATCATGTTTTTTAGCCAAATACAGTCCTGACCTTTTAGAATGACAACCATATTGATGACTGTTTAAATATTTTCGGTGTCCAGCCTTCTTCCATTTAGCTTATGCATCCATACTATTCTTGTCCCCTAATCTTAATCCCATCTATATATGTATATGAGATAGGTTTTCCAATACATCATTTAGATATATCATTTTATCTTCTAAGATGATTAGAGTGGTTGAAAAAAGAAAAGGGGGAAAAAAAAAGATCAGAAACATGACTAGAAACCCTAAACCCTTTCTTCTGTCAGGCTGCCATCCCAGCTTTTCTGTTGTGGCAGCCTCAACCCAGTTCTTCACTTGCCCACTGCACTATTCTTCTACAACCAGCCCTCTATCTTCTTTTTCTTTCTGACTAGGTGTGGACGATGACCAACCAAGGCCCTGTCTTCTCTCCCCATGTCGCCTTGGTTGGAGCTCCCCAACTTCTCATTCTCTCTACAAATCAAATCCTTCAGCTCATTTTTTTTCTTGCCTACTTTTTCATTAAATAAAAAGCATTGGTGCCTCTTTTTTTTTATCCCGCCTTTGTCTTCCCCATTTTTCAGTCTTCTTGTGGGCTATTTTGTTTGGGAATTAGAAAAGGAAAAAAGTGAATCATTTTTGCCAAGAATTCTTTCTGTGTCTCTTGAGTTGGAATTATTTTATGCCTTTATTTTATTTTATTTTCGAAAGAAAAAGAAAGAAAATACTCTGGCTGTTACAACTTTATAAAAGCTCATCATGATTTCTGTCTAGTTATAACAGCTTGCTGTGATCTCTATTTGCTTGTTTGTCTCTCTCACAGTTATGTAAATCTCATCGTGATGTTTGTCTACCCTCAGAGCTAGGCGCTCACATAAATTTTCTATTCCTCTGCTCTTCATATTCCAAGGATGCTCAACTTGAGGGGGGTGTTAGAATATTTTAACGTACTAAGTTTAACCTTTCTTCTAATAAGCTGTGTGTGATTGATAGATATAGTCAGCTTAAGAGAGAATGTTAGTATTTTCATTATCAATCTTGTTCCATTTCGTCTATTTTAAGTATGGATCATATACGTATCTATATCATTCTTATATTCCAAACCTAATCCCTATCACTATAAATATGGTGGATTTGGTTCTTCAATCCACTAAACATAATTCTCTCTTCTAACAGTACAAGCTAGACAGATTGCTGGTAACAGAAGTAACAGAACTTAGGCATAGTTTAACATAGATGCAGTTTTATAGTTAACTATATATGATTTCAATATCCAATCACACATTAGGAAAACACTCTAAAGACGTATTCAATAAATTTAATCAAAGGAGTTTTGAAATCAAATATCCAGTGAAATTAGCCATTAGCTACATTGAGATCTAGTAATACGTGTCATTGCAGCGGTTTTTCCCGTTTCATGCACAGGTAATGACCTTCAATTAATTTATGATTTAATTATTAGGATAATGTATCAACATCACAAAAAGGAAATACACTTTGAAGTCCGAACTTAAAGAGACACAGTTTCACTAATATCATTAAGATGCCAAAAAATGCAACTTAATTTTTTTCCCTAGAAGTAATTTCCTTGATAGAAACAAATTAAACAAACATAAAGATCAAGAAAGATAGACAGAATAGAGGGTTTTTGGAAGCAAGTATTTTACCAAATCCATAGAACTCTTCTTCCGCTTCTCTACTCTTTGTCTGGTATCTTCCACTTGCAGAATAAGAAAAATCAGATCCCTGATTTCCACCTTGATACTTCCCTCTTGATTTAGAGGTCAGCAACGTGTTATATGCATGCTTAATCCTCATAAATTTTTCCTGAGCACCAGCCTGTAGCAAGATGGAAATAATGAAAAGTTGCTTAGATAACAAATACATGATACAAGGATACTCATTTCCTGAAGTCTATGAGCCTGAGTCGATGCGCTAAAGTGGCCATGCATGCATCCTGACAGCATTGGAAGGATCCTAATGGAAAGAAATACATAGTGCTAAAGTCGATGTGCCTGACATGCATACGTCCTGACTGCATTGAGAAGATCCTAGTGGAAAGAAATACATAGTGCTAAAGTCGATGTGCCTGACATGCATACGTCCTGACAGCATTGAGAAGGATCCTAATGGAAAGAAATACATTAGTGCACCAAGAGGACAGCCTACACGTATAGTAAGTTGGAAAACAAAGACATGCTACAACCTTTGCAGCTCTACTTGCAAAATGTATCTCAACATCGTAGTGAGTATGAATTACTTTCTTCTTTAATTTGTCTGCTTATTATATTTTTCATCCTCTTTTTCTTTTTCCTTTTCTTTTGAAATGCAAAAGCAAAAAGATGCCTTCTTTCCCACCCCCCACCCCCTTTTTTTATTTTTTTATTATAGATTCTGTATCAGTTATTAGTCATTCCTTTTATTAGGAAATAGGAACATCTCATCATCCACGCCTTCTAAACATCCCTCACCAAATCTAGCAAGTGAATGAGCTTCAGAATTCCCATTTTGTCAAATCTGGGAAAATTTTAATACAATTAAAAATATTGCCATCTGTTGGATATCAGACATGGCGCAGGATCAATGATTGAAAAGTCAAATTCATTTGATTCTAGTTCCAAGATAACAAAAGCACAGTCACAATCTACCATCACATCCTTCCATCCTCAACTGACAGCCAATTGTAGTGTCATTCTAGCTGCAAGTGCTTCGACAGCTTCTGCGCTCATGAAAACATCATTTTCTGCATTTTCCAGGCTAATATTTTTTCGTCCTTTTGGTAGACATTTGGTTAACATGATGTTCATGTTTTAAGAATCTATAGACATATACCAAGAAAAATTCAAAAGTTTGACATCTTGCAATATTAATGTAGAATACATTTGACAGAAGGGAGATTTGGGAACTTAGAAGAACCATAGGGAAAAGAAAATCGTCTTCTTACCATTGAAATCATTCATCTCTTTAGCCATAGAGTTGGTTTCTAACTCTCAAGTAGGTAAGGATGAGGGATGACTCTGCCCATATATATTTTAGTAATTAAAATATCACAGTAGGACTTGAACTCTTAAATGAAGACAGGATTGAAGTTAATACCTAGAAACAACATTCTGCTGAAAATTCAAAAAGCAAGGACAAGGATAAAAAACTAAGCAGTTATGCCAACTGATGACTTTGACAAAGTTTTGAGAAAAGGTAAAAGAAATAAGAATGTGAACAAGTGTTCACCCATTGCTGGGGATTTGATTTCACATCCAAAACCATCTTCTTAAAAAATGATTGGAATTTTCTGGGTCATCTTCATCAGGATTCTTTCTATTCTTTCAATGCAGCTCCAGCTGCTTTTGACATTAGTTTGGCTGACATCCACTGTTATATTCTTGTAGTGATGTAACCACATTTGGTCCTTCAAAATTTTTCCACATTCAAACTGATATGTTTTACATACAATTACATGGGCAAAATGCATATTTATTCTCTTTGGAATTGGGATAAAGATATTATGTCTGTTTCTAGAAACGACTACAGTATATTTCTCATCAAAGTCTAGTTTTTTGGTTAACGCATGGTCGAAGAAGCAATATAACCTCAGATTGAATTCTCTCTAAGCTTTTGTTTGCACTCCTCATCAGGCATAGGTAAACCCTAGTATATATAGTTACAACTTAAATATCATAACTTACACTAATCAAGGCAAGATTTATGCAATACATACACAGCAGCAACTAACCTATACCAATAAGGAGTCAAATTATAGTAAATAAAAGATTCAAGAATTGGAGTAGCTGTACAATGATCGCAGAAATAGATAATAAAAAACGATACCTCCTTGTTTACATCTGGATGATACTTAAGGGCAAGTTTTCGATAAGCCCTCTTGATTTCATCTGTAGTAGCAGATGGCGACACCCCCAAAACTTCGTACGGGGACTCCCTACCACTCGCTCTAACCTGAGCACCTCTGAAATTTCCTATCTTCTTCTTCCTGCTGTAGCCGTAGCCCCTTCTGTAACTGTGTAAAAAAGCGTCGGTTGTGCACACAAAGTGTTCAATGTTATGCCCATACCCGATTCTGCAAACAAGTGCCGAGGAAGTTGATTTTGTTGAAGGAAAAGGAAATGAGTTTAAGCGCGAGATTGATGGTGATGTCAAAGAATGGGCAAATCCATGCATCTTCTTGAATTCATGTGCGTTCGAATTCTGGATTTTGGCCAAATTCTAAGAGCTTTGTTGTTCAGCTGCGTGGAAGCTAGCGGTTGGAATTGTTTCATCACTCGCCATATTGCCAGTTTACCTTTTATTATTTCTTTTTTCAATCTATCCTTTCTTTGGTCTTTTAGAAAATTCTTGTGTCTGCCTAACCACAATGCGCGCAGCTACAGTGCCACATGCGTGGCAATATTTTGCAATATTATTATTATTATTATTATTATTATTATTATTATACTTTGCATTTCTTTTAGTGATGTATGATTTTATGTTCCTATTGGTCATATTGTAAGCTCTGGGGCAGACCAAAAGAAACGTTCTTTTGTTGGCCTTTAAATAAAAGAAGAAGCAATTTGTGGTTTTCTATACGTCTCTCTTTCTAATTTTGGGTTCCCTTTTCTTATTTATGATGTCTTCTTCTTTTCTAGGGTGAATTATGGCTACACTATTGATATTTGGCATAATTACAAAAAAGTTCTTATTTTTTTAAAAATTATAAAAAAAACCCCCCTAAATCGACAAATCAATTGTAAGATAGATGGAAAATGTAAAAAGTAAAAAATGTCCAAATAACAAAACTATTAAAAAAATAAAATAAGGTTGAAATTGGTGAAATGGCAAAAGACTGGAATTCCCATCTATGTATTATAACATATTAAAATTTTGAATTATGTTGAATAGTGTATATATATCTATATCTAAAATAATTTATTTTATAATTAAAATTTATTTAATAATATTAAATAAAAAATATATTTATTAGTTGAGTTACATATTAAACAATATTAAACTAATAAGCATGTCTAAAATAATTTATTTAAATTTAATTAAATTATTTATTAGAATAATAATCATAACTAAATTAAGATATTTAAAATAATTAAATTATTTATTCAAATATAAATATATATTAAATAATTAATAAAATTTACTTAAATTTATTAATTAATTAAAAATGCAATAAAAAAACTATATTAATTAATAGTAAATAAGTAAAATTTTTAAATACATGTATTTTAGCTAAATTATTTAGTAATTAAAAAATATAATTTTTTTTACATTTAATTAAATATCTATCAAAACAATAATCATATCTAAAGTAAAGATATTCAAAATAACTAAATTATTTATCTGAATAACAAATATATCTAAAATAATTAATGAAATGTAGTTAAATTTATTAATTAATTAAAAACACAATAAATAAAAAATTTAAAATATATTAAAAATGAATATCTTAACCAAATTATTTATTAATTAAAAAATAACTTTTTTTTGAAAAAATACACAAATCGCACCCTTTCCCCCCTCGAATCCCCCTCACCAACCCTTTTTCATGGCAATTGCAGCTGCTATTGGCAGCAGGTGGATTGGCCATGGCCGCCATGTGGCCACTACCATGCTACTGCTACCATGGCATCCATGCGGCCATGGGGAGGTGGGGTGTGTGTGTGTGTGTGTGTATATGCATATATATATCATATATATTATATATAGTGTCATATTATATATGTATATGTATATAAACTCCTTATAGTTTTCTTACAATTAACCCCTTATAGGAGAGTAATATTACTATTTAATTCTTATATAAATTCAAAATATAAAGATACAGCCCTTAAGGGTATTTTCGTCCACAAATTAGGGATAGACTTGGTCAAAATTGAGGTTTTTAAGCTGAAGGGTAATTTTGAAATTTTATGCACTATTTTTAACGGTGTTTTAACATAAGCTAACAATTAGGTTAATTTGTTGAATGATGACAAACCTCAGGGGGGTTCGTAATTTTCAAACAAGCAAGGACCTTTTCGTCATTACCCCGAACCTGGGGGATTGTAGCCATAATTCACCTTTTTTTTATTTTTTTATTCTTACATCTGTTAATGTGCAATGTCATTTTTCATTTTATTCTTGCATGTCATTAAAGTATTTTTCGTTTCTATAGACTTGAAGGGATTGCGATATTTGTTGTTGCAAAATTGTTAGGATATTTTTAATAGTTTGATTAACGGTGGCATAGAGGTCTTGCGATTTTGGTTTAGGAACATTTGAATGTGCGCTCTATATTTTCTTCTTTTAATTTCTTATTAGATTTTATGGCCATTATAAGCAGAGGTATTTTTTTTTTTTTTTTTTTTAATTCAATTGTTTTTAATTGATCGTGGTCTAGTGATACAATGAGTTGGATTTTAAATTAGGTTAGTCTTTTTAGGAAATAATAACTAGAAAGAGAAATTTACAGTAATGTATGCATTTCTCACTTTTTTTAAAAAAAATATTTTATTAGAATTCTACTCTAAAATATATATAATATATTATGATTCACGATTGCGATTGGTGAATCATTGAATATACAATTCAAAAAATTATCTCACATATAAGCCAATTTTATTTTTTTTTTCAATTCAAACAAAAGGTAGAAAAAATAAAATAAGAAAAAAAAAATCAGAAAGAACAATGTCCATTATCTAATGGATAGGACAGAGGTCTTCTAAACTTTTAGTACTAAAGTTGTTGTCTATATTTGCTACAGAGTGTACTATGTTTACTTTGAATTTGGCTTTCCAAAAAGTAATATTTTCTCATTCTTTTGTTCTACGGTCTTTGTGTATGATTCTTGTTGCTGCTTCATTAATTATTTTTGAATATTGATGATCGTGGGTTGTGATATTTTAGTTGTTGGTGTTTTATTCAACTTTTGGACATTTTTTATTCAATTTTTTAATATATTTTGACGACAACAGTGTTGTCATCATCGTACTTGTGGTGTTATGACCTTTTTGTTCTCTTCTTTCATGTTTGTTTTCATGATTTTTGGATTTTCTTTTTCCAATTTAGGCATTTCTCTTTTTTTTTTTTTTTGGGGGGGGGGGGTATTTTCATTGTCTTTAAAGTATCATTTATTACTTTTTCGTATTTTTTAGTTCTTTGTTTTTGTTAACACTTCATTAATTTGTGTTTTGCCTATATTCTTGGGGGTGTCATTTACCGTTTGATGTTCGAGCTTTATGTGTTTACGTACACTTTTAGGATTTCTCTTTTGGTTTATTCATTACATTGATAATTTTGTTTCATATTTTATATTGTTATGAAACTCTGGTGGCTTTTTATTCTCTTCCTTTATCAAATTTTATGATTTCCATATGAGGTCTTTATTTTGGAGTTTACCTTTGTTTGTGCTATGCTTCATTAGCAACATTTTGTCAATCATTTTTTTTCATATCTATGTGCTAACAGATGTTCTTGCTCATGTTATGTTACTTCTTTCTGTATCAAAATTAATCTTTATAATACATGAAAATTGATGGTTTTTCTTAATATAATATTTTAGGGATAATTTCAATTTTGGTCCCCGAAGTATGTCACTAATTCAATTTATATCCTCGTGTTTCACTAGTTTCACATTGTGTCATTAAACTTTCTTAATTTTCTTCACTGTTGTTCTATCGTCAATTCATCCGTTTTATGGTTAACAACTGAGTCACCCACTTTTCACATGACTGGAAGCCAATGTTAGAGTATTTCACAATTTGAGAATTTGTTAAGTTTGGAACAAAAATGTAAAAATAAACCTGAATTCCCAAATTAAGAAAAACCTTGGTTTTCGATTAGAATCCATTCCTTAATTAAAATCGGACAAATTGCCACTGATTTAAAGCTATTTGTACTAGGTTCTAATGTTTTTTCAAGTGAAACAAAGTGGATTCTAAGTTTCAAAGCTGTCAATGCTACAAAAGAAGTACGACTTGAATTTGGGACATCCAACTATGGTGAGTTATACTATATCACGTTCCATTTGTTGGTGTTCTAGATTATTTGTTATCACTTGTACTGTTTGCTTATAAGGTTTAAGTTTAAAAAATATATTGTTGATCTTTCTTCTTGTGGTGAGTACATGTTATCACTAGAATAGAGAAACATTTATTCTTTTCATGTTACCTTTGATTGACAACATATTTAATTATTCAAACACCCACCCAAATTGATTATTTTTCTAACTATTATGGAGAGGGCTTTGGATTACATTTTGACCTTTTTGTTCTTAAGTGTGCCACATTCTATTCTAACTATTTCCTTCTACTGTCGAGATTAAAGCGTTGAATCTTTGTTTATTTTAGATGGCTTTTCAAGAGATGAGCTTTTTCGCTTACTTTGAAATATATTTGTATGTGCATTCTGTCCTTGACATGATCATGTGATATGCTCATTTAATAACTGATTTGAAGTGCTATAAGCAAATGCCAATTTGATAATTGGATTCCATATGCTCATTTGACAATGTGCTATGTTTAGTGGGTTTAGTGGATTTAGTTGTTTGATTAAGTATTTTTTTTATATTGTTGTTGTTATGTAGATTTGTTTGGAGATGGCATTTTCTTTGTTTTTTAATAATATTATGGGGGTTCAATGAAAGTAGAACCTGTAAGATAGTATCAAGGGGGTAACATAAACTATTTTGCTAATATAGATGCGGATATTTTTGGGATGATTAAACTTAAAGAGTATGTTTAGGAGTTAGGTTATGCTAAAGAATATGTTAGGTTTTGGCATAAGTTTGGGCATAGTGTACTTGGGTAGTAGATGTCTTAAAGAAAATGTTGAGGCTTATATTATAGTAAATTATTTACCACGAGAGAAGGTAGTGGATATAGAGAACATTTTGACCAAACAGCTAGGCAGTTAGGTCGAAATGACCAAATACAACCTCAAGTAGGTGATGAAAGTATATAAAGACAACACTTTTTAGACTTAGAGAATAATGAACCAATTATTGACTTCTTATTCTAGATGATGAAATGCTAAAGGATATGACTGATTGTTGATTTTGCTTTGAAATTTGAGGTAAAATTGATAAGGAACAGAAGAAATGGAACGAAACGGAGCAAAGTGGTTGAAATGGGCTTGAGAACACACCCCGGCGCATGTTGGAAGGACGCCACGCGCTGGGGCGCAAGGCAAGGTGCACCAAGGCGTGTACATGGGCGAAAAAGGCATAAAAACACGCGTCGTGCGCCCCGGTGCGCAGTGAATAGTAACTTTACACCGGGGCTCAAGTTTTTTGTGCCCCAGCTCAAAGTTTCTGCCCATGTTCGGTTTTTTCTTGGCACAAGCAGTTTTGTGCGTGCTGGAGCGCAAGTTTTGTGCGCCCTGGCGCGCGATGCAAGCCCACGAGCCTTGGACTTCGATTTTCAACTATAAATATCAATTTTTTCTTTCGAAAAAAGTATCACGAACATAACACAAGGGCTTCTTTACTACTTTTGAGTAATTCTCTCAAGACAAAGTTTAGAACGAGGGTGTTAGGTGTTTTTGTGAGATTTTTGGGATTCAAATTTGTACTTGCACTTTGATTTGAGATCAATAAAATTCCTTTTCTTTGTTGGGTGGATTAGGCACATTACTGAACCACGTTAAATCTTGTTGTCACTTTACATCTAATTACTTTACTATTATTTCATTATTTCCGCAATAGATCCTTTTGGGTTTCAACAAATTGGTATCGGAGCAGGTTGGATCAGATATCAGAATGAAATACGAGATAGAGAAATTCGATGGGAAGAACGACTTTGGGCTGTGGAATATGAAGGTTCACGCCTTCCTGTGTCAACAAGGTTTACAGAGAGCATTAAAAGGTAGAGATTCCTTGCTGAAAATGCTAAAAGACGAGGAGAAGGACAAGTTCATGGCAAAGGCTTACGGTACTCTGGTGTTATCATTGGCGAATAACGTATTGAGAGAGGTCACCATGGAAAGTACGCCAGCGAATTTATGGAAGAAGCTGGAGAGTCTATATATGACGAAGTCCCTGACAAATCAACTGTATTTGAAATAGCGATTATATATATTGAGGATGAAGAAAGGTACATCTATCACTCAACATATCAATTTTTTCAATAAGGTGATTCTGGATCTCACTAATATAGATGACAAAATTGATGATGAGGATCAAGCCTTAACTCTCTTGTGTTCTTTGCCAAAATCTTTTGAGCACTTAGTTACTACTTTGCTGTACGGGAAAGATATGATTTCAATGGAGGATGTGAAGGCCTCATTGAATTCCAACGAGTTGAGAAAACATGTCCTGGGCAGCAACGATGGTGAAAGTGGGAAAGGATTGGTGGCAAAAGGGAGATCAAGAGAAAGGGAAAGGAGTAGAGGCCGAACGAAGTCTCGAACCAAACCTAGAAATGGTGACAAGTGTTTTAGGTGCGGTGGAAATGGGCATTGGAAGTGAAATTGTCCGGAATGAGGAAAGGCGAATGATGTAGGTGAAACTTCTAATCAGAAATGGGATGATGTCGCAGGAATTGTTGAGGATGAGTTTGATGGTGGGCTTGTTCTCAATGTTGCCGAAACTTTACTAAGCTCTAAATGGATTTTAGATAGTAGCTATTCCTACCACATGTGCCCAAGAGAAGATTGGTTTACCACATACCATAAATACGATGGTGGTAAGGTGCTTATGGGAAACGATGCTTCTTGCAGGGTTGTAAGAATTAACTCAGTTTGTATCAGAATGCATGATGGGATAGTAAGGACCCTAATAGATGTGCGTCATGTTCCAGATCTGAAGAAAAATTTGATATCGCTGGGTACTCTGGATAAGAATGGTTGTGAGTACAGAGCTCGAGATGGAGTTCTACAGGTTTCTAAAGGTGCATTACTTATCATGAAGGGAGAAAAGCGGAACGACCTTTACATATTGCAAGAAAACATAGTTTCTGGTACTGCAGCGGTTTCTTCATCAGTCAATGATACTACGAGATTATGGCATATGCGGCTTGGGCATATGAGTGAGAGGGAAATGTCAGAACTGAGCAAACGAGGTTTGCTTTGAGGAGAAAAGATTGGAGGACTGGATTTCTGCGAGCAGTGTGTGCTGGACAAGCAACACAGGGTGAAATTTGGCACTGCAGTTCACAGGACCAAAGGCACATTGGATTACATTCACTCATATCTTTGGGGACCTTCTCAGGTTCCTTCAAAGGGAGGTGCAAGGTACATGCTGACATTCATAGATGATTTCTCACGAAGAGTATGGGTGTACATGCTAAAGTATAAGGATGAGGTGTTTGTCAATTTCAAGCCATGGAAGACCTTAATTGAGAAGCAGATAGGAAATGAGATCAAGCGCTTGAGGACTGACAACGGATTGGAGTTTTGCAACAAGGAATTTCAGGAATTCTATGACAAGGAAGGAATTGTGAGGCATCGCACAATTGTACATACACCACAGCAGAATGGAGTTGCAGAATGGATGAACATGACTATCTTAGAAAGAGCTAGATGCATGCTCTTTAATGCTGGATTGTCCAAGGATTTTTGGGCAGAAGCGATTAACACTGCGTGTTATTTGGTGAATAGGTCACCATCAACTGCTTTGGACTGCAAGACACCAATGGAAGTTTGGTCCGGTTCTCCTACTGATTACTCAAATCTGAGAATATTTAGGTGTCCAGCCTATGCTCATGTCCGGGATGGGAAGCTTGAGCCAAGGGCTAGGAAGTGCATATTTCTAGGCTATGCAGATGGAGTCAAAGGTTATCATTTGTGGTGTAATGATGACAAGGGCTCCAAGATGATCATCAGCAGGGACGTGACATTTGATGAGTCTGCAATGATGAAGAAGATAAAGCAGCAGAAAAGCGGTTAACAGGGCGTTAAGGAGAATGTGGAGATTCATATTGATTCTCCACAAGTTTCAAAAGGAAAACAGAAGGTGGTAGATGAAGCTAGTGAGAGCACATTATCACCTAATCAACGGCAGAAAAATGAACCACTACAAAATTATCGCTTGGCTCACGATAGGGAGAGGATGCAAATCAAACCACCACAGCGGTATGCTTACTCAGATCTAGTAGCTTATGCTTTGAGTTCAGCTGAGGAGTTTGTAGGAGATGATCCAGTCTCATACAAAGAGGCAATTTTCAGGCCAGATTTTGACAAATGGGTTGCAGCTATAAGTGAAGAGATGGAGTCTCTACACTAGAATAGCACATGGAAGTTGGTTGATATACCCAAAGGGCAAAATATTATAGGTTGTAAATGGATCTACAAGAAGAAGGAAGGGATTCCCGGAGTTGAAGATGCTGTATACAAGGCGTGATTGGTTGCTAAGGGTTTTACTCAGAGAGAGGGAGTTGACTTTCATGAAATATTCTCCCTAGTTGTAAAACATACTTCCATTCGTGTTTTACTTGCCATGGTTGCTCTGTTTGATATGGAGTTGGAGTAGATGGATGTGAAAACAACGTTTCTGCATGGTGAGTTGGAGAAACAAATGTACATGAGTCAACCAGAAAGATTCATTGTTCCCGGGAAACAAAATCAAGCATGTCTTTTGAAGAGGTCATTATATGGCCTGAAGCAGTCTCTCAAGCAGTGGTATAAAAGGTTTGATGCTTTTATTACCAAGATAGGATATACTAGAAGCAAGTTTGATTGTTGTGTATGTTACAAAATTTGTAGTGATAGCCTTATCGTATATTTGCTGTTGTACGTTGATGATATGTTGATTGCCTCTAGAAACATATCTGAGATCAACCAATTAAAATCTCAGTTAAGTGAAGAATTTGAGATGAATGATTTGGGCGATGCAAATAAGATATTAGGCATGGAGATCATCCAGGACAGACACGTAGGATTGTTGTACTTGTCTCAATAGCTTTACATTGAGAAAGTACTTGAGCGATTTGGGATGAATAAGTCCAAGCCAGTTAGTACGCCACTTGCAGCTCATTTCAGGCTCTCATCAGTTCTATCACCGAGTACTGAGAAGGAGGTGGAGCACATGTCAAATGTGCCATATGTTAGTGCAGTAGGTAGCTTGATGTACGCCATGGTGTGCACTAGGCCAGACATTTCATATGCAGTCAGTGTTGTGAGCAAGTATATGCACAAGCTAGGAAAGACTCATTGGCAGGCTATGAAATGGATCATGAGGTACTTGAAAGGCTCTACAGACAGATGTTTGAGGTATAGTCAATCGAATTCTACTACAAGAATTATTGGCTATGTGGATACGAATTATACAGGAGATTTGGATAGTAGAAGGTCCATAACGGGCTATGTGTTTTGTGTATCAAGTTGTACGGTTAGCTGGAAGGCGACTTTGTAGTAATCAGTTGCATTGTCCACAACAAAAGCTGAGTACATGGGTTTGGCTGAAGGCGTCAAGGAAGGTATTTGGCTAAAGGGGCTGATCGATGATATGGGTATGACTTCTGAGATCACTAAGGTATTTTGTGACAGTTAGAGTGACATACACTTGTCAAAGAATCACGTATTTCATGAGAGAACAAAGCACATAGATGTGAGATATCACTTTGTTCTGGATATGGTGTCTCAAAGAGTCATGTTGGTTGACAAAGTTGGGACTAAGGATAATCCGACAGATATGTTGACTAAGGTTGTTCCAGGAATCAAATTCGAGCATTGCTTAGATTTGGTTAATGTTTGTAGACTCAGATAACGGGCCCTATTAGGGGCAGGGACAAAGAAGATGAATGGGAATTTCAAGTCAAGGTGGAGAATTGTTGATTTTGCCTTGAAATTTGAGGTAAAATTGACAAGGAACGGAAGAAATGGAATGAAACAGAGCAAAGTGGTCGAAATGGGCTTGAGAACGCACTTCGGTGCATGTTGGAAGGACGCCACGCGCTGGGGCGCAAGGCAAGGTGTGCCAAGGCATGTACATGGGCGAAAAGGCATAAAAACACACATCATGTGCGTCGGCGTGCAGTAAACAGTAACTTTGAGCTGGGGCTCAAGTTTTTTGCGCCCCAGCTCAAAGTTTCTGCCCATGTTCGGTTTTTTCTTGGCACAAGCAGTTTTGTGTGCACTGGGGTGCAAGTTTTGTGCGCCCCGGCATGCGACGCAAGCCCGCGGACCTTAGGCTTCGATTTTCAACTATAAAT
The DNA here is from genome assembly GCA_018894105.1 of Jacaranda mimosifolia. Classification (NCBI taxonomy): domain Eukaryota; kingdom Viridiplantae; phylum Streptophyta; class Magnoliopsida; order Lamiales; family Bignoniaceae; genus Jacaranda; species Jacaranda mimosifolia. The sequence continues at coordinate 13,957,535 of CM032128.1, read as the reverse complement.
ATCAATTTTTTCTTCCAAACAAAGTATCACAAACATAACACAAGGGCTTCTTTATTGCTTTTGAGTAATTCTCTCAAGACGGAGTTTAGAACGAGGGTGTTAGGTGTTTTCGTGAGATTTGTGGGATTCAAATTTGTACTTGCACTTTGATTTGAGATCAATAAAATTCCTTTTATTTGTTGGGTAGATTAGGCACATTGCTGAACCACGTTAAATCTTGTTGTCACTTTATATCGAATTACTTTACTATTATTTCATTATTTCCGCAATAGATCCTCCTGGGTTTCAACACTGATATTTCAATCCAACCTGCAGCATCTCCTTCAAAATCTACTTCTGTTTTTGATTTGATACTAAGTGTGATTATCTCACTAATAGTGATTATGACATAAAGAGGGATGGTAGGTTATTTGATAGGTATGTTGATCTAGATGTTAAGCTTGATAGAGTAGGAAAAGGCAAGGGAGTGAGTGATGATGTGTATGCTAGGATGGAGGGTGTATGGGGAAAAAGATGAGCTTGAAGATAGTGATGATTTGAGAGTATGATGGGCTCTAATGAAGATGCACTGAATCTAAAATATCCTAAGTATAATCCTAAAACTAAAAATAAGAACCCAGAATTGAAACTAGGTCTTATTTTAAGTTTAAAAGTGAGGCTAAGTTTGTAATTCAAACATATTGCCTTAGGAGAGGTATGCAGGTTCATTTTCCCAAAAAAATAATAAAAAGGATTGAGGGCTAATGCTAAGAAAGAGGGCTATAGTATGTAGATATTTCACCTTTGCAAAATGGCAAGTCTTGGCAAATAAAACCTTATAATCTTGTGTATAGCAAGTGTTCTTAGAATAACAATAACAACAGCTTTGAGTCGGGATGGATTGGGAAAACTCCCATGAAAAAATTTAAAGACAATCCTAAAATAGGAGTTAATGAGTTTAGGATTGAGCTATACACCAAATTGAAAGCAAATGTTTGTAAACAACAAGTTTACAGGGCACAACAGAAAGTAATAGAATTGATTCAAGGCAATTTGAAGATCAATTCAATAGTATTAAAGACTATTGCTTACAGTTTCTTAGGACAAATCTTGCTCCACTGTGGTTTTGAAGTTGGCTACTGGTGAGAAAGTCGGTGACCAACCTATTTTTCTAAGGTTGTACGTTGGTTCTAATGTGTACAAAGCAAGATTTAGGGCTTGTAGGAAGGTTTATAGGTGTTGATGATTGCTTTATAAAGGTCCTCAAAGTGACAAGTTGTCAACTGCTGCAGGAATAGATCCAAGCAACAATACTTTTTCAATCGCTTATGCAGTGGTGGAGAATGAAAATAAGGATTCTTGGGAGTGGTTTCTTTTTTTACTTGATGATGACATTGGTTTTGGAAATCAATATGCATAGACCTTTATGAGTAAAAAATAAAAAGGTTGATACTAGTTTCTGAGAGCTTGCTACCTGATGTAGAAAACAAGTACTTTGATTTAGTTATCTCAGCATTTTTTATGTATTTATATATTCAATCTTTATGTATCTCATTTTATTCCTATATTGTTTGTGATTTTATTTTTTATGTGTTGCGAAACAGATTCTATGTGAGATACTTGCACAACAACATGAAGGGATGGATTGACTGGGAAATAAATTAAGAGTGCACTGCGAGCATCAGCTAAAGCAGCAAGAATTGAATAGTTCAAAACAAAAATGGAGCAAATGAAAGAGCTAGATGAGAAAGCATATGATTGACTGGTGAAGAAACCTCTAATTCACTGGTCCAGGGCACATTTTAGCCTTCAATCAAAATGTGATGTTTTTCTCAATAACATGTGTAAGAGTTCCAATTCTTTTGTCTTACGTGCTAGAGATAAACTAATACTTACCATGTTGGAGACCATAAGGAACTTGATCATGACTAGAATGAAAGTGAATATGAATAGAGCAAGGGGATGAGATGGTTTTATATGTCCAAAGATAAAAAAGTTATTGGATAAAAACATGAAAGATGCTGGTGAGGGCATTCCAATGAAGTCAGATGATTGATACTATCAAATTACGGGCATGTATGACCAACATACAGTTGATGTTCTCTAGAGATCATATAGTTGTAGTAGGTGGGATTTGAGAGGCATACCGTGTAGACATGCCATCTCAGCTATGTGGTGTAGGAATGAAGAGCTAGAAACATATGTGCATGACTTGTACAAGGCTAGCACATCTTTTGGGAACATATGAGCATGTCATACTTTTGAGTTAATGGTGCATATTTATGATCTAAGGGTGATTTGCTAGACCTTTACCACCAGCATATGAAAATAAGCTTGGCAGATCAAAGAATTTGAAAAGATGGGAGCTTGATGAGCCACTAGTTTCTTCCAATCTAACAAAGCTTGGAAGAGTCCAAAAATCATCAAAATGCAACAAATGTGGAGTATTAGGCCATAATGCAAGGACTTGCAAAAAGAAAGATGCTTCAGCTTTTGCCTCACATGAAGCACAACATAAAATTCCTTTTGAGATGATCTTTGGAGACTCTCAAGCCCTTGGTGATGTTTGCAGTAATGCTCAATATTGATACTTCAAGAAAAGAAAAACTGCGTGTAAGCTTTAATTGATATTATATTTAGCTACATACACCCTTTCTTTACTATGACTAACAAACTAAAGTTTTGATTTTGTGGTTTCAGGTCAGAAAGAATTTGCCTGTCAAGCTAAAAAGGAAAACCAAACAATGTATCTGCAATAAACGTAAGTATCAATACTCTTGATTTTGTGCTTTCTGTTTTTTTTTTCATTTGTTTTATGTTTCTTTATGCATGTGTTAAATGATATATTTCACAGGTTAGTTAAACTTGAAACATGAATACTTTAGTCATTGTAAGGGATAAAATGAACTTTATTACAGTTTCTACCCTAAAAGCTATAATTGGAATTCAAAAGAAAAAGGAAAAGGATGCATCCAAACAATCTAGAGGAAGAGGGAAGAATTATGAGTGGTGATTGGTTTTGTGGTTTATAAAGAACTTGTATTTATACACTTGTTTATTTTATTGATCAAATGAAATATATGAATTTGTGTTTTGATGGTGTTGAGATTGGATTTGATGTTTTAGACTATATTCAAAGTGTTGGATTGGATTTTGAGTTTGTATTATGATGTTTGATTTGTTTTATTTTTCATTTTAGTTAACTCACTTTCACTTTAAATTTGTATTCTAAATTTATATTATAGATTGTCTTATTTTAGTTGGAGTGCCTACACTGCTATTTTTGGTATCTTAAATGGTGCACTTTTGAATCTATGTATATACATACTTTTTATTCAGTACAAGATTTAGCTGGATTGAATTTTTGGTGCCTTTCCTATTGCATTTTGGTTGGATTGTATGCATGCGTGCATGTGTATTTTTTCACTACAACAAAGTTCAGAAGATCACTGCATGTGCATTTTGGCTATATTCTGTAGATATGGGCTGAGCATTTTAGGATTGTAGGTTGTGTGGATCATATGCAAGTGTTTTTCGTATTTTTAGCTAGATTGTATGCATGTGTGTTTGCATTTTTTCTTGGAGGATGACTGCAACTAAAGCCTTTAGATTTGACTGCAGCCAAAATTCCAAAAGAACTTGACATTGCATTCTTGACTGCACACATAGATTTGGCAACACTCCTAAGGGATTTAATTGCATTCTTGACTACATTCTTGCACCAACAATTCTCTTCTTGACAATACTAATGAAAAATGAAACTTAAGTAAATGATTTGTTGCACACAAACAATAATAACAAGCACAAAAGAAAGCATTGAAACATTTGCGATAACAATTACATGAGTTGCAAATTCTTCACATTTTTCCTAATTAAATTATTGTCATTTAACACCATAAACTTGATTACTATTGTAAATAAACCCACCATAAATGTTGATAGAACTAAAACACAATTTTTTTTTTCTTTAATACATCAACTTCATTTTCCAAAAAACTTTACTCTTCATTTTCTTTAATTTTGCTCTAAATTTTTTCTCCTTTATCACGAATTCACTTAATTGCTCTTTTAATTTCTTCTTTTTTCCCCCCAATAATCCAGGCATTATTTGCTTGCACCTAGGGCATTTTAAAGTCCAATCATATGAATACTCTACAATAACCCCTAGCATGTAAAAAAAGTACAGTTAGCTTGCTAATCACTAACAGAAACTACTTGGTAAAATAAAATAAAAAATTAGGAATTACCCCATCATTTGGACATGCCCAATTCCTCATTCTAGGTTTCAAATTTGTCCAACTAGTTTTCAATGAAAGTTGTATCCCACCCACATCTATAGTAAACTTCTTCACTTTGTGTAGCTTCATCGTACAAACTGCTTGAAGAGAAGGAATATGGCATTTTTGGTTGCTGTAGAAGAAAACAAGACTGAGAATTGAAAAATGGTGGGAAAGAGAGACAGAAAGCTACTACAAATGGTGCCATAATTTTCCTCTAACTTTCTGCTACTACAATTTAACGGATGAATTCACAGCGGGATAACACTGAACAAAATTAAGAAAGTTTGGTGACATGACGTGAGACTAGTTGAAACATGGGAATGTAAATTGAATTAGTAACGTACTTGGGCGACCAAAATTGAAATTATCCCTCAGATTTTACCTCCATGTTGTACTATTAATTACCTACCAAAAAATTTCTATAATTAAAGGTTTTACGGATTTTAACTTACTAAAATTTGAATTTGACATGAATATGATATAATCAAAATATCTCACCTACTTTCAAAGTTTGGTTACAATAGTTGAAATATATAATATCATTCTTACATTTCATTGAAGATTGAAGTGATCTTAATTTTTATTCCATTTTATGTTATTAGAAAAAAATGGTTTCACTTTAATTATAAGACAAATGTATTTGTATTTCATACTTAATTAGTTTGTGCTCAAATAAGAATGATTAGTAGTAAAACAATTACAACTAATTAGCTCTTTATGAAATTGATTGAATTAAGCTAATCAACTTTGAATTAATTACTTTGGGAATAGACATCACCAAAAAACACATCACTAAAAGAGAAAAAAAGTAAGAGGTCCCAACGCTCTGTTATAAGTTCGCTTCATATAACAATATTTTGACTTGAAACTATTATTTGTATATAATTAGTATTTATTATACTTATAAAGTCGTATAATCAATACAATTAATAGCTTGCATGTGAAAATACAAGAGAAAAAGTTAAAGCTAGTCTCTTAAAATAGATAAAACCATGGTTGTCAAATATTGAGTTGCACTTTATAATTACAAAAATAACATCACCATAATTTTGTCTTCTATTTTTTTAGTATTTGTTGTGCTTTATATATAATTACTTGATTGTTATCTTTCTCATATTATTAATCTTTATGGATACTTGAAAATGGATACTATTTTTTCATTCATGTGATATAAATATGGAGTTTCGTTTTGTATTACAGACTTCTATTGTAACACCCTGAATTTTTGAAAACTAAACCCAATGTTTAGTGTTCCAAGAAAATAAAATATCAATTTGATAAATTTGGGTAAAATAATTTTTGAGCTGAATTTAAGTGAGACCCATAAATAATTGTTGACAATTGGGGGATTGAATTGCAAAGGAAAAAAAAGGCTTGATTGATCAAAATTATAAAGTTTAGGGGCCAAAGAGAGGAGCTTAAAAGCTTAAGGACTTCAAAATAAATAAAGTAGGCCTTAATTGCCCACAATTAAAGATGTCAGGGATTAATGTGTGAAAAATAAAACTCTAATGGGCTGAAATAAAATGCTGGGATGCAATTGTAAGGCAGTTACAAATTTTGGGGTAAAATTGGAATCGGCCAAAACTTGAAGGACTCGATTGAAGGCGAACAGAAATTTTTGGGGCCAAATTGAATAAGCTGTAAAATACTTTATGCATATATATACAATTGAGGATGAAAATTTATTAAATTCACAAAAAACACCCAAACCAACCCTAACTTTCGAACAACCGGAGAATGGCCGGAAAACACCAAACCAATCTCACCAAAAGTTTCCCCTCAGCTGAAGAAGCAAAACCATACCAAAAACTCCCTAAAACAATCAGTGAATCATCGAAATTTTTGACCACGGCAGAGCACCACAGTGGTGGTGGGTTGGACATTTTCGGCATCCAAAAATAGAAATTAACTGAGGGGTTTTGATGGGCTTGTTGAAAGGAGCATTTTGTTACCCTTTGATTGGATTTTCAACCGCCAGTGATGGAGTAATTAGCATGGCAAGGAGGCGGCGGCGTTAGGGTCAGACGACAACATTTGTCTTAATTCGCCAGTGAAGAGTCGATGGATGATGAAATCTATGTAGGAGTGTTGACGGGCTCGGCAAGAGGTACCTAGTGGTCAAGTTGGTTCACACACTAGCGGCAGCCGGCGGCGGCAAATGGGCAGAAGGTCTAGAACTCAATTTCAAACTCAGTGGGACTAGTTTCGGCTATGATTTGGACTTCTGATCATTGAATTTAGGTAAAATTTGAATTTTATCGATTAATTTAACTTTTGTTTGAAAAGCTGAATATATTTTGGTCAAACGGGATTTCTATCTAGGTAGATTTAAATCCAATTATCGAATCTTTGATTATGAATCTGATTAATTTAATCAAAGAATTAAGGAATTGAAAGCATAAATAGAAAGTTAAACCTGAAATTATACCTGATAGCGTTTAGGAAATCGATTAAGTAGGATTAAGAAAACCTAAAAATCCCAAGCCATCCTTATGACACTGATTAGGAGTAGTTCTCTTATACTGTGCTTCAACTGGATTTAGGTGAAGAGGACGTGACAGATAAAAGAGCATAAAGGAGTATCGCTGATTAGGAGTTACCAGATGAGATTGAATTTGCTTTCTTTACTAGGAAAAGAACATATATAATTGTTATTATACACTTGTTGTTTGATCCTTTACCAAATTTAGGTGACAATGTAATTTAGTTCCCCTCCAACTTTGTATTCCCTCCAAAGTTTGCTAGAGATTAAAAGCTAACAATTGTTTTTGTTATTAGTTCCAAATAACAATTTAATTTAATTTCTTCCAAAAATTTGATTCCCTTCAAAATGAATTCCGTTCATTTTTTTTATTCCCCCTAAATTTTAGCTCTTCCTTCCATTTTTTTGTATAAATAATTTATACCAAACTTAATTTCTTTTATATTGGATTATAAGATGAATTAAAGAAAATAAAAGTATATTAGTTGATAAGGGAGAGTTTGCATTAGCTTCAATGGGCTCAGGGCACGCTAGCCTTTTCCCTATGCAATCTCCCTATGATCATTCTCAATATCGACCATCCTAAGGTTGATCTTGCATTCAAATTGGTCGGCTTCAAGCCACACAATCTAAAGCCTTCTATTAAGCAACCATTGTATGATCAATGTCTCATATAAAAAATCAAAGGCTTGAACTCTAGGAGATTTGTCCATTTATTGACTGGCCCAAACCATCAGGTCAACACGTCTGCATGATCTCCTATAGCATTTGGCCCAATCAAGCTCAACTATTTAGTTCCCTGTGACAACGAGGTTGGGACTCTATTACCATCAATCAAGTGAAATCGAGTCTACGCTAGGCAATCGCATTAAATATAATGCCAAGACAACATCAATCGCATTAGTTCAATTGTCATTTCGACATTCTACTTTTAGGCTGTTGTCTTGTCCTATAAATACTCATTTATAAATTTGGGCAAATCACATAATTAGCCTCTAAAGTTTTACTCTCGAATCACTTTAGTTCCCAATCTTCAAAAGTTCAACTTTTGGTCCCTAATATTAATATATTATTTCATTTAGTCCTCAAAATCATTATTCGATGGTATTTGATAGGAAAATTGACTAATTTTGACCTTATTAAGGGCAAAATTATCAATTTAAGGTTTTATGTTCCACTTTAGTCCTTATGTCAATTTTTCTTTTCTTTTTTTAAGGAAAATTTGCATTTTACCCCCTACGAAAATGGAAAAGGACAAGAAAAAACCTTATGAAAAAAATAGGCAAAAAACCTTCTTGTGTTTTGAAGTTTACGCAAACCGCTTCCTGCTCATGACTTGCTTCCATTTAATTCTAATTTTAATATATAAAGACTATATTACTCTTAATTACTTCATATATCTTCAATTTAATTTATTTTTTTAAGTATATTTTCGTATATCTTCTTTCATCCCCTTTAAATTTAAAAACTAGTTTTAGTTTTTGTATTTTTATTTCTGTATTATATTCTATTTTTTCATTTTTGTATATATATATATATGCATTATATATATTATATACATATATTTATCAATATATAATATATACATTTAACATAAAATATATACATAAATATACTATATTTTTGTATATATATTATATATTTATAAATATGTGTATAATATATATTTATATATAATGTATAAAAAATAAAAAATGTAGAATAATTTAGAGAAATGAAAATACAAAAATTAAACCTATGGTCACTAATTAGTGACCGACCATTTTGAGGTCACTAATCAGTCATAATTTTATTATTTTTTTATTTTATTTTGTTTATGTATCCAAAATTCCTTCAAAAAAATTATATAGATTCTAGAATTCGAACTTGGGTTTTGGGTGTAAAACAAGAGACCCAGCACCAACTAACCATCAAGGGAACAATGTTACATTTTCTAATAATATTTTTATAGACAAATAAATTGCTTTTCTTCAAATTTACCCCTAGGGCTTTAGTACATTTCACATTTTCCTCTCATTTTTCTTCCCGCTCACTCACCACCCGTCACTTGCTTACCATTCACCGTTCACCTGTGTTGCTTGCTCACTCATCTACCACTAACCACTGGACACCTCTGTTGCTTGCTCATTCACCATCACTTGCTCACCACCACTGCTCACTCGCTCACTGTTCACCAACCACATTTCACATTTTCCTCTAGTTTTTCTTCCTACTTACTCACCTCACTCGTCGTTCGCTCACTCATTGTTGTTACTTGGTCACTCACCGATCACCGACCAACACCGTCGCTCACTCACTGTTCACCAACCATGTTGCTACTTGCTCACTCACTAGCCACAACCAAACTATTTTTGACATAATCTTAAAAGTGTTTAACATAAACTTTCCCTTTTGGCTTATAATTAGGGATAGCAAATTAGAAATTATGCAATTTCTATTTGAGGTTGTTTTTGGGCATTTAACCTATGGTGCATGATGTTCTCTATGTATACTGAAGGTAGTACTCGACTCCTTATTTTGAGGACACTTTGCTACAGTAAGGGGAAGGAATTGCGACTTTTGCTTGTTAGTTTGTACCATAGTTCTCAATGCTTGCTTAGGCTTGCAAATCCTCTTAAAAGGGGATCAATAAGGTTTATATGGATACTAGTTATTTTTAGATCTCTGACAATGCTTGCTAATGCTAATCCTTTATTATGCCATAAAACTTTGATAATGTGCACTTCTCCAGAAAAGGTTGATGTTTCTAGGAAACATGTAGTTGATAAGCCTTTGAAAGCAAGTAGGAGTCCTGATCAGAAAGTTGTTTTTGGTATTACATCAGAGGTTGATTATCTTTGGGATGGTATTTTTCAGTTGAATATATCATCCTTGGTCACTGTCTGTGGTTTACTTCAAAGGTCTGTGTCTTTTTGGGTTGAAAATATTGAATATGTGCCTTGTCCCTGTATGCATTTCATATACACTACCATATACATGTTGCATAATGAACTAGTTGAAATAACCTGAAACACAATTCTTCATATGAAAGTAAGTTACTATCTTAGTTGCAGTAGTTATCAAATCAGAGCAATTATCTTAATTAGTTGCTATAGTTGTTAAAGTAGTAACTTTCTTAGTGAGTTTTCATCTCAGGTGACTATTATTCTCAAATGTACATAACAACATGATTACTTTTTCCTAATATGTTTAATTTCTGTTGACTATGGTGAGAAGGCATCTACAAATGAGTAGGTCCCCTCTCTTGAAATCAAGGGTAGAGTTGGACTCGATGCATTTGAAAATTTTCTTCAAGAACTCCCCATGTCTCGAACATGTACAGTTATGGTATATCAAGGGCTCCTCATTTTCTCAGTAACTAATTTTTGTATCCTCCTTTATAGGACACTGGCTTTTTGTCTACAAATAAGGCAATCTTTCTGCCTATTATCTCTATTTAGTGGCATTAATCTTAGTCTAGTAGTAATGTGGATGTACAATATAAGTTCTGATAGTAAATTTGCAGGAAGATTAATTTTGTTAGATGCTTTTGCTTCAGTAGATATAAGTCCTATATTTCTCATGAATTTCTTTATATTCTGTCATTTACCCAAAGATCAAACAAGAATCTTATTTGAGTTTGTTCCTTATCACTTTTCAATAAAAATCGATCAAGGGCATATAAATTGACCCAAACAAAACTTTACAGGAAAAGAGTATTTAAATAAAATACCTTGTAATAGAATTTATCATCACAAATCATAGTAGATATATATGGTGGGTGTTCTTGGTGGTGTGGCAGAAGCTAATTATTGGATGACTTGAATCATAGCAGATTATAAACCCCAGTAGAATATAGAATGAATACATTAATTTTCTTACACAACGCTTTTTTGATTGGTCCAGTGGTTGTCAGGCTATCGTAAATGTGCTTTGTGGGAAGAATCTTGTTTTGGGGCAAGCAAATGTTGGATTCTCTATGATTAAAAAATAAATAAAAGACTAAATGGCATGAATAAAAAACACTTAGGGCTTAATAAAAATTAAAGACTAAAAGTCACAATGGTATCTCGATTATGTGATTTGATTAAATTTAAACTTTGTGTTATGCCATAATTGCATAATTTTCACATCCAAAATACAATCTTCATAGTTTAGCCACATTAATCAATCTAGTCTCTCTGTATCTGTAGGTTCTCCAGTTTGCTTTGAAGGATAGATCATATGAGAATCAGCTTTCCGACTTTTTTGAGGTGACCTTCAAATCTTTCTGCTCAACTTAGTTTCCTTTGGGTATGCCTACTATGATTTCTACTTTTTGATATCAAAACACTAATACAATTATTTGCTCAAAAATATTTTTTTATTTTGTTGTCCATTGTACATGTGTGTGAATTAGGAGTGGCATTGGGTTAGATTGAGTTTGATGTAATTGAAGGAGTATCTCATAAAACATTCAAATGAATTTCGACTCACTTATTGTTGTCTAGTTGATCAGGTAGTCTATAACAATTAAAACTTGTGAGCTTTTATTATAGCTTAACTGTGAGCTAAACTGTCCACTACTTTGCTTACGTGGGTCATTCATCCAATTTATGACCAAACCTTCTACTTGACTTTAGAATATAAAATTAAGCTAAAGGAGAAATTTGGTAACAAATAGTATTCTACTAGACATTGTATTCCAGATGTGATCATTTCTCTCTATTACTGAAGCAACTATTTATTATTTTAGGTATAAAACCGTAGACATTTGAACATAAACTTCGGAAAGCAATTTTCATTCCTACAAGGTGTTACACCAAGTGAGGAATCTAAAGGTAAATCTTAAAGATCCACAACTTTAAACATAATTGATGGACTAATATATGATTTATCAAGCTGTTGGTAATAATCAATTTGTTTAAAGTATTTGTTTAATAATGTATTTGTTGTTGTTTAATAATATACTGCTAGCTATCATTATAATTATTAGGGTATATATGTCTGTTAATGGCCACCATTTCAGCATCACGATTCAAATGGGGATGCAATAGTATTAGCAAATGATGACATTGAGTTGAACTATTTAACTAGAGAAGATATTGAACCTGATGTTATAGATGAAGACATTCTGAATGGCCTTTGAGTGTGGGTATGATGTCGAATATGATTTACATGATGAAGAAGATGAAACATTGAATCAATATTTTGATGAAGATAAAGACGATATTCATATTTCCAAATGAAAAGTAAGCTACAAAAACAACCATTTAATTTAACATAACATAGGTTCAAGTGTTATTCATTCAATAGAATAATTTACATAAGTATTTGTCAACATAGTTGCATTCATTTCTATTGTTTGACTTTTATGCAATATAAAATATACTTCTTTTGTTCATTTTCATTCTAACTTCAGTCTTAGTCGTGTTATATATTTGTTGTCAAATGCTATTAATTGTCATGTCTTTCATGTTATATACTTGTTGTAAAATGCTATAAATTGCACATCTTACTTTATTGAAACCCATTTCATAATGTACAATAAATTTATTCAATTAATAAGGTAAATAAGTTACCTTGTATAAGAATAAATGCATTGAAAGTATATAATATTTCTTAATAGTAAGGTGCAAGCATTTGAAATTATACATCATTCTCAATATTAGTATTATCTGGCAATTATATTACGAAATAACATTGGATAGCTGGAGCGAAAATCTAATGGAGTTTTATAATTTTCGGGTATAATTTTATTGTTGAAATTCTTAAACTCCAAATTTATATCTTACTGAATTTCAAATTCAATAAAATATTAGTCTTGCATTCCTACATTTTCAATTTTGTTTGAATACTTTTGCTGAAATGTTTATCTCATTCTAGTTATTTTCTTTGATGTTATTATTGAAATGATTAATTTATTTTGGTCCTTTTTTTTGTAGTGAAAATGCCGCCTAAGGGAGTTTTGTTGCATCGTCCAATAACTAGGAATGCTCCATCAAAGATGAATGAAAGCACTCAAAATCATTCAACTACAAAAATTTCTAATTCCACACCTCAGCGAAAATCTCCACGTGGGACAAGAAATCAACTTTCAACTTCTGATGTGCCTACAACTAAAAGTACCACCAGTACAAGAAGGAAGTTGTTTCCTCTACCTTCAAAGTCTATAACAGTTGTAGATCATTCCACATCTCCACCTATGACTACAAGTTAGGCTCCTCTATCTAGAAACCAACAAAAATCTTCTCTAATTGCCGTTCAGACTAAGGCTATAGCTACACACCACCAAGTAACCCCATGTGTTACTAGGAGTGCTGTAGCTAATCAACAGGAATCTCCAGTTGCTTCAAATCCTCATGGCATGCAATCACCATCAATAGATGCACCATTGATTTCTCCATCATCAAGTACTCAACCACAAGAAGGGACTCGGTCTTTAGGAACTCTACTCCCTGAAGAGGGTATTAGAGAGATTAGAACTACAGATCCAACTCCAATCATAGGTTAATAAATCTACATGAAATTAACTTTTCTAATTCATATAATTTATAATTGTTTCTACTATTTTTTTTATCTGTACATTAGCAAATAAAAAATAGGTCCCACCAAAAAAAGAGGTCATAATGCAAGCACATGCAAGGAATAAAGAAAGAAATTGCAAAAAATGTAAGTGTTAGTACCTTTAATATGTTATGTGCATTCTTTCAATGCGTTCACTTAAGTCTTCTTGTTTATGATTTTATCAGGGGGAGGGGCGCAAAGTGTTGGAAATTGAATTTCTTAAGGGCTTAAAGAGGCCGGTCAAGTATGCTTCCCATTTGTCTAATGGGATTGGTATTATTGTTCAGCATAGTCCTCAACTTCATTCGAAAACATCATGGAAAAAAGTTCTAGAAAATAATAAATTGCTTGTGTATGCTGGACTAGATGTAAGTTCATTACCTATTTGATAAAGTTTTAAGTTTTCCATTTATTATATGCACATGGATATTCATTATCTTAATGATTGACTCTGTGTCTAATTTACTATATTCCTAGCAATGATTTTCAATCAAAGAATGACAGACCGATATTGTAGTCACAATGTATGTACACGACATGTTTGCTAAGAGATACAAGCATTCTAAGGGAAGATTGAGTGCGATATACAGGAAATGGTTCAAAGTGGTGTGGATCCAAGAAGTAAGGTGCCTTTTGATTAGATTCTACAAGATAAATGGTTGGGATTATGTGATGTCTTTGGAGATACTAAGTTTCAGGTATTTGGTTACATAATAACTAATGTTGGCAATATTGGTATTTTTATTTGTTGCATGTCGATGAAGAACAATTACCTTTTCTTTTTAGCTGCTTAGTTTTTGTTCTTTTTCTTTTATTGGATGTTGATGTATTTCATTTTTACAAGTAGATGAGATAAATGCTTGAATTCTAAATGTTTGTTTGGTTTTGGTAGTTATTTGATGTACTTTTTTGTTGAAAATTTTTGTTATTTTTCTTTTGTTAGATGCTGGTGTATTTCATTTTTTGTAAGTAGATAGGGTAGATGTTAGTTTGGTTTTGTTGGTTATTTAATGTAATTATTTGTTGTAGAATTTTTATTATTTTTCTTTAATTGGATGCTAATGCATTTTATTTTTGTAAGTAAATGGGACAATGTTGGGATTCTAAATGTTAGATTAATTTTGTTGGTTATTTTATATAATTATTTGTTGCATGTAATTAAGACCAATTGAAGCTCTATTTCAGCATGAGAGTAATCTTAGTTTCAGCTTGAAACTAGGCTCAAAATCTATCCAGATTCACCTCAATTTCAAGGTGAAATTGACCTTAAACTAGTCAAATTTTCAGCTCAACTTCAAGCTAAAATGGAGGGCAATTTTGAGTCGAAACTAACTTAAATGTGGTCAATTTCAGCTTGAAATTGAGATTCAGTTTTCAATTTCAAGCTGAAATTTGCTATGTTTAGGCTTTAAGTTGAGGCACACTTTAAAATATATCAAGTTGAAATTGACATAAGTTTGTTTTTTTATATCTTCATGTAATTATATGTAAATGTAGGAAAGGTCGAAAATCAATGCAGGAAACACAACACATATGCCATACTCTCATACATCTGATTCTAAATTATTCATTGTACAATTAATGAAAATGGTAATATAACATTTTAACTTTCTTTTATTTATATTTTCTCTTGTCATTATATAAGGTTCTATACTAATACTTCTACTAATAATTACAAAGGAAAATCAAAGTGCAGTAGATAATTTTGGAATCACTCATATGAAGAAAGGTAGCAGAGAGTATGTGAATGCTACAGTTGCAAACAAGCATGTGAGTTTATGTTCTATAATAAAATGTCCCCTATATTTAAGTATGTGCTTATATATATTTACACTTGTGACAGAATGGAATGAAACAGGATGAGGCATGAAGTATTAGAAGAAGGACTCGAGAAAGTTTCTAAAATGGACATTATTAAGGAGTCATTGGGCACACGGACAAATATGAGAGAGGCATGGGCCATGGAGTTATGCCATCTAAAGGCAGCAAGAAGATGAGACTTCAAGGTACACAACTTGAAGCAGTAAAGGAGAAATTGAGCAAAGCTGAAAATGACTTTCAAGGTGCAATGGATCTCATCAATACTCAACAAGAAATGATTCAACTCCAACAAAAGCAATGCCAAAAGCAAGCTGTAGAAATAGCAAGCCTTAAAGACGGTTAGACCGAGCTGAAGTAACTCTTGGTGGCGTTGCAAGACAAACCCACTTGAAGGTAAGTATGTCCTTATGATATAATATGATTTTACTTGAATTTTGCGTATATGGAGTTTTGTAATATATGATAATCAAAATTAAGAATAACATAGTTATAAACATTGAGGCCTTATATTGTTATTTTATTTGATTGTTTGTCACTTGTCTGTATAGAATGATTAGCTGAGTTGAATTAAGTTACAATAATTATAATTTTCAGAATTTTACCATGCTTTATTTCAACATGTGAGTTCATATCTTACACATGTATATGTTCAATCTTTTCATATATGTAAATAATTGGGAGAACTTTTAGTTTGGAGATTATTATGGGCTTTTCCATTTAAAGTCATGCTATTAGAAAAAAAATATGATATGATGCATACTGTTTAAACTCATTTGGTAATATAGCCAATGAATTAAATGAAATGTATTTTTATATTCAACATTATCTTCTATAATATTTTGTGTAGTTTATGTTGGATAACAGATGGTATCACACAAATATTTTATTACAACTTTCTCCCATGAATTGTGCTATTATTTTGTGAAGCTTTTTTGATGTTATATTAAACCTTTGTTTTTCCTATGTACTAGATCTATCCAATCTAAGAAAAAATAGATATGTAGTGAATGGTTGAACATATGTAATATCCAATTTGATGTTCTTCATTTTCATAGTGTGTCGTGAAATCATTTTTTGCAGATTGTTGGAAGTAGTCCTCTTTCTGATGAAGTTGACGAGAATTAAGGAACATGTTTTGGAGATCTCTTTTGTTACTTGAGCATAATACTTCTTGAAAACTTAACACTTTTGTTTGATTGATATACCCATTTGTTTATCATGGCTTTGGTTGGTAGTTTGAATTGGGGATTAATCTTTTGAAATTATACTTATGTCTATGGATAAATGAATATGGTTAGTGTTATGTCTATGGATAGATGAATGCGCTTATTCTTTTGTTTATTCAAGGAATGACTGTGAATTATTTATATTTAGGATATTGGTATACTTCAAATTTGAATTTCTTCTGCAATTTCATATCCAAATTGAGCTATTGAAAAAGAAGAAGAAAAAAAACACTTTTTGTAACAAAATTATATTGTTACAAAAACAATTGATTGGTAACGAAATTTGTTTGTCATTTTTCTTAATCGTAACAAACTAATTTGATGTATCCGTTAACAAATTATTTTACTTATCTGTAATGAATTAATTTCTAATTCGTACCAAATAATTAGTCATTCTTAATCAAGAAATCAATTATTTGTAACCAATGCATTGCTTATTTGTAACAAAATATTATAATCTTGTAAGTCATAGGTAACGAAACATTTAGTTGCATATACTAATTATAGCAAAACTCTCAATATCTTTTGTAGTAAAATTGTTAGTTATGTATTCTATTAGTAATGAGAAGCTCACATTCAAATTAAAATATTATTTAACTAGTTGTAAGCAAATATTTTGTTACAAAAATAATTTGTAATGATTCCAAATTAAATAAATAATATTATTATAATATGCATTGGTAATGAAAAATAAAACACGACAAAACTGTCAATATTTTGGTAACTAAGTATTTCGTTACGCTATAGAAATCTATTGTAACTAACATTGTTTTGTTACTAATACCAAACTTTTGGTGATGATAAATTTTGTCACCATAAGGTCATTATTTGTAGCGAACCAAAGTGTTCGTTACAAATACTTTAGCGATGGGCTTTACCACACGAAACTTCAGTAACGAAACAATCGTTACCAATATGATAAGGTAATGAATTTTAACGTTAACGTAATGAAATGCATTGTTACTAAAAGTATAATTTATTGTAGTTAACTTTAATTTTATTTTTATATAGAAACTGGTCAAGGATGCGGTAGTGATAGATAGTTAATATATTTTTACTTTTATAGTTCATTGAAATGAATTAACAAAATATTAATAGAAGGTCACCAATCTCATAAATAAGTAAATTTAGATTGAATTCTATTCCACAGGTTTACAATATTTTATGTCAAATTTGCTAGACTTTGAGTTAACTTTGCTTTGAGACTCATGCTTAAATTGATATTATCAGTTTTTATTCTTAAGAATTGAGCTTTTCGTAGTAAGTTTTTCAAGTACCATAAATTTGGTTTAAAAATAAGTACAAGCTCCAAGTTAAATTTCATATAACACAAATTTATTTTTCTAGTTTCTACGGTGATAAAATAAATCTAATTTACAAAAAAATATAATTCTTAAAATAATTCAAAACTTATTATTATATTGTTAAGTATTGAAATACATAAATTTATTTAAAATTAAATAGCATATACGTGTAATATATTGTTTTAAATTGATACAAACATTGAATCAATAGTTAAAAATTTATGTTTTAAACAAGTTCAACAAAAATTTTAAGTTTTTGAAAAAAATTGAAAGTAAGATGGACTTTGTAGTAGATATTTGAAAAACTTAAACTCAACCCCAAACAACTTGATACTAAAAAAATATCATCCTAGTATGTTTACGTCAAATCTCTACTATACTCGACCCTATTGGTCGACACATATAAGTCAGAGATTGAGAGTGGTATCCTAATACCTAATTTTAGGCCTCAACTCAAGATTAAATGCTATGTACTTATTAGGCCACCTTTTTTGCTAGTGCAGGCCAAGGTTGAGACCAATGCGCTCGAGCTATCGAGCTTAGCCATATATATAAATCAAAATAATCATAGTTATATTGTTTTAATTCTTTCACTAGAATTCGGTTTAGTTTTGATATAGTTTGATCCGAGCATGATATAAGTTTGAGTCCCGTTCTTATAAAGAAAAGTTGGTATAGTTCAGTTTGGAACTAATAAAAAAATTCAATAGTATTGGAATCTTTTGTAGAAAATGGTGACACATTAATTAGTAAATTAACGCATCAAATGGTGAAAAAATCATTACATGCCCTCAAATCAAGATAAATTTTCATATCCAAAAATCAAATGAAATTATGTATTAAGTCCTAAACATCTATTCCATTTTAACTTTTCACTACAAAAATTCCCACTATTCATTTTTACCCAATTTTTTGAATGAATTATATTTACCCTTGAACTTATTAGTTAAGAATTTTTTTATTTATTAATATTCAATTGTAAAAATTCTTTTCTTTTAAATTTATTCATTTCTATAGTAAAAAAAGTTTACAAAACTTAATTTATGAACTTTGAAAAAGTTTAAGCTTCTTGTTTAGTTCGTTCAATGTTGGAAAATAAGTATTTATGTATCTAAGAAATCTAACAATTATTTTTCTCTAAATATTTGAATTATTGAAATTAAAACATCTTTGACAAGAATCAACTTAAACTACCTAAAAAAATTTCTATTAAAAAGTTCAATACGTTAAATTTATTAATTTGAGAAATTAAGAGTAATTTAGTGAAAAAAGACTAAAACTAATTTTTGTTATTATTATCCAAATATTTCATTAAAAATTCAGAAAATTTTTAAAAGAATTTTTAAAATTATGAAAACTTTGTCAATATGCATAAAAAAGATATGAGAGAGAAAATGAAAGTTAATGTAACCAATTTGTGGTGGTAATTCAATTTGCTTTCCACCAAAATTAATAAAAAATTGAGAAGCACAAAATTCTAAGAGAGAAAGCCTCGTGGATAAATTTCATTTTTGCGATATTTTAGTTTGCAAACTCTTTTGTTTCTATCATTTACAACATAAAGTTTGCATCTCTATTAGAAAAGCTCCCTCTAATTTTTGAGTCATGAATCTCTCTCTCAAAATTCAATTTTCTTTGAATGTTAACCTTTGAGTCTTTTTATGGGGGGGGGGGGGGGGGGGGATGTTTAATTAATTTTTCTTTGAATCTTTACCCTCAATTCAATTGCCATTCAAAATTCATAGTGTGTAATGGAACTAGATGGAAGGGATCATGAAATGATAACCATTTATAATGATATTATGCACATGGATTAAACATAAATGGGGTCTTCATGCATTTGTTGTTTCTTGGCTTGTTCTTTCCTCATCCCATAATTTTCTTCTTATTAGTCAAGTTTAGAAGGCTTTAATTTTCCACCTTTATCTGGGGGGAATATTCTACAGGGTCTCCCTATTGAATTAATGAGAAGTTCTTGTTGCCAATTGAATGCTTAGGATTCACATTTTTGGTATGATCTGCTTCTAGAATTGCGTGTTTACCTTTTGTAGTTAGAAAGGTTACCCCTAACTCTATTGCATCGGTGCCATCCAACCTGCAAAATACATTGACTTGCTATGATATTTTTTACTTGGTTAAAAACAAAATGTAGTAAAATAG
Source organism: Jacaranda mimosifolia (assembly GCA_018894105.1). NCBI lineage: Eukaryota > Viridiplantae > Streptophyta > Magnoliopsida > Lamiales > Bignoniaceae > Jacaranda > Jacaranda mimosifolia. The sequence continues at coordinate 13,937,755 of CM032128.1, read as the reverse complement.
AACTATATGTGTCAAAGAATGGACATTGGGCCTAACTCACCCCAAAAGTTAGCTTAAGAGGTGACGATTGTCCAAGGCCATATATAAAGACTATTATTTATTTATTCCATCATTTTTGGGACATTAACAATATGTTAATGTTTTTGTAAGTTCTTAAAATGTGTGGTAAAATTGATCTTATATATACTAAATATAGAGGAAAATAAAATAGTTAGAGCTTGTATTACAATTCCTACTGATGGCTATGTCCTTGATTTTATCTCTATGTTCACTCTAAGTTTTCATAGGAACAGAGGGAATAATGTCTTCTTCACTTTGGGATGCCTATGAAACTTTTGCACCTTATCAAACACTCAAAAGCTACAACTGTTCCAACTTTCTTGCAGCATTTTCTTGGATTAGATTCCATTGTTGTTAAATATAGTTGTTTATGGTTATATACTAAAAAAATGTGGTTGTCACATCTACTAGTTTTTTTCTTTATTTTTTTTATTTTTTAATAACAGTCAACTACAGAATGACCTAGAGATGAGTCCACTGGTGTCTAGGGGAGAATGAAATGTTTATAAACTCTTTAAAGATCTTTGCTTGTAGGCACATACCAACCTACTTGATTTCCTCATCTTTCTTCCTTTTAAGTTTATGAAGTGTTGCCTTCTCCTAGTTGTGATCCTTTAGTAATTACTTAAGTTAAATCATATTATTGGTTAATAAGTTTCTCCATGTCATTAAGTTTCTCTTTGGTATTTAGAACTTTAGCTATGTAGTCAAAAACTTAATTATGTTAAATAATATATTGAGTATATAATTCAACCTCATCCTCTTCTACTACACTTTTAGCATGTATGCAAAGGGTAAAAACCTTAATTTGGGCAAAGGCTAGTTTAGAGGCCGAAACAAGCCTCTGTGCAGAGGTTGGCATAGAGGTTGAAACCAGCCTCCATGCATAGACTCAAGCCAATTAATGAGAAAAGACCCCATAGCTGCCCTCCCCCTCCCCCCGGCGCATTCCTATGTTGAGATCGGGGGTTAATTTTTTAAAATAACTGTACTGCCTTTTATAAGGAGCTAATGTTGCCAAATGATTCATAAATGTATAAAAACTAATCATTTTTTATGTTCCAAAGCTAATATTTCTTGTTTAAGACTTCTTTACAATTACTGTGACACTATTTTTCTGAATGAATTTTCAAAGGAACCAGTATACGTATTTCCTATCCAAATAAATGTTATTAGATATGTTTTAGGTTGTTTGTTGTGCTAAAAATAAGTAATACCACTGCCATTGTTTTTTTTTTTCCTATCTCGCCTTTATATGCTATGTCTGGACCATAGATTTTGGAGAGGAAAAAAGAAAAGGAAAAGGAAAAGTACCAAAAGATAAAGCATAAAGTTACTATTATTTGAAGTGAGAAAAACATTTCCCTTATTGCTTCCTCACTAAAATAAAAGGACCAACAATGGCCTTGTTGAGTAATAAAAGATGTGGCTTGATCTATTGGTTGTATGGTTTCTTTCTTGGGGGTGGTTCTATTTTATCTCAATTCATTGTCAAAAACTTTATCTGGAGATGTAGAATAGTTTAATAGTTTATGCTACACCTATTAGCAAAAAAGTTAACTAATAGTTTGTGCTGCAACCATTTGGCTACATCTTTAATGCAAATATGTCAAAACATAAAAAAAAGAGAATAGAAAAATGAGGATCTTTGTATTCATTTTCTTGTTTTATATCAGAGGAAACAGAGTGGATAAGTTGTTTATCTACACTAAATTTTAAAAGTACATGCTTATGATATGTAGCTTTAAAAAATTAAGTTTCTAATCATAGCGCTTCTTGTGGTATTACTTGGTATATTCATTTATGTGATATTAATGATCCTTATATAGAGGCTTGTTTGTCCTATTATTGTTTTTTGTTAAGGTAGAGTACATTATATTTTATGTTATGCTAAGAAGAACAAAAAAAAAAAAAAATTCTTTGCTTTGTTCTTATCTTGGCTCAATATATTTTAGATTGATTTTTTATGCTACTCCACATGTTTCCACAATGACTTTTGCTTCTCTCTCTCTCTCTCTCTATATATATATATATATGCATACAATACAAACTACATATATCCATACAATTTGAGTATATATCTAGGTCATTTGCACATAAGTAGAGATTTTGTTAAGATTGATGTTTCATGGTCTTTCTCTCTATTGTTATCAATTTCTCAACTGAACATTCTAATTTCAAGGGGAAAGTGGCTTGTCCAATTAGGTCTTAGATATATTGATTAATGCATTGAAGTTGACTTTTTTGTATAGTACTAAACTCACGAATCATCATTAAAATTATTAACTTGCCTATCTTTTAACATGCCAGATTATTGTAATATAGGTACTAGTCAGTGTGTCCTTAGTTAGATAAATTGGTTCTTGATGAAGATGATGCAACTGTTGCTACTACATACATTGTTGTACTTTTCGAACATTATGTTATGTTCCATGACCAAGTAGATGGATCGGTCGTGAGAATAACTCAACCAATAATTATACCCATGGTAATATTGTTTATGATGTTCAACATCCCTACAAGTATGGAGCTTGCCATTGTCATCATTTTCTTTTTCTTTTTGGGTTTTTCTTATGCAATCTAAAAGTTGGCAGATAGTTTCTTCCTCTTAGCAAACATTTTTGTGTATTTTCTTTGAAGAGCAAATGTTGTTCTAAAGAGAGAGCTTCAAAACTCCTGCATTCAAACATCCAATCATTCTTGCACTAACTTGGAATTTGACATATTTAGCTTTGGATTTGAGTGAGCTTCTACTTCAAATTATTTAGCCTACAACATATTATAAATACTGATCATCTTATATAAATTAATGATCATTCACTATAGTTTGTAAGATCACTAAGTATTTTTAGCATTCATGTAACATTGCTTCTTGTAAATATTTTCTTTAGTGATCATATGATGTTAGTTGTTTCAACAACCGAATTAGTTGGTTGTTGACGATCAATTTTAAATGACTTATAGCAATCATTCAATATTTTGTTGCTAAATTCGTCATAGATAATGTTTATATATAGCAACCATAAAAGTTCTCATTGAAAAAATCGACTTCGGTTGCTATATTACTAGTTAAGATTTGTCAAATTATAGCTACCATTTATAGCCATCACATATTAATTGGTTGCAAAAACATTGACGTAACATGACTATTATGACCAAATTACTTTTGGCTGCAAAATTTGTATGTTAATGATTACTTTTTCATCGTTGCAGAGGATTTGGCTGCTAAAAACCAAATTTTCTTGTAGTGAATTGATGCCTTGAAAAATTATGACTTCAATCCTAATATTCTTAACCTCCTATTACAAGCTCTATAAAATAATCATTATTTCAAAATTTTCAAACATTTGCAATCCCAGAATAATTTAAAAAATTATAAAATTATGTTGCTTTCTTAACCAAGGTTAAATTAGAAAATGCACAATCTTCCAATGAAACAACAAGTAGCAGTTATATAAGATGAACCAAAGGGTGATCCTAAAGACATGGCTTGTGATATTAAGGTTTGTGGCATAGATAATAAGCCACATTTTCTTCTCTATCATTATGGCTGCTACAATCTATTATAGTATTCGTTGTTGTTCCCACATGGCAAATTTGGGTGGCATGTAAGAACTGAATGAATTTCTTGAGCTTGAGAGCGCATGGGCCTACTGTTCTAACCAAAACACAGTGGCACTAGTCTTTTACAATCAGCTACTGGTATATTGCAAATAAAAGAGGAAGGCAAGTGAATTAGAATTATTCAACTATTAGATATATATATTTTTCAAAAGGCTTAACAAGCTTAACAAATGAACTAAACAAGATTAATTCCTCATCATAGCTTGTATTTTTCATTTGATATATCTTTCAAAACTTATGTGTTATTGTAGCACCCCCACTCGGGACATCACCTAAGTTGAGGCGCTACTCAATTCAACCTTAAGTTGAACCTCCAATTCAATCAATAGGCCCAATATCAAATGTTTCAAACTTATCAAAAGCAGAAGAATTCAAACTTAACTAACTCGATAAACCATTAAGTAAATGCCATGATTCATGTTCTAATGTAACAAAATATTTACATCCCACAAGTCATCCATATCAACATGACATATCACGACATATCGTGTCCATACTTAGCTATCAGATGCTGCCATATATACATTCAATACCTTATCTATTACAAAATATACTTATAACCATCCTGAAGTCCAAATCCTTCCCTTAGTCCCTATTTGAGAGGATCAAAATAAATTTGGGGGGGGGGGGGGGGTAAGTCCAAAGGACTTAGTGAGGGATAACTGTAAGCATATTATAAAAAATCTGTTGAGGAAGAATCAACTCAACAGACTGTAAATCAACAGTCAATCAGAACATATCAGAATACGGTCAGACAGTCAGACAAGCAGTCAGTTAATCAGTCAATCGAGCAGTCAATCAGTCAGGAAACAATCAAAATCAATCAATAAACAGATCAGATCAATTGAATCAATCTAACAGATCATATCATAACAATCATATCAGTCGCTTAATGGCTCATCCCGCTTTATAGCTGGGAACAACATATCGACTTGTCCCGAGCTTAACAGCTAGGAACAACGTATTGACTCGTCCCGCTTTACAGCTAGGAACAACATATCGGTTCGTCCCGAGCTTAACAGCTGGGAATAACGTATCAGATCGGTAACAGATAACAGAAAGTCGGATATCAAATCAACAAATAACAGTATGAACGGATAACATATGTCAATCGAAGGATAACAGTAGATGCCCAGGAATAGCCCTAGCACATCACCGATGCTAAGAAATAGCCCTGACACATCGTCCATACCTAGGAATAGCCTTAGCATATAGCTGACAAACTTAATACCCAGGGAATAGCCCCTAGCGTATCAGACTTATAGAACATATACCTAGGGAATAGCCCCTAGCGTATCAGACTTACAAATACTCAAGGAATAGCCTCTGACATATCAGACGTACAGATAATTCAGAACAATACATAAATAACGTCAGGGCAAACAGTAACAGTGCCGGACAGTACAAATATCAGAACAATACAGATAGCAGAACGAACAGATAATAGATATCAGAAGAACGTTCTGGGCGCCAGAACTAACAGAAAACAAAATCAAAACAGAAATAACCCTCATAGGGGTATCTGAATCAGATAACAAAATATCAAAGATCTTAACAGATCACAGATTTCAATAACATACAGTCAGTTTAGAAACAGTAACCTACAGGGGTTTATCACAAATACCAATAAGTGAAATGATGTGCCAGATTGGCAGACCCTCACCTCCATAGTCTCAGAAAAAGCTACTAAAATATGTCATCTCCTGATCTGTGGGACCTACTTCTCCATCACCTAACCAAGAGAGTAATATCTAAAATAAAAATCCATACTTAATCCTATTAATCACAATTATACCATTAATAATCCAGAATTACTAATTTATCGATTAATACGGTATCTCATTCTTATTCCAAGGTCATGGTCATAATCATAAATCACACAATAGGGATAATTTTTACATGATCAATTCCTAATCAAATGTCATTTAATCTTATAATACAATCCTTAATACTATTTAAATCCAAGTTTTGGCATTTTGCATAAGTCCGGGTCCACTTAATCCATACTCCTTGCATAGGGATCAACATATGGTATATAAACATATAATCTCTTCCCAATTCCTATTCTTGGCAAGGTACAATGCTAAATTAGGAAAGGTACAACACATGCAACATTTATATATTAAAGGTACAACTAAATCCAAATGCTAAAGCTTGCTACCGGAGTATCAAAACCACAAACCAATTACACAGTTGCGATTGTCGTGTCGAGGAGGTGAAACTATCCTGAGGTCGTCGGAGCACCGCCAAAGCGCTGTCACCATCCGCCGCCACTGGAAAACATAAACTCACCACCACCAGAAGCCTTTCAGCCTCCTGAATCCAATGCCACCACCAAATCTGAGTTTTGCCACCGGGAAATGCCTCAAGCACTGCCCTAAAGTCCTAAAACTACTTTGCTCTGCCTCGCGGTTTCTGCCGGATTCCACCTCCTTCACCGCACTAAACTTCCAGGTAAGGGTACCAAAATGATCCTCCAGCTGAGCTCTACCTAACCCATACCCCAGAATCAAGCTTGCCACTGGAAAATTGAAAACCCATCACCACCCGCCATGACACTCCTCGATCTCTTCCTTCACGGTGGCTCACCGGTGGTTGTTCAGCCATGCATGTGGTACTTTCGGGAAACTGGTGAAGAGGAGAGGAAAAGAGTTGGTTTGATTGTTCAAGATGGCTGCCGGAGATAGAGCAATTCGGAGTTGACCGTGGCGGAGAGAAAGAAAGAAAAAGAAAGGAAAGGAATTCGGGAGAAAAATGAAGAAGAAGGAAGGAGAAATTCTATTTAAAATTCAACTTTCAAATTTTACAATTTAGTCCCTGAAATGATGAGCTCTCATCAATTGAGTCCATGAAGTCCCAAAAAAATTTCCTAAGCCCCCGTTGACTAGTTTTCTTCCATGCACACCCCTTAAGTCAAGAAAATGATCAACTTAATCCTTTTAAAAATTACAATCTAACCCCAAAACTTCCAAAATCTTGCAGTTCAATCCTTATATATATCTTTTTCGAGCCTTAAAATCTGTTTAACCAAAATTTTTATTTTTAAATCCCGATTTCTGAAATACTGAATTTTAGGGGCGTTACAATTATGTTGCAATCTGCTTTGAAAATAAACAAAAAGGAACAAATGTCTCTTGTTGAGAGTATATGTGCTACCGATGCCAAATACTAGAGAGTTATTTAGTTGTATTATACACTTGGGAAGATTAGGTTAACAATATACCATTAATTCTTACATCAAGTTGAAAATGCAACGATTACATTTTTATAGAATAGAGTATCAATATATGGATGCATGGATAGAAGCCTTGCAAGGAATAGTCGATAGTTTGGTAGTTAATGGTCTTTGTGATCTATCTAAGTTGGGCAACATATTATCCTGCAATCTTTTTTGGAGGTCTGGGGGATATGATGAAGTGATACGTCAATGTAATAGCTTTGGTGCGAAGGTTTAGAGCAATTCTTATTTATTCATTACTATGATGTGTAGCCTTGCTTGAAAAGGAATAAGTGATCATTTATTTTCAACAAAGGACTACAAGATAGACTAGACTCAATTGCAATAGTGTTCAAAGAAAAACTTGAAGAATTTATGGATTGAGTAATAAATAAACAACTTCTTGGAGAGGTGGTAGCATATGTTTATATAGTTGAATAACTATCTTGGTAACAGATATTTATTCCTTATTGTCCGTATTTACTTGCAAAGTTTAAGTGCCATATAAATATGGAAGTTTGTTTTGATTTTAAGTTTGTAAAATATTTATATAAATATATTTATAAGGGACATCATAAAGTAGCTTATAACGTAGTTGGCAAATCTTTGGTAAATAACATTGATGAAATGAAAGGATTCCAAAAAGGATGATGGATTTCTGTAGTTGAAGTATATTAGTGAATTTTTAGTATTGAAATGAATGGAATGTACTCACATATGATTGTCTTACCCATCCACATGCCCAATCATAAATTTATATGCTTTGAAAGAAATATGCCTCTAAATAAACTAATGTCAAATCTATTTATTAGGTGAACGATTTGAATTTTTTTGATAAATGCTAGTGACACAGATGCAATTAGATTGAACCTTTTATATAGAGAATTTCCTTAATTATCTATTAGGAAGCAAAATATCGTAAATCAAAATTACAAAAAAAGATAGATGGTTATCAATCAAGTTGTCATCGTTGATCCTGTAGAAAGAGAATGATATTTTCTTAAAATTTTGTTGTCCAATACACGTGCTCTTAAATCATATGAAGACCTTTTAATTATTGATAAGCAGCTACATGAATTATTTCGATTAGCAGCATTACATAGAGGATTGCTAGAATCAAATATGTATATACATATATATATATGCCAAACAATATCTTGAAGAAGCAGCTAGTTTCCAAATGCCTTCTATGCTTCATATTATTTTTGCAACTTTGGTAGTGCATTATTTGCCTCCTCATTTGAAAAATTTGTTTCTTAAGTTTTTTTATTTACTTTCAAATGATTATTATAGAAACAATACTCTTTCCTAATTTAACTTTCAGGAAATTAAAAAAAAAAAAAAACTTTGTACAGTATTGATGAATACTTTATGTACATGGGTAAATATATTCATGATTTTCCATTCGCTACTCATTTTGAAATGCTAACAGAACAATAAATATTTGCAAAGAGAGCTAGCACACAAAAAAATCATACTAATGTCAAAAGACGATTTTCTAGCAATTTCAAAGTTAAATAGAAGGCAGAGGACTACATTTAGTTTTATTATGTATAAGCTCAACTTTAATGAATTAAGAACTTATTTTGTCGATGGGCAAGGTGGAACTGAAAAAACTTTTTATATAGAGATTTGCTAGTGTATGTTAGGTTAAGAGACCATATAGTTTTAGCAGTGGCAACTTTGGTGTCACGGTTACTTTTCAACCACGTGGTTGTACTGCTCTTCTACTAGGTGGTCTTATTTTTACTCTTAAAAAACATTGTCCAATTATACTACTAAGAAATAAATCTAGTTGATGGCTTTGCAATGGAACATAATTAATTTGTCGAAAACTAGTTAAAGGTCTTATCAAAATTGAAATTGCAATTGGAAACTATAGAGGCAAATGTATTTTCATTCCATAAATCCCTTTAAAATACACAAATATTTCTTTCGAAGATTTTGGCTCCCAAATAAAATTTTATTCTGCAATGACCATCAGTAAAGTTCAAAGACAAACACTTGATTACATAGGTTTATATTTACCTTAGCTACTTTTCTCCCATGGACGATTATATGTAGCTCTATCTAGGACAGCAAATGCTAATTCAATAAAGGTTCTTATATAACCTATGCCTGATAGATGAGAAAACAAACAACAATATATAGAAAATATTATTTATAAGAAAGCCTATGACCTCATTTGCAAATGTTGATTCTATTGCATGGGTTTTATGGTTTGATTCATTAAATTGCTTTTGTCTATTGTTCATGTCATTATAATTGTTTACAAAAGTAACTTCTTGAAATGTGAATTGTTTTCCAGTGCATAATAATTTATCTATTGTCATTTAAATAGAATTGAACTTATCTATCCTTCTTTATTGTAGATTGAAGTTGCAATGATAATTTTTTTACATATCCAAGATGTTATTCTAGATCTAGATAGTTGGAGTGTGTGAATGTACTTGTCGAAATAAGGGCATCTCTATGTCAACCAATGACCAATCTATAAAAATATCAATATTTAACTCTTGTGGACAAAACTATAAATACAAACAATCTACTGCCATCATAAACTGAATTTTGTTGCATTGTGCATTTCTTCTAATGTTTTTAATCCATTTTTTGCTTTTTTTTTTCTTAATGCCCCTCACTGTATGCTTTGTTATTATTAATGTTCACTAAACGAAGCACAAATTGATGAAAAAAATCTATAACAACCTAATTTTCTCTCCCTCTATTTTTACTGCTTTATGTTAGGGTTGCAGAGTGTTGGCAACTACATTTGATTTAGACATCAGTCCATTTGGTTGGACATTATATCCATTGAACACGTATATCATATCGAATGTAAAAGTGTCACTAGTGAATCCAGTATTTGACTATCATGGCAACAAATTTCAATGGATAATTACTCATAGAATAATAATCACGAAAGAGTTGGACATTGTTACACCAACATTAGCGATAGTTCAAGAGTTTGCATCATTTGAATCTTTGGTCCCAACTTATCGTAGATAGATAGTAGGTGAGGAAAATTTATTATCCGTTTAATGAATTTTATACATATATGAAACAAACATATGTATATAGACATTTATGTTACTCCTTTAAGCAAATTTAACCAACATATGTGTTTTTTCTAGATATTCTAGATATTGTTATAAAGAAATTTGATCAGCAAACTATTGATGATTCATCCAAATCTTATGTAATACACAAATTTTTTATCATGAACCACAAGTAAGATGCATACAGTTCATTTTGTTGCCAATTATATTTTTATATAACTTTTTTCTTATTTTAGCATAATTAACAAAAAGCTTCATTATTTATTATGAATAAATAGAAGAAGACCAATGATATTATCATTGTGTAATAATATTGCAAAGACAGAGGATCAAGTAATTATGTTATTTGCAAACCCTATATAGATAATTTCAAATACAAAGTTGAATGTTTCCATCACTATGGTTCGATAAAAGTTTTTTAACCTTTTATAACATATTATGCAATTTGATTAATTGGATTAAATTTTTAAATACATAACAATTGGTCCATACCCATTCTCATCATGTATGTATGTAAAGAAAGTTCTCTAGGTCAATAGCTTCAACAACAATTTTGGTAGCTCCTCTCCAATGAACAAAAGCTTAAAACATGTTTTATATCTCTTATTCTTAGTATATGATCTTTACATTTAAAAATTCACATAGTTGTTTGTTTTGTTAATTACTTAACAGTTATTCATGAGATCAAACAATCAAAAGGTTATTACTAATTGCTTAACTGAGGTTGGTTTTATGATAAAGAGGCAATAATCATCACTTTAGATTGCCACAAAATTCCACACAACAACATATACAATGAGATGTAGCAATGTAATCATTTTTTTGTGTTTTAATATTCCTAATTAAATTAATGCTTCTCTTATTTTGCTTCACCAGAAAATATATAAAAGTTTTTTATGTTATCTTATGACCTAATGGTCTAATATAATGATCGATTTACACAAATTTTATTTTTAATTTTGAGCTAGATAGGTTTTTTATGAGGGTAAAAGATAAAATCTCAAAGCACAAACTATAACTAAGTGTTCTATTACATGGATTGTGAGAAATGCCATTCTTTTTATGCAATTGAATTGAATTAGCTGCTTGACCATAGAAAATACAATTAAAGGACTATTGTAAAACTAAGATGAGATGGTTACTATTCTTTGTATCTCAAATTAAATATTCTATCAAATTGATAATTTAAACTTTTTGATGATGAGATTACTTATATTCTTTACATTTCAGAAAAATGGTTATAGTTACTATATCTGATGACATGGGATCACTTGAGGTGAATATCTTTGGAGAGGATGTTGCGAAAATTATTCAAATGAATGCTATGGTGGTAATGGAGATTCATCAAGTGGTAAGCAATTTGCATATTCAATCTAATCAATTCCTGATCACATAATTTGATATATATTAAAATTATTAGCATGTACACTATGATGTTGCTTCCATTAATAGAATGAACAAAATGATAGATCAAACTACTTTTCTCATAACATTGACAACCTATTACAAGACATGGCATGATAGTGTACATGCACAATATATTGTGTGAAGTTTGATCGAAAAAAATAAGTGGGAAGAACTCCAATTGTAGAATATGAGGAAGCTACAACTACAATAGTTCCGTAAGTTGAGCCATCTGATGTAGTGAATATAATTCTAATTCCTATAGAACCAAAAATGAAGAAAAGGCTATTTCCTGAAGGTAACATTTGCTTTATGAAGTAGCAATAGATCGGATATTATACATGTAATTCTTAATTCTACATATTACATTTATAATTTGTTTGATTAGATATATGTCAAATTTTTATCTAGATGATGATTTAACAGAGAAGATTACGTGCTACCAAAGAAGTCATTTTTATCACGTTACTTATAATTAATTAGCAACTTATAAAACTATTAATATTTACTTTGTTTTACACTAATGCAAGTAGATGATTTGTTTGTAGAAGAAGCATCGCTAGGCAAAGAGGGAAACAACTAATGAAGAAAGTTCAAAGCACCAAGAAACTCCAAATTACATCTTTTAGTGCAATGATGATGACCTCAAAATGACTATCTTATACTTGATTTGCAATGGAACTAAAAATGTTTTGTGTCATGCATTGACATTTTGCTTTCATACTACTTGAAAGCTAGCTAAAACCCTCAATATGTATAAAAAGATGGCCATTTTGAGTTAATAGTTAGAAAACTACATGGAATGTAAGAACTCGTTTTGTGCATAAATTCAATGCATATAAATGTTGCTCAAATTTTTTAGTAGTCAATGACTAATATATGCCTCATGCTAATCATCAAGAAATTTTGTACTAAATTCGTGTAGTTTTTATGAATACATCTTTATCTAAATATGAATTATTTAAAACTAAATTAATTTCAAATATAATTTAAAATTAAAAATCCAAATTAAAACTTAAACAATACCTTAGCAGACTTAATTGCACTCATTAGATGCTACTACAATGTACAAAAGACCTAAGTGAGATTGAGTAATATATATCACCCAAATATCTAGAATTATGATTTGCTAATAGAGATATGAAATCACAAATACCATATTAGTTTCTCTTAATTTACGTTCAATTCACATTACATACTCAAAAAACCTACCGCTAATTTGCAGAAGAAAATTCTTTTGCCGCGCAATTTTTTTCATTCTTTTTCATGTTTTTGACTTTATTAATGAAATAGAATCCTTACATTTTTTAAGAAATAACTTATAAAATTCTAACATCTTATATTTAGAGTTTATAAGTTCTTTTTAAAAAGTTTTACTAAATATTTTCTTAAATATTTTATAAGCTTTTAAATATTTAATACGATGTTCTGAAAAGTTTATTAAGATCAAGTTTGAAAAGCCTATTAAGCTCATGTAAACACCTTATGAATTCATAAGTTAATTTGATATTTTTCTAGAAAAATTGTTTGTTCTTTTTATTTGCAAAATAAAGAGTGTTTTCTCAAAATTGGTATGAATTTTTGAAAAATAAGTGATGTTACACTAAAATTAGATCCAAAGCAAAAATTATGAAGTTGTGGATTTACGCTTCAAGAATGCGCTTGCTCAAGGAGAACACTCAAGTTAATGGTTATGTGATTCGGTGCCTTTTTTAGCTATGGATATTGGTTTTTATATTGGCTGAATCATTAGTGGGCTGAGCTCAATAGATTTAGTGGCCCATCTAACTGAGCTCAATGGTCCATCCCATCAAGTCATATTTATCTTTTTATTGTAATACTTGTGTCCCTAGAACATAGTTAAGGTATATCATCTAACTCCGTATTTTCAATTAGAAATAACTTGTTTTGAATTATAAGTACAATTTTAGTTTTCGATTTTCATTCTTAGTTTTGCATAACTTGATAATTCATCTATTTATTTTCATTTATTCATTTCTATTTATTATTATTATTATTAATTATTTTAATTATTTTTATTACTTTTGTTTAATTAATTAATTTAATTTATATTTTTTTTGGTAGTTGCATTTTGCTTGTAGCTTGAAGTTTCACGAGCCTTGGCTATATTATTTCTTTTATCCTTTGAATGTCTTTTATAAACGATAATAGAATGATTCAAAAGGTTAGTGTTATCCACCTCTCTCTTCCTTTGTAACTCCTTGCATTGGTCATTACTTATGGGAGAGATACTCTACAGATGAGGCTATAGGTTGGCAATACTTTTTGCAATTGAGTATGTAGGGATGGCACATGTACTTCCTATTTCTAAATTTGTATTGTGCGTAGTTGGCCAAGCGGGTTCTTGTTTTGGCGAACATCAAGCAGCCATATAAGCTTCTTTTGAGTTGTGTTAGAGAGCACCATTTAGAAGAAACATGGGCACTTGAGTTGAGGTACTTTTGAGACTTTAGAGGAGCTGCCATTGGTTCAGCACTACAATTATTATAGTTGAGTTCCGGCACTGCTTATATTTTGTTTCTTCGTGTATGTGCTAATTAGGATGTCACCGATTGCATCTTAGAGAAAAGTGGCGATTGTAATTTGAGGAGACATTGGAGCGACAAGGAGTTGCAACTAACGCCTTTGGCATAAATGGCTTGTGAGTAAGATTGTCATGAGTTGTAGATTACAGAACTAGTTGAACGAGATATTTCTTGAAATATGAGTATACTTTCCATCAATTCCTGTCTGTTTGGGAGCTATCTTGAAGAGTGATTGAGAGTGGTTATCTACACATAAGTTGAAACTTGAGACGTTAAACAGAAGCTTTAACAAAGGAGTTGTGAGAAATTGCTTTTTATGGCTACTCTTTCATTTTTGCTTTCTGCCTTGATTTAGTTTTTTTCATCTTTTCCTTCTATTAGCTTTTGCCTTTTGTTTTGACCTAGCTTGAGGCTCTTCTGAGAAAAGAGAGAAGAGAACAAATTAAATTTAGATGTGCGGTGGGAAACCATCTTTTAATGCCAGTCAACCACCTAAAGGGTGATCGATCCTTCTTCAAGCGGGAGGAGGATGACCACCATTAAGTTTTGGGATGACCGCCCTTGAGGGCGACTATATATTAGGCAACCATACCCCCACGCGCAGCTGCATGGTAGGTGCGGTCTAAGGGTGACATCTGCTGGGTGACCATACCCTAGCATACGGTCGTCTACTGAGTGCAATCTTTTGATCAATTTTCTGAGGATCATAGGATCGCTAGTGGCGCTTCACACTCTATGAATAACTTAGAATTTTCCAGAGAGCTTTACACTCTGAGGATCACTTAGGATCTCTAGCAAAGCTTTGTGCTCCATGAATAAATTAGAATTTTTGTGTAGCTTTATGCTATAAGAATTGGTTAGGATCTTTGATGAAGCTCAACCTTATGCTCTATGCATGATTTAGATTTTTTTCAAAGTTTTATGCTCTGTGAATAACTAAGAATTGTTGTGGAGTTTTATACTCCGAGAATCACTTAATGTCATTTTTTCGTTCTATTTCTTGATGCCTGGCTTAGCATTGAGAGCGAGCCCATTAGCTTCCGCTTTATCATTTTGTTTATCTTTGAGTCATTGGAGTTAGAGTTGGGATTGAGAAGTCCATTTGTCTTTGAATCAAAATAAGCTCATATTGCTTTTTTTAGGGAATGATCGGAAGACATATCCTCCTTTAGGGTACTTTATTGTATTCAGTAGTATGTTCACATTTTTTTCAAATCCATTGCTGGTACAATTTGTGAGAAATTATTCTCTTCGAGTTGGTGAATCTACTCATAATTGGATGTAGGGGAGGGTTGATACTGGTGGAATAGGCCAACTTGATAGTAATGTCGGTAGTAGTGCCTTAGACTACCATAGTGGTGGCCTAGTGCCCATCGTGTTTTGGGGGGGCGACAGGTGGTCACCCCTTGAGTCATCTAAACGCTCGGTAGGCAATTAGCCTCAAGGTATTCTCTCAAGGGGCCACCATTCTTGAGGTGCTGGCTAAGGGGTAGTTGCCTTGACGTTGTGCGGCATAGTGGCCATCGCTTTTGTTGCTACTTGTGCTGAGGTGTCTTTTGCCAATTCTATTAGGGCCTTCAGAGCGATTTGTATAATGGTCCTCTACGATATGATACTTGTGGTATGAAGGGTTCTTCAATGCAAGGGGCACGTCAGGTGCTTGCTTGGTCATCAACAGGGGCCATGCATCAGGTAGGTTGCCCTAGCGTCCTCTCATTAAGCCCCATTAGAGTCTTAGAGTCTTGAGCTATGTATTTCATCTATATTCTCAATATTCAATGAGTTAGGAAATCCATTCACACAAACGACACTAAATGATATTGTATGGAGTTGGATCCGAGGATCTTTTTAGAAATTATAGAGTTGCAGGTTTTTATTTTGAGAACATGCTTGTTTAGAGAGAATGATCGAATTAATGAATATGTGATTCAATACCTTTTCTAGCTATAACATTCGTATTTATATTGATAGAGTCCCTAATAGGTCGGACCCATTAAACATAGTGGCCCATCTAAATGAGCTCAACGGTCTATCCCATATCGTCTAGTTATATTTGTCTTTTCCTGTAATTTTATCCGTGTCCCTAGAGTATAAGTAGGGTATTCTCAACAGAATACAGAGTTTGAAAATAGATTTAAAAATTAGAGTGTAGAATTTGAAGATATGATTGAATATCAGGATGTACAATATAAGAAGAATTTTTTGAAAATTAGGCTCTACAATCAAAAGTTAAGATTTAGATGTACGATATGAGAATAGGATTACTTTTTGCAAGTATCCCAAATCAAATATGTTTTTAATTTTAAAAAAATTAAAATAATTTGAGAAAATGGATTCAAACACAACCTCCAAGTTTTTGCCTTCCTAGTATATATGGATAAACTTCCTCTTCCTTTTAATTCAATTTGAACATGTACGAAGAATGAACACTTTTCTACTACAAGATTAGACTCTGCTCTTCCCCCTAAAATCACATCTAGATTAAGGGAGCATCTAGTCTAACTTTTATTGTAGTCGAGATATTGAATAGGGTTGTTTCGTCTTCCTTGCCTCACCTTGAGATGAGGTGGGAGGTTCGATTTGGCTCGAATCTAAAACATTAATCTACATTATCATCCTTCAACATTTCACTTAAATAATGAGTTTTTTTTGGTTTTTTTTTTTTTTCTTGGGTGGGTGTGGGCCGGTGACAATTAGCAAAGTTCTAAAGCACAGACCATCTCTTTCCATCAAATTGGATGTAAGAATGTTGCCAAAGACAATATAAATGATAAATCCAATAGTTTCAAGTCCGTCTGTCTGACTTCCTTTCCCGCGCTTCCTCAATGCACCACAGATATCTGATACACCATCATTTCTTTTACATTGAGCTTATCGACATATACACCAAAACGCGAGCCTTAAAATCAGGTCAAGTACTTCACGCTCATCTCACCGTCACTGGGTTGGCTAGTTCAACCCACTTTGCTTCCAAACTCATAGCATTTTACACGAGGTGCAGACAGTTGGCGGCTGCTCGAAAGCTGTTTGACAAAATTCCCAAGTCAAATATACGCGGCTGGGTTGCTCTAATAGGATCCTATTCTCGCAATGGCTATTATCGGGAAGCCATGGGCGTGTTTGAGGAAATGAACAAGGAAGGATTTAAGTATGACAGAATTGCTCTGCCAAGTGTTCTTAAAGCCTGTGGACAACTCTCTGATTGGAAAGCGGGCGTGAGAATACATGCTGTTGTTCTGAAAAATGAGCTTCAGTCTGATGATTTTCTGATGTGTGCATTAATTGATATGTACTCAAAATGTGGGATGGTTGAAAAGGCAAAAAGAGTGTTTGATATCATGCCAGAAAGAGATTTGGTGGCTTTGAATGCTATGGTTTCGGGGTACGTTCAAAATGGTCTTGTTAAAGAAGCATGGGTTTTGGTTGACAAAATGAAATTATTGGGTATGAATCCTGATATTGTGACATGGAATTCGTTGATTTCAGGGTTCTCTCAAGCAAATGATCAAGTGATGGTTAGTGAAATTTTCAAAATTATGGACTTTGATGGGGTTAAGCCTGATGTGGTGTCCTGGACATCAGTAATTTCAGGTTTGGTGCAAAACTTTCAGAGCACCAAGGCATATGGTGCTTTTCGGAAAATGTTACAAGCTGGATTGTCCCCAACAGCATCAACAATCAGCGCTGTATTGCCGGCATCAACTAATGTTACAGATATGAGGCGTGGCAAGGAGATTCATGGCTATTCGGCAGTAATGGGGTTTGAAGAGGATGTATACGTAAGGAGTGCACTCATAGATATGTATGCTAAATGTGGGTCAATTTCTGAAGCAATGTCATTGTTTCAAGATATGTCTGAAAGGAATACTGTGACCTGGAATTCCATGATATTTGGCTATGCAAATCATGGATACTGCCATGAAGCTATTGAACTTTTCAATCAAATGCTAAGAGAGGAGGAAAGGAAACTAGATCACTTGACTTTCACTGCAGCTCTCACTGTTTGTGCTCATGCTGGAATGGTTGATCTTGGTGGAAGTTTGTTCCAGTTGATGCAGGAAAAATATGGCATTGTACCAAGATTAGAGCATTATGCATGTATGGTAAATTTATTGGGGAGAGCAGGAAAGCTTGCTGAGGCTTATGGTCTTATTCTGAGAATGCCCATTGAGCCTGATTTATTTGTATGGGGAGCATTGTTAGGGGCGTGTAGGCAACATGATTGTGTGGATCTGGCAGAGATAGCTGCAAAACATCTGTCCAAGCTTGAACCGAAGAGTTCAGGAAGTGGTGTGCTCTTGTTGAATTTATATGCCGGCTCCAGTAGGTGGCGAAATGCTATAAAGGTGAAGAAGATGATGAAGAAAAGGAAATTGCAGAGTTTCCCTAGCCGTAGTTGGATCGAAGTCTTATGATATGCAGAAGCAGTCACATTGCTTTTAAAGCAATTATTTTCAGATGATAATTCCATCCTTTCTTTTTTGGTAATTATCATCGGGGACTAATTCTATGGTTCTAAATCTGGTTTGGCTGCCCTTCCAAAATGTCCATTTAACTAATATTCTATATGATAATGAAAACTATGACAGTTTCAGATGCCTATGTTTTCGCCAATTTAAGTAATTATGATATGCTTGCAGCTAGGGAAGGCTAACTTGAATTTTGTTGACAAATCCATATGGACCGAGGCCAGCCAAATAGAAAGCTTTGGGACAATTGCAGTAGCCATTAGGGGGTGGGTCTAACCATCAACCATCATGTTTCAAAAGAATGACAAAAAGGTGATCTTCACCTTATTCAGAGAATAATTTTTTTTTCTTTTTTTTGGGGGGGAACTATATTATATATTTAATCAGAAGGCATCTCATGGTAAACATGGACCATAGCACATACTTGACAGTAGAATACCCAAAGACCAATAACATCTCATGGTAAACAAAGATCAGAGAAATTTGAATTAAGTCCATTTATCTTGTGAACAAATTTGTGGGACTATGAAACTTTTGTTCCTGTGAGTTCAAGCTGGGCCGCTGCTTCATTAATTGCATCAATGACATCCAGCTTTACCCTACCGACTGCCTCGTCCATGGGAGTTCTCTCACGAGCCGTTTGACAACCTCAATGTGGCCATTGAGACAAGCCCAATGAAGAGGTGTATTTTTCTCCAGGTTACAAGTATTAACATCCGCTCCATTGTGGATAAGATAGTCAGAGAATAACTTATTTATTCAGAGAATACTTATACAATGCATGAAAGTATTCAAATATCCCACAATTAATTGACTGCCATTATGCTTGCATGTGTGAGATTTATATATATATTCTTCAAATTGTTATCAAGGACAGACTTTTCCTCATAAAATGAAAATATTGAACAAGTTTTGCAGGATTCAGCGGGGCGTAGATGGCATGTATGTATCAGCAGGGCTTTTCACAATAGCATTGGAAGCCATAGCAATTCCCGCTTAGCCCACCTTCATAAAAACGACAAACATCATTGCAGAAATCTGGACACAGTGCTTGATATTGGCTGAGATACTGGCATGTGTTTGCTTTGACTACCATCTCTGCATGTGAAAAGAAAAGGTTGATTACTAGCAATGAAGTAATTCTGTTTATTTACGGGACTGAATTATCATGAAATCTAATTTTAAGTACACAATAATAGAGCATTACCAGTGGCAGCCAAGAGAATAACACATAAAGCTAGAATCAAATATGTGGAGCTCTTCATTGTGTGTGTGTGTGTGTGTGTGTGTGTGTGTGTGTGTGTGTGTGTGGATGGATGGATGGATGTCCCTGGAAAAATAGATGGCGGAGCTATTGCATTGAATCCTTTTTGTGCAAATGCTTGATTAAATAGAGTAGTTTTGGTGGATGGATGCATAATGCATATTTATTTTTTCATCCTTCCCTTTGTATGTAAGTCAACGCTCTCTGAGTCTTAATGATCAAGTTTTTATCCACTTGCAGTTGCAGCCCTCGAAATACTACAAGAAGAAGCTGCACCCACCAAAACAGGTCTCACAGACATCGATACATAACTAAAATACTAACATGACAGATTGTAAAATTGAAAACCAATGGGGCTATTTTTGCGTTTTTTCTTTTTCTTTTTCTTTTTCTTTTTCGGGGTAATGTACAGTTGTTCGGTCTTTCTTTCTTTGTTTTTTTTTTTCTTTTTTCTTTTTGTTTTTTTGGTAAGACAGTTGTTTCTTTGGGAACATATATAAATCTTTTTAAATATTTTTTGATATCTCAACAGAATCAATACTTTATTAGCAACATTATTTTGTTATAACTTTGGATATTGTAATGATATTTAAAAGGATATAAATCTGATTTATATCACATTTAAAAAATATGAATGTGGTTAATGGTTTCATCATATATACTAATCTAAATAGTATTACAAAGTAAAGTAAAATGACAAATTGATTTTTTCTATGGATCTAATAGATTAGTTTTTACCTATTGTCATGTATGCCTTGGTTTTATACCAAGTTACAAGTTATTTTAATAAACAAAAAAAATAAAATAAAACAATTGTTCTTTTTTAAGTCAAATACCTTATTTATCCTTTTAGTTTGTTGAATCCAAACATCTAAATTATTTATTATCTCTCTTATTTTTTTTAATTTTCTCACATTCCAAATACTTCTTATAATAATAATAATAATAATAATAATAATAATAATAAACTAATATTTGTTAGTATTATGTATTATTATTAGTAATATTATAATTATAAATTATTATATTAATAATATTATCAATACTACTTATTATGAATGTAATTAAAATTATTTAATATAATCTTTATTATTATTAACACATTACTAATCATATAATTAGTATTATAGATTATAATAGTATCACTGTAAAGGTATATTAATATTTCACTAATATATTATTAAATATTAATAATAATATGAGTATATGACTAATATTAGTATCAATTATATATACACATATATTGTATACAAATATATAATATTTCAATATACAACATATATACATACAAATATATACATATATGCATATACACATATATATATACATGTATACATACCCCGCTCTTGCAACAAAGCTGGCATTCTGATTGATAACTCCGGAGACTCCTCTATCTTTAATCTTTATATTCTAGTAGTTTCCTCGAGGCTTTCAAATACAGCTTAGTCAACCTCTTGCCCAACCACCACCGCCCGTTGCCCCCCAACCCTACCGTCAAACCCCTCCCCCACCAACCACCTGGGCTGCCACGGCCGCCAGATCTGGCAAGGCAGTGAGCTTCCGGGCGACCATGCCTGGAAGCTTGGCGGCCGAAAGTTGGCGTGGCCAGGCTGCCGCCGGGGTGGGTGGGGGAGTGTTGGGGCGTTTGGGGGGATTTTCCTTTCCCATTTTTTTCACTTTTAGTTTTTTTTTTTTTTTATTTATATATAAAGTTATTTAAATTTTTTTATTTCTTAAATATTATAAATTATATACATTTATATAAACATATGTGATATATAAATACTTCAAAATTCATGTTGCCACCTAAGCAATAAAAATAATAAAATAAGCCAAGGAATTAAATATATCAACTAATTATTTTGCCAACATGGCAAAAAAAACTATGAATGTGCCAACTCAGCAAAATGCCTAATTTCAGAGCCTTCCGGTGTGGCACATCAGCATTTTCAGTTAAATTTTCAAATTTCGGCGATTTTCAGACTAAATGTGCAATTTTTTTTTTTAATTTATAGGACTAAATTTGAAATTGCAAGACATATATGATAAAATTGAAAGTCGGGAAATCTTATAGGACGAAAAAATATTTTTTCCGGAACAATTACAAGATTGAGATTTTTCACTAAATGAAAATTTAAATTACTTTAAAGTTTTTGTTCAAACAAACAAAGGGTATTTTTAGAATAATAAAATTTTGAACGAAGGATAAATAAGGAATTTCAAAGAGAACAATAAAAATATTAAATTATTTGATTAAATTTTGTTTGTTTTTAGAACAAACATATCCTAAGGTAAATATTGATTTAGTTGTAAATCAATGGTAACATAGCATTTGCATGATAATAGATGGAAACGAGAGGTTATGACCATAAAAACCCCAAATTGTCTCAAATACTTTGGCTATGTTTGGTTACATTTTGGCACAATAATTTTGTTTTGCCAAAATATAACCAAGCATACATCCTTTTTCTCTCCAAAATGGCAAATTAAGTTTTCCCAAAAATACCCTATTCTATTCTTTATTATTCCCAAAACTTCTCTATTTTTCAATACACACACACACACACACACACACACATATATATCATTTTTTTTATTATTATTCTTAATTACTATAAAAAAAATTACTTAATTCCATTTTCACCCAAAAATCCAACAAAAAAGCATTGATTTGACCGCTATATTAAAAATTATGTCCTCCCAAAATATAAACAAACATATCAAAACTCCCCTAAATAATTTTTTAACTATTTTTCAAAACATAAACAAAAATCTATCACATTCTCCAACTCCACTCTCAAAATTCATTATTTCAAAATACATAATACAAAACATATAAAATGTAACCAAGCACTGCCTTTGTATTTGATATGAATCATTAGTAGAGTTAGTTACACTAATTGAGAAGAAAGTAATAAATATATAATCTTAAATATGGCTTGAAAAATACTTCATATATTTGAGTGAGTGTGTGTGTGTGTCCAAATGTATGAGTTACATAAAAAAACATGAAATATGTTTATTCATGTATTAACCATCTTGCATGTGTGAAAGACTTGATAATACTTGTATGATGTTAACAGGTTTTAGAGAGTTAAATAAAAATTTAGAGCTCATTGTATCAATTGGAATTTTAATTTTTAAGTGTACTATTTTTCAATTAAAGTGCTTCTTGTATTTATTATAAAATAAACATAATTTTATTTTTTATTATGTCTATAAGAGATTTTCAATTGTTACTAGAATATCAATATTCAAAATATAGATTGAAATAATAAATCAACATTTTTCTTGACTATTTTTAGAAATTTTTCTTTATTTATTTTTATTATTTATATAGATCTACATCAGGAGTCATTAGGTTCATACCCTGACCACAACACTGTATATATGAGGCTTTTGCCATTAGACTAAAGGCCATAACCACAAGACATAAGTTGAAACTTATGAGTTGCATTACAAGCAAAAGAATATATTATAGGAAAAAGGAGATGGAGGGATATGTTGTAATTGTTTAGACACTAAAAAATATGTGGATATCATTAAAATTTAGTCAATTTTTTTTTTTTTTTGTGGCTTAATTAAAAGGGAAAATTATATCCTTTGAGTTAATTATATTTAATAAGAATAATTGTAGAGTTCGTCATTTAATTATACATCAATTGTGAGAGAGTGATAAAAATATAATCATAAATATGTGTTTTAAAAATATTTCATATATCACATACACATATATAAAGGGAATAAGTTATACAACAAAATATGAAGAAATTTCATCGTATATGAACCACCTTGAAATCATGAAAATTTGAAAATGCGTATATGATATTAATAGGAAAATAGAAAAACTCATTTTATCAATTAAAATTTTAATTTTTAGATGTACAAACTTTAACCAATACTTACTGTACCTGCGAAATAAATTTTAATTTTAATTTTATGATAACTATAAGAGATTTTTAATTGTTAGTAGAAGATTTAAAAGTAGCGTGACAATATTACTCAATTTTTTAATGTGACTATTTAGAGAAACTTTTATTGTTGCAAGAAGTAACAAAATAATTAAAGTTACCGAATGCATTTCCATAGAAAGGTCCAATCACTATGTTTGGCTCAAGAATTTTGATGGGGAAAAGAAAAAAAAATGCTAAGGAAAATATTTTTTATTGTTTGGTTAATAAGGAAAATGCTTAAGAAAGAAAAATATAATGGATTTGAAGAAAATGAGAGAAAAGTCCATTTGAGTTCTCTCTCTTTTTTCAATACATTCATCTTCCAATCTTTTCTTCATTATTTTTTTCTACAATCAAACAAATTTGAGATATTATATTTCTTTTTTCCTAATATTTTCCTTTCCTTTCCTTTCCTTACCAAATTCCTTAAACCAAACATAGTGTAAAAGAAAAAAGAGACGGGAGATTTGTTATACTTGTTTACAGACTAAAAATATATGTACAAAACATAACAAAATTTTTCTAGACAAAGTTGTAAGAAATTATTTTCAGACAAATATTACGTTTATTTACGTGGGAGAAGTTTGTGTTAACATGTTTACTAATGTATTAGTTAAAATAGTTAGTACACAAAAATATATTACTAGAATTTTAAGGATTCATGATTGATCCTTTTCGGTTTTTGTTTTTTTTTCATTGTTATATTCTTTTTCCTATGCAAAATTTTATTGAAAGAAATACAAATGTAGACATTAACAGTAATTTTGGTGGGTGCTTATTTATTTTTATCATTCCCTTCCATATTGTAAGTCAACTCTCCCTGATCATGTAAGTTTCTAGGTCTATCCAGTTGCATTCAACTTTCCCTGATTCTATGTAAGTTTTTGTCCACTTGCAGCCATGGAAGTATAACAAAAAAACTGCAGCCACCAGCACAGATCTCACAGACACCGAGACATAATTAAAATACCACATGACAGATGTGTAACATTGAAAACTAATGCCACTATTTTTTCTTTTTTCTTTCTTATTTTTTTTTTTTTTTTTTTTGGCTAGATAAGGTTTACTTATTGTTTCTTTGGGAAAATATTGTAAAATTGAATCTGGGACATGCCAATATATATGCTGTCCAATAATAAATAAAAATGCAAATTTATAAATTAAGTGTCCTTGAACTTAATTGATCTTCTTCAGTCGATTGAGTGAAGTATAGCAAGCTAATACCTTAGAGGTTTTTTGCCTAATTAATTGTAAGACTTTCAAACAAACGAAATTCAATATAAGTGTTATTGGTCCTTAAGTTAACTTTGAACATATGAAGAAAATTGAGTGAATTTTATAAGAAAAACATTTTATCGGATGCAAAAATAAGTAAATCAAAAAGCAATAAATGGAACATCGGGGTGAACAAAGTGCAAGAAAGCCTTACAAGGAAAAATTGCTCAAAGAAAGATAATTGTTTTGACTTAAAGTATTGATTAAATGATTGATGTGTGTGTTTGTGTTTGTGTTTACAAGTATACCAACTTAAATACAAGAAGAGTGATACAATAAACTGACTCCTAATTGGTCTATGTTTGTTTAGGATAAAGCGTATCCCCAGAATCTTTTAAAATCTCCAAGAATCTTCAAGTTCACTTCTTGGACAGTTGTACAATAGGATGGCGTTTTTTGTCACATATGGATTCTTCATTCTTGGAGTGGATTGGTCCTATCCCATTCATGTATAAATTTTCTTACAACTTGTGAATATTGGTCCTTTATAGGGGTGGCAAATGGGTGGGTTGGGTATGGTTTGGGCTCAATTGAGTTGGGTTCTATACGAGTGGGCTCAATATGAGTTTTAAGTAGGTGAGTTGAAAATGGTTTGGGTTGGGTTAAAAATGGGTCTAAATGAAAAAAAAAAAAAAAATACTTTACTTAATCAAAAAAATTAATTCAAAAATAATAGTAATATTAATATATCTTTCATATCTTATATTCAATATGAAATTTTACAGTATAATAGAAGATTTATTAAATTATATATTTATTTTATTAATTTTTCATATGTAATTATATTCATAATTAATTACAATTTTAGTAGTTATTTTGTAAAAAAAAAATTGATCATTTTGAAGAAAATGACACCACTATCACACATAGGGGTGGGCGTTTCGATCGGATGATTCGGGTACCAACCCGATTCGATCGGATGAGTCGAATTTTTCTTATTTAAAAAAAATTACGGGTCAGGTACCCAATATTCGAATAAAATTTTGGATTGGATATCGGGTAGGAAGTCCTACTCGATTGGGTGGTTTGGGTACCCAATTTTAATTTGTATATAAATAGATATATATTATGTATAATATATATAATAATGATCTTTTACAGTTATGTTTATATATTATATATTTAATATATACATATATATCTATATATATTAAATATATAAAATACTTATTATATATATACCATATATATAAATATATATTATAGATTATATATATATATATATATGAAAGAGGCCAAAGTTTGGCCGCTGTTAGCAGTGGCCAAACTTTGGCCTTAGCCTCTGTTAGTTCTCTTCAATTTCCTTCTTTTTTTTTTTAATTTAAAATTTTTTAAATAGTATTTAGTGTCGGATATTCGAAATGTCGGGTACTCGACAATTTCAGGTTGGTGTGGGGTAGTTAAAATTACTATCCAAAAAATTGGCTACTCAATCCGAACTACCTGATCCGAAGGTCTACTCCTAAATTCACACCAATAAATGTATATTAAATTTTCAATAAAAAATTTGTATAATTTTCATTTTTCAAGAATTAATATATATAAGTTGTATGTCAATCTTACTATTGACATACAATATTAGTTAAGCAACAAATTAAATTTAAAATTTATTTTTAATTAATAGATACAATATTTATTCCTATGATCACTTTCATATATTATTCATATATTAAAATTTATATTTTGAGAAAAATTCAAGACAACTAACCTAAGTCCAAGATGATTATTTCAATTTAAATATTATTAATGATCCAAAATTATGAGACTTTGACAAAAATGAGAAAATAAAAATAATATAAATTTGTTATTATTAATTTGAAGTTATTTTTTAATTTGTTAAATTAATTGCTTGAACCCATTTTTAACCCACTTAAACCCACATTGAACCCAAACTAAATACAATCCAACCCACCTCAATTTATTTTCAAGATTTTGGAACCCAACCCAACCCAACCCAAAACCATGTGGATTGAATTGGACCCATGATTTACAACCCATTTTGCCACCCCTATTCCTTTCATTTTATGGATCTTCGAGGTGGCTTGGCCTTCTAATTCCTTACAAATTAGCTAAGACAAATACTAGGCTTTTGGGCCTTCATCCTTCGGCCTAGAAAAAATTAATTTCGGTACAAATAATGTCCCCATAAGTCTCAATTGAATGTTTAATTCAATTAGTTTTAGTGCATAAGCTGCAACATGGGAAATAATCCAATCTTTCTGAATACTAGCAACAGTCTTTTAATTCTTACTTAGATGTCCCTTTAAAATGCGTCCTTTAATACATGCTTACCAGCAGCTGTATTGAGGCACCCCTTTTGGCATTCCATCTTTCAACCATTCCAATTCACTTCTCATTTTCTTTCTATCATCTTCTCATCGCCAAAGCAGAATATCTCTTATTCACTCAAAAATACTACAAAGAAACCACAACTTTCGTCCTTAATTTCTGAATCATTAATCAAATACGTATGTCGTGCTTCTTTTAGGTGAAACCTTCTCTATCAATCCTGATCTGGCCAAACCAAAAACTTATGCAAATCCAATGCTAGAAACACAAGGTGAACTATTGCTATGTCGCTTAAGCTAGCCATAAGTTTGGTATAGATTTTATGAACTAAACCTAGTTGTCTACCTCTTTGGTTCATCAAAAATAGGTGTGCTGGAGCAAGACCATTCTGAGGTTTGGCAAACGGTAGGCATTTTGGAAGCCATTAGAGCAAGTTATGTTGTGTACAAGCTAGACTTAGGCCTACTTCACGTGGCTTAATTTATGCCTTTGGAGCGTTTCTAACAATTATTCTTACTGTGTGATTGGACCAATAACCTTAATACTAAGGGAGGCTGAGGCTATTGCAGGGTTTTCTCCTATTGATCTTTGTTTTAATGTCGAGATAGTTTTTTTAGGGCATGAACTTTAGCCATTTGTCATTTGCAGGTAAGTCCGTTACTGTGTGTGAACCCATTATTGGTCACTTTGTAGAAAGTACTAGCGTAGCTGACTTGAAAAAACATGTTTAATTCGTTCATTTTGGTTGTCAAGATATGTGTGTTGTGTCATCATATGCTTGTAGGCTATGAAATTCTTTCAAATTGCTTTTGCTTTGGCTTGAGGTGAAAAGGTTGCCTCAGACCCAATTGTGTTGGCTCTTTTATACAAAAGAATGACAAAATTGGTGTAAAGAAAAGACACCAGTACAGCATTGGCATTAGCTGGATAGTTTAAATATAGCTTCATCATATTTCCCACACCTCTATTTTAACAAAATGGTTGGAAAGAGGGAGAGTTGTTTTCCATTTTTGTGGTGAGAGCGTGGAGTCTTGCTAAAGTGAACGTGTGCAACAAGTTTCTGCACGATTTTATCAACTTCAGGAGGGAAGTGTCCATGATTTCTTGCGCTCCTGTCAAGATGAAGAATTTTGTAAAGGGAATGGTTGTACTTTTGAGAAGGAGAGACTAAGGTAGGCAGTATTCCTAATAGCAAGGGATTTACTTTATGGGTTTAGGTTTATAAACATGGTAACAAATAGAGTGATTATGTATTACTTGTGAACATGCACTTTAAAAAAGGCCAGGCTGGCGTGTTTTGTGGCCTCTGTGAAAAGACAACAATTAGCTTTAGTATTTTTTGTCTGCACAAGTTCACTCCACTCCTGCTATTATTATGATCCTCATTTTTTAGGATGGTGGAGTTTCTACATAGCAAAGACTTGAGATAACATCAATGGAGATTGCAACTAATGTAGCTTTCCATGAGGAACTCTAGTTCGTGCGCTACAAATCGACAAAAAGGTATTAACGGGTTTTTAATCCTTTTACAAAGTAATTTGGGATTCTAGTATTAGGGCCCAAACTATAGAGGCGGCCGAAAAATCATTTCTTTTCAAAAAGAAGAAGAGACTCCAAAGAGCCTGGGATAATTACTATAGGAAATGAAAGAAAAGAGGTCAAATAGTCTTATAAGTTTTAGTACCACTCTCTAACATGTTGGTCACTATAAGTAAGCAAACTCTGCCCACTGTTATATTTAATAGCTGTTTCGCCTAGAAGCTCAGGGCAGAGCTAAGGCTTTACTTGGTAACTCGAGTCTAAATGTTATCGCTATTACTTTTTAAGGTATTTATCTTACTTTAGTGATATTTATATCTATTCATGCCCAGTCTTCTTCACTTACTTATTCCTATGTTGTAAGGTCAAAGAAGGTTGATGAGGTAGCTATTCCGATAGTCCCTGTAGAATGAAGTTCTCAGAAAAGCATTAAGGGATTTACTAACCCTCCACTCTCTCCATCTTCAAAGAAAATTTCTTAGTGGGAAATCATTGAGGTTTCTAATTCAAATGGGAGGAAGTGGTAGAGTTCGTAAGCCATTCCCTAATTTTTCCAGCTCATTCAGAATATTGAATGATCGTGGAGATTTTTATTTTTTATTTTTTATTTTTGTAGGTGAGTAAAGGCAAACTCTTTGTGGAGGAGGTAATCATTCCTGCTAATAAAACAAGAACACAAAAATTTAGCTTTACAATCCCTGGGGACAAGGGCATACTTTTTGAGAGACTCAATTGGGAAGTGTTAGCAAGTCTTCTTCCCAAAGTAGAGAAAGTGGACCATCAGGTAGCCGAAGGCTTCACTATCGCCGTTTCTTACATCATCCTCTCTACAACTTTCAATTTCTTGAGAAAAGATCAAAGAGAAAAGCTGAGGCATATAATGTCTGATTAATGAAGGTAGTATCTAAGCCTTACTTACTTGTTTTCATTCCTCCTACTATATGAAGAGAGAAAGTACCTAGCTTTTAGCACTATTGGAAATCTATTTCTGGTGTACTATGTTTTTTTGCACGATTTGCTTTCTCTATGCTTAACTTTGATGACTTATTCTCCTTATTATATACTATTGTTTATCTACTCTGGCGGCAGTCAGGATGCTAGCTAGTATAAAAGATCTGTTCATAATGCCTGACAAACTGCTCGCAGAGACGTCAGCTAGTGGCCTGAGCATCTTATCTAATCTTTCTATCAAACGCCTTAATGAAAGATTGAGCAAGCCTCCATTGAAAAGCTAATGGGAAAACATGAGGCCTTTCTTGAAGCGATTATACAAGAGGCAAACCAACTTTATCTCGTTTTCTCAATGTTATAAGGAATTTATACGTACTAGCATCCTAAAGGCAACCTACGAGTTAAAATACTATTTCTTTAATGGAAGAGTTGAAGGAGCTCCACATAGCCTACCATTTAATGGTACAGGAATAAGATATAGAATGCATGACGATACGGTTGGAAGAAATGAAGAGTTTTAACTCACAGTATGGAAGGTCAGAGGATGTGGTGTGATGAATTGATGATCAAGGAGGACAAAACCTTAACTATTATAGCTGAAAAATTTGTAGATTTGATGCGCTTAAAGACCATGAATGCAGAAAATTTGATCAATAAGAACAACGTTGAAAGAGATGTGGATGTTACCATACGATACTTCATCCTCAAATTCTAACAAAATTTATTGATGGATGCCAAGGAGTATTGTACTTGAATGATTATGAAGTTTTCAAGACTTGCGCTTAAAAATAGGTAGATTGTGCCTCATATTAACTATCATTTCATCTTATATTTTTCTTGAATCGCAAGGACGATTTTGTTCCTAGTTTTATGCATGCTTTTGGCTTTCTTATTGGTTTGCTTGGCTAGAAGCCAAAGCTAAAGAGATAGGAATTCTCTATTTTCTTATTTCAGTCCAAGAACAGGCTTTCAAGATAGAAACAAAAAGGTAAAGAGTTAACCCGGCTATGGAAAGAAAATAAGGAGATAACAAAGTTGAAACTAAAGCCAATCCCAAGTACAACACACTTTTCTTGAGGGTTTTGCCTAAGGGTCTTTGCACAAGAGCATCATTCTTTCCGCTATTAGAGATTCCAATAGAGTCATGAAATATTTCTTCAAATATTTTCCATTAATGTGGTCCTTTAGTAGGTTCTCTTCTCAATCTTCCAATATATACGAATTTTCTCTGTTGGCCATATTCACCAAAAGTTGCCCTCCCTAATTGGAGCTCCACTTTTCATATAGAAAAATCTATTTTCTCTAATAGAAAAATAAGTTTCCAAACAAATCACCTTGGTGGAAGTGTTTCAACCTAACTTTGTTGTCATCCTACTTAACTACTTCCCTTTTTTGTGCTTCCACATATTGGAGGGCTTGGGTTCTTACTTTATCAATGTTGTCTAGCTCCTTGATCATTTTCTCGGTGTAGACCCTTGTTCCACAACCCTTAAAGATTTCACATTTATTTCCATGGTGGTTACTACATCTTGCTTGTGGTTATGCTTGAACAAAGTCATCCCACTACTAGTGTGCTTACTGGTTTGATACCAAAGGGCTTCAAAAGTAACAAGTGCCAAACATGGGGTTACTCTCTATCATGTTCGTGATGATCGCTTTGAGGGTCTTATTGGTTCACTCAACCTAACGATTCCTTTAAATATTAAGAAATTGAATGCACCAACTCAAAACTATATATATTCTTTAGTGGAGCTAGAAATTTCACTTCCTATAAATATAGTACCTTGTTCTATGAGCATAAATTGAGATATCCCAATTCTATAAATTAAGTGTTCCTTTATGAACCAAATGACTTTGACTTGGTTAGATTACTTAAACAGGATGGCCTCCGCCCACTTTGTGAAATAGTCAATGGCAGTGATAATATGAATATGTTGCTTCAAGATGGTAGGTAAATGGAACCAATCAAGTCAATAGCCCAGCATTGGAATAACCACGGTTTCACTATCATGCTCATCTCCTCTACAAACCCTCTTTGAACTGTGACATGCAATTGGCATTTTTCACATCCTTTGGCCAATTTGTGGCAATTCTCTACCATTTTTGGTCATTAGTCTCGATACTATTTTATAAGCTAAAACATTCTTCGACTACTTTAACTGGACACCACAAACTCCTTTGTGGACTTCCATCGTGATTTTCATAGCTCCTTCGTTGACCCACATATTGTAACGCACTCCACCATGACCTTTTTTATTCAATGAATTTTTCTCCTAAGATCACCTTGTGCATTACTCTTAAGACGAAGCTAATGAGATGTTGGTATTTTTGGATCTTTCAGAAATCAAGTACCAATGTTCACTAATCTCCTACCTTGTACATAGTACTTTTAACTAAGATGACTTAGCTTAAGTGCGATATGTGATCATATTTAGTTTCCATGACCTTTTATATTCGACGAATTTTTCCTAAGATCACCTAGTGTTATGCTTTCACTACAAGAGAACAGGGCTTCAGAGACGGAAAAATCCGTCTCTCTATTCCACTTTTCTATCTTAGATTGATTTTTTAGATGAAAATTTCTGTCTTAAAATATGTTGGTGATGCCACCGTGGGTAATTTGCAAGACAGAAAAAATAAAAAATAAATAAAATAATCCGTCAGTAAATTTTAAGACGGATTTTTTTTTTTGTCTCAATTCCTGTCTTAAATAACGACTAATTGTAATTGTCTTCAATTCTGTCTCAAATTATCTTAAATTCCATCAATATTTTCGTTGGTAAATTAGTTTCAAAATTTGTCTTTGAGAATAATAATTTGACATTTAACCCATCCATAATCTATGTTAGAATTGTCTTCAATTTTGTCACTAAATTCCTTTAACAGTCTTTGATCTATCTAAAATCATCTTTAATTCTAGCTAAAATTTGTCTCTAATCATCATATATAATGGTTATTTTCATACAAATTTATACACAAATCATTAGTTTTTCAAAATTAATGCTATTAAAACAACATATACACCTATTCATCATCCAAATACATCACATTTAAATAGCCAATAAACTAATACAAATAAAATCATTAGTATCTCATTCTACAAAATAAATCTTCCACAAAACCAAGGTATGCAAATCCACAAGTCATTAACAATTCGATTAAAGCAGTGACCAACCATTATAAGCAAAGACGACGAAGATGTGTCAATAACCACCCCAGCTGAAGCTCCATCTTCTGATTCCTTCATAGTATTGGATTGAAGCTCAGTATGAGATGCCAAAACTACTGATTCTACAACATTATTTGCTGCCTGTTCTTTTGGGAAACCAGAGCTATTTGGTTCACCCTCGTAGGCTGGCTGGGCTTCCTCATGAGTGGTCATTCCATCAGGCTCCTTTACAGTATCAGATCTGTCAGCACGTTCACTGGGCGAAGCCACACCTTTCTGGTCTTTAGAAGCAGAATCCTTTTTCCCATCATGTTCTTCAGGGGTAGAATCCTTGCTCCCATCATTAAGCTGATTATATCAACAACTGAATCAGGTGTTTCCTCCTGCTTTTCAGCATGTTCATCTTTATCCTTTGGAGCTTCACGCTCAATTTTTTCAATAGCAGCTCTGCAAAATTTCCATTGAGATCAGGAAGAGTCATCATCGATATAGTATGAAAATGATGAAGAAATACACAAACCCCTCTGGTTCAGCCAGATTCTTCTCCTCATCTGGTGGATCTTCCAAAGGGAAACAGTGCCTGGCAGCGAGTTGTTCGCTAGAATAATTTCCAGACAGAGATTTCAAAAGGCTACGAACAGATGTAGTGGCAACATTAGGTTCGACCAATCTTACTAGGAATGCTGCCTATAACAGAGAAAACACCAGGTCAAATGTGAACATAAACAAGATGCAGGATTTTCACATTATAAACTCATTGAAGTGAATTTCATTTTCAAGTTAGTCTGAAATTCCTCCTCAGCAAATACAGAATAAGTTACTTATTGTGGGAGTAAAGGAAAGAAAATTCACATACCAATGTCATCACAGGATTACCAGCTTCAATAAATGATAGTCTTTCCCCAGGTGAAGGAAGGCAGCCCACAGCATCAGATGCTTCCTTCAGAGCTTTCAATGCAAAGTTCTCCTCAACTTCAAGACTCTTATATAATTCATTGACTTCATCTGGCTTTGAGATTTCCATCGGACAGGATGGGTCCTGATTGTCAGTAGTAGCACCCTGGCTTTCTGTTTTCTCAGCTTTAGGAGATGAATTTTCAGTACTGACAGAAACAGGTGCCCCATTTTCTTTAGTAGCATCATTATTTTCATCATCACGATTGAAAAATGCATCTTCAATCGGCATTTAAACAAAGTGCAATATATACTGAGCTTTTGTCTTTATCGCCACACGCACAGCGATTTCACTCCAGTTATCTCTAAATAATTCTATCGCTTCAAGGAGTAGAAGAGTTTCTTGATCTGTCCAGTTGCCTCCACTTGCACAACTATGACAATTACAAACTATTATTATTTCAGGGTGGAAAGAGAGTGACCATGGATGACAAGAACAGAACACAAGGCAGCTTATCTCTTCTTAATTTGCTTACAAGTAAACTTGCTTGATGAGAAAGCGTCATTTCTAATTTTACTGTATATGATCTTGTACAGGCATAGGTGGGAACATCTGTTCATTGAAGTCAGTAAAGTCATTCTATAACTGCCTACAGATCATTTTATTACACAGAACACATTGCATCCAAAAGTTCTCTTATTGAGCTGTGCATTTTGTGAAAAACCAGAACAATCCATTGCCATTTTCACACTAAAAACTGAAAACCAAAAACAGAGAAGCAAACAAACAAACATGGCAACTTTAATCCCCAAGGTCATTCTCATCTTAGATCTACATCACAGAAAATTCTAAAAGATCATTTTTTGAATTGTAGAAGCCAATAGAACAGATAATATTCCTTTTCAATCAATAACAAGTTGTTTATCCCTATTTGGTGTGGATGATACACCCCGCACTTATACATCTCTTCTGTTATTACTCAATCTCTTCATATGAGTGGTTTCTCACCGCTACAATATAGGACATCTTTTAGAAAACCCCCAAAAATGAACCCCCAATTAATTTCATAAAGAAGCCCTAATTTAATTTCAAACAATTGAGAAATTAGGTACTAAGGTTTATCTTTATCACTTCATTGAATCAACACAAAAGATAATAGATCTTACTTAGTGAAGAGCTTAATGGAGTCCCAGTAGCCTTCTTTTCGGCATTGGAATCCTCCTCTGCCTCACCTCTTTGTCGGATTAGGTCTAATGTTAGTATTGATTACTCTTGCCTTGATCATCTTGGCTTGTTCCGACCGGAAGCGGTCTTCTCGGTCGGCTGATCTCGGCGGAGATAAGGTGGCGGAGCCCTTTCCAGCCGCTACCGTCAAGGATAACACGATGAAGATCGCGGTGCTTATGGCTGGGGAAGAAAACCCCACGCATCTCGCGATTCCCACCCATTCTTTCTCAAGCTTAGATTGCATCTGCAAGTAGTAGTGATCGAGATTTTTGAAATGAGGAAAATTTTGTCATGGTCTAGTAGAAATATAGGAAAGTTTGAATTAGGTTATCGTTATAATCATACCTGACAAAATTCAATCTATACCCATATATATTTATGGGTACTCAAAAAAATATGGATAATGGACTTGTTTTTTTTACTAAAAAAATTATGGATAATTTTACCTGTATTCAATTTACCCGCCATCTTTTGACCCAACCTGCGGGTACCTGTGGATAACTCGTAAATATATTTATTTATTTATATATTTATATATATATATATATTTACATATAAATATTTTTAATCTAAATATTATTTTTTTATTTCATAAATTAAAAATCTATAGCAAATTAAATTAAATTATATTCTAAAACAACTTGTTGTGCATATTCCTATGGATCCAACATCTTCTTCTGTAAGAACAATAATGTTTGATTGATATTTAAATTTTCAATTCAAATTTTTTTTGGCATGTAATGGAATTTAAGTTTGAACTTTTGAATATGATGTACTTTAAATTTAGTAGATTTTAAATACTTAAGATATAATTTTTTAACTACAATATTATTAATATGCTTTAGGTATTTGTTCAATTTAATATTTAAAATTTGTAATCTTTTTTTGTCTTTTTAGTTTTATTTAGTTAATATTTGAATAACATCATGTTTACCTTTAAATAATTAAAAAAAAAAATTCACGGGTCCCCTACTTCGTACCCAATAAAAAATGGGTAAATTTACCCAATCCGTTGGTACCCGTCATTGAATTACCCA
This sequence comes from Jacaranda mimosifolia, assembly GCA_018894105.1. Taxonomy (NCBI): domain Eukaryota; kingdom Viridiplantae; phylum Streptophyta; class Magnoliopsida; order Lamiales; family Bignoniaceae; genus Jacaranda; species Jacaranda mimosifolia. Next base: position 13,901,780 of record CM032128.1, on the reverse strand, counting down.
CGGATACCCAATTGCCAGGTCTAGTCATAATCGCCAAAAGTTTTGTTTTGTTCTGCAGATTTCTTCGAGAATGAAAATTGATTGATGAGTGTAGGTAGATGTGTTTTCTCAAGAAATTTTGGTATAATTAAATACTTCTTTTCTTTAAAAAAAAGTGTTAATTTTAGATTAATAAAAACTATAATTAATAATAAAATTAATTTAAATTTTGAATATATAAGTATTAGTTATGTTATGAGTTGTAATTGACAAAATTCCATACATTAATTTTGAGTAATTCAAAAAGTATTAATGTAAGTTAAAACTCCGTGCAATGACCACTAGAAGCACAAAATTATTAAATTTTTAAATTATAAAAAAAAAAAAAAGTAAATAATTTTTGTGTAATTACACCCTTTGAGTTTCTCCTTTTGGCATTTAATCCCTGATGACTTTTTGCACGAAGACCCATTTTTAAAAGGCTGTTTATGATTTATTTTCAAAGATTCAAAGATCAAAATTGATAACACCGTAACAATTAATGTCAAAATTTTAATTTCTTTAGATCAATTTTTTAAAACTTCTAAAGAAATTTATGTGTTGTTCCTTAAAAGTTGTTGGTCATCGACCATCGACCACAATTAGTCCCTCGTTCACACATTTAAAATATATACTTATCAATGCCCCTGTAGAATATTTAATTAACCAAACATTGTCCAAGTATACCCATAACTCTAACATCCAAATGAATTGGATTTGAATACATCCTTCCACTAGTTTTTTAAGTTCACACTGTGATATGTGATAAATCAATAAGTTATCTAGATTTATTATATTTTTTATGTGACGAAATATTGTTGGCACTTGTTAGGTCAATTAATTTGTTTCGAGTTTTACTTGAATAAAGCTAATTGCGGGTAGGTCTTATGTGTAAATTTTGAGGGTATCGTTGGGGTTTGGGTTTTGAAATGAACAAAATCTTAAGAATAAGCATGCAATGTAAAAGCAAAAATTTATAGATGAAAATTGATACAGAAAATTTTCAGTAATTTCCTTCTCTGATTTGTCTCAAATTTATATGACTATTGAGACAGAAAATTCTGTCTTTAATTCGTCTCAAAATATAAAATTTAAGATAGATTTTTTAGTAGGTAAAATAATTAGTAAATTATTTGTAATTTACGATGGATTACTGACAAAAAAAAAAAAATTGTTAGTAATTTTCGCCTATAATACATCTCTATTATGTCAAAATTTCTGTCTCTAAAAGCCTGCTTTCTTGTAGTGTTTGAGGTGAAGCTAACAAGATGTTGGTATTAGATTGCGATGGGTGATCAAATCGGGTTGCTATGTACCTTGCTTCTTTGATTCTCCTAGGAAGGGCAACTTTAGTGGCTACTTTAGCAGCTCATTTGCCTTCTAGTTCTCGTTCTTTGACATAAAATTAAATGATATTTTGTCAAAATCTCTCAACATTGACAATGCCGTGGGGAATTGTTGGCGATACATCTGTCCAAGGTAAGATTGTTACAGTGATAAGATCTTTGTACTTGTTTGCTTACAATTTGGGAGTCTCTCCGGCAATGTATACTGCTTGAGATCCCAACTCCCACAAAATTTCTAATATGATAATTAGAGACTCATATTCAGCTTGATTATTGAACTCAAATCCCTATATTAATATCCGATAGGGTGGTTATCACCGGGACAATTCCAACTGCCTATTCTATCCATGAACCATCAAATATTAAGGTCCAAGGTTTTAAGAAAGACAAGAAGTATCTCAAGTTCTTGTTGAATGCACACTTCCATCTCTATACTTGAATGATTTGCCAAAAAACCAGCCAAAGCTTGGTCTTTCACAATTTTTTGGGGTATTTGTTTTAATTGGTACTCCATCAGGTAGATTGCCCATCATCCAATTCTATCCCCAAGTTTGGCCTTGAAAGCACGTACTTTTATGAGTTTCATGCTTAATATTATCAATAGCCTGGCAAGTAAGATGTACATTAATGGAATATCCATTGATATTAAGTAACATATAATTATTCAAAATTCTAAAACTCATTACAAGCACACACTAAGAGGATTTAGATCTTTTTGATGGCTTGACAGTTGACACTTAACAAATGTACCAATAAGTTAGTTGCATTGTGTCTTTTCCCTTTTGCACCTTAGGTGAGATACAGACTATTAACTAAGGTATTTCATCTAAACTAAACCCATTTTGTGCGTATATTTTTTTTCTTTATTCTAGTTGTTGACATTAGAAAGAATGAGGAAAACTAGAGATACAAGATTTTTAAATTAACCTAAATACCATCATTCTTGTTGAAATAAAATATCGAAATGATTGTCTTTAATGATTTTAATTTTTTATAGTTGGATTTTAAGTTAGTAACTTCTATTTGTTCTACTCTTTATGTTTTGAATAAAAATAGTGCATGTGCATCTTGAATTTGTTTATGTCACCCTTTAGGGTTATTCAAGATACTTCTGAAAGACTATTGCACTAAAGTACATTGGGTAGAGTCTCCTCTTAAAATATAACAATCCAAAATTAGAAGGAAAAAAAAAGGGGGGGGGGGGGGGGGAACACCAACACAACAACATAATAGCAATTTCATATAAATCTCATTCCCTTTTAACCCCAATACATTCAAGCAATCAATAATGAACAACAACAAATGGGAAGACTCCAATCCTTCCTCCAAATCCCATTCTGCTTTCTAAAACCATTCATTTCTATTTAGAATTTCTACCTAACGCATGCTTATATACCACTCATATATAAAACATTAACTTTCTATTAGCTAGCAAGAATAAGAAATTAAATTCAAAAGAAATGCTCATCTCAAATCAAGCAAAAGATGTGAGATGGACAAATGCATATCAATAATCGAATAAACCTACGAAACATTTAACAATAGTTATAAATTCATGAAATATTTCTAAGCATGCAAACTATACACTAATAATTCCTTTAATGACTAATGTTAACTTTTCTAATTTATAACTAATTTCTAAATTCTAATTACCACTATTTATTCTAATTTCATTAAGGGTCTGTTCTTCTATGTTTTGGACATTTTCTAGAAAAAAATTTGGGGGAAGAGGTTTTTTTGGAAGAAAATTTGGAAAATGTGCCAAGTGTTTCTTTTTGTTTTGGGGAAATATGAAAAATAATTTGAGAATGAGTTGTTTGTTACTTTATGTTTTGGAGAGAGACAAACTTTACTATAGATATCAAATTAGTTGCTTTTTTGTTGGATTTGTAAGGTGAAAGTGATTTTTTTGTGTTATATGTATGTATATTTATAGTTGGATTATGTGTGTGTATGTGTATATATATATATATATAAATTTGTAATGATTGAAATATGAGTGTAATTAATTTAATTGGTTATTTATTTTGAAATTTATATTTTTATAAATTTAACATTAGCAAGTGATATATTATTTGGAATAAAATATATTTTAATAAATATTAATTATTCATGAAATCATAATTATATCTTAATTATAAAAACAATAAGCCCATATCATAATTATTAATATCGACTTAGAATTTTTTTTTAATTACTATACATTAATTATAAACTAATTGTTGTTTATTAATTAAAATAGAATTATTTAACTATTTATCACTTACCATTTATATATAAATAAAACTTAGTTATTTATTTAAATAAAATAATTTTTTAATAATTTATATATATAAGACTCAATAACGATTCATCAAATTAAAAAAAGAAATAATTTTATACAATATGAAATTACATCATCTTAAATTATTTTTTAGATAATTAAATATAATATTTAATTATACATAAAATATGAAACATAATTAATTTATAAATAACAAGTTATTTAAATAAATTAATTTAATAAGTTATTTAATTACTTAACTCATTATTTAATTAATACATTATTTAGTAAATAAATTACTTAGGAATAATCAAATAATTTTACTTAAATTTAATTAATTCTCTCAACAATTACTTTAGGCATTTCATATTAATTTATTAAACTTAATAGATTATTAAATAAATATCACCCTATAATCAAATTTTTATGAAGATCTTAAACAAATATGAAGGTTAGTATTTAATGAAGAATATTTTTTGGAAGAAGGTTAATTTATTTATTATATCAAATTAAAATATCTTTAGTTATTTATTAAAGGAATAAATGTATATTTCACTAATACATTAAATATTAAATATAACTAATACGTTGTTTAATTAATAAGTTAATTTAATTAATTCAATATGTTATTCAATAAATGAATTATTTAGTAATAACATAAATAATATTTAATTAAATTTAATTCATTTTTTTGATAATTAGTTTAATTAAATTTGTAAACATAAGTTTTAGAATTTTTTAACTAGTAAAATTTTAATATTTTCATATATGTAAATATATATATATATATATATATATATATGGATGAGTGAAGTGAGATAATGATAAATGAATGAGTGATGTGATAAGTAGAGTGAGAAAATGAGGGGATAGGCATGGTTTTTGGGGTGTAGGATTTTTTGAGTGAATTGAGAAGGGTTTTTTGGGGGGTAAAATTTGAGTGTTTTGGAAAAATATTTGGGGAATGTGCCTTTATTCTGAAATTTTTCTAAGGATTGAAAAATATTTTTGGAAAACGTAGAAGAACAGAGCCTAAGCATTCAAAGTTGTTTACATACATAACTCCTAACATAAATTATCAAATTTCTAAATTTCATTACTACCAAACATAAACCCTTAAATTAACTTAAACATTAAAATTAATTTAAACTCTAAAATTTATTATTAAACAAATATATCTATAGAATTAATAAGCAAACCCTAAGTAATGGAACACATAATTTAACAAACAATAAAATAAAATAATACATCAACCTGAAAAAGGTATAATTTACATTTTAATCTAATCCTTACTACCATAGCAATTTAATTTCTAATCTAACTTAATCTAATTCTTTATAATTTACTAGGGGAAAATGCGTATTACTCCTCTATAAAATTCAAAATTGCCACAAAATCTCCTGTGAAAAAAATAAGAGTCTAACAAAATTGCCACAGATGCGCAGAATGCAAGTAGAAGATGCAATTTTGTGTATAAATTGTCCAAAATGTCCTTTAGAGATTTACTAAGCCCTTTTTTAAATAGAATTTTCAGAACTCTTGTTTTAACTTTTTCTTTTTATTTTTTATTAGTATGCATTTTTTCATAAACCCAAAAAATTATCCATAAATAATTGAAAACTATCAACCAACTTTGTTATGGGTGAGTCAAACCCCCACATTAATAAAAAGGGCCATGGAATACCAATCCACCAAAAAAAAAAAAAAAACCCATGGAACCCCCATAAAGAAAGGAAATTGTTCATGCAAGCTTTGATAATTTCAGAAAGGGGCTATGTTACAACCCCATGTAACACCTTTATTGTTTTCAACTTTTACTAATGAATTTAATCTACAACTATTGGGTAGATTTTATAGAATATATTATACAATAATTAATATACATCATCCCTTAGAAATAACAAGAGAAAGGATACATTGGAAAGATTACTTGGACCATTTTATATAAGGGGTAAAGATATTTTGTCATCTAAACTATGCACATTTTTACACTTTGCTAACTAAACTTTTTTTGTGATATTTTACCATCTGCACTATGCTTTTTCTTTCACCTTACCATACATGAATTAGTTTTCGTAAAACAAAAACATTTCATTTTATTCCATCATAGGAGTAGCCGAAGTCTTTTTTAAATGTATTTTTCATCACTTCATTAAATGACTACCCTTGTTTAACTTAAATTATCATAGGATATGCACCTGAAAATACACTAAAAAAATTCATTGCATTTTGAGACTTAACATGGCTACACCAAGGAATGACTATTATGTCTATAAAAGTAGAAGATTTGACTATAATACCTGAAAATAGGAGACCCTAGCATTGATGTGATGAAGTGTTTTCATAATGTTCACCAAAATTTGTTCGTATATGGTAAGTGAAAGAAAAAGTGTAGTTCGAATTATAAAGTGTCATAGAAAAAACTTTAGTTAGCAAAGTGTAAAAAACACGTGATTGGGATGGCAAACTATTTTCATCCTTTTACATAATATATAACACTTCCTTCATTTGGTACTATAGTATTTATACATACAAAAATTATAAAAGCATCAATGAATACTCCCTATATCCATCAATCAATTTTCAACAACCAACAAAAAAGCGAAGTAAAAGCCTAACTTATAGTATACATCACCATCAACAATCAAAGTCAACCAAAAACCAATTGAATGCATATGCATATCCAGTACCTGTGCTAATTAACAACAAAAGAAAGAAAGATGGAGCAAGAAAAAAGGCTACCCACATATTAAGCCACCAAATCAAAAAACAAAAAACTTATGTTCAAATTCGATCTCCAATCTTCAAGGTCTCCACATTCTTTTCCTTGATCTAAATGCCTGCCAACACATATGCAATTTGTGGCCTTATACTTCATTAATCAAAGAGTAAGTACAAGAATGACTTTGTAGAAAAAGTGCCAAGTTACCCCCCGCATCAACTTTGTTAGTAGTACACTTATACTTCACATAATAAAAAAGGGCCTTATTACTCCCAAGTCAACTCTTAAGGAATCTTAAACTAAAAAAACTCCAAAAAACAAAAAAGAAGTCATTCTTCAATTTTGAGTTTGGTTCCCTCCTCCCCCAGTTCAATCCTATTCAGACAATATGAATACAAATAGGGGCCCCATAACTAACAAGAAATGTCCGCCACAACAAAAAATAAAATAATAAATGTGTTTATTGTGTTTAATCTTTTAGGAAGGCTACAGCCTGCCTGCATGCATGCGGCCAAGCGTCAAGGTCAGATGCTCTACTAGCTATATATATGCACCATAGTATTAGTATGTAATTAGCTCAGTCAACTAGCTATGCTGTAAGAGACACGTACGTACGGCACAAATGAAGGAAGGTTAATTTATGGTGTAAAACATATTATTAATTCACATCAATTCCAATTCCAATTCCAATTTCTGTGTTTTCAACTTGCTCATATCTCATGTGTGAATCTATAATAACAGATGTATTCCATAGCAAGTAGATATGGATGCAGGGCCATGCAATGTTCAGTTATATCAACTTTATAGTCATAAAAATACATGTCCTGTATACTTTCTTAAATATTTCTCAATGTTCGACTATTTAAGAATTCTGGATCATCTCCTTTCAAAATAAACTTAAAAAAAAAAAAAAAAAAATCTTTCGACAAAATTAATTCTTTCCCTTTTATTTAGTAAATGATCAGTAGTAGTTCATGTAAATTAATTAATTGTTGAATATAAAGAAGAAGCATATATAATGACATTGCCCACTCCATTATTTTACTGAAACTAGAAACTCCACCACCAACTTCAGACTTACAACCTTGGCTGATCAAATTGTCATTATTCAATTTAGGAGGGATTAAACCATATTTTTTTATTCTAATATATGAAATATAGAGCGGTTAGTTGGTCAAATTAATGACACCTCCTCCACTCATTACATGTTGAGACTTCGATTAACAAACTCTTTTTTGATATGTATGTATATAAATTTAGAAAAAAATTGGTAGACAAAAAAGATATTTTAAATCATGTCAAAAATAATTCTAAAGCGTTTGATTCGAGCAAAATTCTGAATTTTAATTAATTGAAGCAGAACTTTGCAATTATCCACAAGTTGAGGGGCAACCGCTCGCTCGCTTCTCCGCGATGTTAGACTTTGTGCTTCCTTGTTTCTGTTATATTGCAATCACAAATTTTAATTGAAAAAAAATATATATATATATATATATATAGTTATGTCAGACCATTAATACTTCCTTTATTAATTGTTATTTTAGCAATCAACCATTAACTTAATTTTGTGTATGATCGCAATGATAGGGTTAAAATTCAATTTGAGAAAACTTGAAGACTATGCTATAGAGATTGTATTATGAAATGTGAAGATGATTCACCATTGCTACAGGATTATTGATGTTCAGAAAATAAAAATACTAAAGATTGTTTTTCTACTAGGAGTTGCGCAAAAACTCAAGGTTGTTTTGTTTAGTCAAAAATTGAATTGATTCGTACCATGTATCCCCGAAGTCATTCCAATCCCAAAACTGACGGATCCAACCCATTATTAAACCCTTTAGAAATTTAAAAAAAAAACAAAGAAAAACAACAAAGTGGATGATTCCCTCACCCATTGTGATCCGTTTATGATCACATCCCATTTCTCACCTTTTACCTTTTTACACGTGAATTAGCCACCAATAATAATCTCACCCAACAAAACCACTTCCGATTGCCTGTCTAACCAAGAAAGGCAGTTTTAATGAATATCGCCTAAAAATCAGGGGAAAAAAAGAAAAGAAAACAAAAAAATGACTAACATTCATTCAGTCAGTAAAGGACCTCGCAGGGACCAGAACATTCCATCATTCTGGCAGCCGTGAACCGGCAAATAAATGTCTTCAACATTGATGGCAATGGCTTCATTTTCTGAATCACCTGTAGCTCCAGAGTTGGCTCCGATGGTGGCAGTTGACGACGAGGATTAAGCAAATGAGATATTGAAGACTGGAAGACAAGACGGAAATCAAAAGAAAGACTAAGAAGGGGAGCAGTGCTGGGGGAGGAATGGTAAACTGATATTTGGGATCAGATTCAGATATTAATGAAAATTCTAGAAAAAACAATATATCTACTAATCTATAAGGAGATAGGTTTCTCCAAACCCATCACCCACCGAACCTGAACTTAGAAAGAAAATCCATAACTTATCTTAGGACCCGTTTAACCATCCTAAACCCACCCCAAATAGGTCGAGTTCTAATCAGGAACCCACCCAAGCTGAATCCATTGCCATCCCTTATGGCTACTTTTGGAAGCCTTTCAATTTCTAATACTCACATGCCAAAGAATGATGTAAACAAGATAAATCTGCAGAGACATCGTATCATCAATCATGATAGGGCATCCAAGTCTGAGCTACTCAGCTCGAGTGTTTTCAATTATAACAACACACAGGTTACAAAATAAATCTTATCTTTTCAATTAAGATATATCTGAAATTAGTTCAATCCCGAAAAAAATAACCACCTAAAACTGAATCAGCGGAATTTGCATCAATGTGAATTGAAATAAGAAAATTAACTAAAAATCTACCAATTCTGGAACACTAGAAGAGATATATCTACAGTTTACTCTCGTGATAGAAAGACACAACAGATAGATCCAGTATTTCCAATATGTGTGGTACCAGAACAAATATAAACTCTGGTCTGATCATAATTGGATAAAAGTATCCACAAGATTCATTTTCTTTTCTAAACAGACGAGCATTCTTTACATTCACAGCAGCAGAGGAGAAGCAAAGGACTAATAACATATATATGCATCCTACTTACTACAGGAATGACAATCCAGTTTGTGACTTGTGCTTCACCTTACTAGCTTAAATGGAAGAGTTGCTTCATTGTGCATATGCTACAATATCATTGAGGGGTATACTAAATACTTTGATTCCCACAGGTAGCACATCATAGTGTAACTAGAGAAGATGGTAATCTTTGCCACAACATGAAAAGGGAACGAATGCAGGAGGCTCATGGGAGCAGATTCAGACACCAAGGCATAGGCAAAGGATAATGACACCCTAATATTACGCAAAAAAGATGAATGACTTGATTCCCCACATTGTAAGAATTGCTCTGGAAATGTTTCATTATAGAACACTTGATTTGTCAAAAGAAAAACTCCGTAGTACAGTCACATGTCCATAAACAGAAACATTAATAAACAAACACATTAGCGTGTGAAAGATATACTAACAACTTGCATCAGGAAGCTCCGACTAATTTGATAATGGCTTTCAACTTCCTTGCATCATACGGACTTGTGCTGAGTCTTTGTTGCAGACAATTCACATATAATCTTCCACGTTACTTGGCAGCACCAAATGCTATATCTTACTTCAAATTCCATAATCATCTGACAGATCTGGTGTTATAAATCAACGCTCTCTGTACTTGAATTATAGTTGAAGCTTTGCTAAATCTGAACATGCATATGCTAGAAAATCACACACATTAATCAGGACGCATCGTCACACTCTTGAATCATAAAAGAAAAAGCACTTTAAACAGACAAAAAATTACAGAAGTTTGGAAAAAAAAAATGCTTATTTTTCCACAAAGGATGTGACCTCAAACAACATTGAGTTAGTATTTGAAAATTCAGAACATTTGCCAGTCGCTGAAGACACCTGAAATTGTCGAAGCAGGGAATTCAAAAGATTCATAGTAAAGCTTTGTGACTAGTGTTGTAAGATTTCAGTCAAGTGCTATTACAAGAGACAAGAGATTCTGAATACTATTTACTTCTGCAAGTTTACTACAATAGATGGACTCAAAACATAAAATAACTCAGGAATTCCACTTTTCATTCTACCAAGTAAATCCTAAAGCATGCTTTTCCCTCAGAGACTAAACTGAAATCTTAAGGGACTTTCCGCACTTGCCAGAGTCAGAATTCTTTACTTATCGGAAATCTAAGAGACTTTTCTGAAAGGGTGTAAATTACTTTCACAAGATTGTTCTGTGACAACAAAGAAAGGATAACCAAAGAACTAAGATGCACGCATACTGCACTTCTCACAAATTTCTGGACTATCATACAAGGTCCTATCAGTTTGTCACACTTATTAATATTAAGATAAAAAGAACGAGCATAAATAGCGAGAAAAGCAAAAGCAAATCTAATTGTTTTCATGGATTAGGATCACATTATAGATAACAAACCACTTATAACACATAAAAATTCAATACTTCCTCTATATGGTTAACATGAAAAGGTATAGTAATTAACATATGCATCAGAGCAGACTAGGACTGAAGCCCATAAGGTTCTGCCCCTCAAAAGCCAAATAAAAAAAAAAAAAAAAACGAAAAGAAAAGAAAAAAAAAAAAAAAAAGGGAAAAATGTAACTATCAAACTTTGTGTTACTTTAAATGCAGTGAATAAACCATCATAATCACACTAACAGTCTTGCTCACTCAAATTGATCTTAATAATACAGGATAGATTTCAAAGTAAGCCCACACTGAATATGTGCAGCTGCAAAACAAGCTTTAAACAAGAGAAAGAGATACCAAAAGACATGTTGATCATCCATCACAGTGGTAATGATCCAGATCCAATATGTGTCTATATTCTAGACTTCAATATGTGTTTATAATTAGATGACAAAAGATGTCTAGACTCAAATATTTAAGTCCCTACAAGTGAGAAGGGCAATTATGGATTGCTAAAATACAGTAGCGTGAAAGTGAACTGCAGCCAAATTGTTAAATTTTTGCACAATAGTAGAAGGGAACATAGAACATGACATCAAACAACCACAAATTTCAGTGAATTAATTAGATCAAGGATGATAAATTAGTTGAAATTTCAACTGGTTATAACATATCTTTCCAGGAACAGCTCAAAGCTTCAACTGATAATGGCAAGAAATTCCCAAGAAGAAGAGGAGGTATACAATTCTAGTACAAAAACTGAAAACATGTAGCACATTTATGTAGATAAAAGATAACAATTGTAAGCTCTCTCATAGTATGAGACCACAAAGAAACATGAATTTTAAGATTTTAATCGAATTTATAATCAATTAATTATAAGGAAAATACTCAAGAATTTGAATGAAGGCAAAAGAATCAATACTTTCATTGCCTCTAACCCCACTAAATATATAAGAAGAAATTTTGAATTGTACTGTGAAATTGCAGTACTTGCAAGAAATTATCTTTTTTTTTCCCCTTTCAGAAAACTCAAATCTTGATTTTTCCTCCTTAAAGATTCAACCTTTCCATCAATACATTTTTAAGGTATTTGTGTAATTGTTAACAACTAAATAAACATGAGATACAAACTAATAAAAATCATATTTATGCTACAACTCAAAAATCATACAGCAGATTGAGACATGTATTTATCACTATTTAAAAATAATAATAAGAAATTTGCTAACATAAAAGTCCTAGCGGAGGTTCACATGTCACATTCCCAAGGCAATGAATCCACCAGATCCTGTATTACCAATTCGAAATTAGCAAAAGCAAACCACAAACAACAAACCCGGACAACAATAATCAAGACAGCACCAGCGATAACCAAAGAGTTCATTGAACACACCTCACCTTTATTTCAACTTCCAGCATTGCTGCGACTAACATTTATTATTATTCTGAGTCACATGATTTGGATAACCATTATACTTATTCCCAGACCAGTCCCTCTGTTGCTGCACCATACTACTATACTGTTGCTGATAGTGATGGTTATGATGTGAGTGAGCTGCTTCATACCCATGAAATCCATGTCCGTGTGTGGCCATTCCCATCATCTGCATCGGCATAATCTGCGGCGGCGGAGGATATGGCATTGGAATCGGCATTCCAACATGATTATTGGCACTACTTCCATTACCAACACTACTATGACTTCCATTGGCAATCCCATTCCCATGGTTGGGGCCACCGCTAGATGACTCATTAAAGCTCTGTGGCGGCACTGGCGTGGAAGCAAACAAATGATCCGATGGCGAGGGGCCCTCGTTGGACAACCCCTGCATCCTCTTAACATACAGCCTATACTTCTGCAAATGGCTCGCAACATTTTCTCTAGTCAAACCCTCAACGTTCATCAACTGCATAATCGTCTTAGGCACGGCGTTCTTCAGCCCTAAATGGGCGACCACATCCACAAAACGCTTGTGCAGCTGAGGGGTCCACACAAGCCGCGGCCTCTTCAGAGTCTTCGCCGCCGCCGTTGACTGATCGTCCGTACAGTTATCGATCGCCAGATCGTCTGCGGGTTCCATCCTTCGACTCTTCTTCGGATCGGATCCTTCTTCAGGCTCCGCCTCTGCCATCACGTGATCGTCAACGTCACCACTAAATGGCTTGAAATTGGAGCCGGTGGCTGAGGAGTGAGCGGCGCCACCCCCGCGCAGGGAAGAGAGGGTGCTCTGTGAGGCGCGGCTGACATCAAGCGCAGTGCGAGACGGCTCCGGCGATATTTTGAACGCCGAGGCCAATTCGGCTGGTATCAAGGACTGAGACAACGGCGTCAGATCGTCTGGGGACGGAAGCCCCGCCTCCCACTCGGCGACGCCATCATCATATCTCACTTCCTCACCCATGGAATTATTCAGAAAACCAAATCACATGCATCAGATAAGTTTCTGGGGTGGTTCAATTTCGGAGAGAAACGAAGAGAAAGTGGGGGTTGGGGAGGTAAATAGGGAAAAGAGGCGAGGGGCAGGCGGTGGATATAAATAAGTAGTTTGGGGTGGAAAAAGTGCAATATGGGATTCCAAATGGGGCGCCACGGTGGATGCTTTAGGCAGATATTTTTGATCCTCTAAATATCTTTCTCTTCTCTTGCTGGATTTTTATTTTCTCAACAAGAATCTCTTATCCCCCACAATTCCTAATTTCTTTGTGGCGCAACGAGACCACTGCTCGTTGCTTTCTAGTCGCTTCCTCTGTAGGCTCTAGCTATCCAATCTGACTAAAATAGTGGCTTGCGTCTCGTGATATAATTAATTAGTTTATTTATTTATTTTCTTAATAAAATAATTAATAATTTTGTCAATTTTTCTGAAAATTAACTGAACTAAAATTTGATAATTTAATAACATCAAAATTATCAATGAGTTAGTATGATAAATTAGTTAAAAAGGAAAAAAAAAAAAATTCTTTATCTATGTACCTCATATCTATAATAACTAAAATTCTCCCTTGTTAAAATTTATTGCTCAAACATTCAATCATATGCGCACTTTTGTTTAAGTCATACTCAATCTGGATCAAATCATCCAAACCCATCGCGATTGGCCCATCTCCACTTTCAAAAAAATTGCAACTCCATCTTAATAGTGTGATACCTCTAAATGACGCTTGGTGAGCAAGTGATTGGTTCACGTGGCCAAACACTATATATAAATACTGTTATTTAAAAAATATTTCAATATATCTTTCTGATATGAATACAATAGCCCAACCTAAAAGTACACATTAGGCCTGCTATAATTAGAATTGGGGTCAAATATCACACTTGTTGAGCCGAGCTGACTCAATTGGCTGAGTTGAATTAACTGACTGAGTTGATCTTGTATGGCAATACTGAACAGTGGGTGTCCTAGACTAAGTACCTAGGATTCTTATTCATAAAGTGCGGATTTCTAGAATGCATTGGCCGAGATGAAGTTTCATGGGTATTTACATGAGTTGAGTCGAACTCAGGGAAAGAACTGAGCTGCACTCAAATTTACTTTGGTTCCATCGATTCAACACACAAGTGAAGATAAAGGAGCATGGGGTCACACGTATCTACATTTAATTGGTTCAGTTGTATTAAAATAATTAGTGGCTTAGTGGGCAGTTATGATCTCAGGTAGTGGGATCTTTAGCCATATAGAAGACTTTGTAAAAAGTTATAAGACAGATTAACAAATCAAGGAGAACGTGTTCTTATTTTGTTTAATTGGTGCTCTTGCAAATTATTTTTGGCATCAATTTGGCGTTGTCTATGGGAAATATATTAAGAGTTGAGGCATGAGGAAATAAGTAATTCTAGAGATAACATGGAGACAGTTGTTTTAAGGGCGACGCAGAATGAGCCGGTAGCTATGACTGCAGCAGTTCCACTATCGACAGCAATGACGCTGACCACTTCGACAGAAGGGAGGACTATTTTAGTTCTTACAATGGCGGGGCAGATGACCACTGAGTAGCTAGTCAACTTTTTGTGGTCAACGTTCGGTATTATTGCCTTCACTCAATCTATCAAAGTGCCGATCGTACCTCCTTGGGTGCCACCGAATCCCCTGGTCATGCCCTATCTACTGGGAATGGCACCTGCTAGTCCATTGACTCCTATGTCGATGCCTTTCTCCCTGCCTCTCCCATGGCTAACCCAACACCTACTATCATAATGGTAATTATATCGGGGGCAACCGCTCATATAGGTGGGACTCTTGCTTCGTGTAATGTAGCCACTCTGGCCTCAGGAGTAGTTGCACAAGGGATGGTCGTTGCTGGGCCACCATTCCCTAATAATCTTAGATTATTAAAGATGGGGAAGGGGGGCAAGAGCCAACGGTAGCGCCCATGAGAGAGTTGCTAGATGAGAAAATAAAATTAGGAGGCAATGGTTTGCTCAAGGAGACAGAGACGAAAATCCCTACTGAATTGGCAGATGACTCTGAGGCAGTGGTAGAAAGTTAGGTATCAGTGAGATGTAATCGTGATAAGAAGAGGCAGAACCCTCGGTCAAACTTGGTTTCAAAAATCAAAGAGATAGGGAGGGAATTACGGGAAACGAAGAGAAAGATGGGAGAAAAGGTTGGGAAGAGGTCAAGCTTTCTCCATTCATTAAAGCTATCCTGCATTACCCTTTCCCAAGGAATGACAAATCTTTTGCTATTTCCAGTTACACTGGTATGACTGATCCTGCAGATCATTTCTATGAATTCGAGAATTTGGCTTTGTTGTATCAATTCTTGGATGGGGTGAAATGTTGGACTTTCCTAACTACTCTAGGAGGCATCGCCCAGAGATGGTTTGGATAGTTGCCTTCCCGGTTTATTCATACATTTGGGGATTTTGCTAGAAAGTTCTTGCATCAATTCACTAGCAACAAACATTATAGGCGCATCGTGCAGAGTTTGCTCTCGTGTTAGGATGGAGAGAATGAGGCTATAAGAAGTTGGTTCACCACGGCTGCTCTAGAGGTCTCTTCGGCCACTCTTAAGTTGTTAAGTGGCGCTTTTGCTCAAGGACTTCGTCCTAGCCTTTTGTTCAGGTCTTTGAGCAGAAGGCCTGCGGATAGTTATGATAATCACCTACGGCAGGTAGAAAAATATATCCATGAAGAAAAGGATAGTGAGGCAAAAGGGAATGAGTTAAGGGAGAAAAGAAAAATAGAAAAATGCTACCAATAAGAGACCTAAGCAAGAGGAAAGGTTCAGAACAACACATGTACGATAGATGAAAGCTCCACCCATGGGCCCTAAGTTTGATTATTACACCCCATTGACGTTGCCAAGGGAGCAAGTTATGCAAGCCATTGAGCATCTCAACTTATTGCGTTGGCTTCACACCCACAATACCGAGACACCCCAAATCGGATAAATGTGGCTGTTTCCACAATGACTACGGACACGCGACTAAGGAGTGTGATAATCTTTGAAATGAGTTGGATCAATTGATACGGGATGGTTAATTAAGTGAATTTGTGGAAAAGTCTAAAACAGAGGATACATGCAGCTATGGAGAACATGTTACTATGGAGGGGCAGTAGTGAGAGTGTCAACCAAGTGGAGAGAAAAATACCAGACATAGGCTAGTAAATGGGGTGATTCACATGATCTCTAGAGGTCCAGCGGGTGAGAATGTCAACCAAGTGGAGAGAAAAATACAAGAGATGGGCCAGTAAAGGGGGTGATTCACATGATCTCTGGGGCTTCAGCGGAAGGGGACACTCATCGAGCCAGGAGGGTGAGAGCCAAAGTTGCAGCACATATAAACATAGAGGTTGCCCCCATCTCAGACAGGAGGGACACTCCTATTATTTAGTTCAGACTAGATGACTTGAAAGCTCTGCATCTTCCCCACCAAGATGCTTTGGTTATCACCGCTATGATTGCTAATTTTGAGGTGAACCACATTTTCATTGATTGTGGCAGCTCGACTGACATTTTATTCTATGATGCCTTTCAGCAAATGGATTTGGAGAACACTATGCTGGAGCCTATAGAGACATCGCTTTTCGGGTTTTTGGGAGAAGCAGACAAACTTAAGGGGTGGATCTCTTTGCCTGTCTCCTTAGGAGCAATAATGCATCGAAGGACTTATATAGTAAATTTTTTAGTAGTTGATGCTCCTTCTGCATATAATTTAATTTTTGGCAAGCTTATGCTGGACCTTTTCCAAGCGGTGGCTTCCCTATACCATATGAAATTGAACTATATAATAGGGAGAATGGTAGGGGAAGTAGTGGGGATCAGTATACATCCAGGAAGTATTATGTTGATGTAGAAAGGAAATGATGTGATAAAGATGATAATGTTGTGTACAAACAGAGGCAGAAGGGTTCAATATACCCTAGTTGGTGGAAAGGCAACAAAAGCTTGAACTAGAGGGAAAGCTCTTATCCATAGAATTAGTGCCAAGAGATCCCAGCAAAGTCACACAAATAGGTTCTCACCTTGAGATAGATTTGAAGGTAGAGCTTATCACTATATTAAGGGAATATGTAGATATTTTTACCTCTCTGTTAAGGATCTTACAGGAATAGATCCAAGCATAGCTGAAAATAGGCTCAATGTTGACCTCAATGTCAAGCTAATTAAGCAAAAGAAGAGATATTTTGGCTCGAAAAAAGATCACATTATTCAGCAAGAGGTGGAGAGGTTATTAGACGCGGGGCATATTGTGGAAATCCAGTTCCCAGAATGGATTTCAAATGTGGTGTTGGTGCCAAAACATGCCCACAAATAAAGGGTGTGTATAGATTTTGGGGATTTGAACAGGGCCTCCCCTAAGACTTTTATCCTTTGCCCAAGATTGACTTGTTAGTAGATTCCACTTCTGGATATGAACTTTTTTGCATGATGGATACTTCGCAAGGATATCATCAGATTCCTCTAAGCTTGGAAGACTGCAAGATGGTAGTTTTATCACTTCTCAATGAGCTTACTGTTACTTGGTTATGCCCTTTGGTCTTAAGAATGCAGGGGCTACCTATAAGAGGCTGATGGATCGCATGTTCAAGCATCAGATCGGCCAAAACGTGGAGGTGTACGTAGATGACATGCTAGTGAGAAGTGTGAGCCAAGCTGATCATGTGGAAGACCTGAGGAAGATTTTTGCAACTTTGTGCGAATACAGGATGAAGCTCAACCCAAAAAAATGTGTTTTTAGAGTCAAAGGATGAAAGATCTTGGGATATCTGGTGACAGAAAGGAGGATAGAATCTAATCCAAAAGAAATTCGTGCCATAATAGAAATGAGCCCACCCAGAAATGTTAATAAGGTGTAGAAGTTAACATGATGGATAGCTGCTCTGAGTGGTTTATCTCTCACTCCACAGACAGAATCCTTCTCTTATTTAAGATAAAGGCAAACAAATTTGAGTGGGGAGAAACGGTATAGTGCTTTTGATGAATTGAAATCCTACCTGGCTGGGGTGCCCTTATTAACAAATCCTGCACTAAGGGAGACACTCTATTTGTATTTGGCAGCAATCGAGCATGCGATTAGTTTGGTGCTTGTTAAGGAGAACAGACATGGCCAGAAACTAGTATATTATGTCAACAAAATCTTGCATACGGTAAAGCTGAGGTACCCAGAAATTGAGAAGATGGCGTTAGCTTTGGTGATCAAGGCGCAGAGGCTAAGGCCCTATTTCTTGCCTCATCCTATAGTTGTGAGTACTAACCACCCTTTGAAGCAGACTCTAGGAAAGGCTGATGTCATAGAAAGACTAATCAAGTAGGCTGTTGAGCTAGGTAAGTACGACATAAAGTATTTTCCTAAGAATGCCATAAAGGCACAAGCCTTGGCGAATTTCATGGTTGATGCACCTCTGATGGATGATGAGGGCACAGGGCTAGTATATGTTGAGGGATCATCAGGACACAATGGCAGTGGAGCTGGTATCGTGGTTATTAATCCTGAAGGAGAAGAAATGGAGTTCGCAGTGAAATTTTACTTCAAAGCTTCTAATAATGAAGCGGAGTATGAAACCTTGATATTGGGACTCAAGATGGCCCTACAGAATGGAGCTAGGCGTATCCAAGTGTTCACTGATTTGCAATTGGTGGTAAAGCAGGTTGAGGGAAAATATGAGGCTAAGGAGTTAAGGATGACTAAATATTTGCAATTGGTAAGGAGCTGAAGCAACAGTTGGCTGAGTTGCATGTGAACCAAATCCCTCGTGAAGAGAATAGGAAAGCTGATTACCTGGCAAAAATAGCTTGCACCTTAGCTGAATGTGACACCCGACAAGTAACTATCTAAGAGATAGATAAAGGAAGTCTCGAAGTAGAAGTTTGCACTTTGGAGGAGGGTCAAGATTGGCGAACACCAATCCGGAAATATCTAGAAGGAGATCATCCAAAAGCCGCTCGTCTTACTATTATCAATGGGCTGCTATATAAGAGAGTTTTTTCTCAACTGCTATTGTATTGCCTATCTCCTCAAGAAGAAGAATATATTCTAAAGGAGAACCATAAAGGGTGCTGTAGAAATCACTTGGGTCTAATGCTATCCGAACTGGATACTTTTGGCCTACTGTCCGAGCTGACGCAGGGGAGTTCGTGAAGAAATGTGATAAATGGCAGAGATATGCTCAAGTTAGCCGTCTTCTTGTTGAGTCGATGCGTGCTATGAGTTCTCTATGTCCTTTTGCTAAATGGGGAATAGATATTGTGGGTCTTTTCTCGGTGGCAGTTGGGCAAAGAAAGTTTCTGTTGGTCACTATGGATTATTTTAGCAAATAAGTAGAAGCAGAGCTGTTAGCCAAAATAAATAAAAAAGAAGAACTCAAGTTTCTATGAAAAAATATAGTATGCCGATATGGTATTCCCAGGGAATTGATCTCGGACAATAGAAGGCAGTTTCAAGGGCCTAAGTACAAGCCTGGTGTAAGGAGATGAAAATAATGCAGCGCTTCAGTGCAGTAGCCCATCCACAAACCAGTGGGCAAACGGAAGTTAATAACCAATACTTGCTAAAGAGTTTGATGAAAAGTTTGAATCAGGTAGGAGGTGGATGGGTGGATGAACTTCGTAGTATGTTGTGGGTACATTAGACTATTCCAAAAGAGCCTACGAGCAAAATACTATTCAGTATGGTTTACAATGTGGATACTTTGATCCCAATAGAAATCGGGATAAAGTCCCATTGAGTATTATCATATGATCCTGAGAAAAATAATGAGCTGCTTAGAGCCTCTTTGGATTTGGTAGATGAGAAAAGAGAAAATGCCAGCCTTAGGATGGCCAAGTACAAGCAAAGGATGCAAACCACCTTCAACAGAAGAATCAAACCTCGCAGTTTTCAAGTAGAAGATTTGGTGCTGAGGAGAGCTGATGCATTGGGAAATGTAGGAAAGTTGGGACCTAATTGGGAAGGACCTTATGAGGTAATCAAAGTGCTGAAGGGAGGAGCATATGAGCTAGAGACTTTGCAGGGAAAGAAAGTGGCTCAGCCATGGAATGTGCAGAACCTCAAGCATTTTTACACGTAATCTCATTTTATTTTGTTGAAATTTACCTTTCTAGTTTATGTTATGTAGTTTCTTTTGTATGATCAGCTCTGTTGAGTATTAATTTTCTTTATTTGATTATGTAAAGTCTTTTCGCATCTTATGCAATTGTACAACTCGGATGAGCTATCCTGCTGGGGGCGAATGTACAAAAAAATAAAAAAAAAGACAAATGTCCAAATGAAATCAACTTGAATGAGCTAACTTGCAAAGGACGAATGTCCAAGTGAAATTAGCTCGGATGAGCTAACTTGCAAAGGACGAATGTCTACATGAAATCAGCTCGGATGAGCTAACAAAGGATGAATGTCCAGTGAAATTAGCTCGAATGAGCTAACTTGCAAAGGACGAATGTTTAAGTGAAATCAGCTCGGATGATCTAACAAAGGACAAATGTTTAAGTGAAATCAGCTCGGATGATCTAACAAAGGACGAATGTCCAAGTGAAAAGGACGAATGTTCGAGTGAAATCAGCTCGGATGAGCTAACTTGCAAAGGACGAATGTCCACATGAAATCAGCTCGGATGAGCTAACAAAGGACCAATGTCCAGTGAAATCAACTCAAATGAGCTAACTTGCAAAGGACGAATGTCTAAGTAAAATAAGCACGGTTGATCTAATAAAGGGCGAATGTCCAAGTGAAATTAGCTCGAACAAGCTAACTTGCAATGGAAGATTGTCTAAGTAAAATTAGCTCAGATAAGCTTACAAAGGACAGATGTCCAAATAAAATTAGCTCGGATGAGCTGACAAAGGACGAATGCCCCCCAAAAAAGGTATGGATGAATGTCCGGAAGAAAACAACTCGGATGAGCTATCCTAGAGAAAGAAAGGAATGTTCTCAAGGCATTAAGCTCGGGATAGCTGACTTGTAAAAAGAGATGTTCAGATAAAGCGGTACAGGTCAGCTATCAACAGCGCAGCCGAATTCTAGGCAGAGAAGAATGTTCCAATACTCAGTTCAGACATGTTCTTAACAAGCAATATGATGTAGAAAAATAATTTCATTCATTTCACTTTTTCATACAAAATGACGAAGGAAACATACAAAGCAACCCTTCATGGTATAGTTGCCTCAGTACATGCAAAATAAGCAAAACATAGTCTCAAGCAAATTGGCTCCTAAGTAGCACTAGATATCCTAATAGCATTAGCTTCAGGAGGATGGAAAGGAGGGAAGATCTGCCACGGCACTAGAAGCAGCTGCTTCGGCTGGTGTTGCGGCATTAAGAAAATCATTCTGGCCAGATGGCTTGGGTGTATGAGACACCTCGGCTGGAGATGATGGCTCGGTGCATTATTACCCTCAGCACTGGTTTCTTCTTCCTCCTCTGAATCTGAAGGTAATGTGTGCATCCTATAGACACGGTCCATATTTTGATCTAGCTGCCCCAGCTTTAACACACCTTTGGCCTTTAGCTAATCAACGCAAGTATTAATGCCATGATAATAGTACCTCAAGGCCCTTTTAACTGACATCTGCCTGAATTCATTACTCTTCATAAATTCTATCAAGCGCGATTCCCAGCAAGCTTCTATAAAAGCTTTTCTCTCTTCAGTATTGTGAAACACCTCAAAGAAGGTATATCACCCCTCACGACATCCTTTTTCCCTAGCTCTCTCCAATGCCTCCTCCTGCTACAATAATAACTCGATCACTTTTATCTCAGACTTGGATAGATTGTTAGCCAACTCGTCATATTTCTCATGCAAGGAGGAGAGTTGCTCTTTCAATTCATTAAACTTGCTCATTTTCTACTAAGGTCTGCTCAGCTCAACTGCTAGTCTCTCTCTATCAACTTCTAACTACTGATGCTCTCTCTCCCACTGACCTAAGATGCTACCAGCAAAGATGCTAGTCTGGAAGGAAAATATGGAGAGCAAAATGTTAAGTAGAGCAATGTTACGTAAAGTTGATCACATACCTTCGAAAGAAAATAGGCGAATTGGTTCCGAAGTTAAAAGGCATAACATCAACCAACTGTCGATCCGAGCTAGTAGAAATACCCCTCAGGAAGTCTTGGCCTTGGGAATGAATGGTGTTAGTCAAAACTGAGTTGTCTGCCATCAGATAAGTGTTTAGGTGACTCATGTGCAGAGTGAGAGAGCTCGGTTCCTCAGGGATAGTCTCATCAGCTAAAGTTTGTACAGAAGGAGGTGGTGTTGGTCTCTTAGGAGCTAGAGCTTCTGGTGGTGGAGTGGGACATTTCTTGGTATGCTCCTCAGTAGGTGACCTTTGCGAAGAGCTAGTGCCACCAGATCATTTAGGAGAACAGTTTTTTTTCTGCCTCCTAGATTGACTAGTCACCTCAGCCAAAATGAATGCTTTGGTAGACACCTTCTCTGAAAGAGGAAAAAAAAAAGAGGAGGGGACATGTATCAAACACAATTTATTAATTCCATAGCAAACTCATCAAGGTTAAGTAAATACCAAATGGCTTAGGAAGCTCTTCTGCTTAAGGACTCAAAGCGAAATGGTAGAGAAAACCCAAATTTTCCAAATAAGAGAGTTGTAACTGACAACTATTGATATCTAAAAGTTGTTGCCGACCTGATGAAAATCGTTTACTACGGGATGAACTGTCAATTGGCATTTGTTCTATCCAAGCAGTATGGAAGCCTCATGGCTCGAGCGAAGCTATAATAGGTGATGTTCTTTCCAATGCTTCACTGAGGTAGGATACATGGACAAAAAATGGACATCTTCCCGGGATAATAAGTAAAATAGGCCTGGACCCAAGGACTTGGGATAAAAAAGGGAATAGATTAGCGTGGTGTTCTATTGGAAGATGTTTACACTGAATAAGGAAGCCCGTCATCAACATAAAGGAGTTTGGAATGAATTAGTTGAGAGGAATGCCTAATCCTCTATAGACTAACACAAATAGCTCAAGCAAAGAAAACTGTAACCCCCTACGCATCTGCTCTACGTAAAAGCATAGGAAGCCCGCATGAGGCATGTGTGGCCGATTTGAGGATCTGGGCACTACTATGGAATATTCGTTTGGAATGCCCATAAGGTCTCTCAATCTACTACTCTTATGTTTGGTCATTCCAGAAAAAATAAATCTCATAATAAGGTAAACCTGCATCTTTCATTCCTTTCTCAATCTCTTTCATTATTTCTACGGGAATGCTAAGAGTTGAGTTATCAAAATCGCTACTCCTGTTTAATTCAGAAGAAATACTGGTAGTTTTTAGATTTTTATGCAGGAACATGAATAAATTTATTCAAAAGCGCTAACTGAAATCACAAAAGAAGAGGAAAAATTAGAAAAACAAATCTATATAGAGAACTTGGACTAATCATTAGCAAGAGACACGAAAAAAATGCTAATGGAGAAGCTCCGATGATTTATAGTGGAGGCAACGACATGAAATGTAACCTCTGCTGGAGTTGTGAAGGAGGAGAAGTGAAGAAATGGAGAAAGAAGTGAAGAGATGGAGGAAAGCTTGGTATTTATAGTAAATTAGAAGAGAAAGCCAAAAGACCCCTTGACTCACACTTTCAAACTCCATCGTACATGTGGCGTACATGATGCGTACGATGTGATGGCTCAATTAATGCTATTGATGGAATAGAAGAGTAAGCCCATGGGAAAGGAAAGTAGTTGGTAGCTTTTTCTAAAAAATTTCATGTTGAATCCTAGAAATTTCAGCAATGGGCGGTAAACACCTCGGAAAGAGAGGGACTGAGTGGGAGCAGAAGTGAGTCACAATTGGTTTGCTAGTAGAAACTAGGAGAATCAATTTTGCCATTGTCTCAGCAATATACTATTCATCTCAGCAAATACATCTCAGCAATCGCAATAAAATCAAAGATTGCATAGGAAATCTTGGCAATAAACTCAAAGACTACATGGAAGATCATTCCGGAAATGAAATCAAAGAAATTTCATGGGAAATCGTGGCAATAAAATCAAAGATTGCATGGGAGATCATCTCAGTAATAGCAATAGAATCAAAATTCATCTCGACAATGGCAATAAAATAAAAAAAATGGCATATCATCTCAGCGATTAAATGGCAAGTAAAATTAAAATTGTGTTTTTTTCCTTTCCATCTCGACAATTAGCAAGCTTAGTCTATCTTTAGCTTGAACTCAATTGTAGTTCAAATAATTTTGAACTAAATTGTGGGGAGAGATGTGATATGGATATAATAGCCCAAGCTAAAGGTACACATTAGGGCTACTATAATTAGAGTTGGGCCCAAATACCACACTTGTCGAGCCGAGCTAACTCAATTGGCCAAGGTAAATTAACTGGCATAGTTGACATTGTATGGAAATACTGAACAGTGGGTGTCCTAGCCTAAGTAGCTGGGATTCTTATTCAAAAAGTGCAGATTTCCAAAATACATTGGCCGAGATAAAGTGTCATGGGTATTTATATGAGCCGAGCCGAGCCGAACTCAGGGAAAGAGCTGAGCTGCACTTAAATTTACTTTGGTTCTAGCGATTCATCACATGAGCGAAGATAAAAGAGCATGGGATCACATATGTTTACATTTAATTAGTTTAGTTGTATTGAAATAACTTGTGGCTTAGTGGGTAGTTATGATCCCAGGTAGTAGGATCTTTAGCCATATAAAAGATTTTGTAAAAAGTTACAAGACAGATTGACAGACATCAAGGAAAACGTGTTCTTATTTTGTTTAATTGGTGATCTTGCAAATTATTTTTGGCAGTAATTTGGCATTGTCTGTGGGAATAGATTAAGAGTTGAGGCGTGAGGAAATGAGTAATTCTGGAGATAACATGGAGACATATACTTTAATGGCGATGCAAAATGAGCCAGTAGTTATAGCCGCGGAAGTTCCGCCATCGATAGTTGTGATGCTGACTACTTCGACAAAAGGAAGGACTATTACAGTTTCTACAATGGTGGGAAAGATGACCACTGAGCAGCTAGCCAACTTTTTGTGGTCCAGGTTTGGTATTATTGCCTTCACTCAATTTGCCAGAGTGCCGGCCGCACCTCCCATGGTGCCGCCGAATCCCCTGGTCATACCTTATCTACCAGGAATGGCACCTGCTATTCCACCGACTCCTATGTCAGTGCCTTTCCCCTTGCCTCACCGTGGCTAACCCAACGCCTACTATCAGAATGGTAATTGTGTCGGGGGCGCCCGCTTCTATAGGTGGGACTCCTGCTCTGTGTCCTGTAGTCACTCCGGCCTCAAGAGCAGTTGCACAAGGGACGGTGGTTGTTGGGCCACCATTCCCTAATAATCCTCGATTATTCATGATGTGGGCAAGAACAGACGGTAGCGCCCAGGAAAGAGTTGTTAAATGAGAAAACGAAATTAGGAGGTAATCTTGGTTTCCTCAAGGAGACAGAGATGAAATTCCCTACTAAATTGGCAGATGACTCTGAGGCGGTGGCAGAAAGTCAGGTGTCAGTATGACGCAGTCGTGATAAGGAGAGGCAGAAGCCCCGATTAGACTTAGTTTCAGAAATGGAAGAGATGAGGAGGGAATTGCGGGAAATGAAGAGAAAGATGGGAGAAAAGGTTGAGGAAGAGGTCAAGGCGCTTCTCCATCCATTGAAGCTATCCTACATAACCCCTTCGTTAGGAATCACAAATCTTTTGCTATGCTTAGGTACACTGGTACGACTGATACTGCGGATCATCTCTGTAAATTTGAGAATTTAGCTTTGTTTTATCAATTCTTGGATGGGGTGAAGTGTCGAACTTTCTTGACTGCTCTGGGAGGTGCAACCCAGAGGTGGTTTGGATAGTTGCCTTCCCGGTCCATTCATACATTTGGGGATTTTGCTAGAAAGCTCTTGCATCAATTCACCAGTAACAAATAGTATAGGTACAACGCGCAGAGTTTGCTCTCGTTTTGGCAGGGAGAGAATGAGGCTCTAAGAAGCTTTGTTAGGCGGTTCACCATGGCTGCTCTGGAGGTCCCTTCGGCCACTCATGAGTTGTTAAGTGGCGCTTTTGCTCAAGGACTATGTCTTGGCCCCTTCTTCAGGTCTTTGGCCTATAGATAGTTATGATGAGCACCTACGACGAGTAGAAAAATATATCCATGAAGAAGAGGATAGTGAGGCGAAAGAGTAAGAGTTAAGGGAGAAAAGAAAAGAAAAGAGGGAAGATGCTACCAACAAGAGACCTAAGCAAGAGAAGAAGTTCAGAACAACACCTATATGACAGATGAAAGCTCTACCCATGGGCCTTAAGTTTGATTATTACACCCCATTGAAGCTGCCAAGGGAGCAAGTTATGCAAGCTATTGAGCATCTCAACTTATTGTGTTGGCCTCGCACCCACATGGATCCATCGAGGCGCCTTAGATCGGGTAAATTTTACCATTTCCACAATGAGTATGGACATGTGATTGAGGAGTGTGATCATCTTCGAAATGAGTTGGAGCAATTTGTACAAGATGGTCAATTAAGTGAATTTGTGGAAAAGCCTAAAGCAAAGGATACGTGCAGGCGTAGAGGACACGTTACTGTGGAAGGGCAACAGCGAACGCGTCGGCCAGATGGAGAGAAAAATACTAGAGTTAGGCTAGTAAAAGGGGTAATTCACATGAACCCTGGGGGTCCAGTGGAAGGGGACACTCATCGAGCTGGAGGGCGAGATTCAGAGCTACGACACATAAAAACATAGAAGTTGCCGCCATGTCGAACAGTAAGGAGACTCATGCTATTTAGTTCGAACCAAATGACTTGAGAGATCTGCATCTTCCCCACCAGGATGCTTTGGTTATCACCACTATATTGCCAATTTTGAGGTGAACTGCATTTTCATTGACTGTGGCAGCTCGGCTAACATTTTGTTCTATGATGCCTTCTAGCAAATGGATTTGGAGAACACTATGCTGGAGCCTGTGGAGACATCGCTTTTTGGGTTTTCGGGAGAAGCAGTCAGACCTAAGGGGCGGATCTCTTTGACTGTCTTCTTAGAAGCAGTAATGCATCGAAGAACTTATATGGTAAAATTTTTAGTTGTTGATGCTCCTTCTGCATATAATGTAATTTTTAGCAGGCTTATGCTAAACCTTTTCCAGGCGGTGGCTTCCCTATACCATATGCAATTGAAGCATATCATGGGGAGAATGGTAGGGGAAGTAGTGGGGGATCAGTATACATTTAGGAAGTGTTATGTTGATGCAGCAAGGAAGAGATGTCATAAAGATGATAATGTTATGTACAAACAGAGGCAGAAGGATTCAAGTATACCCCAGTTGGTGGAAAGGCAACAAAAGCTTGAACTAGAGGGAAAGCTCTTATCTATAGAATTAGTGTCAAGAGATCCCAACAAAGTCACATGAATAGGTTCTCATCTCGAAATAGATTTGAAGGTAGAGCTTATCACTATATTAAGGGAATATGTAGATATTTTTGCCTTCTCTGTTAAGGATCTTTTAGGAATAGATCCAAGCATAGCTGAGCACAGGCTCAATGTTGACCTCGCTGTCAAGCCAGTTAAGCAAAAAAAGAGATATTTTGGCTCAAAAAAAGATCGTATTATTCAGCAAGAAGTGGAGAGGTTATTAGACACGGGGCATATTATGAAAATCCAGTTCCCAGAATGGATTTCTAATATGGTGTTAGTGCCAAAGTATGCCCACAAATGGAGGGTGTGTATAGATTTCAGGGATTTGAATAGGGCCTACCCTAAGGACTTTTATCCTCTGCACTGTATTGACTTGTTAGTAGATTCCACTTCTGGATTTGAACTTCTTAGCATGATGGATGCTTCACAAGGATATCGTTAGATTCCTCTAAGCTTGGAAGATCTTAGCATGAGTTTTATCACTTTTCAAGGAACTTACTGTTACTTAGTTGTGTCCTTTGGTCTTAAGAATGCAGGGGCTACCTATAAGAGGTTGGTGGATCACATATTTAAGCATTAGATCGGCCAAAATGTGGAGGTATACGTAGATGGCATGCTGTGATGAGTGTGAACCAAGCTAATCATGTGGAAGACTTGAGGAAGATTTTTGCAACTTTACGCGAATATAGGATGAAGCTCAACCCGAAAAAGTGTGCTTTTGGAGTCAAGAGAGGAAAGTTCTTGGGATATCTGGTGACAAAAAAGGGGATAAAATCTAATCCAAAAAAAATTCGTGCGATAATAGAAATGAACCCACCTAAAAATGTCAATAAGGTGTGGAAGTTAGCGGGACGGATAGCTGTTCTGAGCAGGTTTATCTCTTGCTTCGCAGACAGAAGCCTTCCCTTCTTTGAGATAAAGGCAAAGAAATTTGAGTGGGGAGAAACGGTATAGCGTTTTTGACGAATTGAAATCCTACCTAGCTAGGCTGCCCTTATTAACAATGCCTGTACCAAGGGAGATACTCTATTTGTATTTGGCAGCAACCGAGCAGGCAATTAGTTTGATGCTTCTTAAGGAGGACGGAGCTAGCCAGAAACCAGTATATTATGTCAACAAAATCTTGCACATGATAGAGCTGAGGTACCCAGAAATTGAGAAGATGGCGTTAGCTTTGGTGATCATGGCGCGGAGGCTAAGGCCTTATTTCTTGTCTCATCCTATAGTTGTGCATACTAACCATCCTTTGAAGTAGACTCTAGGAAAGGCTAATGTCGCAAGAAGACTAGTTAAGTAGGCTGTTGAGCTAGGAGAGTACGACATAAGGTATTCTCCTAAGAATGCTATAAAGGTGATGGCCTTCGCGGATTTCATGGCTGACGCATCTGTGATGGATGATGGGGGTACATGGCTAGTATATGTTGATGGATCATTAGGACACAGTGGCAGTAGAGCTGGTATCGTGGTTATTAGTCCTGAAGGAGAAGAGATGGAGTTCGTAGTGAAATTTTGCTTCAAAGCTTCTAATAATGAGGTGGAGTATGAAGCCTTGATATTGGTTCTCAATGTGGCCATACAGAATGGAACTAGGCGTGTTCAAATGTTCACTGATTCGCAATTGGTGGTAAAGTAGGTTGAGGAAAAATATGAGGCTAAGGAGTTAAGGATGACTAAATATAAGTTTTCTACTTTGTGTTTGCCAAGGTCCTATGGCATTTTTATAAGTAATTAGACTTGATCTATACCCAATTTTTTGAGAACCATAAGGGCTTTATTTTGGTACAATTTGGTTCAGACCAATTCCTCGAAAATGCTTTTGAGAATGCTTGAAAATCATAAGAGTTTTATATTAGGACAATCTAATCATATACGGAGGCATCTTAATATCAATAAAGGTTTCATCACGCTATGATACAATGGATAGGTGTTTTCTAAATTTTTGAAAATTCTGATAATCAAAATATATATATATTTTTAATTTCATCGTTAACTCGTAAATTAAGAACACCTACAAGGATTTTCATCGAATAAATGTATGTTAAGGATTTTAATTGAATAAACAGATGTCCTCGCTCAATCTAAATTAGAAAGCAAACATATCTTACTTAAATCGCAATTACAATTGAAAATATTCACTTTAAATTTACATATTTTTAAATACTTGTGGCGAATCATTGATATGAACCATGATTTTTAGTTAGTTTATAAGATTAATTTTAAAATGATCAACCAAAGTGATCAATCGTCTAATCAAAACAATTTCAATTGTTCGAACTCAAATCACAAGAGTTGTGGGCTCTATTAGCTAATTTAAAAACTAATGAAGTGGAGATTGGGATGCATGAACGTGATTATTAAAGAATAGAGTAATTTTGGAGATGACATGAAGATGAGAAATAAAATGATGCTGATATAATTTATCGAATCGTCATTCTTTACTCGATTTTAGTCTCATAATTGGTAATTAGCAGTGACCAATACGAATGGAATAAAACTTTTTTAAATGGCCAAATTATCTTTTTATAGAAAATTATTAAAATAAAAATATTTATTCATAACTATTTTTTGAAGAGAAATTATTTTTCCCAGTGGCTTGCAGCTCAGTGCCATAAGTCTCTCATATTATGTGAGAGATTTAGAATTTGAACGCGAATGAGCTCCTTATGTGCATCAAAATGGTACAATTTGTACTTTAATTTAGTTAATTCAATTTTTTTTTTGAAAATAAACATGTAGTAATATTAATGATCAGAATCAAAACCAAGAGTTTGGTCAATTACATAGGTCTCTAATGTCCTATTCTAATATAAAGATAAAGTATGTCTCACAATAAAATCCGCACACTTGTTAGTGGTACGCCTAACATGGGAAAAATAGCAGAAATTTGCATTTTTGAGGAACAACATTGCATGTGAAATAATCAGACCGATCGAGGACAAATTTAGTGAATAATCTAAAGGTGATAGTTTTCTCTTCAAACTTGCCCTTATTTCTGCAAAACCAAATGAACTGGCAACAAACTAGGGGAAAATCAAATGAGGCTTTCTCCAAATTATCAAAAAAAATTTGAAACCATATAAATACTAAATTCACCAAAAGACTAAGAGAGACATAAGGAATAT
This sequence comes from Jacaranda mimosifolia, assembly GCA_018894105.1. Lineage (NCBI taxonomy): Eukaryota > Viridiplantae > Streptophyta > Magnoliopsida > Lamiales > Bignoniaceae > Jacaranda > Jacaranda mimosifolia. Next base: position 13,870,984 of record CM032128.1, on the reverse strand, counting down.
CAAAAAGAGCCCATACTTGACGAGAAAAGTGACAATGCAACAAGCAATGTACTGAGTCTTCCTCCAAATTATCACAGAATAAATATTGGTTGTTAACTTTTTTATAACCAATGCCTGATTACTAGGAATAAAACCACAACAAGCTCGCCAAGCAAATAATTTAACTTTAGGTGGAACATTAGCCATCCAAATGAAATGATAATCTTCCTTATCCTCTCCACTAAAAGATCCCCTTTTAGCATTTACCAATTGACCTTTAAGTGATAAAGCAAGATGATAAGTAGATCGAACTATAAACATACCTGTCTTCAGATAATGCCAGACAATTTGATCTGCATTTCTTCTGGACTCATAAAAATTGTATCAATCAAGTCCCTCTTCCATATTCCCGAAATATCATCAATCAAGTGAGAAATGGTGGCATCCAATGGAAAAATCTGGGGTGGAAAGAAAACTTGAAAAGAAGGCTCATGCGGCAACCAATTCTGACCAATTAAGGGCTGTAAGACCATTTCCAATTCGCCTCCATAGCCCTTCTCTAAGCAACATGATTGATTTGATTTCAATAATAGGATAATATTGTCTTGTTAAAAGGATAATTTTGTCATTGTAACGTTATCTCTCGAAAAAAAGAAGAAGAGAAATTACTTTTTTTATTATATTAGATGGTAGTTTTATTTAGTTTTTATCTAGTTTTATTTAATTTTTTTTCCTTGTAGCTTCATCTTTAACTCCCTCGAACTCCCTTTGTAACTCCTTTGTTAGTCTTTAAATTGTCCTCTTCACTTTATGTAATAAAAATAATCTTTCATTCTTCATATTATTTGAGACACATTTTATTTGGTTTGTTCTCAATTTGTTCATTTTTTTATATGTCACTTTAAAAATTGAGAGGCATAAGTCTATGATTAGTATTGTGGGTTTTAATGTTATTCAAATTATATAAGTCAATATATGTGTTTTAAATCTTATTAACTATATTATATACATTTACCAAAAAAATATAGACGCACTTTCTTTTTGAAATTACTCTTTTTATCATAGTAATTTAGCAAATTACATACTTTGATCTTTTTGATGGAATATTATTTGAAAAATTATAAACTACATACAACTAGAGCGTTTTTTGTAAATTCAATTTGAAGAGTTGAGATTCTGCAACTCTTCAGTTATTATTATTTTTTTTCCTTATCATTCTAAGGGACATAAATATAATTAACATTTCAAGTTATATGTTTAATTAGGGGGGGCAAATTGAGTCTCAACCCATGGTTCCAACCCAATTTATTTTGGGTTGGGTTTAAAATAATTTGATTGGGTTTGGGTTGGGTTGGGTTGGGCTGGGTTGGTTTTTAGTGGGTTGAATATGAGTTGGGTTGAAATGAGTTTTGAATGTAAATCGGTTGAAAATGGGTTGAATGTGGTTTCTAAATAATTCAACCCAATTTCAGCCCCAAAATTATCCTTCCATTTTCTCATTCTCTAAAGATCATACGTCACTTTATTTTATTTCTATAACACTTCAAAAATGAAAAAAAATAATGAATTGAAAATTAAATAAATTATATATCACCGATTAATCATTTACCATTTCTCCACCTCATTTAATTTTAAAATATTAATTTATTAACTTCATTCGAATGAATTAATCAAGTAACGTTTTACTTGAGATTATGATCTAAAAATTGATTATATCGTTATTTGGTTTATAAACTCCAATTTTTTATAAAAAAATTTAGCCAATTAATTTTATAGCCCCCAGATTTTTTTCAACTTTACAATATGAAAATAAATAAACAATTATTATTTTATTTTTATAATTTTTACAAACTACCAAAATATTAATATGTAATACAACAAATTTATTGTGTAGTGGTAGCATATCAGAGAACAGATTGCGGCCGTCCATTTCATTTCCTTTGCCTCCACATGAAGAAAAGGCCCTGACTTTATTTTTATTTTCAATTATAATATTTTCAAAAATTAAAAAATTAATTATATTTCAGTATTTTTTGAGTATTTTATTTAAAAATAATAATTTAGGTAGATATAAGAATTTGAATTTAAATTTAAATTATTTATTTTTAAAAAGACATATTTTAATTGTTTGAAAATGATAGTAATACTTTTATGTCCAATCGAATTTGAATTTGATTATTGTGATAAACGATGATGAACTAGATTGAAAAAATTAAAAATAAAGTAAATAGTACTTTTTCAAATATTGACTAAATATAAAAAGTAAAAAACAAAAAACCAAAATGACTAGTATAGTAAATATTTTGTTGGGTACAATGTAAACATTTTGTACTAAAAGTTTAAAATATTTTATATAATTATGTTTTATTCATTGAGCAAGATTGTTATTTTGTATTAAAGAAAAAAATATAAATATTATAAAATAATAAATAAATTATATGTTTACATAATTTGATTTGATTTACGTGATTAATAAGGATTTAATAATAATTAATTAACATATGTCAAATACAGTATAATTAACATTATTCGTGGACCTAGTAGATATGCCTCAATTTCTTTAAAAAGTAATTAAGAGGCATATAATTATTCTTATCTTTTTATTTTTTTATTTTTATTTTTAATAATTTAATATTTTTTAATGTTATTAAATATATATGTGTGTGTGTGTGTGTGTGTGTGTGTGTGTGTGTGTGTGTGTGTGTGTGACAAAAATATATGATTCAATGAAAATATATGGCGATGAAATAAGTTGCAATAAAATATTAAACATTCACAGAGTGAAATATATATATATAGATATTTAATATCAAACTCTTTTTTGACTTTTGTTAGGTAATTTTGTTAAATAAAAATATAAGTTCATTTCATATGGACTAGGAGTGGTTAAATTCATAGGGAAGAAGGAAATGGTTAAACTCATACTTTCAGGTAAGAAAATTTTACAGAAATAGGGATTCCGATATCCAAATTATACCAAGTGTGAGTTTAAGAATAAATTTGGGAATATCTATTACATTTTCACTCCATTTTGTGTACCAATAATACTAGAGGATTGCATATTAAGTCGAATAAGAGGATGTTTGGCTAATATTATTTAAAAAGTCTTATAAGCTCCTACATCTTATAAGATGTTTTTGGAGCTTATAAGATGTTAGATTTTTTTTAAAGATAAATTCTTAAAGTGTTTGGATAAAATAATATTTTGGAGCTGATAAGATGTTAGTAATGATATTTTTGTAATTAATATGATTAAAATTAGGGCTATCAATGGATCAAATTTTAATCCGAATCCGATCCAAATTTTAGGATTTTTATCCAATTAAAATATTCAATGGATCAGATCCGATTATAAATATTCGTAATCCAAAATAAGTGGATCGGATATGGAATTAAGCAATCCGATCCATTAAAGATCTGAATCCGAACTTTAATATTTTTTTTATTAAATTAATACTCTTATATATAATATTAATAAAGATTTTAAAATAAAATTTATATATTATATTGACCTAATATCTATATTAAGATTTAGCAAATTTGAATTTCGACTAGGGTTTTAATGGTAGCAATTACTGGTGATTTCGGGTGGTTACGTTAGGCAGTTAAAACTATGATCGGCAGTTATGCCATAACTAGCTAGTATTTGATCATTTTGACCAGTTGATTTGCCTCAAGGTGATCCTATAAATAGTCCTTTTGACTACCATTTACTATTTTTACTGCATCGAGCTATGATATTTTACTGTTGCCCAGTTTTGGAGGCTTAGCCATCTTGCTCCGGCTATTTCCCATTCTCGCTTTTTTCGTTTATCTTTTGTTAGTCTTCCTTGCTTCTACGCAATCATTTTTCACTATTTACATCTGTATTATGGCTAGAGTTTTTGAGGAGGAGACATGAGACAATCGATTATGAGACGACCCGGTCGTTTGGGGGTTTTGACTAATGGTAGTAGTAAGTCTTATGAGGGTTCTTCTAGTGGAAAGAGTGGGGGGTGAGCAGGAGGTCGAGGCTCAGGAGAGGGTCAGGCCATCTAAACCCGAAGTCGATGAGGTGGGATCTTTTTGGGAGGCTAGTCAACCTTTAGTGTCGAGGGGGTGGTTATTTTCGGCTAGTCATTATAGTGACCTTATGTCAGAAACTTCTCCTAATAATTTGGAGTCAATTAGGCATAAGTTTTAGATTCTTCCTAAGTTTGAGTTAATTAATCCAAGGTAGAGGGATAGGATGAATAGGTCTTTGGAGGGGTGTATAGCTATTTTCAAGGATACGTTAAAGTGCGGTCCTAGATTTTCGATCGCACAACCCATAGTTGACCTCCTTACAAGTCTCTAAGTCTGCATTACCTAGCTCTTGCCTAATTATTTTGCTATCTTTTATAGTTTTGTTGTTCTTATGATGATACACAATCAACCTCCTTCTTTTGTCAACTTTAGCAATATTTTTCATCTACTGACGTACCAGAATTCAGGTAGTTCTAAGGAGTCGGGATTTTATTAACTTACTGCCCACTCTCGTTGAAATTTTTTTATCACTCATTCTTCTTCTCACGGTCAAGGTTGGAAGAAGAGGTTCTTTTTTATTCGAGCTCCTAGTAGTAAGGCTTCAATATACTGGGGAGGGTCGAGATGCATAATAATGAGAATCCAACTTGGCACAACATTTTCATCCAAGACCTAAATCAAACTCATCAACTTGCAATGGCCAGACAACACAAGGTGCATCTAAGGCAAGAGGTCACCAATGACTATTGAGAGGTAGAGTCTGTGGTTGCTGAGTCTGGTCATACATCACTAGTAATTCCTCTTCCTGTTCGATAAGCTACGTTGACATCGCAATTCCTACAGTGTAATAAAAAAGAAAAGCTGCTGAGGCTGGGGGTTCTGTTTGACTGACCCTGCAAAGAAAACTACTGCTGAGAAAGGGTAAGTTATTGCTTTCGAGGACATTCGCACATCTAATGAGTTCTAGCTATTGCCCGATGAGAAGCTATACGAATTACCGGAGTTTCCTAAGCTGCACATTGGGCTAGGGATTGAGGTCTCAAACATTGCCTCAGTGACAGATGTGGGGGGGCAACAGGAGTGACCCCTCTAAATATAATGAAGGCTGGTCTATTTCTTAAAGACCAGAGAGAATGCTCGATGCTCGATGCTTGATGCTCGATGCTCGATGCTCGATGCTCGATGCTCAACCAACTGAGATGCTAAAAGCATTCGTATATCACGCAAATATGGTAATACATCTTTTTATTCGACTATTTGTGGTGTTATATTTGTGCATCATTAACTTTCTGATTTATCCCTACATGTCGAGCAGTGGGGCAATAGCTTGTATTATCAAACCATCTATCATTGACTAATTGAACTAATTAGTAGTGAAAGTACAGAAAGCTAGAGAAAGAGCAGTTAGAGATTTCAAGGACTAAGGCCGAATTGCTACAGTCTAGGATCAAGCAGTTATCGAAGCACCTCGAAGAGAATGATGCAGAACTGGTGGCAGCCGTTACTAAAAAGAGCCGCCTTGATGAGCTGCTGAAGATGGCGAGTATGAGGTCGATGAAGCTGCTATTGCTAAGAAGGCATGGAGTTAGAACAATTGCCTATGGTACGCCAGGTCTGAATTCTTCAAGATATTGCTTGACCTTTACAAGGAAGCAGTACAACAGTTTATACTTTATACTGACCTTCGTCTTCATCAACGCCAGCATGGTTTTTGGATGAATGATGCCAAGGAAGGCTATGAGAAGGCAGTAAAGCAATTGGAGTTCTTGGGCTACCAATTCTACGAAGAGGATAAGGCTCGGCTCAATGTCTTCAAGGATGAGCGATTGGAGAACTATCCTAAAGATGCTCTTACTGCTACACTGGAGCCTCCTGCCCATCTGAGCATCCTGCTAGTGGCCCAAGAGTTCGGCTTTGCCAATTCGTTTGCCTATGAAATCAAGAACAAGGAGGTTGATGTGACCAAGTTCTTCCATCCCATTAAGAGTAAGTTCTTGGAGGGTGAGGCTAGGCCTTCTCGTCCAGTAAGAGCTCCTACTTCTAGGCAGGAGCAAGAGGTCAACGGGCTACCACGAGTCATTGTGCTTGACACAACTGGAGAAGATGATCTTGACAAGGCCATGGATGAGGTTGAGACCGAGGTAAAGGAGGTTGCCGCTACTACTGGACCACATAAGGGGGTTGGGTCTAGCTAATTATATTGCTGAACTTGAATATTTCTACCTTTTTTTGAGATGTAATATAAATAATTTTATTTTCATGACGTAATTGATCGGTGATGAACAACTTTATTTTGATTGCTTTTTATTGGATACTTTTTGAACAATTTTGATATTTGAATGAGGTGTTTTCTATTATTTCTAATCATTTATTTTGTTTTGGCATATCTCGTAATGTTTTGCATGATTTGCAGAAAAGTCAGGAGTTGATCACTCCTTTACTATTGCACATTTCTTTTATATATTTGCAAAAAATTGATTCATTGTTATTGGACGACCATAGTACTGAAAAGTTGGAATCTCATAATGAAATATTAAGCTTATCGAGAAGATATGATCTTGTAATATAATAAGTATGTCGGAAAGACAAGATCTCGTTTATGCATAAAAAAAATTCAAATTTGTTTCATTCCATGGTCGAGGCAACTCATTATCTTCCATGTTAGCTATTCAATAGGAGTTATTTTTTTCCACCTTGACAAAACTGTAGGGACCTTCCCACTTCGAGTCGAGTTTCCCAACATTTTTTTAAACTTCCACTTTCTTAAGGATAAAGCTACCAACCTGAAAAGTTCTAAGTCGAATGTATTTGTTGTAGCTTTTGGCCATGATATCATGTATGCTTCGAGGGTCTCTAAGTCGAGAAGCCTCTCTGCTTCATTTCTTATTGGGTTTGTAGTGGATTACTCGAACTGTGTGTTGTATCAATTCCACAGGGACCACAGCTTTGGAACCATATAACAAACTATAAGGGCAGCCCCCAACGTTCTTAGGGTTGTTCTGTAGGCCCATAATACCCTTAGTAGGCCGTCTGCCCAATTTCCTTTAGAACCCTCAAGTCAAGTTTTGATGTGGTCCAAAATGGTTCTATTAGTGACTTTTGTCTGTCCATTTACCTCCAGGTTGCCTATTGATGTGAAATGTTGCTTTATGCTAAGGCTTTCACACTAGTCTCTAGTCTTTTTGCTTTGGAATTGGGTCCCATTATCAGATATCAACACTTTTGGTAGACTAAAGCGGTAAATGATGTTCTTCTATAGAAAGTCCTTATTGCGGCATATGTTATCTTTGGAACCACTTTTGCGTCGACCCATTTGGAGAAATTTTCGATCGCGACTATCATATACTTTCTTTATCCAATGGCTCGTGGGAATGACCCTACTATTAATTCCTCAGTAGTCGAATGATCATATAATATTAACTGGGACCAAGGTCGAGGTTTGTTAGTGGTTGATATTGGCATGTACCTGGCATGATGGGCATTTCTTGGCAAAGTCGACTGCATCTTGTAATAAAAGTCGGCTAAAAGTATCATTGCTTGATAACTTTGTGGGCTAACGCTCGTCCTCTGGAATGGTTGCCACAAATGCCTGAGTGAATTTCTTTTAGTACTTCCCATGCTTCTTCTAGTCTTAAGCATCTGAAGAGGGGCCCAGAAAAATACCTCCTATAAAGCTGCCCAAACTCATTGAGGGCAAAGTTTGTTGCTCAACTTTTCAACTGCATAGCTTTTATCTTGTCCTTTGGGAGCTTTCCTTCTCTCAAGTAAGCTTTGATGTCGTCTTGCCAGTAGGGAGATGATCCCTTAATTTTCAATATTTGATGATGGTCAACTCCTTTTATCATAGACTTGTTTGTGACCAAGAATGTGATGGTTCTCTCTCTGGTTCCTTTAGTCGAACTGGAAAACTTTGATAATGCATCCGCTATCTCATTTTCCGACCTTGGGACTTAACTGAGTGTGAACTTTTTGAATTTCCGTTCTAGCATCTTAATCTTTTCCATGTATTTGGACATTACTATTTTTTAGTCTCAAAGTTGCCATCACTGTTTGGCAACTAGTTTCCATGATGGCAGTGAGGTATTCCATTCCTCTACCTATGGCCATTTTCATGCTAGCAATAAGTACTTTATATTCAGTCTTATTGTTAGCCATTGAGAAGTTGAGTTTGATAGAAAAGTTTTATTCCTATGCTTGAAGAGAGAGCAAGGAGACTCCTGCTCCTCCTTCGGATGAGGTGGATGATCCATCTATATGTAAAAACCAAAAAGATCGTTGATGTTCAGCCACTACAGGGAGGTCGATGCATTCTGCTACGAAATCTGCCAGTACCTAGGCTTTGATAGTTGTTCGGGGTTGGAAATTGATGTCGAATTCTCCTAACTCGATAGCCTATTTTATCAACCTACCAGCAGACATATTTGGTTTTGATAAAACATGTTTGAAGGGTGATTTGTTAAAACGACAATAAAATTAGATTGAAAATAAGGTCTCAATTTCCTTGCCACTGTAACCAGAATGAGTGTGAACTTCTCGATCTCTGAATAATTATGTTCAGGACCTTCTAAAGTCTTGCTAATATAGTAGATTGGTTGATGTATGCATAATCAATTGATACAAGGATTAAATTGACTGTTGCTATTGGGATTGCAAGATACAAATACAACACCTCCCCAATGGAGGGCTTAGCTAGTAGCAGAGGGGTAGATAAGTAATGCTTTAATTTAGCTAGAGCTTGGTTACATTCCTCTATCCACTGGAACTTCCTCGCATTCATGAGAATCTCAAAAAATGGGAAACTTTTACCTGCGAGTCGGGAAATAAACCAACTTATGGCTATGATTCTTTCAACCAGTCTTTGCACTTCCCTAACTGTCTTTGGTGGTGAGATATCTTGGATTACCTAAATCTTCTGTAGGTTTGCTTCAGTGCCCTTTTGGCTGACTATATATCTAAGGAACTAGCCTCATTTGACCTTGAACGTGCATTTATTCGGATTGAGCTTCACTCCAAAGGCTCTTAATATGGAAAATGTGTGGTTGAGATCTACCATGTGATTGGTATCTTTTTAGTCTTGACGATAATGTCACCAACGTAGACCTCTATTATTTTATTCGATCTATCTCTTTTTTTAACATAAAATTTACTAATCTTTCATACATTGTGCCTGTATTTTTTAGACTGAAGTGCATTACTAGGAAACAATATAAGCCATTAGGACCACAAAAAAGCTTTTGTCTCTGTCTTCGGGGGACATGAAAATTTGATAATATTCTTGAAAAGCATCCATTGTGCTCAATAGATTACAACCTACGGTTGAATCTACAAATAAATCTATTCGAAGTAGTGGATAAGGATCTTTAGGGCATGCTTTATTCAGATCAGTGAAATTATTATACATTTTCCATTTTTCCTCATTCTTAGGGATAAGAACTATATTACATAACCAGCTAGGGTATTAAATCTGGACAATGTATCCTATCTTTAAGAGTTTATTGATGTCTTCCTTAACGATCTTGCATCCTTTTGCATTAAAGGTTTTGGTCTTCTATTTGGTCAGCTTATTGGAAAGGTCAAATTAAGGTGATGGACGATGACCGGGGGGTTGATTCCCTAGAGGTCAATTGCTATCCAAGCAAAAACATCAATATTCTTTTGGAGAAACTCAACCAGAATGTATTCCATGTTGTTGTCCAAATGGGTGCCAATCCTAGTGGTCTTGTCGGGACTCCTAAGCTCTAACTCAATGGTTTTGAATTCCTCTATTAGCTCAACTTTGGTTTTTTCAAGCTTTTTCTTACTAGATACCTATCCCTCCTTGAGTTCCATTAATAGGATATACCTCGAGGGTTTCAGTTTTGGTCGGGTTTTCTGGTCATTTGCTTCTACTGAAATGGTGTAGCAATGCCAGGCTTCCTTAATATTGCATAACATCTCTTCAACTCCTGTACTTGTGGGGAACTTGACCTTCATATGGTAGATTAATACAATGGCCTTAAAGTCATTTCAGGTGGGTCTATCAATTATGGCATTATATGCAAAAAAGCGTATCGACTACCAAGTAACTAATCATTATTAGGGTTCGTCTTTTTGCTATAGTGCCGAATGACATGGACAGTATTGTAGACCCAACTCGGATAATTTCAGTACTGCCGAAGTCCACAAGTGGGGTGCTAACTTGCTTAAGTTTTAACTATCCCATGTCCATCTTGCAGAGGGTTGACAATAAAATCTTATTTGCTGAGCTGCCATTATCGACTAGGATCTTTCTAACATTAAAGTTAGAAATCTCAACAGCGAGCACCAACGAGCAATCCAACTTGTTATCTATTCCTTATTCTCTTACATAAGTAAGATTGGAGTTTGAGAATGAAATGGGCTCCGCAATTGTGGAGACTTGGTAGATTGTGTTTGCTGATATGGTTTTGATAAACTCTAATCTTCATTGGACTTGCTTCCTTGTCATCTTGGAGTCCCCCTTATTAGGCCTCCAGCTATTGTGTCTATCACACCTCTGGGTGTTGACTTCTCGACTTCCATCTTTCTTTTGCCCTCATCATCTCTCCTTAGGCTTCTCAACCTTTCTCTGTAGGGAGTCTAGTCGATTTGCCCATCAACTTTCTGACCCTTCTGGTCAATGTGCTTCTGTAAGTATCTTTACAGAATGAGACGTTCTATTTCATCATGTAGCTGGAAACAATCCTCTATCATAGTGTTTCTATTTGTGGAAGTGGCAAAATTTTTTGGAGTTCTTCATGGCATCCGTTTCAGTGAGTTTCCTTGGTTTTTTCAGGAGGCTGTTGTTCTGGATGACGAACAAGACCTCCTTTCTTGGTGTGTTGAGAGGAGTGTAGTGGTGAAATCTCTTGATAGAGGAACAATTGCCATCCTTCTTTGGCTTATCTTCTCTCTCTTTTCCTTTGTTGTTCTTCTTTTCCTTGCTCATGACCTCCATATTTCATCATGTTTTCATATCTTCTTAGGTTATATATCTTTCAGCCAAGTCGGTAGTTCTTACATTGTTCGTGGCCTCTTACTTACCAATGTGTTGGCACATTTCTTATGCCTGAGTCCTAAGAAAAGAATGTCGATCAGGAATTCAATTCTAGTGTCATTAGTTTTTAACACTTCAGTGTTAATTCAAGCAAAGAAATATCTTAAGGACTCGAGATCATTTTGTTTGACTGTATAAAGGTGCATGTGCGGGAGCTTAGCTTTTCTTCAACTGGGAAACTGATACAAGAACTTGTCACATAGCTGATCATAGGAGAATTGAGGCCGATTCCAGCTTAACAAACCATTCAAATTATTAACTATACTTGTGCTACACTTTTCTAGCCGTAGACATTGAAAGCGAAGGTAAAAGCTTAGCTATACTTTTACAACCGTAGTAATTGTCTTTTGCTATGAAATTATTTTCAATTACTATAAATTTAATGTGCGGTAAAAAAGTTATCAAATACGCAACTATCTTTAATCACAATTGAAAAGGTATAGTATTTAGTAGTTAATCAACACACTTCTAAAAATGTAGTAAATATTTAAATAATGTCTCACCACAATGAAATGTAGTAAAAATTAAATTATTTATACACACACGAACCATGAGTTCATTAAGACTCGAGCTCTTAACTTTACACTTATGTATGTAAAGATGATGTCACTAGGCCAATGGCTACTTGTTGCAAATTAGTTAATTTATATATATTTAATTAATTAATCAATTTTTTGATAGTAAAAATTATTGGAGGCAAATTTTTATTTTACCTCCAAACTTGGATTTTCCTACTATTTTGAGGAACTTTGCTAACTAGCTAAATTAAGTATTTGATTGATTAATTAAATATTTTTTAATAATAATTGCGGTAAAATTTTTATTTTACTTCTAATTTTATTAGTTAAAACCATGAGTAATTAAGAATTTTTTGGAGGGTTTTATTTGTTGATTTAGAATTCAATTAATTAAATAAATAATTTTTTAATAATAAAAATTGGAAGAAACTTTTTTGGCCTTAAATATTACTGATTAAACATAGCTTTCAATATATTTTACGTTCTTTTTTTTAGTGAAAAGTTTTGATTTAAGATCTTAATCTTTGCTACCAAACTTTCATAAACTTCATTATTTTTACTTTACTAATGAAAAAGTATTGGTAAATTATCATTTTTCTGCCACGGTTTATATATAATTATAGTAAATATAATGTATTATTCACCATATGTAAAAATTGTAGTAAATAAATATATCTTTTACTACGATAAGATGAAGTGTAGCATTTAATATGAGTTCTACCACACCTTTGAAATTTTATACTACAATAGAAAATTATAGTAAATAATCCCTTTTTACTACATTATTTTTAGTGAAGTAAAAAATATTATAGAAAAAATCATATTTTTTTTGTAGTGGTAGTGAGTCAAGTCCTGCAACTAGGGAACACACGTTAGGCTAGCCGAGTGCGTCCTCGGCTATGGCCCTCCGATGCTTAGGTCATCAATAATTCGACTAGAAGGCATTAGCAAAGTGAGGGCCTTAGAAAATGTGTATCGTATCTTTGAATGTGAAATGACGGTATTTATAATGTTTGCTGCCTGAGAGAGGCGGAGGGACCGAAAAGAACATATTCAGCTTACTATGTCCTGAAGGTCCCCTCTTTACATAGGGACATCAAAAGCCATTTTAGGGTTGGCTAGTCACCATGTTTTTGACTGGTCAGAAATGAGGGGCACCCCATAATTAATGTGGAGGTGACCGACTGACAGAGTCAGTAATGCAGGCAGGATAATGGTTTGGTTAACAGGTGGCAGGCGTTGCAATTAATGCAGTTGTAAACTGGAGATATCTTAGTTTGTTTCATTAGTTGACCGCGTACGATCGAGGGGTCGTGGGGACTATGGGACCTACATTGACGCCTAACCCGATCTCGGATCGACTGACTCTGCCTGAGGTAGACAATTCGATGAAAGCTCTATTTGGTTTTTATTGTTGGTCTGGTCCTGGACATTGGACCAATGGACCGAGAGCATTAGGGCTTCACCCACATCATATTGGGCCTTAATTTAATCTAAAAGTTGAATTGACAAATAAATAGTTTAAGAATTAAATTAATTAATCAAATAATAAGATTATTTATTCAGTCTTATTAAATTAAGTGTTTATGATTTAAATTATGGCGAGTTCATTTAAAAATAATTAATTAGTTGAGATTTTAATTTATTTATTTATTTAATTGTTTATTAGATCAATTAAGTGGACTAATTTAATTAAATTAAATCTTGGCTAATGAAAAAGGATATTGGACAGACCAAGCCCCTGTAAGAAAAGCTAAACAGAAGGGAAGTCTTGTTGCACAATATATTAGATACTAGAGCAATAAAGTAAGTGCTAGAGTGGTGCTCAAAAAATTAATAGATTTGGCATGTATAAACAAAGATTGTAAACAAAGTCTTATTCGTAATTTTTATTATACGTTTTTGAGCTATTGATTATCTTCATTATATGCATACATGTTATCCTAGTTACAATGAATTTGATAAAGTTTTTCAACTACGTATGACTATGAGATTTGATTGTTATATTTTAGGAGAATGGTGATATAAAATAGTTTTCTATGATGTGGTCATAAAATCCTCCAACTTATAAAATTTGATGAGAATAGATATTGATGGATCCAAATATACTTACACTAGTAACATCGGTTCCATATGAAGGAGAGCATTGTGTTTCATGGACAATCGATGTAGAGACACTATTGTGCACTAATGGGTGCTTGTTAGACAAAAGTCTATTTAAAGATTTCCACTTGAGAGCTCAAGTCACGACAACCTTACGTATGGAAATTTTCTATCTTATGATAGTAGATATAACTAGTTTTTAGATTTGAAGTTTCACTACAACCTTATTCATGCCCACTTGTACTCTAATACATTCCTTGATTGTATAACGGTTCATAAGAATTTTCCATTAGGTATAATCATCACATACGTGGAGGTTTTGTAAGAACTCATAGAGGATCTAGCAGAATTTGTAAATCTCCTTTATTTTCCACCATGATTGGCAAAATTTTTGGCCAAGATGGAGTGACACTGAAGAAGGAGTTCTTGAGGAGGTCACATAAGGCCAACACATCAATAATGGGTACATAGATATTGACACTGTCTAATTTTCAAGCCTCAAGCCTCAAGCCTAAGCATCAATAGGAGATCAGACAATGGAAGAATTGTATTTGCATTGTACTCGTGAGACGACAAGTTCATGCATGTTACTCTTTCATTGCCTGAACATCACCAATTTGTTGGTAAACATTGACCATAAGAAGTGAATGGTCTTAAATTAAAGAGAATTTAATTTAAAAGTGATTAGTCAAAGAATTTAATTAATTAAAATAATTGAAAGTCGATTGTGCACAAATTAAATCACAAAGGTAGTTAAGCCCACAGTTGATAGGTGGCCTTAAGAGGCCACACACAATAGTCAGACATATTCATATCATTTATAGAATTACATGATTTATATGATTAATCAATTAGGTTAATCAATTTAAAGAGAACAAAAAAAAAAAAAGGATTTAGGTAATTTAGCTCATATGATGGAGTACCGTATGATGAAGAAATGATAAATTACTAGAACTAATTAATTTTTGACTTGAGAATTCAACTTAAATTTTGAGCAATTTGAGAAATTAAATAGATCCAATTAAATAAAAGAGGTTTGTGAATTAAGTTCTGGAAAAATAAAACCCCAATGGTAAAAAAATGAAAAACAAATAAAGGGTTCACTTAAATAAATGGTGATTAAGTATAAGGTCAATTAATTAAGTCCATCAAAATGGACATCTAAACCTAAGTAAATCAAAGTCCAATAAGCAATTAGTCACTATAAATATCAATTCTCAAAGTCAAAAAGCAAAAGATAAATCATTCCTAAAAATTCTAAAGCTCCAACTCTACGTAAATGCATTCCTAAGCAGAAATCCTCTAAAATTGATTGACTTCTAAAAAGACCTTAACCTCACTTTCGTGTAGTATCAAGCCCATGTAATGGAGCTAGCCCTAATTGAAAATTATTCAATAAAACCTATTAACTTTGGCTTAGGGGTTAATTAATCGAAGGATTCAACTTGATGATTTAAGACCAAGTGAACTTTAATTCCAAATCAAAGTCCAAGTTCAACAGTTGACTCATGATTCAAGTCCAAATAGTTGAAAAGTCAAAGAAGATATTTTTCATAAAAGTTATAGGTGCTTGAGAACTGGCAAAACGTGGGAGAGGTTGGAGTTGGAAGTTAGAGGAAGTTTTTCCTTTCAAGGGAGATTTTGATTGTAATTATCTAATTGGACTGCGAATTAACCACCACAAAGTATCTAACTTCTTCTTTAAATACATACTAGTATGTATTCCGCTATGAAAAATAATTTTAGTTATTGAATATTTTATCTTACAAAATATTTATTTTATTTTATGTGATTAATATTAAAAAAAATTTTATTATTTAAAAATATGAATACATATTTTATTTAAATGTATTCGATTTAAAAATATTTATATTTGAATAAATTGCAGATAAAAAATTGCTAGTTCTGAGTTTATAAATTATTTCAAAATTTTTAAATGGTAAACTTCTAAAATATAAATGAGAAAAATAAGAAAAATAGAACAAAACATTTTTATTCAATGAAAATTTCAAATTAGATATTTAAATACTTTCAAAAATATTTAAATATAGTATTGAAAATCGTTATTGGAAATAATAAAAAGATATGCATACTAATACGTGGAGTGCAGATATCACACATGCACTTCCCATTTATTGGCTTAAATTGAGCAGAGTTGGTAGAGTCGAGGGTTGTATTTTCAGTGACCATTGAGCATATGTGCAAGCTTCTTTTGAATTGTGATTGAGGGCACCGTTCAAAGAAGCATATGAGTTGTGCAGAGGCACAATTTTTGAGAGCTCAGAGGACAGCCATTCATCCGGTGCCCAAATGGATACAAAATAACTTCAAACTTGGTGGGAAACATCCTTATAACTTATAGAATATGTCATTTAAACAGTTTTGCTATCCACACCTCGTAAGAGTCCTTGCTTATATCTGCTCTAACGATCCTGCCAACAACTCCTTATCGCTCCAAACGCCTCCTCAAGTCACAGTTGTCACTTTTTCCATGACGTGACCTATGACATCCTCCCCCAGTCACTTCGTTGACGTCCTCGTCAAAACATACACAAAGACTCGAAGTGTAGGCAGTACCCAAATTTAAGTGGAGTAGTCTCTGATGCAATCTTATTGTACATACCTCATGTGAGGGATATATCATAAGTACTTAATTTGAGTTGTTAGATTTAAAATTTGAAACCATAACCGTTCTTTTTGATGATTAACTGGCAACATATAAAGTACATTTAACCTGCTACCTATACAATCGGTTAATGGTGGATTTTAATTGTATGTTGAGGGTGCATTATACCAAAATAGTAGCTACCAGTAATAAAATTTCATTTATTTTGGGCTCCAACCTATTAAATGCCTTCGTATATACTTTGGGCCCGTTAAATTGAGTTTTTCTTAAAATGACTTTTTCTTTAAACTCATAAAATATAGAATGGGCCTATTTATGTTTATTATACTAATAAACATTATATCTTATAACTACAATAGTTTTAGTATCTTTTTATGCATTTTTTTTAAATCAATGAAAAAATTATTTAATTTGCAACAGAAATGTCAAATAATTACATGTCATATACACTAATATACTTAAAAAATTTGTGTTAACAAATTATTTTTAAAAAAAAGCCAAAATTTATTCTCAATTAACATTCTCAAATCAATTTGAAATTTTAACTATAGTATTTTATTATTTTATATTAATATATTGGCTAACTTAAATCCATATTTATATTTTAATATTATTTGAGATTTATTTTCGTTTTGGTTACTTTTACTGCTAATATTAAGCTCCACATGCTTATATATGTATATGTATATATATTTATAACATTATCTTTTATCTACTACATATTTAGGCATATGGTATTATTAAGTATACATAATGCTATTTTACGATAGTAATTACGATGACTTTTGATATTTTATAATATGGGTCCTAATTTCACAAATACAATGCAATAAATAAAGATAATTTCATAATATTTGAATTCGAAGTTTGATTGTTAGATCTATTTAATTTAAGTTTGAGAAATAAAATTTTTATTGAATCCGATTCAGACATAAATCGAATAATATATTTAGCATATTTATTTATTGAAGGATAAATGACATACTTTATATAATTATCAGTGGGCATGACAATATGAGATATTTAACTAATATATTAATAATTTTTTATGCATTGATAAATTATTTTATTCAAGTATATTTTTTAGGTAAAATTATCTTTTTAGTCCCGCAACATATATGTGTGTATTATTAGTCCTGCAATATTGCATTGATCACTTTTAGCCCAAATTTCATATTTATTTTAACACTTTTGGTTCTCCATCCAATTTTTTATTAAAATTTTTAGCAGAAATTGTTATATTTTTATGAAAAAAACCTCTCAAGTTTTGATTGATTTATGAAAGAACCAACAAAATATAGATTGTTGGTTTAATCTTCACTAAAAAATTAAAAAAAAAAGTAAAAAGTAAAAAGTAAAAACCACAAAAACCCTCTCTATAGAACCTTTTAAAATAATATATATTTACATATACCTAGATATTTATACACATCTATGTTATCTATGTAAATGCACACACACACACATATATATATATATATTTATATATAACCCCATCCGTAGCCCCAACCCCCACTCCACTTCCTGCGGCGGCTAGATGCAGCCATGCGGCCATGGCCAGCGTGGCTTGGGTTGGCGGGGTTGGTTGGGGGTGGGGGCCTAGCGGAAAGGGTAGGAGAAAGGTAACTTCTCTCTTTTTTATTTTTGTTTTCTGTTTATTCTTTTACTTATTAATTTTTAACTAATTATAATTTAATCAAATAATTTTAAATATATTTGTATTTTTATATATTATTAAGTATTAATTTAATCCTATCCAAAATTAGCTTTTTACTTATTTTATTCTTTTAAAATTATTAAATTATATCAAAATGATTCTACTAACCAACAACTTCTTGTAAAATAACCCGTTGTAAAAAGACATGTGTCATTTTATTTAATGATACCTTATATGAGATTAATACTAACTTTCCTCACAGTAGGCATGCCCTACTTTAAGTAATATAAAAGTTATAATCCCAAGTTGACATAAAAAATTTGAATTTTAAATAAATATTAAGAAAATAAGTAATAATACTATAAAATATTTAAATAGAAGGATACCTATCTAATTCAAAATGTAAAACAAAATAAAAGGAGTATAAAGTTGTGCTACGAAAAAATTATTTAAAACTTATATGTAAAACCATTTATCAAATACTAGTAGTAATAAATTCTAGTAAACTGAAAATTTGAAAACAAAAAATAAGAAACACTATCACATTAATATGCAAATTAGTATGAGAGGTTTTTCGCTTAGATAATGACAACAAATAAAAGTACAGAACAGTGGTAGTAATAGAATGAATAAGTTCATGTACAAAATAAATGCAAGATTGGTTTTCAGAACTTCTACTTAGCTAAACTTATAAGAAGAATTTTTGTGATAAAAATATCTAACTTGACACTTGTAATAACACCTTCTGAATTTGAAGCAGATATTTTGAACTTATCTAATGAGATCGTGTTGTTTTATTTATGCAATGATTTGCAGGTGATAGGAGCTGCAAGGTTCAAGATTTCGAAAAAGAGGACGTTATGCATTTATTCAAGAGATTAGTATAATTAAAATAGAGAGTGCCATTCCTAAGTGGTAGGTTTTGTTTGAATCCAAAAAGAGAAATTAAATAATGCTTAAAAGTGAAAAAATACTCTCAAAGTGGGGGTGGCAATTTGGGTGGGTCAGAGGTACAGGTTGGGTTAAAGTAGGGGTATAATATTAATTTTTTCAATCCGAACCCTATTCAAAATGATGACAACCTAAAAGTGCTCAACCCTAACCCAACCTAATTCGTATAAGGTCAGGTTCGGATCGACCTGATTTTTAGAATAACTATTTTGAATATTTATTTTAATTTTTAATTTTTTTTTGGTATTTTTATTTTTTAATTTTATCTATTTTTAATTAATAGGAGTAAGGAGTTCTCATTATAACTTCACAAATGCACTCAAATAATTTTAATTGAACCACATAATATATTGATTTTTAGAACTTTTGTTCCTTTCATTTTCTAGTATCTATTGACATTATAAAAATTGAAATCACAAAGTGTCTTATTTTTAAAAATATCATACTTTTTCAAGTTTTACTCACCAATTCGCTTTAATTTTGGATCTTTCGTGTCGATTAAATTGTCTCTTTTAACTTTTTAAAATTAATGCCATTATTTTTTAACTTTATATTGATTCAATTAAGTAATACATAGATCAATAAAAATATATCATCAAGCAAATAAGTAAATAAATATTTTAATTACACACATAATTTATTATAAAAACTTGCTTAAGTCTTTTGAATTTTTTATAACCTCTCAACAGAAAGAATTCTAGTTTACTTATATATACAAAATCTTGTATTGCATAAAACCTAAGAAAAACTTCTAGGATAATTTAGTAATTAAATCAACTATTTGTGGTACAATTTTCATGTCCATTTGGATACAAAAATAACCATTACAAGTAATTTAAAATTATAATAATTCATCCTATATGGTTGGGAAATAAATAAGACCGAAAAATGCCAAAATAGTAATTTTGATATTACTAGAGTTCAAATTTTCAAGCTTTATTTTGTTATTTCATATTATTACTCTCCCAAAATTTAAATTTTATTTGTTTAATTCAGATTGGGTTGAATTGGTTCAGGTGCATTTGGGTTGTCGTGTGACCCACAATCAAATTTCGGGTTGTTCGTGCAACCCAAAATTCAACCCAACCCAACCCATTTTCTTTGAGTTTTTATTCTTGTCGACCTTATTGAACCCGGCCCCGAAATGGGCCAACCCAAATTCAATTTTTTTGTGTCGAACTCGTGTTGAGTTATCGTGTCGTGTTGGAAATTGCCATCCCTATCTCAAAGGAAGCGAGAAGTGCTTGCAGGTGTGGTTGCTTGGTCAATCCAATTAGCAGGAAGGTAGGTATTCTCCAGAATGATGGTACTCGGGCCTGAACTCTGGATGTTGTTTTCTAAGTTACTTTTTCATGAAAATGATCTTCATGTCTGCAACAAGAGCAGTGAGTGCTTTTAGGTGGACTCTCGGAATTCTTCCTTTCTTCATTGCGAGGCTATTCTCTAAAAGAGTTTCTCTGCCCATAAACATATCCACCGAGATATCTTCATTAGATCAATGCTTCAATCTTATCTCTCAAGTTCCACTATTATTCTGTGGTATATCTACTAAAATTATGAAGTTACAATATCTTGAAGACCCACACTTCCTTGGACTTCTGGCATCTATTGAGGGGTATTTGATCAAACTTTGGAGTATGTAGCTTGAAGTATCTCCACTCTTTTGGCTGTAAAGGGTGTGTGTTGGAGCACTGCCTGTCCAGCTCACTACGTGCTCATGACTTTTTTCTATTCTGAGTTGGCTTCTAAATTTAACGCCTTATGTATGCCAATTTTGATGAATCGCCACTTTCTGATTCTTTCTTTTCTTGTTTTTTCACATTTGGGGTTTCTTTGAAAACATATGGAGATTGCCATCTGTGTGTCCTTGTGGCGCAAGATATCTCATGTTCTTTAGAACATCGCCTGTCACTGGGTGTTGACCTCCGAATGTACCTAAAGTAGGGTAAATGACCTGGGCTCATGTATATGTTTACTCTTGAATGGTTGCCCTCTTGATGTTGGCATCACCTATCTTGATGGATTCTCCTGGGTGCTAGGAGCATCGAGGGTGCTCTAACGGAGGGAAGCTATTTTTCATTGTGCGCATATTGAAGATTGATAAGTTTTGAGCGCTCATCAAATTGTAGACAATAAGATATGTTCTTCCCGACTTCTGAAGTGTCTCTAAGACTACTTGGCTCCTACATTGAGTACTCTCTAAGGCGTCTTAATTGGATTAGCCTCTCGATCTCGTCCTTTAAGTGTCTATTCCACTTAGTGGCCTATCCACAACATTGGTAGAAATAGCACCATTTATCTGTTTCTGCTTCTTCGTGTCCTTTGTTATCTTCTGATGAGGATGCATGATAAAGCCATGCACTAGAGCTTCGTGCAGAATCGTTCTCCTGAAATGGTAAGAGGGTTATAAGTGGTGAACGATCGAAATCGGCTGTGCCTATGTGCTTTGGCGACCTTGTTGTGATTAACCACTCCATTAGATGATCCATATTTCTCCATCTCCAAAGTTGTTGTGGGTAGGAACATGCTCTTGATATATCCGAGGTTTGAAATATTGGTGCATGAGTCTACCATCCAACAATAATAGGTGGTGACTTGAAATAGTTTCCTGAAAGGTGGACTGGAAGTTCTTATGTAGAGATGGATGTGGGGAAGGGAGGCTGCGCTCAATATTGGTCCTTTAGGGGCCTGCTTTAGGGAGAACGAAGCCCCCAGTCCCAAAAGTAGGGTTGTAGTAACTCATCCACATTCTAAGTAGTTGAGTTAGTTAGGACTCGTGTAATGGCACTCACTAGCAAAATTGTCAATACTTTAGGAGTTACCAGTGACATAAGGCCTCTGAAAAGTGGTGTCTAATTTGTAGGCGCTTCCTTCTGGGGAATGGACATGCCAGGGTATGGCTCCAGTACTAAATATGATGATACTTCTAGTAAGCAGCTCTCCACATCACCAAATATTGGTGCTCCTGGGTGTTGAAGTAATGAACTCCATATCTCGCTTGTATTCTTAGCGTTCCTTCTTCTTGTTTTGAGTTTTCCCACAGATAGCACCATAATAATGCTGCTTAGAAATGGAGCAAAGTCCTTTTTGAAAGGCAACAGTGTGTCCATTCATTTTCCTCTGGAACATGAACAGAGTGATCTTTTTCTTCTCAAATGTTCTCCAACTCTAAGCTTTTTTTGCAAATGATTTCTTATACCCAAATTGTCCTTAGAACTCAATATTTATAATTTTTCATCTTGATGAGCTTATGTCTATTTGGGTTTTTTTGCCCCTCTTTATGGGTTTGACTTGTATTTTGGGCTTTGTGAACCCTTTCACTTAATAATTAATTTTTAGGTTTAATGTCATTTTATTTAATTTACTAAATTGCCCTTATATCAATTTTTAGCAGTATCATCTATATAACATGCTCATTACGCATATTTGATTGGATTTTAGTTGGGATATTTATTAGGTGCACACTCATATAATATATCTCACACTTGACACACTACAAAGCATCCTCCGTATATATATGATACATAAGAATGGATTAGCCACTCTAACTCTCTTACTCTCATTTTGTGCTTCATTTTCACGAATAAGTATTTTGGTTGCTTTCATTGCTAACAAAACTCTGTGTTCATCATTTCTCTCCTTGTCTATTCTTTACATATTCAAGAGTTGTGTTTATATTTCGCATTACAAACATATCTTTTGTAGGTTTGGATATGTGGACTAATTAGATAAGATACATTTGAGTTCCTATACTGAGTGTCTGAGAAATTACTTCTTGAAGAAATAGAAAGATTGTCTTCCATTCATGTTCTACCAAAGAAGAGCTCTACAAAACCCATTTGGATGAAATCATTAAGAACACAATGGCGGTTTTTGGAAAACACTTAGGCTAATACATCAAAAGGAAGCTTGAGGGTAAAAATAGCTTTTGACTTAAATCCACTATTAGTAGCATGAAAATATCCCTTATTGGCTTAGAGATGAGTATTGTGTACTAAAATGTTCATTATATAAAAATAACTTTTAGTTTTTATTTCCATTAGGATTTTGACTTGTTCCTCTTTGTTTTAGTATGAGGAATAGTAGCAAGCCCAATTTGGGAGTCTGCCAATAGAAGATCGTAATGTTCACCTTGCTATGTTCTTAGGGATCGATGATGTGGTTAAAATGAATGGGTAATGTGATTCAATTGGGGTTCTCCTATATTCATTTTGAGATAAGGGGAGCATGGCATCGATATCTTTAGTTAGGCTCCATCAATACTTGGGAGGACATGAGGTAGAAATCCCTTAGCAAACTTTTCCCTCCTTCACAAACCATCTTATAGAAAAGCGAAATAACTCTACCAACTTTATTTCAAGTCACTTCATGAATCTTGGGAAAGATTGAAGGGTTTACTATGAAGGTTGGTACAATTGGCTATTCCAAAATAGTTCAAATCCAATTGTCTTATAATGGCTTAATGGAAAAATAAAGAATATGGTTGATGCCATTATAAGTGGTACACTTATGGCGAAAATAGTGCGAGAAGCCTATAAATTTGCTCGAAGATATAGTTGCAAATATTTATCAATCACCTAACGAGTCTAACATAGTGAAAAAGCTGGGGGAATGAAATAAGTTGATCAACATATAGCTTTTATAACCAAATAGTCCTTAACTAACCAATTGGCCATGTTAAACACTCAAAATATGCCAAGCTCTTTAGAATATGTTATTTACTACCAAAAAACTAAGCATCTGCTATGAAAAATTGCTATAAAATTAATTTCGTAGCTATAGTTACAAATTATAGCTACAAAATTTCATAGCAAATGTAATTTTTTTAAATTATAATCAACAAAAATTATGACACTACAAGAAAAGTTGCATTTAGTGGCATTAAAAAGTGTTGCTTAAGTAGTGTTATAGTGACAATTTTATATTTAATGGTACTTTTTAAGAGTGCCACTTGTATCATTGTAGTTAAATATATAAATATCATTAATTTACCTCGACTATGATATTAATAAAATGCAACAAAAAATGTATTAGATGGTACATGAAAATATCACCAAAAATGCATTGAATAACATGTCAAAGTGCCACTAAAGATAATTTTAAATGACTTGTTAATATGCCACTAAAAATGCATGTAGAAACATGTTAAAACACCACAAAAATTCCTTTAAATGACAAGATAATAGACTATAAAAAGTACTATAAATGACATATTAACAGCCCGTTTGGTTTTATTTTCATTTTCACTTTTTATTTCCATCATTTTCAAAATGTTGGAAGGTAGTTAGTGGAAATAAGTTGAAAATGAATTTGTATTTGGATGAATAGTGGGAAAAGTAATGATTATGTTGGGTTCAGCAGGTTGTAGGTGAGAGAGATAGAAATAATGAGAGAGAGAGAGAGAGAGAGAGAGAGAGAGAGAGAGAGAATGCGTTTTGAAAATGAAAATGAAAATGATGTCTGGTGAAAATAGGCAAAAAGTGATGTATTTCATTTTTGGAATAGTAAAAAATGTGAAAATGACCTTTGAAAATGAAACCAAACGTGTGCTAAAATGTTACAAAAATAATTTTAAATAACATGCCAACTTGGCACAGAAAATACATATAATGATATTAAAATGCCACAAAATTCCTTTAGATGACATATTAACATGCCATAAGAAATTAATTGACTAACATGCTAAATTAAATGCCACAAAAGATTATTTTGAATGACATGCTAATCTACATCCAATATTCCATATTGAGACTCCAACATACCCCAAATGTTCAATATAGGACTCGAACATGAAACAATATATTTGTAAATATATGAGTTTACCATCAAGCTACCTATCAAATGTTCAATATATATAGTCGAAAATATTAAGTTAGTTTTATACTTTAAAACTCTATTTTTTGAATTATTTAATATAAGCTCAAACATATTATATTAAATAACACATTTGAAAATGTGTGAGAAATTAAATTTAGAGATAGAAAGTATTAAGAAAAAACATAATGTATAGGAGAGAGAAAAATGAGCAGAAACTTATATTTTTTTATGCTTATTTAAAAACATAATTAATTTAGTTGGTACATTAAAAGTATATCAAGTAGTTAGGCAAACTTGCATTATTAGTCCCACACAATAGGGGGGTGTGCAAATTTAGCCCCACGCTATTGAAAAATTTAAAAACATCCCAAAATCTCAAAAACGTTACAAAGTTAGTCCTAAAAATGAAATTTTGTCAACAATTTAACAGAGAAAGAGCGCATGATGCATGTGGGACGTTTGGTAACAGAATCCAGTGGTAGAATAACCACATGAATGGCATGTGAGCAGTGGTAAAAAATCCTCAACCTAAATTTAGAATTCTCCATCAATGTAAAATCCTAAAATCATTTTCCCCCAGCCCAAAATTCTCTCAAATTAGAGCCATATGCTATTGATTTTTAACAAATCTTCCAAAAAAGATACTTGATCGCGATTTGCTTGAAGACTAAAGATGTCTCTATGATTGATCAGCCTACCTAGCGTACATTAAGTTTTTTTTTACTACAATTATTTTTAACTTAAAGAATTGAAGTTTTAAGCTTTTGGTATGGAGGGGTCATGCATTTTTGGCATGGTGTAGGTTATGAATTTTGGAACATTTCAGATTTGTTGCTGCACAATGATGCTTGATGCTTGATCGAATTAGAGGATATACTTGGTGGTTCAAATTTCAAGCAACTAAATAATAAGTATTATACACAAATTAATACATGAAGTCTAGAGTGAAAATAACAACACATGCATGATATGATGGTTGCTGGAATTTGCTGATTAAATTTCCTGGAGTAATGCATACTTGCTTCTGTGCATAAAAATAGATGTAACTGAAGGCTGTGCAAGGTGGTTGCTGTTGTCATGCATAAGGATGCTATGCCATCATAATTATATTGCTGCTATGTATGAAGGCATAAAACAATTTGTTGGTATAGAATTGAAAGCTCAAGAAACTACAAAAATTTGCTAATTTTGTTTTGGGAAAATATGATGCTACTGTAATGGTTGTTGATTAAGTTGCTGCTATTGTTGCAAATAATTTGATATTAAGTGGAGCCTTTTTGCTGCTGAAAACGGCCAACATGGTACTGAATTCAAGTGCAAAATAACTCAAATCTGAGCAAAATTACAAGTCCTTAAAACCATAGTCATTTTGCATTTACATTTTTCTTTTTTGGTTAGCTATTTCTCTTTTGGCTTCAAATTTCAAATCATGCGTCATTTTGTATAGACCTTGCAACCATTTCCGTGGACATAAACATGTTGGGGATCCACGTCTAATCCCCCACCTTATATGGCTTTCTTTAAAAAAAAAGTATTATACACAAAATACACAACATACTTCCCTTTTTAATTAATAACACAATTTCATTACAATTCAAAATCAGGAGCTATGTTTACAACTGACATTCTTATACCTACAAGCTTCAATCAAGATAAAATAAATATATATATACACACACACACATACAATAAGAAGCATTTTCCTCCTTAGCAAAATTGAAAATAGGAGAACAACCTCCACCTTAGCAAAACAATAACAAATACCTTCTATTTACAACATAACGCCATAAATGATCCTACTTCATTTTCCTTCCCTGCTAACAAATTCAAATCAACAGCATTACAATTAACAAGAAGAAGATAAATAGCTTGAAAACTTTGTTCCTTCTCTCAAGCCTTGAATTTTCTTTCTCCAGTACATTCAGCATGCGCAAAGAGCCAGTGAATAATGGCTCTTGATCTTGCACACACTGGGCCATCCTCCATCTCTATTCACACATGAAAGAAAATTCCTTCTAGGGTTTTCTTTCATCCAACTTGTTCGATCTTTAGCTAAATTTCCATAGAAACAACTTACACATCCCAGCTCAAACAATTTTTTGGAGAAAAAATATAGTTAATTGTTGAGGAAGAAGAAATTAGGATTTGTTTAATTAGGAAAAAATTGGGGCTTTTAATGTTTCAGCTATGGGTGAGGAATGTTCACCTCGCCTCATGTGCCATTCATGTGGTAATTTTGCCACCAATTCTATTACCAAATGGCATCCATTAAATTATTGATGGAAATTCAATTTTGGGACTAATTTTGCAACACTTTTGAGATTTTGGAATGTTTTTAAATTTCTCAATAGCTTGGGACTAAAGTTGCATACCCCTCAATCGTGTGGGACTAAAAATACAATTTTTCTCAAGTAGTTAATTTAATCAATACATTATGACAAGATTACAAATTTTACAATTATTAATACACCTATACTTTATCTAATTTTGAACTATTTATTTCATGTCAAGCCATAATTAAAATATGTGAGGTCTTCTTTTTAAAATAAAAAGATTGATACTAGTTATATTCCTTTAAAATATAGTTATGTTAGTTTTTTAAGAAATTATATTTATTTAAAATTTATTAATCAATTACCATTAAGTTTGTATTATAGTGGTATTTTTTTAATTACTATTGTTATGGTTTTTTTGGGTGTCACTATACTATAAACTTATGTTAAATTGGTGCTACTAAATAATTTGCGGAATCTTTTATAAATGACACCATAAATAAATATTAAAGGCATTTTTAGCAAATAATCAATATCACTACTAACGCCTTGCAAATATATTTATGTTGATATTTTCAATTAGATGTCACTATTTTTATTTGTCATTTATTAATCAAACGCCACTAAATATTGTATTATAGTGACGTTTTTCTACAATTATCACCATATTACTCTTGTGTGTCATTAAAATAAAGAATGTCAATGGCATTTTTCCTAGATGAGACCATAAATAAATATGAGTGGCATTTTTCAAGAAAAATTAGTGGCACTAATTAGCTGCCATCAAATTATATTTTTGTTGACATTTGATTACAAATACTTTAACTTCCATCAAATACTTTATGACATTTTTTTTCCAAATGACACTATAAGTACATGTTAGTACCATTTTTCTAAGAAAAATTAGTGGCGATAATTAAATGTCTTTGAAATACATTTATCACGATATTTTCAACCAAATGTCACTATTTTATTTGTCATTTAATAATCAAATATCACTGAATATTAAATTATAGTAGCATTCTTTTGCAACTATCACTATATTATTTTTTTATGTAATAATATCACAAAATGTCACTAAGTTAGTACCACTATACATAAATTTTCTTGTAGTGTGAATTATCAACTGCAGCATTATACGTTCGAAGCATAACATATAAACTATGCATTATTCATATAAAAATTAATATATTTATACAAAAGAATGACCGTTAGCTATGGATTGATGGTAGCAATGATTAGTTACATAAGCATGAGCTTCGAACTTGACTAAGACAATTTCTTAGCTAAAGCTATGATTTTTTAACATCAACAATGGATTGACCGTAATTGATGCTTAATTTTTTGTAGTGACTATCGATGCAATGAGTTGGAGAGATGATCTTATGTTTGAGAAAATTCAATTAGCCAGTACTAGGAACATCAACTATAGGCCTCTTCGACTTCTAACTCATTATCATTCAAGTCTAAGAAATCATGAAAAATTCTTATACAAGGATAATTAAAATATATTGCAAGTGACATTGAGATATCAAGGCCAACAGAGAAAAAATAAGTCATGAGTGAAGGATTTGCTTATAGTAATTCATGAGACAAAAGCAAAGTGTAGCAAAAATGAGGCTATAATAGACAATCTTGAAACTCATTAAAAAATATTTATGGTTCAAAAAGAATTTGGAGTTTCAAGTTAGGAAAATTTTCATACTTTTAGCGCCCAACAGAAAAAAAATACCCAACTAACACGGAGATAAACCCTAGTCGTTATAATGAGAAATGGAAAGGGAGACAACAGAGCATTGAATGGAGAAAAGAAATAGGCACGAAGGAGGATGAGTATAACACAAGTATAAGAAGAAAGAGAAAATGTAAAACGATGAGGAGGGATCGAGCCACTCCGAGAAAAGGCAAATTTATTTACCTAACTCTATTTCACTTGATTCTCCTGCTATTCAACTAGACCATTTTCCCAACACTTGCATAAATCAAAGCTTGATGTTCAATATGATAAAATATTTGGAGATAGTTTAAAAAATTCACAAGAATATCTCTTTATAGATGCTCTTGAGCAAATTCCCAATTATATCAACTTTATAAAGAAAGTGAGAGCGAAGAAAAAGAGATTAGACAGTTCTTATTTGATAAGCTAAATAAAGAATGCGTCTACGGAGTCCCACTATCCCTTGTCTCATTTTTGGCCATTTATTTGATGTGGAATTATGTAGAGCAAGAACCTTGTAGCTAGTGGGTTGATCTGTAAACATCCAAAGGATATCATCAATGGCATCATGTTTCATCGGAACCTCACAAAATTGTCCGAGACGTTATTTCAGAAATAGAGCTTGGGGTTTCTACACGGCGATCCTAAATGGCTATGCTTTTGGACCGAACACCACATTTTGATTAATCAGTCGAAACACCACTACATCCGATTTTTCCAATTATCGATGCCTAAATGGTGCGGAACAACTTGGTTCACACTTCACAATAATAGAAACCATGAAAGTAGCCTCACTTCTTTACTTATGGTGCAGTAGTTGTGGGCATTGCCTTGGTTGAATGAGGGATGGCCTCGACGGTGGGGGGTCATTGTTAATTATTGGTGTGTAAAGTTTTTCATATCTTTTTGGTGGTGTTAGTGGGTGGTGCGGTTAGGCTGGGTTGCTGCTTGAAAGTGACGAGGGAAGGAAAGAGGGAAAGAAGCTCAAAAGGCAAAATGAAGAAGATGAAGAAGCTCATTTTCTTTTTATTTTCTATTTTTCTTTCTTTTGATCTTCTTTATGTCTTGCTTTATTCAACGTATTGCTTTACTAACTTTTTTTTGTTTAAAATTATATTTAAATTGTTTTTCTAGTTTTTAAATATGAAACTTATTAATAATCTATATGAAAGAATATAGAATCCTAAAAGGGAAGGTGACTCAAATGAGTCTAATAACTTATAGCAAGATATTTGAGGAAAATGATGAATTGGAACTTCCAACTATCACTAAAGTTCCAATAACAACATAAGTAGAAAATGATATAGTAAATGAGACAAAGGACTTATAGTGGTTTGGCAAGCCTATTTCACTACCTAAGCTACAAAACTTAAGATTTTAAACGTGCACTTTGCTCAAAGAGAGGATTAGTACAAAAGTACAATAGTCAAAATTGATCCTTCAACACCTTGCTAGCAACAATACCCAACTTGGCTAGTCTATAACAATTATTTGAGGAGAGACTAATCTTGAGAGTATATAAATTTTTTTATTGAGCAAAGATACTCGCTATCTACCATTGCAACAAGTCTTGGTTTAAGTACGATAAGGGTTGTAAATTGTTTCCAAATGAAAGTTGCCTGAATTGATGCTGGAATTTCACTACACGCAGTCAATTTTCCTTTTTTTTTTTTTTTTAAATAAAGGTTCAAGATATATTAGATACTAAAAGGAGAATTACAAGTCACAAGAGTTTTGGTAAAATAAAACAAGGAAGTACTTACTTCCCTTACCAAACAAAACCAAAATGAAAGTAAATCATTAGCAGCTAATTTTCTAAAACAGTAATTTAAAGGCCCAATTAATTAATTAGTGTCCTCTAAATCTTGAGGCCCAATCCATGACAATATGATTGCACAATTGGTTGATTTGCTTGCTACCGAGATGAAGACTCCAAGGACCGCCCAAGTTTGAATTAGTAGCATATCAATTTGGAAAAGACTTTCAGTGCCCAAGGTACCAACTTAGAATCCCAGTTTCTTCAAAAAAAATTATACTATTTAATGCTACCAAGTTCTTGTCTCGAGTGAGTGTCTCAAATTTGCTATCAAATACAACATTAGGAGTCTAGTTAGTATCAAGTCCCAACATCCGCAATTTGTTGAAGATTAAAATTGAAGTGCCAAAGTGGGTAGGTTCGAATCCAATTGGCAGCAAAATTTAAATCACCATATATCTAAAACATTTGCAATTGACGTCAAAAGGGTTGGGATCGAAACCCTTTCCAGCAAAGAATTTTCAGCCTGAACCCTCTAATCAACAAGGGTTCAAATCTACCTCATAGCAAAATTGAACACCCAATGCCCATTCAAACAAAATAAGACAAAAGGAGCAATCAGATACCCTGGGCTTCTCATCCACCATTAGGCGCCAAAACAATATATGCATGCATTAAAGTAAGATCAAGAGGAGACCACCAATCTCATTTAGCAGCCTGCAAATCAACAATATTTGAACCTGTGCAGCAAGATTCAAAGACTGAAAACATTTCCAAATCAAAATCACAAATCTCATTCAGCAATAAACTCATTAGAACCAAACCAGAATTTTGCACCTTGCATAATTAACTGACAGCAAAATAAGAGCTCCAATGCAGCACCAGAGAACCAAATACAGTACAGCAGCAAAATAAAATCCATTAACCAGAAAAATTCCTTGGTCCCCGATAAGAGCCACAGTAAGCCATTGCAAAGCAATTTGAAATCAACACCAAACAGTTTGTAGCATCCAGGATAATTCTGGAACAAAATTATGTCCCAAAGATCAACAAAATCCACCAATTAAATTCAGCATCAAGATCTCCATTCAAAACAAAAATAAATCTAATTTATTTAGTTGCAAAACCAATCCATTCAACAAACACAAGGATAGATTCTGAACTACTGTAATAGCAAAATCCATTCAGCCAAACTTGACTAGATGCTAGAATAATTCTGAGGCAGAATAACACCTAGTAATCTTAAAGAATTAATTGAAACACATCATTTGCTTGCAGTCAGGGCAAATAATTTATCAACCACAGAGCAATTCAAAATTCCAAAACCAAACTAGTTAATATCACACCAAAAACTGTCACATATATGATTAAAAATTGGGGTAACCAAACTAGCATTATATTGAAACAAAGCCATAGAACAACAGGTGCAAGCCACAACAACACACAACATTTCAAAACAACCAGAATTGTTTTGATCCAAAATAGTTAGTGCAAACAGCAAAAAGTTTCAATTTAAGTAAAGGTAAAACTGTAATTTAAGCCAAAAAAATCAAGTCGCATTTCAAAGCGAAACTGTCAAACATTAGCATCAATGGTAATAGGAACGCTGCCCCACCTCTGAGCCTTTTAGACCTTTTCCTACTACAAGATTCCATTTCCCTATAGGCCCATTCATTATCATATTCAGCTCTCTGAATATGGACGACATCCTGAGCATCCTGAAAAACATCTTCAGTTGATAGGTGTGCAGATGGGTCTAGGGCTGTAAATGGATATTCAAAAATTCATTTACCATTCGCATTCGTATCCGTTTATACAAAATTTATCCGCATCCATTTAAAGTGAATATTATCCATATTCGATTAGTAGATATTCGATTATAAATGGATACGGATATGATAAATGCATATCCAATTCGTTTAATATCCGCTCCAAATATATATTTATTAAATAATATATTATTTATATATTTTTAATAAAAATCTCATAATCCATATATGTATATATATAAATTATAATTAAAGAATTATGAAGAAAAAAGAATAAATTTAAAAATTTATTATAATATAGAGGAAAAAATTGAAGAATAAAAGTTAATCAACATAATTATTGTTGGTTGACTTGGTAATTATTATACGTCAATTCCATTATTATTAATAAGTACTAATAATCAATTATAAAGTTAATTATTAATTAGAAATTATGTTATTTGTTTGATTGCTTTCTTTTTAATGAAATTATATAATTCCTTCTATTAATTAAAATATGTATTTGTTATAGGTTCATAGATTCATGTATTTGGATATTTGTAAATAGATATCTAAATAATTATCATCGAATATGAATATAAAAAAATAATTCGAATATGGATAAGTTTAATAAAATATGAATAAATCTGAATAATTATAATCGAATACGGATATATCCGAATTCGATCGATATCCGATGGAAATGAATTCAGATATCATTTTTAAATATCCATCAAATTCGTATTCATATTCGAATATTCAAAAAGTTAAATGGATATGAATATGAAAATAGTGTATCCGATCCATTTAATATCTGTTTACACTCCTAGATGGGTCAAAGGCAAGGTCTTCATCGAGATTAGGTGAAGAGTAAAGGATAGGAAAATAACTAGGTGGAGGGAGGATTTGTAAAGGAGTAGCAATCTGGTGGGACTAATACGATGGATGAAAGGATGAATTTGGTGAAGCATAGAATGGAGGGGCTTGAGCAAAGTGATTAGGGAGGGGGAGTGAAGAGGGAGAAGGTGCAGGACTCGATGAAGGGAAATTTGTAGGAGGAAAAAGTTGGAGAATAGAGGGATCATCAACCCCAAATCCCTCATTAAAGAGTCTATTGAGGCCATAGTAGAACACCCCATTAGTGTTGATACAAAATGAATTAACCTGATCATTAGAAACAATAACATGTATCTCATCCAAATTACAAATAGAAAATGAGCTCATTGCAACAACTTCAACATTCACAGAACCACTATTTCCATCTCCCACATTCTCATTAACTTTAGAATTTTTATCAATAGCACATCCATTCACATTTTCAGCAACATTCACATTTACAAGGCCATCAAATATTATTCAAATCTGTTGTATTTTCCTACAACAATGTAAATTGGTTTGATACCTAAACAATTGAAGATTTTGATCCACTTGGCTCAACTTTGTTGAACTGACCCAGGCTTGAAGAAATATCTTTTCGGCTAACAGCTTCAACTAGTTTCCCTTTGTCTTGAACCTACTGTGACTTAACAAAGGCTTTTCTCTTTTGAGGTCTAGGAGCATTTCCTCTTATATAGCAACCTGAAACATCATACCCGATATGCTTGCAATGGGCACAATAACTTGGGATTCTTTCATAGATGATTTTAAATAAAAAGGAAGAGGAACCCTAGTTCACCTCAATCTCTTTATTCAATGCCTCAGTTACATCGATCTCCACACAAATTCTAGCAAATGTAATCCGCTTTCTTTAGAGAGTTGCCTCATCTATCCTTATGGGGTTACCAAGCAATTCACCAATAGTGCACATAAATCTACCATTGAAGAGATACAGTGAGAGCCCAGACAACCAAATCCAGATCGGGACCATCACTGGCTTATGGAGGGGATTGAAGTTTGGTGACCATTTCAGTGTTTTCATGGGAAGGCCATCGGTAAGCCACTCCGTTTTCAGTCTAAGTATCGAGTAATCCTCTAGAGAGCTCAAAATAATAACAATATGCTTGGGACTGAGAACATGGATGGAGAATCCCCTGAAAAGCTTTAATTTCTCGAAGGATTGAACAATCGACGAAGGCTTTGGCATTCCATAAGAAAATTTTCCGACAAGGGTATGTTGAAAATAGGCTGAAAATTCTTGAACTTCTTCAACTAATAGAGAAATAGAGGTTTTATCTTCTACTAATGAAATTGAGCCAACTTTCAACCCATTGGGGTCTTAAAAAATCGAATCCTTCTCACCCTACTGAGCAAGAGGGTCTCCATGAGATGCGCGAGAAACCTAGACATAAGATTTAAAAGGTGGATGATGGTTGAGATTGAGTAACGAGTGGGAAGATGGAATCTGGTTTTGGGGAAAGCAGCCGACGGCACAGTGTACCAGCGTGGGTGGAGAAGAAATGGGCGAAGAGCATAATCAAGATAATTCCTATGCCAACTTTCTAAAGACTATTTTCTTTAATTATGAAGATATAAATCAAGCAAATATATCAGTAGATTCAATAAAATAATTTATATAAAATAAGGATAATCAAAACTAATCAAAAAATAGATTCTAACAATCTTCCCCTTTTTGATGATGCCTTATTTTGCCGTACTCCCCCTGCGAATAAGTGTAGTGATTCTCCCCTATCAAAAAGAGTTCTAGCATCTTTTTTTTTTATCAAGCAAAAAAGATTAAAAACATCATTGCATCATACCATAAGATATAATATGATTCGAAACTACAAGCATCAATATAGAGTTCAAGTTTTGATAATAGTACTTAGTTGTCAAAAGATAATAGTTTAACTAAAGCAATAGATCATAGCAGCAAATTTTCAGATCATCCACTATGTCTTCCCATCATCACCAAAAAGTTCCACGATGTGCAGTACTGTTCTTACCAATGTTATACAAGTATGTAGATGATGAATGAGACTATCCTTAGTTTATTTTTAAGAAAACAAAATCTGTCCTTAGGAAGAGGTTTGGTGAAGATATCTACTAATTGATTTTTTGATTCAACAAAATTTATACACACATCACCCTTTTGAATATGGTCTTTTAAAAAGTGGTGCCTAATTTCTATATGATTTGTGCGTAAGTGATATACTGGATTTTTTTTATGTTAATGGCACTTGTATTGTCACAACGAATGGGAATGCAAGAAAAGTTTAATTCAAAATAACTAAGAGTTTGTTTCATGTACAATACCTGTAAGCAACAATTACCTAGCACCATGTATTTAGCCTTGGTGGTTGATGTGGTAACTACGCTTTATTTATTGCTGCACCAACTTACAAGACAAGTTCCAGGTGTACTTTTTCGGTCAATTTTACACCTTGCATAGTCAGCATTAGAAAAACTAACCAAGTTAAAGGTTTTAGAGTAAGGATACCAAATACCATGGCTAACTATTCCTTTGAGATAACGAAGAATTTGTTTAACGGCCATGAGATGAGATTCCTTTAGCTGTCCTTAAAACCGTGCACAAAGACTAGATGCGAATAGTATATCTGGTCGATTGGAAGTTTGGTATAGCATGCTTCCAATCATGCCCCGGTACACTGATTTATCAATAATGTTTCCTTTAGAGTCAAGTTCCAACTTGGTATAAGATGCCATAGGAACACTGGATTCTTTACAATCTTCCATCCTGTATTTCTTTAAAAATTCTTTAGTATATTTTTCTTGTGAGGAAAATTTCTTTGAAGTTTGTCTAATTTGCCCAAGGAAAAAATTCAACTCACCCATAAAACTTATTTCAAACTCATTTTTTATGCATGATGAAAATTCATCACAAAGTTCTTTTAGAGTTTCCTAAAAATTATATCATCCACATATACTTGAACAAGTGGTAAGAGACCATTTGAAGTATTTGTAAAAAGAGTGGTGTCCACTTTACCCATGCAAAAAACTTTTGACATTAGAGAAGTGCTTAAATGTTCATACCATGCTCTAGGTGCTTGTTTTAAACCATAAAGAGCTTAATTGAAAACATGATTTGAAAATTTTGAGTTTTTAAAACCTAGGAGCTATTCCACAAAAACTTCTTCTTTTAAGTAACCATTTAAAAAGGTACTTTTGATGTCCATTTGGAACCACGTAAAGTTTTTATATGATGCATAAGCTAATAACGTGCAAATTGATTCAAGACGTTCAATAGGTACATAAGTTTCATCAAAGTTGATACCCTCTTGTTGAGACTACCCTTTGGCTACAAACCTTATTTGTTTTTAACAACATTACCTTGTTCGTCCATTTTATTTCGGATGACCTATTTAGTTCCAATTATAGTATGATTATTGGGTCTTTTGACTAAGGTCCATACATGATTTTTCTCAAACTGATGAAGCTAATCTTTCATTGCATTAACCCAAGATTCATCATTTAAAGCCTCTTTTATGTTGCTAGGTTCTGCATAGGATAAAAACACATGGTCAGAGTATTGGGAATCATTATTTCTGGATTTAGACCTTGTAGTTATTCCAGCTGCTAGATCTCCAATGATATTGTTTGTTGGATGACTTGATACATGTTTGAATTTTCTAACTTGTTCTCTCTATCTTCGTTGGAAGTTCTACTAGTAGTTGAAACTGGTTCAGTAGTATTTTGAATTTCTGTTAGTTCTGCTTCTCTTTCTTGATTTAGCATTTCTATAACTTGGTCAAAACTTGCAGTTTCTATGCTCAAGGTGTCCTTGGTTAGTAAAAGGTTAGTTTCATCAAATACCACATATATGGATTGTTGTATTGCCTTTTTTCTTTTATTGTAAACCCTATAAGCTTTACTGTTTGTGCCTTCGTTATATTTGGAATTGAAATTGGCAAGATGTTCCCTATCATTCAAAATGTGACATTTACATCTAAATACACCAAAATGAAAGATATTGGGTATCTTACCTTTCTAGAGTTCATAGGGAGTCTTTTGGAAAAATGGCCTTAAGAAGACTCGGTTGATAACATAGCAAGATGTGTTTATAGCTTCCACCCAAAGGAATTTAGGAAGGTTATATTCATTCAGCATTGTTCGAGCCATTTCTTGTAGAACTTTGTTTTTTCTTTCAACTACCCAATTTTGTTGGGGTGTTTTTGCAGTAGAAAATTGTGAGCATAACCAAATTCATTATAGAAAGTAGCAAAACTGTGATCATCAAATTCCATTCCATGATCGCTTTTGATGGTTTTAATCGTATAGCCCTTTTCATTCTGAAGGATTTTTGTGAGGGTGATGAAGTGACGCAAGGCTTTATTTTTATGTGATAGGAATCGTACCCAAGTAAAGCGAGTAAAGTCGTCTACTATTACAAACACATATTTATTTCCTCCAAGTGAATGAGTTTTCATGGGTCCAAATAGATAAAGATGGAGAAGTTCCAGAGGTTTGGAAGATTGAATGTCATTTATTGGTTTAAAATATATTTTTATTTGTTTGCCTTTCACGCATACATAACAGATTCTATTTTTTGTGAATTTAACTTTAGGGATGCCTTTGACTAAATCCTTTTTAACTAAGTGGTTTAGGAGATTCATGTTAGCATGACCCAGACGCCTATGCCATGTCCAGCACGGCTCATAAGTGGCAACTAAACATTCAACATTTAGTTTGGATATATCTTCTAAATTTATGGAGTATATGTTCCTTTCTCTAATAGCAGTGAAAACAATTTCCTTATGCTTAGTTACCACACATTGAGAAGGTTGAAAATTTACCTGGTATCTACTATCGCATAATTGACCTATACTAAGAAGATTGTGTTCCAACCCATCTACCGACCAAACATTTTCAATGGAAGTTCCATCCTTGTTACCTACTGTTTCTTTGCTAATGATTTTTCCTTTGTTATTATCTACAAACAATGTATTTCCTCCATTGTACTCTTGAACTTTAGAATAGAATGATTTGTTTCTTGTCCAGTGTCTGGAACATCCACTGTCAAGATACCATAGGTCCATTTGAACTACTTTCTTGACTAGTTCCTACAACACAAGATTTTGTGTTGTTAGGTAACCATTTTTTGTTGGGTCCTGAAATGTTAGATTTTGGTACCCACTCATATTTGAATCCAATTTCTTTTCTTATAGGACATTTATAAGCTATATGGCCGATTCTGGTGCAATAATGACAAGTTCTCTCATTAGATGTTTTTGTTTCTTTATTTCTAAACTGTATTTTTTTCTTCCCCTTAGGTGTCCTTTTTAGGTTATAGTTACTAAAGCTCAAATTTCTGTCTGCAATAAATAAAATAACAAGAAAAAAAATTGATACAAATAAAATGAAATTTAAACTTATCAATTGTGGATTCATTCTCTAATCTAATCCTCTAATTCCTCCCTTTCAAATATGATGTTAAAATTTAATGAGCTCCGCGATGAATGGCTTGAACACTATAGATCTCCTTGAATTTGATTTGAAGAAAATAATGCTAATTTGAGGGCTTGGCACCTTAATCTCGAATCAAATGCCAAAATATATAAGTTCGGTGAAGAACGCCTTGAATGTTGTGGATCTTCTTGAATTTAATTTGAATAAAATAATGCAAATTCGAGAGGTTCGCACCATAATTTGGAATCAAATGCCAAAATATATGAGCTCCGCAAAGAACATTTTGAACATCGTAGATCTCCTTGAATTTAATTGAGAGAATTGCTAGACCCCTCCAAAGTTCGTCTCACTTTCTGGGGTTTGTGTTGTGTCTGGAATGAGTTGTGATCACCCCTTTATATAGGTTCTTGATAGGAGACTTTTAGATTGACTTCAACTTTTTTTAAGGATATCGCTTCGATATCTAGAGATAATATCATATTTCTTTGATTTAATGATATCAAACATCAAAAAATAGTGTCAATATCAAGAGATAATATCAAATATCTTTGATTTGATAAGTCCACGTACATAGATATGCCATATGTCGCAATTTGGTTAGCCCAAAACTGTAGCGTCCTATCCGAGAGGTGCTTGCTTCGGATCAAAGTGCTACTCCAATACTATTTTTTTTCCGAAAACAATTACATCCTTCAAAATTCTCAACCTAAGAAATTTTATAATTTAAAAATTAAGCTAGTCATGCTGAAAATGACAAGCAAAACCTAAATTCTCATAACAAGTCAAAATTTCTCAAAGACCAATAATTTAACTTATATATATACATCACTCATCAAGGACCCCAACCTGACATACTTCGCAGTAGAAAAGACACTAACTTAACCTATGCCCTCTATTACAATTCAACCATAACAACTCGTATCCTTACCGTTATAGATATCATGGTAACAATATTTACACTATGCCAAAAGGGTAGCCTAAGCTCAAGATGCCTTTCTATGCTTCAATCTGGCCAAGAACAAAAAGAACAACACAAAGAGGGTGAGTCCGAATGACTCAGTGAGGCAAGCATCTGCATGTATAGGAGGAATCAAAATGAAATGAAGTGCAATATACAAGTATAAAAAGAATATTCGTTCTGAATTCAAATAACTAAAATACAAGTCAGATATCTGGGTATTGGAGATTGGAAGAAGCTTACAAAATCTACGAACTAAAACCAGAAAATAGTATTTCTTGTCCAATACTTTAAAGGGCTAACTCAATGTTGTCCCATACCAGCGAAGAGTCGTTTTACATTTAAATAAATTTCATAGAAAGTTCTAGAACTCATAAACATGATTAGATTTAATGAAACTCAGTGAACAAAATTATTTCATGAAATATTCAGCTTTCAAAATCTAAGATTTTGATCAGTTTTATAAAATAGACTAGATAAGAACATTTTACAAAACCAGTGGAATACGCATATTTTACATGTACAACCGTGTACGACCTTCCCTTTTATTCTTCCCAGTTGTGTATAAATGATTCGACCATAAAACGACCTTTCCCCTTATACCCCCTTGATACTGTATAAACAATACGACCGTGAAACGGCCTATCCCCTTATATCGCCTCGACACTTGTATAAATGATACGACTGTAAAACGGCCAACCCCCTTATATCGCCTTAATATTGTATAAATAATATGACCATGTAACGGCCCTACCTCCTTATATCGCCTTGGTACAACCGAAAAAATGGCCTGCCCCCTTATATCCCCTCGACGAGTGGCTAACTCGCCAAACCGCTGCATCACGAATCGATAAAATCGATCCTCGCCTATCAAGCCTCCTCCGAAGGCGAGATCGCAACCACACGAATCAGTAGGACCAATCCTCGCCAATCAAGCCTTAAGTCACAGTCAATCCCCGACTGCCCAAAGTCAAGATCGCAAACCAAGTCAACCAATAACACTGTTTTATCACCAATACAATGATACAAATCCAGAATATTACTCCCAGCATTCCGCTGGGATTGGAACTCGGCGCAAATAGATTTTGCATAAAAGTATCTATAAATAAATTCAATAATCAAATATGCCGACAATGCCATGCTATATCAACAAACAATTCAGATAAGCCGTCACAGGGGTTTACAAAACAAGCAATAGACAACAAACAAGATCTCAAACAATTTACGGGTTTCAATAACAAGAACAAGTACAGTACACAAGCACGTGGAACCTTCACAGGGGTCATTCCACAAGAACAAATAATATCAAAGCCAGAATGGCAGAGCCTCACCTCCAGCATCCCAAAAAGAAGCTGTCGCCTCCTACTATTCTGTGGAACCCATGTCATCACCTATTCAAAACATTATTCAATTTCTCGTTCAATCCTAATAGACTTCTAAAATTTGCATCATAAGCATTCTAATATCATTAACTTATCCAGTAGCACAATGATATAGATTTATTAGCATCTTTC
Organism: Jacaranda mimosifolia; assembly: GCA_018894105.1. NCBI lineage: Eukaryota > Viridiplantae > Streptophyta > Magnoliopsida > Lamiales > Bignoniaceae > Jacaranda > Jacaranda mimosifolia. The sequence continues at coordinate 13,830,005 of CM032128.1, read as the reverse complement.
ACAAAATCCTCCAATAATCGACATTATTAGATTTAACCACAATGGTCCTTATCGATTCTAAAATAATATAATATCTCGTTCTTAATTCACAAGGTCATGGTCAAGCCATATTATCATCCTAATCCACAAATTTATGATTAAATGCCTTATATAATCATTCACAATTCATAACTCACTTATTCTTATAATATAATCCTTAATACCATTATAAATCCAAAATTTGTCACTTTGCATGATTTGTCTGGGTCCACTATTCAATATTCCTTAGCATAGGAAACCAACACATATATATATATATTCTCTTCTTGGCATGAGTACAAATTCAATAGGAAATATACATATGCATGTATATATATACATAACAAACTTTCTTTAGTCTTTTACCACAAGTACGCAACGATGCCTCGGATTCACGAACCACCCACGTCACTGCGTTCATCACGTCGAGAGGAAGAGACTGTCCTCCCGCCGTCGCCGCTGGAAAGTTGTGAAATCACCACCGTTCTTCTCCTTTCGACGAGAGCTATCCAATGCCGCCCTTGGTTTAAAATTTTGTGGCCTGTAGCTACCAAAAACGAGCTCAATAGCCCTCAAAATATTTTTCTTCCGCCGCGCTCCGATCACTATTAGTCGTCACCACCATCGTGCAAAAATCCTATGCAACGAGGTTCTCCTGGCCGAGTACCACCCAAACCACCTCCATGGAGTCAAAATTATCATCAAAAAACGGGAGCCCACTTGCCCCGCCGTGAAATGCTCCTCGGTCTCTCTCTCGTGATGGCTCACCAGTGGTTGTTCAGCCGTGCATGTGGTGTGTAAGTGTGGCCAAAGGTGTGGGGAAGGTTGTTATGGGTTTAGTTGGGTGAAATGTTGTTGCCAGAGGGAGATCGTCGGGAAGATTTTCTATCGCGATGAAGAGAAGAAGAAGAAAGAAAAAAGAACGAAAAAGTGGAGAAGAAATGCTGCCCGTTTGGTTATTTAAAAAAATCAACTTTTCCATATTTGCAATTTAAAACAATAAGATCATGTAATGGCCTACCTCATTATATCACCATGGTACGACCGTAAAATTGCCTGCCCCCTTATATCCCCTCAACGAGTGGCTAACTCACCAAACCGCTGCAACACGAATTGATAAAACTGATCCTCGCTGATCAAGCCTCCCCCGAAGGTGAGATCGCAACCACACAAATCAGTAGGATAGATCGTCGCCGATCAAGCCTTATGTCACAGTCAACCCCCGACTGCCCAAAGTCAAGATCGCAAACCAAGTCAACCAATAACACTGTTTCTATCACCAATACAATGATACAAATCCAGAATATTACTCCCAGCATTCCGCTGGGATTGGAACTCAGCCCAAATAGATTTTGCATAAAAGTATCTATAAATAAATTCAATAATGAAATATGCCGACAAGGCCATACTATATCAACAAACAATTCAGATAAGCCTTCATACGGATTTACAAAACAAGCAATAGACGACAAACAAGATCTCAAACAATTTATGGGTTTCAATAAAAAGAACAAGTATGGTACACAAGCACGTGGAACCCTCACAGGGGTCATTCCACAAGAACAGATAATATCAAGGCCAGAATGGCAGAGCCTCATCTTCAGTATCCCAAAAAGAAGATGTCGCCTCCTACTGTTCTGCGGAACCCACGTCGTCACCTATTCAAAACATTATTCCATAGTCAATTTCTCGTTCAATCCTAATAGACTTCTAAAATTTGCATCATAAGCATTCTAATATCATTAACTTATCCACTAGCACGATGATATAGATTTATTAGCATCTTTCACAAAATCCTCCAATAATCGACATTATTAGATTTAACCACAATGGTCCTTATCGATTCTAAAATAATATAATATCTCATTCTTAATTCACAAGGTCATGGTCAAGCCATATTATCATCCTAATCCATAAATTTATGATTAAATGGCTTATATAATCATTCACAATTCATAACTCATTTGTTCTTATAATATAATCCTTAATACCATTATAAATCCAAATTTTTGTCACTTTGCATGATGTTTCCGGGTCCACTATTCAATATTCCTTAGCATAGGAAACCAACACACACACATATATATAGCATATCATTATTCCCAAATTTCTATTCTTGGCATGGGTACAAATTCAATAGGAAATATACATATGCACATACATATATATATGTATACACAACAAACTTTCTTCAATCTTTTACCACAACTACGCAACAAGGCCTCAGATTCACGAACCAACCACGCTGCTGCGTTCGTCACGTCGAGAGGAAGAGACTGTCCTCCCGCCGCAGCCACGCCGCCACCGTCGGAAAGTTGTGAAATCACCACCGTTCTTCTCCTTTTAACGAAAGCTATCCAACGCCGCCCTCGGTTTAAAGTTTTGCGGCCTATAGCTATCGAAAATGAGCTCAATAGCCCTCAAAATATTTTTCCTCTGCCGCGCTCCGATCACCATTAGCCATCACCGCCTCCGTGCAAAAATCCCATGCAAGACCTCCACGAGGTTCTCCTGGCCGATTACTACCCAAACCACCTCCATGGAGTCAAAATTATCGCCGAAAAATGGGAACCCAATTGGCCCACTATGAAACGCTCATCGGTCTCTCTATCACGGTGGCTCACCGATGGTTGTTCAGCCGTGCATGTGGTGTGTAAGTGTGGCTGGAGGTGTGGGGAAGGTTGTTATGGGTTTAGTTGGGTGAAATGTTGTTGCTGGAAGGAGATCGCCAGGGAGATTTTCTACCGCGATGAAGAGAGAAATTGAAGAAGAAGAAAGAAGAAAGAAAGGAAAAGTGGAGAAGAACTGCTGCCCATTTGGTTTTTAAAAAAAATCAACTTTTCCATATTTGCAATTTAATCCCTCAGCTGATTTGGTCCTTCAATTGAACCTTTGAAATCCTAAAAATTGCTCCTTAGCCCCCCTTAACTTTAAAAATTAATTAAATTAAATAAAATTTCATAAATCAAGAACAAAATGAAATAACAATTAACATAAATCACAAAATAATAACTAACATAAATAATGAAATAACTACGAGTGTTAAAAAAACTGCTAGGCCACGTAACTTGATTTGATTGGACATGACATTTCATCTTTGACACTTCTCAATATTTGATAAAATAAATACTATATCATTAATTAAAATTAACTATTTATCTTTTGGAATTAAATTTAATGAAAACCAAAATATAAATAGAAAATTTTAATTAGCAATTACCTCATTATTTTACACATGTCAATTCTCAATTGGCTAAAATTAATTTGTCTACAAATGCCCCCACTTTAAGGCTTGGCAAAAGATGTGTCCATTATCCACGAAAGAGGCAAGGCTTGAAGTATTTGGGTAAGAGGCAAGGCTTGAAGTATTTGGCAAAAGATGTGTCTATTATCCACGAAAGAGGCAAGGCTTGAAGTATTTGGGAGAGAGAGGATCTCATGCGTCAACAATACCCTGAACTTTTTCAAATTTAAGGTAAGAATCTGGGGACAGATTCTTTTAAGAGGGGGAGATTGTAACGACCCCAAAATTTTATATATTTGTTAAATTATTATTATTTATTTTATCAGTTAATTTTAGTTATTCGATTAGAATTTTAAATTATTTAATCGTGATAAATTATATAAGATTCAATTGATATTTTTACAAGCTTTTTGAGATCGAAAATGCATTTTATTTATTTTGGGAACTAAATTGAGAGATTCTAAATTAAAAAAATAAAAATAAAATATGAAATGATGATGATGTCAGCCGAGCCATGCTTGTTCCATACTTGTATCAAGTCAACAATTAATGCTAGTTGACTTCAATTTCCTTTCTTCTTTTTTCTTCATCTTTTCTTCATCTTTTCTTTCCATTTTCTTTCCTCCTTCGCTAGCTTTCTTCTCTCCTTTCAACCTCTATTTCTTCATCAAACCTTACCACCACTTCCCTCACCATTTTCAGGCCACAAAATAGCAGCCATGCACGGTGGTTAAAGGTGGATGGAGAAGCACCGTGAAGAAACCTGTTTCTTTGGTTAACTTTCGGTAATCATCTCTAAGCATTAAATCTCTTGTGTTCTCTGCCAAAATCTTTTGAGCACTTGGTTTCTACTTTGTTGTATGGGAGATATACGAGTTCAATAGAGGATTTGAAAGCCTCATTGAATTCCAATGAATTCAAAAAACATCTCCTGGGCAACAATGATGGCGAAAGTGGGGAAGGATTGGTGGCGAAATGGAGACCGAGAGAAAAGGAAAGGAGTAGAGGCCGATCGAAGCCCCAAACCAAGCCTAAAAATGGTGACAAGTGTTTCAAGTGTGGTAGAAAGGGGTATTGGAAACAAAATTATCTAGAACAAGGAAAGGCAAAGGATATAGGTGAAACTTTTGATCAAAAATGGGATGATGTCGCATGAATTGTTGAGGATGAGTCTAATGGTGGACTTGTTTTCAACGTTACCGAAACTTTACTAAGCTCTGAATGGATTTTGGATAGTAGTTGTTCCTACCATATGTGCCCACGAGAAGATTAGTTTACCACTTATCAGAAATGTGATAGTGGTAAAGTGCTTGTAGGAAATGATGCTTCTTGTAAGGGTATAGGAATTAGCTTAGTTTTATCAAAATGCATGTGGCATAGTAAGGACCTTAACAGATGTACATCATGTTCCAAATATGAAGAAAAATCTGATATCGCTGGGTACTCTAAATAAGAATGGTTGTGAGTACAGAGCTCGAGATAGAGTTCTGCGAGTTTCCAAAGGTGCATTGCTTATCATGAAGAGAGACAAGCGGAATGGCCTTTACATATTGCAGGGCACTATTGTTCTGGTACTGCAGCTGCTTCTTCATCAGTCAATGATACTACGAGACTATGACATATGCAGCTTGGGTCTATGAGTGAGAGGAGGATGTCAGAATTGAGCAAACAAGGATTGCTTGGTGGAGAGAAGATTGGAGAGCTTGATTTCTGTGAGCAGTGTGTGCTTGGCAAGCAACACAGGGTGAAATTTAGCACTATAATTCACAGGACCAAGGTTACCTTGGATTACATTCACTCAGATCTTTGGGGGCCTTCTCAAGTTTCTTCAAAGGGAGGAGTTAGGTACATGCTGACATTCATAGATGATTTCTCATGGAGAGTATGGGTCTACATGCTAAAGTATAAGGATGAGGTGTTTGTCAACTTCAAGCAATGGAAAACTTTAATCGAGAAGCAGACAGGAAAGGAGATAAAGCGCTTGAGGATTGAAAACAGATTGGAGTTCTGCAATAATAAATTTCAGGAATTCTGAGAAAAAGAAGGAATTGTGAGGCATTGCATAGTGGTACATACACCATAGTAGAACAGAGTTGTAGAGCGGATGAACAGGACTATCTTGGAACGAGCTAGATGCATGCTCTTTAATGCTGGATTGTTCAAGGATTTTTAGGTAGAAGTGATTAACACTGCTTGTTATTTGGTGAATAGGTCACCATTAATTGCTTTGGACTGCAAGACACCAATGGAAGCTTGGTCCGGGTCTCCTGCTGATTGCTCAAATTTGAAAGTATTTAGGTGTCCAGCCTATGCTCATGTCCGGGATGGGAAGCTTGAGCCAAGGTCTAGAAAGTGCATATTTCTAGGCTATGTTGATGGAGTAAAAGGTTATCATTTGTGGTGTAATGATGACAAGTGCTCTAAGGTGATTATCAATAGGGATGTGACATTTGATGAGTCTGCAATGATGAAAAAAATGGAGCAACCAAAAGCAGTCAACAGCGTGTTAAGGAGAATGTGGAGTTTGAACATGACACTCCATAATTTTCAAAGGGGAAAAAGAAGGTGGTAGATGAAGCTGGTGAGAATGCATTATCACCTAATCAACAGCAAGAAAATAAACCACTACAAAATTATCGGTTAGCTCGCGATAGGGAGAGGAGGCAGATCAAATCACCACAGCAGTTTGCTTACTTAGATCTAGTAGCTTCTGCTTTGAGTTCGGCCAAGGAGTTTGTAAGAGATGATCCAGTCTCATACAAAGAGGTAATTTCCATGCCAAATTTTGATAAATGGGTTGCAGTTATGAGTGAAGAGATGGAGTCTCTACATAAGAATAGCAGATGGGAGCTGGTTGTTATACCCAAAGGGCAGAAGATTGTAGGTTTCAAATGGATCTACAAGAAAAAGTAAGGAATACTAGGGGTTGAAGATGCTAGATACAAGGCGCGATTGATTGCTAAGGGTTTTACACAGAGAGAGTGAGTTGACTTTTATGAAGTGTTCTCCCTAGTAGTAAAACATACTTCCATCATGTTTTACTTGTGGTTGCTCTATTTGATATAGAGCTTGAGCATATGGATGTGAAAACAGTGTTTCTACATGGTGAGTTGGAGGAACAAATCTACATAAGCTAGCTAGAGGGATTCGTTGTCTCTGAGAAACAAAATCAAGCATGTAATGCCCCACAATTTTATTTTGTATTTAATCAATTACTTTACCTTATTTTATTTTATTTATTATTTAAAAAAATGTAATGCTTGAGAATTTCGTATCGTATTGAATTGATTTCTTTATTGTACATATTTTATTTTATTTAGCATATCAATTAAACACATAATAAGGCATAAAATACCATTCTTTTATGAATATATATATTAAAAAAATAGAAAGAAAATTTAAATTTCCCCCCAATCATATAACGATAACTATTATATTCGATCTTAAATTTATTTTAAAAATAAAATATTATGTCTTTGTTTATAGTAAATTTTACTCTTCTTGGTTAGTTTATAATATTATTAGGAGCATCAATAATTAACTACGAGACTTGTTAAATTTTTATGGAATTAGAATTATAGTAAGTACTTATCTTAGTCCTAGAGAATAACAATTAGTCCTATTAAAATTAAACTACTTCTCCCATATATAAAATTCTTAGGAACAAAACCCTAAACCTTCGATTTATGGGAGCAGACAAATCAAGCATTCTCTTCAAACTGGAAGAACCCCTCATCTTTCCCAGACAAGAAATCTAGTTTCCTTGTTAAATAAAAAATGATTTATACCCAATATTCAAGGCATAATCTTTTATAATGTTGGCTTCACTTGTTCACATGCAAGAGGCTAACCTATTTGTTTACCAATAATTCTTCATTTTTATGCAAATCCCATGTTTCATTCAAAATTCATTTCTCTAGTAATAGGAAAAACAGCCCTAAACACCCCTACGATTTCTGAGTACTTGATGCACAAGCACTGTTTCTCTCCTTCCGCAGCGTCGCATGTTGCCTCTGTTTTAACTCGACTGAAAGACCCAGAAAAATCTGATTCATATTGTCGTTCTTCAAAGAGAGTGGCTTTTCGAACACCCAATTGGAAAAGATACTGAAATATAGGCCTGAATTCCTCTTGGCAAATCTTAAGAAAGTGAATAGAGAAAACTAGAGTTATTTGCTAAAATCTGTCACATGTGAAATCCTTTCAGCTTAATTGTTGAGATGTTTCAAAATGGTTAATATTGCTTGGATTTATTTGTTGAATCACGTCTGGTATTAAGTTTAATATCAAATAAGGTACATTGCTGCCTGATTCAGTGTTGAATATTGAATGCTGAATTCGATGAATGTACATCTATAGTGGGGAAATGCTGAGCTTAAACTTGAAATATACCTTCATTACAGTATTTATAGGGTGAGCTAAAGAGCAGATATAAAGTGTGGTGATACTTCCTGGAATTGGTTTGATGACTGAATATATGGAGGATGAGTCTAGAATGAAACTAAGTGATAAATTGAACAATGGGTTTTCTGGAATGAATATGATGATAATTTGTTGTTGTTATTGGATTTGGGCTAATTGGATGAGTAGATAAATTGCATAGAGAAAGCATAATTGCTCGTGTTGCTGATTGAATAGAGAATGAAGTGCTAAAGTACTAGAGAGTGATGGTTTATCAGAGATTGAAAGGGAAGGTTCTTGGAATAGTGAAATAGAAAAGTGCTACAATCCAAGTTGATATTTTCATAAATTTTCCTCAAGCTCTTTGAGATGAAGTTACTTTTTCATGTAATTCCAAATCTGGATTAGTCGCATTCTCCTAGTGGCGAGAGTTTCTAAGTATGGAATAAAAATCAAATTCATGACTAGTTGCACGTAATTTCACTGCAACACTACATCATGTGTTATGCTTTAAAAACAACACATACTTTGAGAAGCAAACATCCTTGTCAAAACATGCACCAAAGGAATTCTTGTAGCTCAGTTGTGTTTGTATTTTGGTAGCAGCAACCTCCTGAAATCGAACAAGAATACTTTATAAATACTTGAATATCAAAATGATGTAAATCTCTACAAGGAATTTGAAGCTGAAAGCTGTAAGAAAGTTGGTACAAGGATTGCATACCATAGCAAAACTTAGCTCATTTCTTCTTTCTTGTCTTCCTCTTTATGTTCTATTGTTATTCCACCACCTTTTCTTCTCTTTTCTTCCAACCTTCCACCTAATCTGGCGATGCATGCTAGAGCTGCTATAGGTTTACCCCTTGCTATCACAGGACAAGAATAAACATTTCTGTACTCCATGGAAAAGTATAGACTACAGATTGCCCTAAATTAATTTCAGGATGGAATAAACTTTGAGAAGGACATTGTTAGGACCTTCAAAAGATCAACAAGAGAATAGAAACTGTTTTGCCATAGAGAAGATTTGGAAAAAGCATATTTCTTCATCTAAAACTGAGATAGGATTGACTTCTAGAACCGATCTTGAAGGTGAGTATCTAAACCTATAACTATTATGTATTGTTACTTTTCAAAACCCAAAAGGATATATGTATAGTAATGCATGCTGAAACTTCTTTTCAATATACATTGTACCATATATGTATTCCACTACGCACAAAAAGATATATTTTTTCTTGTTTTATTTCTAAATAAAAAAAAAACCTATGCTTTTGTGACTTTTTAATGCTTCTAGACTAGCAATTAAATTTGATGATCAATTGATTACTATTACTGTTACTGTTACTGTTACTGCTACTGTTACTATTAGTTGGATTCAACTTGGTCTGGGTGTACGAGGGACTTCACTGGGCAGCAGCGGGCTAGCCAGTTGAACCCCAAGCCCCCATGGCCTAATCCCCTCAGCGCACAACAGAAGCCGTTTGTGGCTGAGGTAGGTCGTAGGAATTCCCAGGGACGCTCGGGCATTATTTTGGTAAGGTCGCACCTTGCCCGCAGCGATAAGGAACTGTTACGGTGGGAGTCACAAGGTTGATTGGTTACAACAAACACTGTCTGATCATCACATTTAAGTTGTTAGTCTAGGAAATCATTTGTTAAACTCTTGACTTATTACTGCTTAACTGATTATAAAATTATTAACTTGTTACTGTTTGACTGTTTATAAAATTTCTTAACTTGTTCCTGCTTGACTGTTTATAAATTCTTGATTTGTTACTACTTGACTATTAAAAAAATTTCACTCATGTTTTCTCGAATATCTTTCACTATAGAACTAATTTTCTCAATGGAGTGCTGGAATCTCTCGGCACTTTTTCTATGCCCATGGTGCATGGCAGCCGTTTGAATAAATATAGCAACACTCTTTTCAATCACGATCTAACTATGTTGGTGTTCTGTAATTACGCCACGATCTCTTATCTGACCACATAGGGGTATGAAATGTATGTTCACTTATCTTCAATTATTTGAAAAATCAACATTTGTGTCCTTGGAACAACTCAGTCAACCAATCTATGCCTCGATATCACGAATCCCTAGATGGTATTCTCAATTGGTTCGCAAAAGAGCGGGGAGATGCCTGGTACAAGTATAGAAAACCCCCTAATGAACAGTTTAGATTTCTCCGAGCAGCGGTAGTATTTTCATTTTGGACGTCATCAAACACTTCATTCGCTACATCATTAGGTATACCTCCAATGTTTTCGCCATCCATTCCTACCAAAATTTCAATCCAAAGAAAATTTATAAAATTGCTGATGGGGAAGATATTGAATTTCTATTAGTCCGAAATGGTAAACAAACTAATTAAGGATGGATGATATTATGGATAAAATGAAGACATACATAGTAAAACATAAATAAATACAAATTGTATCATAACACTAAAAAGTAGCAAATGAAAAGTGTGCAGCTAAACATCATAATAGCATAGCATATAGGTAGATAAACAAGGCAGACAGACAATCATGGAAGCTTCTCCAAGCATCCATGCCTACCGTCAGGAGAGAGGGTAAGAAATATCCTACGACGGGTCGGGTCCTCCAATTTTGTTAGAGCAGTATAGAATAAGTCATCAGGCATATTCGTAATCTCGCTCAATTTTTGAACACACATCTCCATTGTGGTCACAGAGTTAGGATCACTCTGTAAGGCAATGGCCTTATTAGCTCGAGCGAAAGAGTGCATGGTAGATATAATAGCTAGATCGTGACCCTTTTTTCGGTGCAAGGACATGGAGTTGGAGGAGGTTGGCCTACAATAAGGTCGAGGGACTTGGGACATTGGAGACGATGAATACCCGGTGTCATCAAAATCATCTCTTATTTCTAGGCCGGCCTCTAAACTAGTCCTTAAATAGTATCCTCCTGTTTACATCGTTCGCCCTGAGGCACCATGCCTTGGGTTGACGCCCTCGCCATCCAACCCCACGGTAGAAGTTGGAGCATTAATAGTTGTAAGCTCTCTATAGCAGTGTAATGGTTTTGATTGAAGAGATGCGTCTCTAGGATTATCCTACATTTGAAGAGAAAGTTTAGTGATGATAATGTTAATTTAAGTGTGTGTGACTATTTTCCTAATATATGGTAAAATATATGAAAATAAACCCACGTATTGCTATCCACCTCACCCAACACTCCTTTGAAGCCATTGGGACGTTGTTCTCGTCGTCCTACCCAAATCTCGTATTAGTAGTAAGCAATTTGTGGTACTTTTTCCACTTATCTCTGAACCTCTGACTTTTCCCTTGAAGTTGTCTGACGGAATAGGTATACCCTAGACACGCCACTCCCATCTTTACCATCAAGTCAAACCACTGAGAAGGCCAGAATTTCGCTTCACACACACCACCTTTTAAGACTTTATCGTACATAAGCATGATAAAGGCCATTTCATTTTGCTTAGTGCACATAGCATCCTCACCTTGGCTATGTTGACTACATTGTGAACTTGATTCCATCTATGTGCAACAAGATGTTCCTAATTGGAGATGGATTCAATGTAAAACTGTAAACTTGTGTGCCACTTAACCAATATTTTATTAAAAAACTATGACATAGTACAAACAACACAACCATGAATAAGGCAATAATTAATAAATCATGACATAACACAACCGTATTAGCATTCGCCCAAAGTTGACTATATAAGAGGCAATGTAGCAATAATGTCAAAAGTGGTGACATGTTACCCTCAATTGTGAAATTTAATTTAAATTTATTCACGCATGCTTCATATTAATTATGGCAGACTTTTTCTTTACTTAAAACAATTAACTACATTAAAGTTAAATATGAAACTTTAGTTATTTTATTAATATACTAATTGTTAGTAATATATATTACATATGTATAAAGTAATATATATTAAATAGGTGCTCGTTAAGTTTTTATTAACTCTTTAATAATATATTTTAAATATCTATGCATCATGTATATTCATTATATACATATATATTTTAAATATTTATTCATATATTAAATCTTAAATATTTGTTAATATATTTAACATAGTCCGATAGTTTTTCGTTAAAGATACTTGATTAATTTTCCATATGGATTAAGTTTTTATGCATATAATAAATATTAAATATATGGTAAATGTTAAATATTAAATATTAAATATATAATAACTATTCATTAAATATATTTAATATAGTCCGACATTTTTTTCTTCAAATTTTTTTTTATTTTTTATTAATACATATTAAATGTTTATTCACACATTAAATATTAAATATATATTCAATATTCCTTAGATAAATTTAATATGGTTAAATATTTATCCCGAAAAAAATAGTTAATTATATATTAACATATATAAAACTTCTATCGCTTCATAAAAATTATATATATATATATTGAATATTTGTTTAATTTATTTAACATAGTCCGATTTTTCCATTAAAAATTACTTGATTATTTATTAACATATAATAAATATACATTCATATACATTCATTAAATATATATGAAGTATTTAGTAATATATTAAATATTACATATATACTAAATGTTCGTTCAATGTATTTAATATAGTCCTATATTTTTCCATTAAAAATTAGTTATTTATTTATTAACATATATTAAATATAGATTCTTTATGTATGTTCATTAAATATATAATCATATATTAAATATTAAATATATACAGTAAATTCATTAACTATATTAAATATAAAATATATACTTAATATTCGTTAAATATATTTAAAATAATACTATATTATTTCAGTTAAAAAGTTGTTATTTATTGATTAATATATATTAAATATATAATCTTGATGTATATTCATGAAATATATATTATATATTTAATCATATATTAAATATTAAATATGTAGCACAAATTCGTTAACTGTATTTAAGATACTCTGATTTTTTAAATAGTGAAATAATAGTTACATATTTCTTCATATAAATTAAATTTAATATATTCATATTATTAATTATAATATATAATATAAAAGTGTTAGTTTTTTTTTTTTTTTTTATATTGCATTACATTCTTGCACTATATTTATTAATATTTTTATTTCAAAAAAAACTATAATGATAATGTTATTAAAGATACAAAATTATGTATTAATATAGAAATCGAGTACTAGTGTAGATTTTCAATATCATTAAGTGTGATGTAAAAATTTGTAAATGCATGTGATCAAGTTAGCGTATGCGTATTTAATTAACAAACAATATATATTGCTTTTACACCCTATTACAAAATAAGTTGCTTAAAGTAAATTATTGAAATATACAAATTTATAAATATTAATTATGTGTATTTACATTAACTATGACAATTTAATTGTTCTTTCCCATAACCAATTGTTAATATTCATAAAATTTTATAAATTAGCTTTCATCCGTTCTCATATTTGGATTTTCGAATTTTCAAATAATATCTAACACTAAGTGAATTTATAACATATTGATTTTGTAGTTTTCAATCAATATCCTACACTGCATTTTATTTCTCATAAGGTGTTATTTGTTAAAAAATCAAATATTATTCCATTGGGCTGAATACGCTTACATGCACCATCTAGTTGCCCAAATTAGAGTGCAATATTTGTTAAACTATAATTTCACATGTCCGATTTGGGTTATAGTGGAACACCAATATATAATTGTGTCCACTTATGTTAAAAACCCAAATCGATATTTATATTTGTCACCCCCTATTAGGTTGACTACAATTGTAATTTGTTGCCTACAGTGCACATGCAATGCGCATTATGCACTAACCTAATTGAATACATAACTAAGAACCGAATGCAACTAGACAGTGTGACAATGCAAAGACCTTTGGGACATAAACATGAATAAAATGCAAAATGCCCCAACCAATACACTGGATAACAATAAAAAATAAACCAATAAAAAAGGTATGGAATGAGGGCCACAAACCACCTCAAACCACATAATACAATATCCAAGATACCCAATCACATGGGATACAAACATGAAAGCCTTTTACTGTGGTTATATCCACCAAAACACATCTGCAGAAATCAAGCCAGTGGGAATGAATATTTTCCAACCTGCACATATGTCCTAAAGGTGACCACGGGGAAATGACTTATTTCCCCGCTTATGGCTGGGAAACCCCAAGTGTGGCCTCTCTTCTAATGTAGTGTATGCATAGGCAAATAATGAAATTAAAATAGCAACATAATAGAACTAACTACATACAATTTACCACTAATATACAACTACAAGTAAAACATAAGTACAACTTAAGTATCATAAACCTTAGAGTGGAAACATACAAGCAAATCTACTCAACATACATGAAACCATAACGATAACATAAATTATCAGCCACAGAAAACGTATGGCAACAAACTTAAGAACCTTTACAAAAATTAAATAAAAGTGTACATATTAAGTTCAACATACCTTAAAATGCATAACATATGATTGCACAAGGCATAGCAAATCAAAACCTCACAGATGGAGTCCACAGGGATGTCATAGTTCACAAAATGCAAGGGAAACAAAAAAACAATTGCTCAGTTATACAATATTTTACAGAAAGACCTCCAACCTACCAAAATAACAATCTACAAATATCCTAAACCCTATACAATCAGAACCAAAATGCCATAATACTCATGTCCCAAAATCCCTCTTTGCACATTTGCATATGACAATCCATAACACAGAACACCCAAACTTTTCAAAGATGACCAAATCCATAAAATCAGCTCACATTTTGTTCTTTTAATGAATTTGGTTCATTTTCAAGTTCTATTCATGACATATATACAAAGAAATTCATCCATTATATGTCATAAACAAAGCATTTTACATTTAGGAGAGGCCTAATCGAAAGCATATTAAAGCTAAGGTATTTTTCATGAAAAACAAAGTTCAAAATCATGTGAAGAAGCATATGAAGATGGGCTTATTATGGCATTAGGGAATAAGAAAACATGCCTAGTTTCAAAACAGAAAGCCTCAAGCTATCAAAACGTAGGGACGTATAACTTCAATGCAATTCAAATAGGCAATCCTTTACATATAGATCATAAGTAAATAAACAATCCCCATCTCAAAATGGCTCCAAAAAAGATTATCCTCAAACAATACAATTCAAAGTATCTCATATACACAGAGAGAGTAGAATCAACAACTTCAATACATCAAAAATAGCAACATGTCAACAATAAACAAGAAGAGGATGAGATACAGAGACAAAGAGAGACAGAGATAGAAATAATTTCTTTTTTTTTTTCCTTCCTTTTTTTATGGTTCTGCATCATATTCTTCTTAATGTAGGAGATGATATTCTCTATGAGATTAAAATCAGTTTGTAACCACATACAACAGAAACTCAATATGACTAATAATTTGAGGCCCTAATCAGAAACAAATTCAACCCTAAACCAGAAATCAATTAAAGCCCTTTTAAGGAAACGAATGTAGCGTAATGTTGTAAAATATGAAAAAAAAAAATTAAACCCTACTCAGAACATCAATTAAAACCCTAATTTGATACACATTAAATCCTAATTACATACAAATTTAGTCCCTATTTAGAATAAAACTAAAATCATTATCACAAATCAACTTAACACTTAATCTCAATTCAAGATTCCCATTAGAAATTTCATGGACCCACAACTAGAGGTAACCGAATATTAGAAAAAGAAAAAAAAATTACCATGCAATGTTTCGGGAAAGAGGCAAAACAAAATCTTTCCGACGATGCTATGGAGGACACTGTCGAAGTATGCAAAATGTCGTGTGAAGTGCATATGCTTGTAAATGATACCCTACCCACAATCATACCCTAAAATACCCAAATAAAAATACCTTATATTCTACTCTATCCTAAAATACCGAAAAGGATGAGACCCTAATCAAACCCTAACCTATCTAACCCAAGACCCATTAGGTCTAGTTTATTGAACTTATGTTTTTAATGTATATACTAATTTTCTCAATATATGCTAAAAATATTATTTGGCATAGATAACAAAAAATTAAAAAAAATCTATATTTAATTAATTTAATCATTAAATTTAAATTAGTTAATTTTAAACTTTTTGCTAATTAAATTAATAAAATTAAAAAAATCTATATTTAATTAATTTAATCATTAAATTTAAATTAGTTAATTTTAAACTTTTTGGTAATTCAATTAATTTTTTTACTAATATAATAGTTAAACTATATTAATATAATTAACAGTTAAACTTTTTTCTAATTAAATTAATATAATTAAAAAAAGTTAATAAAAACAGTTTAAAAGCAAAAACCTTTTCCATATTTAATTTTACAAAAACAGTTCATTACTTTATTCATTAGCAAAATTTATTTTACTAATTGTTTTTATAAAAAAAATATTTATTCCACTATTAATTTTAATATTATTAATTTTATTAATAAAAAGTATTCAACTGTTGCTATTGCATTCCAATTTTTTTAAAAAAAAAATGTTATCCCAATATATTAACTTTATTAATTTTATTAATTTAATTTAATTTTTAATGAAGAAAATTATTTAGTTGTTACTTTTCATTCACATATTTGTAATTTTTATGTATAAAAAGTTTATCATTAATATAAATTTAATTTTGGCATAAACAATTTGTAGGTTTGTAGATTAAATTAAAGTATAAAGTAATAGGTAAGTTTTGCATATGGGTACGTGGGCAATTTATAGGTATAGACTCTACCCATACCCATTACATTATATTTAATAAGTATGGGTATGAATATGGGTATGACATTTTGGGCCTTGGTAGGGTGTTACCCTATTTATTTATAGGCCTAGAAATGCATGTGTGTGGAAGCTGTGATGAAAGGGGTGTGTGTGTGTGTGTGTGTCCCATTGTGTATGTATGTATACACACCTACAACCGACGCAAATGGAAAAGAAATAGCTGTAGAATGAAAACCTACACCCTACTTTGTGAAGTCAATAGTGGGGGTGACAAGCTCTCTCAGTACCCTTTCAAGATTTTCTTCTGATTTTCTAAAAATTGTTAGAGATTCTCTCAATATGCAAGGATTTCTCCCAACTTTTCAGAGGAGAATTCAAGACGGAGATGAAGGGTAGGCGAGACAAAGAGAGAGAGTCGAGAAAAGACATAAGAAAAAGCCCAGAGTCTTTTTTGAGAAATCTTTTGTGAGACAGAGGGTAGGTACTAAGAGAGCGAGAGAGAGCCCAGGAGAGATGCGAGAGGCCCACCAAGATTTTTCTCCAAAATTTTCTATGAGACAAAAGGTAGGAGAGGGAGAGAGGGGTGGCGAGAAGAGACGCAAGAGAAAGGCAGCAGCCTTTTTTTCAGAAAATTTCTTTAAGGTGGAATTTTTTTCCACAATCAATCAAACGTTTAAAGGAAAAAAAAATGTGTTTTAAGGCTTGCTTGTGAGAAATTTCTCACAAGAAAGCACAGCTTTAGAGACTTGAACCTTTGCCTTAAAGACTTAGAGACTTAATTTTTGGATTTGAAAACTTGGAGAGTTGAGTCTTAAACTTGAACACTTGAGTCGTGGATTTGGAGACTTGAAGACTTGAAAACTTGGAAATTCAAATTCAAATACTTGTGGACTAGAGAATTCTAGATAGTTTATACTCTTATTTGTGAGTATTACTGACAGTTTAGGTTCATATCGAGGAGCATTTGGAATTTAGAGATGAAAATTAATTGCCCCCCACCATCTTCATCATTATTGACATCACTCGAGTCTTCTTCTTCATCAAAATTCATGCTCATTTCAATATTATGTGCACGCGTCACCAAATCTTCAAAAGTATTTGGTTTGATTCCTTGAAGTATGTAGCTTAGCCTCCAATGGATTCTTTAGATGCATATCTCAATTGCTGAAGCCTTGGATAATTGATATTGTAGTTAAGACTCAAATTTCTCCAGCGATTGATGTAGTCAATGACAAATTCTTTCTTCCACTGGCGAGAGTTGGTAAGTTCAATCATACTGACTATCCTTTGAGTACTATAGAAACTATTCAAAAGTATTTTCCTTTAATGATCAAATCAATTACTTGACTAGATGATCTCCATATGTCCCACTATTATTACAAGTTTCTATAAAATGAGCTACGTGTTGCTTTCGGTTGCCCTTGCCATCGAGTTGCTGAAACTTTGGGGACCGGTAACCAATTTAGATCTTCAAGTTATCAATCCTTTGAGTATATGGCTTGGAGTAAATCATAAACAACTTATAACTTTCATCAAGCTTGTATTTGATAGTCTCAATGATAAACTCCTTTAATTGGTCAATGGGAATTAGCCATAAGTGGAAAGTTGTAGTTCTTTATTTGTAGTCTTTTCATTTTTGGCTGACTGTTCCTTTGTGGATATTTCACCTTCATCCTGAGCCTTAATTTGTTTCTCCACCATGCAACTAGCATCAAGATTGTCCACTTTGCTCATTAATTTAGAGATTTGAAAATCTCGCACTTGGACATGCTTTGTGAGTCCTTCAATGGCCCTCGTCAAATTTGCAATTTGTTCCTCCAAAGTTGTAGCACTTGTCACCATCACCATCACCATGCTCGAGGAATTTGATGTTGAGTGAGGAATGGATGATTCGGATTCTTCCTTCGAGTCTCCACCATCTTCATTCATATCAATAAAATATGACAACAACTTTTCCATAGCAAGCGAAGAAGCCATCTCCAAAGATGATTGCAACTTCTTGGATATATTTCTTGTGATGAAGCCAACACTTTTTGCTCCAGCACTTGAGGAATTTGAGGTAGCAATTTTCAGTGTAGTAATTTTGTTAGCGTCCATTTAATACTTCAATCTTGATGAAGAAAAGAGATGAGAGGCAGATGTAGTCCCACCGGGCATGCCAAAAAATTTTAAGCACAAATTTCTTTATCTGCAATAAATAAAATTACAAGACAAGAAATAGTGATACAAATAAAATAAAATTTAAACTTATCAATTATGAATTCAATCTCTAATCTAATCCTCTAATTCTTCCCTTCCAAATATGATCTTGAAATTTAATAAGCTCCACAATGAATGCCTTGAACACCATAGATCTCCTTGAACTTAATTTGAAGAAAATAACGTCAATTCGAGGGCTTCACACCTTAATCTTGAATCCAACGCCAAAATATATAAGTTCCTTGAAGAACGCCTTAAATATCGTGGATCTTTTTGAATTTAACTTGAATAAAATAATGCCAATTCAAAGGCTTCGCACCTTATCCTCGAATCAAATGCCAAAATATATGAGCTCCGCAAAGAACACCTTGAGCGCCGTGGATCTCCTTGAATTTGATTGAGATAATTATTGGACTCCTCCAACGTTCCTCTCACTTGCTGAAATTCATGTTGTGTCTAGAATGAGTTGTGGTCACCCCTTTATATGGGTGAGATGGGAGACTTCTAGATTAACTTAAACTTCTTTGATGGTTATCTCTTTAATATCAAAAGATAATATCATATTTCTTTGATTTGATAATATTAAGCATCAAAAGATAATGCCAATATCAAGATATAATATTAAATATCTTTGATTTGATAAGTCCACGTACATATATATGCCATATGTCACAATTTGGTTAGCCCAAAACTGCTAGGCCACATAACTTGATTTGATTGGACATAACATTTCATCTTTGACACTTGTCAATATTTGATAAAATAAATATTATATCATTAATTAAAATTAACTATTTATCTTTTGGAATTAAATTTAATAAATCCTAAAACATAAACAAAAAATTTTTAATTAGTAATTACCACATTATTTTACACATGTCAATACTCAATTGACCAAAATTAATTCGTCTACAGTTACTGTCTAGTAAATTTTGAATTTCCTTTTCTAGATATTGATTTTTCTCAACTAGCCTATTTCTTTCCTCTGAATTTTTCTTTATGATTTTTATCATAATAGTGGACTAGTTCTTCCTTTTCATTTAGAGTAATCTCTAGTTGTTCTTGAAGAAGATTTATTTTTATCTGAAGTTCAGTGAGTTGGTTATGACATTCTATATGAATATCAAGATCTCTATCAAAATCATGATCAAATTCAAAAATGCTAGAGCATAATTCAAACTATAAAGTTACCTGTTTGTCTACCATGAGACAATTGTCCTCGTTATCAAATTGGTCCGAATGTGAATCATCCAAGGTGATGGTCATCGCTCTTTGTTTGGAATTTCTTTTGGATTTTGGACTCCTTTTTAATTTCGGGTAGTTAGGTCTTTTATGTTCGACTTCATGGTATTCATGGCATATAATATGCTCAGTTCTTTGAAATTCTCCATTGTTTCCTCTAGAATTTGGTTTGGCGTCTTTTCTGAAATGATTTTTGGCTTGTGTTAGTTGTCGCAGTTGCCTGGTGATCATGCCTATTTCTTCATTGATCATTTCTTCATCTAAATCACTAGGATCCTCATTCCAGTCTCCTTGTTGTGCATTGAAAAAGTAATGTTTTTCTTGTTTTTGCTATTGAAGCTTTCTTCTTTGCTAAGGAGAGTCATCTCATGAGATGTGAGCGAGCTAATTAATTCTCCCATGGTCATCTTCTCGAGGTTTTTGGTCTCATGAATTGCAATGACTTTAGGGGTTCATTCCTTAGGTAAAGATCTTAGGATCTTTTGCACCTGTTTACTTTCAGACATTGCTTTCCCCAACGCAAACATAGGATTCACTATTTTCATGAAGCGAGCATACATTTGGCTAATTGTTTCACTTGTTTTCATGAAAAACATTTCATATTGGTGAGTAAGTAAAGCAATTTACTCTAGTTTTACGTGGGAAGTTTTTGTGGGTGACTTGGAGCATGTCCTACATGTCTTTTGCAGAAGTACATGTGCTAACTCGATTATACTCCTCTTTGACTAGTGCACAAGAAAGAATATCTTTTGTTTTTGCATTCATTGAGAGCATTTTCTTATCTTCAGTGGTAAGTTCCAATCTACGTTTGTTAGTTGGAATAAGAGGTCCATCAATGACGATACTCCACATATTGTAATCCAAATCTATGAAAAACTCCTCAATCCTGTTTCTCCATGTTAAGTAGTTGGTCCTGTCAAATAGAGGAGGATAAATATGAGATTGACCTTCTGCATACACATCAAAGCTAGAAAAAGCTATTAGGATCTCTTAGCTCAAGTTTGTTAAAACTTATATATATGAGCCCTCGGCTCTAGTACCGATTGAAAGAATATAGAATCCCAAAAGGGAAGATGACTCAAAGGAGTCTAATAACTTATAGCAAGATATTCAAGAAAACAATGAAATGGAACTTCTAGCTATAAATGAAGTTCCAATAACAACAAAAACAAAAAATGGTATAGTAAATGAGACAAAGGATATATAGTGGTTTGACAAACCTACTCCACTACCTAAGCTACAAGACTTGGGATTTTAAACACATACTTTACTCAAAGAGATGATTAGTATAAAAGTACAATAGTCAAGATTAATCCCTCAACACCTTGCTAGCAACAATACCCAACTTGGCTAATCTATAACAATAATTTGAGGAGAGACTAAACTTGATAGTACAGAAAATTTCTATAAAGCTTATTGAGCAAAGATACTCGCTATCTACCAGTGCAACAAGTCTTGGTTTAAGCACAGTAAGGGTTGTGAATTCTTTCCAAATGAAAGTTGCTTCAATTGATGCTGGAATTTCGCTACAGGTAGTCAACTTTCCTTGTTGCTTCCCAATGGTAACTTCCCTTAGAAAGTATCTGCATGATCAAGGTAAGTTCTATGCCAACTTTATAGCGGCTACTTTCCTTTATTTTGAAGATATAAATCAAGCAATTATATTAGTAGATTCAATAAAATAATTTATACAAAATAGGTATAATCAAAACCAATCAAAGAAGAGATTCTAACACTATATATATTTATTAAATTTATTGTAAATAATTTAAGTATCATGATTACATCAACTTAAAATATTTAGATAGAAATATAATAATTCTATATTTTAATGTAATAATTTGGGAACATTATATTTTTAATTATATGTAAATTTGAATAAATCAAATTCGTAAAGGAGAAATAACTTATAAAGAATTGAATTTTTTTTTCTTTTTTGGTTTCAATTTAAAAAAAGGTATAAATCTTTATAAGGAAAATATAACATTTCTGGTTAAATTATATAAGCACTTATATAAAATGATTTTAGAACAAATTTAACTATTATTACTATCATCACAAATGTTAATATATTATATTTGGTATTCAAAATAATGTAAAAATACATAATATAAAAGCTAATAGATATTTTTACTTGTTTTAATACTTTTTAAATTTTTAAAAAATCCTTAAGTGTTTTAATTGTAAAATGCATGAAACATCCACAATAGTTCCGCGACAGTGACCGCTCTTGCCAACCATGAATGACATGCTGGTTAAAGTAAATAAGTTCATCTTCCCCTTTTTTGTTTGTACTTGACATGGAAGAAGGTAACCAAATCTGAATCATATTTGGGAAAACTTCCTTCCCACAAGTAACACCATTATTGATATGCAGGCAGAACAACTCACATTAATGGTGAATGAAAAGGAGGTGACATAATTTTCTTGTGCTTTAAGAAAATTAAAGCCCACATTTTAATGTTGGTCCTTTCCACTAATTATCCATGTTTGAATGATGATAATATTGATAATTTGTCCACATAATTGGCTTAGGAAAGAAAGATAACAGGGTGATCTAGTTAATTAAATTAATTGAGATATTTTTGAGTGCCAATATGATATTTTATTTTAAATCCAAATAAATTTTACAATTAACTACATTTATATTAATTCCATTTGAAATAGCTAAATTACCACACCTTTTTCTTTTTATAGTTATAAAAATATCTGCCCATTAATTTAAGATATATCAGTAAAATTTTAGTGTTCTCTTAGTGCAAATATCCATAAAATGATGACATATGAAATATAATGAGAAAGAAATACCAACTTTGAACTATAAAGAAAGAATATCTTGAGAAGATGATAAAGCTTAAATGAAAACATCCAGCTACCACCGATGACCCATCTTACAGATAAGTTTCCCATTAGAATATTCAAATTTCTAAAGCTGCAGGACAATACAATGAAAAAACTCAAGCCTCATAAAATCCTCAAAATCTCGAGTAATGTCCTTGGTCAGGGGAAAATTACATGAATAGAATCGAAATTAGTATGCCGACCGACTCATATATATAAATGTGCATCGCTAATTATATTACGGGAATAAGTTTAATTAATTTCCTTGTGTGGATGAATCAGAGTCAATTTCACTTCATATCTGCAGAATAGTTTGAAAGAATGTACACTCTCTTTACTACAAGATAGAGAGAGAGAGAGCGAGGGGAATGATATTGGTCTTATATCTCCTTTTAATTGTTGTTCAATCAATTCTCAATCAATTACCAAATGGCCCCCATCTTCCCCGTCGTTCTCTAAACAAAAAATAATGATCAGAATAAAATACATATTTTTAATATTTTTTTATAAAATTAAGTTTAATTATTTCTTGAATACAAGTTTCTTTTCTTATGTCAATTTTACAAAAATGAAAAATTACTGGCTAGAGCAAATTGTTTTCCTCGGATAGGATCTTCTATTTTCAATGTGTGCTCCATCTCCTGTTGCACTCATGGATGAATGCCACGTGCACCATCAATATATTAGCTTACCAGTGAAGTGTAAACACCGTTTTTTGCTTTCTGAAAGGAAACTCTCCATTCCCAGCAAAATTGAAGGAACTTCAGCCCTGGAAGGAAAGAAATGGAGAAGGAAACATCCCCTCTACCTGCAATTGGAAGAGGACCAAAAAAAGAACAAATAGGGAAGAGGAATATTAGCTCCACAGACAATCGCCGGCGACGCTTGAAAAAATTTCAGATTGAATTGGACTCTAATGAGGCTCTGATTCAATGCACTAGTTCATCTACTTGAGTATATATTGCAAGAAAAATAAATATTGGTGGTGTAGAAAAGAAATCATATTTCCTGCATCTACAGTGATTTGGAAGAGGGGGGCTAAGATGAATTCCTCATCTATCTATCTATCTATCCATCTTTCTCCCCATTGTGGGACAAATAGCAGCAAAAAGAAAATTTTATTTAAGTTGGACGATAATGAAAAAAGATTTTTCCTCTCTTGTATGTTGCCCTATCCGCCCTCATGTACTTTTTATAGTTTTTTTTGTTTATTTATTATACACACGTACACATATTAGGAGCTCGTTAGGGCTCGAACTAACGAGCTCCTGACCTCCCACATTATGTGGAAGACTTATGTCATTAGGCCACAGGCCACTTGGCAATGTACTTTTTATAGTTAAAACTTGAGCTTTTCATATAATCTGAAAGTAAAATTGAATTAAATGCTACATTGTGTTTCGTGGAACCTTGCCTTCTTCTATGACTATTCTTTTGGATTTATTTTCTTTTATTGGTTGATTGAGTATAGAGATTTTACTGTTAGATAATTCACTTCCATAAGCTGACAGTACTTCGTCTTAATCTTTCCATGCAGAAAAACCAATCTCTGGTGGAAGAAAAAAACTAATATATCATATTCTGGTTTCACGTCCACAACGAGAACCATGACTTTTATTTTAAATTACGTACGGACTAAACGATACTTTGTTCTGTAAGATTCCATGTGAACATATGAGCTTCTATTGAAAATAGTCAATGCCATGAAATGAATCAGTTTCTACTTCGTCACAGCTTAGTTGTTCTTGCTGGTAAGTTGAGAATCCGATACATTAAAATTGTTGAAAAGATAAACTTGATGCCCATTTTTCCTCTTCAGTCAAAACATGAAAGCATAAGCATAAAATAAGGCAATAATCCACATTCAACATGATATTTTATCCACGTTCAAAATTGAAGCAGATCTGAAATTTTTTTGAATGTCGAAATGCCGCCGGCGAGTGTCTATGGAGCTAATCTTCCTCTTCCCTGTTTGTTCTTTTTTTTTTTCCTCTTCCGATTGCAGTTAGAGAGATCTTTCCTTCTCCATTTCTTTCCTTCCATGGCTGAAGTTCCTTCAATTCTGCTGGGAATGGAGACTTTCCTTTTAGAAAGCAATAAATGGTGTTTACACTTCACCGTTAAGCCAATCTATTGATGGTACACGTGGCATTCATCCATGAGTGCAACAGGAAATGGAGCACAAATTGAGAATAGAAGATCCCATCCATGTTTTCCTTGCCAAGTCCAAGTACGAATGGTTAATTGTTTTGCTTCAAACAAGTAACTTTTTTTATTCAACATTTATATCTTTGGATGAGTTTTTATTACATATTCTTTTGTTTTATACATCTAATTAATAGAATTACAATCTTTCTAAATATCTCTTATCAAGAATATTTTAATTATTGAAATATAAAGACAACTAAGTTATGGACATTTAAAAGTCACTGAACTTTTTTATGACATTTCGTTTTTCTACAATTATAAGGGAATTTTGATAAATTTAGTAAATTAAGAGAAAATACATTCATAATTATGAAAAGAGAAAGAAAGAAATAAAGAATTAGAGCATTTTAAATAGGAGGTAAGTGTAATAAAGGGTGATGACCAAGTTAAGATTTCCTAGTTTTACCACTACTATTAGGTCTCACTTGGTATACCAATATAAACTTTGAGCACAAACTTTTCCAGAGTATTCTACAGTGCAAATCTCACTGTACATACCTCATGTGAGGATTGTAAATGTGCTTTTAATACGAGTCATTAGATTTAAAATATAAAATCATGGCCATTCTTTTTCCTGATTAGTTGGCAACCAGATAAAATACATTTACATGCTATCTGTATAAACTGTTAAAGTAACTCTAATACTATGTTGATGGTGCATTGCGCTAAAATAATAGTTACCATTGATGTAATAAGATTTTTTTTTATTATTTGGAATCTAGCCAATTAAATACTCTCTCTCTCTCTCTCTCTATATATATATATATATACTGTACTCATTAAATTGAATTTTTCTTTAAATAACTTTTTCTTTATATCCTTAAAAAGGCGAATAGGTCTATTCTATTTATTATGCTACTTCAAATTATTTTTAAATCTATATGTAATGTGTTTTAATATCTTTTGATACATTTTCATTTTCGAAACAATGAAAGAAAAAATAGATTGGAATTTAGAAGTATCAACTAATTATATGTGATATATATCAATATCTAGTACCTTTAATTATCTTAAAAATAATCAATAAAAATAAACTTATTATAATTCAAAATTATCTAGTAAAAAAATTCTTAAGAAATACAAACTTATTATTTTAAATTAATCATTATAAATTTACATATATTTGATTTTAGTAAAATTTTACAAATATTAAGATATTAACAATATAGTTTTAGAAATTTTAAATATATAATCAATTCTAAGATAATTCTTAAAAAGATACAAATGCATTATCTATTAAATTGATATAAATTTAAATTACTCATAATAAATTTAGATAGATGTAAATATTCATAAGATTTTATAAATATGACATAATATATAATAAAATAATTAATAATCTTAAATACATAATCAATTTTAAAATAATTCTAAATTATTCAAATAATTTTTTCAATTTCATATCTCATCTTCCCCATCCTAGCTCCCAAACCCAACCATTGGTAACCGGCCATGGCCACCTCACCGTACCACACCCTCCACCCATAGCAGCCCACCATGGCCATGTCAGCAATCATGGCAGTCATGTTTGGCTGCCTATTTTCTATCCGACCAGATCTGGCCAGCGGTCGCCTCCCGTCCCCGCCCCCCACCCGCACCCCAACCCCTCAAAGTATAGATAGATATGTGTGTGTATATATAGTTATATATTAGATATATTATATTTATATATATCTTACACATATGATTATATATGAAGATGTGTGTATATATATATATATTATATATAAATATACAGATATTTTTTAGATTGATATAATAGATGGGTATTTGTATCTTTTAAATTTTTTATTTTTTTAATATTATTAGAGATGATTTGATCAATTAACACTTTTAATTAGGATTTTTGGATATTCATTAATAAAAAAGAAGGTTAATAGAATTTTCAAAATTTAAGAGGGTTCAATTATATTTATACCAAATTTCAAGGGAGGCAGTTATAATTATTCATAATAAAATGTAATAACTTGTTGTAAAATTAGAAATAACTTATTGTAAAATACATGTATCATTTATTTAGGAAGTATCTCATGTAAATAAAGTACAATTAAACTTCACCATAAACGCGCCCAGCTTTTCCAAGGCAAAAGTTAAGATGCAATAATAAGAGTACCATAGTAATGCTACTTATAACACTGTTCTTAAATAGTTACTTGAGCAATTTCCATAATTTTGTGCACTCAATCTAACTTTAAGCTTAAAACCCGCGTGACACAATCATTGGGCTAGGCATATCTTGTGGTCAGTTGTCTAGCTTAGGCTCAAAATGTTTTTCTTAAATTATTGATTATCAAGTGAAAACTCCAATTTTGAAAAGGATTCAATTAGAAATAGGATTTTATGGGGAGAGGGGAAAAAACTAAAAAATACTAGCAATTTTGGTACACTCAATATATATGATAAAATATAGTATACAATAACTAAAACAACTTTTTTTATATATAATATTAGTTTTTTTAAATAACATTGATATGTTATTTAAAGTTTTACATAAATAATACTCCAAAAAGATTTGCTTTTTCCGATAGAATTTTTTGAAGGATTTTGTCAGAAATATGTAGGAAATGAAAATTTTGAACAAATTTCTGATAGAATTTGAGTCGACGGAAAAAGGCTCGTCGTAAATAATTTTGCAGTATGTTTTTGTTGGGAAAATCCCATCAAAAAATTTTCGACCGATTATTGACATTTTCCTGACGGACTTTGGACTGTGATAACTGGATACATTTCCTTTGAGGTGTTGATAAAAAATTTCATCAGAAATTTCGAATATATCTCCTTCAAATGACCGATGAACTTTTATTTTTTTCAAAACAATTAATTTAAATGTTAAATGACAGAAAAATCTCGCAAGTCCCTCGAAAACTTTAAAATTTTTCGATGGCTTTTTGTAAGATTTTTTACGGAATTTGATTTATTTGAAATATTAGTTACAAAATTTTTCGACATAAACTCCTCGCAATTTGGTCAAAAATTTAACCTTTTAATAATTTCATTTATTTATTTGATTAAACTTGTAATATGCCCATACATCTTATATATGTAATAATAAAAGTACAAAACAATAAATTTACAAATAAATAGAAATTAAAAAATTAAAAAAATTATATAATTTTATGAATATTTATCACGAAAAGTATTAAATCTTCATCATAAATAAAATATTAAACAAATAAATGCTATCTACTGGCAAGCAACAAACTCATTGCAGTCAAAGCAATCATCATCACCATGATACTCCTATTCAGTGCCATGCTGATGTAAATGTTGCTGCTCGGCGCCCTACTGCTAGTAGGGTTAGGGCAGGATCACTACAACAATTTGCATTTCACGTAATAAAATTTTAGTAACAAAGATAAAATTTATTACATATGTTTGATTTATTGTAACAAAATTGATTTTTTGTTACAAATAATATTTTCTTTAGTAACAAAGTAAAAGTCTTATTACCTTTAACTCAAATTTGTTACCTTATTTTTTTTATGTTCGTAATTAAATAATTATTCGTTACAAAAAATATTATTTTGTTACATATAACATTTTCCGTCATATAAGAAGATATATTTGTAACAAAATTTGGTACCTTTTGTAACAACAAAATATTTGTTACAAATAAAATATATTGTAACAAAGTTTTTAGTTACTAAATTTTAATTAACTTTCCTCCAAATATCAATTGTACACATATGGTAACAATGATTTTCGTTACTAATTATAAATGAATATTAAATTAAATTTTTACTAATACTTGTGGGTTGGGCTTTTGTTCAAGAAATGGACTTCACAATAATGTAAAGAATTTGTTAATTGGGCTTAACCAATTTTTTAGTGAATTATTATTGAACTGGGTTTTATTTTAAAGATTGAGCTTGAAGAAATTTGAAATGAATAATTCATTAGTTGTGTCAATTTCTTTAAAATATTGGGCTTTATAATTTTTTTGTGAATTATTTAATGAATTGGGAGTTTTCATTTAGAGGAAAAATGCAAAATTTGTCCCGTAACTATATTATACTGGCAAATTTTAACTTTATCTTTTTGAGCCGCAATTTTGGTACATTAATTTTTGAATTTTGGCAATTTGAGGAGAAATCTAGCCCAAATTCATTTGCAACTGCCCCGATCCACATGGCGCCACATCACATCCTCTCTCCTACATGGCATGTGGTATGGCAACCCCTTCTTGCCATATATTTTACTAGACCAAAAAAAAAAGGATATTTGCACAAAAAATTAAAAATAGGTACATAAAAATTGAAAGCAGCAAAAAGATAGATCTTGAAAAATATTTATATACTTATATATATTTATATATATTCACATATATAAACACACACATACACATGTATCCCACTTGCTAAATTATCAAATTAAATGAATTGAGTCCTAAAAAAAATTTAAAACTTGCACATTAGAATTTAAAATATCAAATATCCTTCAAATATATAAAATTTTATTTCATACGAATTTACCATCTAATTTTTTTTTTAAATCTAATTTATCACTTTAGGCCATATAATTTTAATAATATTAAGTTAAAATATCTAATAATGTTAAAATAGTAAAATATCTAAAAATTTAAATAAATTTTGTTGACTTTATTTATTAAGTTAAAAATGAAATAAAAATTAAACAATAAAAATTTAAGTCTATCCTATTATCTATATAATTCAAAATTACATAAGAATATTAAAATGATAAATACATCTAAAATAATTCTGTTAAATATAAATATATTTTATTTATTAATTCAAATAGGACAAAAAACAACAACTTAAACAATAAAATTTTAATTCTGTCATCCTAACTACATAATTATAAATTACATAATAATATTAAAATAAAAAATATTCTAAACATCAGAATTTAAAATATCAAATATCCTTCAAATTTATAAAATTTTATTTCATACGAATTTATCATCTATTTTTTTTTTTAAATCTAACTTATAACTTTAGCCCATATAATTTTAATAATATTAAGTTAAAATATTTAATAATGTTAAAATAGTAAAATATCTAATAATTTAAATAAATTTTGTTGACTTTATTTGTTAAGTTAAAAATGAAATAAAAATTAAACAATAAAAATTTAAGTCTATCATATTGTCTATATAATTCAAAATTACATAATAACATTAAAATGATAAATACATCTAAAATAATTCTATTAAATATAAATATATTTTATTTATTAATTCAGATATAACAAAATAAAACTTGAACAATAAAATTTTGAGTCTATCATCCTAACTATATAATTATAGATTACATAATAAAATTAAAATAAAAAATATTCTAAAATAATTCAATTATTCAATTAATATAAATAAAGAATTCAAATATAATAATAATAATAATAATAATAATAATAATAATAATAACAACAACAACAACAACAACAACAACAACAATAACAATAACAACAAGAAGAAGAATCCCCACCCTTCCCCTCCAGCACTTCATATATTTCTCATTTCTTTTCTTTTCTTTTTATTCTCATTTCTCTCTTCTTCCATTATTTTATATATTTCTCATTTTATACATATATGTATAAATTTATCATTGTTTCTCATTTCTCATTATTTCATATATTCTCATTTTATACATATATATATAAATTTATCTATAAAATTTTAAATATTTTTTATTTTTTTATTTTTTTTTTCTAATTATTCATACATGTATACTTATTTTTTCTATTTATACTTATTCACATATATATAATATACATATATATTAATTTATCAATAAAATTTAAATTACTTTTATTTTATCTATTTTTTTATTTATTCATTCCAATTTAAATAATATTTAAATTTATAAAAAAATATATAATATAATTTTTTACTCATACTTATATACATATATAGTAAATAAACATATATATATAAATTTCAATAAAATTTAAAAAAGATTCATCATATATTTCTCATCTTATACATATATAAATTTATCATTATTTCTCATTTCTCATTATTTCATATATTCTTATTTTATACATATGTATAAATTTATTTAATGAATTTGGATGGCAATGCAATTTTGTTCCCCTCCAACTTCGCATTCCCTCCAAAATTTGGCCCATAAAAAATATTAACAATTATTTTTATTATTAGTTTGACATAATAATTTAACTTAATTTCTTCCAAAAAAAATTGATTCCCTCTAACAATAATGAATTTTCTTCATTTTTTCGATTCCTCTAAATTTTAGCTCCTCCATTTTTTTTTGTATAAATAATTTATAGCAAAATTAATTTCTTTTATCTTAGATTATATGATGAATTGACATATAATTTTTTAAATTATTAAATGATTTTCTATTATAGTTAAAATAGTTAAATAACATATAATTTGGACTTATAAATTTTGGTGCTTAACAATTTAATTTTTTATTATAATTTATTACAATATTTATTTAGAAAAATTCTGAAAACTCCTTAAAATAATTAGTTAAAGGGTACATACCTAAATAACAAAAGAAAAGAAAGAAATCTAGTTTACCATAATACTTAATGAAAAGAAAACGGTCCCTAAAGTTAGGCCTGTTAATGTTACATTTCGTATTTTAATTGTTGCATTGGTCAATTAAAGATTTTTATAACTTATAAATATCTATATGTTAATTGTGTGTATGTTTTACTATATAAATTGCTAAATATTTGAAGAACTATTAGCATTCTCAACAAATTTGTAGATGTTGGTTGAAAATTTATATTAAAATTCAAAAATATCTTTCAAAAGCTGTTTTGATTATCTTTAAGAGAAAAATACCCTTGGACTTATTTGTAACTTTAACATGGGGGTTTAACTTTAATATTATTTAAATTACTCAGAATAAATTTAAATAATTTTATTAATAATTTTTTTAAATATTAAATAATCTTTTAATTAAAGTTGGATTAAAAAGATAAAAATTTAAAATCATCAACATATGTAAAGTAATTTAATCAAATTTAATTAAACATATTTATTAATTATAAAATAAAAATAAAACTCAAATCCATCTCTTAATTAAATATGATTTTATTTTTAAATTACATCTCAATAATATTAAAAAATAATCATATCTAAAATAATTTATTTATATTAAGTTAATATATTTATTAAATATAAAAAAATATTTATTAACTAAAATAAATAATTTAAAAATAAAAATAAGATCTAAAAATATCACACTAACACTAGTAATTTTAAAATGTCTATTTCACCCTATCAACCCAATAAAAAAATTATTGATATGATATCTTATTCCCTTTTAAAACATAAATAAATAAATAATTTTCTCCCAATTCATTTTTCACCTACCACCCAAAATACAAACAAACAACCATCGCATTCTCCAACCCCACTTCCAACAAATCATATTGCTAAAATATTTTGACAAAATGCTCCAAGTCATAAACAAACAAGCCCTAATTTAAACTAATTTCATTAAATTTATCAATTAGTAAAAATTAAATAAGTCAAAATGTGGGAGATGTAGAGTTGGAACCCTGTGAGACCTTGATGTGTGTGTTTATATAAATAAAAAAATTAAATTTATTTATTAATCAAAATAAATAATTTAAATAAAAATAAAATCTAAAAATTTATCCTAACAATATAATTTTAATAATTTTAAATAAATAAATATTTTTAATTATTTTGAACAAAATAATGTAATGATTTTAAATAAATAACATAAGTAAAAAAATTTAATTTAAGTTAATTTAATTAAAATTTATTAACTAACAATAAATAAATAAGTAAATATATATATTTTTTCTCCTTCTTCCACACCCCCCCACCCACCCCCGCCTCTTCCAACCAGCTCCCCCCCACCCCGCCAACGCCACCCGAGGCTTGGCCATGGCCGGTTGCTGGTTGCTGGCCATTTTTCCATGGCCGGCGATGAGGGGTTGGGGGAGAACGGGTGGGTGTTATATATATATATATATTTATGTATATATTTATATGATATTTATTATATATATTTATATTGATATTATACATATATATTTATATGATATTTATATTGAGATATAAATTTTTTTATGAGGATTTTTTTATATATTTTTAAATTTTATTATTATTTTTTAAAATTTTTTTAATGAAGGTTGATTGGGAAATTCAAATTTTGTGGAATTTTTATAAATAAATCAAAATTTTGAGTTGTTGGGTAATTAATTTTTTTTTTAATTTAACAATTTTGCCTGAATACTAACGAAAGTTGAGGTGCTATCCCAAATGTATTAAAAAATTTAGAGTTTTGGTCTTATAAGTGTCAACTTAAATACAGAAAGTGCAAACCCCCCATCCAATGAGACCAAAAATATAATTTTTCCAATATAACGAAACACTACATTAGCAAAAAAAAAAAAAAAAAAAAGAAAAGAAAAGTAATGGCTCCATTGAAATGGTAATAATTTTATTGGCCTAGTTGCAATTTACCCCAATGTGATTTGTGAAATAAGTATCAAACCCTCATGTGAAAAAATATATATATATAAAACAGCTTCTTTATATTTTATAAAACCACATACACCATCTCCCCTTCCACATTTTTTGCCCATTTAACGTAATTTTAATATGAAAAGATCAATTTACCCTTAATCATTTCACATATATACAATTCAATTTAAATAACTTTTTATTATCATATTTTATTTATTTTTTCTTTTTTTTTCATTCTTTTCTTTTCTTTTTATTCTCATTTCTCTCTTCCATTATTTCATATATTTCTCATTTTATACATATATATATATATATTTATTTATCATTGTTTCTCATTTCTCATTATTTCATATATTCTCATTTTACACACACACACACATATATAAATTTATCTATAAAATTTTAAATAATTTTTATTTTTATCTTTTTCCTTTCTAATATTCATACATGTATACTTATTTTTTCTATTTATACTTATTCACATAAATATAATACTCATATTTATAAATTTATCAATAAAATTTAAATTACTTTTATTTTTATCTAATTTTCTATTTATTCATTCCGAATTAAATAATATTTAATATTTATAAATATATATAATATAATTATTTGTTTATACTTATTTACATATATATATACGCCACAAGAAAATTGGTTAATCGCGCCATATATTTTGCAATGGTTTGTCTCAACTGCCACAAAATATTAATTTGATGGTGGTTAAGCGGCAATTTATCCAAACCGCCGCTAAATTAACCATTTAGCAACGGTTTCGAAAAATCACCGCGGAATTCATAATAAATGGTGGAGGTTAGTGTAACCACTATTGAATGAATAACTTCACGTTGGTTTTTCTAAACTGTCGCAATTAATAATATTGTTTCTTTTACTTATTAGATTGCTCTTTGTTTTTAATTTTAAAGGGTTTTGTCCATAATTTTTTAATATATATATATGTGTGTGTGTGTGTGTGTGTGTGTGTGTGTGTGTAGTGCCAATTAATTTTTAAAAACAATCTTATTTAATTTTAGTTTTTGATTAAAAATCAATTAAGTTAAGACAAAACTATGATATGAAGATAAAAAAAAAAGTAAAATAAATCAAATAAATATATAAAATAATTATAAAGTTAAAATTAATATTAGTATATAAGTTAATAGAAACCTTTTAATTTGACTCATAACTTAGTTATCGAATAATTAAGTGAAGAAAAGAGTTTGGCATTAGTCATATAAAGTTAAAACTATAGTAAATTGGCAAAATAATTATAAACTTAAAATTAATTTTAAAATATGAATTAGTGACAAAATATGAGGATGAAATTATAATGTAAAATAAAATATAGAAAAAAAAAAATTATTGTATTCATTCTCAAAATTTTGTATAAATATAATTGGATATTCATATTATATTTTGCAAATAACAAAAAAATAGTGAATAAAAAAAAAGTTGTTAACCTTTCAAATAATCAAAATCAAAATTTCTCATTATTTCATATATTCTCATTTTATACATATATATATATATATAAATTTATCGATAAAATTTTAAATAATTTTTATTTTTATCTTTTTTCTTTTGAATTATTCATGTATGTATACTTATTTTTTCCATTTATACTTATTCACATATATATAATATACATATATATAAATTTATCAATAAAATTTAAATTACTTTTATTTTTATCTATTTTTTCTATTTATTCATTTCGAATTAAATAATAATTAATATTTATAACTATGTATATAATATAATTTTTCATTCAAACTTATATACATATATAGTGTGTGTGTATATATACACACTACAAGAAAATAGGTTAATCACGGCATATATTTTGTGACGGTTTGTCTCAACTGCCGCAAAATATTAATTTGACGGTGGTTAAGCAACGATTTATCCAAACTACCGTTGAATTAGCCATTTGGCGGCTATTTTTCAAAACCGCTGCGGCATTCATAATAAATGGCGGCGGTTAGTGTAACATTCCATGAATGAATAACTTCGTGCTGATTTTTCTAAACCGCCGGAATTAATAATATTGTTACTTTTGCTTATTAGATTGCCCTTTGTTTTTACTTTAAAGGGTTTTGTTCACAATTTTTTAATATATATATATGTATATATGTAATGCCAATTATTTTTTATAAATATATTTTTTTTATTCTAAAATAAAATATTTTATATTATAAGCTCTTCTACGAAATTATTAAGCCTTTACTTAACAATTTATATATACATATATATGTTTTAGTAACTAAATATTTCATTACGCTATAAAAATCTATTGTAACTACTACACTTTTTTGTTACTAACGTCATATTTTGGTAACGACACATTTCATCGCCATAAGTCCATCATTCGTAACGAACCATAACTTTTGTTACAAAAACCTTTTGCGATGGGCTTTAGGGCACTAAACTTAAGTAACAAAAATTCTTTACCAATATTTTGGGTAACGAATTTCAATATTGGTAAAGAATTTCAACTTTATGGTAACAAAATTATTTGTTACTAAAAGTATAATTTGTTGTAGTGGGTAGAGGATATGGATAGAGCATCCCTCTAGATGATCAGCTAAGTAATCATACTTTGGATCAACCCCCACTATCGCTTCATCCCTCTAGGTATGTTTCGGATATTCTGGATTTGGGGCTCCAAACATGTAACACCCCTAAATATATAATTGAATTTATATCATTTATATTCTTCTTATTATCATTTTTATTAATTTTGAAAGTTTGGGGGGTCAAAACAAAAATAGGGCAAGACTTAATTGAAGAATATTTGAAAGTTTTGGGGGCTAGAGTGAAATTATTTCAGGTCAACTGGGTCAATGTCATGCATTCATTAGCTATAGGACTTAATTGAAAGCTAAAACAAAATACTAGGGCGTCAATTTATAATTTTTGGAAAATATCATTTATATGTCACTCCAACCCCCCCCCCAAACTTTTTCTTCATTTTCCCCCACATGCAAACCTCCCTTCTACTCCTCCGGTGACCTTCCCCGATGATGGCAAAACCTAGCAAATTTCCTACCAATCTTTTCCTCTCAACTCAAGGACTGCATTAATACCAATATTTCTCAAAAACAATCGGTGGGACAGTCGAAAATTTGACCTGAAAGTTTGGCCGTGGCGGAGGTGGTGGACCTGGTGTCACTGGTGGCAGAAGCTTGGGTCTGGGGCATAGGCTTTGTAGAGTTCAACTTGGGGAGTGTTTAGGTATCTTCAGTTTTTGGTTTAGACTGGAGACGGTGGCGGAATTACGAAGAAACGATGATGGCGGAGATGGTGGTGTTGCATGATTAGAGCTCCAATTGACAAGCAATTCGGCGGAAATTGGAAAAATTGACTTGGGCATTTGGTTGCTCTCTCTGAGAAATGTCTAATGGTGGTGGTGGTGACCAACTTCGGCAGTGGCTCTAAGATAGTTTCATCATCTCAACGTAGTGGTCTCACGAGCGGTATTGGTTTGTAATGATTTTACCCCGATATCAAGATTTGGTATAAATGGTTGGAAATGGGATTAATACTTTAAATGTTGTTCTTGTTAGGTTTTGTCATTCCTTGTATTTTGAAACTCATGGAAATATATGACTTGGACTGTTAGAATGTATGCATGAATATATATATATGAACCTTAGTGGATCCGAATTTGTTATATAATATGTAAATCTTGGTTAATTAAGTTAATTAGATGATTAAAATCCTAATCTTATGATCAACACCCTAATTTTATGAAATTGAACCTTAAGTGACAAATTAGCTTATTAATAATAGTTGGACCATTATAATCGACTTTGTGTAATATTGCAAGGATAGTTGTAAAATAGGAACTTAAATTGATTCATTAACTGGAGTGAATATGCTTCTCGTAAATATTATGGGATTAACGGCGCAATTAGTATGTCACCTCTTGATAATCTCAAAATCGAACATTTAAAGTATAGTAACTATAACAACTAATAATCGGATATTATCAGTTTAAATTATTGTTATAGGGTCAAAACGAGTGTTTGACGATAAGTTGGTTCTTGTGGTTAGGTGACGAGGAGTCGGACGCTGCAGCTTAGTAGACAGGGATAGCATTTCTATGGCCAATAAGGTAAGGGTTAAGCTTACCTTTCGTCTAGGAAGTAAATGTTCCTTTGTTTGAAATCCTCGATGGTCTGAATTCCTCGTGTTTACTTCTTTAAATTGATTATACTTGTTCTGGTGTCCAGAACTTTTATTGTCCCATTTGTTATTGACTCGTATACCCTAAGCCTTGCTGGCTTTCTCGTTATTTCATTGATTTTGGGTCTTGCAGACCGAATTGTGCTTTTTTTGCACTTATGACTGAAATTATTTTGCATATTGTTGTATGGCCTTGCTGGCATTAGTTTTTATTTTATTTTATTTTGTCACATGGGAATAAATTACAGAACATTAGTCTCTGTTGTGTGCATGAGACATGTTGTTATGCCTGGAACTTTTGGAATAAATTAAGGGACGTTAGTCTCTGCTGTGTGCATGAGACATGCTGTTATGCTCGGAATAGAGGAATAAGGAGAATCTGTTATGCATATAATGCTTTGGGTTCTGATTAAATCTATTTGTGTCCTAATCAGGGAGCAATAAGGATGGAGATGGTTCCGCTTGCTAAATTCTGATATTATTTATGTTCTTATATAATCGTGTTTCAAATTGTGATGTCTTGCTTGTTGATACAACTGTTGATTTACTGCTTCTTCAATAGTTCTCCTTTGACTATTTGACGTATTCCCCTCACTAAGTCTTTAGGACTTACCTTTTTTGTCATCTTTATTCTCTTCCCAGACAAGTCTAAGTGATGATTGAGGGCTTGAGGTTGCCCGAGGAAGATCTCATTTTGTAATAGATTAGGTGTTTTATATGTATATATAGACTTCCCCTAATCGTTAAGCTAAGACCTAGAGATGTTGTGATATGTCAAGTTTGAGTCTAAGATATATGGCATGTATATATGACACTTCTTGTCGTGTTCTTTTAAGTTAGAAATTTGCTACTACCCTTTTGAGACTTGTTGATTTTAGGTTTCATGATTTTGTTTTATGTTATGATTCAAGTTTGAATTAGTGGCACCTCAGTTTAGGGATTACCCTGAGTGGGGCGCCACAAAACGGGCTACAGTTAATAGCTCTGTTGGAGTTGCACTGTAGTAGGAGGGTGACTACTGATAACTTCGATCGTAAACTCACCCTTTCTTATTGGGGCCATCAATAATCTATGTCCATAACTCAACTTGAAAAACATGTAAAACAAAACTAGGTCTCTGCACTACTCCCACAAAACTAACTTATGAAAAACAAAAATAAAACACACGATAAATAAACTAACAGAACAAAATCCAAACTAATTAATAAAGGCATGAGAAAACCGATAAGCATAATTTCAATTAAGGCTCAAAAAAAAGAAATAACTATAGCATCAATTAAAAGTACCTAATCAAAGCAAATAGAACTCTAATAGCAACACTAACAATTAAGCTTGTTGGCTTTGTCAAATTATGTAGTCAAGGTACAAATAGATATCAAGTAAAGCGTCAGAAATAATAAAAGTTACTCCAAGTCCCCTTTACACATACAAAAAAAAAAAAAGATCAAACCCCTCAATTAAATAGCATAATATCCTCATTGTGCAGGAAGGACTAGGAAAGAAAAAGAAAGAATACTGCCCAATAGTTTCCCTCATTTGAGGAGGGCAGCTTCTTCTTGTCCTATGTGGGAATGTGGGAACTGTCGGAAATTTGGAGATGTTAATATAGTAAATCATGTTCCTAAGACTTTAAAACACTCTTCATGATATTGCAATATGGGATCAATTTCCTTCCCCAACATCATAGCTATCGTCTATGGGTATATACGATGATGTAGTCTTAGGCTTACTTATGCCTGGCGTTGTCCTGGCCCAATGCCAGACGTATTAGCTCCTTCCATATAGGACAAACGAGAGAGGCTTCTCTTCTAGATGATCTTCTCATCAAGTGACCCCTTCTACTATAGGTGCTCCTCAATAGGGTCCTATGATAAATAGGACAGAGCACATAATCCTACAATTAAACTCTAGAACCACAAGTCCTTCCTATGAGAAAGTGCAATCAACTAATAGCTTTTTCAATAATAAACTCATATATATAAGGTCATTTGTGACAATTTGCTCCAAGACGCCCACTCTATCCCTAGTCAGACAATCAAATGTGCCAGTAGGACTTTCCATGACTATATAAAATATACCCACAATTTGTTCTTCTTAAAGTTGTGATGTGCATTAGAAGGACATATAGTTGCCATTGACAATCTTCCAATCCTCCCATTGTCTACATAGAGTTCAACAAACTTTATTTGAAAAGAAGCTCTTGTGTTGATATCTTTTCATTGAAATAAGCCTCTCAGTTAATAATTCTACATGGTATTGGATATAATATGTGGTTTTCATCTATGCAATAACTTGCAAGTGATGAGAATAATCAAACAACTTAGTACATGGGATATAATCTTTTGCCTTGGTAATAGAGCAAGAGTTGTAGCTAAAGCTACATAATAAGCTTGTTTTAAGTTTAATGGTTTTCATTTGTATAGAACAATTGACTTTATGTACCTACTTTAATTAAGAATATCATTTCAATTTTACCTCTTGATAATGAAGGTTCCAGAATTTCATTTAAAAATTGATGTGTTATACTTTAGAAAATAATTCTTTATTAGCATGTGGTATATTGGTTATAAGAGTAATTTGGTAAATTAACTAAAAGTGGATCAATAACTTAGAATTAATTAATCAAGTAAAAAGACCAAAGAGCCTAAAAGATCAAGCCGATAAAAAATGGCAGAAAAATTCTAATCCGCCTAAGCCCATCGAGACTCAAATCAATAAATAATAAGTCTCAGAAAGAACTTAGGGACAACAAGTTATTCATAAAAAAACCCAAACTCGAAGAACTTAGCAGCAGGTGCTGTAGCGAAACTAATTGCAAAAGAAGGGAAATCGGCCACATTAAAATTACCTTTTGAGGAGATTCTTTGATATTCAAAAACTAAACAACAGTCAGACAAGTGGGGAAAGTTGGGGTGAACCAGAAAAGTTCAGGTAGAGCCAGATCGAAGCGTTGACTAGGTAAGCACCATGTAGTGAGAAGAGTAGTTATAAACCCTATAGACCATCCCCATGGGGGTGGTGAAGGGAATCCCCAATCGGTAGAAAAAACCCACAACCCCTTGGGGTTATCCTGTACTTGGAAGAAGATGTAGAAAAAAGAATAAATATAGTGATAATTTCAAGAAGAAAAAATCTCTCTGCGCACATTTTAGAGGAAAAGAACAAACAAAAATCATTGTCTACCAAAAAAGACCCTACTCTATTTCCATGCAATATCATGTTTAGTGTCGTTTGCGTGACTTAAGAGGGAGGTAGAAACACTAATGACGTAGACGAGATCTATAGCGAAAGTCTCTAGTGTTTCGTGAGCTCCTAACGTGGAAAGGAGAGTAATAACTGCCATGACCACACTCGCCACTAGCAATGAAGGAGAACGCGAGCGTTAACAACCTTGTATCCATCAAACCTCAAATCAGGAAGAGAAAGGCTAATGAATTAGCATTTGGAGTGCAAAAAGAACTCAAAAGCATGGAGATCTACCTTGGCGATCCCTTGAGGACCACCAAGATTAGAGCCTTCCTATACTCAAACTTTAAGAATAAGCTGGCATACTTCCTGAGAGACAACTATGATGTGTTCACTTGGAGCGTTATGGATTTGCATAAGATCTCTCCCGATATCATTATGCACCACCTCAGAGTGGACTTGGATTGACGACTAGTGCACCAGA
This sequence comes from Jacaranda mimosifolia, assembly GCA_018894105.1. Taxonomy (NCBI): domain Eukaryota; kingdom Viridiplantae; phylum Streptophyta; class Magnoliopsida; order Lamiales; family Bignoniaceae; genus Jacaranda; species Jacaranda mimosifolia. The sequence goes on along the minus strand of CM032128.1, from coordinate 13,788,821 downwards.
AGAAAAGGAATTTCATAGCAAAACTCAATCGAATAATCAAGGAGGAGATGGACAAGCTATTACAAGTGAAGTACATTCGACCAATCTAATACCCAAAGTGGTTGACTAACATGGTATTGTACTTATGCTTAATGGAAAGTGGAGGATGTGCATTAACTTCATCGACCTCCACAAGGCCTGCCCAAAGGACCTGTTCTCGCTTCTATGTATCGACTCGCCGACTCTAATGCAAAATGTGAGATGCTAAGTTTTCATGATGTTTATCAAGGATACAATCAGATCTATTTGGCCGTAAAAGATTAGGAGAAAATAAGCTTCATAACTATCTATAGAATCTATTGCAACAATGTGATGTCATTCAGACTTAAAAACACAAGCGTGCCACATTCTAAAGGCTGGTTAACCACATGTTGGAAGGCATGAATGGAAGAAACATGGAACTTTTCATCAACGACATATTGGTCAGGAGTTACGAGCAAGAAAACCACTTTCACAACCTTGGGGAATGCTTTGTCATCTGGAGGAAATTCAATTTGTGACTAACCTAATAAAATACGCCTTTGGGGTGTATGTAGGTAAGTTCCGAGGATACAAGTTGTACAGGTTTGGGATTGAAGCTAATCCCAATAAGATCAAAGCGGTGTTAAAGAAGCCACCTCTACATAATATCAAGAAAGTGCAAATGTTAGCAGGACATTTGACTGCATTAAACCATTTCATCTCTCAATCTGCAGAGAAAGGACTTCCTTCCTTTAACATCCTAAGGGGTGTTAAACCTTTGAATTGACCAATGAATTTTCTAGAGCCTTCTTGCAGTTGAAAGAGTACTTAATGTTGTCATCATTGCTGAGAAAGCTAACAATGGAGGAAACTTTAACTTATATCTAGCTGCCACAAATGTCGCAATAAACGTTGTCTTAGTATAGAGCAAGAAAAAGAACACCAAATAGTGTATTACATCAGCCGCCTCCTGCAAGGTCCTAAAACACGATAAGCCCCCATCGAGAAACTAGCCTTAGCAATGGTAATGGCCACCCGAAAGCTCCATTTATACTTTCAAGCTTACCCGATTATTGTACTCACTAACTGCCCTTTGAGAAAGATACTTAGTAATCAAGAGGCCTCAGGGAGGCTTGTCAAGTAGATAGTGGAGCTTAGCTAACATGGAATCAATAGCGCATCGAGCTTGCCATTAAAGCACAAGTCTTAGCAGATTTTCTAATAGAAGGGACTAGAGAAGGTGTAGAACACTTCCTTCCTACCTTGGTCCTTTACATATATGGTTCAGCCACAAGAGCCAGCAGTGAAGCATGAATAGTCTTGGAGAGCTCCTATGGTAAGAGAATAGAGTATGCAGTAAGACATATTTTTTTGCCTATAACAATGAATTTGAATACAAAGTGCTAATCTAAGGATAAAGTTGGTCAATGCAGGTGAAGCACAGTGTTTAACCACTTATAGTGACTCCCAACTAGTGGTGAATCAAGTCACCAGAAGCTAGCTAAAGAAGATAACATAACTAAATACCTCTACCAAGTGAAAATAATACAACAAGTGTTTGAAAATTTCACCCTTATGCAGATTCTATGCTAAGAGAATGAAGACATCAATCGATTAGCCAATACTGCCAGTTCAATAACCCATTGTGAAAAGCCAATGAATCATGTTCCTAACTTTGATACATAGATGATTCACATTGTAAGGTACTTGCGAGACAACTACCTCTTTAGTAACCTGAAGAAAGTGCAACGAGTGCAAGTTTGAGCAGCCTAATTTATTTTATTGGATGGAGACTTGTACAAGAGAAGCTTCTTGCAGCCCTACTTGAAATGCCTGTCACCTAAAAGGACAAAGTGCATGCTAAGGTAGTTTCACGAAGTTTATGCGAAAATCATGCTGGCGCTAGCATTCTTCCACAGCCCATCAGCAATCCTTACTTCTTTGCTCAATAAGGAATGAATCGTGGGACCTTTTCCTCAAGCCTTGGTTCAAAGAAAATTCCTTATAGTGGCAATAGATTACTTCCTAAAGTGGGTACAAACAGAGCCTTTACTTTAAATATCCTAGAAAAAAAATGATAAGGTTTCTTTAGAGAAATAATGTTTATGGATTTGGAGTACCCCAAGCACTAGTCTCCAACAATGGGACCTAATCATTGGAAGATTTTATCTACAATAGGATAGACTTATGTAAAATAAAAAAGTCAATTTTGAATGGCTCGCTCCATCTATTTTTCGGAAAGACAGTGCTAAGGTTCTTACCATTTGAAATAGACAACCTTTATTTTTTTTGGTTCGAGACTCTCAAAGAGGTTGATGAAAAACGTTAAGAAGTGGTGTAAGGAGTTTTTCATCAAATAATTCTTCACGTCAGTGGCCAATAGACGGGCAGAGGTCACAAACAAGAGTATCCAGCAGCACTTTAAGATATAATGTAGAGACATTAAAGGAGCATATGTAGATGAACTCCCCTCAATGCTATAGGTGTACAGGACTACACCACAATCATCTACAAGAGAATCCCCGTTCAACCTAGTATATGGCACAAAAGCGTAGCAGAAGTAGGAAAAATCAGTTGGAGGGTTAAAAAGTACGATATCTCCATATATTTGAGGGAGTTGAGAGCCAACCTCGACCTACTATATGAGATGAAGGAAAACAACATAAACTCATGATGAAAGATACAAAACCAAGATGGCCAAGGCTTATAAAGTCAAAGTACGTCCTAAAAGCTTCCAAATTGATGACTTGGTAGTGAGAAGAGTAGAGACATAGAGACCTACCGATAAACTAGATACCAAATGGGAAGACCCCTGCAAAGTAGCTAAGATTTTCAATCCAGGAGCATTGTAGATAATAGAAGTCAAAGAAACGCCCAGAACTTGGAACTCTCTAACCTAAGAAAATTCTACATATGACCACTAATGACCGTCTCCAATGCTCCCTAAATGTGCCACCTTTGGTGTGGCTTGAGTATTACTTGCTTTTTTGTAATTTATGATTTGAATTTGCTCGTTTGCTTTAAAGTCTGTCTCTTTTTTAATATGAAGTTAATTTTCATAAAGCATCTCTCTTTGCCTTTGATATTCATTTAAATAAATATATGTTCTTCACATTACAGTATTTCGTCCTATCACTTTGATCTTTTCAGCAACTGCATGCCATGTTCAAAAGTAGTCTCGAAGACCTTTTTGCGTAAATCCACTATAGGTCCCCTAGGAAGAACGTGGTAGCACCCAGCATAATCCCACTATATGGCCCTTGGGGGGCTCATGGTTGCAGACATAAAGTCGTTATATGCCCCCCCCCCCGAGAAGCACGTGGTAGCCATTCTAAAAAATCTCACTAAAGGCCCTCTGGGAGGCAAGTGGTACATATTCTGAAGAAATTTCATCGTAAGCCTTTCAAGAGGCATATGGTGGCCACTTTGAAAAAGATCTACTATACTACCCTCCGAGTGGCACCTAATAATTAGGCAAAAAAAGCCATATTGAATCATTTCAAAGAGAAATGTGAAAATATCTCGACAATAAGGAAAAAAATTCTCTAAGATAAACAACTCCAAAATTTACTACATACTCATCATAAAGCCTTATATGTGGCCCATGGATGCACCATCTTCATCTCAAACACTTAATTACAATGTTGATACTTGATAGCCACTCAACTTAGGCCTAAGACTAAATCTTCACTTTCAAATACTCTATTTTGCAAGGGTAGCAAGGACCTCTTAAAAGACGACAAACAAAATTTGACTTGAAATAGCTTCCCACCTCTACAGATCAATTTTGTCATGAATATGCTTACATTGACAACAATTGACTATGCATTTACATGACTTCGTCAAATAACTTCACTAATTCCTCATACAAATAGCAAAGGCACAATACCTTCAATAAGTCTGGGAGAGATCTAGGCATTTTAAATAAGAGAGGAAAAGAAAAGCAAAAGAACAAACCTTTTTCATGACAGGCACCCCACATGGGCAACCGAGATGGATGCCCTATGTGGGCTCCCAAGATGGAGATGAGCACCTAGGATAGGCGCCTAAGATGAGCGCATGTGTGAGCATCTAAAAATCAAGTCCTCTGTGGATGCAGGAGCCCTAAGTACCCCAAACATGCATCAACTCAAGAAAACCTTCTCAAACTTCCATCTTTTCTCCTTTTCTACTTCCCTTTCTTGGCTCTGCCCCAATGGACACACGACATGTGATCATGCGCATTGTGCAAACAAGTTCTATGTATAGAACTCAAAATTCTAAAACATGCAAAGAATAATAAAATTCACATGAAGTGAATTCAACAACATAGTACAAACAGAAGCATTGCTACATCAATTGATGGTCACTCCTTTTGCCAAGTGTTTGGACAAATTTAAATAAGCAAAGGACTCGTCTTTCTGTTAACTCACTATTAAACTAATTCGGCAATCTCCTACTTAAGGCAAGTCCCCATCGCCACAGCCCCCTCAATGTAGCTGAGCACTTGTTCCCCAAAGTTCTAGTCCTACACTCAAAATCATGCAAAAAGAAAAAGAAAAAAGAAAAAAGAAAACGAAAAGGCAAAGACTAGTGTAAAGAAAAAATAGAACAAGGAATATAAACTAAGTGCTAAGATAAACACTTATAGGGCAAACCCTTCAGTAGCAACCTTAGTCAATGGAGAAGGAGAGTATGATTCCAATTTCCCTTAATCATGCTTGTTCACCATATCTTAGATGTGGTCAATGCTAAAGGTGATCTCATTGCCATCCTATTTAAAGTGCGCCACATGGCGTGAGCGATGAGATATGTGAGTGATAAATCTTCCAAGTAACTCAATGCTAAAAAGAGTTCGACAATAACCTGACCTTCGAGACAAAGACACAAGTCTTAGCAATATGACAAAGACAATAACCACTTTGCATTTGGCTTAAACTTAGCCAACTACAAAAAGATAAGGGGGGTCATGAAAATCACAATGACTGAGAGCCCTCTCGATGAAACTTGTCAAGAGACAGCCCCAACTGAAGAGTCATAAGTGCACCCAACCACCAATGCGCAAAATGACCTTTTAGCATTAAGATCGTTATAGGTCGCACCAAATTCATCAAGATTTAAATGTTGTAGAATGAATGCAAAAGACAGAACCGCTAACATCAAATGAAGGCTCCCGAACTCAAAGAAGGTAATAACCTCACAAGGAGGACAACCTAGCAATAAAAATTAAATTAGCCTTACCGTTGTCGAGAAATGCTCATACAAACATTCAAAACAAAAGATAGAATCTGTCTTGAGATCTCTTCCTAGTCACTAAGACAACTTCATAAAATGTTGAAGTTCTCCACTGAATGCAGAACACAATTGCCAATCCTAGAAAATTTTCAAAGCAGAAAAACTTCATGACAAAATCTAAGTTTTAGATAGACATAAAACTAAATGTAGGTGCTTAACAGGCACCCAACGCAAGTGCCTAGCTAGTGCCCAGCCTAGGTGCCCCATGCGAGTCTTTGGTAGACGCTAGTGTAGCACGGGCGCTCGTGCACCTACCACAAGTGCCAACAAGTGGCTCAACATGGGTGCTTAGTAGATGCCTAACATGAACACCTAATAAGGCCCTCGGCAGGAGACAGGCGCCTAGTAAAAGTGCCCAGAAGATGCCCAAACATAGAAGCTCTCCATCTATCTCTCGTTCTCAAAGTTAGATTCAACCTTGATCGTAACTTGAATTAGGTCTTCCTTCCCAACATTTCAATCCTTATTGTTTCACTTGAAAAACAAAAACAACGTGAAAATTTTCCTAAGTCCTCAGATGATAGTGACATGGAATTTTTTCAAGTCCCTCACCAAACACAAGTACGCATCCATGCACATCTAACTTGATCGATGAAAATTAATTAAATTAACAACTTTATTTTAATAAAGTAAACAAAAAAAATTAAAAATTAAACTTATAATATATTTTCAATACAAAATTAAAGTCTTCCTATCAAAAATAGGGGGCTTGATGATGCCGCTAAAATTGACTTTAAGGGCAATTTGATAAATTAACTAAAAATATCTTAATAACTTAAAATTAATCAAACAAGTAAAAGGCCAAAGATCCCAATAGACAAGTTAAGCTTATAAAGAAAGGCAGAAAAACCCAAATGAGCTTAAACTATACAAACTAAAATTTATAAATATTGAGTCGCAGAAAAAACTTAGGGACAAAAAAAAATCCCAAAAAACCACAAACTCAGAGAACTTTTGAAAAGAAAAGATCTCTTCGCATGCGTTCTAGAGGAAAAGAACCAAGAAGAATCGCTATCTACCATAAAGGACCCTGCTCAATTCTGTGCAACATCAGATATACATTTAGACCACCCCAATGGTATCATGCTGACAAGTACCTATCTTCTTTACTATCTTCCTTATTCCTTTATATAAAAAGGCTAACACAATTGGTACTAGGAACCCTTTCAAGCACAAATTGGGGAAATATGATTAGATGTACATCTAGACCACCCAAATAGTGTCAAGTTGACAAGCACCTCTCTTGTTTACTATCTTCCTCATTCTTTTATATAGAAAAGGCTAACACAAGCATGTATTCGAAACTTTCGGATATTGGAAAAATATTCAAAAAGTTTTGAACAAGCACTGATGCAATAAATATATCTAGACAACTAAATAAATAAAAAATCAACATGCTCGTCTAAGCCTATGATACTTGTCTTCTTAGCAAAATGAACAGTAATTAACACATAACAGATAATAGACTTACTTACCATGCATATTGGCTGAAGTCCCTACACTTCACTGAACAACCACTTCCACATCAAAGTATAGAACAATTGGGAAAAATCTAAAATAGCCTGGACATCTACAACATCGAAGTCATTGGGCCTATGGTAAAACGAAAATAGTTGTTGGCAGTGTTCTAAAAGCACAAAGCCACTTGTAGTAGGCTTAATTCAAGCTTGTAAGAAGAATGGCTCGCTTTGGTGGCTTCAAGAATGCTTGTCCTATGCTAAAACAGGAATGAACCCATTCCATGTGATGATTCCAGTAGACCTACTTACTGTAAACTAGGGAAGCAAGCAACCATAGCTAGTTTCTAAAATCTATCCCATATTATACCAAGTAGCATAACAACTTCTCCCCTTGTATCACCAACATACGATCCTTGTAGGTTATCTGTCTAACCAAAGAGGCGACAATGAAAGCCTCAACAAAAGAAACTGTACTATCCCTCTCTATGCAACCATTTTAAAATCAAATAGTTGAGTTCCCTTTTCTTTTTCCTAGTTTTGATAAAATTTCTTGAAAGGGAAAGTGTTTTATTGGCAAAATAAACTGAAAATTATAAGTTAGTGGAGAAGTGTAAGGGGATAATTAGCATAGTTAGAGAAATAAAGTACCAAAGTATGCACCTGATTAGCAAACCTTATCTATATAGACAACTTGGTAGGCTAAAGAGCATCTTTCAAAAAAAATGCCCCATTAAGGCTACACCATTGTTACAAAAAGAAAAAGAAAAGAAAAGAGAAGTTTATTTTGAATTATTTCCACTTCGATCTCATAACTCATCACTTAGTTTGAGAATCATGGGGCTCATTATTTGTACCAAAAAATTTTATTTCTAGATCCACAGAAAGAAAGGCCTAATAGTCTAGTATTTTTCTCAATTTGAATTCATAAACAATTGGATAATCGATACACTCGAAGGACTATAAAAAGTAAAAAGCTAAATACTCGTGAGTTGTAAATATTTTACCAATCCACTTTGGAAGTTCATATACAAATAGAAGATGCCAAGCCCATTTGAATGTATAAGAGTCTATGTTGTACTATCTTTGTTAGCCAAATTAGCTTGAAAATTTGATAAGGCCTTATAATACCTTGAGGATAAAAATAACTCAAACGAATAAGTGGAGCCCTATTGCATGGGTAGATGGAGTAGCACTCGGTGTTGAAATGCAAAGTTTCTCTATGGCTAATGTGCATGAAAATCTTATGTATAATTGCATGGAGAAAAAATATTTTTCCTTTCTTACTTAAGTAGATGGACAACATCTCAACCCAAAAATGAAGATGTGTATCCAATGGCCTAGAAAAAAGAATGGTACTTGTTTTTAGCTTTCATCTATTTCCCTTTTTTTTTTGTAATTTTTCATTTCTTTAAGGCCATTTTGGTATTTACTAGCTGTATTTCCTTAGCTTATAAATGCTTTAAGCAATGCAAAGCCTAGTTTAAGGGTTTTGGTAAAGAAAAAGAAAACTAAATTTGCTCAAAGTTATTTGCTTTTATCTTTTCTCAAAAGTAGTAGCTTTAACCTTTATCCCTTGTAATGTGTCTAGTGGTGATTAGATCTTATCAAGTGAGATCTATTCATGGTTGCCTGGAATCTTTATTATCCCCCGCACTTTGAAAGAAAAATGTTGAATTATGCAGCAAGCACATCATTTTGGTATTCAGAGATAGGATGTGTGCGCACTTGATAGCTTGGTGACTTTGATATTGGTCTGGCACCAAATATATTGTGGGTATGTGTTTATCTTCTTATAAACCACTTAGATTGTTGGAATAGTGCCCAGCAAGCCAATTAGATTGGCATGTAAACTATTTTACTTGTGATATAATCTTGATTGAATGATATTATTCTTATATGGCTATCTTCATCTTATGCTCATATTACTTCAGTGGCATATGGTTGAAGCCCTTAGATCACATAAGACTACGGGACTTGGTCATTTCACTCAGTAGCGATCATGGAATAAGTCTAACACGGTCGTGATCTTAAACATCCCAAGTCATAGAATGTTAAGAGAAGGGGCATCTAAGATTCGGATAGATTTACACTAACGATGCATAAATTCAAGGGTTGGATGTTGCTCCGTTCCATGAGCAAAACATATGTGATATGGGTGCATGTTAGTGGGTGGTTGCTAGAGAACAAGGTACTGGAGACCCGTTCAAAGATCCCACTAGATAGCCGTAGTGGCAAGTTGGTAGTGGCTAGTTCTTCAGCTTATGCTAGTGCACATAATTAGTCATTTGACCTGAGGATCCATTATAACTTTGTGTTTAGGTCATCATGCTTTGACTCCTCCCTGGCTACTTAGCGAGCGTTCCAGTGGTGATTAGGCGTGATTGGGCATGAGCTACTTAGACATGAAGGTTTATGAGATCTTGGATGGGATCCGACTCCTAGTCTTTGTGAAGGGAGAGTACATCTCCTATGTGTTCTATGATGATCGATTCCAAGGAGACCATGGCCAAGACAATGTGACAATTTGGAAAAGGAGTTTTCTAAAGATGAAGTCACAAAAGGAATCAAACATGAAGAATAGATGCATAGCATTGAGGCTATTAGGGAGCCGACAAATATCCTGCCCTAGGCCTCTTTCATGGAGATAGGAGTCGTAAGGACCGTATTTGCATAGTACGCGTAAAGCTAGAATGGTTCACCATAAGCATTCATTTGGCCAATTGTTGGGCTCCATGGGCTTGAGGTTGGACATCGACCATGACGATTGGGTACTCTTCAATTAATAGAGATTCATTGATATGAGTCGGTTAGTTTAAAAGGAGTTTAAAAGGAGTTTTAAACTAACGTGAATATATGATATTCTAAAATCACAATTGTTGTGAGCCCATATCCAATGAGCGGTCGAACCTAATAGGTCACACACAAAAGCCTACTGAAAATCCTAAATAATGAGGATGAATTTTCTAAGTGTTAGAAAAATTCCAAGAGGACCGAAAATGTGAGGAAGGAATCTTGATGCAATCTTTAGTCATTCGATTTCATCAATTTAATTGTTAAATTGATCCAATTAAATTAATTGTTAATTTAATTTGGTACCACATGATTATCAATTGGTCAAGTCAAACTTAAAGAGTTAAGTTTGGTGATTAAATGTTAAGTCAATATTTAATTAAATTAAAGTGTTTAATTTAATTAAATAGAAGAATGAGTTTTGGAGGGAAAATTTAAATTAAGCTTGCAAGTTGGCATGCTTAGTTGGCAACCCCCCTTGAGGAAGGTGTGATGCCACATTGGCATAACACCATCCTCCCTCTATATATAGATAAATAGAGGGGGGCAGCCAACAAGAAGAATAAGTCACTTTTTGCTTCTAATTGTTAGATCAAAAATTCCCTCCAAAAGTAATTCTCTCATGAGTTGAGGTTTCTCTCTCTTCTTCCTCCCTTCCATTTTCAGCCTTCAACCTAACTCTCTTCCTTCTTGATTTTTCCAGCTAAATTGAGAAGGAAAGGATAGTCGAAAGGTGTGTGGACTTTGACACTAGAGGCAAGGCGTATTACGGATTGCTTGCTTTGGTTATCCTCTGTTCCAGCAGAAAATTTGAGGTCTCTATTCGATGTCTTGCCAAAGGAGTCTAGTGGTGAATTTTATATCTGGACGCTCCTCTTTGAGTCAGTTTTCATTTGGTCTATATTTGGTTGAATTCAAAGGTTATTTTCTAGATCAAACATTGATCACGCCTAGCTGCACCAGTAGCAATTTCCTCTGGGGAAAGGAAGCTCTTCTTCTACCTTTGGTTGGATTTTGCTCAAGAGGTAACAATCAAACCTTAATCCACTATATATGCATGATTTAGATCCTTGTTCTGGTGTAAGATAAGTTAGATTTCAATTTTTAAATGTTTTAAATTACACCCATAGCCTTACACCTCTTTCAAGTGGTATTAGAGCCTAATTTCATACTATATTTTAGATTCTCTTTTGATTGATTCATGTGACGAATTGATCATGATCTGCAAACACTTGATTCAAGTCATGGATTGGAGTGTTTTTATGATGTTGTATGTGGCTCCTATGGTAATGGATAGAAATTATGCTAATATGTGTTTTTAATTGTTAAATTCATATGTTGGTATAATTTGATTCATGTTTAGCTAATGTTAAATTTTGATTTAACATTGGATGATGCTATATGTTGATATAGCACATTGTATTTTGCCTTAGATTTTTTTGGTAATTTTTGGATCCAATTGGATTGGATATAATTGGAGTTTATTTGAATGCCTTGAAGGTGTTTGAAGAATGGTGATTCTTCCTTAAATTTGATTTTTGAAGCAAGTTGAGCACTTTAATTTCCTATTTTTAAAGTGTTTATAATCTGAAAAGTTATCATAAAATGTATTTATGGAAGTGTCCATAAGGTTTGGGAAAGAAAAAAGGCGAAAACGTGGTAAAATGGTGGCCTAGGCACCTTGTGGCAGCAACCCAGCCAGCCGGCCAGCCCCCTGCTGGGCAACCCGAGTACTGTAGCGCCCATGCAGCCTACCTGGATGGCCAGCCTGGCAGCAGGCCAGCCCAAGGCTGCCATGGCGTGACCAATTTGTCGTTTTATGCATTTTTGCCCTCCAAAACTTGATTTTTTCATACACTTTTGATGCACAATTATTATGTAAGTACTCAAAAGAATGTTAGACATTTTTGCTTGCTTTTAAAGTCAAATTTAAGTTACTCTCCAATTTTTGCAAAAGTAGGATGCATAAATGTTATGCTTATTTTTTCTTGGCCAATTAATAGTTTATATGATAAGCATTTAATTGTTGAAATTGAATGTCAATTCTTCAATTCTTAATTTATTATTATTCATTTAATTGTTGAATAGATGATAAATGAATGGGGATGATCATGAGCCTTTAATATTGATTTTATTTATTTCAAAATTGTTGAAATGGGTTGTATTAAATTGGGGCTTGCATGCCTCTTAAATTCTATCTTATAAATGGTCTGAGAATAGAATAACTAGGAGTAAGGATTTTTTTCTCATGTAATTGTTACAAGGAGCAAAGAAGATCTTTGGAGGCATGGAGACTTATACAGACTCATGAATGTATGGGATACACTCATGCAATAGTTGGATTTAATCAACCCACTTAAAATCAACTAAGTGATGCACCTATGGCTCTAAGTGCATCACTTGGCTAGGCTCATGGTCATCCAACCCTAGGAGCATGCTAGGCACATTTACTTATTTATGCTTTTCATATCCTATTGATGTATGCGATGCATGGATTAGGATATAGAAAACCTAAATAAGAAGATAAAATTGGTGAGATCTTGGCAAGCAAGCTAAAAATCCCTCCACTTAGAATGTCTAAGTGTTTTTCAAATATTAAGTCAATATGGATATAAATTAAAAGGAGTTTTAATTAATCCATGCCTTCTACCAAGTATATTCCATGTTGATGCTACTAATTTGTGTGATGGCACTTGATCACGGTGGTCACACTTAGGAGAAAAGCTGTGAGAATATACTTAGCATACGATGCACCTTTGATTTAAGGCTTCCCACACGTTGGCACTCGGTCACAGGGGATGTTGTGGAGCGGTCTTGAATCAAAGTTTGATTGGTAGATTCGACTTAACACTTAGTAATGTAGATGTCGCACGAGTCGTGGGTCTACATGAAAAGTGAGGCAAAACATATCAAGAGTTGCATGTGATGCAATTTGCAAATGTTGCTTATCCTTAGATTGCTTATGGATGGCACTCGGTCATGGGGGTTCACTTGCAAGTCTTGGAGTCTTAATTCTCACTGGAAAATATTATTCCCCGAATTCTTCTAAGGGGGTGAAGGATTTGATAAAATAGTGGGAGGAAAACATGCTTGAAATACCATAAACATGTTTTTGCAATATCAAAATTCAATCACATGCTTATATTCTCTTTTATCGCATTTTTGTAGATCTGTGAAATCTTCAAACTCAAAATGGCTACAAATCCACTCACAACAATTTGGGAAACTAATATACCAACCGGGCCTAATTTCCGCAATTGGTTGAGAAACCTTAATATTATTCTTGATTTCGAAAAGGAGACTTATATGCTTGATCATAGTCCGCTGGTTACCCTTAGCAATGATGCCACCAATAAAGCAAGTGAATTGTTCATGAAGTTTGTGGATGTTGATCTACAAACAATGTCCCTTATGATAGCTTCTATGTCTAAAGAGCTTCAAGAGACTCACGAGCGCATGAGATGTGCACATGAGATCTATACACACCTACAAGAGTTGTTTGGTGTTCAAACTAGACACGAACAGTTCATTTTTTTCTAGGGAGTTCTTTAGAAGTAGAATGATTGAGGGCACTAATGTCTATGAACACGGGCTTAAAATGATCACTCTCATTGAGAGGTTCGGTCAATTAGGCATTGCCATGGATAATGAGCTCCTTGTGGATTTGATCCTTCAATAATTATCTAACATATTTGACCAATTTATTATGAACTTTTACATGTTGATGCAAGAAGTAATGATTAATGAATTAGTTAATATGTTGGTAATCGCTGAGAAGACTATAAAGAAACACAAGCATCTTATACTTGTTTCCTCCTCCAAGTCTATGGGCCCTAGGGTGCTAGAAAGCGAGGTAAAAGGAAGATGAGTTTTTCCTCCAAAGAAAAACAAACTTTGAAAAGTTCAAGTGGAATTGAGAATAACAAAGAGGCTAAAATCGGAGCTACATGTTTCCATTGTGGCGAAAAAGGGCATTGGAGAATAAATTGCAAAGCTTATCTTGCTACTCTTGAGAAGGGTATGTACTTCATTAAAGTGCACTTGACGACTAGTTTTTCCTCATGGGTATTTGATACCTCATGCGGTTTTCACCTTTGTAATTTGTTACAAGAGTTAGAAAGAAGAAAGATTCTCAATGAAGGGGATATGATCTTACGCTTAGGAAATGGAGCAAAAGTTGCAGCCACGGTCCAAAGCATAATCAGGTTAGACTTGGGGAACTCTCAAATTGTACTTGATCCTTGTTATTATGTACATAATCTTGTTAAGAACATTATTTCAATTCCCGAATTAGATAAAAAAGGATATGATTTTTCTATATCTAAGGAAAAGTTGAAAGCATTAAAGAATAGTTCTTTAATTGCACAAGGTACATTAAACAATGGATTGTACATATTGGATTCCCAATCTTCATTGATGCACATTCAATCAAGTAAAATAAAATTAGATGTCTAAGAAGATGTCGGTTTATGGCATGCAAGACTTAGCCATATCTCTAAGAATAGGATGAACAAGATAGAAGCTATCAAATTACTAAATGTTAGTGGCATTGAGGAACTTCCAACTTGTGAGTCTTGTTTAAAGGAAAAATGACCAATGATCCTTTTGTAGGACAATCGGAGTGAAGCACAAATTCTTTGAATTTGATCCATACAGATGTCTGCGGTCCACTAAGAGTTAGTACACGAGGAGCCTATTCTTACTTCATCACCTTCACGGATGATCACACTCGATTCGAACATGTGTATCTTATGAAGAACAAGTCTGAAGCCTTTGAAAAGTTCAAAGAGTGTAGGTATGAAGTAGAAAAGCATAGTATTAAAATTCTTTGATCGGATCGAGGAGGAGAATACTTAAGTGTCGAATTCTTGAATTATCTTAAAGAGAATGGGATTTTCTCTCAATGGACTCCACCCGGCACACCCCAACTCAATGGAGTAGCCAACAAGAGAAATCGTACCTTGTTGGACATGGTGTGTTCCATGATGAGCTTCTTCGATGTGCCTATATCCTTTTGGAGATATGCTTTGCTAAAGGCGGCGAAGCTACTAAATGTAGTACCCTCAAAAGTCATGTCAAAAATGCCATATGAGATGTGGTATGGCAAAGCACCCTCTTACCAATATCTAAAGGTTTGGGGGTCTCCTGCCTACGTCAATAGGTTAGTGGGAGACAAGCTGGATAGTCGATCCTCCTTGTGTAAGTTTGTGGGATACCCTGGAGAGTCTATGGTTTAATACTTTTATGATCCCTCGGAGCAAAAACTGTTTGTCTCAAGGAACACCACCTTTTTGGAAAATAAGTTTCTATTAGATAGAAAAGGTATTGTTGTTGAACTTGATGAAGTTCAAGATGATCAAATCCCACAAGCGGTGGAAACAAGTAGCAACCCAAAAGGTTCGAATTTCTTCATGAGACAGGCCAATCAGATATAGATCTGAAGACCTACGAGAAAGCTATGTTGGACATAGACTCAATACATTGGCTTGATGCTATGAGATCCAAAATGAACCCATGTGCTCCAACAAAGTATGGACTTTAGTAGATCCACCGGAGGGAATCGTTCCCATTGGTTGCAAGTGGATTTATAAGCGCAAGCTAGGAGTCGATGGAGAGGTAGTGACCTTTATGATGCAACTAGTGGCAAAAGGTTATACTCAAAGACCCAATATTGGTTTTGAGGAAACCTTTTCACCAGTTGCAATGCCTAAGTCCATACGGATCCTACTTGCCATAGCCGCATATTATGACTATGAGATATGGCAAATGGATATGAAAACTGCTTTCCTCTATAGTAACATTGAAGAAGAAATTTATATGGAGCAACCACAAAGTTTTACATCCAATGGGAGTGAGCAAAAGTTTTGCGAACCCCAAAGGTCCATTTATGGACTCAAGCAAGCGTCCCGATGTTTGAACATACATTTTGATAATACGGTCAAATCATTTGGCTTTATCAAAAATGTGTATGGACCATGTGTATACAAAAAGACGAGTGGAAATTATGTACAATTTATTGTGCTTTATGTCGATGATATCCTTCTAATTGGAAATGATGTAGGAATGTTAGAGCAGACTAAAGCATGGTTATCTACTCAATTCTCCATGAAAGATTTAGGAGAAGCATCCTACGTATTGGGAATATGTATCTATAGAGATAGATCAAAGAGGATGCTGGGGTTATCCCAATCACAATACATTAACAAAATACTAAAGTGGTTTAGTATGGAAGAATCCAAGAAGGGATTTTTTCCTATGGGACATTGTATTCGTCTATCTAATTCTATGGCCCCCAGACTAAGGTAAAAAGACAAAAGATGTTCCGAATACCTTATATGTCCACTATAGGGAGTATAATGTATGCAGTTCAATGTACAAGATCGGATGTAGCGCACTCTCTGAGTGTCACGAGCCGCTTTCAATCCAACCCCAGTGAATGTCACTAGATGGCCGTTAAGAAAATCCTTAAGTACTTAAGAAAAACTAAGGAGTTGTTTTTAGTATACGCCAATGGAGAACTGAAACCTGAGGGGTTTTTGGATTCAAATTTTCAATATGATGTAGACGACCTAAAGTCCACCTCTAGATTCATATTTTGCTTTAATGGTAGCGCGGTAAGTTGGAAAAGTTCCAAACAAGATACCTCGACCAATTCAACCACTGAGGCAAAATATATTGTGGCTTCGGAAGATGCAAAGGAATGTGTTTAGATCAAAAACTTCATCCAAGAATTGGATGTAGTGCCTAGCATGCCTGAGCCTGTGGTTGTCTTTTGTGACAACAATGGTGCGGTTGCACAAGCTAAGGAGCCAAGATCTCATCAGCGATCCAAGCACATTTTGAAGCATTATCATTTGATTAGAGGCGACATCCAAGTGGAATGGATTACCTCTAGAGAGAATATAGCAAATCCACTTATTGAACCCCTAACTCATAAAGTCTTTAAAGAACATCTTATCAAGATGAGTCTTAAGATTGTAGGCCATTGGCTTTAAGCCAAGTGGTAAATTATTGGAATAATGCCCAGCAAGCCAATTAGATTAGCATCTAAACTATTTCACTTATGATACAATTTTGATTGAATGATATTATTATTATATGGTCATCTTTATCTTATGCTCATATTACTTCACTAGCATATGGTTGCAGCCCTTAGATCACGTAAGACTATGGGACTTGGTCAATTCACTCGGTGGTGATCATAGAATAAGTCTTACACAGTCATGATCTTAAACATCCCAAGTCATAGAATTTTAAGAGATGGGGCATCTAAAATTCAGATAGACTTACACTAACGATGCACAAATCCAAGGGTTGAATGTTGCTTCATTCCATGAGCAAACCATATGTGATATGGGTGCATGTTAGTAGGTGGTTGTTAGAGAACAAGGTATTGGAGACCCGTCCGGAGATCCCACTAAATAGTCGTAGTAGCAAGTCGGTAGTGGCTAGTTCTCCAACTTACATTAGTGCATATAATTAGTCCTTTAACCTGAGGATCCATTGTAACTTTGTGTTTAGGTCTTCATGCTTTGACTCCTCCCTAGCCACTTAGCGAACGTTCTGGTGGTGATTGGGCATGAGCTACTTAGACATAAAGGTTTATGAGATCCAAGATGGGATCCGACTCCTTGTCTTTGTGAAAGGCGAGTACATCTTCTATGTGTTCTATGATGATCGATTTCAATGAGTCCTTGGCCAAGGTGGTGTGATAATTTGGAAAATGAGTTTTCCAAAGATGAAGTCACAAATGGAATTGAACATTAAGAATAGATGCATAGCATTGAGGTTATTAAAGAGCCAACAAATATCTTGTCTTATGCCTCTTTCATGGAGATAGGAGACGAAAGGACAATATTTGCATCATACGCGTAAAGCTAGAATGGTTCACCATAAGCATTTATTCGGCCAATTGTTGGGCTCCATGGGCTTGAGGTTGGACATCGATCATGGAGATTGGATACTCTTCAATTAATAGAGATTAATTGATATGAGTCGATTAGTTTAAAAGGAGTTTTAAACTAATGTGAATATATGATATTCTAAAGTCACAATTGTTGTGAGCTCATGTCCAATGAGCGGTAGAACCTAATGAGTCATGCACAAAAGTCTATTGAAAATCCTAAATAATGAGGATGAATTTTCTAAGTGTTAGACAAATTCTAAGAGGACCGAAAATGTGAGGAAGGAATCTTGATGCAATTTTTAGTCATTCGGTTTCATCAATTTAATTGTTAAATTGATCCAATTATATTAATTATTAATTTAATTTGGTACCACATGATTATCAATTGTTCAAGTCAAACTTAAAGAGTTAAGTTTGGTGATACAAATGTTAAGTCAATATTTAATTAAATTAAGGTGTTTAATTTAATGAAATAGAAGAATGAGTTTTGGAGGGAAAATTCAAATTAAGCTTGCAAGTTGGCATGCTTAGTTGGCAACCCCCCTTGAGGAAGGTGTGATGCCACCTTAGCATCACACCATCCTCCCTCTATATATAGATATAGAGGGGGCAGCCAACAAGAAGGATAAGTCGCACTTTTTGCATCTAATTGTTAGATCAAAAATTCCCTTCAAAAGTAATTCTCTCTTGAGTTGAGGTTTCACTCTCTTTTTCCTCCCCTCTATTTTCAGCCTTCAACCTCTCTCTCTTACTTATTGATTTTTCCAGCTAAATTGAGAAGGAAAGGATAGTCCAAAGGTGTGTGGACTTTGACATTAGAGACAAGACGTATTAAGGATTGCTTGCTTTGGTGATCCTCTATTCCAGCAGAAACTTTAAGGTCTCTATTCAAGGTCTTGCTGAAGGATTCTGGTGGTGAATTTTATATCTGAGTGCTCTTCTTTGAGTCGGATTTCGTTTGGTCTAGATTTGGTTGAATTCCGAGGTGATTTGCTAGATCAAACATTGATCACGCCTAGCTGTGCCAATGGCAGTTTCCTCTCAAGAAAGGAAGCTCTTCTTCTATCTTTGGTTGGATTTTTCTCAAGAGGTAACAATATAACCTTAATCCACTATATATGCATGATTTAGATCCTTGTGATGGTGTAAGATAAGTTAGATTTCAGTTTTTAAATGTTTTAAATTGCATCCTTAGCCTTACACCTATTTCACTTGATAGCTTGGTGACTTTGATATTGGTCTAGCACCAAATATATTGTGGGTGTGTGTTTATCTTCTTATAAACCACTTCTTCCACGATAACATAAAGATGCCTCATATTTGCCCCCGACCAAATTGCTTACCCCATAATAAGGCTAATGATGAACAATAATTGAGTTATTAAGAACTCTTGGCCTTAGTTCATGAACTAAAATGACAACTCTGTGTCAAAAAGATTTGATCGTGTGTACTGATAGTCGAGTTATCAGCATGATAACCATCAAGTATCAATTTTTCTTTCCTCATTTTAATAACCTATTTGACTAGTTACATGGCATGAAGGTCTTCCAAAATCAATCTTAAAAGTGGCTTCCATCAAATTTAGATGAAGAAGGGTATAAATGAAAAACAAATTTTCAAATGACTGAGGGATTAGATGAATAGTTTGTCATGCCCTTTGGTTGTCCAATGCTATTAGCACCTTTACACGGCTTTTGACTCACGTCTTTTGACCTTTTACATGATATTTTGTGGTAGTTTATTTTGATGACATTTTAATTTTTAGCAAGAGCAAAGCTAAATATTTCAACATTTGGAATAGATTTTTAACACCTTTTGTGAGCAGCAGTTGTTTACTCAACTCAAGAAATGTACTTTCTTCACCAATAACCCTTTCCTTGGATATCTTGTGAAAAGTGAAGGCATTCAAACAGTTCCTAGCAAAATTTCAAACAGTTCCTAGCAAAATTGATGGTAATACTTGGTTGGCCCGTCCATACAGTATGTCGGGTATCCATAACTTCCATGGTACCGTCTTCTTTTATTATTTCTTCATTAAAAAATTTACCTCCATTGTAACATCTATTAGTAAATGTTTGAAAAGTTGAATCTTTAAATGGACTCCGGCTGCTCAGTGAATTTTTGAGCTTGTCAAAAATAAAAATTACTCAAGCTTTTATATAATTCTTGTCGAATTTTGATACTTTGTTTGCGGTTGAATTCGATGCCTATGATGTTGGTATTGTTGGTGTTTTTAGCATGACCATCCTATTGTTTATTTTACTAAAAAAATTTAGTGGTCCCAAATTAAAGTATTCAACATATGATAAGGAATTTTATGCAATAGTCCAGGCTCTCTTTCATTGGAGTTGTTTTTAACTACCTAAAGAGTTTGTTCTATACTCTAATCACAAAGCTTTCAAAAAGAAACTTAACGTTCATCACACTAAATAGGTTGAATATCTCCAAGGCTTTCAATTTGTTCTTAAACGTAAAGCTAGCAAATTAAACCAAGTCATGAATGCCTTAAGTCAACGACCTACTCTCAACATAGTACCAAATTTTGCACAAGTTATAGACCTCAATGCAGGTGATTCGAACTTTAAGAGTATTTGGTACTACTATTTAGAAGCCCCATAACAGAAATTTTTTATACTGGATGGTTTCCTATATTATAGACAAAGATTGTACATTCCCACTAGTTCCTTTCGGGAACTCTTAATACATAAAGCTCATGAAGCAGGTCTTACTAGTCACTTTGGGCAATCTAAAATGTTAGCTCTCCTACAAGAAAAATTTTATTGGCTAACACTTGTATGAGACATCAATCGATTTTTGCTTCTTGTGAAATTTACCGTCGTTCCAAGATGCATGGTAGTAACTTTGGACTTTACACTCTTCTCCCTACACCTCATGCCACTTCGGAAGATATTAGCATGGATTTTGTGTTGGGATTGCCTCGTACCCAACGTGGCATGTATTCTATTTTTGTTGCCATTGATTGCTTTTCTAAGATGGCATACTTTATAGCTTGCAATAAAACTTCTAATGCTTCCCACATTGGGAATTATTTTTTAACCTTTGTGGTTAAACTTCATGGAATACCCAAGTTTATTATTTCAGATCCAAATCCTAAATTTTTAGGTCCCTTTTGGTGCAAGGCGAAACTAGGCACTAAACTCAAGTATAGTTCCTTGCACCACCCTTAAACAGATGAGCAAACTGAGGTTGTTAATTGGAGTCTCAGAGCATTACTTTGCAACTAGATTAAGCAAAATTTATGGCAGTGGGAATTCTACTCCCCAGTGCTAAATTTGCCTTCAATTGCTCTCCCATGAACTACTTGCAAAAGCCCCTTTGAGATTGTTTATGGCAAGAACATATTATGCTTCCTTGACCTTTCTACACTTGACATTCATTACACCTTGAGTGTTGCTGCTAACGAGCCTATCTAATAGCTCAAATAGCTTCACAACCCTATCGAACTCCAAATTGATAATGCGAATAAGGCCTACAAATAGCAAGCCAACAAGAGATGCAAGCAATATTTTTTCTATCGGAGACTTGATGTGGGGTTCACCTCCAAAAGGCTCATTTTGCTAATCAAAAGTTCCCTAAGCACCAGCCTCATGCCAACGGTCCTTTTAATGTTGTACAAGTTCTTTGTGACAATGCTTATTGTTTAGATCTCCGACTGATTGCAATGTTTCCCATATTTGGATGTTGCAAACTTAACACTATTCATCAACAGCCCTGTAGACCCGTGGATGAGTCTTTTTCCATCTTAGGAGAATGTTGCATGCATTAATTAAGAAACACTTGGTGTTGACTTGCAAGGTCTCTCTATGGCCGACGTGCATGAAAATTGCATGTGTAATTTGCACAGAACAAAAATATTCCTCCTTTTTTACTTTGTGCAAATGGACAATGGATAGCATCCCGGCCCAAAAATGATGATATGCATCCAGTAACCTTAGAAAGAAGAATGCCATTTATTTTTAGCTCTCATTTGCTTTCCTTTTCTTTGGTAATTTCCCGTACCTTTGAGGTTATTTTAGTCTTTGCAAGATGTATTTTCCTTAGCCTATAAATGCTATGGCTAAGTGGTGTAAAACCTCGTTCAGCAATTTTAATTAAGAAAATGAAAAAAGCAGCTAAATTTAGTGAAACGTATTTTTTTTTATCTCAAGAGTGGTGGCTTTAGCCTTTATTCCTTGTAATTTTTTTAATAGTGATTATATCTTAATCTAGTGAGATTACATTGGTGGCGGCATGGAAATTTCTTTTATTATCCAGTGTAGTTCTGAAGGAAAATATTGAATTGTGTGGCAAGCACATCAAACCCACTAGAACTCAACTTGTTGTAATTTTCTTATATTAAAACATTGTACTCTTTCGTAAAAATCACATCCCTTCAACTACTCAATTAATCTATTAACAACTTACTTCATTGAGCGTAATTATTTTCAAGTAAATTTTCATTGCTTGGTTCAATGGCACATTGTGCATCGCGATCTATATTTATTACTTTTTGATTCACTCTTTTCTACGTTAAATTAGATGTCTTTCTGTAGAGTGCATAACTCACCCGATTTTTAGTACAATCTCAAAAAATTAAGACTTAAAATATCGATAGCTTCCATGTTCATTTATTTTATTTTAAAATCCTACAATCAATCAGGAAAAGAACCTTAAAGGTGTTGTTTATTGCACTCACTCAATCATTTTAAGGAAAAAAATGTTCATATTCAAAGGCATTCAATCAATAAAATTTCACTGTTAATTTACTGTTACGTATGCACACATACAAAGAAACGCTTCAAGGGCATGCTAAATTTGTAATTCTAACTTTTAAGGAAAAAATATATTTAAAATTTTTAATTTCGGTAAATTCGCATAAAATTAAATGTTTAGTCAAACTAGAAATATAATATTAAAACGAAGTAGTAGTATAATTTAGATCTCCAAAAATAAAGATATAAATTATTATAATCTATTTGTCCCATAAATCTACCGATTTAAAGTTCTAAACGAGTGGGTAGAACCGGGTCTGACCGTCATTTCCCGACTGTCTGTCTGACACAGCGAGGATGTGAAAGGATTAGCAGATAATAAACATGGCTGCGTCATCTGTACCTTTCTCTCTACCTGCCGTCTCTTTGATTTTCAAGCCTAAACCTCTCTACTTGGTCGCTGCACCGAACTCATTTTCTCCATTATCCGCTCACATACTTACATTTCCACCCACTCAATCTTCAAGAAGAAGATCCTGTTATCTCAATTTACCAGATGCGGCTAGGCCAAAAACCACCAAAAGCTGGAAACTTGCTGCAACTAACGGAAATTTTTTGCTTTTAGAAGCGAGCCCAGTTGAGAGTTCTCAAGAAATAGTTTCCACAAGTGACGATGGTGTTTCCACCATCATATCGACTCTTCTTCTCATTGCCTTCATCGGTTTATCCATTCTTACAATAGGGGTGAGGTTTTCATTTTTTCTTGCATTTTAAGCTTTTGAAGCTGAATTAAATGTCTTGTGGCTGTTAGCGTCTCAAAAGATGTGATTTTCGGATTCTCAGGTTATCTACATAGGTGTGACGGACTTCTTGCAGAAAAGGGAGAGAGAGAAATTTGAGAAAGAAGAGGCTGCTAAGAAGAAGAAAAGTGGCAAAAAGGGCAAAATTAGAGCCAGAGCTAGAGCTGAGCCCAGAGGCTTTGGACAGAAAATCAAAGAAGATGATGATGTTGATGAAGAAGACTAATTACAGTAATCTCTCAGAGCATTGTCTTTTTGCAACTCTGATGATGGTAAAATTGTTTCCATTGCATTGTAGTGAAAATTGTTCTTTCTTTAGTTGTTCTTTGGCTGCTGCTGTGACGGTTTCATCTTAGCTCCATCCATGTTTGGGGAATACTATTAAATTTTACTATAACTGTGTTTGTCAGTAATGGTTGCAAGTTGCAATCCACTCCTTTGATGCTTGTGGATAATTACTTATCAGTGGAGTTTGGAGTTTAGACATTTCTAGGTATTTATATGGAGATACATTAAGGAGAATAACCGATTATTTAGAAATCATTTGTGAACATCTCATGCTAAAGGAGAACTCTGAAGAAAGTAGTATAGAAGACACAACTGAGGGGATGTTTGGGAATTCAAGGGTTATGAAATTATACCTTCTACTGCTGGAGTCCTGGAAGTGTGTTAAATCATTTTTCTGGAGCAACTAGAGGCTAGTGACTGGTATCTTTTTGTCACTTGGGATTGTTAGATCCCCACATAAGTGAAGTAAATGAATAGTGGTAGATAATTATATATGGCTTTAGACAATCCTCAATTTTAACCTAGCTTTTTGAGTGATTTAGACCCAAAGTTTATTCTCCAATACGGTATCAGAACCACCCATTCTTGGTGTTGGGCCACCCATTTTATGTTTTTTTTATGCTTCATATGTTCGTTTTTGGGCATGCACGGAGTGTGTTAAATTCTCACATCAGTTAAGTAAATGAGTAATGATCTCTGGCTTTGGACGATCCTCTCCTTTTGAGTTAGCTTTTAGGGTGAGTTTGGTCAAAGTTCATTTTCCAATAGGGATCGATTTTGTCTTCCAGTTTGAGTTTTGTAGAATCGAACATATATACTAATTTATATCAGAAAAACCTTCCCTATATGAGAACTTTCCTTGGAGTTTGGGAGAACTGTAAGTGCTGGAATTTTTGCGAGACTCTAAACATTCCCCATGCTGTGGTCTTTCAGTATGATTCTTATTTGGGAATCAGCCTTCATCCTCTAATTTTCCTGCATGTGTATAATTTTGAAACTGAATAAAGAGGTCAGAAGAGGTTAAAAGAAAAGTTGTTATCTACTTATACTATTGGCATTGAAAAACTGAGCACATGTTGGGGTGCTACTTCAGAAGACATTAATGTATGAGAAATTTTCCTCAGAAGTCTATTGAACAGCTCTCTTATTCAAGAATGTAGGCGAGTAGTGAAATGGGGCATAGCAGGAAAAAAGGAAGGAAGTTGTGCCTCTGCATGCTTATATTACTGTTGACCGGTGGCAAGATTATGTTCTTGTAAATGCTCATATTTCTGCTAGATATATACCTTCTTTTTATTGCCATCTCTCATCATTGAAGAGAATCAAAGATTTTCTCTCAAAAGATATATAGGGGAAAGCCATCTTGGAGGATCATACCCGAAATTCTTAGGAAGAACATTTTCATTTATGGATACCCACACACACACACTTGCGGTTTTGCATCCATCCAATCAGTTTATCCCATTTGTTATCTTTACCAGCTAAATTTCATTTATGTAATGACACGGTATGATTTTGAAAACATAATTTTATAAGAAAGATAATGCTATCGATGATCTCTATTAACAAAAATATTAAAAAAGTTTAATTACCTTTTTTTTATAGTTTAATATCAGACTTGAAAGTAAATAGACTGAGTTCAATTGATGAAGGCTATAATGCATCAATTTATATGATTATAATATAAATGTGTTGACTATGTATATGAGGATTTATATGAAAGGTAAATTCTGGCGTGTATCCACTAGTGTGTAGGCATGGAAGAACTAAGGAAAGAAAAAAAAAAAAAAAAAAAAAAAAAACAAAAGTTTATAAATAAACATGTGAATGCACCAAATTAAAACTTGCAATTAACTAAATTTGTTCGCAATCTAGAGATTTTATTACTCTAACAAAGTTAGGCTCCCAAACTATGGTGTCCTCTTTCTCACAACCTGGTAAAGTTATCAATTGTAAACTCCTAGCTAATTTGGACAATTAGAGTGATTTAATACATGAAGATACGAGCTGGAGGCCGGAATATTTAAGAAATAAATTGACATCTTTCTTTGTCTTAAATCTCTAGAATATCACTAATATTTCATGCACCCAAGTATAAGTCCTCTGATGATGATTATGACTATAAAATGAATTACTATTTTTATCTCTAGATCTCTGCAAATGCATATCATATTGCAAGGTTATTTCCAAAGAGCATAAGGAGTGTAAATTATCAGGAGTAATTTGTACTTGTTACATTTGTGGATGAATGAATATAAGATAAATTGATATGAAATAGTAGGGTTGCAAACGTGTTGAGATCAAATTAAGTTGAGCAAAAGTTCCAAACTCAACCTCAACTCATTTATAAAATACACGAACTTGATCTCGAGTCCATCAAAATTTTAGTTTGACTCAAGTTCTACCTCATTGATGAATATCGAGCTCGAGCTTGAACTCGATGAGTTTATTAAACATCGACCATAGTCAAGTTTAAGCTCAACTGAATTTGAGCTTATCAAACATATACTAACACTCAAATTTAATACAAGTTTTTTATATTTTAGAACATAAAAATGAATTTGTAAGCGTATGTGAAATTTAAGTTGGAAATTTAGATTTAAAATTATGCATTTAACAATTTAAATTGTATATATTATATATTATATACATAAAGTGATGACCAATAACATAACTTTGAAATTAAAATGTAAAATATTAATAATATTTATATAGCTCCCATATATACATATTGAATTAATAATATTAAATATAAGCAAACTAATCAATGACTTGTTACTTATTATAATAATATTTTTTTATGAAGCAATAATATGTTCTATAGTCATGAATTTGCTAAAAATATATTTAAGTTATTGTTTTATTTTTGAAATTTGAATATTAAAATATAAAAATGAACTTGTTCAGGTAATTACACTTTTTTCATTTCATACTTGCAATATTAAATTTGAAAAAAGTACTAATATATACAATCTCAAAACAAACAAGTACCATATCATATGCGTAATGAACATGGACATGATATATACTGCTAGTAACTAATTCACACAGGTATAATTATATTATAAATCTATATATAATTTTGTAAAATTATTTGATTAAAGAGAATTTATTTTTCGTCAAACCGGTTATGCTATTATCTTTTTCAAATTATAGATTAGTATTTTATAAATTATTCATTATTATTTAGTAAGTAAGATGCAAGTAAGTAAATAAATTCTGTATTTCAATAAGCAGAACATGTTTTCTAAGTATTATTCTTATATGTTATTTCATACTTATATTATATATATATATATATATATATAATTGGCTTCAGCCGGCTCGCGAGCTTTCAAACCTCTATATTATAACTCAAATTTGACTCGATCTCAAGCTCAAACTCGATAAGCTCAACATTCTCGATCCTAACTTTTCTATATCAAGTCAAGCCAAGTCGACTAGGCTCAACTTACATCCCCAAAATATAGGTACTTAAAAGAATGTAATATTTCCTAAAATTAAAGAAATCCCTCAAATCCCATTCAATAAAGCACCAAATTATTACAAGAAAAAACGAGATAAAGTCAAAGCTAGGAGAGCAAGTTTACACGAGTATATATTAGGCCAAGTAGGAAAATTGTTTAATTGATTTACCATACATGACATCTTTCTTCATCCTAGGAAACCAACTCTCCACATGCCATCATCACTTTGTACAGTCACTTGACATCGTAAACTACCTCACCTTCATATATTACACCCTCTCGTCTCAGCCTCAGCATTTGTATCATCAGTCATTTATGTCGGCCTCTGAGCCTCTCAGTTCAGTAGATTCATTCTATGTATAAACTTTAACACTACACAATGTACAGTTTTTCTAGTACAGGCAACAGCTTTATTTGCAATCAGCTCATTCATACCTTCATGAAATGATACGTATGAGCAGAATACCCACTTGACAGAGAAAGAAAGAGAAGATAGAGAGGTAGCCCAAACTAGCCTCGGTTAGCTGTACAACTTCTTTCTTCCTTACAGCATCTGTCCATGCAGTAGGATGTGGGTCTGGGCAGCAATCCTCCTTTCTGTTAACAAATAAAACCGTTCGTTAAGTTTTTAACTGCATCTTGAGACTTGAGAAAGACTAGCAATAAATACTAAATTGAACAGAGATAAAATTGCATGAAACCTGTACCCCATTTACCGGTCCTGCAATTAGGAAACTAGTTCAGGACATGACTAAGCACAAACTTAGCCCCAAACAAATTCTCCTTTTTGAAATTGGAAATCAGGAAATAAATTCATTTCCAATCAGAAGGAACAATTTTCTGAATAGTCAGTTTTGCAAATGAAAATAGAAAGGCCAAATAGTTTGTGTTAAGCTGTCTGCAGCCAACATAAAAGGCGTCCAACTTAACACAAGTTTCCCATATGAAGAACCTCTAAAAAGAAGCTAAATGCATCTAAGCCCTTAGGGTGGCTGAGAGAGAATTTAAGAGTTCTAACAGTAGCTAATTTGAGACACCAAAATCCCCATAAGGAAATGAATTTCAAAATGAAAGTAAAAAGGGTTGAGATCTGCATTACCCCCAGCAGCAACAAGTTTCTCTACACGAGCTACTATATGCTTCCCATATGTGTACTTCTTCAGAGCATTCAAATGAACTTTTATTCTTGACAGGATCAGTTCTCGCTGCTGATCACTACAAGTTTCAAGTACTTTCTGTACGACATAATTTGCAAACTGATCTTTCATCATAGCCTGGTTGCACAAAAACATTAGGAAAACATAAGACAAGGATACAGATAAAGACACTTCGATAATTTAATGGATATCTCACAGTGGCTATGTCTCAAACCTGTTATCTGACACGCACAACATGGACATGGAAAATCTCCATTTATTGTGCTTATATCATTCAAGCCACTCAAATATGAAAGTAAAAGTCAGAAGTCCAAGATTAAGATTTCATCAGAAGCAAGTATGCCACTCTAGCAACTTACAGAATATATCCTTCTTTTCTCCTGTTTCTATTTTTCATTTCTCTAACGTAATCTTCCCTTCCCTCTAAATCAAATGAATGGATTTGAACATTTTATCATTACATATTTCTTTTCCGTCATATTTCCACTCTCCACATGCAAAATTCTGAAAATGCACCCACCATCAGACCCAAAAACCTTGTGCTTCCTATTTGGCTATTTCCTAATCATAAGAGAGAATACAACTTGTTAATCAGTTTTTGAAAATTCCCAAGCTTCCATTATCAAGTGCTAGATATTATGTAAAAGTGTTCCACAAATTGCACGAACAAACTACTGTAAAAAATCTCCAGGAACTGGTTCTTTAAATGTTGCATATGTTTGGACTTGTAACAAGGCAAACAAGGTTTATGTCTATATAAGGTGATACTCATATCCCACTGTCCCCATTGTTAACATCTTTGATACGAAAAACAGTCCAAAAACAAATGCAAAACTTCTAAGCCATTAACATCTGTAATTTCCTGAACCAAGATCAGCTATTTAAATTCTAGGAAGTCTGTCAGACATTGTACTCAAAAGTAAAAAAGCAACGCAACAAACCTGGAGAGGCTCATTCTCATCGGTTGTTCCAAGCATCTCATTGACCAATAGTTGGCGCTCGCTTGGATCACCAAAAGTTAAGCATTTCTCAACAACATTTGACGCAAACTTCTGCTGGCTCATCTGGACTATCTTTCCAGCTAACTCCTGTATTATGGCAGATCGCTCATGTGGCTTTCCATGCTCCAGTACATGCTATACCAATGGCAAGAAAAACAATTAGTGAAAACTGTGCCGATAAGGATACAAATATGCCTTAATGGCTGTTAATCAACAGATCATATGGCTGTGTGGAGAGAGAGGATGAAATAATTTGCTACTGCAAAATAGCATGTGGGCAATCATTTAATGTATTTATATGCTTCTTGAAGAAAATGAAAACATTCACAAGGACATGACATTTTCAGCAACAAGCAAGTGGAATCTTTTGATGGCCTTCCCACCCAGATAATTTCCGCAGCGGGGAACATGATAAAACTCTGGAATATATGTCAATAGATGTAACATCTACCCATATGTCGCAACTACAAATCATTTATCCCTTTCTTGACCAATCTTTGACTGTCCAATTTTAGGGAGCAAAGATATAAGGTGAAAAGATTTGCCATTCAACACAAATGTGCATGATTTATTTTGGACAGATAGAGATAGGAAAAGGGGGGAAGGTGGCGCCTGTTAAGCACTCTTAAGTTGTCAAACCATTCTACAAATGCAAAACTCACATAGACTGCGAATAAAATATTAAAGTGAACAAAGACCTACACCTTCTCAAAGGAAGTAGAGCAAGACATAAGGAAGAAAAGATAAAATATTGAAGCAGAAAGCATAAACCACCAAGGTAATCACACATGCAAATAAAAATTTTTACAAGTAATAACTAGAAACAGAAGTTTCAGCTTCAAACTATGACCGCACTGGACTTCCTTACAACTGCATAATAGTTTCATGCTAGTTATAGCATACACAAGACATAATGACCATATAAGTTCGTCCTAAACAAGTTCACAAACCTGAACGACATAATTCCCATACTGATCCTGTGCCAGCACGCTTACAGACCCCAGAATCTCTTCCATCACTTTGCTCTGGGTATTTTCATCCTTACAATGCTCCAGAACACGCTGCCAAACAGAAAGCATCTCACAATATACATTGACATATTGAAAACAGTTCCAAGTAAAAATGTCAAAGAAACAATCATACACTGTTTTCTAACCTGTATCACACGGCAGCCATATGGATGAGTGGAGAGAGTCACAACTTGGTCAACAAATGTTGACACAATAAACTGGATATGCTCCTCAGGAACACATTCAATACACTTCTGGATGACATGATTCCCATTCTGATCACGAACACAACGCATGACATGCCCATCTAGCTCTTCCACCATTTTGATCTTCTGATCCACATCGACAACTTCTATTGCCTACGTAATCAAACAGCATTCATCACTTGAATATTTAAACAAATACATTTGACTTAGCTACCGCATTTTTAACAAGAAATATAAAGGGAATGACATGACGATTGACGAAAATACATTGGGGGTTTATGATTCTCCAGCACCCAAGAATTTTACTCAGATAGGACTACAGGAAGCATGCCCTTTTCTTATCTCGAATGCATAAATCCAAAGCTAATGTTACCTTCTGTATCACCCGACAACCATACATTTGGAGGCTTAGGGTAAGCACATGTCCAAAAAGCTTTCCAGCCAATTCTCTTCTTTGAGATGCCATTCCATGCTCAAAAAACTGGGAAGACATAATGTTAGCACGATATATAGACTAACATAGTCTAAAAACTCCAACCCCAAGTACAATAGGATCATAGTTATCAATTGAATGATTTGGCATAGATCTCAATACCTTTTGGATTACATAATTACCAAATACATCAGTCATTAACGTAAGAGCTTGAGGAAAAATTTCCTGGAAAACCATGTTCTTCTCTTCTGTTGTGGCAGTTTCAAGCTTTTGTTGGATGAATCGGCTTCCATATTGATCAGCGCTAGTTAAATATGTAAAGATTGAAAAAGTCAGATATCAATCTTCTCAGAAATAAATGCCTATTTTAATTTAAAACACATACCTAAACTCAACAACATGACCAGCAATCTCTGAAAGTTCAAAACATTTGGTTTTATTGCTCTTAAATTCCTCCAGCAGAGAAGATGCGAAACTATTATCTAGGTTATCCAAGTGCCATGGTCCGACGACACTCCCAGCTGCATTTCTCATTCCACCAGGGAATCTCATATTGAATTCACCATGCCTCATAGGGCTACCAGGTCCTCCAGCATTACTTGGAATAACTGGACTCGCCAAGGGACTTCCAGGATATGACAATCCAATCCCAAATGCAGGATTCGTATAGTAACCATGAGGACTAGATGCACCAGTCTTGCCAGCCAAGGGAACACCATATTGGGGTTTCTGAGGAGATAAGAGATTCCCAAGATAGGCTTTCTGGAGCAAGTCCATGTATGAGTTACCCATGTAGTTCCTATCAACAGAAGGATCATGAAGAGCTGCAACTTGCGCTGCAGCATATTCAGCTGTCCTCAAGTATTGCAGATACAAAGGGTCAACAAAAGGTGCCTGCAGCGCACCCCCTGCCAGCTGGTTTCCTATTTTGCTGAGGTTCTGCTCAGCAGCGGCAAGGTTTGATCCTCCTAACATCCTAGAGTCCATTCCAGGTATAGCCATAGCAGATGCAGCAGCAGCATTCTCAAACAACGGTGGCAAATTCGGGCTCCCAAGTTGACCTGATATTGGACTCATAGGGTAGCCACTTAATCCATAATTTGAAAATGATGAATTGGGACTGTCCAGATGCTGCAACGGAGAAAGTAGGCCGCCCCCAGAATTAACTGCAGCATTAGAAGATCCTTTCAGGTACGAGTTATTAGAAGGGACACCATTTTTCTGCAGCTCAGCTCGAAGGGAGGTATTATCACTGAGATTTGACACACCACCATTTTTCACACCAGAATCAGAAGGCATTACTTTCCCTGGCTGAGGAACAGAAGACATACTGAACTGCCCAGGTTCATGTTTGTTCAAATAAGTTTGCTGTCTACCATTATTCTGGCCTCCCTGAAAATTAAAAAGATAATTCTTATGGTCATCCGCATCGGGTTCAATTTGAGATGACAAATGATTCTGCTCATCCATAACAGCATTTGAAAGCTTCATGCTTGATAAAGCAGCAACCAGATCAGCAGATTCATTTGAGTGAGAAGATACGTCATTGAAGGAGCTGGGACTGTTGTTGCTTCTTTTTTCTGAATTTCCTGTCCTGCCTCCTCCAATAGGAGTAGGGCAAGGGCTGGGAGCTCTAGCAATGCGTTGAGGATCAGGAGTTGAGCTTCTTGACAAGGATGCACCCAAAGCAGCAGCATAAGAATATGATGCAGGTGGTCCAGCATGCTGAGCAGCAGATGAGCTTTGAATACTTGAAGTGGGATGCACTGGGTCTGAGGATGTCAATTCGCGACGCAGATGAGCCAGCTCAGCCTCCACTGAACCCATAGCACTAGGGTTCTCATCAAAAGCATTTCTGCTAGCCGGACGCGAAGGGTGTCCAGAAACTGGACTAGCACGGTTCAAGTCATCCTGCAAAGATTTAACAACCTAAGCAAAAGAAAGAAGACATGGAGGAAGACAGCTCTGATTTTCCACAGAACTATCAAGTAAAACATGATATCAGAACTCTCGTCTAATGCCATCTTCCATCAACATGATATGATTGGGAATGAAAGGCAGCTACACCAAACCACACAAATGGCATTGTAACAAAAGAGGGTTCCAACTACCTAGTAGCTCTCCATTTATCAAAAACTTTAACATGTCTGTAATACTAAATAAGTTAAGTCATCAACAAAATCTATATGTGAAACTGTTGAGTAGCATATTAGAAAGATATTCTGAATACTACTCCTGCCATTAAGGAAGCTGCAAAAACACATATTGCACTGCCACATGGTCATTCTAGGCGTAAATGACTTCAATGGGAAGAATAGAAATCCAAACATTATTAACAGAGATAGAACAAAAGCAGGGTAACCCTTCAAACCAGATGACCAGAAACAGAAAGAAAATAGCTATGAAAAAGCACAAGGGCCAGTTGATTTACACAAATGATTCTTCCAACTCCCAATCAAGAATTACATTAGCTAATCAAGCAATAGTTTCACAAACACTAGGATGCAGGACAACTAAATTTGTAAACAAGAAAGCAATAACAATTAATAGAAAATCAAATGGTGCCTCTAATTCAAAATGCAAACATCTAGGGTGTGTGCCAAAGATCTTAATGGATATAAACTCCTGTTCTAAAGATGGCATCAGGTTGAGCACATATCACTAGTATGTCTAACTTCTGTGTCACATGCTACGATTAGAGTATCTTTATTTTTTCTAGAGTAGAAAGAGATGCATCATTTTGAAAAAGGTAGTGCGCTAATGATGCCTGTACAAATCCAGTCATATTGGTTGGAGCCAGTGAGGAAATCGTATAAAAAGTTCTACTTCATAAAATTAAACCAAATTACTCAATTCGCAAGGATGAAGAGGAACTGAATGATTTTCAAATACCAGTTTTACATAAACACAGATTACTCATCTGCAACAAAATACATATCAAATCTGCAGCGACTCCTGCTGCAAATGTTAAATGGGCTCGAGTTTCAACCAATACGAAGTAAATTCATGTGAATAAATGACAGCAAACATATAAAAGAAAAGGCCACACAAAGTTGCGCAGATTGTGTCATTTGAATATCTATAAACTCTGCAACCATAACATAGAAACTTTAGTAGATTCCAATATCACATGCCAAGTATCGAATTTAATCTACATAAAGAAAAAGTAGTAAAATGCAAGTTACTAACCTGAAATATCTCTGCAAAACTCTTCTGCTTGCTACCTAATCCTAATCCAGGTAAACCAATAAGTCCATCACCACCCCACTCCACAGAACCCTGCATTTTTTCCTCATTTTCACTCTCGTGCTTCTTCGAATTGAAACCTGGTGGCATTGAGAACAGGGATCTCCCACCATTGCCAGTGTCATTCTTATTCACCTTCCTCCTATCCCCAATTGCAGAACTGCCTCCTTGTAACCTCTGAGCAAAACGCCAATCCTCTTTTGACAACAGAGGAGGCGGCAGTCTCGGGTTCAGATTGACATTTGAGTAATAGTAAGATAAATATGCAGGATCAGACCTAAGCTCCTCCTCAGACATGAACCCATTGCCATTCTTATTTCTAGCAAACTCAGCAAAAGCTGAGCCAACACCACCTCCACCAACTCCATGGTTGAATAACCCACCAACTGCATTCAATGAACCCTCCACAGTAGGTGGAGCAGATCCACTCCTATACAAATTCAGCTCCTTTTCACGATCATTAGCCTCTTGCCTTCTCTGTTCACGGAGCAGAAACCCTATATCCTTCTCAAACTCATCTCCAAAGGAATTTTCATTATTTCCAATCACCGGTCTCCTACCCAATTCAGATAGCATGGTTCTTCACAAAGTTATGAACCCCAGTTATTCACTGCTCATTCCAAAAAAAAAAAAGAAAGCTTAAGTAACACCACCAACAGGCACCAAGCTTAGAAACCCTAGAAAGCAACCAAGACAAAGACTTAATTAATCTATCACTAAATCCAAACAGAAAACTATACGCACAAATCGAAAATCAAAGCTTCGAGCTCATAAAAATCCAACCTTTGACCACAAGTTTCAAGAAAGCTCAGTTCTTGAAGGTGAATAAATCATCAAAGCCATATGATCAAACACAAAGGAAAACTCAAATTCACCATATGTTAGGGTAACCGCAAACCAAAAGAATTAAGCCTTCGCAAAAGGGTCATGTTCCTTCAAATTGAATTTCAAGAAAAAGCAATTAGAGTGTTCTGATAAAACAAGGGGGGGGAATCAAGCTGAGCTTAGAAGTGGGGGCTGTTGAGAGCTTGTGTAAGAAGAACACTGAGTGAGACCGAGGGTCACAAGTTATATAAGAGAAAGATCAATCTGGCGGCGAATTGCTCTTTCAAAGAATCCCTTTTAGGGTTTTGTTTTTCAACTATATACTGTACAAAGAGAGAGAAAAAGAGCGGGGTGATTAAATACAGTGATTGACTGGATTTATTTAACCTACTATATATATATATTTTCTTTATGAAAATGGTTTCCATTTTGTTTCTTATGCTGCTTCTGGCAGTGCTAAATTGTGTCAAATAAACAAATTTCCTTAATAATAGATGGCCCAATTGACCCAGTGAGGGATAACCAACTGTAGTTTAATGCTTTGTTAGATAAAAAAGAATGAAATTCTTAAATATGGAGAGAGAAGAGAATGGAAGTAATGAAGTGGCTCCTGTTCTGAAACAAGAATCAGTGGGTGACACGTTGCTCTTTGCAGCCGGAGCGGAACTCCAAGCTACCCTTTTGGCTAAGGCACTGTCTAAAGTAGGCAGACTACTTTGATCTTTACTGTTTAACTTTCTTCTTCAGCATCTTAAAATCTCGGAATTGCCCCGGATACAACTATCAACTTTAATGTATTGATATTTCAAAATAAATAAATAATTTATGTTGTGTGTCGGATTATATATATCTTTAAAACATACTAGCCATATCATAATGTTTATAAATTAAATAAAATAAAAAATATTTTGATACATTCAATGATGATTTGGACATACAATCAACAGTGTATCCGGCTCATTGTGAATGCATAAAATCTCTTTTAAATATTTTAAAGAGTTTATGAAGTGTAACAAAATAACAAAAACTTATTTTTTTTTTTTAAATTACTTGAAAATGCTTGTTAATTAAACCAAGAATTATTCGCTTTTTTCATATTTATTTTTGAAATATAATTTTTTTTTCTTTCTCCAAATATATAATCTAGAAATCATACTAGTAAAATATTTTACTCATCGACTTGAAATATATAATCTATAATTGCATGTTTGAATTTGTTCTTCAAACTCGTATTGATACGCCTTTACGAATATGTTACCGATTAAATATATACATCTACAAGTATATATGCACACTTATATGCATATATATTTACTTAATACTTTTATAATTTAAAAATATTTTTATATGTTAAATAATCATATTAAAATCGTCTTGTATTCTGAAAATTTTCATGCAACCTAAGATGCTATTCTTAATCTTTTGGTGAAAAATATTTGTGCCTTTGCTATGTTTATATGTATGTGTAACAATTATATACATATCCAAGGATTGTTTTTGTTCTCAGACTCTTGTAAAGGCTAGCAATTAGTTATGCGATTGATTAATTAATTTGGGTGTTAATGAGATGGGGTCACTAGCAGTACTTATTCTCATCAAGTTGATTGCATATGTTTTTCTTTAAACAAATAAATAGTAGTGTACATTTTTCCACCAATATTTGGTTAGATTAATTAAAGATGATTAAGTAGGTAACGAAAAAGAAGCTTCTTTCAAAGCCTAGAAGAGTTTAATCAGAGCAAAACTAAAAAAGTATCTAGGTATGAAGGTTGCAATACCCAAAAATCCTTGTCACTTGAAGCTTATAGCAAGAAGAGTCAACCTATATTTGAGTTATAGTGTGAGTATGAAAATTTTGCTCTTGATCTGGATTGAATTTCTTTGAATATTCGCTTTGGATTTAATTCTGCAATCAACAGTAAACCGTTAAGGTCGTCGTGTGTTCTGCAGCAAAAAACCTTTGACACTCAAATGAGCATTTGAGAAAAAGGGTAATACACGGGGAGTTTGAGAACTATAAAAATCACATACCTCTTAATGCCAAACCCAGGGGTATTTATAATGATAAGTACAAGAGCTTGACCAGGCTCAGGTGTCTTCAATTATTTGAGTCGGTCCAATAAGATCTTTTCATTCTCTTGGAATAAACAATATAGGCCCTGATTGATGGCATGTTTCCTCTTAGTCCCATAAAAAATTTCCAAACTTCATTCTAGTCTGAAGTAAGAACTCTTACTTAATGCTATTTTTGCATGTAAAATGTGACCCATCAATCCTTCGTACTTTGTGTTAGTAAACTTTTGGTTTTTCTAAAAGGTTGGTGCTCCTACACTTCGAACCCCTAAATCTTGATTTAGGGTGATCCAAGATTGACAAGACTTGAGGAGCTTGCTCCATAATAATAACCAAGGATGAATAGGATGAATGAGGTACTTAAGAACTTCTTTCATAGTTATCAAATCGTTAGCCTCGAATTGAGACTGCTTGTTCTGTGCCTTTTATTGGGTCAATAATATTTTGATCATCCTTTCATTGGTTCCAAAATTGCCTCCTTGTGATTAGCCTCGGGGAGAGGTTAACGGCGCACTAGGGTAAGGGCTAGTGGTAGTCCCAAGTGTGTCCTCAATCGATGCTGGATTAGGACAAGCTTCTTTGTGTGCATACCTCTACCAAATTCATATTACTTGATATGCTTTTGTATAGTAATAATGAGGATTTCCAATCATCCTCCCTCTTTTTTAAATTTCTACCAACTATTCTATTGCCTGGCCTCTTGCAAGTTATGGTATCTTTCCAACACTACCTTTTACTATATGACGCCCTGACCTGGCCTAAAAATCCTGAAGCCTCTTTCTTCCATATACAAGAAAGATTGGAAGAAGAGGTTGTATACATTCAGCCTCCCAGATGTGAGCAATTTGACCTATGGAGGCAGTGGAGGTCAGACAAGATAACTTTAACAAGCTGAGGGAGGCCTAATTAGGGAGTGAACTTTTTGGGCCGGGGGGGAGGGGGGGAAGGGGGCTTCCCTAAGCAAGGGTCAAAGACTGGTAGCTTCCTTGATGGAGAAGTGTTGGTCCTTGCAAGGCTGTCCTCTATGCCAATTAAGCTTTATACTCTTCTTCTATTATCTTCTTATTCTTAAAACTGGTTCATGGTAATGATGTGATAGTGTTTGTTTCTTACAGATCAAAATGTCATAATGACAAATAGGGACAAAAAACTTGCCAAATGTTTGGCTAGGTCTTCTGGGCGTAAATCAACCCCAAGCAGGAAGTTGAGTTGTTCTGTTGTGGCCCATGTGCCCAAAAAGTTGTATAAGCCCATGACTACCCTTTTTGAAAGCCCTCCGAGGGACTTGCTGCCAAGACTCCTCATTCATGTTTAGACAGACTCCTATTCCCCAAGCCGCGTTTCCTCTGTGTTCCCAATAATTACAACATACTTAGGGGTGGTCCATCGATCGAGCATATTAAGAGATTTTAAATACCCAACTGCTCACTTGATATATGACTTTTCGAAGATCTCAGGGTCAACACAATGTGAATATTTGCGTATTACCATAATTTGGTACCTTATTGCATAATTCTTTTCATTTTCAGTGTAAACAATCACATGTTGATTTCGTTCTTCTAACTTGTTAAACTACTCAACTAGCATATACAATGCATCTCCACTATGTAGTGCTGATGCAAAGATAGAAGAAAATGGTCGGAGCGCTATGAGGACCTCAGGGGTCAATTTGTTGAAATTTTCTATGCTAAAAAGCTGCAAAGGTTGAATCACTTCGGTCAAGAGTGGACAAGTTGAAAGTCGAGCTTTTATGCAGCCGAATTTTGAGGTGTATCTTAAGACTGTCCAAGAGAAAACTTAGGTATCCGCTGAGATCAAAAGTTGTACAGGAGGTTTCAAGACTGTAAGAGTAGGTCCAGGTAGTTAACGCAAGGGATTTCAACCAAGGAAATGAGGTCACACTCGTGCAAGCTTTTTTCAACTATAATCTTCAAGAATAATGGAAGTCTATTGTCATTACCTTTGTCAAGTCTTTAGCTTTCGAGGTACCTTACCTTCGGTTAGGCAAGGAGGATTTGAAGAAAGGTTTAACAAGGCCCTTAAATAGTTGTGGATGCTTGGGGTTAACTTTGACAAGTCAAGGCTGGACTTCACACTTCATGATAACCTCAAGCCTTATTCCAACCCTAATGATGATGAGAAAGAGCTAGTTGTACTTGAGGAGTATGACTTTACACTCAACGTGGTGGATGGGCACATCAGAGAGCATGCAGCCAAAAAGGCCAGAAGAAAGATGGTAAGCTATCTAATTCCAAAGAAGTCGTGCCCTCGGCCTACACCTCGACCCCTGCGGCATAGGAGGGGGCATAGAACCTATGAGTTCATTAGTTGTAATAGATGTTAGGATTTATGTAAAGTTTCTTTTTAATGAAAGCTTTTCTTTCCCATGCATTGATGTCATTTTTATGCATATATCATTTCCCTCTCCCCCCCTCTACTTATTGAAAAGTGGCTCTTGAGAAATCTTTGTTAATACGTAGTGTTTCATAGAGAAAATCACTAAAATAGCAATAAAGTCCTTAACAAATTTTGGAGAGAAATCAACTTGATTTTATGATGCAAAATATTGTTAAAGTCCATAAAAGACAAAGTGGAGGTAGATTTTGATGCCGACATTTGTCAATGATGAGTAGGTGGTTGAGCATAGTGATTCTTATGGTAGGCAATCCAATAGTGTGACTCGAAGACAATCAATATTTAGGAAAGACAATTAGCTGGTTTAATAATGCGACTTGAAGGTGGGACTTGATCAAAGCTTAATAATGCAATTTGAGCGATCATTCTCATAGAAGAGTCCAATACACTCCACCATAGCCTTGTAAGATTTATTATTTTCTACGACTAATCTCATCAGGGAGTCTCTATTGTAGTACCAAAGCTATTTAATTGTTGTCTATATAGGTATTGTCATCCTCAGAGAGTTTTGGCCACCCATTGTATTTTAAGTGATACCTCAACTGTATTTGGCACATCTGGGGGGTAATTAAGATAGAGGCAAGACCATCGTGCAGAATAATTAAGTATTAATGTGACAAAAACAAATATGAGTACCGGACGGTAAGGGAGGATCGCCAATGATTGTTAGGGGTTAGTCTGGTTGGTGCGCAGTATGTTTACATTACTTTATGAAGTTTATGTTAGTAATGCCTTTTACTACTTAACCGTTGTTAAATGTTAATTCCTAATTTTTATTCTAAAGAGATTGTTACTGGAGGTGTTTGAGTAATACCTACAATTTCCTAATGCATTCAAACAATACATACGAAGAATGAGCATTTCACTAAGGTTCGCCTTTAGCAATATTGTTACTTGTATCCCAATTGCTAGTTGACACCTTTTAGTGCTGGTGCCATTTTCTCTAGTCTTTCTCTTCTTGCAAGTATTCATTAGGGGGTCGGCTGACTTACTGGCTCAGTTAAGATATTGCATAACTTTATGTCAATAGATATTGCGTAACATTTTTAGGCCTTTTCGATATTACGTAGGACTTCCCAATTTTTGTTGAGGTTGGGAACTTCATCTTCTGGTGGAAATTTGAAATGACGGCCTAAAAGATATTCAAAGCTAATAGTGAAAATATAGCGTTGTGTGAGAATAGTGCGTCGTCGACCAAGTATTTTATCATGAGGGTCCTCTTCAGGGCTACACCGAGTGGGGTGGACAACTAAATTGAAGTGGGCCTATGTCCATTTTCCTTGGGGCATCGAGGAAAATAATGTTAGTGGAGTTGCCATTGTCGACCAGGATTTTTCATACAAAGTAGTTGGCTATCTCTAGTGTGACTATCGTGAGGCAATCTAGTCACATATTATAGTGTTGAGATGACAATAGTACAAATCTTCAACGGTGAAGAAAATGGGGTTAGAGCTTGTGGATACATGAAAGATTGCTCTTGAACTTTGCTCCATCAGTGTGCTGTCTGTGAACCTATTTTCTAGAAGATTTGGGGCCTTCTCCTATAAATCCGCCAACTATGGTGTCAATTACATCCCCAACAATGAGACTTCCTACTGTCTTCCATTGGTCTTACTTAGGACTCCTTCACCTTTCCCTTTCCTAAGGTCGATTATCCTCTCCTACATCCTATTTGGCTTCCATAAACTTCTTCAAATGTTGTTGTTGAATGAGGTGTTCAATCTCATCATGAAGCTAAAATTTAATCTTTGGTGTCGAGACCCTTTTAGTGATGGAAAATGCAGTATTTTCTTAAGTACTTAGTCTAGGGTCGTTCTAGGAGCTTCCTTGATCTCTTAAGGATATCATCGTCCTGAATAGCTATTAATACCTCCTTCTTGTGGTATTAAAAGATGTGTAGTGATGAAACCTTTTGATAGGTGAATGGGTTTTTTCTTTCTATTGTTTATCTTCCTTATCTCTATTTTCAAACTTGGTCTTCTTATTGAGATTTATGATTCCAAATTTCAATCTATTCATTTCCTCATATGCTTTGTGTTTATCAGCAGGGTCGAGGAGATGCTCCATAGACTTAGGCTTTCTCAAACAATGGCATTGATTCAATCTTCATTATGTAAACCTAGAAAAAGAACAACAACAAGAAAATCAATCCGTGAATTGTTAATTTTCAAAACCTCTTTATTAAAATGTGTGAGGAATTCCCTTAAAGAATCCCATTCATTCTGCTTAACAAAGTAAACATGTTTGTATGGGAGTTTGGACTTCCTTTTGCTAGCAAACTAGTGTAAAAATTTGTCATATAGCTTATTGTAACTGAAGATTGACCTTGGCTTTAGCTTAACGAACCAATCCTGAGGGATGCCTTGGAAAGTAGTGACATGCACTTTTGCATGTGTGTTGTTATTGTGTCCATAAAGCTACATAATATGCTCGAATTGTAAGAGACGCTTATTAAGGTCTGCGGACCTATCATACTGAGGCAGTCGGGTAAGGATCTAGCTACTAATACATATTTTTTTGCCCACGATTTCCTGGACAAAAGGTAAGTCCTTTTCCTTCCTTCTCCTTTGCGGCTCACTTCGGAGGAGAAGTGGTCTGACTATTATTTAGAAAGGTATTTTAGTCTTAGTCTTTTCTATAATTACTTGACTTGGCTGGAAATCTTTTCCCATTCATAGGTGTCTGTTGGATGGTGGTTGCGATCATGTTGGTCTCAGTCATTTTCCTCTCGGTTAGACAAGGGGTACGATTGGGCCTGGAAATTTCCTGAACTAAGTTTGCCACCTCTTCGTGACTTAGTGCTTGTGTTGGCTTGTCTCCCATTCTTGGAAATGGGTTCATTTGATGCATTACATCGAGGGGAAGCATTGTCAATGTGGTGGTTTTGCGATTACACTGCAGGTAGTAAGGGGTGTGGAATCGTGTTAGATGCTAACATAGGTCTTTGTTGATTGAGGAGTTCTCGTTGCTTGAGGAGTATCGCTTTAGCTTCCTTGCCAACAATCTAGCATAGCTAGTGGATAGAAAGAGCTACTAACTGCCCCGAAGGAATACCGAGA
This sequence comes from Jacaranda mimosifolia, assembly GCA_018894105.1. Lineage (NCBI taxonomy): Eukaryota > Viridiplantae > Streptophyta > Magnoliopsida > Lamiales > Bignoniaceae > Jacaranda > Jacaranda mimosifolia. The sequence goes on along the minus strand of CM032128.1, from coordinate 13,746,699 downwards.
CCTAGAAAATCTTGTAATTAGGTAGGTGGATTGGGGACTTGATGCTGGTTTATAGAAATTGTTCACCTTGTGTTCACTGCTTTTTAGGTTGCAAATTTTGTTTCTCATGGGCGGCGCTAACTGATGATACAAATTTTAGCGAAGTGAATTATATGGAGGTTTTAGAGGGTAATATATGTTGGAAGTATTCAAATTACATAAGGTCGAAGGACAATAAGGGGAACAAGGGTTGAATTTGCAACCACAATGATTATGTTAGGCCTATCAAAGTGGCCCCCAACAAAGACTCTCCAATGCTTTAGCCAGTTTAAGCTTGATGGAGATAGAAATATAAGTAGTCGGGACCTTTGGGTGTATGAAGTGTGTACATGAGATAAGTGATAGATAGCGGTATTTATAGAGTTCTTCCTAAGGTTGAAGTTACAATTAAACCCCTACCAAAGCTCATACTTGATATCACATCATAGGGCTAAAGTTAGTCCTTTTCCAAAAAGCAGGGGACCAAGAAGCTGTCTCTACCTTGAGTAGTACCAAAGTACCATTGTTCTGTCAGGAAATACAACTTGTCCACATTAAATGTGGAAGGGATAGGCATATAATCTGCTATTAAAGTGGAGAAGGGAGAGCGTACGGAAAGGTTAGCAAGTATTTAATGTGGACACCCACCCTAAGTGGGTGATCTAAGGTCGAGTCTCTATGAGTGTGGCCAATTTGCATGATTGCATCCAAGGAATAGTTCATGGTGCAACCTCTCCCTAAGACGGTTAGACCCGATGACAGTCATGAAGTTCCATTAGCAAAGCTCGTCTTTTGATGGGGTCGACTTGAAGATCTCTATAAGGCTAGGTCCTATACTGGATTCCCCCCACACAATCTTTAGGGTTGACACAAACCCCAAAATATTGAGACGTCGGATTATCTGCCATATCAAATAAGTAGATATTGGGATTATTAGATCAACGGATATAATCTCTGAGCCCTAACATTGAATTAAGAGATTGGACGATAGAAGAATTATATTTGCACACAACACTCATAAAAATAAGCTTTTTATAGGTTACTTCACCCATCCTCAGTAACTTGTTGCTAGACATTGAACATGGAGAATGGGTACCCTTAAATGAAAGGAAGTTTAATTAAAGAATAGCTAATTAAATAATTTAATTAATTATTCTATAATTAAAAGTCAATTATCCACAAATTAAACACTAAAATTGATCTAATTAAATAAAAAAAAATTGTTTAATTGAGTTCAAAGGATGGGCTAGCCCATTATGAAGAAAGAATTAATTAATAAGATACCTAATCTTTCACTTGAGAATTTATATTAAGCTTTCATTAAAATAGGTAATTAGAATGAACTAATTAAATAAAGGTGTCTTTATTCGAGAAATGCATTGTGAATTAATTGGTAAGATCAAATAATCAATTTACGTCTAATAATGGGAATATTCAATTGATTTGTTCAAGTATCTAAGCAATTTTGCATGAAAGTCACAGAATTGCACAAAATATTTTCTACGGAAGTTAAATAAGCTTAAGAGGTGGGAAGATATCTTAAAGGGTCCTCCGCTGAAATTTTGGTAGTTACTCCACTGACTTTAGGTTAGCATTGGCATTAACACCTGCTTTATCAGTCGAATCGGATCACCAAAACAAATGAGAGACTTTTTTACATCAAGTGTTCTTTTAACTATAAAGCCCCATGAGAAATTTTAAAATATGTAATACAGGCAAGACTATATAATATAATAAAGACAACAAAGTTAATAGTGGCTCAGAAGTTGACGAAATCCCAGAAATCCAGAATTTACAAAGTTGTAGTTGTAGATAACTGTAAGAAAATTGTTAAATTGATTGGCAACATGAAAACATCCTCACCTAGAAAACCAACTCTCCGCAGTGCATCATTTGTACAGTCACTTTGCGTCACAGCATCTAAACTACCTCACCTTTTTTTTTATATTACACCATGCCCTCTCAGCATTTGTATCATCATCATCATTTTATCCCCTCTCCTCATCAGAAACATTCGGCCTCTGAGCCTCAGCTTACCACACTGACTGACTCTATGTATAAAATTTAACACTACACAATGTACAGTTTTTCTAGTACAGGCAACAACTTTATTTGCAATCAGCTCATACCTTCCTGAAACAATGTGTTTGAGCACAATACCACTTGACAAAGAAAGACAAAGAAAGAAAGAAAGAGAGAGCTAGCCCAAACTAGCCTCAGTTAGCTGTACAACTTCTTTCTTTCCTACACCATCTACATGGGATGCGGGGTCTGAGCGGCGATTCGCCTTTCTGTGACAAATAAAACAATGGTTAATAAGTTAACTGCATGCTGAAAAAGCAAAGCAATAGATCTATGTTGCACTGTATAAAACCTGTGCTCCATGTACTACCCCTGCCGATTGGGAGGTAGTATATAACGTGAGTAAGCTTATCTGCAGCGAGGGGAGGAGGCAGGGGGGAGGGGGGTGCATTTTTCTTACATTACAGTTTGGATCATTTTCGGTGAAAATCGTGGTTTTGAAAATTGATTTGTGAATGAGACTGTGTTGGGTCCTTACGTCTATATCATATCAGAAAATGGAAATACATTTGCGCTAACCATTTTCAAAATGCATTTTGTCATCAACTCAAACAAAAAGACGCATGAAAATAGAACAGCTTCAGGACATGTTTTTGGATGTCTAAACAAAATGGGTCAATTTTCTGAAATGTTTCTGGGATATTTTTGGAAACCAAAAAGGAATGCATTGCCACCTATAGTGGAGCGCCAACCAAAAGGCACCATTTTATGAAAAGACATTTTTGCAAATGAAAACAAAGGCATGAAGAAATTCACCTTCCACAAAACATTTTAATTACAAAAATTCCAAAAGAAGCTGCATTTATCAAAGTCCTCGGGTGGGTAAGAGATCATTTAAAAGTTCTAATGATTAGCTAATTTGAGATACCAAAATTCCCATAAGGAAATGAATTTCGAAATGAAAGTAAGAAAGTTAAGATCTGCATACCCCCAGCGGCAACAAGTTTCTCTACACGAGCTACTATATGCTTCCCATATGTGTACTTCTTCAGAGCATTCAAATGAACTTTTATTCTTGATAGGATCAGTTCTCGCTGCTGATCACTACAAGTTTCAAGTACTTTTTGTACAACATAATTTGCAAACTGATCTTTCATCATAGCCTGGTTGTGCAAAAACATTAGGCAAACTAAGTTCGATTAAATAGACGAGGCTACAGATAAATACACTTTGATAATTGAATAGATATTTCACAGTGGCTACGCCTAAAATCTAATCTGTCAAACACAACAAAGACATGGATATTCTACATTTATTGCGACTTTATCTCATTTAAGCCACTTGTTTCTCATCATATTACTATAAAAGCAAATTAATACAAGAGATTAAGATTTTATCATATACTACTGTGAAAAAATTCAGAGAACACAGCAAACGAAATTAATTCATGCACAAAATTTATTCATTACTGATGACTAGAAAGAATCAAATTTCATCTCCACACATGTTTTGACTAGTTTATTAGACACCCCAGTACATCAAGGACTTGTTATTCGATTTAAAAAGGCCAACATTTTCCCTCTACTGTATTCATTCATTAAACTACTAAGCACTAAAAATTTAGCCTCAAAACTTTTCAGCAAAAGCTGTACAAACCAAGTCTTAAAGCACTGAACCTTTAGAATCTATATTTATAACTGAAAAGTTCAGATTCTAATATTTTGTCTGACAATGATGTGTACAGAGCTGAAGAGGGCAGAAGTGGTATGTTATTGGTGGTTGGTCGTATACAAGGTAATACATTCCTCATAGACCAAAGTTGTAGAAAATGTATATCACCAGAACAGTCCAAATAAATATCAAAATCCATTTCCTTCAGATTTATTTGACTAGTACAAGACATATACCAGTGAAGTTCCATTTCTCATAACTCGAAGAGTGCTTTCCACTTCATTTCCTTCCAATTTTCACAATACTGAAAAGAAGATATGGATATATCCTTCTTTTGTTATCTGTCTCTTTCGTCCCTCTGGACTGATCTTTCCTTCCTCAAAATGGAAGGAAATGATTTGAACACATTCATATTTCATTTCGCATCATAATTTGAAGTAAATTCCACTTTTCATATCCAAAATTCTAAAATGCACCCTCCAGGCCTCCACCAGAGCTGAAAACCTTACTTTTCATTTTCCCTCATAATAGAAAATACAAATGATTTACATGTTTCAAAAAATTTGCAAGCTTCTTTCATAAAGTGCAAGGAAGCATGTAAAAGTCTCCAGCAAATTGCATCAATGGACTACTGCAACAATCTTCCAGGAAACTTGTTTCTTTAATGTTACTTATATTTGGATTTTTATATAGGCAATGACTTCTGGTTACATGCAAAGAAATTGAGCCATATTACCTAATCCATCATTAATATCTTCAGACAGAACAGCATCCAAAAACAAATAAAGAACTCCTAAGCCTGGAATTGCCAGGACTCAGGTCAGGTCATTAAATTCTTAGGAACTTCAGTCCGATACTCTCAGAATTTTACAAAAAAAAAAAAAAATGACATAACAAACCTGAAGAGGCTCGTTTTCATCTGTTGTTCCAAGCATCTCATTCACCAACAATTGGCGTTCACTTGGATCGCCAAAAGTTAAGCACTTCTCAACAACATTTGACGCAAACTTCTGCTGACTCATCTGGACTATCTTACCAGCTAATTCCTGAATTATGGAAGATCGCTCGTGTGGCTTTCCATGCTCCAGTACATGCTGTAGCAATGGCATGAAAACAATTAGTAAAAAAGCCCCATCCCCTTTCTGCTGGTCAGAAAGTGTGCAAAGACACTTCAATGCCGGTTAATCAACAGACCATATGGCTCTGAGGGGAGGATGCAACAATTTGCTACTGAAAATAGCATATGCGCAAAAACTGAATATAAATACTTGTGTAAAATGAGAACATTCACGAGGACCAAGCAATTTCACCAACTTCTGGAACTTGAAAAGTTGCTGAAATTACAGTCCTACTCCATATAATTACTGCAGCAAAGTACATGATACCATAAATTGGAATATATGCCAATTGATGTAATATCTGTCATTTTTAACAAAATTTGAATGCTTTTCCATTTCTCGACCTGTTTCTTCGCCTGTCCACTTTTATGGGACCAAAGGTAATTGTTGAAAAAATTGCACTCAACACAAATGTGCATCCATTATTTTGGACACACAAAAGTGACGGAGAAATGTTTAAGCACACAAATGTGCATCAGAGGAAAGTTTGGCACTCTAAGAGAGCGTTTGGCTAAGCTTTTTTAAAAGATCTCATAAGCACCTCCATCTTATGAAATATTTTATAAGGCAATTTTGTAATTAAAATAGTTAAAATTAAAGGAGTTTGTTGATATCTTAAAAATAAGTTAGGAAAAGAACTTATAAGATCCTAACATCTAAGTTCCTTTTTTAAAAAAATTGCCAAATACTTTCATCATCTCGTAAGATGTTTTGAGGAACTTATAAGCTCACCAAACACCCTCTAAGTCGCCGAATCATATTACTGCAAACGCATATAGATTGCAAATAAAAAATCAGAATTAACGAAAAATTGACTCCACTACAGAAGTAGAATAAGACATAATGAATAAAAGATAAATATCGCAGCAGAATGCAGAATAAGCCAAGGTGCTCACAAATTCAAGTAAAAAGTTTTGCAAGTAACAATTTGAAACATAAAGTCAGACTTCCTTACAACCAGATAGTACTTCCACAATGCTACACCAGGCCGCAATAGCCATATAAAATTTTCAATAAAACTTACAAACCTGAACAACATAATTCCCGTACTGATCCTGTGCCAGCATGCTTACAGACCCCAGAATCTCTTCCATCACTTTGCTTTGGGTTTTTTCTTCCTTGCAATGCTCCAGAACTCGCTGCCGAATTGAAAGAGTCTCACAATATACATTGACACTTTGAAAGTAGTCCCATTTAAAAATGTAAAAAAGACATCATACACTTTTCTCTGACCTGTATCACACGACAGCCATATGGATGAGTGGAGAGAGTCACAACTTGGTCAAAAAATGTTGAAACAATAAACTGAATATGCTCCTCAGGCACACATTCAATGCACTTCTGAATGACATGATTCCCGTTTTGATCACGAACACAACGCATGACATGCCCATCTATCTCTTCCACCATTTTGATCTTCTGATCGACATCAACAACTTCTATTGCCTACATAATCAGACAGCATTCATCACTTGGATATTTAAACAAACACAATATCATTTAGCTTCAGCATTTCCCACAAGACATACAGTAAATAATAGAGGATTCACTAAAATGCAACACAAACATAATTAGTATTTTACGTCCCAAATGGGGATTAATGCATTTACAGCTCTCAAGAATTCTATTCAGATAGGTTTTTTAGAAACATATGCCTTTTGGTTAGATTGAATATATAATGAATAATGCGAGGCTAATGTTACCTTCTGTATCACCCGACAACCATACATTTGGAGGCTTAGGGTAAGTACATGTCCAAATAGCTTGCCAGCCAATTCTCTTCTTTGAGATTCCATGCCATGTTCAAAAAACTGGAAGACATAAAATCAACACAGAGATAGACTAACATAGTCTAAAAGCTGCAAAATCATAGTTATCAAATCAATGATTAGCCACTTATCTTGGTACCTTTTGGATTACATAATTACCAAACACATCAGTCATTAATGTCAGAGCTTGAGGAAAAATCTCCTGGAAAACCATATTCTTCTCTTCTGTTGTAGCAGTTTCAAGCTTCTGTTGAATGAATCGACTTCCATATTGATCAGCGCTAGTTAAAGACGTGAAGATTGAAAAAGTCAATTAACAATCTCCACAGAAATAAATGGCAATTTTAATGTAAAGCACATACCTAAACTCAACAACATGACCAGCAATCTCTGAAAGCTCTAAACATTTGGTTTTATTGCTCTTAAACTCCTCCAGCATAGAAGAAGCAAAACTATTATCCATGTTATCCAAGTGCCAGGGTCCAATGACACTCCCAGCTAAATTTCTCATCCCACCAGGAAATCTCATACTGAATTCACCATGCCTCATAGGGCTACCAGGTCCTCCAGCTGAATTTGGAATAACTGAACTAGCCAACGGACTTCCTGGATACGACAATCCAATCCCAAATGCAGAATTAGAGTAGTAACCATGAGGACTAGATGCACCAGTTTTGCTACCCAGGGGAACACCATACTGTGATTTCTGAGGAGATAACAAATTCCCAAGATACGCTTTTTGAAGCAGGTCCATGTATGAGTTACCCATATAGTTCCTATCAACAGAGGGATCATTCAAAGCTGCAACTTGTCCTGCAGCGTATTCAGCCGTCCTCAAGTATTGCAGATACAAAGGGTCAACAAAAGGTGCCTGCAATGCAGCCCCTGCCATCTGGTTTCCTATTCTACTGAAGTTCTGCTCTGCAGAAGCAGCAGCATGATTTGATCCCCCAAACATCCTAGAGTCCATTCCAGGTACAGCCATAGCAGATGCAGTAGCAGCATTCTCAAACAATGGTGGCAAATTGGAGCTGCCAAGTTGACCTGATATTGGACTCATAGAGTAGCCATTTAATCCATAATTTGAAAATGATGAATTGGGACTATCCAAATGCTGATACTGAGAAAGTAGACCACCCCCACCATTAACTGCAGCATTAAAAGATTCTTTCAGGTATGACTTATTAGAATGAACACCATTTTTCTGAAGCTCAGCTTGAAGAGAAGTATTACTGAGATCTGACCCACTTCCATTGTTCATCTCAAAATCAGAAGGCAGTATTTTACCAGGTTGAGGAACAGGAGACATATTAAACTGTCCCGGTTCGTGTTTTCTAATATAAGTTTGATGTCTTGCATTATTCTGACCTCCTTGGAGATTGAAAACATAATTCTTATTGTCATCAGCATCTTGTTTCCGAGAAGACAAATGATTCTCCTCATCCATAATGCCATTTTTAAGATTCAAGCCTGATAGAGAGGCAACCAGATCTGCAGATTCATTTGAGTGAGATGGTACACCATTAAAGGAGCTGGGACTATTGATGTTTCTTTTTTCTGAATTTCCTGCCCTGCCTCCTCCAATAGGAGTTGGACAAGGACTAGGAGCTCTTGCAATACGTTGAGGATCAGGAGTGGAGCTTCTTGACAAGGATGCACCCAAAGCAGCAGCATAAGAATATGATACAGGTGTTCCCGCATGCTGAGCAGCAGACGAGCTCTGAATGCTTGAGGTGGAGTGCATCGGGTCTGAGTATGTCAGATCACGACGCAGATGAGCCAGCTCAGCCTCCACTGAACCCATAGCACTCTCATTCTCGTCAAAAGCACTTCTGCTAGCTGGGCGTGAAGGGTGTCCAGAAACCGGCGTAGCACGGTTCAAGTCATCCTGCACAGATATTAAGAACTTAAACGAATTAAAAAGACCTAGAGGAAGAAAAGCACAGAACAAGAAGTAAATGTGATTGAGAAGGAAGGGCTGTGGGCCACACCACAAACAGCAATGTAACTAAAAGGGTTCAAACTGCCCAGCAAAGTTCAAAAAACTTTCAACATGTCTACAATACCAAAGTAAGTTAAATCATAAGCAAAATCCATATATGAAACCCTGGAATAGCTACTCCATCCATATAGGAAGCTGTAAATAAGCCTAATGCATAGCCATATGATCATGCTATTTGTAAATAACTTCAACGGGGAGAAAATGAAAATCAAACATTAACACCAAAGAGAGAAGGCAACCAAACAAACAAAATAACAGACAAACTGAAAGAGCTATGAAAAGGCACAAGGGCAAGATGAGTCCAGATAACGATTGTCCAAACATTGTTCCAACTTCCAATCAAGAATTACATCAGCTAATTAAGCAATAGTTACACAAATGTTCAGATGTAGAAGAATTGAATTTAATCCAGTAATCACAAATTTACAATTAAGGGAAAATGGAAAAGAGATTGGCGCGCCCAATTCAAACTACAATCTACAAATATTTTGGGCGTGTGCCAATGGATGCCTAATGGAGATAAACACCTGTAGTAGAGGGGTGTAAGGTTGAACATACAAAGAAAAGCACCAGAATGTCTTAACATCTGCAGCACATGCTACAATTCAACAATGTTTTATTCAACAACTAAAAATGTGATGTACCATTTTAACAGTGGTTCTCCCCTTCCACCAATGCCACCTATACAAAACCAGCCATAATGGACAGCGAAAGCAAGGAAAATGTATCCAAAGTTCCTTCTCACAAAATTAAACCAAATCAATTCCGGAGGAGGAAGCGGAAGTAAATGGTTTGCAAATACTAGTTTTATGTAACACAGATAAGGCATGTGCGACAGCACGTGAGCATCAAATCTACCAAAAGTCCTTCTATACATGTCTAATGGACCAAGTTTCAGCAAATATCAAGTAAATTCATGTGAAAAAATGAAATATAAAAGAAAAGGCTACACAAATTGCACAGAATTGTGTCATTGAAACATCTAGAAATCTGCAAAGCATAATCTAGAAACGTTATTAGATTCCAATAACACATGCCAAGTACCAAAGTTTAATCTTGGAAGAAATAAATGTCCAAGAAAAGGGAAAAATGTGACCTACACAAGTGAAATGAGTAGTATGGTGCAACCTACTAACCTGAAATATCTCTGCAAGACTTTTCTGCTTGCTACCTAGTCCTAATCCAGGCAAACCAATAAGTCCATCACCACCCCACTCCACAGAACCCTGCATTTTGTCCTCATTTTCACTCTCTTGCTTCTTCGAATTGAAACCTGGTGGCATTGAGAACGGGGATCTCCCACCATTGCCAGTGTCATTAATATTCACCTTCCTCCTATCCCCAATTGCAGAACTGCCTCCTTGTAACCTCTGAGCAAAACGCCAATCCTCTTTTGACAACAGAGGAGGCGGCAGTCTTGGGTTCAGATTGACATTCGAGTAATAGTAAGACAAATATGCAGGATCAGACCTAAGCTCCTCCTCAGACAACAACCCATCGCCACTCTTATTTCTAGCAAACTCAGCAAAAGCCGAGCCCACACCACCAGCCCCACCAATTCCATGGTCGAACAACCCACCGACGGCGCTCAATGAACCCTCCACAGTAGGTGGAGCAGATCCGCTCCTATACAAATTCAGCTCCTTTTCAAGATCATCAGCCTCTTGCCTTCTCTGTTCGCGGAGCAAAAACCCTATCTCCTTCTCAAATTCATCTCCAAAGGAATTTTCATTATTGCCAATCATTGGTCTCCTGCCCAATTCAGATAACATGATTCTTCACAAAATTTACACCGCTATTCAGGGCTCATTCCAGAAAGAAAGCTTCAATTAGCACCACCGACCACCAAACCTAAAAATCCCAAAAAGCTACCAAGACGACAACTGATTAACCCGACACTAAATCCAAGTAAAATCAAATACACAAATTCAAAATCGAAGCTTTCAGCTCATAAAAATACAACTTTGACCATCAAGTTTCAAGAAGCCCAGTCTTGAAAATGAAAACCATCAGAACGATTACATGAAACACATAGGAAAACTCACTTTCACCATACGCTGAGCATTTGTACACCAAAAGAAATTAAGTCGTGGCAAAAGGGGCATGTTCCTCCACTATTGAATTTCAAAAAAAATAATAATAAATAAATAAGCAATTGAAGTATTCTTACAAAACAAGAAAAAAAAATCAAGCTAAGCTTAGAAGTTATGTGCTTTGGGGGTTTGTGTAAGAAGAAGAAAACTGAGTGGCACAGCAGGTCACAAGTTATATAAGGGAAAGATCAATCTGGCGGCGAATTGTTCTTGGCATGTTGCTAAGAACCCCTTTTAGGGTTTTGTTTTTCAACTAATACTGTGGAAAGAGAGAGAATGGGGTGGGAAGGGTGGGACAGACTCGAGATCGAAGCGCCGATTAAATAACAGTGACGGGATTTATTTATCCTACGACACACACACACAACTGCATATATATATATATATATATGTATTCTTTCTAAAAATGCATTTCTTTTCTTCGTTTTTTTTATTATGTGCTTCAGGTTAGTATTTAACTTTGTCAAATAAACAAATTTCCTTAACAATAGGTGGCCAAATTGACCCAGCTATGGATGATGAACTGTTTAATCATTCACCAAGACACACAACATGAATTTACTTGAATTCTAAAAGAGCTTATTTGCTTTGTGTGTTTTGATTAGGCATTATACTAGGAGTGGCAAAATGGGTTGTAAATCATGGGTCCAATCCAACTCATATGGTTTTGGGTTGAGTTGGGTTCTAAAATTTTAAAAATGGGTTGAGGTGGGTTGGGTTGTTGTGGGTTGTATTTGGTTTTGGTTCAATGTGGGTTTAAGTGGGTTAAAAATGGGTTTAAGCAATTAATTTAATAAATTAAAAAATAACTTCAAATTAATAATAACAAATTTATATTATTTTTATTTTCTCATTTTTGTCGAAGTCTCGCAATTTTGGATTATTAATAATATTTAAATTGAAATAATAATCTTGGACTTAGGTTAGTTGTCTTGAATTTTTCTCAAAATATAAATTTTAATATATGCAAGTGATCATAGGAATAAATATTGTATCTATTAATTAAAAACAAATTCTAAATTTAATTTGTTGCTTAACTAATATTGCATGTCAATAGTAAGATTGACATACAACTTATATATATTAATTCTTGAAAAATGAAAATTATACAAATTCTTTATTGAAAATTTAATATACATTTATTGGTGTGAATTTAGGAGTGGACGTTTGGATTGTGTAGTTCGGATTGAGTATCCGATTTTTTGGATAGTAATTTTAACTACCCCACACCAACCTGAAATTGTCGAGTACCCAACATTTCGGATATCCGACACTAAATACTATTTAAAAAATTTTAAATTAAAAAAAAAAAAAAAACACAGGAATTGAACGTTGGCCTCTGTTAGTCCTCTGACTAATAGAGGCCAAGGCCAAAGTTTGGCTACTATTAACAGCGGCCAAACTTTGGCCTCTTTCATATATATAATAAGTATTTTATGTATTTAATATATATAGATATATATATATATTAAATGTATAATATATAAACATAACTATAAAAGATTATTATTATATATATTATATATCGATTTATAAACAAATTAAAGTCGGGTATCCAAACTACCAAATCGGGTAGGACCTCCTAGCCGATATCCAATCCGAATTTTTATTCGAGTATTGGGTACCTGACCTGCAATTTTTTTAAAATAAGAAAAATTCAACTCGATCAGATATTATCCAATCGAAATGCCCACCCCTATGTATGATAATGGTGTCATTTTCTTCAAAATTATCAATTTTTTTTACAAAATAACTACTAGAATTGTAATTAATTATGAATATAATTACATATGAAAAATTAATAAAATAAATATATAATTTAATAAATCTTCCATTATATTGTAAAATTTCATATTAAATATAAGATATGAAATATATATTAATGTTACTATTATTTTTGAATTAATTTTTTTGATTAAGTAATTTTTATTTTTATTTCATTTGAACCCATTTTCAACCCAACCCAACCCATGTTCAACCCAACCCAAACCATTTTCAACCCACCTCCTTAAACCCATATTGAACCCAACCCAAGTGAGCCCAAACCATACCCAACCCAACCCACCCATTTGCCACCCCTACATGATACGTATAATTAGGATAAATAATGGGTTATTGTATATCTTATCTAATGTTTATTTGCATATTTTAAATAACTTGATATCCAATATTGATTGTTTGCTTGGCATGATTATCCCATTTAATAAACTATAATTTATTTTTAACTTTAGTTGGAAAAGATATTACATCACAGGGCCTTGATGCATAAGCCAATATTGTTCTTAAATGCATGTCTGGCTCTAACTGTATCAAGGGCTTCTAAAAATGAATCAAATATTAAAATTTAGTTGAATAGTGTATTTACCATGCAATATCAATGCAAGCAAACGAGCTCAAAGAGTAATGAATTTACTCGACTGAAAAAAAAATCTAACATGTGGTTATATGTTGACAGTGTAAGTAATGAATTTATTGAATTCCAAAAGTGTCGAACTATTACTTGAAAAATATTCATGTCCTTTGTTATTTTTCTTTTTCTTATCCCAAGGCAAAGTCGTATGTGTCTAGGTAAGGGATTGAATTTTATCCATTTCTTTTTTTTCTTACTCTATCAATGTACTAATAATAAGGATTAAATAAATATAAATAATTATTCAATCCTAATCAATAAATTAAAAGTTGTACTCTATGTTACAATTTCAATCTAAAGGAAGGAATTTTCCACTTCTCTAATGTACTAAGATTTGCCCTTCACAACTGCTTGATTAAAATAATTTGAAATATTTGGAAATAACATGCTTCACTATTAGGTAATGTGCTAGTTGATATCCTTCCTAAAGACGTGTGATTCAGATGATTAAGTGTGTCATTAGCTTCCTCATCTTAATGAGCAAGTGTTGAAGATTCCATCACATCTAATTAAAGTCGAATTTGCTGAAAGCTCCTAGTATGAAGATGTAGCCCTTGGTATATTGCATACAACTCAGCATATATATTAGTGCTTGCATCTGAGAACGTGAATGCAAAGCAAACATTCTCTCTAACCAAACCTTCAACTCCTGTAGTTCTTAAATTTCCCTTGCGAACCATCCTTATTAAGTTTAAACCAATTCCATAAAGGTTTTAGCCAAGTGACCAAAATATGTATTTGGACCTATGTTACAAAATATTAAAACCAAGTTGTTTGGCATGGGTGATCTCTTTTCTAGTGTTTTAGTTTATTGTTGTTATTGTTATAGATTATAAATTAAATAAATAGTGAAGAACTTTCAAAATGCTTCAAGTTTGTATAAATACTTCAACTGATGCTTAGCATCATTTCGAGCCTCCTATAGAAACCATAGGAAGTGAATAAAAATTAAGATTTGAATATTTCTTATTAATATATCAGTTGTAGAGTATCTCCAATATGAGATGAGCAACATAGTCCATAATTGGCATAGATATGTGAAATAAATCATAAAAATTGTCATACTTCTTGTGCCTTTTCATTGTGAAGGAAAAGATGGGAGAAAGTTTCATTATTTGAAAAAAAGAGAGAAGGATTTGGATGCCAAATAAAGCCCCTTCTATTGGTTCTTGATTGAAATAGGTAGCCAGTTACTAAGCACTCTTCATATAGAAATTGTCAGTGCCACGAATGGCATCCAGATATGTGCACACAAATTTTGATTTGGATGTCCCATGGTGTTCAATTTTCAAAATATAAGACCTTCCTTATTGAAGTATCCTACTGCAAATCCTAGATTGGCATGGACATGACAAGCTACACTAGTTGCAAAGGAAAAACTTAAGCTAACTTAGTTTCATTCTACCAATTAATTTGACCTTGTTAATTCAGACATGTATAAAAGCCTTGATACGAGTTGAAAAAGATGTATATCTCATACCAAACAATCCAACTAGAAACACATATTATCAAATCCAAGATTCTAGAAAGATGTCCTTCAACATTTGCCAAACCTTTGCATGTTCTTTTCTAAATAGTGGATTATTTTTGTATAGGAGACACTACCAATAAAAAATATCTTAACATATTTATTCTTGAGGAACTGGGTTCGTAATGAGTGTCACAATCTTAAATTCGACTATTGCTTACATGAGAAAAGTTTCATGATATTAGCTAGTTTTCTCAGACCTAATCTACCATTTTCAAAAGGCAAACTAGTATCTTCACATAACATCCAGTGAACCTTTAGTTACTCCCATAATCCTTTAAAAAATGAAGTTGCAATACTTGAAATTAGTATAAATTAGTGTTTAACTTTGTCAAATAAACAAATTCCCTTAATAATAGGTGGCTTAATTGACCCAGCTATGGATAATGAACTATTTAATCATTCAGTAAGATGCACAACATGAATTTACTTGAATTCTAAAAGAGTAATGAATCTACTTGATTGAATGAAAATCTAAAATATGGTTATATGCTAACAACGTAAGTAATGAATTTATTGAATTCCAAAAGTGTCGAACTATTACTTGAAAATATCCATGTCCTTTGTTATTTTTCTTTTTCTTATCCCAAGGCGAAGCCGTATGTACCTAGGTGAGGGATTGAATTTTACCCATTTCTTTTTTTTCTTACTTTATCAATGTACTAATAATAACGATTAAATAAATAAATATAAATAATTACTCAATCCCAATCAATAAATAAAAAGTAATACTCTACGTTAAAATTTCATTCTAAAGGAAGGAATTTTCCACTTATCTAATGTACCAAGATTTGCCCTTCACAATTGTTTGATTAAAATAATCTGAAATATTTGGAGATCACATACTTCACTATTAGGTGATGTGCTAGTTGATCATCCTTCCTAAAGACATGCGTGATTCAAATGATTAAGTGTGTCATTAGCTTCCTCATCTGAAGTGTTGAAGATTCCACATATCTAGTTAAAGTCGAATTTGCTGAAAGCTCGTTGTATGAAGATGTAGCCCTTGGTATATTGCATACAACTTAGCATATATATTAGTGTTTGCATCTAAGAACATGAATGCGAAGCAAACATTCTCTCTAACCAAACATTCAACTCCTATAGTTCTTAAATTTCCCTTACAAGCCATCCTTATTAAGTTTAAACCAATTCCATAGAGGTTTTAGCCAAGTGACCAAAATATGTATTTGGACCTATGTTACAAAATATTAAAACCAAGTTATTTGGCATGGGTGATCTCTTTTCTAGTGTTTTAGTTTGTTGTTGTTATTGTTATAGATTATAAATTAAATAAATAGTGAAGAACTTTCAAAATGCTTCAAGTGTGTATAAATACATCTACTGATGCTTAGCATCATTTCTAACCTCCTATAGAAACCATAGGAAGTGAAAAAAAAATAAAGATTTGGATATTTCTTTTTAATATATCAACTGTAGAGTATCTCCAATACGAGACGAGCAACATAATTTTGTCCATAGTTGGCATAGATATGTGAAATAAATCATAAAAATTGTCATACTTGTTGCGCCTTTGCATTGTGAAGGAAAAGATGGGAGAAAGTTTCATTATTGGAAAAAAAAAAAGGATTTGGATGCTGAATAAAGCCCCTTTTATTGTTTCTTGATCGAAATAGATAGCCATTTATTCAGCAATCTTCATATAGAAATTGTCCGTGCTATGAATGGCATCCAGATATGTGCACACAAATTTTGATTTGGATGTCCCATCATGCAATTCTTGTGTCCAATTTTTAAAATTTCATACCTTCTTTATTGAAGTATCCTACTACAAATCCTAGATTGGCATGGACATGACAAGCGACACTAGTTGCGAAGGAAAAATTCAAGCTAACTTAGTTTCATTCTACCAATTAATATGACCTTGTTAATTCAGGGCATAAAAGCCTTGATACGAGTTGAAAAAGATGTTTATATCCTACCAAACAATCCAACCAAAAACACATATTATCGAATCTAAGCTTCTCGAAAGATGTCCTTCAATATTTGCCTAAATTTTGCATGTTTTTTTCTAAATAGTAGAGTCATTTCTATATAGGAGACACTACCAATAAAAAATACCTTAACATTTTTATCCTTGAGGAACTAGGTCCGTAATGAGTGTCGCAATCTTAAATTCCACCACTACTTACATGAGAAAGGTTTCACGATATTAGCTAGTTTTCTCACACCTAATCTACCGTTTTCGAAAGGCAAACTAGCATCTTCACATGACATCCAGTGAACCTTTAGTCACTCCCATAATCCCTTAAAAAATGAGTTTGCAATACTTGAAATAAGTATAAATACATAGATTAGTGTTTAACTTTGTCAAATAAACAAATTCCCATAATAATAGGTAGCCTAATTGACCCAGCTATGGATAAAGAACTATTTAATCGTTCACTAAGACACACAACATGAATTTACTTGAATTCTAAAAGAGTAATGAATTTACTTGATTGAATGAAAATATAAAATATGGTTATATGCTAATAGTGTAAGTAATGAATTTATTGAATTCCAGAAATGTCGAACTATTACTTGAAAATATCCATGTCCTTTATTATTTTTTCTTTTTCTTATTCCAAGGCAAAGCCGTATGTGTCTAGGTGAGGGATTGAATTTTATCTATTTCTTTTTTTTCTTACTCTATTAATGTACTAATAATAAGGATTAAATAATATAAATAATTATTCAATCCTAATAAAATAAATTAAAAATAGTACTTTATGTTAAAATTTCATTCTAAAGGAAGGAATTTTCCATTTATCTAATGTACCAAGATTCGCCCTTCTCAACTATTTGATTAAAATAATCTGAAATATTTGGAGATCATATGCTTCACTATTAGGTAATGTGCTAGTTGATCATCCTTCCTAAAGATGTGTGATTTAGATGATTAAGTGTGTCATTAGCTTTCTCATCTTAATGAGCAAGTGTTGAAGATTCCATCATATCTTATTAAAGTCGAATTTGTTGAAAGCTCCTAGTATGAAGATGCAGCCCTTGGTGTATTGCATACAACTTAGCATATATATTAGTGTTTGCATTAAGAACATGAATGCAAAGCAAATATTCTCTATAACTAAACCTTCAACTCCTGCAGTTCTTAAATTTCCCTTACAAACCATCTTTATTAAGTTTAAACGAATTCTGTAGAGGTTTTAGTCGGGTGACCTAAATATGATTTGGACCTATGTTAAAAAATAATAAAACCAAGTTGTCTGGCATGGGTGATCTCTTTTCTAGTGTTTTAGTTTGCAGTTGTTATTGTTATAGATTATAAATTTAATAAATAGTGAAGAACTTTCAAAATGCTTCAAGTGTGTATAAATACTTCTACTGATGCTTAGCATTATTTCGAGCCTCCTATAGAAACCATATGAAGTGAATAAAAATAAATATTTGAATATTTCTTATTAATATATCAGTTGGAGAGTATCTCCAATATGATATGAGCAACATAATTTTGTCCATAGTTGGCATAGATATGTGAAATAAATCATAAAAATGTTCATACTTGTTGCACCTTTGCATTATGAAAGGAAAGATAGGAGAAAGTTTCATTTTTTTTTTTAAAAAGGATTTGGATGCCAAATAAAGCCCTTTCTATTGGTTTTTGATTGAAATAGATAGCCATTTATTTAGCAATCTTCATATCGAAATTGTCAGTGCCACGAATGGCATCAAGATATGTGCACACAAATTTTGATTTGGATGTCCCATCATGCGATTTTGGTGTTTAATTTTTAAAATTTTAGAGCTTCCTTATTGAAGTATCCTACTACAAATTCTAGATTGGCATGGACATGACAAGCTACACTAGTTGCAAAGGAAAAACTTAAGCTAACTTAGTTTCATTATACCAATTAATATGAACTTGTTAATTTAGATAGGTATAAAAGCCTTGATACGAGTTGAAAAGATGTCTATCTCTTGCCAGACAATCCAACCAGAAACACATATTATCAAATCCAAGCTTCTAGAAAGATGTCTTCAACATTTGCCTAAATTTTGCATATTATTTTCTAAATAGTGGAGTCATTTTTGTGTAGGATATGCTACCAATAAAAAATACCTTAACATATTTATCCTTGTGGATATGGGTCCGTAATGAGTGTCGCAATCTTAAATTCCATCACTGCTTACATGAGAAAAGTTTCACGATATTAGCTAGTTTTCTCACACCTAATCTACCATTTTCAAAAGGCAAACAAGTATCTTCACATGATATCTAGTGAACCTTTAGTTACTCCCATAATCCCTTAAAAAATGAGGTTGCAATACTTGAAATAAGTATAAATACATAGAACTAAGTACACCTTTAATTAATGTAAGCCTGTCACCATGAGATAATGATATTTCCTCCCATTCCTGTCAATTCAGATCAGATCTAGTCGAAGAGCTCATCAAACAACAAATGTATTTTATGACCAACCAAAAGTGGAGCTTTTTGAGTAAGTGATATGTATTTGCTTAAGAATAAAATCTATCACGGGTTTTATTTCCTGAGTCTGTAAACTTGAGCATTGTTTTGCTTACAATAAATACACTTTTACTTTGATTTATTAATTAATTTGATATTGTCTTATATTACTTAGGAACTACATTACATACTCGAGCTTGTTTTTTTTCCCATAAGAAGATATTTATAGTATCAACATAATCAAGATGGAAAATGAGATGGTTTGAGTTTGGGGTGTACCTCAATTATGGAATTTCAGTGAATAATCTGCCCAAGCTTCCAGACACTATTTTGGTGCCAATATTAACAATACCAGTGATAATGAATTCCCTTGCTTGAGCCTCCTTGATGATTTAGAAAACCCTACATTAACTTTATTAATTAACTTAAAAACTAGCAATGCTCAATATAATTTTTGATCAAACTCGAGCACTATAAAATGAACACCATTTTTTCAAGTACTTGGCATAAAAATCTTTAGTAAACTTATCATATGCTTTAGACATATCAAGTTTAACATGACCTTTTCCCCTATGCCTCTAGCAATTGGAGTAAGTGTACTAACTCCCGAGGAAGCAATATGGTAAATTGCTCTTCTTCCATAAAGTCAGTTTGAGATGTTGAAACCAAAGATAGAAGTGATAATTCACCAAAAGGAGAGTTATTTTATCTCTATTTTGCACCACAATTTGCTTAGTTTTTTAGTGCATTTAAGGAGAAAACAGTTGTTTGGCACATTTTTTGTGTTTGGGTTGTTTGTATGTCTTTGTCATGTTTTTTAGTCTTTTTTGTTTCGTTTTTGTGCCTTTGTTTATTTCATGTTTTTGTTATTGTTGTTGTTGTGTCTTGTTTAGGTCCGAGAATAATTTTCAAAGCTAGTCGAATGACATGATTAATGAATAAAGCAAAAAATGAGAGAGAGGATGCAGTAGCCATGGCCCTATACTTTGATTTTGTTGTGCCGTGTCAACACCACGATGCCTTTACATTAGGTTTGGGGTCATGGCACCCAAATAAAAAGCTTGCTTGGCGCCTAATTAAGAGCATTTTCATTAATTACCCACTTTTTACCTAATGAGGGGCTATTCAATAACAGCTATTCAACAGAGAACAAGATGAGAAAACCAAGAGCGAATATGATAGTCTTAGTTTAGTTTTTATCTTGCTTAGCTAGTTTTTTTCTTAGAATTTTTCCATTTTTCTTTGATCAAACACTAAAGATGATGAGTCATCATGAGAAAGGCATGATTTCTTCTTGGCCAGTGTGATTTTTCATAGGATATTGAAAGATAGGGGTAGGTCTTCACTTATCATAGGGAGTTTTCATTGTTAGTAGCCTTTTCTTTCTTTTTTTTTGTATTGTTAATATATTTGATTGAGAATGATTATGAACAAACTCCTTATTTAGCAAATATTGAATATTTAAATTTTGAATGAGAATTGATGCTTATATTTATGAATTATTATTGATTACCTTGAGCTTATTGCCTAACTAACTTGATCATCTTAGTTTAAGATTTGCATTTGTAGAATTAAGTTTGAGAGGTGATATTTAGCAACCAACACTTAGAGATAATCTTGTTCTAACTAATCCTTAAGACCAAGATGAGATTGATGAGGTCATTTGGTAATATAGGATGTATTCAAGGGGTATAGCCCTTACACATTTTGTATAGGCACAATAATTCGGGGTTGGGAGGCTACAATTGCTTACATTTGAAAGATCCTTATTAATTTGATTGCAAATGCATGAAATGATTAGCATATGCATAATTCTTCCATTCTAAATAGAGGATTTCTTTGTTTGCATTGTTTTGGTAGTTGTAGGGTAGGTTAGGTAGATTTTCGGTCTTAATTTTGCAACTTATTCAAATTTCATTAGTCCAAATGGTGTAACGAGAATGGAGTATTCGTTTCCATTCTCTATGGATACTACTCTGGTGCTCACCAAATTATATGAAACTTTGACTCATGAACCTTCAATACACAATCCACAAGTTTGGTTTAGCTGATTATTTGCATATATATATATATATATATATATTTCATGTTTGAGCTTTGTTGATGATTTTCTGAAATTGCATATTGTGACCTTTGTGAATGCGTGTTAGGAAGCAAAACTTTAAGGTTACTATATATGAGATTTGACATAATTTTATTAATAATATTACTGATGCGACTAACATTGCACTTAAAGGCATTTTGGTAATTTGACTAAAAATAACAAATGCACCCTAAAATTAATTAATTAAAAATGGGCCAGAGAGCTCAAAGGACAAGCCAAGTCAATTAAGAGAGCAGAAAAACCCTAATGGGCCTAAGCTCATCAAGATAAAAATCTATAAATACCAAAACTTGGATAGAAATGGGACACATGAAATCATTCGCAGAACTTCTAGAAGTAAAAGAACTCTTAGGAAGAACATATCTCTCTACACGCGTTTTGAAGAAGACGAACCGATACTTTGCTATTTTTCAGAGAAGACCTCGCTTCACTTTCAAGCTACATTATTTTGGCGCCATTTTTGGGAAACTCGAAAGAAGAAGAAGGAAAGTTGAGGATACATAAGACATCTACGATCAGAGCCAACCTCTTAACACGAAAGAAGGAGTAATAACTGCTAAGACCCTCGTTCATTGCAAATAAGAAATGAGGATATCAATGTGAGAAACCTTGCACTCGTCGAGACTCAAACCAGGGAGAGGAAAATTGAGGAACAAGAAGTTGAAGCATGGCAAAGCTCATAAGCATTGAGATTTACCATGGAGATCTTTTGAGAATTACCAGAATTGGATACCTCATAAAGTTAGGCTTAAGAAAAAAGGCGAATGAGCTACAACAAATGGGGTATATATACCATCCTCAAAACTCAAAATAGCTAGCTCATATAGAGCTAGTACCTAGGTCCTATGGAGAGTGGAGGAGGTGGTTGATTACACGCATACTTGCCCAAGGAAGCTATTTCTACTCCCGCATATTGATACTTCAATCTAACCTGAGCACTGCCATGATCGGAGCTAGAGTTAGTTCATAATGCATAACCTGCACCAAAAGAGACGCACGCACAACTAGAACTTTTTTTTGGAGACCCTATCATACCTATGATGCATGAGATGTTGAGGATAATATTGGGAAGCACTACTCAGGCTACTACCAAAGGAGTAGCTTAGTACACCAAGGAACTGCACCTCTAGGAGTTGCAACAATCCTCATGCAAGATCCGAGGGGCTTCATCCTTCCTGAAGAGATCAGAATAAAGAGTTAATCCATAATATGACACCTCTTCCCTTTTCTCACTTCATCAAGGAGATAAAGCACTTCTTTCTTGGAATAGACTCCGCTAAGCATGTGCCCATTTATGTTGGAGTTTGAATGCCTTCCTCAGTGCTGTGGCCATTTGGAGGAGTAATAAGTCAATATTGTTATTTTGTTGTTATTCCCCTGAGATGTAGTCTATCTTCACCGGTGATCCTAGTATGAACATTCCTTATGAAATAAAGATAACTGAACTGCTGAATTTCGATGGAACTGTAGGCCCCCAACAATACTTGGACAACTTCTTAACAAAAGTGGAACTCAATATTGCTTGAGCCAAAGAGCTCATAATACATGATAAAAGATATGATAGCCATAAGGCGCATAGCGATTGAAGGAGTGGCCTACCTTGTGTGCTTGCCATACATACACCCTACACCGTGTTCCAGACGAAAATGCTAACCACAATACTGTGGCATAGTCTTATTAGATGACAGTTATGGAAGACCTTGTTGACCCTAGGAAGCTGAAACCAGACAAATGGTGCTGCTATCACCGTGTCAGCAGGTACACTACAAACATGTGCTATTAATTGAAGGATGAAATCACGAAAATAATTTAGAGAGGACACCTCAAGGAGTACGCAACTCGAAGGAGGTCAGGCCCTAAGAAAGGAAGGCGAGACCTATAGGTAGCAAGGGTTATCTAAATAATATCTTAAGGACCAACCACACGAGATAAAGACAATGGCATGCTACTGGACATTAGTGTTGTGCACGCACACCCCAAGATGCTCTTGGTGATGACTGAAATGTATTACTAATGACACTTCCTTGGTGATAAGTATTTACTTTAATTTGTTTCTGCTTTAACTTTCACTACCTTTGTGAAGTCGAATAAAGCTTACTCATTCGGGATAACACTGGTTTCTTATTTATACTTGTTTAAGGAATATGAATTTTTTCATATTCTCTATATTATTACACTTCTTCTACGAATTCAAACTTTGCATCACTCATAAGGAGTATTTAGAGAGTTTCTTTTATATATAAGCCTACTATAAGGCTCCTCGGGGAGTGCAAAGAGTCTATGGTAGTCATCGGGCATAAACCCACTACAAAAGCCCTTAAGGTATGTAATAGCCGATGTAAACCCTCTATTGGCCCCAAGAAGTTATATGGTAGTCATCATCTTAAAAAGTCCAATATCAGCTCCTTTCAGGAGTATGTGGCATTTTCTAAAAAATTTCGCTATCGGCTTCCTTCAGAAGTATATGGCATCCTCTAAAAGTGTCCATTATCGGCTCCTTTTGTGAGTACATAGCATCTTCTAAAAAGGTCCAATATTAGCTCATTTTGGGAGTACGTGGCATTTTTTGAAAAGGTCCACTATTGGCTCTCTTTAGGCGTATATAGCACTATCTAGAAAAAGTCCACTATCGGCTACCTTGGGAGTATGCGGCATTTGTTCTAGAGATACTTGCTAAGAAACATCTTCAAAGACATTTATGCCATCTAGTAAACAATGCCATATAGTAAACAAAGCCCACCTTGAATCCTCATGAAGAGGAAGGTGGTAACTTCTCAATACTTAACAAATATTCAAAGGAAAATCTCTAAGTCCGGCGACTCCATATATTGTTGCGCACTTTTTGCAAAGCCTCTTGGAAAATTCATGAACACACATGTTCGCATCTCTACACTTAGACTACGTTCAAATTGAGTGCAAAACCTTCCGTCCTTGGAAGATTGTTTTACATAAGGTGAATTGACATCAATATTAGAGGGTTCCATGCCTGCCAAAGAAAGCTTCGTCACATATTACACTCATAGTCATTTCAACTTCGTAAACAAGCCTAAGTGCCCATGGTACTTTATCTATTAAAGTTCTCTAAGTCCCTAAATGACAATTGAAGTGTTGGAATAGTGCCCCGCAAGCCAATTAGATTGGCGTTGTAAATTATTTCACTTGTGATACAATCTTGATTGAATAATATTCTTTAAGTGGACATCTTCATCTTATGCACATATTTACTTCATTGGCATTTGGTTGAAGCCCTTAGATCACACAAGACTGTGGGACTTAGTCACACACTCGGTGGTGATCATGAAACAAGCCTTACACGATTGTGATCTTAAAAACTTCCAAGTCGTAGGATCTTATAAGACCAAGGGCATTTAAGACCCAGATAGACTTGTACTAACGATGCACTAATCCAAGGAGTTGGATATTGCTCTATTTCATGAGCAATGCCATATGAGATATGGGTGTATGTTAGTGGGTTTTTGTTAGATAAAAAGGCACTAAAGATCAGCTCGGAGAATCTACTGGATAACCGTAGTGGCAAGTTCTCCAGCTTACGTTAGTGTATGTAATTAATCCTTTGACTTGAGGATCTATTGTAACTTTGTGTTTAGGTTCTTATGCTTTGACTCTTCCCTAGCCACGTAACGGGTCATTTGGGTGGAGATTAGGTATGAGCTACTTAGACATGGAGGTTTATGTGATCCAAGATGGGATTTGACTCCTCATCGTTGTAAAAAAAGCGAGTATATCTCCTATATATATGTTCTATAATGGTTGATTCCATGAAATTCTTGCGCAAGGTAGTATGATAACTTGGAAAAGAAGTTTTCTAAAGATGAAGTCATAAAGGGAATCGAACATTGAGAATACAAACATAGAATCGAGACTCTTAGGGAATTGACAAATATCTTGCCCTAGGCTTCTTTTGGGAGATAGGAGACGGAAGAACCGTATTTTCATTACATGCGTAGAGCTAGAATGGGTCTTCAAAAGCATTCATTTTAGCCAACTAGTTGGGCTCCATGGACTTGACCATGGAGATTGGGTACTCTTCAATTAATAGAGATTAATTGAATTAAGTCGATTAGTTTAAAATTTTTAAACTAAAGTGAATATTTAATATTTCAAAGTCACAAAGAGTTGTGAGCCTGTGTCCAATGAATGGTAGAACCTAATGGGTCACACACAAAAGCCAATTGCATATCCCAGGCAATGAAGGGGAATTTTCTAAGAGTTAGAAAAGTTCCCACATGACTGATTTGGAGGTTGACCGATTGACACAAATATTATGGTCATTTTTTGCTTGATTAATTTAATTGTTAAATTAATTTAATTAATTTAAGGAGTTAAATTAAGATCAATAATTGAGGGGTTAATTATTTGGTGTCACATGACTATCAACTAGTCAAGTTAAGGGGTTAAGTTAACAATTGCTAGCTTAAAGTGTTATGCTAATTGACTTAAAGTGTTAAGTCAATGTAATTAATTAAATTAAAGGAGTTTAATTTAATTAAAATGGAAATTTTATTTTGAAGGAAAAATTCAAATTAAATGTTCATTTGGTGTGAATTAGAATTTATTTGGATGACATTTCATAAGATAAAATGAAGATTCTAAATGAAATTCAAATTCACATGCCAACTTTCGTGCTAGTTGGCGCTACCCCTTGAGAAAGGTCTTCCCTCTATATATATAGAGAGAGAGGTGGCTAACTAGATAGCTTGCATTCCATTCCATGTGAATTAAATTCAAAAATTAGATTCTCTCCATTTTTTCCTCCAATCTTTAAGTGTTGCATCATGTGTTGAAGCTTCACTTTATTTTCTTCTTCTACCTCCAAATCAAGCCTTCATCATTGTGTATCTTCTCTATATCCTTCAACTAATATTGAGGAGAATAGGTTATTGCATTGGTGTGTTGATCTTAACGTCAGAGGCAAGACAATTAGATTGCTTGCCTTTGGAGATCCAATTTTTGGCGGCGACTTGGTGATAGTTCTAGGTGACCTTTCTGAATTCTGATTGAGCTGAATTTAGACTGTAGATCCAGCAAGGTTTATGGAGTTCCAGTAAATTTTACAGCTTAAACAAAAATCATTTGGTTGGGGAAAATTGGCCACTGTTCTGCTACACTGCTGGAAGGTAGTTTTGAAGAGTCAAAAGCTTTATGCTAGGTTCCTTGATTTTTTTTGTGCAAAACAAGGTCATCCTCATACCAAATCTGAATCAATAGCATGTTTAGATCCTTATTATCATGTGTAGCCTAGTTAATTTGAGTTATTAATGATTTGATTATTGGATCCTACGGCTACATGTGACTTCAAGTGGTATTGGAGCCTAATTTATGCTATGATTTGGATTTTTGATTGATTTATTCATGTGATGAATTGATCAAAATCACCAAATACTTTATCCTTGCTATGGATTGGAGTGTTTGGATGATGTTGCATGTGGTTCCTTGATTGATGAATTGAAATTATGTTAATATGTGTTTTAATATGTTAATTCATGTGTTGAGCATATTTTAATTCATAGTTGCTAATGTTGAATGTTGATTTGGCATTAGTTTACATTATATATTGATATAGCATGTTGCTATTGGTCTTAAGGTGTTTTGGTCAATTTTAGATCCAATATGATTGGAGTTTGTTGGAGATTTTTGAAGAATTTAATTCTTACTTAAACCTATTTTCCAAAGCATGATTGAGCACTTGAAATTCCATTTTTAAAAGGTATTTTGAATATGGAATTTTATCTATATTGTGTGATTTTATGTTTAGAATGAGTTCTAAAATTTTTGGTACACAAAGTTGAGCCTAAATTCGCTTGATGCATGCAAAACCTTAAAACAGGACAGCTGCCGCCCATGGCCAGGCGCTGGCTAGGCAGCAAGCGTGCCTACCGCGTGGTCGTGCACCCAGACTGGGTGGCAGCAGGGCAGTTTTCATTTTGTGAATTTTGAGTGTTGATTTATGGTTCCTTAATTGACCAAAAGTGTTTTGCATCACACATAATAGATGCACAAATATTGTGCAAGTACTTAAAATCATGTTCGACATCTTTGATTGCTTTTAAAAATTAGTTAAAGTTAATCTTTAACAAAGTGGCATAATTATTATGCTTTCTCTTGCTTGGTCAATTAATTGTTTATGGGATAAGCAATTAATTGTTGGAATTGAATGTCAATTCTAGATTTATTTATTGTTCATTTAACTGTTGAATGGATGATGAATGAATAAGGGATGATCATGAGCCTTTAATATTGATCTTATTTGTTTCAAATTGTTGAAAAGAGTTGTTTTGGATTAGGGCTTCCATACTTCTTAATTTCTATCTTATAAATGTTATTAGAGTAGAATGACTAGGAGTGGGGATTTCTTTCTCATTTAAAGGTTACAAGGAGTAAAGAAGACCATTGGATGCATAGAGACCTAAGAAGACCCATGAATGTATAGGGATAC
Source organism: Jacaranda mimosifolia (assembly GCA_018894105.1). NCBI lineage: Eukaryota > Viridiplantae > Streptophyta > Magnoliopsida > Lamiales > Bignoniaceae > Jacaranda > Jacaranda mimosifolia. The sequence goes on along the minus strand of CM032128.1, from coordinate 13,719,078 downwards.
ACTCATATAATAGTTAAGTTTAATCAACCCACTTAAAATCAACTAGGTGGTATACCTATGGCTCCAAGTGCACCACTTGGTTAGGCTCATGGTCATCCCACCCTATGAGCATGCTAGGTGCATTTACTTATTTATGTTTTCTATATCCTATTGATGTATGTGATGCATGGATTAGGATATAGAATACCTAAATAAGAAGATAAAAATGATGAGATCTTTGCAAGCAAGAAAAACCCTTCACTTAGACTGTCTAAGTGCTCTCAATATTAAGTCAAAATGGATATAAATTAGAAGAAGTTTTAATTAATCCATGCCTTCTACCAATAGTATATGCCATGGCAACACTATCAATTTTGTGTGATGGCACTCGGTCACGGGGGATGTCGTGACGCCATCTCAAGTTAAAGTTTGATTGGTAGGTTTGACTTAACACCTAGTAATGTAGATGACATAAGGTCACGTGGGTCTACATGAAAAGTGAGGTAAAATATATCAAGAATTGCATAGAGATGCAATTAGTAAAGGTTGCTTACCCTTCAATTAGTTGTGGATGGCACTCGGTCATGGGGGTCCGCTTCCAAGTCCTTGGGATCTTGATTCTCATTAGGAAATATGATTTTCCAAATTCTTCTAGGGGGGGTGAAGGATTTGATAAAATAGTGGGAGAAAAACATACTTGAAAGACCATGATCATATTTTTTTTTCAATATTAATATTCAATCATATGCATATATTTTTCTTTTTGCCTCTTGTAGATTTTTTGAAATCTTCAAAATAAAATGGCGAAGAATCTACTTCACATAATTTTGGTAACTAATAAACTTATTGGGCCAAACTTCCGCGATTAGTTGAGAAATCTCAAAAATCATTCTTGACTCTGAAAAGAGGACCTATGTCCTTGATCAAAGTCCGCCGGACACATTGGGTGATGACGCCATAAATGAGGAGCGTGAATTGTTCATTAAGTTTGTAAATGATGATCTACAAGCGAGATGCCTTTGATGGCTTCCATGACCAAGAGCTCCAAAAGACTCATCAGCATATGAAGCATGCAAGTGAGATGCATATACACTTACAATAGTTGTAAAGTGTACAAAGTAGATCTGAAAGGTTCACTTTGTCTATAGAGCTCTTTAGGCTAAGGATGGTGAGGGTAGGTTCGCTTTGTCTATAGAGCTCTTTAGGTTAAGGATGGTGAGGGTACTAACATCCATAATCACGGGCTTAAGATGATTTGACTCATTGAAAAGCTTGGACAATTTAATATTGTGATGGACAATGACCTCTACGTGGATTTGATCCTATAATCATTACCCTCTTCATTTGACCAATTCGTTGTGAACTTTAATATGTCCAAGCGAGATGTGACAATCAACGAATTAGTGAACATGCTTTTGACTGCCGAGGCAACTACGAAAAAAGAAAAACCTCTTAAGCTTGCTTCCTCCTCAAAGTCGAAAAGCCTTAGGGGGTCCTAAGAAGTGAGCTAAGAGAAAGAAAGGTTCTTTCTCTAAAGGGAAGCAACCCTTGAAAGGTTTGGGGGGAGTAAAGAAGAAGAAAGAGAATAAAATCGATGTGAATTGTTTCCATTGTGGTGAGAAGGGGCATTGGAGAAGGAATTGCAAAGCTTACCTTGCAACCTATGAGAAGGGTATTGAAGTGCATTTGACGACTAATTCTTTCTCATGGGTATTTGATACTGCATGTGGTTTTCACCTATGTAATTCGTTATAGGGTGTGGAAAGAAGAAAGAGTCTTCATGAATGGTATATGATCCTCCACCTCGAAAATAGAGCAAGAGTTGTCACCATGGTCCAAGGTGTAATCAAGTTAGACTTGGGGAATGCTTGTATTGTACTTGATCCGGTTTATTATGTAGCCAATCTTGTGGAAAATAATATTTCTATTCCCTTTCTTCATAATAAAGGATATGATTTTTCTAAATCAAATGGGATGTTAAAAGCATTAAAGAATAGTTCTTTAAATGCACAAGGTACATTATATAAAAGATTGTACATACTTGATTCTCAACCTTCACTTATGCACTTTCAATCAAGTAAAAGAAAATTAAATAACCAAGAAGATGCCATTATTTGGCATGCTAGACTTTGACATATTTCTAAAAATAGGATGAATAAGTTAGAAGCTCTCAAAGCACTAAATGTTAGTGGCATTGATGACCTTCTTACTTGTGAATCTTGTTTGAAGGGAAAAATGACCAAGGCTCTTTTTGTAGGACAAACGGAGCGCACCACAAGTCCTTTGAATTTGATCTATATGGACGTTTGTAGTCCACTAAGAGTTAGTGAAAAGGAGGCCATTGATATTTCATCACCGTCACCGATGATTATAGTCAATTCGGACATGTGTATCTTATGAAGTACAAGTCTGAAGCCTTTGAAAAGTTCAAAGAATATAGGAATGAAGTAGAAAAGCAAAAAGGACTTAGTATTAAAGCTCTTCAATCGGATTGATGGGGAGAATACTTAAGTACCAAATTCTTGGATTATCTAAAAAAGAATGAGATTCTCTTTCAATAGACTTCACCCAGCACACTCCAACATAATGGAGCAGTCGAAAGGAGAAATCGTATCTTATTGGACATGGTACGTTCCATGATGAGCTTTTTCGATGTGCCCATATCTTTTTGGGGATATGTCTTAGAAATGGCGGCGAGGCTACTAAATCTAGTACCCTCAAAGTTGGTGCCAAAAACGCTGCATGAGATGTGGTATGACAAAGCACCCTCTTACTATTACCTTAAGGTTTGAGGGTCTCTCACTTATGTGAAGCGATTAGTAGGAGACAAGTTGGATAGTAGATCCACCTTGTACAAGTTTGTGGGATACCTAAGAGAGTCTTTGGTTTATTACTTCTATGATCCCTCGAAACAAAAGGTGTTTGTCTCGAGGAACGCCCACTTTTTGGAAAAGTAATTTCTATTAGATAGAAATGGCATTGTTGTTGAACTTGATAAAATTCAAGATGATAATAAATCCCACAAGTAGTGGAAATAAATGAGAAACAAGAGCCTTACACATGACCTCTGAGAAGGTCAAATCAAATTAAGAAGCAACCCGAAAGGTTTAGATTTCTTCATGAGATGGGATAATCGGATAGTGATCTGAAGATTTATGACGAAACTATGTTGGACATAGATTTGGGACATTGGCTTGATGCCATGAAATCCAAAATGGACTTCATGTGCTCTAACAAAGTATGGACTTTTGTAGTTCCACATGAGGGAATTGTTCCCGTAGGCTGCAAGTGGATCTATAAGTGATATCTAGGAGTCGATGGAGAGGTTATGACCTTTAAGGCGCGACTACTGGCAAAAGATTACACTCAAAGACTCAGTATTGATTTCGAGGAAACCTTTCATCGGTCGCAATGCCTAAGTCTATTTGGATTTTACTTGCCATAGCCGCATATGGTGCAACCACAAGGTTTTACATCAAAAGAGGCTAAGCAAAAGGTTTGCAAACTCTAGAGATCCATTTATGGACTCAAATAGGCATCCCAAAGTTTGAACATAAGTTTTGACAATACAGTCAAATCGTTTGGCTTTCTAAAAAATGTGTATGAACCTTGTGTGTACAAGAAAGCTAGTGGGAGTAGTATACAATTTATTGTACTTTATATCAATGACATTATTCTCAATGGGAATGAGATAGAAATGTTAGAGTGTACTAAAACATGGCTATCTACTCAATTCTCCATGAAGGATTTAGGAAAAGCATCATACTTATTAGGAATACGTATCTATAGAGATAGATTGAGGAGGATGCTAGGGCTTTCCCAAACCTCATACATCGACAGTATACTAAAGATGTTTAGTATGGAAGAATCCAAGAGGGGATTCCTCTCTTTGGGACATGGCATTCATCTTTCCAAGTCTATGACACTTAAGACTAACGATGAGGATAAAGAATATCCCACATACCTTATACCTCCGCTATAGGGAGAAGAATATATGTCGTTTAATGTACAAGACCGGATGTGGCACATGCTCTAAGTGTTACGAGCCGTTTCCAATCTAACCCCAATGAATGTCACTGGATGGTTATTAAAATGATCCTTAAGTACTTGAGAAGGACTAAAAAATTGTTTTTGATATATGGCAATGGAGAATTGAAACTTGAGGGGTTTTTGGATTCTAGTTTCCAATCTAATGTAGATGACCTAAAATCCAATTTTGGATTTATATTTTGCTTCAATCGCTGCGCAGTGAGTTGGAAAAGTTCCAAATAAGAAACCACGGTTGATTCAACCATCGAGGTTGAATATATTGTGGCTTTGAAAGCTGTAAAGAAAGGTGTTATGATGAAAAACTTTATCTAAGAGTTGGATGTAGTGCCTAGCATTGCTGAGTCAGTCGTTGTCTTCTATGAACAATGGGGCATAACGCAAGCTAAAGACTAAGATCTCATCAAAGGTCCAAGTATATTTTGAGGCGATATTATATAATATGGGATATCATTGATAGAGGTGACATTCGAGTGGAGAGAGTTGCCTCGAAAAAGAATATAGCAGATCCACTGACTAAACCCCTATCGCAAAAGGTCTTTGAAGGACATTTTGAGAAGATGGGTCTTAAGGCTATGGGGAATTGGCTTTTGGGTAAGTGGGAGATTGTTGGCAAAGTAACCCCCCAAGCCAATTAGATTGGCATTGTAAACTATTTCACTTGTGATACAATTTTGATTGAATGATATTCTTTAAATGGCAATCTTCATCTTATGTGTATATTTACTTTAATGGCATTTGATTGAAGCCCTTAGATCACACAAGACTATAGGACTTGGTCACGCACTCGGTGGTGATCATGAAATAAGTCTTACACGGTCGTAATCTTAAAAACTTTCAAGACATAGGATCTTATGAAACCAAGGGTATCTAAGATCTGGATAGACTTGCACTAACGATGCATTAATCCAAGGAGTAGGATATTGTTCCGTTTCATGAGCAATGCCATATGAGATATGGGTGCATGTTACTGGGTGTTTATTAGAGGACAAGGCAACTTACCCAAAAAATCCACTAGATAGTCGTATTGGCACATCGGTTGTGGCAAGCTTACCAGCTTACGCTAGCGCATATAATTAGTCATTTGATTGGAGGATCCATTGTAACCTTGTGTTTAGGTCCTCATGCTTTAACTCTTCCTTGGCCACGTAGCGGATCGCTTGGGTGGAGATTGAGTATGAACTACTTAGACATGGATGGAGGTTTATGTGATCTAAGATGGGATCCGACTCATCATCGTTGTGAAGGGCGAGTACATCTCCTATGTATTCTATAATGGTCCATTCCATAAAATTCTTGCACAACGTAGTATGATAACTTGGAAAATGAGTTTTCCAAAGATGAGGTCATAAAGGGAATCAAACATTGAGAATAGAAACATAGAATCAAGGCTATTAGGGAGCTGACAAATATCTTGCCTTAGGCCTCTTTCGGGAGATAGGAGACTCAAGGACCGTATTTGCATGACACATGTAGAGCTAGAAAGGTTCTCCAAAAGCATTCATTTCGGCCAATTAGTTGGGCTCCATGGGCTTGGTGTTGGACATCAACCATGAAAATTGGGTACTCACCAATTAATAGAGATTAATTGAATTTATTCGATTAGTTTAAAGGAGTTTAAACTAAAGTAAATATTTGATATTTCAAAGTCACAAAAAGTTGTGAGCCCATGTCCAATGAATGGTAGAACCTAATGGGTCACACACAAAAGCTAATTGCATATCCTAGGCGACAAAGGGAAATTTTCTAAGAGTTAGAAAAGTTCCCCCATGACCAATTTGGAGGTTGACCGATTGACACAAATATTGTGGTCAGTTTTTGCTTGATCAATTTAATTGTTAAATTGATCTAATTAATTTAAGAAGTTAAATTAAGACCAATAATTAAGGAGTTAATTATTTGGTGCCACATGACTATCAACTGATCAAGTTAACTTAAGGGTTAAGTTAGCAATTGCTAGCTTAAAGTGTTAGGCTAATTGATTTAAAGAGTTAAGTCAAGGTATTTAACTAAATTAAAGGAGTTTAATTTAATTAAAATGGAGAATTTATTTTGGAGGAAAAATTCAAATGAAATGTTCATTTGGTGTGAATTAGAATTTATTTGGATGACATTTAATAAGATGAATTGGAGATTCCAAATGAAATTCAAATTCACATGCCAGCTTGCATGCTAGTTGGCGCCACCCCTTTGAGGCAGGTGTGATGCCACCTTGGCATCACACCATCATCTCTCTCTATATATAGATATAGAGAGAGGTGGCCAACTAGTTAGCTTGTATTACATTCCATGTGAATTAGATTCAAGAATTAGATTCTCTCTATTTTCCCCTCTAATCTTTAAGTGTTGCAGCTTGTGTTGAAGTTTCACTTTTTTTTGTTCTCCTACCTCCAAATCAAGCCTTCATCATTGTGTATCTTCTCTATATTCTCCAGCTAAAATTGAGGAGAATAGGTTATTGCATTGGTGTGTCGGTCTTAAAGTTAGAGGCAAGATAATTGAATTACTCACCTTTGAAGATCCAATTTCTGGCTACGACTTGGAGGTAGTTCTGAGTGACCTTTTCGATTTCTGATTGAGCTAAATTTCGGACTGTAGATCTAACAAGGAGTTGTCGAGTTCCAGTAAAATTTTCAGCTGATTGAGCTACTCTGCTGCGCCACTGAAAGGCAGTTTTGAAGAGTTAAAAACTTTCTTCTAACTTCCTATTTTTTTGAGCCAAACAAGATAATCCTCATACCAAATCTAAATCAATAGCATGTTTAGATCTTTGTTATCATGTGTAGCCTAGTTAATATGAGTTTTTGATGCTTTGATTATTGAATCCTATGGCTACATATGACTTCATAAAGGCATTGCGCCATTAGCAACTTCGATAAAAAAATCATGCAAACATGAGCAATTAAAGGAAAGAAAGAAAATGCCCTAATACTAGGCACCCAATGTGAACCCTCATATCAGGCACCCTAGCAACGAGTGTCTCAAGGGCACCCATGCATGGTGCTTTCACCTAGCTACCACCTAAGTTCGACTCTTCGTGAGAGCGCTTGTGATCCATCTTTTTCTAATACTTATGATGACTTCGTCGTGTCTCTCAACTCTCGAAGTATGCAAAGTCAATAATTCATACACCTAACTATTTGTTTGCATGAACATAGTGTAAACAAAAATGAGAAAATTTTATTAAAATCAAACAAGAAAAATTAGAAGGTTTTGGCTAACATTTAGCCTCCAAAAGTAAGCATCAATGCAAAAGGAAAGTACTAAACAACTTTCTGGGTATAAATCTTACTCGCCACTGCTATCTTAAACTAACTGCCTTTACTCTTCTGGAGCTATTCCTGCTGGATCTTTTGTTGCAACTTTTGGCTTAGTTTCCTAACTCTTCTCAAACTCTCTGATAGCATTGTTGACTAGAATGATAGGATCCAACATGAACAAATCCACTTTAGGATATCACCCTATCTCACTCAATTTGTAATGACAACTCTAAATAGTTTATTTATAAATCACCATCACCTTTTTACTGCCTTAAAAAACTCATCAAAACCTTTAAATTACTTAACAGTTTCTTTGCGAGTAGCATTAATGAAGGTCCTCCCAGCATCGAAACTCATAAATTTCTCTTTGCTCTTTACTCTTTCCTATATTTTATCTTCAAATGCTTGGGCTCTTTAAGTAGTTGAGCCAACTCCTCCACCTTCTTGCTATGTTAACTACCTCGGCAGCTTGCTTCTTTCTTAAGATGTTTCACCATAGATAAATCTCTCTCTGCACGGCGAGATATCAACTTAACCAAATTCCACTTCTACTTTAAAAAAATGTAAACATATGGAAGTAAGAAATTACAACGAAGCAACAAAGAAGAGAAACTATGATGATAAATCAAAGTAATGAAACAAGCTTATACTGGGTAAAATCACTAACAACTATCTCGATTAAACTATGATGATAAATCAAAGTAATGAAACAAGCTTATACTAGGTAAAATCACTAGCAGCTATCTCGGTTAATTAGAAGAGGAGAATAACTCCAACTTTTCTTGATCATACCCACATATCACACCTCGTATGTGATCAATACTGAAAGCAATCTCGTCAATGTCCCAGTTGAATCAACCCCATAACTCCATTGTGAACCACAGTGGAAGAGTCCTTTGCCCTCACCAAAATGAAAAGGACAAGTAGATTGCAGGCAAGTAGTGGACCCATGAGCACGCTTCTCAGTATGATCGAAAGGCAATGCCTCAACCTCATCACCCATAGTGGAAGTGCCCACTGGTGGAGTTGGAGAGACACGCGCCTTGCTTTGCCATTAACTCGATGGGCTAGGGTATGCCTACTCAACGATGTCTTCTTGCAACAATGCTCCATCCAAGCATGAATCCTAGCCAATTCAATCTTCTTTTCCTATCAATAAAAGGGAAAAAGACTAACTCAATACACAAACAATGTGTGGGAACATATAAAAATTCACATGCAAGCACAAGCAAGAGCCACAAGTTAGAAAATGAAATACGCTATGTGCTAGCCGAAAACATATAAGTAACGTTGAAAGGAGACAACCTTGCTTTATTGAAATTCATGCGAAGGTCGAAATGGACTTGACTAAGATGAATCAAAGAAGGAGAATTGCTTCACTTGCTAGGGATGTCCCAGCCTTTATCTCGAATGAAGAAAAATCTATCATTCCAAGGACCATTGCATGAAGGCATCCCATATAGAAACTTACTATTTAGCTTATGGAAGAAATGAAAGAAAGGTTTATTCAGAACCTTATGGACCCCAAACAAGGTATGATAACTATATAAAGATATTGGTAAACTCAACTTACTCAGACACTGTTTAAATCCCACGAAGGACTTAAAGAAGTTAGACATGAACTGACTTAGGCACACACCATAGCTTGGTGCTATATTTAGCAAAAGAGGGTTTGGAGGAAGAGAAAACCCGCAAGTGAAGTAACTACTAAAGATAGTGAAGTATCTTCTAGGAGGTGATATCATGTAGTTTTGATGAGAAGGAAGAAGAAACTTGAGTTCATTAGAAACACAAACCCAACATCTTAGAATATCTAACTCCTTTGGCTCGAGTAAACACCTAGTTTTTGTTGCACTTAAAAAATTATCATCCTTAGGAGGAATGCTCTCAGACTCCTCATCAGAAGAACCCCACTCTTCAAAATTAGAACTAGACGATAAAGATAACTCCTTGCTTTCACTTTCACTGGGAAATTTCTGCACCTCAAAATGAGAATTCGAATACGCTTTGACACCATGCAGAGGTGACCTCGCAAGCATGAACCAGTCTATGAGCATTGTGGACAGCTAAAGATGACCCCCAACGAGCGCTCGAGGCTAGTGCCCAACGACCGCCAGCCCTAAGGCAGTGTGCAAGTGATCGAGACAGGCACTTTGCAGGCGCCCAACCCAAGGTAGGGGCTTCACGAGCACCCCAGGCACCACCTTGCACCCAACACCGTTACTATGTGTGGGAGACCAAAAACTATCGCGTTGTCTCTTTTTTCACTTCCATTTGACTGATTGGTTGAAGACTCCTTTCCTAATCTCAATTGAGAATTAGACTTAGACATTCTTTAACTTAATTGAACCTTGAAGTTTTCACTGACTTAAAAAGGAATTCTGGTAGAATGTACAAATAAGGAGACCAAGAAGGAAGAAATAAGTCAAAGAGTCTAAAATATAAAGAAGACCTTACATTAAGGACTCGTTTCATCATTCCTTATGGAATCATCTTCTCTTCTGTAGTTGAGGTGAACCCTTCTCTTTTTTGTTAATTCCCTAGGTCCCAGCAAAGCAACCTTTTATGAAGCACCTCGTAGAAGACTAAAAGATTTTGGGACCTACTTAAACTCAACTTAGGTAGAAATTGGGAATCCACAAACTCTTAAGCCAATGATCATTACTTGAATTAACATAAAATAAGTTTAATAAATAAAACTTATATTATATTTTCAATGTAAAATTAAAAAATTTCTATCAAAAATGGGGAGGCTTGATGATGTGACTAAAATTGGACTTGAGGATGTTTTGGTAATTTGACTAAAAATAACAAATGGATCCTAAAATTAATTAATTAAGTAAACATGCTAGAGAGCCCAAAGGACAAGCCAAGCCCATAAAAATGGCAGAACAAGCCTAAGCCCATTAAGATTAAAACCTATAAATACCAAGTCCTGACATAAAAAAACATTTGCAGAACTTCTTAGAGCGGAAGAGCTCTTGAGAAGAATATATCAATCTACACGCATTCTTAAGAAGATAAACTATCACTCTACTATTTTTCAGGTAGAACCTCGCTTCACTTTCGAGCAGCATAAATTACATAAACTTATAGTTCGAAAATCAGTCAAAGTAGATGTTGTTATTTTAGGATTAACAAAAGACTAGTGGTTGTAAGTCCTTTGGCTTATGATTTCTAGCAAGAAAATCTTTAACAACTTGATGCTGATTAGTGCATATGATATGCCAAGAAATTTGATAAAATAAGAAGAGACTCCATGTCGCCTTGCTGCACTTTTTTCATGTGTATCAAATACCATAGTCTTAATTTTCTCTAAACTTGTGCAAGCATATAAGTCATCGTGAATTGTTAATAGAGACCAGATGTGGTATAAAAGAGCAATCATCCTCCATAATATAAGTTGTTGGTCGATTACGTAATAATTCAAAATATTATGAAATAGAATTACAGACATCCTTCAGCCTATTAAAAATGACACCATTATCCATGATCTTATGTACCCATTATTTAGCTCTTTTTATGTTGATCAAAGAATGAAAGAATTTTGTATTTCCCGAGTACTAAGATGAGTTCCCATGATAACTTCTCCTACACTTTATCTTTTCTTAATTGTTTTAACTTGTTTATTTCATTTGCAACTTTTTACTCAACTCTTTAGAATCAGTAAAAGTTTTTCAAAGTCTCATTGAGCCAAATCATATTAGAGGGTAGGTCTCATTCTAAGTCAGAATTTATCATGGAGTTAAAGTCAAGAGAATGGGTGAAGACAGCAGTGAGTGCATTACCTTTAAGCTACCGTCAATTGCCTAAGTGGATGGTGAGGTTAAATTTAGCCGAGCGCCGATGGTGCTGGCATTGGTTGCCTACAAAATGCCTAAAGTAGGCACACACTTTCACAGTGCCCGAAGTCGCACTTATGTTCGGTTCTCGCAAGATATCTTGAGTTTGGTGATTGCTGGGTACTCGCTTTTGGTTGCTGGCTGCCCATCTCACGAGCCATCCACGTGTGAGTAGCCATGGTTCTTCAAGCTTTATTTATGTTTGTTGGGGTCATCTCCCTTGCAGTGTCATAGTGTATTCTGAGTTCATAAGCCATCTATTTAATGTCATTCGGTCAAGTGTTAGTGAATGAAAGCGAGCCTCAAAAGTTGAAAAGTCAACATATTACGCATGAATTATTTTCTTGGCCTAAGTCTGGTCTGAGTTCAGGGTAGAGTATTCTTTTGATAAGGATCACGTTTGTGCTCCTATCATTGATAGTAGTTTTGTTCAAGTTGCAAAGAGTAGGTTTTTACTCACAACTAAGGAGTTAGATATTTTGAGATATTAAATATGTGTTTTTGAAGAGTTTGAGTTCCTTTTCTCTTCGTGAGTGATAACATAGTACTACTTCCAAAGGGTACTATATTGTGTTTAGTAGTTAGTTCACTTGTGGGTTTTCTCTACCCTTAGATCCTCTGTTGTTGGATGTTGTGAAGAGTTATAGAATGTGTCTATGTCGGTTCATCCCCAACTATTTTTGGTGTTTTGACAGTGCCTGAGTGACTTGGGTCTTCCAGTTTGCTTAGACACTTTTCACTCTTTATTTAGGGTGTGCAATGTGTCTAATGAGGCCTTCTTTCATATTTTCCCCAAACCCAATAGCAAGTCTCTAAGTAGATTGCATTCTTTGCGAGGGCTTTGGAAAGATAGATACCTCTATTTTTCCAATGGGGGTTGAGGCATCTCTTGTGATTGGAGTATTTCTCCATCTCTATTTTATCTAGATTAAGTTCATTCTGGCCTTCGTTAGAGTTTTGATGAGGCAAAGGTTATTTAAGTACCTTTTGATGTTACTTACGTGTTTACTTAGCTTATTATTATTTTTTTTGACTACTTGTGCATATATCTATGTTATTTTCTCATTTGAATTCTCTTCCGCACTTATGTTTATTTTTTCATTCTTTGCCTTTTAGCAGGAAAAAAGGTTGACTTAGTGAGGATCCATCCTAGAAGGACGAAAGAAGGTTTGCATGAGGTGTGCATAGAAAAGCAACACCATAGAGAAGCATCCCCAAGTAGGCAGCACTCTAGCCCCCACATAATTGGTCGAGTGAGGTGTGTGCCCCACCACCTTTAGTGGTGTGTTAGGCTGGTATAGGTGAGGAGCCTGAGGTAGTAATTTCTCAGCCAACCAGAAATCATGCATAAAGATTAGCCACTAAAGGCATTTGTCCACATTCAACTTATCCCTTCTATGCCAGTGGGGGCAGGGGAGATTTTTGCTATAGTTTACACCGAAGCTGTAGTGACTCTCATTGGGATATGGATGAGACTGCCTTTAGCATTGATAGCATATGAGCTATAGTGAGTGAATACGATCAAGACAAGTTAGAGTTGGACCTTTTGTCCCAATTGATTGAGATAGTTACTGAGGACTTTGCATGAGTAAGTGTTTGCTTCAGCCTTAATTTTATTTTGTACATTTGTTCTTTTCGTGGTCATGTATATTTTTTTCTTATCTTCACATGTTATGTCTTTCTAGACCCAGGCTTGGAACTTTGTGTACAGATGTCTTGCCAAGCAGAAAGGGTTGCACTAATGATAGCTTGACTTAAAGTGAAGGCTGATAAATCTACTTGACATGCTAGAAATACGAAAAGTTCACAAAGCTAGGAGCATGAGTAGATAAAGGCATGATATGTAAAAGAGGTAATGACTAGGAAGTACTTTTTGGAGTCTTCTACTATGAAGATGTTAATTAGTTCTATTCATGAGGATGCAGTTAAAGAATTTAAGAGCTCTGATGAATTCATCGAGGTAGTTGAGGCGGAGGTGATAGTGATCTATAAGCAAACCATTCAAGCTTGTCACTACATACTAAGTGAGACTGGGCGATACCCAGCTGAGGACTTGTTGGTGATAGATCCCATCATCTCAATCAATCTTTCTATTGGAGAATTTGGAGAGGTACTTGATATTAGCATAGATGCCATGGCAGAGGATCTAGCAGATGCAACTTTATAGGAATAGATAGGTTTCTCAAAGGAGAAATAGTAGATAACTACTTTTACTTTCTTTTATGTTTAGGGCTACTTAGCATATTTCTTCAGCTTAAGTAGTTTATTGGCTTATTTTTTGAATTTTATCTTTATTTTCGAAGGCCAAGCTGAATAGTAGGTTTGCACTAAATTAATTATGGTGTTGGTGTAATTCATTCATTATTGTTGGGGTGCAACCACTTGCCTCCGGAGAGGGTTTTAGTGGGCTTATGGGCAGCATCTACATATTCCTAAAGGTTGGATAGTGAGTTTAAATTAAGTCTATTTAAGTATCAGTAGATTCATTTAAAGGTGTTTAGGTACTGCTACTTACTTTTGGGAAGGATTCACAGTGGGCTTACGCGCAACTCCCACGCATCCTTGCAGGGACCATATAGTAGGTTTGCTTCATAATCATTTGTATGAGAGGTTCTGCCATTTACGCCCAAGGGCGATGCTAAGGAGGATTTACAATAGGCTTTCATGCAACTACCACATACTCACAGAGGGTCCGTATAGTAGGTTTATGCCAATAAGAAATTAAGGGTGCTGCCACTTACTGCTAAGGATAGTATTGAGGAGGATTTATGATAAGTATACGCACAACTATCACATACCATAGAGGGATTGTATAGTGGGTTTACGCAAAAAAAAATAAAAAAAATCAAGGGTTCTGCCACATACACTGAGGGCGGTGCTAGGGAACATTCATGATGGGATTACATATAGCTACCAATTACGCCTGTATGGATTGTATAATAGGTTTACACAAAAAAAATCAAGGGTGATGCAACTTACCCTCAAGAGCATTGCTATAGAGGATTTACAGTTTGCTTATGCAAGGCCACGTACCTCGAAGGGACCATATAGTGGGTTTATGCCAAATAGAATCAAAGCTGCTACCACTTACCCTTGAGGACAGTGCTAAGAAGGATTTACAATAGGCTTATGTTACCATGTATTCCCAGAAGAGCCTTGTTGTAGGTTTATTCCAAAGAGGTCAAGTCTGCTTCGGAGAGCTTTATCATGCAAAGTACTAGTCATGCATTCAAGTGTTATAAGATAATAATATAAGTAAAAGTATGATTATTCATATATTCAGTAACAACACAAGAATGTTATACCTATAAGGGTTAGTTTTATTCAAGCTTGAAATGCATAACTTAGAAAGCTCACTACTTTGAGATAAAGAGAAAAGAAAATCCTAGCCTATCAAAGTAAAATCAACTTAGAATAATGAAAAAGCTGGAGGTGCGGGCACTTTCAAGCAGTCTGAGGTACTTCCTGGCATAAACATCACCATGACATCAGTATCTTGGAGCATGCTTTTACCTTTGTCTTTCTTCTTGTGATCCTGTAATTCTTTTGTTTGATCTAATTAGAAGTAGGACTCTTGATATTCATTCAGTGTGGGAAACTTCAGCTTCATGTGGTACATCATGACCATTGCTCAAAACTTGTTTAAAGTAGGTCTCCTCAAGATAGCACTGTAAGCACAGGGGTTTATGACCACCATAAATCTCACCATCTTCATTACTCATTTGGGATGACTACCCAAAGAGAAAGATAACAGTACATTTCCCAGTACTTCTATAGTGGGACTAATGAATCCCACAAGAGATATGGGAGGAATGCGTTATGGGATAAGATATTAGCTGAGTTATTGCTATTCACCTATATCTTCTCCAACTATAAATTGGTGAGGGAAGCAAAGATCACTAGTACATCATTGTGTTCTCCTAGCTTCTACTCTAGGTCCTTCTATATATCATTACGTTCTCTTAGCTTCTGCTCCAGGTCCGCTCAAAAGGTGATGTTGGTCATCAAGGGACATACTTCAAAAACATCTGAGATGGGATTAAATATATGAGCTTGCATTGTCTTATTGCTCGCATTAGCGCTTTTCTCGCATTGGCAGAGTTTCTACCAGTTTGTTTTCCTAAGATCACCGAGATGATGTTGGCTGTAGGGAGGTTCTCTAGGTCTCGTTGGTGTTGTTGGTTTTTGAACTCTAAGTTTTTGTTTGGCCATTATCGATGGTCTTCACTTTCTCCATTTGCTGGACCTTTCCTCAGTTTGCACACTTTTGTGCCATGTATTCTTTAAGGTGTTCTCTCTAGATCAGCATCTCGATTTCATCCTTTAAGTATATGTACTCCTCAATAGTGTGTCCGTGATCATAGAGGAAGTGACACCATATGTCAAATTCTGCTTTTTTGGGTCTTCCATTATCTTTTGATGAGGGTATTAAATCATGCCACACTGTAAAGCAATAGTCAAAATCTACATTTCAAAGCTGATGCGTGGAAGATTGTCATCGACCACGATCTTTTTGGTTCTTGTTGTTATTATTTTCTTCGTTATGTGCCTTGTGCTTTTTAACATCCTGAGTGGTCACAGCCTTTTCAATTTTGATGTATTTCTCCACCCACACTAAGAGCTCCTCAAGAGTGATGGGAGGTTTTCTAGCAATAGATTTTCAAAACTTTAGGTACATCAGGTTCAGCTAGACAAGAGCACCTAATTGGTGTGAGAGATTCTCTATCTTTTTTGCTTGATGATAAATAGATACAGTGTCATCTTCGGTTGTCCATAATTGATAGAAAAAGTTCTTAAGATAGCACTACACTAACAGCTCCTAGCTTGTGATAGATCTAGTGAGCATTTAGTTTAACTACGTCAAGGTATGCTTGATGAGCATGGTGCAAAATAGCTTGCAGTATACTGCTTTACTCAAGTTATGAGCTCTATCATCACCACGAAGTTGACCAAATGCTCATGTGGATCTGCTGTGCCATTGAACTCCAATAAATTAGCTATCTTTGTACCTAGAAAGAGTGCCTAGCTGAATTGAAAGTTTGCATTGGAGAAGAGCAATGGCTAGAGGTAAGTATCGATTCCAAACTCTTCCTAAGGGTTGCAACACCAGTGAAAGAGTTTGGACTCCATCCATAAGGAAAAGTTGCTGAGAAAAGTCTGCTCTAAGGGAGAAATGTATGTTCACTTGTGCAGATAGAGGAAGGAAAGTGGTATCTTGCTCAAAATTAGTTTTATGTTCAGTTTGCTCTAAGAAGGGCAAAGCCCTTTGGCTCCAGTGAAAGGACTGTTGCTACTCTTGGGGGCGATGCTTCTTTATATATTATGTGATCAATTTGGTTGCAGCTTGAGCAGTGGCATTCTCCAATAAGGTCTTCAATGCCTCTTAGGTCATCTACATAATAAGATCTCCAAAAGGTGGTGTCTGCTATGCGGATGTCTCCTTAGTGTCAGTTATGCCTTTGGGGTGGCCTCTAGCGGAAGACATGACTAAGCTTCAGGTTGGTAGTTCTCTATGTTCTCCGACCTCAAGACCACTTGAATGTTGGAATCTCAAGCTCTAGATCCGATCTATATTTTCAACATTCCTCCTTTGTTAAGATTTTCCAGACAGCACCAAGATAATGAGGCACGAAAATAGATTTGGAGTCCTTTCCGATAATCACAAGGTTAGAGGTTTTTTTTCTCTAGAATATGGTGCAAATAGTTCTCAGCTCTTGAAAGTTCTTGAAAGTGTGCGAATTCCTATGAGTGATTTCTTGTGCTCCATTTCTCTTTGGGCTTTAGTATTTACAGTCTTTTTCTTGATGAGCTTAGGCTCATTAGAGTTTTAATGCCTTTTTGGTGGGCTTAATTAGTTGGGCTCATACCTTATAGATTTAATTAATCATATTAAATATACTTCAACCCTAACTATGAAATGATATACAATATCAATATGCCACTCTCACAATAACCATCGACAAAGTGCTAACTTAAGCATTAGAGTACTGCATAACTCTAAAGCTCTATTTTTGTAGGTTACCATTGACATCTGTCCAATTTAAATTCTCGTTTTGCTATTGTGAGTCTTTACATTTTCATACATCATCCACTGGCACCTTATGGAGAAACCTCAACTAGATCTAAGAACTAATGCACAAATAGATCTGTGAGCTAATGCCTCCAAGAAGGAAGATAATTGACGTATACATGATGAATCTCCAACCACAAAACATGCTAGGAGCAGCCATTGTAATAAGCGCATATAACACGCAAGAATGATCATGTTCATGAAGGACTAAGGGGCAATAGTTAGAGTCTCCATCATATTTTGAACATTAAAAATTTAAAACAAATAGAAAACAATCTTCATTGTAGACTATTCTTGATAAGCCACAGTGAGTAGCATTAATAGGCTTATGAATAAGTCAAAAAATAATCATAGTTACACTTTCTCCTACCTCTACAATAGAGCCATAAATATGTCCATGAAAAAATATCTAACCTAGTCTAGAAGATGAACATAAATCTCATATGTGAAGAAAAAGAAAGATAGGAAAAATAACACTAAGGAAAAATTGTTAGCTAATTTAGGCATTTATTTTCATTTTTTTACTTTTATTTTTTCTTGTTGATACTTTCAGCTTTTAGTTTTAGTTGTTAAGGTTCTATTTTAATTCTTGTTTAGTTGCTTGTTGTTTTTTTATGTTGAGTTTTCTGAGTATTAGCTCATTTGAGGAGCTTATGTCTTTTTCTGCAGGTGTTGAGCCTTTTCGTCTATGTGTGGTAGAGAGGAGCCTAACCTCATCTACTTTGATTTGGAAACTATATGAATTTTGAGTAGTATTTGGTTAGAGGTTAGGCGACATGTTGCTATGGCTAAGCAAAATAAGAGAATAGTTTGGATGATATTGGTGAAGAGATAGGATGAAATGAGAGGAATATAACTATTCATGACTACTTCCACCTGGTGGTGAATGATAATATTTGGGGATAAGAAGGCAACATGTAGAGATATGAAATTTTGAATTAAAGCCCGATCTCATCAATATGATGCAACAAAAATCAATTTGAAGGTCCAGCAGCTGAGGATTTAAATATTCAAGTTGCTGCTTTCTTTGACATATGTGATGCCATGAAAATTAATGGGGTAAGCAATGAGGCTATATGATTGAAATTTTTCCAATTTTCTTTAAGGGACAAAGCATAATGTTAGCTTCAATCACTTCAACCTACGTCTATCTAGTCTCGAAATAACATGGCCGAAAAGTTTTTGAAAAATTCTTTCACCTTTAAGAACTGCCAACTTCAGAACAATATAAGACAATTTAAAGAAAATAACATAAAACTATCCCATAAGGCATGGGAGCACTACAAGGGCTTATTAAAGAAGTCTCCACAACAAGACTTTCCTAAGTGGCTTCAAGAGCACATCTTTTATTTGGAATTAGATGGACAAGTCTGTGGCATGATTAATGTAGCCTCGAGAAGATCCTTGATAACAAAGACCATTGGTGAGGCCTTCACTTTTAGGATATAGCCTCCATTACTATCAATGGCCTAACGAGTGCAAATCGATTAACACGTTAGTGGGCATGCTTGAAATTGGTTGAATCACAAATTTATAGCCTAAATTTTAGTCTTATTATAGTACAGTGGAAAAAAGTTGTTGTAGTTGCATCTAGTGGAAAAGGAAGTGAGCCTACTTTGGAGGAATTGATGTTTGCTTATAGAAAAAATTTCAGTTATGCCCTCCATAGCCTCTTACACATCTACCATTCGCGATAGCACAATCATGAAAACTTCTTCTATATAAACAATAAGACAACAATACAATCTTTTCCCAACTTTTAAGGTCAACCAAGGAAGCTAAGCTATCATTAGAAGATATGCTAAATAACTTTGTGCATGAATGCCAAACCAAGCTTGGAAAATCATAGGTAAAAATGGACAACTTGGAGATGCATTACAAGAACATAAATACAACAATAAAGGTGTTGGAGTTCCAAATTAATCAAATCGTCCAACCATTTGTGGAAATGAAATGGGGTAGTTCTGCAGTAACACATAGGTAAACTTGAAGGAGAGCACAAACTCCTTAATGAGTTAAAGTTTAAGAAAGTTTTGAATAGGTGAATGTTAAACAAAGTTCTTTTCATTTTCTTTATCATTGAACAATTTTTCACTTCATTATTTGTTTTATTACTTTCTTTTTGGGAGTTTGGAGATTTTTAAGATGATGATCTTATGCTTGTAGCATGAGCATTTCTTGAGTTGTCAAATACTATGTTGTTTGGATGATGTTGAACATAGTAAAACATAGGATGCAAAAATATGCTGGTAACAATGCTGGATTGAAAAAACTCAAAACTTGTGCCTTAGATAGGTCATACCCACCGTACCCAAGATGGTAGGTGCGATGCTCAATAAGAGGAATTAATGTCGATTTCTAAATTGGGGCCGCGACAACCCGTTGGTGGCTACGACCACCATTGCCTTTCTCGAAATTTCATCAATTTATCATGTTTTCTTCTCAACTATGATTTTCTCATTCAATTGCATTATTATCAATGCACTCAATCATAATTTTATGCTCTTCATTTTATTTTGGGATTTAGTTTGAAGATTAAACACTCTATAATCTTTTAAATTTCTAGTTTGACAATTAAAACGATAAGCATGCCTTAACTTTTGCATGCTTGGTAGCTCATGTACTTGCATATTGGAGTTCATGTTGTTGAAAGTGAGTGTATCTCTTTTATGCATTCTTAATATTCAAAGTTGATGTTAACTGCAAACACTTATTTGAATATTCATAGTGGAGCTTAATTGTTATAATTGTGTGTAGCAGGGAAGTGAGGATCATAGAGCACAAATGCAATAGAGTGAAATGATGAATTCATATGAATACATGTCATGCGCATGATAAAACTCCAATAGAGTGCTTATTGATATTGAGTTCTTGCACCATGCATTAGACTGAGCTTTATGAAAGCTATTGCTATAGTGCATGTAGTGACTTAGTTATCATTTTTATACTTCTAGTTTTCTTTGCAATCGAAGATATGCTAAATGACTTTTGTTTGAAGTTTGTAGGCTTGAAGTTGTTCCCACAACCAAACCACCCACCATGGATTACTGATGTCTAACTTTTCATGAGCTTCAATATTGAAGGCAATAACTTCTTTCCCTTTTATTCTTTGCTTGTGGCACTACGAAGACATTGTAGTTTTATAAGTTTGGGGAAAGAAGATTTCAACTTTTTGCCACTCAATCATCTAGGATGGGACAATAGTTTTTTATTAAATAAGTTCAATTGCAAATCACCTTGCTACCTTAGTTATTTTCTTGCATTTTTAAGTTAGTTTTTTTTTTTCCTTAGGCTTCATAGTTTGAATAGTTTGATTTATCCTTAAGTTTATCATTTTAAGCTTTTGTTGTTATGCCCTTATTAGTTATGCTTAGGAATATATTAAAAAGCATATATTCCAAGTTAAGTTCTCTTGCTACCTATGATGTTTTCATAATTTTTTTATTTTTATTTTTGTTTGTGCTTCGTTAACTACATGATAGAGGTCATGCTTGATTTTGATCCAAGATCTATGATGAAATTGGTTTCCTTAGTGTTGCTGATTTTTGTGATGGTACAAACTTTGTGTTAATAACATTGGATTCTTGCACTTCATCTTGATCAAGTGTGAATATAATTTTTGAGCATTAAGTTCCACAGATAGAAGAGTCGGAGAGTCTTGGATAAGATATGCTTGTTAGGGTGAACTCTAGCGAGTGTTCACTAGAATTTGCTTGAATCAAATGCAAAGCAAAATCCTAAAGAATGAATAATGTAAGAGAAATATGACATAGACCATCCATATTTCCAAGGATTAAATCCTTATTTCCAACCTCTATGGCTACACATAAGCTACATATCCATATTTCCAACCTCTATAACCTAAACCTTACAATTACAAGATCAAAAGTCTACCATTCATTGATCATCATGACTACATTAATGAAAAGGGCAATGATAGCAAACTTGTAGGTAGTATAAACTAGAGATAATTTGAGGGAATGCATCTAAGTCCAGGCTACCCACTTGACTTTGTGTATGACTTGCACAAACACATGGCTTCACACTTGTAATAGACATTTGGATAAGAGTCGATTCATGAGTTGAACATCAAGTGACCGCTTGAACAATGATCATGCATTTCCAAGTAATGTTTAAGAACTTTGTGGATGAATATATACTTGTGTAGACTTTATCTTGTGAACTTTATGTTTTGTGTGTTGTTGCATTTTGCTTTGCTCAAGGAATAGAAAATTGTAAGTTTGGGATGTGATAAGTCTCTAAAAGAGATATACGTTGTCATGCCTTATGAAATAAAAGTGCTAGTTTAAGGTAAACTCATTAAGAAAGCACTTGTTTTTTATGTTTCTGTTTCTTGGTGTCTTTTTATTGATTTGTGTGATTTATGTATCATTATGTGTTTTTAGTGTAAATATTTATTATGTGCCTCTATTTGGTGCCTAAATAGTAAGAGGACCCAAGAATAGACCTTAGCAAGTACAGAAAGAACAAGAGAAGTTGGAAAAGTCCAACCAATTAGAGCATGACATGTTAGCATTGTGGCCCCTAAACAAGCTTAGTAGCCTTAGGTTGCTAAAGGTAGAGAAACCATGTAATTAACATAGTACTGCAGAGCCCAACTAGCACTATAGCACCTAGTGGATACCTAGCAGGGAATTTTTTAAGGGATAATCAGTCTTTTGCTTATATAAGAAGGTTTAAATGTCAAGCAAACTACCATCTATTCCATGTTTTAGCAGATTTTCATGTTGGAGGCTTGAAGAAGCTTTTCTCTCTAAACTTTACTATAAGATTTCTTTATTTTCATTTGATTTTTAGTTTTTCCGTTAGCTTTTCACTTGCCTAGGATTAAATCCTTCACCATCTATATTAGGCAAATTAAAAGATAAGTTTAGAGGAAAAAAAATCCTTAGCTCACCAAGAAGACATTTGATTTTGGGAAAGGTGGCGGATTTGAGGAGGATTTGGCTTTTCGCTTCTATTCTCTTGATTTATGACTACTTTGTATTTTATTATAATGGACGTTGTGATAATGACAATGAGGTAGATTATTTTTAGTGTTTTTCATGAGTTGAGCATATGTAAAGAATTTTTTTAAGTGAATTGATAATTATTATGCTTTGTTAGTTGTTGTGGTGATTCTAGGTTAATTTGAGAGCTATGTCATGTATTGATTGGTCAACTTTGTATTGAATCATGTTTATATATTTGAGCTCGAGAGAGGACAACTCATAATAAGTTTAGGATTAATCATATTTAATTGAACTATGAGATTGAGAGGTAATTCAGGAGGTTAGATGGCACAATAGGATGCAATTAATGGGTCTAATTCTTACGTTTTTGCATAGGCACGATGGCTTGGAGCCGAGAAGCTGTATTCATCTACAATTAGAGTGTTCCTGCAATTGATCCACTATAACAACTTGCACAACAATCATTAATTGGCACCTTAAGTTGATTTACATTGGTATGATGAGTGGGGAAACACTCTTTTATTTCATTTGATTTAGTTTTCTTAAATTTCTATTTTAAAACTAGTTTTACAATTTCAGTCATTTAGATAGTTGAGAAGAATAGTAGCTAAAGTAGTTGCCAACCAATTCCTTATGGTACAACCTTAGTCTCACAATGATTTTATTGCTTTTGACCTGTGTGCTAATCATATATCCATCGAGTTGCAAGGATTTTGAGTTATGTTGCATATTGAGCACTTGAGTTGAGAGCCTTTTGTCATATGTATTGATATTATGTGTATTACAACCCGTGCTTAGTCAGAAAAAGCCCACATCGATGTACTACAAAAAAATATTATTTTCCCACATAAAATTTCGACGATTTTTGATGGATGTCAAATTTTTGGTGGATTTTCGGTGGAAAATTTTGTGTCAAAAAAACCCTGTCGCAAATCACTTCCATTAGTTTTTTGGTAGAAAATCCTGTCGAAATTTTTTTCGACTAAATTGTGATACTTTTTTGATGGACATTATACCATATTAATCAGGTCCATCTTCATCAAGTTTTCGAGGGAATTTCCATCAAAGCAAATTTTTGATGGAATTTCATCTAATTTATGACGAAAATTATAAAATTTTAATTATCTTTTATTCCTTCTAGACGAAATTACGTTTGATTATCAATGGTTAAATATTCAAATTAATATTTAATTTTAACACTTTTGATCCAAAAAGCATTGAATTTTGTTGGAAAATTAAATTTAAATATATTAATTATTTTTAACTTCCACGAAATTTTTTTGGAATTCCATCAAAAACTAATTTTTTAAAATTATGTTTTAAAAAATTATATAATTACCTGTGACTTGTTGACATGTCCTGTGTATAAAATAATATTCAAGTGAAAAAACCAAATTACAAAAAAATGAAAACAATAATTTCAAAAAAAATAATAATTTTATACGTCTTAAAAAGTAAGTATTCTTAATTATAAAAATATCAAAACAATAATCTGTCTATTGGCCAGCAGCATCATCACCAAAGTGGAAACAGTCACCCTGTCAAAGCTATGTTGTTGCGAGACATAATTGTCACCTTATTGTGGTAAAAGATGCTATTGGTAGGGCGGGGGTAGGGTGAAGGCTGGTGCAAGGGCAACACAAAGGATCCAAACAAAGCACTCCCCTGCATGATTAGTTGAGAGAGCATATCATGCATCACGTCCAACCACAATGAGAACATGCTCTAAATATCTTGAATACCTGTTTGCAAATGAGCCTCCAATTGAGCTACAACTAATGCACTTGAAGGTTGCTCCTCTCAAGTCGTATTAGTGTAGGAGGGCGACTGCTAGTAGCTCAACCTATATACCCAACCTTTTCTTATTGGGGGGCTACCTACAGTTTGAGTCCATAATTCAGCCTAAGACTATTAGGTCTCTACACTGCTCTTAATGCCCTCCAGCTGAGACAGGAACTATAGCACTTGCTGGAGCTCTCATGCAAGATGAGAAATAAATAAATGAATGCACTATAATGTAACTAAAATTAGATTATGTCATTGTAACAAACTTGCAGTTGCTCTCCTTGCCCTCTTGTCTATACAACTCTTATCAGCCTATCTCTAGTGGGTACGCACAAAAATCTCCTCTACCATCGAGGGTTTTCGAGCCTACAGAGAAACAAGAATTAACATAAATGTGTTATATAGACATAAGACTAAACTATAATGAATATAAGAAAAAGATTCAACAGAGTCTCCCTTAAAATCGGTCTTTACCAAAAAAATAAAAGCTAAACAACCAAATAGATGATAACACACTAGCATTTGGAAAAAGGGCACCAACCCATTCCCATCAACCAAACAAATAAATAACAAATGGGAAAGGCACCAACCCTTTCCCATCAACCATGTCATGCAAAGATTACAAACAAAAGATAAAGTAACAAACATTCCAAAAGTAGATTAAGTTTACTAAAGACTAAAAGTTAGAAAACTTACTAACACTCGGCATATGTCCGAATGGATATACTTTATTCGGTATAGAGGGATCTATCAATCTCAGAAGCCCAATTCTTCTTGGATTGCACAGAATTCTTCTGAAAATCTTGGGATTGCTAATGCCTCTATAGGATATCTCAAGTGATCTTAGCCAATCCACTTCAGCATCTTGCCCATCTTCTGGGCATGGCCATATATGCCACTCAGTTGGTAACCCCTTTTAGTGTCGAAGGGCATCTGAAAATAGCCTTAGTACTAGGGGTCCCACTGAACATCATCTCTATGAATGAAAATAAAATAAGTTAGTATACTTACAATACACAAACATAGTCAATTTGTAAAAGTATATATGTTTATAACTTTCATATACCTTCTACTCCCTGAGCATCAAATCTTGAAGGGCCTAGGAGATATCCGACCAGGTCTTATAGAGCTCTTATACTTTGTTATTGATCACCTTCATCAAGAATTTGGTGGTGTCCAGCGAGTGTGTATACTTGTTTAAAGTCTTTAACATTAATATATAATTATCAAAACAACAATAAAATAATATTTATATAATAATTCAAACTCATCTATAACGTCCCTCGGGATGCAAGTATGCCCTGCCAAAATTATGGAATGGAGGCTTTAATCCCCATTCTCCTAATGTCTGGCCAGCTAAAGAATTAGTAAACTGCGTGGAATGGTCGAGTGGAGCAACAGGGGATGGCTGAGTGCCAAGTGGGATAGTGGATGGTGATAGAGTCTCTATGGGTGATATGGATGGTGGTTGAGATCGGTAATGTTGCTATGAGGGTGGGTATAGGGAATGGTATGTGGATAAGCTCACAACAACAGAAGAGGTCACAAATGATGGTGATGAAGAGAACAAAAGAAAATAAGTACTCTGGAGATGTGTAGGATGAAGGCATGGGGTAGGCGTAACATGATGACTAGCCAATATTGTGGTGGGAGACTGGTCGGCTGGAAAGTGTGTCTGCTAGGTCAGGGAAGTCCCCCTACCTTGGCCAGAACCCTGACCTCGGCTGATGGTAGGGAGATGGAAATCTAGCTAGTCTGCCATCTATAAAACATATATAAGCAATATATATCAACTAATTGATATTATTATGATAAATTAACATTTACATTTATAAAATGCATAAGAACAGTTAACAACTAAACTCAACAAAACATATTAGTTTCAATAAAAATTTAGATACAATATATCATTCATTAATCTGATAAATTCTTCAATCTTTCTATCTACTTGGATCCATCTATGTAATAAGAGGACAATAATAATGGTCCATTAATGTTCCAATCCAAGATGTTTGTCATTTACATCAACGAATTTAGGTAGACAAAAAGACTAAAAACTTTATGTAATGAATGAATCAATTTTGAATAGAAATTTTTATAGGGTATGTTCGGCTATTAACTCCTATAATACTCATTTTCTATTAAAAATCTTTTTGGTTTGGTTCAGTTATTTTTGAAGACTTTATTTATGAACTATTATTTTTAGCACAAAGGTGCTTGTCTATTATGATACCTACCATGCCAAAAATCTTTATTGGTTTTCTAAGTACGATTTTGTTGTAACAACTATTAAATTGTTGAGGCCGAATATAGAAATTATGCAATGACTCCTAAAGAGAAATGTCAGTATTATGGAAAATTATTCTACTACCATAAGTTGAAAATTCACTTGAGGTATATATGTGAACCTCATATTAGGCCTTATTTAAATTACTAGCTGACTTAAATTGATACAAACACTGGCCCTAAAACCTAAGCCCTAATACCTAAACCCTAAACTCAAATTAGAATCCATAATTTGTAATCTTTAAACCCTAAACTAAAAATAAAACATAATAAAATGCAAAATAACACATCATTCACAAAATTAAGCTACCCTGAACTCAAAATAAACCATCAATATCAAACAAACATAATTATTATAATTAACTAAACAAAGTAACATTACAAAATCAACAAAACTCTAAACTCAAATTAGAATCTATAATTTGTAATACCTAAACCCTAAACTTAAAAGACAACATAATTAAACTCAAAATAAAGCATCAATGACAAAATCAAGCTATCATAAGCTCAAAATAAACCATCAATAACTAAATAAACATAATTATTACAATTAACTAAAGAGAATAGCACTACTGATGAGGGTGAAAACTGTTCAGCTAAAGTATTGGGCTGAGATCCAGTATAGTCGACCTGGTGGAGGTCAAGGAGATTACTTTTGATGTAATGGGGTTCGAGTCTTGCGATCAACAGCAAACGTCAGGCTAGCCGAGGTGCCATCGGCTAAGGAACTCCAACGCTCAAGTCAGTATATATCGACTAGGGAATAGAGCAGCAAAGTGAAGGCTTTAGAGTAATGAATGGCACACCTTGTTAAAGGTTAGCAATGGGGTTTTTATAGCATTCTCAGTGGGGCTTATATGACTTCAGTGCCTTATTATGTAGGTAGGGCTCTTGTCGTTATCTAAGGGCTTTGAAGTCTTCTCCTGCTTATGTACTATTCCAGGTGGTGTAACCTAGGGCATGGTGGTACATTGGTGCTGCGTACTAGCCTAGCACTGCTGAAAAGAGGTAGCACTGTGGTGTTATGCGCCATTAATGCAGGGTCACACCGCCTGGTGGAGCATTCAATGCGGTTGAGAGGCTGTCATCTCGAATCGACCTCTCCAGTCGAGGTGAACATTCCTCCCAATTTCCTCTTCGGGCTCTCATCGACAACACACAAGTCCGCCGTGGCTAAACCTTACTGGTTGGATGAGGGAATGTGCCTCTGGGTTCGAATTGACTAGGATCTAGTCGACAAAGTGAATGCCGGTACTCTGCCGTGATAGATAAAACCTGTGAGGTGGCTAATAGACTTGGCTTGTAGGCAATTGGGCTGCCAGGCCCATATTTCTATCCTGGTTGAGTGTCATTAGGTTGGGCCTATTGGGCCATCCCATATCATTAGTCACTTCACTTTCGAGTCTTAAATGAGGGAATCGACGAAAAGGAGTGGGAAATAGCTACTATGTAGAACACTGGGTATTCCTCGATGAGAACTTAATAGCGTTGACCAAAGTTTCTAAAAATCAACCAGGGTTCTTGCGCATTAAATGCGTCTGTTACGTTAGGTCAAGTGAAGCATCAGGCAATGACTAGGTAATTATTACAGTCATTTCAATTGCCGCGCGCTGAGGCCTATAAATAGGAATAGTAAAATCCTCATTTTCACTTTTACTACATTCCAAGAGGTCTATCATCAAACTTTCACTGCTTTCCTCGGCTCATCGAGTTATTTTTGCTCTTTGCAACCTAGTAGTTCTTCTGTTCAATAAACTTTCTGTTTGAGCTTAATATGTTGCACGTGTTGGGCGAGAGTAGCCATAGGGAGAGCGATAGTGAGGAAATGAGGTCAAACAGGGGCCCGACTAGTGGGTTTGACAATTCTTCTAGCAGTAACTCGACCTCGAGTAGTTCTAGCGACGATTGGGTTGCCGCATGGGGTGAGACTAGCCTAAGTCAGTCGCTCGTCTCTCACGATCGATTATTCATCGTCGACCACTATAGCGAGATAGTATCAAAAATAGCTAATGAGGACCTTATCTATATTAGGCAATTATTCCATGTTCCTTCAGACTTTGAGCTGATTGTTATGGGTCCCCACGATAGGATGCACCAAACTCCTACTGGCTACATTACTGTCTTCGAGGACGCTTTTAGATATGGGTTTAGGTTTTCGATTGCACAACTTATAGTTGACTTCCTCAAAAGCCTTCAAGTCAGTATCACCCAATTGTTGCCCAACTATTTTTCAACTATATACAACTTTGTCGTTCTTATGCATGTGTATGGTCAGCCTCTTTTTTTTGCTAACTTAAGCAACTTGTTTCATTTTCCCATATCTCACAAATTGGGGACTACAAAGGAGTCGGGTTTCTACTACCTCACAGTTTGCCCCCGTTGAAAATTCTTGGTCACCGCTTTATCTTCTTTTGGTCAATATTGGAAGTCTTGGTACTTCTTTGTTTGACCGCCGGGTGGGGTCGGGTTTAACATACCATAAGGTTGGATGCGGTTCATGTCGATATGCCCAAGAATGAAACCCTAACTTAACCTAACATAATTTTCAGGGATCTAGTCGAGTTTGGGTAGATGAAGGCTTCGGGCTACATTGAGGAGAAAAATTTGGTGCTGGCAGGCCTATCGCCTGCCTAGCTAGGTCTTCCTGGTGATGCTCGACTAGGTAGTTGGCATATGCTTGTTGTTTTTATTTTCAATTGTTGTCATCTTTTTGGTTGATATATGTACCTTAACCTTGTTGTTGTTGTTGTTGTTGTTGTTGTGACGCAGATCGAGAAAAAATCATGAATGCATCTTGAGCTCAAGCTATTGCTCGTGCGCAGAGGAATCAGGAACGTTGTGAAAACACTAGGACTCATCGCAAGGCGCAGGCCGTTGCATTGCTCCAAGCTAAAATTCCTGCGGTAGCAGCTTCGCTAGCTCAAGCAGTGACTCCTCCAGCTCGACTAACTACTGAGGTAAGTGTCAGCCCCTTTGCTTGGAAAAAGAGGCCAGTGGTCGAGCAAGTTGGGCCATCCCAAAAGAAATTTGTTCCTGACAAGGGCAAGGGCAAAACTAAGGCCCCCAGACAACTGACCAGCTATAATCTTTTTAGGCAGTGGGAGGATGACCAACTGTTCGCACTGCCCAAGCTGCCTTCGCCCCAACTGGGTATCGATAGCTCTACAGTCATTCACAACTCCATGTTAATGCTCACGGTGGGGTTGACGGGGACTGCACTCGTTAAGGCGATGATGGTTGGTCTTTTCGCATCCAACCAGAAAAAATTCATGGAGCTCAGCTAGGACGGGCTTTAAAGGTACTGCCGTATTACTCCAATATGGTAAATGCTTAGTCAAGATTAAGTCGCTTGTCGAGCGTTTTACTTTCTACTCTTGTTTGCTTTCTTTCTAATCAAGTTTGTTTTGTAGGTTAGCCAGCTGGGCTACCATTTCTACATGAGGCTGGAGTTGGTGCTGAGGGATCGCGATCGGCTCTAGGAGGGCCAAGGGGATGCTGAAACGCTAAAGGCCCAGCTCGAGTCTGCGCAAGCGAGGATCGAACAGCTGGACAAACAGCTTAAGAAGGGGGACAAACAGCTTGAGCTGAAGGATTCGTAGCTTACACTCGGGTGTCAGATAAGATTATAATGGACGAACTGCTGAGGAAGGCTAGGCCGGATGCGCATCAGGCTTATGGGTTTGGTCGAACGCAGGGGTGTAATATGGCCATGCAGTATGCTTGAGATGAGTTTTTTAAGAAACTGCCACTGATGTGGCGGGAGGCTATGCAGCAGTTCATGTTATGCATGACATTTGAAGACGCTAGCATCATTTCTCCCTCGACAACGTAAAGACAGTTTTTGAGTGTGCAATCAGGCAACTTGAGTATCTGGGTTACCAATTTCAACCCAAAGACAATGAGCGTCTCAGCCCTATATTGGATGAGCAACTTAAAGAGTATCCTAATCCCAAAGAGGGTGTGCCCAAGGAGGAGGCTATTGCTGCACCTGTAGTCAAGCCCGAGGCTGGGTACCAAAGGAGGCTCACTGAGGTGGCAAAGGAGTTGGTTTTGCCAACGACTTTGCCTTCAATATTCAGGATTGCTAGGTCAACTTGGATGAATTTCTCTCCCTTGGTGAGCGCGTTTATCGTCGACGAAGCAGGCCCATCTCAACCACCTCTTGCAACATTGCCATCCTTTGCTGTTACACCTGAGCAGGAAGTTCAAAGCTCGCCTATGGTTATCCTCATCCCTTCAGGCGATGAGCTTGACCAGGCAATTGATGAGGGCGTGCTGGCCGCACGAGCCGAGGGTACTTGGTCTAGTTGAATTTTTAGCTTGTTGTATTTTTGCATTTTTCCTTTTAGGATTCTAGTCGCCCTGTGAGATGGTTGCTGCTAATGTCCTCTACAAATTTTGTAATCGATTACCAGAATATAATCCAAAATATAATAGATTACATTTCTTTTTATCAATTTGTGTTCACTTTACTTTACTTTAAGCTCTTGGGTTCTTCATCGAATGTTTAACATTAACAAACAACAATATAAGTAACTTGATTTATGGTTAGAAATCATTTTAAATGATCCTTTAACGAAGGAACTAAGTTTATACAAGTTCATCGTCGATTTGGAAATCGGTTGGCGTGAAAATAATGGAACTAGCCTAAGATACCATTAACATCTTCGTGGTTGACTGTAAGGTTGATTTGAGGTTATAATGCTATTTTACCAATATTTGTAAATTTGTTTTAGTTGATTCGTCATCCCTTAACCTGGGATTTGTAGCCATCTTTGAGATTGACTTTGTTGTTGATTCTAGATGGGCAGTCACATTTTTATTTCTGGTTCAGATGCCTTATCACATAGTCTATAAAAGTTGTCGACTTTGAGGTCGACTATGGACGATTAACCCATTAATTAGTTTTGATAAGAGCCTTAATTCTACAATTCGAAGTCATTGTCGACTATAGGGACAACTCTAAATGGATGGCTCATTTATTGACTTGGTTTAGAAGCTTTTGCTGTTACAATTTGACACCATTGTCGACTATGGGGTCGACTTTGAACGGATAGCTTGTTCATTAACTTGGGCTAGAAGCCTTTGCTATCACGGTTTGACACCTTTATCAACTATGGGGTCGACTTTGAATAGATAGCTTATTCATTAACTTGGGTTGGAAGCCTCTGCTGTTATGGTTTAACACCATTGTCAACTATAGGGTCGACTTTGAATAGATAGTTCATTTATTAACTTGGGCTAAAAGCCTTTGCTGTTACGGTTTGACACCATTTCGACTACGGGGTCGACTTTGAATGGATAGTTCGTTTATTTTTTTGGGCTTGAAGCCTGTTTACTGCCGTCGACAAGTAAGAACGGGAATTCAAATAATTTTCTTTGATTTAGAATTATACTATGATACACTTGGGTAGAGACTTTGGTCTTTTTGTAGATAAACTTTAAGTTTATAGCATTCCATGGACGGGGAAGCTCGTTGCCGTTCATGTTTGTGAGTCGATAGGTATTATGCTTTGCCACTTTAACCACTAAGTATGGTCCCTTCTATTTTCAATCGAGATTTCCGATATTATTCTACACTTTAACATTTTTTAGGATGAGATCCCCTACCTTGAAATTTCGCGGGTGAACTTCTTTGTTGTAGTGCTCTGCCATCTTTGATCTATATCTCTGCATTGTGGTGTAAGCTTGCTATCGCAGCTCGTCGATGGTTTCCAAGTCGAGTTCTCTTTCTAAGGTGTTTCTGATTGGATTGAAATGGATTACTCGAGCAGTATGCTATATTAGTTTATTAGGATGACTGCCTCTGATCCGTAGACAAAACTATAGGGGCTATGACTCGTGGCTATTCGAGTAGTTGTTCTGTATGCCCATAGCACACTGAGGATGTGGTTTGCCCAACTTGCTCTAGTACTTTCCAGTTGAGCCATGAGGTAGTCGAGTACAATTCTGTTCGTGACCTCTATTTGGCTATTAACTTGGAGGTTTTCCACTTAGGTGAAGTGCTGGCGAATCGCCAAGCTCTCACACCAGCTCCCTGTGCTTCTGCTCTAGAACTGAGTTCCAGTATCTAATAATAAGACTTTTGGGTAGACCAAAATGGCAGATGATGTCTTTCATATGAAACTCTTAATGGCTACATCGATTATTTTAGGGATTGCCCCTACTTCAACCCATTTTGTAAAGTATTCGACCATGGCGATCATGAATTTCATTTGACCTGTTGTCTTTGGAAAAGAACCAACTATGTCGATCCCCCACTGGTCGAATGGCCATATGATTTGGTCATTTACCATCGACGCCGTAGGCTGGTGGGGGATGTTCGAGTAGAGCTAGCAGGATGAGCATTTTTTGACGAAGTCGATGGCACATTTTAGTAAAGTCAGCTAGAAATACCCATATCTGATGATTTTGTGTGCCAAGGATCGTTCTCCAGAGTGATTACCATAAATTCTTGCATAAACTTCGTGCAAGACCTCGCGGGCCTGGCCTGTTCAAACATTTCAATGGTGATCTAGATATCAACCTCTGGTAAAGCTGACCGTGCTCGTCAAAGGTGAACTTAATGGCTTGATCTCTGAGCCTACGTGCTTCATCCTTATCCTTGGGGCTATTCTTTTTCTCGCATCTTGCCAGGAGGGAGGTGCATCTTCAACCTGCCCCACCAAGTTCTAGTCGAGGACACATATAGTAGGCTTGTTTGCGACCAAAAATGATATTATTTTATCTTAGGTCCCTTTCGTCAAGCTCACAAACTTCAACAGCACATCGGCCCATTTGTTCTCCGATCGAGGGACCTAGCTAAAAGTGAATTTTTTGAACAATTGCTGTAATCTTTTCACCTCAGCCAGTACTTGCTCATTGTAGACTCCTTAGCTTCAAAGTTCCCTTTGACCAGTTCTGCGACTAGTTAGGAGTCAGTGATGGTTGCCAGTTGCTCGACTCCCCGATCTGCCGCTATCTTCATGCTGACGAGAAGAGCCTTGTACTCTGCTTCGTTATTCGTTATTGGTAGTCGAGCTTGATTGCAAAATCATATTCCTTGATGAGTGGAGAATGTAGTGAGATGCCAATTCCTCCTCCTGAGGAGGCCGATCAATCGACATGCAAAGTCCACACAAGGGAGTTGTTGTCCTTTATAGTGGTTTGGGGTTGAAATATGATGTCGAATTCGCCCAGCTCAATTGCCCATTTTGTTAATATTCTAAATTTATCTTACTTTGATAGCACTTATCTCAATGGTTGATTCGTCAAGACTATGATGGCGTGAGATTAGAAATAGGGCCTCAATTTTCTGGCTGTTGTGGCTAGGGTGAGGGTGAATTCCTCGATCTCAAGATAGTTGTGTTCGGGGCCCTATAGTGATTTGCTACTGTAATAGACAGGTTGATGAGTGCCATCTCTGGTTAACACCAAGATCGAGCTAATTGAGTCTGACGAGACTACTAAGTATATATGCAAAACTTTTCCTAGTTCAAGTTTGGCCAACATGGGTGCTGAGGTGAGGTAACGTTTTAGTTTGACTAGGGTTTGGTCACATACTCTGACCATTGAAAACCTGACTTCTTCGTATTTCTTAGAATCTTGAAGAAAGGTAAACTCTTATCGAGTAATCGAACAATAAACCTTCATAATGTTGTAATCTTACCGACCAGACGCTACATGTCTCTGACTATTCGAGAAGGCGTAATGTCCAAAATGGCCTAAATTTTTTGTTTACTTTGATGCCTCGTTGGCTAACCATGTATCCCAAAAACTTACCTTTTTGTACCCCAAAGGTACACTTGTTTGGGTTGAGCTTCATACCAAATGCTCTTAGTATTGAGAATATGTGGTTAAGGTTGATTAGATGCTCTTGCATTTTTTCTATTTTAACGATCATGTCATCGATTTAGACCTCTATAAATTTTTCAATCTCATTCTTGAATATAAAGCTCACTAGTCTTTAATATGTTTGGCCTGTGTTTTTGAGCCCGAAGGGCACGACCAGAAAACAATATACCCCACTAAGGACGACAAATGATGTCTTGTCCCTGTCTTTGGGTGCCATAAAAATTTGGTAGTAAACTTGGAATACATCAATCATACTCAATAATTCGCAACTAGCAATAGAATCGACTAGCAAATTTATACGAGGTAGGGGGTAAGGATCTTTATGGCAAGCTTTATTCAAATCAGTAAAATCATTACACAAGCGCCTCATTCTTAAGGACAAGGACTACATTACAAAGTCAACTTGGGTATTGAATTTCTACAATGTATCCTTCCTCTGATAGTTTGTTGGCCTCCTCTTCGATGATCTGGCATCTTTCAACATTGAAGGTCTGGGTCTTCTGTTTTACTGGCTTGTATGAGAGGTCCACATTCAGACGATAGACGATGATGCTGGGTTGATTCCCTAAAGGTCGGAAGCTTTCCAAACAAAAATATCTATATTTATTCGCAGAAAATTGACCATAAGACATAACATGCTGTTGCCCATGTCTGTTACGATCCTAGTAGTCTTGTCAAGGTTTTCTAGCTCCAACTCGATTGTCCTAAACTCGCCGACAGGCTCTACCCTAGTCTCCTCCAGCTTTCTCTTCTTGCTCGACTGTCTTTCCTCAGGTTTCGCTACTGGGGCATCCCTTGAGGGTTTCAGTTTAGGTTGAATTTTCTACTGTTTGCCTCGACTAAAATTATGTAGCACCGCCAGGCCTTTTTCATATTGCAAAAAAGTTCACCAATCCCAATAATTGTTGGGAATTTGACCTTTGTATGGTAGGTTAAGACAATAGCACAGAAATTGTTCAATCTAGGTCGCCCAATAACAACGTTTAGGCAAAGGACGTGTTGACGACTAGGTAGTTAACTATCAGAGTTCTGCACAAATGAGCCTTCCCAAATAATGTGGAAAGATTAATGGATCCTTTGAAGATGACCTTTGGACCCCCGAATCCAATGAGAAGGGTGCGTACAAGCTTGAACTTCAGCTTGCCCATATTCATTCTCTTCAAGGTCGACAGAAAAATGATGTTTGTTGAGTTGCCATTGTCAACCAGTATTTTCTTGGCCTCAAAGTTTATAATTTCTACAGATACCACCAGGGGGCAGTCCAACTTGTTGTCGACCCCTTAATTTTCCATATGTACATGGTCGGTGTCGGAGAAAGAAATTGGCTCTGCGCTGGTTGAGAGTTGATAGATAGTCTCGACCAAAGAAGATTTGGTCGACTCCAATCTACACTGACTCTACCTTTTGGCTGATTTTGAATTCCCCCCAATCGGGCATCTGGCTATGGTGTCAATCACTCATCTGATAGGTGGGTAGGGATCATAGGCAGGTTTCTTCCCTTTGTCTTCCCTTCTTGTGTCATTTGCTTATCGACAAATTTCTTCAGGTGGCCTTGTCGAATTAGCCTTTCAATCTCATCGTGAAGATTAAAATAGTCCTCAGTGTCGTGGCCTATCTGCCTATGAAAATGATAATATTTCTTGGATCTTTTAATGGCCTCTGTCTCGGTTAGCTTTCTACATTTATTGATGAGGTTGTCATGCTGTATGCGAACAAGACCTCCTCTCTGGAAGTGTTGAGGAGCATGTAATTGTGGAAATGCTTGACCGGAGATCAATGATCATCTTTATGTTGTTGGTCATCTTTCTCTTTCCCTTTCTTCTTCTCTGCTTCGGAGTTGCCATATTTTAGCTTGTTCATATCTTCCTGAGTCATGTACCTCTCAGTGAGGTCGAGCAACTCCTCCATGGTCCCCGACTGCTCCCTGACTAAAGTGTTGGCACATTCTTTATGGAGGACGCCTAAGAAAAGCATATCAATCAGAAACTCGACCCGCGGCCCGTCAATCTTCAAGACTTCTATGTTGAATCTAGTAAAGAATTTATGGAGGGACTCTCCCTCATTCTGCTTCACCGTGTGCAAATAGGTATGTGGGAGTTTTGCTTTTCTTCAGCTAGCGAATTGACAAAGGAACTTGTTGCACAATTGGTCATATGAGTAAATCGACGCTGGCTCGAGTTTCACAAACCAATTGAGTGCAATCCCCTAAAAGGTGGTGACCAACATCTTGGCATGTATGAACTCGTTGTGCCCATGGAGTTGTGTCATATGCTCGAACTACAACAAGTGTTCATTTGGGTCTAATGAGCCATCATATTTGGGTAGTCCTATGGGGACCTTGGCGTCGACAGCAATGCCTCATTGATAATATCATGTACAAATAGTAATTCTCGCTCTCGACAAGACCTCTGGGCTCCGTTATGGTAGGGTTTCCTTTTAGAATTTCTCTTCGAGATTTCCTTCAGCCACTTGTTCAACTATTGTGGTGGTGGGACACTTTCTCTCATTCTTTTCAATATGCCTGAGAGAGGTTCCTATTCACCTATTCATCTATTATCTCACGCGCTCAACCCTATGGCACTGTGGGGCTCGCAGAGGTCAAATACCATAGTTGATGGAGTCTGAGCCTTCTTCACAGGGGTTTTGCTGGGCTTCTTCTCTCAAAAATCGCCCGGGGCTATCTTTTTTTTGGATGGGTAGTCGCTTGACCTCCAACCAACCCTTATCCTCTCTAGGGGGCCTCTCTTTATGATGGGTGGGTTAGGGAGTAACGCTAATAGCTGGGTCGGGCTGAGTGTTGTGTCAATTAAGGGCAGCTGATAGCTAGGCAAAAATTTGAGCAGATATCTACTTACTTATGAGCTGTATGAGTTGAGGTATGGTCAAGGTGACCACTTGTTCTAGTAGGGCACTAGGTTCGGCCAAATCAGGTTTCTGTTGGGGTTGAGGAGGAAGGTTGGGGATTTTCTACTTTCCTCCCTTTCAAAAACAACTTGCCTAGTGTTCACCATTTTTTCGATTGCGGACTCAAGCTTCACAGATGGCGCCAAATGATGAGGGTGAAAATTGTTCAACTAAAGTATTGGGATGAGATCCAATATAATCATCTTGGTGGAGGTTGAGGAGATTGCTTTTGATATAATGGGGGTCGAGTCCTGCAATCAACAACAAATATCAAGCTAACCAAGGTGCCCTCGGCTAAGGCACTCCAATGCTCAAGTCCGTATATATAGACTAAGGAATAGAGCAGCAAAGTGAACGCTTTAGAGTAATGAATGGCATACTTTGCTGAGGGTTAGCAATGGGGTATTTATAGCTTTCTTAGTGGGGTTGATATGACTTCGATGTCTTGTTGAGCAAGCAGGGTTCTTGTCCTTGTCGAAGGGCTTTGAAGTCTTCTACTGCCTGTGTACTATTCCAGGTGGTGCAACCTAGAATATGGTGGTACACTGGTGGCGTGTACCAGCCTAGCGCTGTTGAGAAGAGGTAGCACTGTGGTGGCATGTGTCATTAATGTGGAGGCATGCTGCCTGGCAGAGCATTTAATGCGACTAAGAGGCTGTTGGCTCAGATTGACCTCTCCAATCGAGATGAACACTCCTCCTAGGTTTCTCTTTGGGCTATTATCGACAACACGCAAATCCACCATGGCTAAACCTTACTAGTCGGATGAGGGAATGCGCCTCTAGGTCCGGGTCGACCAGGATCTGGTCGACAAGGTGAACACTAGTGCTCTACCATGATGGATAAAACCTTTGAGGTCGAGTGTTGTCCAATAGACTAGGCTTGTAGGCACTTAGGTTGCCAGGCCCATATTTCTGTCTTGGTCAAGTGTCGTTGGGCCATCCCATATCAACTACAAAATCCTAAACTCAAAATAAACCATCAATGACCAAATAAACATAATTATTATAATTAAGTAAACAAAATAACATTACAAAATCCAACAAAAATAATAAAAATATTAAAAATTAAAAAAGAAAAGAAAAGAGAACTTACGACATAACAGAAGAGTGGGTTGCGGGGTGATGGTAGGACGGCGACCACACGATAAAGGTGGCTGCAGAAAAGTGGCGATAGGTCAGCAGGCTAGGTAGCGGGATAGGGCGGGGGAGAAGACGAGGCAGTAGCAAAGAGGTGGGGTAGGATGGAAGAAATACAGAAAGGAAAAGAAGAGAAAAGAGAAGAGGGGGAATAAAGTTATTTGACTTTTTAAATTCAAATGTTGGATGGATTTCTGAAGGAAATTTCCCTCGGAAATCCTTCACAAATTAATCTGAAATTTGAAAAAAGATAAAATTAAATTTTAAACATTCAATGTCAATCTGTTGAAAATATCTCGGATACCAGATAGATGCCAACCTTTTTCTAATTAATTATGTTACTCAATTTTCGATGGCATGTGCGAGGAATTTCCAATAGATAATTGGTCGGAAATTCTCACACTTATTTCTCACCACAAGCATCCCAATTTCCATTGAATTTGCGTAGGATTTTCGATGGAATAGACATAAAAAATTTCACACAATTTGTTGGAAATCTATGACGAAAATAATTCCATTAGAAATTTTCATCAAAAAAGCAGAATTTTTTGTAGTGATGGGTGATTACATTTGAAATGTCCTTTGTTGTTAGTAGATATCCGCTAAAGTTTTGAAAGAAGTCAGTCCTCGTGCCATACATGCGAATAGGTTGGTAAGTCCTTCTTAGTTTCATTAAATATTGTACAACTTGCACTTGAATTTATCATGCGATCTTAGGAGCTAAATAGATCAATCGCTCACACATAGTGAGCTCTTTTCATGCACTCATAAAAGGAAGACAGATATGAAGTGGGCTGATCAGAAGAAAGGCACATGTAAGTTTTATCAAGTTAAAGGATTTCTTGAAAGTGCTTAACTAATATTTCATATATCATAACAATAATTGATTCCATATTATTGTACATATAGGAAGATCTTCAATACTAGCCAGCTTTCAGCTAGCAGCCCTAGCCCTAGCCCTATGGTGACAAGGGACACGAGCATTGGTATTTAGGAGTCCAAGAACAAGATTTAGTCCAAGGTTGTTGTGGTTGCAACAAGAAGGGCCGCATTTTTGAATCATGGTACCAGCACATGGCTAGCAATAGCTTAAATGGTCCCACAGATGAGCCATCATCCATAGCCACTTATGTGGATGTACTATTTGATCAAATGACCAAGTGCATTAAGATGTTGGATGGCAAGACTAAAGCTTGGGATGAGCAACATCATCAGATCATGTGCTCAAGGATATAGAAGCTTGACTTTCTCATGTAGTGGGACATTTTAGAATTTATTTTGCATATATTAAAATATATTTGTGTAAATATTGGACTTGTGCATCCTGTGTTAATGAATGAAAACATGGAAATAGGTTTAAGAAAATTATAAATATAACTATTTATTTTTTAATCTAAAAATATTCAAATAGAATTTTGGATGAAAACCTTTGTTGGGAATACAAAAAATAAATAAATAAATAATATTTCAGTAGATTTCATTGGGAACTTATCGAAATACAAAAAATAAAAGAAATAGAAAAGCAAACACACTGGCATATTTTCAATTAAAAATTTGTTATGTGGTACTTAGAGTTAACAAAAATTAAATTAGTATTAAGGATCCATTGAAAGCCATCGAAAAAAAATTCTGACAAAATGCTATTGGAAAACTTTGTCAAAGTTTGGTACTCCATTTGAGGAGTTGCCTCAATGAATTTTCATTGAAAAATTCTTTTGACGAAAATTTTTATTCAAAACTTTTCCAAACAAGGATTTT
The DNA here is from genome assembly GCA_018894105.1 of Jacaranda mimosifolia. NCBI lineage: Eukaryota > Viridiplantae > Streptophyta > Magnoliopsida > Lamiales > Bignoniaceae > Jacaranda > Jacaranda mimosifolia. The sequence continues at coordinate 13,679,202 of CM032128.1, read as the reverse complement.
TTTTAGGGATAATGTTCCATCAGAAATCCTTTGAATGATGTTCTGTTGAAAATCCTTTGGAAAATTTAAGTTTTCAACATAATTTTTGACGTTTCCATAAAAAATATTTGCTAGAAAAGTTGATTCTTTTGTGACTAATAATAGAAAATGTGTTCAATATCCCAAGGAGCAAGGTTCAAACCCTCGGGACAAAAACTAATTCAATTAGCAGTAAGAGTCATAGTCATCATATCAGGGTGATAGTTTGCACCAACATGACATGTTAGAGTAATACCTAATAAAATATTTGACTTTGGAAAATATACTTTTCTCTTTCAAAAAAATTGTTACACAATCTTCTTCTTCTAGCTATTATTATTGTCATCACCTCATGTCAAAATATTGTCTCAGTTAAAATGCATTTGGGTGAAACCCTAAGATCATAAATATGAATGTAGGACATGGTTGTGTTTGAAAAATGGTGATCATTACACAAGTTCTTATAGTATCAATCTTTAATTCTTTTGAGTTGAGAATCTGATGAGAATGAAAAATGATGGATTTGATTAAACTTGCATGAGTGATGCACTCTTGAAAAGTAGTGCATAGCCCATTTCATAGAAGAGCAGTGTAGAGACATCATTGTACATACATGGGTGCTTTTCTTTTTCTTTTTTTTTTTTTTCTTTTTTTTTTTTTTAGGTTCATACTCGAAATAGGTTCAGGATATTATTAGAAATCAAGACAAATGTTACAAGTCTTAAGAGTATTAGGCGTATAGCCAAGAGAGAATGAGCTCCTTATACATCAAAATAAAGCATATCTTAACACGAACTAAACGGAAAAATTCCACAAAAGGATCCTAACTAATTACAAAACATTACAAGAAGGGCCTCATAATTACAAAAACGTATACACAAGGAGATAACAAAAGATGGATCAGAACCTAGCAACTAGTTTAAATTTTCAATCAACAGAACATGGATCGCCTTCCTATATATTGCTGCCAGCAACTTGGTGACAAAAGGTGGTGTTGAATCTGTTTCAACCTATATCCGCCAACTTGATGATGTTGCAGCAACAACAAGTTGACCGAAATCTGCATATTTAATAAAGGGGAGTAGAAGCACGGTCTGGTCATTTGTATAAAATGAATTTGAAACTGAGTCCAAAAGCAAAATCTGATTCCTGGTGTTAACATCATGTGCTAGGCATTTGTGTTAACTGAAATAGGTCTGTAAATGGGTAAGGTGTTATCCTACCCAGGCCCAAAATATCATACTCATATCCATACCCGTACCCATACTTATTAAATATAATGTAATGGGTATGGGTAGGATTTATATCCATAAATTACCTATGTATCCATACCCATACATTACCCATTACTTTATATTTAAATTTAATTTATGAACCTAAAAATTGTTTATACCGAAATCAAATTTATATTAATAATAAACTTTTTATATATAAAAATTATAAATATGTGAATGAGCGGTAACAATTAAATAAATTTTTTTATTAAAAATTAAACTAAATTAATAAAATTAATAAATTGAGATTGCAATTTTTTTTAAAAAAAAATTGGAATAGCATAGCAACAGTTGAACGCTTTTTATTAATAAAATTAATAATGGAATAAATATTTTTATAACAGTTAATAAAATTAATTTTGCTAATGAATAAAGTTTATTAATATAGAAATGAACTGTTTTTATAAAATTAAATATAGAAAAAGTTTTTGCTCTTAAACTGTTTTTATTAACTATTGTTTAATAAACTGTACATAAACTGTATTTTTTTAATAAACTGTTTTTATTCGCTATTTTTTTAATAAATTAACTGTTTTTTTAATAAACTATTGTTATTAACTGTTTTTTTACTAAACTGTTTTTATTAACTTTTTTTTAATAAACTGTTTTTTTTAACTATTTTTTTAATAAACTGTTTTTATGAATTGTTTTAATTAACTACTTTTAAACTGTATTTTTTTTAATTAGCAAAAAGTTTAACTACTAATAATATTAATAAAGTTTAACTATTATATTAATAAAACAGTTAATTTAATTAGCAAAAAGTTTAAAATTAATTAATTTAAATTTAATGATTAAATTAAATATAGAAAAAAAATTATTTTTTGTTATCATATGCCAAATAATATTTTTAGTATATATTAAGAAAATTAGTGTATACATTAAAAACATAAGTCTAATAAACTAGACCCAATGAGTCTTGGGTTAGTTAAGGTATGGTAGGATTAGGGTCTCATTCTTTTGGGTATTTTAGGATAGGATAAAAATTGGGTATTTTTGTTTGGGTATTTTAGGGTATGGGTGTTGGTAGGGTGATACCCTATCCATTTACAGGCCTAAACTGAAGAGAGTGGGTTCTGTTGGTACAGTTAGACCTAAAACTCGGCCAACATTCGCAAAGCTAAAGACATAAACAAGAGACATAAACTGAGCAACACATTGATGTTTCACACAACTATAAGAGCAGGAAAAATACAGCAGTAGCTATTGAAACATATTATTAGCAAGAACATGACAGAAATCTTCTATAAGTTGAATCCCATGTAGCCACTAGGAAGTGTACTATTAAGTAGCAGAATCAAACATAATTCCAGCAAATTTTCATTTGAGAAACAGATCGCAACAAGAAATGAGAGAATCAAAACCAAAAGCAACATTTGGAACCAAAAAATACCACACAGCCCAAACAAAAACTAATCACAGAACATAAGACAGAAACTGATCTCACAAAAAATTTATTTAAACCTAAAGTATGGCATTCCAATCTCTTCCATTCAAGTGGTAACTTGAACCTTTTTAGAATTTGATGCTTTTCAAGAACAAGACTTTGAATGGAGGTACAGGCTTCTTTTGCAAGGTAATCTGCTGCAGCATTACCTTTTCTATAAATATGATGGAAAAAAACTCCCAAAGGCTTAATCAGGTTTTTTATTTTCCTAATTAAGTGAGCCAAACTCCAGTGATGTGGTTGATTTTTGTAAATGAGTTGCATCGCCACTTGAGAATCCATCTCAACAATAATATTTGAGAACTGAATATGCGCACACAATTCTAATTCTTTTAAAATAGCCGCAAGTTCAGCAGTGTTGGTTGCTTGGCCAATCGAGTGAATAAAAGCAAAAACAACCTGTTTATTTTCATCTCTAAGAATACCAACTACTCCAGCCACGCCCTGGTTGTTTGGTGTTCTGCCGTCAGTGTTCAGTTTTAAGAAACCAGGTTGAGGGAAAATCCACCTAACGATCTTACAAGGACGAGTATCCTGCTGTTGGAAGAATATATTAAACAAAGCTATTGAAGTGTAATCTCCTTTCCAATGTTATGGCCTTAAAAAGACCAGCTTTATGTGAAACATAAATGTACTGTTGAACCCTCCAAATCACGTTTTCAATAGTACATTTTAAGCCTTTATGTTTGAGGACATTTCCTGTACACCACAAGAACCAAAGATCAGAATGGGAATAATGCTTCTAATGTGGAACTGCATACCTGCAAAAGCTCTCATTTTCCATGATTGAAAAAGCAAAGATATATTAGTGGTGTTAGGCATTTGAAAGTGAAAAATATAAGCAAAACAACAACCAAAGTGCAAGAAATAAACAAGTGACCTGCACTCTCAATTCCCTCACAATGTTGGCACTTAGATATGAGAATGATGCCGTTATCTTGAGGTTTTAATTAGAAGGGATGAGGTTATTAAGGAGTCTCCAAGTAAAAACAGAAATAGTAGGTGTGAGGATTTTGTTCTATATGGATCTAGAATAGGGAAATGAAAGATTGGGATGCCTGATGGTGAGCCATATGCTTTTGATGGAGAAGATTCCAAAACATGAAGGTTACTAAAATGCCGAATTAGTGGAGTTATGAAGGATAGGAATGTCACAGACTTAGTTAGCAAGGTTAGTAGGAAGCACCACTTCCAGCTTTTATTTGTTCCACTCGCCATTATCCCAAAAGAATTTAACAGGAATATTAGAGAAGTGGTTAGAGTTAAAAAGAGAGTTAAGAGATGATTCACCAATCCAACAATCATGCCAGAATGAAATATTTCTCTTTCCAATAGTCCAAAAGACGTATCTATTAGCTTCAGAACAAATAGCATTGAGTCATTTCCAAACATAAGAGTTTTGGGGAGAAACTTTGATGGTCAACAGGTGACAACCTCCACAATACATTTTGCGAATGAATTCAGCCCATAAGGTAGATTGGCATCTAAATCTCCACCACAGTTTGAAGGCAAAAGCTGATATAGTATCCGCTAAACTCTTTACATTCAACCCTCCTCATAAAAGGAAAGCACATACAAGTCCAAGATCTCCAATGGATTTTCATTTTAGCCGTGGTAAAGCCCTAAAAGAACTTGTTAAACATTCTTCCAAGTTTGAGGAGGACACCTTAGTGAGGGTTCATGACTTGAAGGATGTGTATAGAAATGCGACAGAAGAGTACTTTTGATAAGAGCAAGTCTACCTCCAATAGAAAGTCTACTATATTCCCATCCCAAGATCTTTTTTTGGATTTTAGCAAGAACAAAATCATATGTTTGACATCTTTGGTTTTCTTTGTTGAGAGGTGCTCCAAGTTAAGAGAATGGGAGATGAATTTGAGAGAATCCCATGACATCCGTGACAAAAGACATAGTGTCAGGAACGCTTTTGTAAGTGATGAATGAGCTTTTAGAGGTGCTAATGAGTTAACTAGAGGTTTCCTCATAATTAGAACAAAAATGGTTGAGGATTGAAGGAATTGAGGCTTGGCTTGCATGAAAACCATAATATCATCTGCATAAGCAAGGTGGCTTAACCGAAGGCTTCTTCCCACTTCAAAATACATATCCCAATATCTTTGGAATAAAGATTCCAAGCTTCTAGAAAAGAGCTCTACAAAGATTATAAACAGGGTTGGGGAAATCGGATCATCTTATCTCAAACCTCTAGACGATTTGAAAAAGACCGAGTTAGTCCCATTCACCAAAACAGAAAACCAACAATTATCTATCAAGTTCCTGATGAGGTGAATCCAAGCAACAGAAAATCCAAACTTTTGAATAATGGCACAAAGGAGTTTTCCAATTCACTCTATCATAAGCTTTCTCCATGTCAAGTTTCATAATGACATTATCTTTGCTCTTGCCCAAATAGTGGACCATTTCTTGAGCTAATAAAATATTGTCATGGATGAGATGGCCTTTCACAAAATCACTTTGGTTGGATGAAATGATACAGGGAAGAATGGATGAAAGTCTAGAGTTTATGAGCTTGGAGATGATTTTGTTGGTAGTGTTGCAAAGGATAATTGGTCTAAAATATTTCCAAGTGGATAGAGAATGAACCTTTAGGATGAGAGTAATGGTGGTGGCCGAAAATCCCTTGGGCAGTGGAATCCCGTTAAAGAATTCAATAACAGCTTCTACAACATCATGCTATACAATTTCCCAAAAAACTTGGAAGAACTTCAAGCTATAGCCATTTGGACCTGTTGTGCTTTCATGATCAATACTAAAAAAAGCTTCTTTTATCTCTTCAGGGGAAGGAACTTGCATAAGGAATATAGAATTAAAATCAGATAAAAGATAAGGTATATTATCTAAGCAGTCTTCTGTAAATTCAACTTCAGTTTCTGTCAACAAGTGCTGAAAATGATTTGCTACTGAGCTCAAAATGTCTATTGGATTTGTTATGTTTTGGCTATATTCGCTTATTTCAAATATTCTGCTTTTAATCCTTTTTTTTCTTGACCATGCTCCGAAAAAACTTTGTGTTACATTCTCCCTCTTGAGGCTATTTACACATGTTCTTTAATGCCTAAAGTCCACATCCATGGATAATAATTGAGCAAGCAAAGGATTAGCTCTTTTCAAATGCAGCAAAGTTGGTTTAGATCATACTACTGTTCAACCTATGCCACTGCATCTTTAGCTTCCTTGACTTTAGAAAAGACATTTCCAAGGTAACCTTGTTCCAGTTTTTTAACACTGGCTTAAGCCTCAGAAGTTTGAGAAATGGCTTGGGCATTCCTCTTTTCCTCAAAAGTTGTTCCAAACTATTTTTAACAATTTCTTTTAACCCATGGTGTCTTAACCACATGTTTTGAAACTTGAAGTTGGAAGTATGAGTAACATTAGTTTTCGAGAAGGATGTGAAAAGATCATGACGATCTGAACAAGCTCTGGAAATATGTTTCACCCTAGTAGTACAAAAGGTTTCTGCCCATACAGGTGAGTAAAAGATTCTATCAATTCTTTCCCAGATGGAGTTATCAGTCAAAGTGAATGGAAAACCCTCAAATCCTGTATCTTCAAACTCGCAGTCCATAACCATATCACAGAAATCCTCAATAGCAGCTTCATTAGGATGAGCACCGCCTTTTTTCTCCTCAGCATTCATGTAAATATTAAAATCCCCTCCTACATGCCAAGGAAGACTTGTATTGGAAACCTTTCGCAAATCATCCTATAGAGGTTGTCTTGCAAGTTTCAAGGCATTTTGCATACATAAATTATCAAACCATATTAGAAGACCAATTTGCACACAAAACATGAAATGAAGTAATTGTTTCGTGTCCAATAAAATATCAATTTCAAAGGATTTCATAGATACACCAGATCTTATTGTTAACATTCGCAATACCTCTATCCAAACCTAGTCTCCTAGGCATGAAAACATTATCCAGGTTGATTTTGGGTTTAATTAGGATGAGAAGCTTTATTTTGTGCTCCCTAACCACACCATGCATGAAATGTTTGAAGAATTTGTTACCAATACCCTTAATGTTCCAAATAAGGATTGTATTCATTTCAAGGAAGAATATTATTTGGTTCTCTCTGATTTCCTCATTATTTCATGGTCTTTCTTTTGGTTGGCTTGAGGAAGACTCCCCATAGATTTGGATCTGGTTATTCTTTCAAGGTTTTGGGCATCCTCAAAAGTATCAAATTTTCTATTTGGTTTTGAAGGAGGGTGGGGTTTGATTATTAGGTAGAGCAATGATGACCTGAGGTTGATTTTGGCTATTATTTTGGATGGAAGAGTTAGAGGATTTTTTATTTGGCTTTTTGGATTTGTTGTTAGCTGAGGACTTCATTTTATTAGAGGTTTGTAGGGACTAATTAAGAAGTTTCTTTTGGCCAAAAGTTTTTTTAGGAGTGAATAGCTTTGGTAGAGGATTTGTAGCAATTCATTCTGGAGAATTATGTAGGGCAGGTGATGATTTAGGAAACTTATCAGTAGGGTTAGGAACATTTCCTTCATCAGAGATAGTTCACTAAAAAAGATCATAAGAAACAGAATAAATGACCACATATTGCAAATCAGTGTGAAAGTTCTTTTGTTTATAATAGTGCATATAATTAGTCTTTAGAGTTGAGATTCTGTGATAACCTTATGCACGGCTATTTGTTTTGATCCATTTTTCCAACCACATAGTAGGTCGTATGAGATTTTTGTTGGGATAATCAAGCTATGAAATAGTTGATTTCCATAAGGTAATTGGTTTGGAAATCCTTATTAAAGATTGTATGACACTTAGAAAAAGTTCTAGATAGATTAGAAGTCGTTAACAAGGAATAGATACATTGGCATTGAAGTTAAGTTGATCGACATGATCTTTGAGCCTTAGGCCTCAATTGAGAGATAAGATAATAAAAAGATCATATTTGCATGATATCATAAGTGTAAAGATTAGGTATGTATTTCCATCGTTGATAAAGCTCCACTAGTATTTTGCAAGATATTGACTATGGAGAAAGAAGGATAGAAGTCTCGAATTAGAAGAGTTCAATTTCAGAGTTGTTAATTTAAGAAGTTCAATTAGTTGAAATAATTGATTTAATTAAGGGCTTGTTTGCTTCAAAGGTTAAGGCCTGATAGATCTATTTTCAAGCCTAATTTTCTGTTTGTTTCACAATTTTATGGCCCATGATATCTTTGCGGCCCAACATGGTATCATGGGGCAAGATAGTTTATGGATCAGGTCAAGATGGCCTAATTCATTTTCCACCATTTTAAATTTAAGCAATCTTTCCAACCAAACATTATATGGTTTCAAGAATGGGATATCACCAATATCCAAAATCAAAGCAAATAATAGATTTAGATGGTTTTGGATACCATTTTTAGTTTATGTGTTACTAGTCTATGAATCATGTCTAATCCTATATGACCAAGCAAACAAGCCCTAATGGTACATAGATCAAATTGTAAGGTGTTGTGTGCCAACAACTAATTAATAAATAACTTTGAGGGGTCACATACAAAATTCAATGAAGCCTATATTAATTTTGGTGAACTTATCAGAGAGTAAAATAAGAGAATTAATTCATAATTAACTCAATTGAAGAATGATCAATTCAAGAAGTTAAATCAATCTAATTAAATAAAATGAGCTTTATTTCATTGGGTCAATGAGATGAGGCTAGCCTAGATAGAGAATTGATTAAATAGTTGCACTAATTGATTAATTAAGCTTGAACATTAATTAATTGAAGAATCAGTTAATAAATTAACAACTTGAATTAATTCTAAATTAAAGTTTAAATCCAATTATTCGATTTTTGGCCTTAGCCTAAACCCATAAAAGGATTCAAAAGTCTATAGATTTGTGGGAGAAGGTTAAAAGAAGCTCATGAGCACAATTTTCGGGTAATAGTACCCTTAAACAACAACTACATGGAATGATTCTATTGCAAGATGATTGCACTAGGTGTTAGTTATCAAGTGGAAGTTATTAATTGGTGGTTATCGAGTTGCACTATTTTCCCCACATGGAGTGATCCTAATGCAAGATGATTACACTCGGTGTTAGTTATCAAGTGGAAGTTATTAATTGGCAGTTATCAAGAGGTGGTTATCGAGTTGCACTATTTTCCCTATGACTCCCAGATAACTTCTACAAATACTATAAATATTGTACTTCCCAATAATTTAGCATCCAATTAATCCATTTCTAGTTACACAAAGTTTATGTTGTCTTTTGCTCTCTTATGTTCTCCAGTTTCAAATTCTCCCACGTACTTCTCTCCATCTCTTCCTTTATTCTTTCTTGGGGTTAATAGACTATGGCCTTGTTATCCAATGTTTTGGCATTTTTTTTAAAATTTTTTGGGTGAATGGGTTTTTAGGAGAAAATTTAGATAATGTGCCAAGTTTTTCTTTTTATTTTGGGGAAATATAGAAAATAATTTATGAATGAGTTGTTTGTTTCTTTTTATTTTAGGGGAGACAAACTTTATTGTTGATGTCAAATCAGTTGCTTGTTGATGTGTGAGAGTGATTGTGTTAATCCGTAGGACAATCAGGTGCACATATTGCTTTTATTTTATATGTGAGATAGCGATTCTTAATGCATGCCTTGCCACTCACACATATGTAATTTAATCATCTCTTCTTTCCAACAAACCTAAACATGCTATATTGCTATACATGGTTCAGAATGTCTGCAAGTTTAATAGTATAATATAAGGTTGTCACATCTACAGGGATTGGGTATTTGAGTACATTCATTACCTCATCAACACTACATATCCAGACTAATATTTATGACAGACATAAATTACAATTAAACTAGTCAAAGCAATACCTTAGTAAAATTTTATGCTAAAAAGATGTTATTCTGGAATTAATCCTTTTGATTAATTTCAGTTGCTCCTCTGTTGTTCTTGATATACTCATTGTGTTGGTTTATTAGATATATATTGTTGATTTTGCATTCAAATTTGAGCTGATTTGATGAGAATCGAAAGAAAAATGGAGCAAAGGATCGACATAGGCACGCGGAGAACACCCTGGCGCGCGTTGGGGTACGAGTAAGGCACGCCAAAGCATGTGGGGTTGGGCAAAGCAGACAGTAACGAGGCAAAGTAGACAGTAATAGGTACAACGTGTGCCCAGGCGCAAGGCACACTGGAATAGGTATTAAGGAGACATCTCGCACTCTCAGGCTCAAGGAGTGTCGCGCCTGGATGCGCGGCTAACTAGAATCCTGTGCCCTAGCACAAGTGTTTCGCACCAGGGCACAGACATCATTGTTCTTCTCGGCAGCTTGGTACAAAAATAGGGGCGCCTGTGCCAGGGCACAAGTCATGCCCACCCCAGCGTACGGAGCAAGGCCCATGGGCCATCTTGCGTTTTCATAGGTATTTAAGCAATTTCTTCCGGGATAAAAAATAACACAAGTATCACGAACATAACAGAAGGGCTTCTTTACTGCTTTTGAGTCAATTTCTCAATATGGAGTTTAGAACAAGGGTATTAGGTGTTCTCGTGAGATTTGTAGGATTCAAGTTTATACTTACACTTTGATATGAGATCAATAAAATTTCTTTTCTTTGTTGGGTAGATTAGGCATATCGCCAAACCACGTTAAATCTTGTTGTCATATTCCATTGAATTACTTTACTATTATTTCATAGTTTCCGCAATAGATCCTCCTTGATTTCAACATATATATATATATATCATTAGAAGTCACTTCCTTTTCTTGAGAACTTGATCTTCATGTTATTGATTAGAATTGTGTTATCCCTAACTCTAAACTCCATTTAATAACCCCATTATATTATTTTCATATCTCATCTAGCCGCACCTTATTAGTTGTTCACCTCTAGACCACACCTCAAATTAGGTTGAATCACCCAATTTCCTAATTACTAAGATTCTCTTCTGGAGCTTATATGGGCAATCACGATATTGCTCCTAAGTTGATCAGGCTCAAGAAATCATTAAACACAAGTAATTCAAATAATCCAACACATTCAAATGTAGAATTGAATTGATTCATAAATCATTAATTTTGAAATACACAAATTTCAAAAAGAAATAAAAATTTTAGTATAGATACACAATTCACCAATTAATCCCATATAGATATAGAATATCAATAAAATATTAAAATCCAAAAGCAAAGTAGGAGAAACAATCGAATTTAAGGTCGAGAACCTTGTCCTCTTGAGCTCTGGACTTCTAACGAAGAATCTAAGGTTATTTTTTCACTACACTTAGAAAAAATTATAATTGTTTAATATATTAATTTCAGAATTAATGTCCAAACTAGTGAAAAGGAGAAAGGAAAAGAGAAGAAAGATAGAGAGAAAAGTTCTTGGTGTAAGAATCTAGACAAAGTGTATAATGTCTGGTGATTGCTAACCCTAGATTTATTCTCTTAACAAATCATATAATTTTCCCTATTAAAATTTGCCAGCCTTGAGGATTTTATGCCTTCCTCCCTCCAAGGCTGCAACACCACCTTTGTGGTTGTGGCTCGGACTTTCTGTATTGCACAATTGGGTTGTTCTTTACCTTATCTTCTTGTTCATATTTCCAACCTCGATCTAACTTTGCTCCGTATCTACAAAATGTAAAATAAAACACATTAAGCTAAAAAAAAAAAAAAACATAAACAAAGCCTAACAAAAACGTAATAAAATCATAAAACTTAAAACTAAAAATACACAAAACAAGTTGATGCTGCTTGAAAATGAATTTAGGATCCTTTTCAAAAGTCAGTAGAATTTGGATTTTTTTTTTCCTCTGCAATTTGGTGCACAGAGTCCTTAATTGTCGAATTTTTAGCAAATGATTTTTTTGTGCCTAATTTCTCTTTAGGGCTTAGAATTTATAGTCTTCTTTTTTTAGTGGCCTTCGGTCCACTATGGTTTTGGTACTCTTCTTGGTGGGTTTAGTCAATTGCGCTCTCTGGCTTTTTTATTTATTTTATCCATTGGGCCTTTTAGTTCGTTTTTACTTTTTTTTCCATTGAGTACTTAATTCATCATATCATTAAGCCTCCTTATTTTCAATTTGAAAAGTTATTTTCATGTTGAAATAATATAAAGTTGAATTTTAATTTTTATCTTATCTTAATTTGTTATAATAAGGTGATCAAATAATAAATTTTTATTAATCGTGTCTTGTGTGGGAATTTGAATTTATCCAACATTCGTTTAAGTTGAGTTTCAACAGGTTTCGTAGTCTGATAAGTTCTTAAAGAACATTTTGTTGGCTGATTTGATTTTGTCCAAGGACTTAGCAATATTTTGCCAAGTTAGAGAGAGAAAAGAGAAGACTTTTATGAGAAGTATTGAGATGAGTTCCCAAGGAAACTACTCCTGCACTTCAACTTTTGCTTATTCTTTATTGTGTCTCATTCTTTGTGAATTTTTACATAAATCATTAGAGTAACTAAAACTTTTTCATGTCTTATTGGATCGAGTTATGTCAGAAAATAGGTCCCATTTTGAATTAAAGATCCATATAGATAGGGGTGGTAATTTCCAACGTGACACGATAATCCAACACAAGTTCGACACGAAAAACTTATATTTAGGTCGACCCATTTTAGGTTTGAGTCCAACAAGGTTAACACGAATAAGAAGTCGAAGAAAATGGATTGGGTTGGGTTGAATTTTAGTTTATACAAACGACCCAAAATTTGATTTTGGGTTACATAACAATCTGAACCCACCTGAACCAACTCGACCCAACTCGAATTAAATAAATAAAATTTAATTTTTTTTAGAAGTAAAAATATAAAATAACAAAATAAAGCTTGAAATTTTGAACTTTAACAATATTAAATTACTACTTTGCCATTTTTCGGTCTTATTTATTTCCACAAGCATATAGGATGGATGATTACAATTTTTGACTGCTTCTAATGGTTATTTTTTTATATCCAAGTGGATATGAAAATTGTTCTGCAAAGAGTTGACAAATCACTACTTCGACTACTGAATTATCCAAGAAGTTTTTCTTATGCCATATGCAATGAAAGATTTTGTATATATAGATAGATAAGAATTCTTTTTGTTGAGAGGTTATAAAAATTTCAAAAAACTTAAGCAAGTTTTTATAATAAATTATGCGTATAATTAAATTACTTTTTTACTTATTTGCTTGATGATACATTTTTATTGATTTATGTGTTGCTTAATTGAATTAATATAAAGTTAAAAAAATAATGTCATTTTAAGAAGTTAAAAGAGACTATTTGATTGACATAAAAGATACAAAAATTAAAGAGCATGGGTGAGTAAAACTTGGAAAACTATGAAAAGAAAAAGAAGTCTTAAAAATCAATATGTAATGTGGTTGAATGAAAAAAAATTTAGAAAGATGTTGTTTGTGGAGTTATGATGAGAACACCTTACCCCTATTTTAATATATTAATAATTAAGAATGCATAAAACTAAAAAAATAAAAATACCAAAAAATTCTAAAAATTTAAAAAAAATATTCAGAATAATTATTTTAAATCAAGTTGGAAGGTTGGATTGGGTGAGTTAACTCAACCTAAACTCACCCGCAACCCAAATTGTCACCCCCTGCATATAGAGTCCAAGTACACAAAAGTGGCGGGAGGCGGTAGTAAGAGTATTGCAGTGGCTGCTATTCGTGGAGCTTGTGCCGCTGGCGATGGGAACCAGCTTTGGTATCTTTCTTGGATGCTGGTGGAGTGCTCGAAACAGATGCCTACGAGGCATCTGTCTTGGGCGCCTGAGGGCAGTTTAGAATAGGTGTCTGCAGGGGAGTGCCTTTGGATGCCCGGGGTAGGTACTTGCATGGCATCTAGAGAAGGTGCATACTAAGCACTCACTGTGTAAGTAGGGGCTATCTTGAGTGGCCGTGGCCCATTCGAAATCGTTCGAGTTTGTAAGGTTGTCCCTCTTGCGGTTTACAATGTTTTTTGAATTATGAGCCCTTTATTGGGCATGTCGTCTAATCTGGTGTTAGTTCATGGGATTGAGTCTTTAGTTTCAAAAGATCATTATCTAATTCATGAATTTTTCTCTCTATGTCAAAGTCTAGTTCTAAGTCCGAATTAGAGGGTTCTTCCAAAGAGGAGTCCGAGATGTTTCTATCATTGATAGTAGTTTTGTCAAGGTAACAGAAATTCCTTGTTTACTTTTGCTTAGGAGTTAGAAATGCTAATACATTTGTTTGTATTTTTTATGAGCTTATGTTTCTTCTTCCTTCTTTAAATTACAAATGATACTACATCCCAAATGGTATTTCACTGTGTTCAGTATTTATTTAAGTAGTGAGCTCTTCCCCACCAGATTCTTTGTTGTTAAAAACAATGAAGAGTTATAGGGTGTGGCTGGGCCAGTTCATCACTAACTTCTTTGCTCATTATGTGGGGTTTCAACATCAATTGGCTAATTTGAGTCTTTCAATTTTCTTAGACAGTTTTCATTTGTCATGTGAAATGCAAGGTATCTAACGAACCCTTCTTTCATATCTTTTCCTAATCTAATAGTAGGCTTTTTGAGTGGTTTACTTTCTAGGGCCTTAGAATAAGAGATGTCTTTGTGTGAGATGAGGGTTAAGGTGTTCCTTGTGAGTGGAATATTTCTTCATCCTTAGTACATCTGGGTAAGGTTCATCATGACCTATGCTAGAATTTCGAGGAGATGGGTTATTTAAGTCCCCCTTTGATGTGACTTATATGTTTCCAGCAAGTACTTAATTTATTTTCTTTTAGTTGATTGCTTGTGCATGTGCTTTTGTTTTTGTATATTTGCATTCTCCTTAGCGCTTATGCTTGTTTCACTTTCTTTGTATTTCAACATGAAAGAAAGTTAACTTATCGAGGATCTGCTCTTGGAGCGTGGATAGAGGTTCACATGAGAAGTGCGTAGAAGAGCAACTCTGCGAGGAGGCAGCATCAGTTGGGCAGCATTCGAGCCCCTCTCTTCGATGGTCAAGTGAGGTGCATGCTTAGCTACATTCGGCAATACATCAGGTTAGTATAGGTGACGAACTTGAGGTGGTGATCTTATGGACTAGAAGGGAAATACACATGAGGATTAGCTGTTGGAGGTACTTGTCCGTAGTCATCTTGTCCTTTCCATGCTAGCAAGGGCAAGGGACCTATGGCTTATGCCAGAGTTGTGGCATTGGCTCGCATTAGGATGTGGATGAGACCGCCTTTAGCATTGACAACTTGTGAGGCAGAGTGAGTGAGTATGATCAAGAGAAGCTAGGAGTATACTCTTCACCTTGTTGGCTAAGCTTGTTGTTGGGAACTTTGCTCACGCAAGTGTTTGTTTCACCACTTTGTTTGTTCTGGATGCTTTTTTCTTGCAGTTATGCATAGATATTTGTTATCGTGTCTTATGCCTTTTGGGACGCTAGCTGAACTTGGTCATGCAGATGTTTGATTGAGCAAATGAGGCCACCAAATTAGCTCAATAGCATTATCAGAAAGAAAAGGAGTTTGTAAAATTATTTAAGGAGCCGAGCAGTTAAAGGCACGTTATGCAAAGGAGGTGAAGATTGGGAACAAATTCTTAAAGTCCTCTATTGGGAAGGTGTTGGTTTGTATTGTTCATGATGATACAGTCAAAGAATGCAAGATTTCTAATGATTTGTTGAGGTAGTTGAGGCAAAGGCGACAGTTTATGAGCAGATCATTCATGGCTACTGTTGCATGTTAAGTAGGACTGGGTAGTATCTGGCTAAGGACTTGTTAATGCTTGAGCCCAACATCCCATTTAATCTTTCTCTTAGAGAGTCTAGTGGTGCTCTGGAGATTGGTGTGGATGCCCTGGTGAAGGATCTTGCTAATGCAGCTGTGTAGGAGTAGATGGATGTTTAGACTAGGAGTCTTATTTAGCATCTACTTTTTCTTTTATCTTCAAATAATTAGCCTTTTTCTTCTGCACTAGTACTTGGTCAACTCATTTTTTTATTTTGATTTTCTTTTGTGAGGCCAACTATTGGTCGAACACTTTTTGCACTCTTTGATGTTATGAATATGTGCTCTCTCTTTTTTTTTTTAAGAAAGTTGTTCTGTTATTTTTTTGTATTTATATACTTAGTCAAATGCATGACTTTCAAGTATTGATATGTTCTTGATGTTCGATTAGCTCGCATCAAGAGGGCGTGAGCGGAGTGATACACCCTTTTTTATCAGGCTTTATCGCAACCGCCTAGAGGGGTTTCATCACATTTCTGAGACGTGGTGCATGAGTGTAAGTGTGAGCCTAATTAATTATAATATCTGAATAAAGAAAGAATTATATCGGAGTGTGTCCCACATAGAAAAATAAAGTACTTTAAATTATAATATATGAATAAAAGATTTTAGAAAAATGTGGAAGCTAATATATATAGATATATATATATATTTGTATATTATTTATATATAAAAGCACTTAGCACTCAGCACTCAGCACTTAGCCTATTTATGCATGCGTGTAAATAAATTTATTCTACAAGTTACTTGTTTTCTTTTTATTTGCATAATTATATAATTATGAAATTATTATTTAATTACATAATGAAACAAATGTTATATATTATATGAAAGAGTTTAATTTTTCATGAAAGGTTGTATGAGATGATTTGAGTTAAACAGACACATTGTTTAATTTAAACAAGTGTATCGGTTTATAATTAATGGATGTACTGTTTCATTAATTATAAATACACAAAGCTCTCTACGAATTTGATACATTAAGAAATACAAGTTAGAAAATACTTTCTCAATTTCTATTCTTTACAAATATAATATTAGAAATCGTAAAAAAAAAATTGTAAAGGAACTCTTCAAGATTGTTACTTGCAGAGTTTGGTGGTGTTATTGTATTTTAGAGGTGAATTG
The DNA here is from genome assembly GCA_018894105.1 of Jacaranda mimosifolia. Taxonomy (NCBI): domain Eukaryota; kingdom Viridiplantae; phylum Streptophyta; class Magnoliopsida; order Lamiales; family Bignoniaceae; genus Jacaranda; species Jacaranda mimosifolia. The sequence goes on along the minus strand of CM032128.1, from coordinate 13,662,589 downwards.
CCTTATTAGATTCATAAATAAAATTTTTAGAATTGAGCAAAAATTACCTTAAAGATAATGTCATCAAATATCAAAATTACTATCAATTTACTATTCATATCAAATGTGTCCCATCAATAGCGAGGACATTCTTTAAAACTTGTATGAAACTTTATAGGTCACCAAAACACCATGACGCGTAATTCCCTTCAATTTGCACTGAGCAACGTTTTGAAAATCGGACTGGATCGGCCGGTTGGACCGGTGACCTGTTGATGCCTGAAAATAGGTGTCGGTCAAAACCGGAGAAAACCAGTCAAAAACCGGTTGAACCGATTTTTGACCAGTTCACTCCTTTTTTTTTTTTTTAAATTTAACAATTACTTTTTTTAAAAAAAGAAAAAGTAAAACAGAAATGAGAAATTATGAATTGAAGATGATAATTAAAGATTTTGGACATGTAATTTTTTGAAATATGAATTTATTTTCTTGAAATTTAATGAAGTGATAGTTATATGTGAATGCTTATGTTTAATTTATTATTTATTTTGTTTAATCTCTCTTAAATTATGTTGAATATTTAGCGTAGAAGAATTTATTTGTACTTGGAGTTGAAGCATGAAATGAATGATTACTTATATTAATGTGAAACATTATTTTTTATTTATTTATAGCTGACTAATTGTGAAATAGTATTATTTTCTAAAAAATATGCTTAAAAATAAGTAAGTTGAAATTTTTTTAAATAATATTCTTTCTATATCAATTGAAAGTTTTATTTTTTGTTAATATTAAAATATTATATATTTTTATAAAATTAAATATAATTATTATATCATTATGACGTCATACCGATTGGACCGGTGGTCCAATCGATTAAACCAGTAACCAGTAAGATCATCGATTTTTTATCCGGTTCGATTTTAAGAACATTGGCACTGAGGGTCTAAGTCGAAAGAACTCGGCGATTATTTTCTATCAAACGTACCAACTATCAAACTCGGCGTTCCAACGTGTTTTCCTCGAGAGTCAACGCGATTTTCCCCCCGATATGCCAGCCGGCATTCCCCCTACAGCGAGATTGGCCTTTAATTGACTGAACCACATTGCATTATTTAATTCCGATAATAATAATAAAATTAACTTGCAATTGTATGGTTTTAAGGATCTGACCAGTCCACTTTGAAAGCACATTTAACGGCGTTATTTCTCCTTCACTGAATTGTTTCCCTTTTTCTTTTATAAAAAAATTTATTGATAGTGGATTCTGAAACTTACACGCATGTATGGCTAAAATGCCACACCATAGTTATAATCTCTACTTTCATATCTATATCTACATTATCAATAAAATACCAATATCTTTGGGTATGATACAAATGATATATTTAAAATATTCTGATTTTTATATTTTAATTATCATAATAATTATTTATCCATTAACTATCATTTATTCATCCATTTTATACTTTACTATTATTATTTTATGATAATTTTTTTCTTTTTATTAATGTAAAAATTTATTTAAAAATTTAGTAATATATAAAAAAGAAATAAATATTTTTATTTATTTCATACTATAAAAGTTTTAGCACATGCATGATATGGGAGGAGTCCAATTTCTTTCCCCCTCTACCCTCTCCAACATCCTATCTAGGAACGAGTCTCTCTCCAACCTCACTAGTAGAGGTCCTCTGACTTTTGGCCAAGTGGTCCTATGTAATATTGAGTCGTCTTCAGTTTCTATAGCCACTTCCTGACACAGAAAAGACTGTTAATTCCCAAGGATCTTACTAAAGTTGATCCATTATAGTGGCATCTCCCAATCTAAAGGGCGAAAAGGATCCTACGGATTGACACCAACAAATAGATCATAGTGCCCCTCCAAGAAGGAGGAAAAATTGGTTGAAGAAAGGCCAAAAGGGAGATTTCATGAAGATTGGTGGAGGCAAGCCCTTCATTTTATATTATGCCACGATAAATTTATCTACTTCTTTTCTCATGAGTTTACTGACTTAAGTATCAAAAAATTTTAACTGAGAGTTATATTAACAAGCCTAATGAGGCTTTGTGGTAGGCCTATAAATGGGTAGGGTATCACTCTACCCACACTCATACCCTAAAATACCCAAACAAAAATACCTTATATTCTACCATATCCTAAAATACTCAAAAGAATGAGACCCTAACCCTATCCTACTCTACCCTACCTTACCCTATCTAACCCAAGACCCATTGTGTCTAGTTTATTGGACTTATATTTTTAATGTATATATTAATTTTCTCAATATATACTAAAAATATTATTTGATATACGATAACAAAATATAATTTTTTCTATATTTAATTTAATTTAATTATTAAATTTAAATTAGGTAATTTTAAACTTTTTGCTAATTAAATTAACTATTTTATTGATATGATAGTTAAACTTTTTGCTAATTAAATTAATATAATTAAAAAATAGTTAATAAAAATATACAGTTAATAAAACAATTTAAAAGCAAAAACTTTTTTCTATATTTAATTTTATAAAAACAGTTAATTTCTATATTAATAAACTTTATTCATTAACAAAATTAATTTTATTAATTGTTTTTATAAAAATTATTTATTCCACTATTAATTTTAATATTATTAATTTTATTAATGAAAAATGGTCAACTGTTGCTATTGCTATTAAAAATAATAATAAAATATTATGATACTTATATATATATATATGTGTGTGTGTGTGTGTGTGTGTGTGTGTATATATATAGAATTTTTGGTAATAAGCCAATTGATTTGAATGAGTATTTTGAAAATTAGTATTTGTTGTTTTGGTAAAAAAGTGGCCCATATGTTTGGTTATATTTTGCCAAAATGAATTTATTTTGCCAAGATATAACCAAACATAGCCTACCATTTATAACTCACTATTACAACTGTGTATAGTCTCATGACTGCCATTTCATAATATTTTCATTTTTTAGTTTATCTAAAAGTTCAAATAAATGACTTGCTTCACGGAAATAGAGTTAGAGTACTTTTTGATAGTCAACAGAGTTTCAAGTTTTTGTTTTTGTTTTTTTTTTTTTTTTTTTTTCTGGTAGAACTAGTGTAAAGAGTTCTCAGCTTTCAAATATTCTCAAAGTTTTGCCAATTCCTGTGAACGATTTCTCATACCCAATTTCTCTTTGGCTTAGAATTTATAGTCACTTTTTCTTAATTGACATCGGTCCATTAGGGTTTTGATGTCTTTCTTGTTGGGTTTAGTCAAACTGAACTCTCTGGCCTTTTTGTTCATTCAATTTATTTAATATTCCATTGGGTCTAGGGTTGTTAACGGTTTGGATTTGAATTAGATTAGTCATATCCGAATCTGAATCTAATTATTAAAATTCATATCCAAATCCGATTCGATACAATATAGGATCTTTGTTAGTCAATATTACATCCGAATCCGATGAATATCTGAGACCCGATAAAAAAAAAATTGATCCGATTTAATTTTTTTCTTTTTTCTTTTTGTATTGTATAAAAATATTATATTTATAAATTAAATTTACATCATATTTAAATTTTTAACAACTTTTTATTATATATTAATCCAAAAGTTAAATATTTGAATACTAAACCCCTATTTCACATTATATTAATGCATAGATGAACTATCATACATTATTATATTTGACATTTTGTCATTATCTCTCTTATTTTTTAGACTAAAAACTCAATATTAATAACATAATATAGACATTAATATAAATATTAGGTTAATATAATATATAGATTTTATTAAAATCCATATTAATATTATATAGAATTAATTTGTCAAAGTTACTTGTATAAATAATTGGCAAACATTTTGATTTATGGATATATTAAAAAGTTCCATGGAAATATTAAACTTTTAGGTTGAATGGTTTATTTATCTCAAATCTATCAATTTGTTTTCTGGGGACCTCCTGAATTAAATTTTGTAAAATCAAATTTTTCATAAAAAAATTCGTTTCACATAAAATAATCTTGTGGCGTTATTAATTCTCACTAAAGTAATCTTAAAAGCAATAATATATCAACTTTCATTTAAAGTTTCACATCCAATCAAATTACCTATTTAAAATTGTTGCCGAGAGTGTGCATATTATACTCAATGAATCAAGGTCTATTTCATCAAAAAAAATTATTTGTTTTAACACGCCATATTATATATATATATATATAGATAGATAGTAAATTTTCATAGGATTCCTTTTCCAGAGTTGATTGTTTTACATATTTAAATTGATCTTATGTTGTAATTATAGATATAATGGAGTAATCTGTATAAATGATAGTTTTAGCATATTCCAAAATGAAGTAAAATATTATACATGACAAATTTCTATATATGTGTAAACTACATTTCAGTTTCAAATAGTTGCATCATAATTTTTGTTAGTTATAAAAAATACCTTTAGATATCTACATATATATATATATATATATATATCATACTCCTGGAGATCCCGCAAGTAAGGTGCAACATAAATAATTATAATTCAATTAAAATATAAAATTTATATACATTTTGCTTTATTTCTAAACGTGATCTTTACAAAGTATACCTCCAATAATTTAATAGTGGCTCTTTCGTACATGATAATACATTTAAATCTACCAATTTTCTTTTGGATCTGAAATAACAGCAAGAGGAAAAGCTTGAAAGTCTAATAAGTACTTTAAAATGTTTAAGGTATGAAATTGTTAGTCCAAATAATAATGTAATATATAATATACGACTAATATTTTCAAGTGAATTTAACAATATAAATTGGTGGAAATTAAATTCAGAAGACATCATAACAAAATTTTAAAGAAATTCTAAAACTAGTCATGAACTAGCATATCAAATTTCATATCAAATAATAGAATAATTGTGGTCAACATGTTTAAAAGAATATATTTATTACTGAAATATTATCAAATAAAACATATACCAAGAATTGTAAAAGTCATGTTTAAATGAATATGTTTATTACTGAAAATATTATCAAATAAACATATACTAAGAATTGCAAAAGTCATGCATATGCCAAAGATCACAATCGTTGTGGATGTACTGAATATTATAGATTCTTATTTATTTTATTAAGGGTGTTGATGAGGGTCAAAACGGTTTATGTCTGGATTAGGTATTGCTATTGAGCGGTTTGACCTCTCTGGTCGGAATATTATGCTAGTAGGCTGAGTCCTGCAATCACGAACAAACGTCAGGCTAGCCGAGGAGCCCTCGGCTTAAGCATTCTGACGCTTAAATTAGTATGAGGTCGAGTAGATAATCGAGCAACGGAGTGAGAACTTTGTATGTAAAGAGTGGCATACCTTTGAGAGGCTGAAGTTGGGGTATTTATAGCCTTCCTTTACTGTGGATTTATCTGGGATGCCCTTAACATGCTGGAGGAATCCTTGTCCTTACATGAGGGGCATTTGGTCATCTCTCGCTCCTATACTATTCCAGGTGGTTGCCTTTCCAGGTTTTAGGAACAGAGTAGGACACTGTTGACGCGTCTTTTCCCTAGTGCAGCAGCATGGGCGGTACTGGAGCGGCATGCCGCCTGTTAGCACATTCAATGTGGCAGAGTTGGTGTTGTACCTTATCGACCTCTTTGGTTAGCAAAATGATCGACCTGATAGTGGGTTGGCACACGGTGAGTGAGGCAGACTTGAGGTACGGGTTGATATGATCGACCCGCAGTTTTATATGCGGCCTGGTCAAATGCTCGACGATCTGGGTATACCGTCGATCAGTGAGGTCCATTTGGGTCGCTACCGCCAATGGGCCTTGGGTGCAAGATGGGCCTTGCGCTACATCCTTGGGCCGAGCTTCTTGGGCTATCCTATATCATGAGTCCTCCCCACTTTCGAATGCTGAACGAGGTGATCGATGAGAAGGATTGGGAAGTAGTCTGTTGGGCAGTTACACAGATCGATGAGAAGTTTTGAAAATCGACCAGGGTTTCGCACATTTAATGAGCAATTACAACGTGTCGCGCATGGTGCGGCACAACGGTTATAGCATTATTACAACTGCTTGGGTTGTCGTGCTCGCTTGCCTATAAATAGGCACTATTAAAACAACCATTTTTACTTTTACTGCCTTCGTGTTTGGTCGAGCGTCTAGCCAACTGCTTTTGCTGCTAATATTTTCTGCTCTTAGTTCATCAATGCGGTAAGTTCATTCTTTCCTTCTCCTCGGTGTCTTTAGATTTATTGTCATAATGTTGCATTTATATGATTACGAGAGTAGCCATGAGGGGGATAGTGAGGCCACTCACTCTGACTGACCTGGGGGTTCATCAGAGAGGTCGAGTAGTTCGTCGAGCGATAGCTCGAGTTCCAGTAGCTCGAGTAGCCATCGCGGGGGCCATGAAGCTGGGCCGAGTCACGTTCTTCCATCACGGGGTCGGTTATTCACCCCAGACCATTATAGCAAGATAGTATCAACCATTACCCATGTTGATTTAAGACGTATTAGACAGTTTTACCATATTCCTCCCGAGTATAAATTATTGACACCTGGGGCTTCTGCTCGAATGCATCGACCACCGACCAACTGCATCACCGTGTTTGAGGACACCTTTAGGTATGGTCTTAGGTTTCCTTTAGGTGCTTAGATAGTCGACTTGCTTAGGGGCTTTCAAGTATGTGTAACGCAGTTACTACCGAACTGTTTCTCAACCATTTACAGTTTTATTATTTTAATGCACCCTTTCGACCAGCCAGCCAACTTTGAGAATTTCTCAAACTTTTTCCATCTTCCTATTTCCTGAAAGTTGGGTAGCACCGACGAGTTGGGTTTCTATTACCCAACTGCTCGACCCCGTCGTAAATTCCTCATAACCCCAGCCTCTTTCTATGGACAAGAATGGAAAAAATATTATTTGTTGTTCGAGTCGCTGGGGGTTTCAACATTCCGAGGGGCTAGTGGAGAGGGCATGTCGAGATGCCAGGTAACCTAACCCCGACCTGGCCCAATACTTTCGTCCGAGACCTGGTCGAGTTTGGGCAAATTGAGGCCTCAATGTTTATCGAGGAGAGAAATTTGGTATTGGCTGGGTTGTTGCCAGCTCAGTTAAATTTGCCTGCGGATGACCGACTAGATAGACTGTACTGCTTACAGTTTGTTATTTTTCTGTCTTTCTGCTCGATTTTAACTTTTGATATCTCTTTGCTTGGCAGATCGCAACGAAATCATGAACCGTTTGAGGGCTGAGGCTTTAGCTAAGGTTGAGAGGAACCAGCAACGCCGCTAGGCGATGGTGGACCGTTGAGCAACTGTGGTAGTCGATGCGCCTCAGCCGGAGGCAATAGCACCTTCACCGTCGCCACCATAGCAGCATCCCGGTGGGTCGAGGCAAAAGAGCGATGGTAGAGCAGGTGGGACCTGCTCTGAAGAAGACCACAGCAGAAAAGGGGAAAGGTAGGGCTGGGCGGTCGAGTCAACCAACGGGGAATGACCTGTTTGGGCCACATGGGGATGATTTGCTGTTTCACTTGCCCAAACTGCCCTCGCCTAGGTTTGGGATTGAGCCGAGCATGGCCGTACACAACTCCCTGTCGATGGAGAAGGCGAGGTCAACGGCCGCTGCCCCTCTAAAAGTGCTGCTAGCAGGGCAGTTCCTGGGCAACCAGAGGAAACTGATGGGGCTGAGCCAGGACACTGCTCTTTGGGCGCTGGCTTATCTTTCCAGCATGATAAGGTTTTGGTCGAGTATATTACATTGCTGAATATTGCTTTCTTGTCGAATATTTATGTTCTTACTACATCGCTCTTTCAGGTCAGCCAATTGGGATATCATTTTTACAGGCGGTCAGAGGTGGCCTTGGCTGATTGCGAGCATCTGTAGGCCGGCGGGGACATTGAGACTCTCAGGGTTCAGCTCGATTCCTCACAAACGAGAGTCGATGAGCTGGCCAAGCAAGTTGAGGAGTTGAACAAGCAGTTCCAAGTGAAGGATAACCAGTTGGTTGCCTCTGTCGAGGAGAGGACCAGGATGGACGAGCTGCTGAAGCGGCTCGGTTGGATGGGCAAGTCTCTTACAACTCTAGTTGATCCACTGGTCGAAATGCTGCTCTTAATGAGGCTCGAGCTGAGTTCTATCGGAAGCTGCCGCTGATGCAACAGGAGGTGGTGCAGCAATTTATGTTGACCTCGGTGTTCCAGGATGTGAGCATTGTATTTGCACTCAACGGCGCTCGTAATTCTTTCGAGAAGGCCCTTAAACAGTTGCATTTTTTGGGCTATTCCTTCTGACCATAAGACAGGTCTCGTCTCAGTCACCTGCTCAACGAGTAGCTACAGCCCTACCCAGAGGATGAGGGAGGTGCTAAGGGCGAAGGTGTGGGGGCCACTGTGGCTGAGGGGGTTGTGGAGGCTTCACCAGCTGCCCCTTTGATGGATGAACAGAAGAGACGGGCCGAGGTCGAGAAGAGGTTGGAGGTCATTGCTAAGGAATTTAACTTTGCCAGAGACTTTGCTTTCGAGGTCCAAGAGGGGGTGGTCGACGTAGCCCAATATCTTCCTCATCTGGAAGGGCACTTTTTAGCCGACGTGGCTGGTCCTTCTCAGCCGGCGACCGACGTTGTCCCTGTTGCGGTTGCTATGCTTGAACCAGTTCTTATCCCCATTCCCTCGAGCAATGAGCTCGAGCAAGCCATTGAGGAGGGTGCTCGAGGCGCAGACGATGAGGGCGCCGAGTCGAGCTGATGCTGCTGCTACTAGATTGTTTGTTTTTATTTGTTTTTTTTTTTACTGATGTAAACAATTTTTGGTTATGCATAATGAATGTTTTCTGCATTTGAGCAAGTGTTTCTTCAGGTTTATTACGCTGACTGCCTTTATTCTATTGCATAAATGAATTTACCAATTTACCATTTTGTTGAGATTAGTTCAAGGTCTTCGTTGAGTAAATGGTAACTAATATGCAATTCGATGAATCAAAGACAGTGATCTGTCAGCTCGCGTGCACAATTAAGGGAAATAATCTTTACAATTGCAAACCGCTGTGTCGGTTGCTTGGTTAGACAAAGTAATTAATGATAAACTTGAGCTAACTTAGCGACTTCGTGGTTGACTACGGGGTCAACGACTTGGCCTTGGTTGGGAAGCCCTGACTTGGTGGCTAGAAGCCTACTTGGTCGACTACAGGATCGACAACGAATAGTCAATTTGCATAAGTTTGTATTTGCAGAACGTCTCGTAACTTTTTATTGCTGCTAGGAAATACAATGGAGGCCAATGGCAGTTTACACATAGAATTTCTTTAGGTTTACGGCGTTCCAAAGTTGTGGTAGTTCGTTGCCTCTCGTGTCTGTTAGTTGGTAGGCGTTATACTTTGATACTTTGACCACCGAGTAAGCCCCTCCCACTTTGGGTTGAGTTTTCCTACATTTTTTGACACCTCGACCTTCTTGAGGACGAGGTCGCCTACCTTGAAACTCCGGGGCTGAACTGCTTTGTTATAACGCTTCGTCATTTTTGACCGGTATCCCTACATTATGTTGTAGGCTGTGTAGCACAGCTCGTCGATGGTGATTAGGTCAAGGGCCCATTCTGTTGCATTTCTGACCGAATTGTAGTGTATCACTTGGGCAGTGTACTGGACCAGTTCCGACAGAATTACTGCTTTGGAGTCATAGACTAAGCTGTATGGGCTACGACCCATGGCTATTCGAGGTGTGGTCCTATGCCCACAACACCCCAGGGAGGTCTTCTGCCCAACTTGCCCTTGTGTCTGCTATTCGAGCTTTGAGGTGGTCGAGAACTGTTCTATTCGTGACCTCGATCTGACCATTGGCCTGGGGGTTTCCTACCGACGTAAAGTGTTGGCTGATTCCCAAGGCCTCGCACCATTTTCTCATGCTCTTACTCTAGAATTAAGTACCGTTATCTGATATCAGGACTTTGGGCAAACCGAATCGACATATTATGCTTTTCCAAACGAAGCTCTTGATAGCTGTGTCGGTGATTTTCTGAACTGCTTCAGCTTCTACCCATTTAGTGAAGTACTCGATCGCCACGATGATAAACTTATGCTGACCAGATGTCTTCGGGAGAGATCCTACTATGTCGATCCCCCACTGGTCGAATGGCTATGTGATCTGGATGTTGACCATCGACGCAGCTGGTTGGTGCGGTATGTTCTAGTGGATCTGGCACGATGGGCATTTTCTTGCGAAGTCGACTGAGTCCTACAATAAGGTTAGCCAAAAGTAATTGTAACGGACAACTTTGTGCGCCAAAGACCGACCACCGGAATGGTTGCCGCAGATGCCGGCGTGAATCTCGTGTAACACCCCGCTTGCTTCTTCGGGTGTTAGGCATTTAAGTAAGGGTCCTGACATCGACCTCCTATAGAGCTATCCATGGTCATTGAGAGCAAACTTGGCCACCTGCCCTCTAAGGTTGTGGGCCTCATTCTCATCGTCGAAGATGGTCTTCTGACTCAGGTAGAGCTTGATTAGGTCTTGCCAAGAGGGAGCTATCTCTTCAACCCATCCGATGAGAGTATGATCGAAGTCTTGGATACAAGGTTTGTTGGTCAGCAAGAACGTTATAGTTCTTTCCCTAGTTCCTTTCGTTGAGTTGTCTAGCTTGGAAAGTGCATCTCCTCGGGGGACCTGACTCAGTGTGAAACTCTTGAATGATCATTGTAATTGTCTTACTTCAGTTAGATATTGGGTCATTTTGGCTTCCTTGCCCTCGAAATTGCCTTCGACCTATTCCGCGATCAGCTGGGAATCAATGATCGCGACCAGCTGCTTGACACCCCGAGCTACTGCCATGTTCATTCGAGCAATGAGAGCTTCATATTCTACTTCGTTGTTGATTACCAGGAAGTCGAGCTTTATTGCAAAATCATACTCCTTAGCATGTGGGGAACGGAGGGAGACACCTATTCCGCCTCCTGATGAGGTTGCCAAACCGTCGATGTACAGTGTCCATACTGATGAGTTCTCAACGATTTGGTCTGATAGGTCTGGTCTCTCGGCGACAAAGTCAGCCAGGACTTGTGCTTTTATGGCCGTTTGCTGCTGGAATGTGATATCGAACTCCCCGAGCTCGATGGCCCATTTGGTGAGTTGACCTGAAGTGTCGGGTTTCCACAACACCTGCTTTAATGGTTGATTGGCAACACCACGATTGCATGGGATTGGAAGTAGGGTCGTAACTTTCGTGCCGTCGTAACAAGGGCGAGAGCGAACTTTTCGATCTCCAAATAATTATGTTCGGGCCCATACAAAGCCTTACTACAATAATATACAGGACGGCGAGTCCCGTCTCTCATTAATGCCAAAACTAAACTGATCAAGGTAGTGGACACAGCCAGATAAAGTTGTAGCACTTCTCCCAGCTTGGGTTTGGCGAGCATAGGCGGCGAAGACAAATATTGCTTAAGCTCTACCAAGGCTTGGTCGTACTGCTGAATCCACTGGAACCCTGATTTCTTCGTATTTCTAAGTATTTTAAAGAAAGGGAGGCTCTTGTCGGCCAGCCGTGCAATGAACCTACCAAGGGCTATGATTCTGCCGACCAAGCATTGTACATCTCGAACAGTGCGATGCGGGGCAACATCCAGAATTGCTTGGATCTTATGCGAGTTTGCTTTGATCCCTCTTTAACTGACCATATACCCAAGGAACTTGTCCCCACAAACTCCAAATGTGCACTTATTAGGGTTGAGCTTCATTTAGTATAGAAAAGATGTGGTCGAGGTTGATGAGGTGGTCCTCAGCCTTCTCGATTTTGACAATCATGTCATCGATGTAGACCTCCATCGATCTCCCGAGCTCATTTTTGAACATAAAGTTGACTAATCTTTGGTACGTTGCTCCCGCATTTTTGAGCCCGAAGGGCATAACTAAAAAGCAATATACTCTATTGGGGATGACGAAAGAGGTCTTGTCCCTATCTTCAGGTGCCATAAATATTTGATAATAGCCTTGGAAGGCATCCATCATGCTCAACAATTCACATCCAGTAGTAGAATCTACTAATAAATCTATACGAGGTAAGGGGTAAGGATCCTTAGGACAAGCTTTATTCAAATTAGTGAAGTCATTACACATTCGCCATTTTCCCTCGTTCTTAGGGATGAGTACAACATTACAAAGCCAAGAGGGGTATTAAATTTCTACATATACCCTATCTCTAAAAGCTTGTTGACCTCCTCCTCGATGATTTGGGACCTCTTAGCATTGAAAGTTCTTATCTTTTGCCTTACTGACTTATAAGCGGGGTCCATGTTGAGTTGATAAATGATGACACTTGGGTCGATTCCTTGGAGGTTGGCAGCTTTCCAAGCGAACACATCGATGTTTCGTCGAAGGAAATCAACCATGAGGTATTCTAGGCGGTTGCCCATATCACTTTCGACCCCAGTGGTCTTATCTGGGTTTTCGGGTTCCAGCTCGATTATTTTGAACTCTCCGACGAGCTCGACCCAGGTGTCTTCCAATTTTGTTTTCTTAGATGAAGGTCCGTCCTCGAGTTTCACTACAAGGGGCGTCCCCCGAGCTCTTTAGTTGAGGTCGCTTCTTCTGTTCATTGGACTAGATGGAAATGGTATAACAGCGCCATGCATCCTTAAGGTTGCATAAGAGTTCTCCCACTCCTCCTGGGGTCAGGAACTTAATCTTCATGTGGTACGTGGAGATGATGGCCCTGAAGTCGTTTAGGGCTGGTCGACCAATGATAACATTGTAGGCGAATGGAGCGTCGACCGCCAAATAATTGATCATCAAGGTTCTGCTTTTGGGACCTTGTCCAAATGTTGTGGAGAGATTGATAGATCCTTTAGGGATGATCTCGAACCCTTCGAATCCGACTAGCGGTGTTCTGACTGGATCAAACTTTAATTCCCCTAATTTCATTCTGTTCAACATGGACAAGAACATGATGTTTACGGAGCTGCCATTGTCGACCAATATCTTTCTTACTTCGAAGTTGGCTATTTGAAGTGTTACCACCATGGGGCAGTCTATTTTTCTGTCGACTCCCCTGTTTTCCATATGGTCGAGGTCAGAGTCGGTGAACGAGATTGGCTCTGCGTTGGTTGAGAGCTGAAAAACTATCTCGACCTTGGCTGATTTGGTCGACTCTAGCTTTCTCTGAGTCTACTTCAATGACTCCCTGGATGGGTGGGTGGGGTTCTTGGGCAGGTCTTTTTCCTTTGTCTTCTCTCCTCGGGCTGACCGACCTTTCTCTACAGGGAGTCCGAACGATTTTGCCCTCTTCACGCCTGGCTTGCTCGTCGACATATTTTTTCAGATGGCCCTGCCTGATTAGTCTTTAGATCTCATCATGCAAGTTGAAGTAATCTTCTGTGTCATGCCCTTTTTGCTTATGGAAGTGGCAGTACTTCTTCGATTTTTTCATAGCTTCCATCTCGATAAGCTTTCTAGGCCTTTTGAGCAGGTTGTCGTGCTGAATGGCAAACAACACCTCCTTCATCGGGAGGTTGAGCGGACTGTAGTCGTGGAAGCATTTTTTGGGGGATAGACGTCCCTCTCTGACCTGACGGTCGTCTTTCTCCTTGATTTTTTTCTTGTTGACCTCAAGATTGCCATATTTCAGTTGGTTCATTTCCTCTTAGGTCATGTACCTTTCTGCGAGGTCGAGGAGTTTCTCCATCGACCTTAGTTGTTCGCGTACCAAAGCATTGGCACATTCCTTATGTCTGAGGCCCAAAAGTAACACATCGATCAAGAACTCAACCCTTGGGCTGTCAATCTTCAACACCTCCGTGTTGAATCTGGTAAAAACGTCTCAGAGGGATTCTCCCTGGTTTTGGTTCACCGTGTGCAAATGGGTGTGAGGGAGTTTTGCTTTCTTTTTGCTCGCAAATTGGTGCAAAAACTTGTCACACAACTGGTCGTATGAGTATATCGACGCCAATTCTAGTTTCACAAACCAGTCGAGTGCTATCCCCTGAAAGGTGGTCACCAGCATCTTGATGTGGATGTACTCGCTGTGTCCGTGCAGCTGCATCATGTGCTCGAATTGCATATCTAGGAAGCTGGTCGAGATCTTAGCATCGACAGCAATGCGCTCGTCGATGATATCTTGGACGAAGGGGGAGTCTCTCTCTCTTTGAAACCTCTGCAGTCCTTATTGATGAGGAAACCTTTCCGTGTTTCTCCTTGAGATTTCTTCCAGCCGTCGGTTCAGCTGTTGGACCTAGTGGGACATCTTCTCCCATTCCTCCCTGTCAGCCTGGGATGTATTTATGTTCGTGCGTTGTCTCGAGTGTTGGACTCTATCGCGCTACGAGGCTTGAATATGTCAAGCGCCATGGTCGATAGAATCCATCACCTCCTCGCGAGGCTGGGGTCAAGCCATTTCTCTAGAAAAATGGCCTGGGCTTACTTCGTGCCTCGAGGGTGGCCTTTTGGACTCTAGTTGTTCCAGGTTTTCTCTTAGCTGTCTCTCCTCTGGGGCCGCGGGTTGCGGTGTTGCACTGACTACTAGCTTCGATTGAACAGTGTGTCGATTCAAAGCCGCCGAAAGTTGAGCTAAAATCTGCTCGCTGATGAGTTGCATCAATTGGGGCATGGTCAGGGTGACCACATATTCTGGCTAGGCGCTTGACCCTGGGACGCCCACTTTTGGTTGAGGTCTAGGAGAGGAAGAGTTGGATCTCCTACTTTCTTTTCTTCCGAAGGGGGCTCGCCTGGTGTTCACCATTTTCAATAGCGGACTTGCAATTCCCACAGATGGTGCCAAATGATGAGGGTGAAACTGATTTATGTCTGGATTAGGTACTGCTATTGAGCGGTTCGACCTCTCTGGTCGGAATATTATGTTAGTAGGCTGAGTCCTACAATTACGAGCAAACGTCAGGCTAGCCGATGAGCCCTCAGCTTAGGCACTCCGATGGTCAAGTTAGTATAGGGTCGAGTCGATAATCGAGCAGCGGAGTAAGGACTTTATATGTAAAGAATGGCATACCTTTGAGAGGCTGGAGTGGGGGTATTTATAGCCTTCCCTTACTATGGATTTATCTGGGATGCCCTTAACTTGCTGGAGGGATCCTTGCCCTTGCATAAGGGGCATTTGGTCATCTTCTGCTCCTATACTATTCCAGGTAGCTGTCTTTCCAGGTTTTAGGGACAGAGTAGGACACTGTTGATGCGACTTCTCCCTGGTGCAGCAGCATGGGCAGTACTGGGGCAGCATGCGCCATTAATGCGGAGGCGGCAGCGCATTCAATGCGGCAGAGTTGGTGATGTACCTTGTCGACCTCTTTAGTCGGCAGAATGATCGACCTGACAGTGGGTTGGTACACGGCGAGTGAGGGGGACTGGAGATATGGGTCGATATGATCGACCTGCAGTTTTATATGTGGCCTGGTCGAGTGCTCGACGATCTGGGTATACCGTCGATCAGTGAGGTCCATTTGGGTTGATAGCGCCAATGGGCCCTGGGTACAAGATGGGCCTTGCGCTACATCCTTGGGTCGAACTTCTTGGGCTATCCCATATTAGGTGTATTTATATTATGATATATATATATAGTAAACATTAGACTTAAACATAAAAAGGCATTAAAAATCATGATGTACCACATACATTAAATATTAATATTAATTGAACATATAAATAAAAATATTAAAAATTATCACGTACTACATATATAAATATAAATAAAATACTCACCTCACAATACTCTTAATTATCTCAACATAATTTTACCCTTTTACACTATATCAAACGAATGCATATACAGTCTCATATGTTGTTTATTGCTAAGAAATCACTGTTTCATATTGTTGAATTAAAATCCACTAATTCATGATTTACCTTATAGCTTTGATCTGGGTGGATCGACCTGCCTGGTCGAGTAAATGAGCTCCACGGATACCTGGGCTGAGTCCTGTAACCATAAGCAAACGTTAAGCTAGTCAAGGTGTCCTTGACTATGGCACTCCAACGCTCAAGTCAGTATGAGAATGACCAGATATAACGAGCAACAGAGTGATGTCTTTTTAGTATAGAATGACATACCTTGTAGGGAGGCTGTAATGGGGTATTTATAGTCCCAAGTGGGAGATCAAAATGTCTATGGTATCCTTGCTCTTGTAGGGAGGACCTTTGTCTTTGCATGAGGGTTTTTAGGTCTTTTCCTTATCTGAAATCCTCTTTCCAGGTGCCCCACCCCTGCATCATTTTGGGATATGGTGGAGATCTTTGTATTTAATGCAGAGGTAAGCCGTCTGTCAGTGTATTTAATGTGGCAGAATAGTTGTTGAGTGCATTTAATGCGACAACAACTGGTGGTGAGAGAAACCTTTCTGTCTCGTGGGTCGACCTATTCTGGTCGAGATATCTCCCCGACTATGGGTCTCACCGTCCTCTCTGGTCGAATGCACGACCTTTTCGGGTCAACCTATTCTGGTCGAGATGTCCTCGGCCGTGGGTCTCTCCACCCACTTTGGTCGAATGCATGACCTCTTTTAGTCGACCTATTCTGGTCGAGATGTCACCCTGGCCGTGGGTCTTGTCGCCCACTCTGGTCGAATGCATGACCTCTTCTGGTCGAGATGTCTCCTCAGCTGTGGTTCTCTCCGCCCATTCTGGTTGAATGCATGACCTCTTCTGATCAACCTATTCTGGTCGAGATATCTCCCCGGCTGTGGTTCTCTCCGCCCACTCTGGTCGAATGCATGACCTCATCAGGTCGAGATAACTCTCTAGCAATGAACTTTTCGTCCATAACCTGATCGATTAAAGAAAGACTGATAGCCTTTATTGATCAATTAGCCCAATGTATTATTGGGGTCTGGGATGATTCTATTGGGCCTGTTAGGCTCGTCTTACTTCACCATATCAAGCTTATAAGATAAATAGCCACAATCTCATAATGTTGAATTAGAACACCACTAACTGTTATATTATAACATTTTTATTGAATTAAATAAATTATATTAAAAATAATAATAGTTGTTTAGCTTTCTTGTGGTTATCACAATATGGTTCCTGTTTATGAGTCTTAAGCTGAATAACTTTCAAAAAGAGAAAAAAAAAGAAATGAATATTATCATCATATGTTAACAGCCCGTTTGGTTTTGTTTTCTGGGGCTGTTTTTATTTTCTTATAAAAATAAAAAATAAAGAGCTATCAATTTCTTTCCCCTTTTCACAAATATTTTCATTCTCAACTCATTTTTTCATATACATTCTTACACTATTTTTGATTTAACGATTTTGATAAGGAAAGGAAAGTATTGAAGAAAGGAAAAAGAAAATAAAGAAATATAAAATTTCAAATTTGTTCGGTTGTTAGAGAAAATAATGAAGAAAAGAATGAGGAAAAGAGGGGTGATAAATGTGTTAGATAATAAAAGAGAGTTCAAATAAACTTTTCCCTCATTTTTCATAGAGACACTATATTTTTCCCCAAATTTTCCTTTCTTTAATATTTTTTTTGCCAACCAAACAATTAAAAATATTTTCCTTAACTTTTTCTTTTCTTTTCCTCATCAAAATCCATGAACTAAACATAGTGTTACACTCTGTCTCCATTTTCATACTTTATTTTCTCTTATTCTCATTTACACGTCTTGTAATACAATATATCAATATTCAAATACAACTCATTTTCAACCTTGCATAATTATTTCATTTTAAACAAAACATTCAAACAACATTTCATTTTTAAACTCACACTTATAATTAATTTTTTACTATTTATTTTCATCAAAAAATAAAAAGGTCTCCAGAAAACAAAACCAAACGAGCTCTAAGCTTTTCTTTTTATAATTTTGTTATGTAAAAATACAAATAATTGTGAGAAGAATTTCCTAGAGTCAACTTTTTCTTTTCTTTGTCCTCCTTTTGTACCAAAATAAAATAAATATAAAAAAAGAAGAGAACATATCCAACGCGCTACGCGTCTTGCAAACAGCCGTTAACTCCCGCGCCATCACGCGTCTTTATTTATTACTATATTTCAATTTGTTTATGATATTCTTATTTGTGGACATAGCGTGTAAAATTTTCTCGGGTGCTCTTCATTCATCGTTTTCTCTCTGTCCTCACAGCTCACACTTCGCCATCACGTAGGTATAAAATATAGAAATACCCACTGCCGATCAGTCATTCCTCTTCCTTGGTGTATTTTTCATTCTTTATCTCCATGGATCTAATTGAGCTTCCCGGGTCAACTCCTATGGCTTCACCTCCTCCTCCGCCGTCGTATTGGTGTTACCAGTGTACCAGAATCGTTACCATCGCATCCGAAGAGGCCGTCGTCTGTCCACACTGCCACGGCGGATTCATCCAGGTGGTGGACCCCACAGATTTCTCTGCGGAGCCTCCACGCCGAGGATTTGTTTCCAATCGGAGTGGTTTCAGTCGCCGCCGCCGTAATGGTTCCTCGTTTAATCCGCTCGTAGTCCTCCGCGGCCCTTCGGAGTCGGATCCCCCACCTGCCGGCGGCGGCCAGAGGAGCTACGAGCTGTACTACGACGATGGAGCGGGGTTCGGTCTTCGTCCGCTGCCTTCCACCATGTCGGAATCTTTACTCGGATCCGGATTTGAACTGATGCTCGACCGCCTTTCACAGATCGGGTTCAGCCTGTGGGCCCGTCCAGAAAACCCGCCGGCCAGCAAACAAGCCGTCGCGTCGTTACCGACGATAGAAATCCTGCCTAGCCACGTGGATTCCAATGCGCACTGCGCTGTGTGCACAGACGCCTTTATCCTCGGATCCGAAGCTCGCGAAATGCCCTGCAAACACATATATCACTCCGATTGCATTTTGCCGTGGCTAAATCTACACAACTCTTGCCCCGTTTGCCGGCACGAGCTCCCGAGCGATGACCCGGATGGGATTCCTGGTCAATCCGACGCAGTGGGGCTGACCATATGGAGGTTGCCCGGTGGTGGTTTTGCTGTTGGGAGGTTTGTTGGAGGCGCGGATGGGGAGATGCCGGCGGTGTATTCGGAAGTGGAAGGAAGTTTGAGTCTTAACGGTGGCGCGTCGAGGGGAATCGAGTGGGGACCGTGGATCAGACGGCGGAGGGGTGGTGGCGTGCGGAGGTTTTTTGGTAATTTGGGTTCGTTTTTCGGGAGAGTTCGGTCGGGTTCATCTGATGGAGCTCCAGTAAGGAGGAGTTGGAGCATATCGGATTCGGGTTCGGGTAATTCTGTTTTTAGTAGGTACGTGTTAAGGAGGAATAGGAGCAGAGATTAGGTTCCCATTGAGCAGTAGAACGGAGGGCAAGATGGTCAATTAGTTTATTTTCTATTTCTTTTTTCTTTTTAAGGGGTTGAATTCAATTTTGATAGCAAGTAGTGTAAATGAAGCAAATGAAATAGTTGAAAATTTTAATTGAGCTCCACAAGTTGTGTTGACTTGTTTGATTTTTGCTCGCCTATGACTAAACTTTTAACTTGCGTTTCCACTTTCCCCAAAAATATTAGAAATATTTTTCTTGGTGAAAAACATTTACTTGGAGGCTGGAGCGCTAGCTAGTCTTTGTTATTATCGTTGGTGATGTGATACAATAGTGGCTGCCACATGATACCAACCCTCTGTTCCATACAAGTAAAATTAATTATAGATTTTTGACATGTTACAAAGTTTTAAGAGTAGAAAAGTACGTTTGATCCAAAAATCCACCTCAGTATAGTTGTTATTTAGATTGGGAGGTTGAATTAAGGTTGGGCATTGATTAGGCTTACTGGGTCAACTTGCAACTTGGATGGATATGTTATGTTTCTGAGTAGCTCCAGGCACTTTCTAGCCAATTAGTGGGGAGGTCGGATCTTAATTTAAGGGTATTCAAATTAGAGTCATTAGACCAGCGTTCAAATTCCTCTCTTGTATTGATTGAGGGGTATTTATAATTGATGGACTATTTCGCAAATCATTATTCATTTGGTATAGGATCTTTTCATGTGACATCATTTAATAGTCATGATTTTGATCCTGAATGTGGTTATGTCGAGTCAAGGTCTAATCCGAACAAAAAGATGCGAAACGTTGGACTACTTCCCTTATCAAATTTCAACTTCAACGCTTAATAAAATAAATTTTGTTGCACTAAATATTCATTGTAATTTAAGAGAAATTAAAAAAATTAAAAATACATAGCAAAAAAATGATGTCTCAATCGGTAATATCAATGGTGACTTTGATTGTTTAAGGCTTGAAGCAAACAATTGCATCACGCAACAACTGGTTTGATTTTGGAAGAGAAAAAGGCAAAGGATTTTGAAGATTGAAGTGAATGAAGAAATATAAATTTGTGTTTGAGAGATGAAAGAAAAACCCTAACCCTTTCATTTTGTTTTTTTCACTTTTCACTTTTTTATTTTCAATTTTTTTAATTTTTTAATTAAATTAAAAAGTGTGAATGGGTACCAATTTGACCTTTTTTTTTTTATTTATTGAGTTTGACTGATTCACACTGGTCTAATTAATAGCCGATTTTTTTACTTAAACTGGAATCCACCGGTTGAATCAATACCCATTTGACTGATCTTTTTATTGATTTTGACCGATTCACATTGGTCCAATTAATAGCCATTTTTCTACTTAAACTCGACCAAATTTGTCACCAATTACCGATTCAATTGGTCTGATCTGATTTTCAAAACCTTGACCACAAACCATATAAAGACATTTAAAGATATGGTAGCCTAACAAGTAACAAACGAACATCAAGCACCCATAAGTTGTGGTTATATTGATAAATGAATTTGATGGAGAATTCTAAAAATGCCCTCGAAAGGTTAAAAGGGTAGAACTTATAAAGAGATTTTTAAAGTAACATATAGATCAGATTAATAGCCCAATATGACTTATTTTCTAACCATCTTTAATTTGCAGGATCAGTTTTAGTTCCAAATATAGAATTGTTTAACCTTAACCAAATTTTTAAAAATATATTTGTTTTCTCCTTAAGTTTTTTAAGAAAAGATTTGAGTGCTGACTCATTTGAGTACTTAAAATATAAAGTTGTGATTGCTTGTACTCTTGTTTCTCATTTTTCATTTTTTAAAGGAAATAGTGAGATTCTTTTTGTTTAAGAAATTGAAATTTCTTTTATGAGGGAGTGATTGTTTGTGAAGTAAAAATGTAATTATTACAATTGATGTAATAGGTGAAAGTGTAATTATTATAGTTGATGTGGTAGGTGAAAGTTATGATGTGGTGATTGGTTGTAAGATTTTTTGTGAGAAAAAGTTGTAAGATAGTATTTGATTGTAACTGTTTTTTTGTTTTTTTTAAAACTTGTGAGATGGTAATTGGTTGTAAGTTATGAGTTAAAATGTTGTTTATGTAATATTCTTTATATAATATTTATATATAGATTTTTGTTAGAATAAAATAAAATAATAAAATATCCTTTAGAATATCTTATAATACACATATTAAAATATAATAATGAATTTATGCAATGATTTAATTAATTAAAATTTTAAAAATTTTAAGTTTATACTAAAATAAATGTGTATATACTTATATATGCAGAAAATAATATTATGAAATATTAAAATATACACGCGAATAATTATATTACTAAAAAATAATTTTATTTAAACAAAAAAGTTTGAGATGTAAATATAAATACATATTACGAAGTAATTTTATTTAAATAATACAATATAATGTGTACATATACTTATATAATATGAAAATAATTATATTATAAATAATTTTATTTAAATAATAAAACATTACGTGCAAATATAATTATGTATTAGGAAAATAATTTTATGTAAATATTAAAATATACATGTAAATATTTATAAATATGATGTGTAAATATAATTATATACTACGAAAATAATATCATGAGATATTAAAATATACGTGTGAATAATTATATTATCAAAATAATTATATTTAAATATAAAAATATTATGTGTAAATATAATTATTTATTACAAAAATAATTATATTTAAATATTAAAATATTACGTATGGATATATACGTACTATGAAAATAATTTTATTTAAAATATTTAAATATACATCAAAATAACTTCATTAAGAAAATAATAATATTTTAATATAAAAATATTATGTGTAATCATAACTACATATTATGATATGATTTAATTTAAATGTTACTATTACATGTAAACAATTATATTATTAAAAAAATTATTTAAATATAAAAATATTGTGTGTAAATATGATTATATATTATGAAAATAATTTTAAATGAATATTGAAATACTATTGGTAAATATAATTATATATTATGAATTGATTATATAGAATTAAATCTTATGTATATAGGTGGATGAAAAAACAAGAGAAAATTTTTAAAAGTTTGCTTGGGAAGGAGAATTCATTTTTTTTTGAGAGAGCAAAGAAATTTGAAAAGAGGATAGGAGGAAAATTTAAAATATGGAATAAGGAAGAGAGAAATATTTTTTGGAGAATGAAAATTTATCCCACAAACAAGCACACCCACTTCCTTCCTTACTCCATAAAAGCACTTTTTACTAAAGAAAGAAAGACCAGACCAGTCTTTTGTGCTTTGCTCCACCTTTAGAAAGGAGTTGCTTTCTGCGAGAAAAAGTTAGGAGCCTGTTTGTTTACAAATTTTCAATCTATTTTTCAACTCTTAAAATTTAAACGAACAAATACTACACATTTTTCAATCCCACTCCCCAAAATATAAAATTTATTCTCCAAAATATCCCTACTATTCATACTCACAACATATTCCCCAAAATTTCAGTCAATTGTCTCATCATTACAAATATATATACATATTCCCACTCATGCAATCTATATATACACATATATAAATAATTTTAAAATACTCATTTCACTCCACCAACACAATAAAAAAGTTATTGACATGACATCTTGTTCTCTCAAAAAACACAAATAAATAAACAATTTTCTCCCAATTTATTCTCTACCTCCCACCCAAAACATAAACAAACAACCATTACATTTCCCAATCCCACTTCCCAAAAACCATTTTGGGAATTCAAAATGAAGAAAATGTCCCAATTTACATTCAAACAAAGCCTTAGTCACTAAATATTATAATATAGTGTTAGTTTATTAAAATAAACATTATATTATTTCTAGCTAGATATTCATTATTGCAATATAAAATGCCACTATATTAATACGTACCCACCCGTAAACGTAAATTTTATCACAGTGCAAATATTTTAAAATTATGCGATAATTCTGATATGAGTTGGTTTCGTCAATTTTTGGCCAACTAATTTAGATATTCTTTTTGGCGTACAGAGTAATATGTGGTAGTGCACTAATGGATTTGAGAATCTCCCCACCATCTCTAAGGCTTATGGTCGGATGAAAAGGAATATTGTTATTCAATTTGGCAAGCATATAACACTTTTTTATTACACCAAGCTTTTTCTTTCTTTTTGATTTAATAAGAGGGTGTTTAGCTAAATTTATTTAAAATATTTTATAAGTTCATACATCTTATAAGATGTTTTTAGAGCTTATAAGATGTTATATTTTATTTTTAAAATAAATTGTTGAAATATTTGGATAGAATAAGATTTTGGAACTTATAAGATGTTAATAATAACAATTTTATAATTAAAATGGTTAAAAATAAAGGAGTTTGTTAAGATCTTAAAAATAAGTTAGGGTCTCCATATTATTTTTAAAAGAGCTGATAAGCTCATAACGTCTTATTTTAGGATTTTATAAGTTCTTTTGTTAAAAAAAATTACCAAATATTTTTTATCAACTTATAAACTCTTAAACATTTTAAGATATTTTGTGGAACTTATAAACTCACCCAAACACCATCTAAATATATTATTGTTCATCGCTGTGGAAGTACTGTTCAATCAATTTTGTGAATTTATAGGTGCTAGAAATATAGCCATCATGTTCTAGATAAACTTATCCAGCGATGTTGGAACTCAAATTATAGATGCAATAATTTGGCAGGTTTTTATTTTATTTTTGATAAGATACAAAGCTGGCAGTTAGGTCCTTAAATGTGTAAAAAAAATAATGTTTTTGCCCAAAGCCATCTTTTGGAGAAAAGAATATTCGCGTTCACCCATCATAAGCTTTTCCACTTTTAACATCCACTTCCTTTGTTTGGTTTTTGAATTTTTAACAAATATCACCTCTTTGACACTGTTTAATAAAAACTTATGATAAAATTTTATTGAAGGACCAAACGTACTAAACCTGTCTATCTAGTAATGAAAAAATTGCATAGCCTTTAAAATGTATATTTCTTTAGAAGAGGAAAAACGAGACTAAAATTTATGCTTTAAAGTGATATCTTCAATCATAAAGAGAATATGAGATAATACTAATTCGTATATGTTAAAATAAACCATGTATATACATTATATTTAGATTCATAAACAATAATGATTATAATTAATTAAATTAGAATTTCATTGAAATAATCTATATACATCAAATGTATATCATTGCATTTATTACATTTGTTACAAATATAGTATATTGTTAATTAGAATTATACAAAATAATAGTTGCATCAAAATTAATTAAATAAATTTTCAATTCTTTCCACATAATAAATGTATGTATATCGAATGTATATATACATTGTATTTATTAAATTTATTCCAAATTAAGTATATTTTTGTTTAGACATATAGAAAATAATAATTATATATATTAAAATTAATCAAATCAAAGTTTCCTACTTAGCAAATATAATTATATATATTGAAATTTATCCTTCTACAATATATTTAATTGGACCTATAAAAATAGCATCAAGTCTTCAACTTAAATAATATTGATACATCAAATGTATATAAATTATATTCAGACTCATAGAAAATAATAAATATTGATATGGGATCGTCCAATAGGTCCAACCTACTAATATCAACCAAGTAATTGACCAGGACCAAATCCTCATTGGGCATTTCGCCAGCTCAATTAGCAACACCATTTCGGTCGACCAAAGTGTGGTCGAATAGCTCAAGAATGATCATTCGGCCCTCAACCAGAAAGGCCTTCGGATTCAAGAGAGTTCCATCATCTCGACCAGAGTATAGATAGATGACTTACAGAAAATGAGACATATCGACCTTAGGAGGTCAATCAGTGCAACATAGAGTAGTCCCACGCCAATGGTCAAAGTCGTATTGAATACGCCATAACCACCACTTTGCCGCATAAAATGCTCTGACAGGCAATATGCCTCCGCATTAATGGTGCGTGCCTCCACTGTACCACCATGTCCTGAGAAAAAGGATGAGGCGTCACTTGAGGAAGTACATAAAAGGAAGAAGACCTAAAGGTCCTCAAGCAAGGACAAGGACCCTCTCTGTATAAGTAAAGGCATCATGGACATCTTAATCTCTTATGAGAGACTATAAATACCCTATTACCACCCTTCAGAAAGGTATGTTCATTATCACCTAAGCCCTCATTTTATCACTCTCTTTTGTGGTTAATTAGCTAATGACTTGAGCATCGGAGTGCCTTAGTCGATGGCTCCTCGGCAAGCTTGACATTTGTTATTAGTTGTAGGATTTGACCTAATTACATCTAAACACTCCCTTCAGACCTTTATTATAGTCGACCGCATTGGGCTAGAGCCTAGTATACCACCAAGTAGTTCTTACCATCATCATTTGGCGCCGTCTGTGGATTCTGGAGTTCATGACTAGGAAAAATGGTAAACACAAGGCGAGCCGTTTCAAAAAGAGAGGAGACTATAAGGTCCCCAACCCCTCTTCCTCATCCCCAACAAGAACAGATATGGCTAGACCCAATTCCTAGCCAGAATAAGTGGTAACTTTGACCATGCCCTAACTTATGCAGTTAATCAATGAACAAATATAAGCTCAGTTGTCAGCTGCCCTTAACAAGTATGACCAGTCTAGACCACCAGCTGGTGCTACCCCCAATCTTCACAGCATGAGAAGAGGCCCCCAAAGGAAGATAGGGTGAGACAAGAGACAAGATGTTCCCTTATTCAACGTGAGGAAAGTCCAGGTCGGTTTCCATGGAAAGAAACCCGCCCACATCTCTGTGAAGAAGTGGTTGATTTTGTGGATCACCTCACTCGACCCATTTGAGTCCAACAACACGATAGGGTCGAGCAATACAGACCTCAACTGAATAAAATTATGTTGCAAGCTGATTGATAGGAATGGGAAGAAGTGTCACACCAGGTGCAGCAGTTGAATTGACATCTCGAGGAGATTTCAAGGAGAAACTCCTCGAGCGATAATCACCATTTATCCAAGAGATAATCAACGAGCGCGTAGCCATTAATGCAAAAGTTCTGACCAGTCTGCCCCGATATGACAGCTCAATTGACCTGAATGAGCACTTACTCCAATTTAAGCACATGATGCAGCTCCATGGAATAATGAGTACATTCATGCAAAGATGTTGGTCACTACATTCCAGGACATAGCGCGTGAATAGTTTGCTAAGTTGGAGTCAGCGTCTATTTTCTCTTATGACCAGCTTTATGACAAATCCCTCCATCAGTTTTCCAGAACGAAGGAGAATCTCTTTGGGATTTCTTCACCAGATTTAACATCAAAGTAATGAAAACCGACAGTCCTTGGATCGAATTCCTCATCGATGTAGTGTTCCTAGGCTTCAAACACAAAGAGTACACTATTGCGCTGGTCAAGGAGAGACCAAGATCAATGGAAGAACTAATCAATCTCACTGAGAGGCATATGACCCAAGAAGACATGAACAGACTGAAGTATGGGAACCAAGATAATGAGAAGAAAAAGGCCAAGGAGAAAGATGATAGGCACCCTAAGGACGATCATCGATTGCCTATCAAGAGGTTCCATGACTACACCCCATTAAATACTGGAAGGAAGGAGGTTCTGTTTGCTATCCAACATGATAAACTCCTAAAAAGGCCCAGAAAGTTAACTAAAATCGAGGCCATAAAGAGATCTAAAAAATATTATCACTTCCATAGATAAAAAAGGCACAACCCTGAAGATTGCTTCAATCTACATGATGAGGTTGAGAGGCTTATTCGACAAGAACACTTAAAGAATTTTATTGATGAGAAACTCTGGCAGGAGACAGGCCCAACCGACCAGACTCCCCGTAAAGAAAGGTCAATCAACCCGAGAAAGGAAGACAAAGGAAAGAAACCAATCAATGATCTGTGCCTGCCCCCTTAGGGGTATGATCAACACTATTATTGAAAGATCAACGGGGGAGACTCCAAATCAGCTAGAAGGTAGAATTAGAGAAGATTCAAATCAACTAAATCTTCCTCAGTTGAAATGATTTTCCAACTCTCCATTAGTGCAGAACCTATCTTTTTTTTTATTCTAATCTCTCACACATCGAGCACCAAGGAATTGATAGTAGGTTGGATTTCTCATCGTCATGTTGGTTCAGATTGTGAACTTTGAGATTAGAAAGGTCTAATCGATAATGGTAGTTCAGCGAACATAATTTTCTTGTCAACATTGGAGAGCATGAATATGGGAAGGCTAAAGTTTGAGCTAGTTCACACCCCCCTGGGCGAATTTCGAGGATCTAAGATCATTCCTGAAGGATTCATCAATTTGTCTACCTCATTCGGTGAAGCGCCTAGAAGGAGGACACTTATGGTTAACCATATGGTGATTGACACACCTTTTGCCTAAAATGTCATAATTGGGCAACCATTACTGTACGACTTTAAGGCAATTATCTCGACCTACCATATGAAGTTCGAATTCACAATAGCTACTGGATCAAGAGAGTTACTTTATAATATGAAGGAAGCTTGGCGATGCTATACTATGTCAAGGCAAGTGAGCAGAAGACTCGACCCAAACTGAAACCTTCTGGAGACATCACAGTAACAAAACAACAGAGTAAAAAGAGGGACAACATAGCTAGAAGAGAAAGATAGAACAAACTAAGGTCAAACCAGTCAGGGAATTCAAATCATAGAGCTTGAGCTTGAAAATATCGATAAGACTATGAGGATTAGGATCGATCTGGAAAATAGCATGGAATGTCTAATAATCGACTTCCGCAGTAAGAACATTGATATATTCGCTTGAAAAGCCACTAACCTCCAGCGAATCGATCCTAACATCATTATCCACCACCTAAATATGGACCCCTCATTCAAGCCAATCAAGCAAAAGACCAAGTCCTTCAATGCTAAAAGATGCCAGATCATCGACGAAGAGGTCAACAAACTCTTAGAGGCAAGCTACATTATAGAAATTCAATATCCTAATTGGCATTGTAACATAGTTCTTATCCCTAAGAATGATGGTAAGTGAAGGATGTATAATAATTTTATTGATTTGAATAAAGCTTGTCCTAAAGACCCTTACCCGCTACCTCGAATAGATTTACTAGTTGATTCAATAGTAGGTTGTGATCATTTAAGCATGATAGATGCATTTCAAGTCTATTACCAAATCTTTATGGCCCCTGAAGATAGGGATAAAACCTCATTTGTGGAACCCAATAATTTTATACTGTTTCCTGGTCATGCCTTTTGGCCTCAAGAATACAGGTGTAACTTACTAGAGACTTTTAACTTTATGTTCAAGATTGAAATCGGGCAGACCATGGAGGTCTACGTTGATGACATGATTGTTAAGACCAAAAGAGAACAAAACCATTTAGCTAACCTTAGCCATACCTTATCAATATTAAAAGTATTTGGTATGAAGCTCAATCCCAATAAATGCACGTTTGGAGTGAGATGAGGAAAATTTTTGAGATACATCTCACTAACCTGAACAATAAGAGACGTGTAGAGGCTGGTCATAAGGATCATAGCTCTGGGTCAATTTATTGCTCAATTAGCCAATAAAAGCTTGCCATTTTTCAAAATCCTCAAGAATGCCAAAAAGTCTCAGTGGATGGAACAATTTGACTAGGCTCTGGTTGAATTAAAGCAGTATTTAGTAGCACCCTCGATACTTGCCAAGCCAAAGGTTAGAAAGGTCCTGTACATTTACCTGGCGGATTTGTTCACAGCAATCAGCTCAATTTTGGTCTTAACTAGGCATGGCACTCACATGCCAATATACTACAGCAACAAAGCAATGCAAGGCTCAGAGTATAATTTCCTAGAAATAAAAAAGTTTAATTTAGCTTTGGTCACAATAGCCAGGAAGTTGAGGCCCTATTTTCAATCTCACTCTATTTTTATCTAGACAAACCAACCATTGAGATAAATATTGTCAAAACCAGATACGTCGGGAAAACTGATGAAGTGGGCTATTGAGTTAGGGGAAATTGACATCACTTTCCAACCCAGAGCTTCCATAAAGCCCAAGTGTTAGCGGACTTTATAGCAAAATATCTAAACTTGACCGAAGAAATCAACCAAGATCCACCCACTTGGACCTTACATGTTGATGGCTAAGCAACTTCTACAAGAAAAGGAAAAAGCATTTCCTTGCACTTCTCCCTAGCTGAACAATATAACTTTGCCATTAAACTCGACTACCATGTCATCAATAATGAAGTTGAGTACGATACCCTTCTTGCTGGTATGAGGATGGCCATCTATAGGGGACTTGAGCAGCCATAATAGATTCCCAGTTGGCCACAGAACAGTTCAAAGGGAATTTCGAAGCAAAGGGTACCACAATGAGAAGTATCTAGCTGAGGTCAAAAAGTTGCAATGACAGTTCAAGAGGTTCACCTTTCGCTAAGTCTCCAGATCAGAGACTGAAAGGGCAGATGCCCTATCTAAGTTTGCAAGCTCGATGAAAGGAACTAAAGATAGAACTATTACATTTCTAATCTCCAACAAACCCACTATAGGTGGTCTCGACCAAAACCTCATTTGATAAATCCAAGAGTCATCTCCCTCCTGGCAGGATAAAATCAGGGCCTACCTAAGGGAAGGAAAAGTGCCCAAAGATAAAGTAGAAGCGCATAGGCTCAGGGGTCAAGCAAAGAAGTTCACCCTTGACGAGTAAGGTCAACTTTATAGGAGATTCTTTTCTGGACCACCGTTGAGGTACTTGACATCAGAGCAGGCTTTGGAGGCCTTATAGGAGGTCCATTCAGGCATCTGAGGTAATTACTCTGGAGGACGAGCATTGACCCACAAAGTCATCAAACATGGATATTTTTGGCCTACGTTGTTAAAAGATACAGTGAACTTCGCCAGAAAATGCCCATCTTGCTAGGTCCACTCCAACATGCCTCATCAACCTGCATCAACGTTAGTGCCAATTCAAATCATATGGCCATTTGATCAGTGGGGGATAAACATAGTTGGTTCTTTTCCAAAAACTACAAGTCAAAGAAAATACATGATTGTTGTGGTCGAGTACTTCACGAAATAGGTCGAAGCAAAAGCGGTCCTGAAAATAATTGATGTGGCCATTAGAAGTTTCTTATGGAAATATGTCATATGCCACTTCAGTTTTCCAAAAGCGCTGATATCAGATAATAGGATGCAATTCCAAAGTAGAAGTACGAGGAACTAGTGTGAAAGTTTGGGAATTTGACAACACTTCACCTCAGTTGAAAAACCCCAAGCCAACAGGCAAACTGAAATCATAAACAGGACTATTCTCGACCACATCAAGACTCGACTCGAAAGATTTAAAGCAAGTTGGGCAGAGGACCTTCCTAAGGTCTTATGGGCCTATAGAATTAGTCCCAGAACCACCATGGGCCATAGTCTTTATAGCTTGGTCTATCGATCAGAAGCAGTAGTCCTAGTAGAGTTGATATAACATACAACTCAGGTAATTTATTACAACCCAATCAGGGATGAATCCGAAAGAGAGTTTGGCCTAGAGACAATCGACGAGTTGCACTATTAGGCATACACATTGTATAGGTTGAAGATGGCCAGCACTACAACAAAGGAGTTTGACCAAGAAATTTTAAGGTAGGAGACTTTGAAAAAAATCGACCCAAAATGGGAAGGCCCTTATTCAATAGCCAAAACAGCAAAGCACTATTCTTATCGACTAGCGGATATGGATGGAAACAAGCTCCCTCGATCATGGAATGCAATAAACTTGAAAAAGTTCTACGTATAAAGAGACTCCATTCAACTTGTTTGTAATTTGGTTCCAAACTAACAAAAACAGTTTAAATTCGAGCAACTACTTGATCTCAATTGCAACCAGGGCTTCTAGCCCAATCATACAAATGAGAAAATTGTTCAAAGTCAACTTAGTAGTCGACCACAATTTGGCTTCAAACCACGATCACAACACATAGCTTTACTCACTTAATAAATGAGAAAATTATTTAAAGTCGATCCTGTAGTCAACCACAATTGACCCTGTAGTCGATGATCATCTTCAAGTCACCCAATGAATGCACACGTCTTGATGCAAAGATCGCACACAACTTGAAATCAATTCAATAAAGTCGACCCTAATCAACTATGGTTTCAAACCTATTTATTTCATTACAACGAAAATATTTTAAGTTGAACCAGCAGTCCACTTCAAAGACTATCTCAAAACCAACTTTGAATGGATTAGATCAATATGAAAATTCTTAGATCTAGTCAATTAATTCTTTTTAAAATGATTTTATAATCGAGTATTAACTTGGTTCTAAACCAATTAAATATTACTCGTTTCTTCATTAATGCATTACACTATTCGATGAGTTAAATGGAAGAAAATTTTATTTCTTTGCTCATTTATGCAATCAATTTAAAGAATTAAATCGAATGGAAAGTAGTAAAAGGGGACGAATCAACAAAAAAGCAAACAAAAAGTTGATATTATAAAATAAAAATATTAAATTACATCATAGACAATTATTTATGAAATCGTTTACAACTCCTTGCAGGGAGAAACAAAACAAACAAAACAACATAATACGGCAGCTTCAACTTAACCCAACTCCCTCCCTACCACCACCTCAAGCAGCCGCCAACTCATCGACAACATGGCCGAGCTCATCGCCAGAATTCACGTGCAAGGGGGACCTTTGATTTCCTGCTCTGCTGCTGGTTGGGTCACACCCACAGGTCGAGAAAGACCTGCCTCCTTGGTCAGAAAGGTTTGTTTAGTAGGAGAAAAGTAAGTTGCAATATCGACCTTGCCATTTTTGATGCCGAAGGCAAAGTCATTCATGAAAGCAAACTCTTTCGCCGCCTCGACCGCCTTTAGGTAGGTCGCAATGTCAACCTCTCCACAAGTGCACTCTCATCAGCAGGTGCAGCAGCGGGATAGTTCTCAAGCCGCTTGTTTTGAAGCATATTGAGGTGTTTTTTTATCTTCAGGCCAGAATTAATAGCCTAGGAACTGGAGCTGCATTCGCATCATTGACGGTGAAGATAATGCTAGCATCTTGAAATGTTGAGCATAGCATAAACTGTTGAACTACCTCCTTGCAAATGCTCGACTGCACTTTGAAGAATTCATCTCGAGCATACCGAGTGGTGCTGTTATATCCCAGCACCTAACCAGAATTATGAGTTGTTTCCACCTTCAACCTTGCATTTCTTAGCAATTCCTCCAATAAGCTTTTCTCAGTCACCACGGCTACTAGCTCTGTATCTTTTTCCTCGACTTGTTGGGTCAGTTTGGTGATCCTCGACTGCAAAGACTCAAGCTGAGTTTTCATCATCTCAGTCTCCTCCTGCCCATTTTGGAGTACCTCACAATCACTTAGGGCTAGCTCAACCTTCCGATAAAAGTGATAGCCCAGTTGGCTAACCTATGACAAAAGAAAATTTGGTCAAAAATTTGAATGCAAACCTGGATAAAATAAGTAAAACTTGACTAAACACTTACCATGCTTGCATGGTATGCGAACACCCTTAAAACCTCTAGCTGTCCCATGTCTAGCAACTTCTTTTGTTCGGATATGAACAACCCAGCCATTAACACCTTAAGGGGGCCCGTTCTAGTTGACCTCACCCTGAGCATTGAAGCTATATTCTGAACCTAATGTTGAGCCTGAATCTTGGAGACGAAAATATTGGCAAGGGAAATAGATCATCATTTGGTCGGGGCCAAAGAACGACGGCTCACCAGCTTTTTTCCCCCTTTTTAGCTATAGTTTCTTTGGGGAGGGGCTCGCTCATCAACAAGCGCCCATTTCTGTTGAGACGCCAAGCTGCTAACCTTAACCAGAGATGGTTGGGCAGTAGGAGATGCAAGCAATGGCGGCTGTTTTGGTGGAGCACTTTGGGAAGCAACTTCCTGGCAAGCTACTGTTTATTGGCGCACATGTGCCTTCTGTTGATGTGCCATGGCTTACTGGCGAGTATAGTTCATGATTTCTACTTGATATGAAATAACGTAAAAGCAAATATATCATTATCGACCAAAAAGTAAAAAATCAAAAAGTGATAAAAATCAACAATAGTATCTACCTAGTCTAGCATCAGCTGGCAAATGCAGCTGAGCATGCAATAATATTGCTAGCACCAGATCTCTTTCCTCAACGTACCTTGATGCCTCTATTTCTCCAAATTCGACTAAGTCTCAAATAAATGTATTATGCCAAGTAGGATTTGTATTCCAAGCCCACCTCCTAAGCCACTCCTTGGGTATATTGAACTCGACCCCACCCGGAGCATGAACAAAGGAATAGCATTTTTTCGACGCTTGGCCATGTGAAGATGAGGGAGTCACTGAGAACTTTCGATTAGGACGGGCTGTCAGGTAATAAAAGCTCAACTCCTCAATATTACTCAACTTTTAGGACATCGGGAGGTGGAAGATGTTGCTAAAATTTACAAAAGATAAGGGTTGGTTGTGTATCAACATTAAAATAACAAAACCATACAGGGTCGAAAAATGTTTTGGGAGTAGTTGGGTGATACAGACCTGAAGGCTAGTTAGGAGATCAACTATAGGTTGCGCTATAGGGAACCTAAGCCCACACTTCAGGGCATCCTCAAAAGCTATTGTGCAACCAGTCGGAAGTTGGTGCATCCTATCACTAAGTTCACGGACTATCAATTCAGATTCCAGGGGAATGTGGTACAAGTGTCTGATCAAATCTAAATCCCTATCTTTGATATCAGATATTATATCACTATAGTGACCAATAGTAAAAAGTCTACCTCGAGACATTGGAGGTCAACTTACCTCCCCAGATAGCCCAGCCTCACCCCCGACATCAACTCGAGTACCATTCGAACTGTTAGAAGAGCTAGAACTATCACTAAAAGACTCGCTAATCCCACCAGTTGAGTCGCCTACCCTTCTGGTCCAATCCATATATGATCAGGTTTCCTCAAAATCGCTCCCTCTACCACTACTCTCCCCAAAATCACTAAGCATCTTTTTTGATTAACAACTAATCGGAAATAAAATAGCAAAGCAAGGAAGATTGAAGTGAACTTACAACACAAAAGAGTAGAATAGAAGTTTGTGGTAAAATTGCAGAGCTTGACCTCTCAGGATTGTAGTGAAAGTCAAAAATGAAAATTCCACCCCCTATTTATAGCCTCCATTCGCGGGGTAAATTAACTGGTTAAATTGACCGGCTGTTGGGCAATTATTACGTATCCGCCAGCTGAAAAATTGTGCTGCCTATATAACTAATGCGTTAAATGTGATGAAACCCTAGTCGAATTTTGAGATTTAAAGATCTTTAATCCATTAAATTCCTAGTCCAATGTATTCAAATTTTCTAAGTCAGCTACTTCCAATTCCTTCTATTGAACAACTTGATCAGGACTCGAGAGTTAGGGGTACTTATGATATGAGATAGCCCAATAGGCCCAACCCACTAATAGTCGACCAGATAATAAACCAGGCCCAAATCCTTATTGGGCCATTTCGCCAGCACAATTACTAATACCCTTTTGATCAACTAAAGTGTGGTCGATTAGCTTAAGAATGACCATTCGACCCTCAAACAGAAAGTCTTTCGGATTCAAGAGAGTTCCATCATCTCAACCAGAGTGTGGATAGATGACTTACAGACAAGGAGATATATTGACCCTAGGAGGTTGATCGGTGCAACATAGAGCAGTCCCACGCCACCAATCATAGTCGCATTGAATGTGCCATAACCACAATTCTGTCACACTAAATGCTCTGATAGGTAATGTGCCTCTGCATTAATGGTGCATGCCTCTACTGTACCACCATGTCCTAAAAAATTGGAGGAGGCGCCACCTGGAGAAGTGCACAAAAGGTGGAAGACCTAAAGGTCCTTAAACACGGACAAAGGCCCTCTCTACATAAGTATAGGCATCACGGACATCTTAACCTCTCAAAAGAGACTATAAATACCCCATTATCATCCTTTAGAAAGGTATGCTCATTATCACCTAAGTCCTCACTCTGTTGCTCTCTTTTCTGGTTGATTAGCTATTGACTTGAGCGTCGGAGTGCCTTAATCGATGGCTCCTCAACAAGCCTGATACTTGTTATTGGTTGTAGGACTCGACCCGACTTTATCTAAACATTCCCTTCAGACCTATATTCTGGTCAATCGCGTTGGGCTAGAGCCGAGTATACCATCAAACATTTCCCACCATCATCGAATATAATTAATTAAATTAAGTTTTTCATCTCATATATACATTAAATATATATTATTGTATTTATTATATTTGTTACAAACAGAATATATTTTTATTTAGAATTATACAAAATAATAATTATACTATAACTAATTATACATTGCAAATTCAATTACATATATTGAAATTATCATGTTTAATGCACATAATTGAGTGATAATTACAACCAAATTAAATTAACTTTCAATTAGACTTACAAAAGATAATAACTATAATTAATTAAATCAAGTTATTCCACTTGATAACATACATTTATTAAATGTATTTACATTGTATTTATTAAATTTATTCTAAATTAATTGTATTTTCAATTATCGATTAGACATATAAAGTATGAATGTGTATAGTAGTTTCTTTCTTTTTTGTGAGAACAAAAATATCCCTCTATAATAAAACTAACACATTTAATACACATGGTTTAATGATAATTGAAATCAAATTAAGTTTATTTTTAATTAGATTCATAGAATATAATAAATATAATTAATTAAATCAAATCTTTTGACTTTTTGTTGTTGTTGTAAGAAATCAGGTCTTTTAACTTAAATAATGCATATGCATGAAATGTATATACATTGTGTTTAGGCTTGTAGAAAATAATAACTATAATTAATTAAATCAAACTTTTCATTTCAAATAATATATATACATCAAATGTATACCATTGTATTTATTACATTTGTTATAAATATAATATATTATTTTTTAAATTAGAATTATACAAAATAATAATTACATTAAAATTAATTAAATAAAATTTCTACTTAGTAAATGTGATTACATATATTGAAATTATCATATTTAAGACACATGGTTAATGGTAATTACAACCAAATTAAATTTATTTTCAATTATACTCCCAAAAAATAATAACTATAATTAATTAAATCAAGTCTTCCCACTTGATAAATATATATATATCAAATGTATATACCTTGTATTTCTTAAGTTTATTCCAAATTAATGTATTTTTTATTAGACAAGTAGAAAATAATAATTATATAATTTTAATATACATTAAAATTAATCAAATCAAAATTTCCTAGTTAGCATATATAATTATGTATATTGAAATTTATCCTTCTACTATCATATTTAATTGGACTTATAGAAAATAGAAATTAAATTATATCCCCATATAATGAGATTATTACTATCACATTCAATACATATGATTGTATTGTAAACTACAACTAAATTAAATTTATTTTAATTAGACTCATAAAAATAATGATTGGATTGAAATTAATTAAGAAAAATTCATTTGATGAGGAAAAAGTGATACTTCATCAATACACTTGTATATATATTCTTCCTGTGCTTTATCTTAAAAATAAGAAAAGAAATAATTTTGTATATATTTGCTCAATTCAAATGTAATTGTAACACCCCTGAAATTTGATATTTCGATGATGATGAGACAAAGGCTTAATTGCAAGGAAGTTGGAAGTTTTGGGGTCTAAATGCAATTAGGTAAGACCTAGTTAGATCATATTCTAAAGATTTGGGGCCAAGTGTAATTTCTTCAAACTTGTGGGTTGAATGGATATTTGTCTATGCTTTGAGGGCTTAATGGCAATTAGTGAAAGTTTATTTTTAAACCATCACCGGGCAGCATACTGTTTTCATTTTCCTTCTTGTTTTCCTTCCCATTTCTTTCCTTCTTCTTTTCTTCTTTCTTCTTCACCCTTTTCTTTCTTTCTTCCTTCTTCACCGAAGGTAACCACCACTGCGGCTTCTCACCGGCGACCACCATATCTTCCATCTGACTACACCAATCCATTCTCCCGCCACCCCTGACCTCATTTCCACCACCATGCACAACTTTGGATGGCAGAGCACTACGGCGGAGAAAGGGCCGATTTTCGGGTGAAGTGGGTTTCTCCATTTCCGGCAGAATTTTAGGCTATTGAGGGGTGGATTTGGAAGTTCTAGGTGAGGAGAAGAGATTTGGCTGGTTGCATGTGGCTGAGACACGGCGGAGGAGGAAGAAAAATGCTGATCGGAGTGGGTGGAGAAATGTGATTTTGAGCTGAAAATTTGATTTTTCGGCGACTTCAGACCTCAAAACTGAAAAATGTTAATGGCATTGGATTCAGGAGCTCGAGGGGAGCGAGACAGTGGTGTTGGGAGTTTTTCCGACGGCGGCGGGAAGACAAAATCTTCCTCTCGTTGAGACGAGTGTAGTGGCGTGATTATTTCGTGAATTCGAGGTTTCATTGTGCTTTTGTGGTAAAGATTGGAAGAATTCATATATATGTAATTGTATGCTTATGTATATTCTTATTTGAATTGTAACCATGATAAGAACAACTTGAGGAT
This sequence comes from Jacaranda mimosifolia, assembly GCA_018894105.1. NCBI lineage: Eukaryota > Viridiplantae > Streptophyta > Magnoliopsida > Lamiales > Bignoniaceae > Jacaranda > Jacaranda mimosifolia. The sequence goes on along the minus strand of CM032128.1, from coordinate 13,624,811 downwards.
GATGATGTATTGTATATGTATATATATATATATGTTGAGCTCTCCCATGCTAAGGATGTTATGATAGTGGATTTGGACCTTGTACTAGGTTATAATTGGAATTTATGGAAGTTTATAAGAAATTGAACTAGGGACTTGGATTGAGGACCTAAATTAGATAGTAATGGAATTATTGGAATCTTGAGCCATTGATGATTAGTAACAATATGTGGACCTTGTGAATAAGAAACTAGTCTTATAGCCATTCTCGGAGATTATCAATGTTATCATTTAAGTTATTATGTTAATGGGATAAATAGCAAATTTGGAGTTAAGAACCTATATTATAAAGTTGTATTAGGATATTTAAAGTGGGTTCTGACTAAATATATATCATTATGGTTAGGTAGCGACGAAGTGGGTTCCACGGACCAATAGGCTGTTGACCATGATAGCACTTCTGAGATTACGGAGGTGAGGGTCTGCCAATCTGGCACTTTATTTCATTTATTGGTATTTGTGATAAAGCCCTGTGCGGGTTACTATTTCTGAACTGACTGTACTGTTATTGAAATCTATGATCTGTTAAGATCTTTGATATTCTATTATTTGATTCATACACCCCTGTGAGGGTTGTTTCTATTCTGATTCTGTTTTCTGTTGGTTCTAGTGCCCAGAACGTTTTCTGACATATGTTATAAGTTCATTCTGTTATATGTCCTGCTATCTGTTTGTTCTGATATCTGTACTGTCCAGTATTGTTACTATTTACCCTATCAGCACTTCTATACTATTCTGAATTATCTGTATGTCTGATATGTCAGGGGCTATTCCCTGAGTATTTGTAAGTCTGATACGCTAGGGGCTATTCCCTGGGTATTTATTCTGTAAGTCTGTGTACGCTAAGGGCTATTCCCTGGGTATTCAATTTGTCAGCCATATGCTAGGGTTATTCCTAGGTATGAGCGATGTGCTAGGACTATTCTTGGGCATCTACTGTTATCCTTCGATTGACATTTGTTATCTGTCCGTACTGTTATCTGTTGATTTGATATCCGACTGTCTGTTATTTGTTACCGATCTGATATAGTTGTTCCCTGCTGTAAAGCGGGACGTGCTGATATGTTGTTCCCAAATGTTAAGCTCAGGACGAGCCGATATGTTGTTCCTAGCTGTAAAGCGGGACGAGCTGTTAAGCGACTGATATGATTGTTTTGATATGATTTGTTAGATTGATTCGATTGAGCCGATATGTTTTTCCCGGCTGTAAAGCGGGACGTGCTGATATGTTGTTCCCAGCTGTTAAGCGGGATGAGCCGATATGTTGTTCCCAACTGTAAAGCGGGACGAGCCGTTAAGGGACTGATATGATTGTTATGATATTATCTGTTAGATTGCTTCGATTGATCTAATCTGTTTATTGATTGCTTTTGATTGTTTTCGGACTGATTGACTGACTGACTGATCGACCGACTGCCTGCCTGATCGACTGTTTGACCGTATTCTGACCTGTTCTGCCTGACTGTTGATTTGCAGTCTGTTGAGTTGATTCTTCCTCAACAGATTCCTTCTATTATGCTTACAATTATCCCTCACTAAGTCCTTTGGACTTACCGGCCCGTTTATCTTGATTTTCTCAGACAGGTATAAGTGAAGAATATGAGATTCCAACTTGGAGTGAAGAAGGCTTCACTTGAAGGCTGTAATTAGATTTAGTGGCATTGCAGTACGTCAGGATTGATGTCGGCGACGTGATACATGTATATGTTTTGTTAGATGTAGACTTATTTAACGTTTTGAAGAGTTAGTGAGTTTGAAATCCGCTAATTTCTTATGGGCATATTGTTAGAAAATTTCTGATGGGCGTATTGTTAGAATTTTGTATGAGATTTAAGTCTGAATCAGATTGGTGCCTTAGCTTAGGTGCTATCCTGAGTAGGGGCGCTTCAGTAATAGTATATTTAATATGACAATGGATAAGAATAGATTAAATCTTATAATCACATATTTAATTGATGAGGAAAAAGAATGACATTTCATAAATGTATTTGTACAAGTATGTGTTCTTCATCAAAACCAAAATAAAAAAAATATTATATATATTCAAATAGGTCCTAAACTCATATGTAATATTATGTTTAATATGATAATGAAAATGAATAAACTAAGTTTATTTATCTTTTCCTTGATTTGTGTATTTATATATATATTTGAAATATATTTTTGGTTAATTGTTACTTATAATGATGTGCATACTTTATTTTCTTGAAAACTAATTAATAACACAAGGTACTGTCATGTTGTATCACAAATTGAAAAGAAAAATTTGGGGCATGACAAAGGATGAGGAAGACCTTTTCAAGATCAAGTTTTGCATGACATAACTACTCATATGATAAACATCGTTGGAGGATACATCAATGACGTAGCGAGTATAATTTACTCATGATGTAATTGATTTTAACTTGGTCATATTTAATTAAGATTCGAATTTTTCCAAAGAAATATATATTGTTGAATTGATAGTTATGTAATTCAAACTATTAGGCTAAAAAAATAATTATTCAATTTTAATAATAATATTAATATGACATAGTAAAATATTTTCTATCAATATATGTAATAGAATATTAATAACTACATTATACTGGATAAAATATGATGTTAGTCCATATATCTACATCCATACCCTATAAAACATATGCCCTCTAGATGCGAAGTATATACCCCATTAAATACATAGTGTCCAACAACTAATTATTATTATTTATATTGTTAAACGCTAAACAATTGATAAATTACAAATATATTTTCAAACAATGAATTTCATTTAACAATTCATGTATATATATTATATTAATAGCCAATTTAATTCATAATCTAACTCTGACAGATTTATAAATCGGCAAACTTTTAAAGAAACAATTTTTTCACACTTTTTTTTTAATCAAAAAAGAGTTATAAAATAATAATATTTTTATTTTACACTATGATTTAAATGTTTAAAATTGACCACAATTTACCTTTCTCTATTTTTGGCTTAATGAAGAAGAAGACGGAACAAATCGAATATATGAGAAAGTCCTTTTCCCCCTAATTTTAGATTAAAAACAAGTAGTCCATTAAAAATCTAAGATTAAATAAGTAATATAAGTTTTATTTATTTTTCTAAATTTAGAGGAAACCAATTTATAATTCGCTCTGAATCATTAGCAATTAACAATTAAAATTTACTATTTAAAAAATTACAAATATTTTCAATTAAAAAAAATAAAAATAAAAATAAAATTAAAATTATGGAATAACAACTGGCGCAAATTTAATTCATCAGAATGGTAGAAACTAAATTAAAAAGTAAATAAATGCTTCTACAAATATCACCGAAAAATGAAATAATTCAATAGTAGGCTACTATCAATAATTATATTGTAAAAGATACAGACAAATTATGTTTTTTAAATATTAAGTTTTTTAAAACATATTTTATTTTAGTGATTGGTTCAATTCATAGATTTTTATTGTTCCATTTTCAGTAAAGGGTTTCTAAAATGATAAAGAATCGATAAATGTTATCTTGAATCAATTTTATATTTAGTTGATTTAGTAATGAATATTGCGATATATATTTAAAACATCATCATGTATGACTATTTAGAAAATTTTCAACTATACTTTTAGATACATAATTTTCTAATAATATCATTATAACATATTTATTTTGATAATAAAGACGAGATAAGATAAAGTGGAAATATGTCGTACTAAGTATTATAGAGAGACAACTATATATAGATAAAATTAAAGAGTTCAAGAAAATGACAAAACCAATTAAATCATTAAGGTGAAAAAATATAAAAATTATTAATTTGGCACCTCTCTTTCAGCATAGCTTTGAATGAAAAAGAGTCAAATCATAAAAAATTCAATTGTCAATATTCACCAATTTATAGCATCTAAGAGCATAGATCATTTCTTATCTATCAAAGCATTAGTAATTTCTCAATAATCATGTACTCTAAGATTTTTCAATAAATATCATATATGCAGCAAATATTGTCATATGCTAAAAGTTTAAATTTTAATCTCATGTTTTTATTAGGTTTGAGAATTTATAATTCTATGTACTCGAAAACTCATGAATTAAATAAGGTACTTAATTACATCCATCGTGATGCTAAAAGATATAAAAGAGCATTGCAACTAGAAAATCATTAAAGGAGAAGAACTAATTTGCCACGACAACAATAAAACTAAAGCTACTGCAAAGTCCTCATCTCAAAAGAAAACCTTCAATTCCGATTCTCGTCATACGCAGTATCCAAATCCTCATTAGGGCTAGAGATTTAAGTCTGCCAAAAGGAAGTTAAAGAAAGAAAAAGAGTGTGAGTAAAAGACTCAGCGACTGCCAAGTGTGTGCAATGTGAGTTTGTGAATTTAACATGTTTAGTTTAGTAAAAACGTTCGAGAAGAATATCAGTGAAAAACAATAAATGGTCAAATAGTAACAATTCAAGAATTTAATAATAGTTTCCTAAACTAACAACTTAAATGCGATGATTACACAGTATTTGTTGTAGCTAGACAACCTTATGACTCCCACCGTAACAGCCCTTTATCGCTTCGAGCATGACGAGACCTTACCAAAACAGTGCCCAAGGGTCTTCGGGAATTCCTAAGACCCAACTCAACCACAAACGGCTTTTGTTGTGCGCTGGGGGATTAGGCCATGGGGTCTTGGGGTTCAACCGGCAAGCCCGTTGCTGCCCAATGAAATCCTTCGCACACCAAGACCAAGTTGGATCCAACTAATAGTAATTGTAACAGTAACATTAAATCCAATAATCAATTGATCATCGAGTTTAATTTGCTAGTCTAGAAGCATAAGAAAAATGACATAAAAGCATATGTTTTCTTTTATCCAGAAATAAAACAAAAGAATATTTCTTTTTGTGTGCAATGAAATACATATATAGTATAGTGTATATTGAAAAGAAGTTTCATAGCTTGTGTTACTATACATATATCCTTCTAGTTTTGAAAAGTAATATTATATAATAGTTATAAGTTTAGGCACTCACCTTCAGGATCAATCCTAGAAATCAATCACCTATCTCAAAATCAACGAAATCAAATATTGAGTCGCCTAAATTCATTTAATCATCACATCAATCACCAATTTAACTCACTAACTAGACAGAATTTACTTAAGACTAGCTTTATGGATACCATAAGCTTGTAGTATCTTAAGACCCAACAATCCTATTCGATACTAAATAATTTTACTATATGTATTTCACATTTAAATTCCATTCAAATTTCCAAACTATAAGAAGAAATTATCCTAAATAAATTTTAGATTTCAATAATAATTAAACCCTAAATTTCCTACTAATTACATATATATACACATATATATATTCTAACTTGCATATAATATATAACCATTCTCCTATTCAAAATTGGCCTTCCACAGTCAAAATAAACTTTCCAGTTAACAATTGAGACTTATTATTGTTGTCTAATAGAAAAGCAATTTTTGGTATCCAGGATTGCAATTCAATTATCAACTATTAGGATAATTAGAAGTATAGATTACCATATTAAAGAAACTAAAGTAATGAACTTTACAAAATAACTGTTCACCAAAATAACAATGAAATTTAGAATAATGCCAACAATGAATAATTCTTTTCTTTTATTAACAGTAGAATTCCATCAAGCTTAGCCCACATAAAATTTGAGTACAAAATCAATTCACTGGAAAGAAAAATGAAACCCCATGTCGGAAAACGCTTTATGATACAAAAAAAAAGTGGCCGCTGCCAGGAAGTACGCCGGCACTATTGGACTTAAAGATGAATTCTTGAGAAATATATATATATATACATATGTACATATAAACTCTCTCTTTCTCTTAGAAAGTATATCTTGATTGAAGTCGGAATAGTTTTGTTGCTATATAATTGCATGCGCACACACTCACAAATGAAAGAGGAGGAAAGTAGAATTAAACCTAGTCTATGGACAGGCCGTCAAATGTCGGTAGAGAGAGATAGAGGGAGGCGACGGATTGGAGGGGTAGGTTTTGAGAGCAGTGGTAACACTTTTTGGTTTGTGCTTTTAAATATATTGAATATGCTTTATTCTTGTTTTTTTTTTTAAAATTGAATGTGTGTCTAGGGTTTTAGGGGGTATGTCTAATATCTTGTATAGGATAAGTGATTTGCTTCAACTGGAACTCTAATTATTAATCACCTAGGAATAGGATAACTCGACAATAAATTTGACATCTTTATTATTAATTTCTAAGGTTTCAATTACTAATTCCTAACAATAATATAATATTATTATAAGAAAATTATAACTTATGTTTTAAAAAAAATAAATATCAAATATATATATATATCATCTTCTAACTGATATAGCAAATAATAAATCAAATTAAATGAAATTATGGGTAAACGTAGGATAAAATAATTAAGAAATTCTAAGGTATTACATTTTTTAAAATTTAAATAATAAATAAAATAAGAAAATTTAACCAATTAAATACGAAGTAAAATTCTGGAGCATTACATCCCACCCCCCTAAAAGAATTTGGTCCCCAAATTCTAACCTAAGTTGGGGAAGAGTTTCCAATGATACTTTTGCATTTCCTCCTTTTTTTTCCAAGTCACATTCTCTATCTTATGGCATCTCCATAGCAGTAGGACACTCTTTTGTGCATAATATTTGTATTCTTAATCTAAGATTTGGACTAGTTGCTCTTTGTCCATCAACTCTTCTTGAAGTGACAAATTTGTATATTCTGATTTTGATATATTGAAGTATAGAAGGCCTCTAATTTGACATATCTTAGTGTTCTCACTATAATGTTTTCCATGTATATTGAAGTAGGGTGATTCAAATGTCTATAGAAACCTAATAGATAGATCTACAAATTCTATGTTGATCACTTTTCTTAATTCCATCGGGATAAAGCCATAAAAAGCATCACAATATCAGCTATTGAAAAATTGAAGTCTATATTTTTTACCTTAATACATGTCAGTATTTTAGTCATAACTTTCTCCATATATATCAGATGAAGATGATTCAATTAGAAACAGAAACCTAAGGTATATATCTACAGTTCATATGCTGACAATATTACCTAATTAAATCAAAATCGATTAATAAAAGTCATCCCAATATTCTACACTAGGAAAATCGAACTTCTGTATTTTCTGTATCGTCACACCTTAGTGTTTTAGTTGTAACTTTCTCCCTGTGTATTGGATTGAAGTGATTCAAATGACTATAGAAAACCTAAGAGACATATATTCAGTTTGTATGTCAACTATGTTTCCAAATTAAATCAGAATGGAGTAGTAAAAGTTGTCACAATATTCTATTCTGAAAAAATCGAAGTCCTCTCTCTCTCTCTCTCTATCTATATATATATATATATTGCCATGCCATAGTGTCTTAGTCATAACTTTCTCCCTATGCATCAGATTGGAGTGATTCAAATGGAAACAAAAACTTAAGAGTCAGATATTCAATTCATATGTTGACCATCTCACCAAATTAAATTGAAATAAAGTAGTAAAACGCATCAGAATATTCTATTCTAGGAAAATCGAAGCCTTTATTTTCTGTCATGCCACACTTTTGTATTTTACTCATAACTTTCTCCCTATGTATCGAATTGAAGTGATTCATATGGATATAAATATATAAGAGATAGAGTTATAAATCTTGTATGATCATGTTACTTAATTCTATCGAGATCAAGTAGTGAAAGAGTCAAAACTATTTATTTTTGGAAAATCAAAATCCTATACTTTTAGACTTGATATATCTTAGTATTTTGATCATATCTTTATCTATATAAATTGGATTGAGGTGATTCAAGTGGCTATATACACTTAAAGGATAGACCCACAATTTTCATGTTTAAAACATTTTCAGATTCAGTCAACAGATATGAGAAAAGTCTATTATAAAAAATGGTCGTGTAAAACTAGGATACTAGGGGAGCATTCTTTCATGTAGCATTCCTTTCCAAAAGTCAAATAGTTGTCCTCTATGCCAAAATATATCCAAAAACTTCTTTTGACATTAAGTTCATCCAAACTCATAGTTGATTCACATCTCAAAATAGGGATCACAAAAGTATTCAAGTATAATTATTATTATATATATATATGTATATATATTTTTTCTAGTGACTTAGATATCCAAGAAGTCTCAAAAGTTTAATAAACCAAGTCCAATTGAAATGAATTTGCAAGACTCATCATCCTATAAGTTTATTGAAGTAAGCATTTCCTACTTGTAAATTGACTCTCTCACGCTTTCACGATAGGGGTAGCCATAAGTAACATAAGGTTCAATGTTGTGCACTATGTTTACTATACCTTATTAACTTTCAAAAAGTCATATGTACATACACATCCTTACCCTGTCAATTCCTACTGAAACCTCAACCCTTAGTGGTAATATATCTAATGTATATAACAATATGTATGGATTTGTACACCAAGTTTTACAATTCACATTCCATGGTGGTCTTTGCTCTTGCTTCCTAAATAGATGCCACTCTTTGCAATAAAAATTCTCACATCTTCCCTTTCATTTTTCAGATCATCCTCATTCTAATAAAATAATTTTCTCATAAATCCAATTAAATTTCAATTATCGACCTCAGGGTTTTATCCCAATATCATATGCCGATTTCATATCTAAAATCATAACCTAAGCTCTTGAAAACTAACCATGATTGTCATGGTGAAACATCTAAATCATGAACCGATTTATGTGGGCTTTAACTCACCATCGTATCAAAATAAGCCTAGATCAATAAAAGAAAATTTTAAAGTACGCTAATTAGTCATTCAAAAAGAAGATAGCAAGCATTTCCCAAAGAAGAGAAAACTATCAAATCCTAAAGTACTTCCAAGCCAAATCTCCTAATATGTCATGAATCCTATCATCAAGTACCAAAAATTTTCAATTGTATCAATTGGCGAACCTAATAACAATACTCCACAACCTCGATACTAAAAAAAATTTGATCAATCATTTTAGTGGTTGAACCAAAATACTCAAATCAATTCCTACAAGTTCTATGCCCAAATTTCATAGTTCGAGAATCTTATCCCGACGTAGCCTAAGTTCAAAACCTAGGTTCTGATACCACTCTGTCACGCCCCAAAATCTAATCATATAGTCAAGTCTCGAGGCATGAAAATCGATCTCAAATAAACATATCACTTGTCCAAATTCATAATCTTAAATAAAGAAAACTCCAAAATTCATAATAATTCAAATAGTTATTGCAACATAAAAACTCAAAATGCCCAATGTTCTTCCCTCAGTTGGAAAATCATTAAAGGAGAAGAACTAATTTGCCACGACAGCAATACAACTAAAGCTACTGCAAAGTTCTCATCTCTAAAGAAAACCTTCAATTCTAGTTCTGTCATATGAAGCATCCACCTTCTTACTAGGGCTAAGAATTTATGTCTGTTAGGAGGAAGTTAAAGAAAGAAAAAGAGTTTGATTAAAAGACTCAGTGAATGCTAAGTTTGTGCAATGTGAGTTTGTGAATTTAACATGTTTGGTTTAGTAAAATATTCGAGAAAAATATCAATAAAAAATAATAAACGGTCAAGCAGTAACAAGTCAAGAATTTAATAAATGATTTTCTAGACTAATAACTTAAATACGATAATAAGACAGTATTTGTAGCCAGTCAACCTTATGACTTTCACCGTAACAGTCACAACCTTACCAAAATGTTGTCCAAGCATCCTCGGGAAATCCTATGAGCTAGCTCAGCCACAAACGACTTTTATTGTGCGATGGGGGAATTAGGCCATGGGGGCTTAGGGTTCAACTGGCAAGCCCACTACTGCCCAGTGAAGTCCCTTGCACATCCAGACCAAGTTGGATGCACCTAACAGTAACAGTAACAATAGCAGTAATAGTAAATCCAGTCATCGATTGATCATCGGGTTTAATTTCCTAGTCTAGAAGCATTAAAAAAAAGTCATAAAAGTATATGTTTTCTTTTATCTAGAAATAAAACAAGGAAATAGTTCTTTTTATGCACAGTGGAATACATATGTAGTGTAGTGTATATTGAAAAGAAATTCCATAGCATGCATTACTATACATATATCCTTCTAGTTTTGGAAAGTAATATCATATAATAGTTATAAGTTTAGGCACTCACCTTCAGAATCAATCCTAGAAGTCAATCACTTATCTCAAAATCAATTGAATCAAATGTTAAGCCACCTGAATTCATTTAATCAGCACGTCAATCACCAATCTAACTAACTAACTAGACAAAATTTGTTTAAAACTAGTCTTATGGGTACTATAAGCTTGTAGTATCTTAAGACCCAACAATCCCATTTGATACTAAATAATTTTACTACATGTATTTCACATTTAAATTGTATTCAAATTTCCAAAATATAAGTAAGAAATTATCCTAAATAAATTTCAGATTTCAATAATAATTAAATCCTAAATTTCCTATTAATTAAATATATAGGCACACACACACACACACACACACACACACACACACATATATATATATATATTCTATCTTGCATATAATATATACCCATTCCTCAATTCAAAATTGGCCTTTTAGAATCAAAATAAACTTTCCAGTCAACAATTGCGACTTATTATTTTTGTCTAATAGAAAAGCAATTAAATTATCTTTTGATCAAATAGTGATAATTAATATTATATTAATAGAAGGTGTTGAATTATTGAATTCTGGGAATTAACAATAGAGATACAAGAATTATGATGGGATTATCCTAGCCTTAGAAGGAAATTGATTAGAGGCCTACTTGAACTAAACCACTTCTCTCACATAAATATAGTCCCCAAAAACAAAACCCTAATTACATTTAATAGTAAACGAGAGAGGAAAAAGGGGAAGAAGGAAAAAGGACAGAATCTGTGGTAGATGGGAAAGGAAAAGGAGACGGCATTTGCAGGAAGTGCATTAGAAATTACACAAGGTAATTCATAAGTTTGTAGAGTTCATATTTGATAATTGTGAAATTCAATGATGTTGTTAGGTTTTTATTTTCTAAAAAATAATCCACATAATAATTTTAACTCTATTTCTTAGGTTTCTATTTTCACTTGAATCACTTCAATCCGATACATAGAGAGAAAGTTATGACTAAAATACAAAGGTGTGGCAAGACAGAAAATACAAGGCTTTGATTTTCCTAGAATAGAATATTGTGACACCTTTTTCTACTTGATTTAGATTAAATTTGGAAACATGGTCAACATAAGAACTGAATATCAATCTCTTATGTTTTTACATCCTTTTGAATCACTTTAATCCGATGTATAGGGAGAAAGTTATGACTAAAATACTACAGTGTGGCAATGTAGAAAATACAGGACTTCGATTTTCCTGGAACAGAATATTGTGATGACTTTTTCTACTCTATTATGATTTAATTGGGACATATGGTCAACATATGAATTCTATATTTGTCTCTCATGTTTCTAATTATGCATAAATAACCTCAATAAAATTTATATAGAGAAATTTATGATCAGAATACTAAGATGTGTCAAGTCTGGAAATATGGGACTTCGATTTCCTTAGAACAGAATATAGTGACACCTTTTACTGCTTGATTTCGATTGGAAATGGAAATATGTTCAACATAAGAACTAAATATATATATCTTAGGTTTTTATAAACATTTAAATTAATTTAATCTGATTAATAGGGAGAAAGTTATGGCTAAAATACTATGGTGTGGCAATATAGAAAATACAGGAGTTCGATTTTCCTGGAACTGAATATTGTGACAATTTTTTCTACTCGATTCCGATTTAATTGGGCAATAAGGTGAACATATGAATTATATATCTGTATTCTAGGTTTTTAAATTATTTTGAATCACCTTCATCCGAGGCCTGTAGTAAAAGTTATAGCTTAGATACAATCAAGTGTCACATCAAAAAATTTCCTAAAAATTGGAAATCTGCTTTTGCACCACTGCAGCCTCTTGAACTCGATTTTCCTCTCTTATATTAGCCAATTTAGACTGCATAATCAACATAATAGTTTTATTACTCTTTCTTAGCTTTGTCATGCCATAAGAATCCAGTCAATCAAATATCTAGAAAGAGGGTTATGACTGAATCAACAAAGTATGTACGAAAGGATAAATTCTTGAAAAGTTTTGTGAGTATGTATGTACTAGGTTAGTCCCAAGTAAATTTTGTCTTGTTAGTCAATTAAATTGATGATTGATTTTCTTATTAAATGAACAGATGACTCACTACTAAAAAATGCCATTTTGCGATGGATTTTGCCAAAAATGCGTCGCAAATTGGGATTTGCAGCCGATTTTGGGACAGAACAAATCCATTGCAGGAATTTGCGATGGATTTTTTTGCGATGGAAAATTCAATCGCAAAATGTAGTTTTTGAAAAAAATTTCTGTTGCAAAATATTTTAATTTTTTTTTTATTTTGCAGCATTTTTTCAATATTAAAAACATGTAATCAATAATAGTATATTCATAAATCCAACACCACCATACTTAACAATATTTATGACCATCAAATGATAAAACAACAAATCTTTAATAAAATCCAAATATAACATTAAAGAAACAAAATATTTATAAATTCAATAGTATACAAAATATTAAATGTAATTATCAAAGTATAATCAACTTAATACAATATATGCCTAAATATTCATACATAAGTAAATCAATCATCATCCTCATCATCTATGTTTCTTCGTTGCTATTCATTAAGAGATCTAGATAAGGATGGTGCATGAGATACCTCTGGTCGAGGTAAATGTGAGCCCGGTGCCATGAAGGAGAGATTTGTAGGCGGACAGAATGGTGATGTATGACGATGAACGGATGGTGATGGGGTATGCATATTATTCTGCTACTGTTGCATGAACATCTGTCGCATTATCACTTTCATATTCATGAATTTTTTACTAAACATCATATTTTCTTCTCTATACATTGTCAATTGTTCTTTCACTACCGTCATTTCTTCTTTCAATATCTTCACTTCTTCAATTTCATAGGGCGGATTATTTGGAAGTCCTCTAGATGAGTGACCCGAGACAAAGGAAGCCTCACTTCCAAGTCCGTAAATCCGCCCCTTCTTCGATCCGCCTACTATATCTTTCCACACCTGCATAAATAATATTACAATAAATTAATTAAAGTAAAGTAATTCAATTTGAAAATAAGATCAAATATAAATTAATAACTTAGAGCTTTCACCTGAAGTTGAGATGACATGGGCACTGGAGAACTGTTAACACCATCACTTGAACTTTGACTAGAGAATTCTTCTAGTCAACTGTTGAATGTATTCTATACATAAAGTACATAGAATGATCAACATATATAAAAATTAACACACACACACACACATGTATATATATTTATATAACATTTAAACTTTCTAACATAAAATTTATAACATTTAAACTTTCTTTGTAAAAAATATAACATACTACTTACATAAATGTTCTGTGCACATTCATTGACCCATATGCGTTCAACTTTTTCTTTTAATGTAGAATGTGTGCGCATAAACGATTTTGCAAGTCCAGGTGGGTGTCCAAGTTCTTTCTCCTACATGCAAACACATTTATCATAAATCAATTATAATTGAAATTAAATATTGATACTTCTATAAAAATTACCAATTTATCTTTGTGTGATAAGTGTGAGATACAACCACCCTGATGAAGTGGAAATCCAACACCACCACAGTCTGATGCCCGATTTGCTTTATGTTGAACACTTTTTTTTTGGAATCATTGCCCCATTCTTGAAGCAATCCATCCCAAACTTCATTTCCCATCCAAATAGGCTTCTTTTTGGATTGGCGGGCTTGGTGTAACTTATTTTTCAATATCTCTGAGCCATGATGCTCAAATATTTTGCGAATCAGTGCACTCTCATGTTCATACCAAGTAAATGTTTTCTAAAGCACATAAAAGAATTTAAAACACTTAGATAACTCTTTCCATTTTGAAATCTAATTAAGAAAAAAATATATGATACTTAAAATAATTCTTACCTCAAACTCCCCAAACCACGTCGTCCTAATTCCATCTAGAATTCTTTTCCATGATCTCCAAGCTTGTTATAAGTGCCTTTTAATAATAGTACTTATCTCCTGGGCACATAACAACTCCTCGGAGAACCTGTTTCACAAAGATATTTTTACAACATATATTATAGAGATAAAATATAATTTAGTAATACACATAACATTATAAATTACTATAATTAAAAAGATTAAAAAGTATTACTCTCTCCCTCGAGGCCAAATAAATGTCCTTTGAGTAACATCTGTACTCCAAATATCTGTAGATGCTGGTATAGATGGGATAGATGAGGGAGTAGCTGATGCATCTAGTAGAGAGCTACTCGGCACAACATCTGGATGAGTGTGTGGAGGGATATATGGCTCCAATCCAATGTTAGATGGAGCCTTATTTTTTCCTTTTCTATTACTTGACATCTATAACAAATACTAATTATGTAAATTATAATAGATAAATGATATTAAATAAATCACCATCATAAATGTAGAAATAATCATAAAGTTGCAATCAATAAAGTACATAACAATAAGTTAAAATAACTAATCAAGTAAGTCACCAGTTGGATCGGTATCAACAACTACATTGATTGTGGTGGGTGGTTCTTATAAAGCTACCTCCATAGTATAACGTTTATCCACCTTACTTCTAGTCTTATTTTGATCACAAACCGCCAATGGACTTGATCTCTTTTAGCACTAGGATAAGGAATATAATACACTTGAGATGCATGTTAAGCAATGATAAAAGGATCAAACTTTCCATATTTTTCATTTTCTTTGATTTCAATGATATCATATTCTTTGTTTATCTTGATTCCATGGTTAGACATTAAATCAAACCAATGACAGTTAAAGAGGAAAACTTTCTTTTTAGGTACACCTGGATACTTTAGTAGGATTATTTCCTTCAGTTTTCCATAAAATTCTAATGATCCTTCACGTTTGAGATACACTCCAAAATTGCACTTCTTTTTATACTTTGCCAACGAATCTGTATGAAATACATATCCGTTAACAAAAAAACAAAGCCATGTCTTGACTTGTGTCATAGGACCCCATGCTATATCCTTCAAATAGTGATTTTGTACCATATTTTCTGGAGTGTGCACCTATAAATAATAGCAAAGAATCAAATAATTAATATAGCTTTTATTGGTTAACAGAGAGAATTATTTATTTTAAATTTTTTTATACTTACATATTTTTGGAACCAATTTATAAAATGATCCTCAACAGATTGCTCTACTTGAAGATCGCTTAGGAAGGAAAAATGAAGTCGAATGGCCGCTTTATACATCCTAAAATATATTGAGTTTGAACATTAGTTTTCTTCTTTTCAATTGAAACTTATTAATTAAAAATGAATTTATATTGAATTGGAAAGCTTACTCGAGAAAAAGCTCGACTTCATCACAGTTTAAAAGAACTTGCAATGAGGTAGCTTTCAACTCAGCATCATTCAATCATCTACTAGTACACTTGCCAGCAGGCTGTCTAGTTTGATTAAAAACTGACAGAGTACGTGGTTGTTGATCATTATACCCCTCCTTTTCATTTCATTTACCTCTCATACTCTTTGATTGAATGTGAGATTCGAAGTAATACGATGAAAAATATGTCGATTCTTGGGCTAGATATGCCTCACATATAGATCCCTCAACTCTAGCTCTATTTTTTACCATGCCTTTTAAATCATGTAAGAATCTGAAAAATGAAAACATATATTTATAAATATTTAATATATATGGAATATTTATCGTATTTACACATTAGATTGATTATTTACCTCTCAAAAGAATACACCCATCTATACTGTACAGGCCCACAAATAAGTGCCTCATACGGTAGATGTACCGTCAAGTGCTCCATTGAATCAAAAAAACTTGATGGGAATATGCATTCCAACTTACATAGGATAATCGGGATGTTTTTTTCCAATTGCAATAAATTATCTTCACATAATTCTGTTGTGCACAATTCCCAAAAAATTGGCTTAATTCAATTAAGCGCCTCCACATATTTTGTAGTAGCAAACTAAAGGCACTTGGTAGCAACCGTTGCATAAACACATGGCAATCATGACTCTTCAACCCACGTAATTTCAATTTTATTTTATCAACACATCTCGCCAAATTTGAAGCATACCCATCCAGCATTTTAAGATCCTCGAGCCAATTACACAACTCCCACCTTTGATCAACAGTAAAGGAGAAACATGCTTCTGGTTTGACGTATTTCCTATTCGGTAAAACTCTCAAATGTAACCCCGGTTTCGTACAATATTCCTCCATGTCAAGTCTTGCCTTCTCATTGTCCTTAGTCTTACCTTTGGCATCCATCAAGGTGTTAAGCACACTTTCAAAGATATTCTTCTTGATATGCATAGCATCTAAACTATGGCGAACCAAGTTATCTTTCCAATAAGGCAACTCCCAAAATATACTTTATTTCGTCCAATTATGTGATACACCATATCCAGGTAATTTACCAGAAGTTACTGACAAGTCAGTGATTTTGGGAACGTTACAAATCCTCTCCTATATTTGTTGATCGGTCAATCTAGGAAATGCCTTCGATTGTTCAATCTTTCTCTTATAAAATGCATCTCTATTCCTCCTAAACATATGATTTGTAGGCAAGAACTGACGATGACAATCAAACTAAGACACGTTTCCACCATTCTTCAATCTAAATGCTTTAGTTCGCTCCATACAAATTGGACATGCTAATTTTCCTGCAATTATCCAACCTGATAGCATGCCATAAGCAGGAAAATCATTGATCATCCATATGAGATATGCCCTCAATTGAAAGTTCTATCTTTTAGAAATGTCATAAGTTTCTATGCCATCTTCCCACAATTTCTACTCATCAATTAAAGGTTGTAAATAGACATCAATTTTGCTCTTAGGATTATGTGGACCAGGTATTACACAAGTCAAGAACATGTAAGGAGTTGTCATGAACAATTCAGGAGGTAAATTATATGGAGTTACAATAACCAGCCAACATAAACATGGTCTAGTAGATTGACTAAGAGGGTTAAATCCATTTGCACATAATCCAAGCCTAACATTTCTTAGCTCAAATGCAAAATTCGGATGAGTTTCATCCAAATGCTTCCAAGCAAACCTATCAGAAGGATGACATAAAATACGATAACTTTTTTTATTTTCAAAGTGCCACCTCAAATGCTCGGTTGATTTCAAAGATGCATATAATCTTTTGAGCCGAGGAATTAGGGGTAAATAATGCATCCTTTTGTAAGGAATTTGCTTTCCCATTAGACGACCTCTTGCGGTTGGTTTAAAATGGGGATGATTTTAAAACTTACATTCATTCAAACTGACATCAATTGTGTCAAACAACATACAACCATTGATACAATAATCGATCTTCATAGAACTTAACCCCAATTTTGAAACCAATTTCTTTGCTTGGTACATAGTTTTCTGAAGGATTTGAGGATTTAATAAGTTTTGTCATTCAATCAAAGCATCCTTGAGACATATTGTAGTCAGATTTTAAGCACATCATCTATAGAGTCATAGACAACACACAATGAGTTTCACAACCTGACCACAATGGTCACTGGGCAGCAACCAACATGTCATAAAAGGTTTGAGCATCTATGTTTGGGGTTTCTCTCTATTCGGATTAATGCTTTCCTCATGATTAATTTCAGTATAAAAACTAGTTCCCATAGCATCATAAACCATGTTTTCATACCTATTGTTCGCAGCATCACGACAAAATGAGCATTACTAGGAGCTCCCCTATATACATTGAAATCCAAAGGTTTGGTCTCCCTATGTGCAATCCAATACCAATAATTAGGCTGAAACCCATATTTTAATAAATGTACATGTGCTTCATCAGGTATCAAAAATTTCATATTCTTATATTTTGAACAAGGACACCTTATTCCTCCATCCTTCAAACATTGAGGTTGGACGGATGCATAATCAATAAAAATTTTCACCCCAACAACAAACTCTCTTGTATAATCTTTTCGATTTTGCAAGAGCCTATTATATATCCAACTACATTCAGCATGAATATCCATATTCTGTAAAAGAGTAAATTCATTAAAAGCGATCTCAATTTGAATGATGCAAAAGTAATTTTATTATAAATATTTGGATTTTGATAAAATTATTTGATTATTTAATTTATTAATGTATGTTTGTTAGAAAGTAATTGCTTACAGTATAGTATAGTATATTATTATTGTTGTTGTTGTTGTTGTTGTTGTTGTTGTTGTGATGATGATGAAAGGATGACCTAACAAATGAAGTGGGTAAACAAATTATTTTGGGTATGTTTGATTTGGGATATTAACATTTACTATAGCTTTTAATATGGGATAATCTCTTGTTTGATGTGGAAGATGATATTTGCTGGCTGGCTTGCAATTTATCCAAAGGTCGTACTATAGATGACATTAATAGCCATTGAAGTAGTGGGTTTGGGGGTGAGATTATGTAATCTCAACCCTCTTTGAAATTTGATTTGGATATAAATATCAAAATTATTCCTCAAATTCATGTATTATTCCATTTATGCACTTCATGATTCCTCTAGCAAGAATTTTTCACCAAGGACTACTTTGTCATCACAAAGATAATAATGTGTATCAAACACCTCCCTAAAATAAGATATCCAAATTGCCCAAAAATTAAGACTAAACATAATGAGTAGCATCATTTTATTTGAAAATTAATAATATTAGTAAACACATAATGACACATAAACACTCCCCCTTTTGTCCATCATCATCATGTAAGCAATTATAAACCAATCAGTAACAAATGAGATGGCTCAACCTCTTCTCCCAACATCCCATCCTCCTTCCTAATTCCACTAATTCTAAACATTTCTAATGTATTGTACTATAAAAAATATAAAATTAAAACAAGATATCCAAACTTACCTCTAAATGCTCCACTAAAATCAACACTCACAAAAGATTTCCGCCACAGTCGAGATAGCCTACATCATTAGGCACATGTTACAAGCGCGCATATTTATTCATAATTCATAATTCCGTAAACTAAATGAAAACTTAAAATATTAATACAATTCATTATATAGTACTAGAAAATTTAACTCAATCAAAATTCTAATAATTTTTTTAATTCAAATAAAAACACAACTCTAACAAATATAACAACATTTAAAAAAAATATAAAATGTAATTCAAATTTCAACTAATACATAAATCATTATTTTTTTTTAAATCAAATTATTATACCAAAAATAATAAATTATTATTTGAGTTTAATTAACATATAAAACAAATTTTAACTAAAATATAATCAAATTTTAACTAATGGAGACAATAGACCAAAACATAATGGAGATAACTAAAACATAAATCAAATTTTAACTAAAATATAACCAAATTTTAACTAATGGAGACAATTAACTAAAACATAATGGAGATAACTAAAACATAAATCAAATTTTAACTAATGGAGACAATTACCTAAAACATAATGGAGATAACTAAAACATAAATCAAATTTTAACTAAACCATAATCAGATTTCAACTAATGGAGATAATTAATTAAAACATAATTAAGAAAATTACCTCAATTAATGAAAATAATTCAAAAGCATACACTCTTCGAACCTGAAACAATAACCTAAACAACCATTAGTATTTTTTTAAATTAAAACTAATTTTTCAAAAAAAAAAAAAAAAAATTTCAGATCTGGCCGCCCACTGGCAGCCAGCAGTTGGACACACCAGTGGCTAGTGCTAGTGCTGGTGCAGCCAACAGGCTCGTTGGCTGCACTAGCGGCTATTGGACGCACCAGCCGCATGCTGGTGCATCCAGCAGAGTAGCCTGGTGCGGCCATCGGGCCTCTGGCCACTAGCCACACGAGCACTGGCCGGCCGGCCGGCGACAACATCCGCCAGTCAACCATTTCAAAAGAGAAGAAGAAGAAGAAGAAAAAGAAAAAGGGTAGAAGAAAACCTTAAGAGAAATGGGAGTTTTCTAGGTAGGGAAAGAGAAAATTAGGGCACTCTATTTACTCCTGACAATTTGCGATGGATTTAATATTTTATTTTTTGAATTTGCAACAGATTTTTCCATCGCAAAAGTCAACTTTTGAGACGGATTTTTATTTATCGCAAAACTACCCATTTTTGTGATGGACAAGAATCCATCACAAATTTTTTAAATTTTTTTTAGAATTTGCAATGAATAAAAATTCATCACAAAAGTGGCAATTTTTCAATGGATAAAAATCCATCACAAAATTTGACCTTTGCAATGGATTTTTCCGTCACAAAAGAAGCAGTTTTGCAACGGATCAAAATCCATCACAAAACTTGACATGTGCGGATTTTTCGATCGCAAATTGTTTTTCATTTTTCATTCTTTTTGCGACAGATTTTTTGACAGAAATTCCGTCACAAATTCTGTCGCAAATTGAGATGAATTTTTTTCGTCGCAAAAATTTATTGCAAAATGCCATTTTTTTAGTAGTAACTCAACAATTGAGTTGATTGACACTGAGATAGGATTGACTTTTAAAATCGATCTTGAAGGTGAGTGCCTCAACTTATAACTATTATATGATATTACTTTTCAAAACCAAAAGGATATATATAGTAACATATGCTGAAACTTCTTTTCAATATACACAGCACCATATATGTATTCCACTACACAAAAAAAAAAATATTTTCATGTTTTATTTCTGGATAAAAGAAAACCTATGCTTTTGTATTTTTTTTATGCTTCTAGACTAGCAACTAAAATTCGATTATCAACTGATTACTGTTACTGTTAGTTGGATCCAACTTGGTCTGGGGATGTGCCAACCTGGCATTGCTTATACCTGTTCGTTCTTGTGGAGTGACCCCTGTGAGGGTTCAACATGTTTTGCACTTGATTGTTGAAACCGTACTTGCTTGCGTACTTATCTTGTTATCCAAATTGCATTGTCTTGAGAGCTCGCTTGTTAATTATTATTTGACATGTATATCCCTGTGAGGGTTATGTTTTGTTACACTCTGCTATGAGTTCGTACTTGTTCGTTCTGGCACCCAAAACTTTCAATTGTTATCTATTATTATACTTGTTCTTGATTAGTATTTGTTATTGTCTTGTTATCTGTATCGATCGGTATCGTTATATGTTACCTTGTCGGCATACTTTTTTTTACTTGGTATCAATAGTGCGCTAGGGATTTCCCCCTGGGCATCTGCATAATTGTTATTGGTACTTGTTAATTGTATAGAGAATTGATTGGTCAAAGGCTGATCGGGCGAAATGTTTGGATATATAATATGTTAGGGATTTCCCCCTGGGTATCAACAGTATGTTAGGGATTTCCCCTGTGCGTCGGGTGTTGCACTAGGGATTTCCCCCTAGGTATCAACAGTACACTAGGGATTTCCCCTTGGGCATCGCTATGCGCCATACGGTTTGTATGGGCATAACCATGTACCAAGCTATCACGCTTTGGTAAATGTACTTGTTTGATTGATATAAGGTGATTCTGATATGCATTTCTTGTCTGGATTTATTGGAATGCATATGCTATTCGGGTTTGCTTGATCATACTTGTCTCTTGATTGTTTGAAATCTGTTCTTGGAGCAATAAGGTAGAAGAGATTTCTATATGCTAGACTATTTTATGAATTCCACTTATATTTCTCGAATATCTTTCACTGTACAATTGATTTTAGATTATGAACTCACAGTGTAGACATTTGGCACCCACTGAGTCTTTTACTCACACTCATTTTCTTCTTTAACTTCCTTCTGGTAGACCTAGATCTTAGCCCTAGTGAGGATGTTGAACCAGCTTCTGATGAGAACCAGAATTGAAGGTTTTCTTTGGAATGAGGACTTTGAAATAGGTTTAGCTTTATTGCCATGTTAGCAAATTAGTTCTTCTCCTTTAATGATTTTCCAGTTGAGAAAAGAATATTGGGCATTTTAAGTTTCTATGTTGCTAGAATTATTTGAATTATTATGATTGTTGGAGTTTTTTTTTTTATATTTAAGATCCTGATTTTAGATAAGTGATATATTTTTTTTTTAGTTGGGATTGAGTTTCATGCCTCGAGACTAGTATACATGGTTACATTTTAGGGCGTGAGTGAATGGTATCAGAGCCTAGGTTTTAACTTAGGCTCTGTCGGGATAAGATCTTCGGATTGTGGAATATGGGATAGAACTCTTAGGGATTGATTGGATTATTTAGGTTTACTACTGAAATGATTGATTAAATGCCATTCGATATTGAGGATTGTGAAGGATTTTGTATGATTAGCTAGCTAATATGATCGAACACTTTTGGTACTTGACGATAGAATCAAATGAGGGCAATGATAACGATTAGAATAGGAGAATTATCATCTAAAATTTGGTAGGGCTTTATTTTGAAATTTTTATTCGTGTTATTTTAGTAGATTAGTTTTTATACTTAGTAGTTACTTTGGCATGAAATTTTTATTTGGTAATATTTAGTTTGTGGATGCCTGGGAAATCGATAATTGAGTTAGTTGGGAAATGGAAGTCAACTGGAATGATTTTGATGTTGATGCACTAAGAATGGGTAAGATAGTATACTTAGCCTATCTGATCAATAAATCAAGGACAAGATTAAGATTGATGAAGTCTTCGTAGTCACGAATTTTCCTAATGTACTTCCTGAAGATTTAACTTCTCTACCCCCAATCGCAAAATCAAATTTGCCATTGAGATTCTTTTCGGAGTGACTCTAATATCTAAAACACCATATAGGATGGCATAAGCCTAACCTAAGGAACTTAAGGTATAATTGCAAAAGCTAACCGAAAGTGGATTTATTTGGTCAAGTTCATCTCCTTAGGAACATTAGTACTTTTTTGTAAAGATGAAGTATGGGACTTTGAGGATGTGTATAGACTACTAATGCTTGAATAATATTACAATTAAGAGTAAATACTCCTTGCCAAAATAGAGGAACTTTGATCAATTACAAGAATCTTGGGTCTATTTCAAAATGAATTTGAGACAAGGGTACTACCAACTAAAGATTAGAGAGAATGATGTGTCAAGATAAGATTGAACACTCAATATGGTCAATTTAAGTTCATGGTAATATCATTTGGCTTGACTAATGCATATGCAGCATTTGTGGATTTAGCACACTCTATGTTTAGACCATATTTAGACCATTTTGTGCTTGTCTTTATCGATGATGTTTTGGACTATTCAAAGAGTGAGAAGGAACACGAAGAACACTTGAGGATGGTATTACAAAAACTTCAAGAACATAAACTTTATGCTAAGTTCAGAAGTGTGAGTTTTGGCTTGACCGAGTAGCCTTTTTAGGGCATGTCATTTCTGGAGATAGAATTATGGTTGATCCGTTTAAGATTGAAGTGGTGCTAGAATGAAAAAGATTGGAGACAGTGACCAAGGTGAGAAGTTTCTTAGGTTTGGCGGGCTATTACATGAGGTTTGTCCAAGATTTTTCGAAAATAGCTGCCCCATTATCAAGTCTCATTCAGAAAAAGAATCCATTTAAGTGGATGGACAAGTGAGAGCTTAGTTTTCAAGAGCTTAAGAATAGGTTAACCTCGGCACCAATATTAGCCCTACCTGAGGGTACTAAGGATTTTATATTGTATATTGATGCTTCTAAAGAAGGCTTGGGATGTATTCTGATGCAAAATGGTAAGGCAATAGCCTATACCTCAAGAAAATTAGAACTATAGCAACAAAACTATACACTAGAGTAATCTCACTAGTAAAGATTCTTTGAGGAACCATAATATAGATGAGACGATGTGGGAAAGCTAGGAAGAAATGCAAAAGTATCATCCAAAACTCCTCCCTGACTTAGGTTAGAATTTGGTGACCAAACTCCTTTAAGGGGGTGGGATGTAATGCCCCAATATTTTATTTCGTATTTAATCGATTAATATACCTTATTTTATTTTATTTACTATTTCAATTAAAATTGTAGTAAGGCATGAAATATATTTTTGGAAAAATATATTTATATATATAATATATAGATAATATTAAATTATCTTTTGATCAACACTATATTAATACAAGGAGTTGCATTATTAAATTCTGAAAATTAACAATAGAGATACTAGAACTATAATGGGATTATCCTAGCCCTAGAAGGAAATTGATTGGAGTCCTACTTGAACTAAACTACTTTTTTCACATAAATAAAGTCCCTAAAAACAAAACCCTAATTACAGTTAATAGTAAACGAGAGAGGGAAAAGGGGAAGAAGGAAAAGGGACAACAGCTGCAGTAGAGGGGAAAGGAAAAGGAGACGGCATTTGCAGGAAGTGCATTAGAAATTACACAAGGTAATTCATGAGTTTATAGACTTCATATTTGATAATTGCGAATTCAATGATGCTGTTAGGTTTTGATTTTCTCAAAAATAGATATTTGTGATAGTTTTACTACTTCATCTTGGTAGAACTAAGCAAAATGAACAACATAAAAATGTTATATCTGTGTCCTAGGTTTCTAATGCCTCCTAAATCATCTCAATCTGATTTAACTGTAGTAAGTTATGACCAAAATACTAAGATGTGTCCAGTCAGAAGACATAGGACTTTGATTTTTCCAAAAATGGATATTGGTGACGACTTTATTACTTCTTCCCCATCGAATTAAGTAAAATAATCCACATAATAATTTTAACTCTATTTCTTAGGTTTCTCTTTTGCCTGAATCACTTCAATTCGATATATAGGGAGAAAGTTATGACTAAAATACAAAGGTGTGGCAAGATAGAAAATACAGGGCTTTGATTTTCCTACAATAGAATATTGTGACACCTTTTTCTACTTGATTTAGATTTAATTTGGAAACATGGTCAACATAATAACTTAACATTCGTCTCTTAGGTTTTTACAGCCTTTGGAATCACTTTAATCTGATTACCAGGGAGAAAGTTATGACTAAAATACTACAGTGTGGCAATGTAGAAAATATAGGACTTCGATTTTCCTAGAACAGAATATTGTGATGATTTTTTATACTTTATTAATATTTAATTGGGACATATGGTCAACATATTAATTTTATATCTGTCTCTTAGGTTTCTAATTCTGTATAAATCACCTCAATCCAATTTGTAGACAGAAAATTAGGATCAGAATACTAAGATGTGTCAAGTCTGGAAATACGGGACTTCGATTTTCTTAGAACAGAATATTGTGACACATTTTAATACTTCATTTCGATTGAATATGGAAATATGGTCAACATAATAACTGAATATTTATATCTTATGTTTTTACAAACATTTAAATCACTTTAATCCGATGTATAGGGAGAAAGTTATGGCTAAAATACTACAGTGTGGCAATATAGAAAATATAGGACTTCGATTTTCCTAGAACTGAATATTGTGACAACATTTACTACTCGATTCAGATTTAATTGGGCAATAAGGTAAACATATGAATTGTATATATGTATGCTAGGTTTTCATAGGATTCTTAATCACCTTCATCCAAGGCCTGTAGTAAAAGTTATAGCTTAAATACAATCAAGTGTCACATTAAAAAATTTCCTAAAAATTGGAAATCTGCTTTCGCACCACACTGCCTCTTGAACTTGATTTCTCTCTCTCATATTAGCCAATTTAGACTACATCATAAGCATAATAGTTTTATTACTCTTTCTTAGATTTGTCATTCCATAAGAATCGAGTCAATCGGACATCTAGAAAGAGGATTATGAGCGAATCAACAAAGTACGTACAAAAGGATAAATTCTTGATAAGTTTTATGAGTATTTATGTACTAGGCTAGTCCCGAGTAAATTTTGTCTTGTTAGTCAATTAAATTGGTGATTGATTTGTTTATTAAATGAATCAGGTGACTCAACAATTGAGTTGATTGACACTGAGATAGGATTGACTTCTAGAATCGATCTTGAAGGTGAGTACCTCAACTTATAACTATTATATGATATTACTTTTCAAAATCAGAAGGATATATGCATAGTAACGGTGCTAAAACTTCTTTTTAATAAACACAGCACCATATATGTATTCCACTGCGCACAAAAAGAAATATTTTCTTGTTTCATTTCTAGATAAAAGAAATCCTATGCTTTTGTGATTTTTTTTAATGCTTCTAGACTAGCAATTAAAATTTGATTATCAATTGATTATTGTTATTGCTATTGTTACTATTAGTTGGATCCAACTTGGTCTGGGGGTGTGAGGGTGTGCCAACCTAGCATTGCTTATACCTATTCATTCTTGTGGAGTGATCCCTATTAGGGTTCAACATGTTTTGCTCTTGATTATTCAAATCATACTTGCTTGCGTACTTATCTTGTTATCCAAATCGCACTTGCTTGAGAGCTCGTTTGTTAATTATTATTTGACATGTATATCCTTGTGAGGGTTATATTTTGT
This sequence comes from Jacaranda mimosifolia, assembly GCA_018894105.1. NCBI lineage: Eukaryota > Viridiplantae > Streptophyta > Magnoliopsida > Lamiales > Bignoniaceae > Jacaranda > Jacaranda mimosifolia. The sequence continues at coordinate 13,598,266 of CM032128.1, read as the reverse complement.
TACACTTTGCTATGAGTTCATACTTGATCGTTTTGGCACCCAGAACTTCCAATTGTTATCTGTTATTGTACTTATTCTTGATCAGTACTTGTTATTATCTTTTATCTGTATCGATCGATATCTTTATCTGTTGCCTTGTCGGCATACTTGTTTTACTTGGTACTAGCGGTGCGCTAGGGATTTCCCCTAGGTATCAACGGTGTGCTAAGGATTTCCCCTGGGTATCAACGGTACGCTAGGGATTTCCCCTTGGGTATCAATGGTACGCTAGGAATTTCTCTCTGGGTATCGAGCGGTGTGCTAGGGATTTCCCCCTGGGTATTGCTGTGCACCATATGGTTCATATAGGCAGAACCATGTACCAAGCTATCATGCTTTGGTGAAAGCACTTGTTTGATTGGTATAAGGTGATTCTGATATGCATCTCTTATCTGGATTTATTGGGATGCATATGCTATTCGGGTTTGCTTGATCATATGTGTCTCTTGATTGTTTGAAATATGTTCTTGGAGCAATAAGGTAGGTGAGATTCTTGTCTGCTAGACTATTTTATGAATTTCACTTATATTTCTCGAATATCTTTCACTGGACAACTGATTTTAGATCATGAACTCACAGTGCATGCACTTGGCACCAATTGAGTCTTTTTCTCACACTCGTTTTCTTCTTTAACTTCCTTCTTGCAGACTTAAATCCTAGCCCTAGTGAGGATGTTGAACCAGCTTCTGACAAGAACCAGAATTGAAGGTTTTCTTTGGAATGAGGACTTTGCAGTAAGTTTAGCTTTATTGCCTTGTTGGCAAATTAGTTCTTCTCCTTTAATGATTTTCCAATTGAGAAAAGAATATTGGGCATTTTGAGTTTTTGTGTTGTTAGAATTATTTGAATTATTATGAATGTTGGAGTTATTTATTTAAATCATGATTTTAGATAAGTGATATATTTTTGTTTGGGATTGAGTTTCATGCCTCAAGACTAGTATACATGGTTAGATTTTGGGGCGTGACATTATTATTAATTTCTAAAGTCTCAATTATTAATTCCTAGCACTAATATAATATTATTATAAGAAAATTATAACTTTTTTTTTAAATTTAAATATCAAATATATATCTTCTTCGAACTGATATAGCAAATAATAAATAAAATTAAATGAAATTACGGGTAAACATAGGATAAAATAATTAAGAAATTCTAAGGTGTTACATTTGTTTAATTTAAATAATAAATAAAATAAAATAAGGTAAATTAATCAATTAAATATGAAGTAAAATTTTGGGGCATTACACTTGACATCTATAAGGGTGTAGTTATGCTTTTTGAATACAAAGCATGGTATAGCAATGATCTTTCGGAGTTAATTTCCAACAAAAATAGGCATAGTAACTTTTCATTTGTATTTTGACAAAACAGAAAATTAGCTTGAGAATAAAAAATACTAAAAGAACATATTTATTGGAAGCAATTATGAGAAAACTTATAAAATTTATAGAGATAAATTCATATGCAAAAATTTTCAGAAGGTAAAATAATTGCAGTTTAATGGATGATATTTAGCTCCACATCTTAAAAAACATGAAATTAGACTAATTTAATTTATAATTCTCCAAATGTTTATCAAGCTGTTGCAATTTTGGTCGAAGAAAATAATTATAATATATCGGTAGAGTGAGATATTATTGTCCTTGCATATTGAGGTCATAAACATAGAATAACACATTATTATGAATGTACTACAATGTCCACTTCTTTTCCTAAGAGTAGGTAATATGGTTGGTTCTTCAACTTAATGATATAAAATTGGAAACTACAAGGTCGATTACTATTGCCATCATCTATCAAATTTGATATCTGAATTACAATAAGAGATGATGGATATCACCCTCAAAGGAGAGGTAATGGGAAGTCAAATTGGAAAAAGAATTGTTATTCAACATCTTTTATTGGGGGCTTGAATAATGTAGGCATTGGCACAATACTATATGTTTGGAATGAAGGGAAGTAAAAAATATAATAGGTCGCATACACGATGCTAATCCCATAGAAAACAACTTATAGAACAAACAAGGGTTTAAAAAAAAAAATGTCATGTGCATTGTGCATTGCCTTCTCTCTCGTTTTGATTTAACACAAAAAGCAAATCCTATTCATTTCTAATCCCTACATCAATATTTGGATAACGAAAAGGACATCATCGATTTTGCAATGCGCAACTTGAGAAGTTGTTCGCCAGGAATTTATTGCCTGTTGGATCATCATTCCGCGCTTTGCCTGGCAATTTAAAGGGACATGTACATAGCAAAATGCTGATATTTTAAGTTAATTAATGCAACAGAGGGAACTATACAGCAGGCAGCACCTGTAGAATATGGTGATAACGATGCTTCTAATTGTCAAATTACCCAGAGAGAGAGAGAGAGAGAGAGAGAGAATAATCTAATAGCCGGTTTGATTGTTAAATGAACTTCTTGATGTTGGCTTCAATGGCCACCACACTTTGTACCATCATGTTTTTATTATATATCAAATATCGAATATCAACAGATGATATAAAATATCAACAGATAATATCAAAATATCAAGAGATAATATCAAATATTTTGAGATAATATTAAATGTCTTTAATTTGATTGGTCCATAAACATAGACACTCCATATTTAACACTTGTCAATGTTTGATTTGAGTATAAAATAAATAGTAGAGTATTATTAAAATTAACTATTTATCTTTTGAAATTAAATTTTAATAAATCTCAAGAAATAAATAGAAATTTTAAATTAATATTTAGCATATTATTTTATATGTGTCACTTCTCTATTGGCTAAAATTAATATATTTACAGCAAGCATAGCATTAATGTTTTCTAATTCAATTGCATATGATAGAGGATCAAGATCCGAGTGGAGTGCGTAAGGAAAAGAATCATTAGATACTGACGCTAATATTGAATTGGTATGAGTTATACAATAGAAATATTGCAAGGAAAAGAACAAATGTGCTATGAAGTTCTTGAATAAATAAACTTTATATCTTATTTTGCTATTACTTTCCAAATAAATTTTGAATATGTCGGTCTAGTGAGCTTCCAAGCATCGAATTTGACGATTACCAATTTTAATGTTCTAGTACCAATATAATAAGTTACGATATATCGAATTCCAGTTTTTGCTTGCATGGTGTCTTGGTCATTATGTAATATTTCATCCATCCTAAATATATTGCTTTGATTTTTTTTTCAAACGTTCAAATTAAGACTTTATTTTTTAAAAGTAAAATTTTCTTTTTTTCTTCAAAGTTACTCTTTCAATAATCATGTAGAAGACTAACTATCAATTACTATTTTTGGGATAATAAAGTGTATGAGAATTTTATTTTTTAACACTTATTTAGAACTTATGAGGTGATTAGTGTGTTGAAATTGAATTAGATGGGGACGAAATGACTCAATGAATTTAGAAATGGAATGAGAATAGAAAATAAATTATGTTAATATGGCTTGTTCTATGATTAATATGTATAAGGAATAGGAAATGAATGAAATCATCATTCTTCAATTGATTCTAATAATTCTTCAATTGATTCTAATATCATAATTGATCACTAGCAATCGCTATTAAGAATGGAATGTACTTATTTTTAATGACCAAAATACCTTTTTTTTTTTTGTAGAAAACTCAACATAAAATTATTTATCATAAATATTTATTATATATTACTTTAAAGATTTTTTTTGGTTGATTTATATACATCAAATTCTTTTGTAAAATTTTGGAGGATAATTTCGTTAAAGAATAATCCTGATAGATGGAGAATGATAATCTATGGACAAAAGGAAATAATTAAACTCATTTTTGAGAATGAGGGTTTTTATTGAAATGAGAATTTTCATGATTAAATTATACCAATCATATGTTTGAAAAATGAACTTAAAGAGTATCCATTCATCCATGCCCTATAATTACATGTCAATCAGGTTGTTACTGTCATGCCAAAGTAACAAATCCTCTATTCTATTTTTTATTTTTTCTCTTATTCCAACTTGATGAATATTTGTCAACTGCTTTTGATTTTAATCTATTAGTTTTATAAAAAAATATTTAATATATTTGACACATATCTATGAAATGAAATATGAAATAAATCATATAATGAAATAATGGATCGAAACGGGCAAAGCACTATTGGGTGGGGGGGGGGGGGGGGGGGGAGATGGAGCAGAATTTTCTTACTTGATACTAACATGGTTTGCGTGCTCTAACATTTTAGTGCTATTTCAAAATTTTCTGATTGGGGGATCTATATATTTAGCTGCTAAGTGTGGAAAAAAAAAAAAAAGAAAAGAAGAAAAGATAAGCAGGCGCACACAAAAATAAGTCTAGGATGCATTAACATTATAATCCTTATGTCTTGTCTCTTTTCCCCCCAAGTAACGGTCCAACTTATTTATACAGAAAGATCCTTGTAATTCCCCTCTAACATTTGACCTGCAGCCCTCTAAGTTAGACGCCATGGGAGCCTACCTAAAACTCACTAGTCAATTATTCAAGTCTATAACCCCAGCAAAACGCCTCTCTTGAGAAGACCTGTTCTCGGATTCTGACATTACATACATTTGATAGAAGACGGAAGATAGAAAATATCATCTACTTGTCCTCTCCAAGCATACGATTTTAATGGATCATCATTCACGAAGAGGAGTTGCCAGCAACCAAGCTTTGCCGTGGCTGCTGCTGCTTATCGCAGGCATGCTTTCCAAAGGTGATTTGTAAGCATAGTGAAATTGATTGCTTGATTGCTTAAGATCAATAACACTATGTTTGGTTCATGGATTTTGGTAAGGAAAAGAAAAGAAAATGGTAAGGAAAATATTTTTTAGTATTTGGTTGATAAGGAAAATACAAAAGAAAGGAAAACTTGAGGGAAAATATAGTATATTTGAGGAAAATGAATTTTCCTCACAAAATGGTGAGAAAAATGAATTTCCTTACATTGAAGTACTTTCTCTCATTTTCATACACTTTCATCACTTCTCTTTTCCTCATTCCTTTTTTCATTAACAAGCAAACAAATTTGAGATTTTATATTTCTTTGTTTTCTTTTCCTTTTCCCTAATATTTTCTTTTCCTTGTCAAAATCCTTAAACCAAACATAGTGTAAAAGAATCCTTGCAAGATCCTCTCAACAAACTGTCTGCATGGCAGTTCAATAAATCCAGAGGATGATGATTTTATCTGTTCATTTCCCGGGGTTGACTGCTGGCGGAAGGATGAAGCCAAAATCTTCAGCATCAAACTCAGTGTCATGGGGCTTAGGGGTGAATTTCCCCGTGGCATAGCCAACTGCTCTTCTTTAATTAGTTAGTTTGGACTTTTCAAATAATCATTATATCAACATTGATTCGCGTACGTGACTTATCTAGATCTTTCCTCCAACACATTTTCTGGTGAAATTCCTCCCGGAATTGCAAACTGTTCGTATCTCAATGTTTTGAAACTCAATAACAATCTTTTAACAGGCCATATCCCTGCAGAACTGGCAACTATCAAACTTTTGAAGCCTTTTACAGTTGCCAATAATCTTTTGTCAGGCCCTGTTCCTGAATTTCTCTATTCAAGGTTTCCTCCGGAAATATATGCAAATAATTCAGGGCTCTGTGGTGATCCTTTAGACCCTTGTCCCAAAAGTGTATTTATTGATGGATTCTTAGTTGGTTGGCCACTCTTTGCTGCTCTGATTTTTCTTGTTGGATTGTTTACGCCTGTCTGGAAATTTATAATCAAATTTATGAAGAGAAAAGTGATGGAAACTCCACGATTTGAATAGGTTCCTTCACGCCAGAGAATCAATTCTATGGTTAGACAATATGCTTTTGTATTTAGTTAGATTCATATTTCATGAGCTTATGCTAGATAGTTACTCATTCATTCTTGTAGACTGCAGTGACATAGTTGTAAATATGTCCACAGGTATCAACGCTGGAGAAATTTGCCGCTAGAATGAGTTTTCTTGAACTCAGCAAAGCAACTGACAACTTCAGTGAAAACAATGTTACTGCAATAGGAGAAATAGGAATAATAACATATAAAGCAATTCTCTCAAATGGTTGGCATCTTGCAAACAAGAGGCTCCCAACTGCCCCTCATATTGAGCATGAATTCCTGTCGGAGATTATGACGCTAGGCAGATTGAGACATCCCAATTTGGTGCCATTGATAGGCTTTTGCCATGAATTGGGCGACAGATTTCTTATCTACAAATTCATGGCAAATGGAAGTCTCCACGATTTCCTTTTCACGCCTAAAGGCAAAGCCAAGCTTATGGAATGGCCTGTGAGGGTCAGAATTGCCGTTGGAATAGCAAAGGGCGTAGCTTGGCTCCATCTATAACAGAGTTGTTCATCGTGGGATAAGTTCAAAATGTATTCTATTAGATGAAAATTATAATCCTAAAATATCAGATTTTGGAAGGGCGATGACTCTCATGGAGAAGTTCCAGTATTATGTTCTTATGAGAAGGATGTGTACGGCTTTGGGATGGTGCTTCTTGAGCAGATCACGGGGAAAGAACATGATTGAGTTTATCAACGGTTTTGATGTTAGTGGTGATAGGATTGAACAATTATCCGATTTGTTGAAAGAGCCAGAAGCAGTGGGGGATTGTGTAGAGTCTATGATAGAACAAGGATTTTATGATGAGATGTCTTATTTCTTAAAAATTGCAGGCAAATGTATAGAATGCTATCCAGGTAATTAGCCAAGTATGGAGGAAGTGTGCCAAATGCTAATTGGTACAAGAAGACATGATCGATCATGTCATAGATGACTGAGATAGAAAATAAACTTGATGATTAAAAATAGGATATCTAAAAATAATGTTTATGTTTTATGTTGAAAATAAGAGTCGGGGTTTGCTGGGTAAGGTCCTAATTTGTCTTAGATTTGGGTCTCACTGGAGGGCAGTACATATGTTGTGCAAAAAGGAGTTAAGAAAAAACTTGCGTTTTGAGAAATGTTGAACTCGCCTCTTTGATGCTTCTTTCTTTTCTTCTTGTTTCATTTAAAATAGTACCACTATGATTCATGGATTTTGGTGAGGAAAAGAAAAGAAAATACTAAAAAAATATTTTTGATTGTTTGGTTGGTAAGAAAAATACTAAAGACAGGAAAACTTGAAAAAAATAGAGTGTATCAAGGAAAATGAATTTTCCTCACAAAATGGTGAGGAAAATTAGGAAAAAGTCTATTTGAACTTTCTCTTACCCACCAACACATTCATCACCCCTCTTTTTTAGGTGAATTGCATTTTACCCCCCTGTGTTATTTATAAGTTACAAAAACCCCCTAAGAAAAATAAATAGGCAACGAACCCCTCATGCTTTTAAAAAAATAGCTCGCTGCCTCTCATTCATTTGGTTATATATTTCCATTGTAAGGACTATATTGCCCTCATCTAAATACTACCCAATAAACCTTGTTTTACCTTGGTCAACCATTATTCCAGAGAACAAAAAATAGGGCTAGGAAAAATCAAAGTCTATGCACCATAAATTTATTTAGAAATATCTTCTATTATAGGGTTCATTGCAGTCAACCCTAACCTATGGCCTCCTTTGCACATTGCCCTTCAATCGTTGTCGATGTGCAATTTTACCACCTGAATTAATTAAAATGTTCTCAAATAAATAAAAGAAAAAATATATATATGTATATATATGTTATAAATAATTTTATATACATATATATATATATTATGCATATATTTATTTATATAATTATAATTTTAAATATATATGTATGTGTACTCAGCAAAAAAGGGCAAAATATACATTTAAGTATAAAAAAATCCAAAACCAGCCGCATTTTAGGCGCGTGTATCACACTGTAATACGGAGGGAGGTAATTTGCTATTTTTTTAAAAGCATGAGAAGATTCATTGCCTATTTATTTTTCTTAGGGGGGTTTTTGCAACTTATGAATAACATAAGGGAGTAAAATGTAATTCACCCTCTCTTTTTCCCATTCCTTTCTTCATTATTTTCTTTAACAACCAAATAAATTTAAAATTTTATATTTCTTTATTTTCTTTTCCTTCTCTAATACTTTTCTTTCCTTATTAAAATTCTTAAACCAAACATAGTATAAAGAAATAAAAATTTTCAAATTTGTTTGGTTATTAAAAAAAATAATAAAGAAAGGAATAAGGAAAAGAGGTGATAAAAGTGTTGGAGAACGAAAAAGATCACTTTGGATCTTCTATTTTATTTCATATTTCATTTCCTATTTCAATGTGCTGTATATATGCTAAATGTATCTGATTATGTCATAGGTATGTGCAAACAGGAGCAACTTCACCTATTCTACCCCTGACTGAGGATTGGATAAGAGACATAAAAGAACAACATAAACTGTAAACTTAATTGTACTCTTAAATTTCACATGTTTTAAGTGATTGTGCTTGCTTTCTCTCTCGTTTTGCTTTAACACAAAAAGCAAATCCTAATTTCTAATCTCTACATCAATATATATTTGGATAATGAAAAGGACATCATCGATTAATCTGCAATGCGCAACTGGAGAAGTTGTGCGCCAGGGATTTATTGCCTGCTGGATCATCATTTCACGCTTTGCCTGGCAATTTAAAGGGACATGGTCAAAATGCTGATATTATATTAAGTTAATTAATGGAACAGAGAGAACTATATAGCAGGTAGCACCTGTAGAATATGGTGATAATGACGCTTCTAATTGTCAAATTACCCCAAAAAACGAATATTCTAATAGCCGGTTTGATTCTTTAATGAACTTTATGTTGGCTCCATGGCCACCACACTTTGTACCATCATGTTTTTATTATATATTTTTTTCCGAAGAGATTTCATATATGAAGAACTACTTAACCGGGCAGTCAGCCAGCCAACCGTGTCGATTATTACACTACTGTGTGTAGTACAATCTTGTAAAAGTCAAATATGTACTGCAAAAATACATAACTAGTTATGGTACGTATAACACACACACACACACACACACACACACACATATATATATATATCTAATTCAATCCAACACAAGTATATATTTCCAAGAAAATATATAGTCAAACCATGGCTTCTGGCGATCCAACTTTCTTGATCATTCTTGTCGTTTTACTCCTCCAGTTCTCTGAGATCAGAAGCCATGGAGGTGGCGATGGGGGTGATGCAGCTGGCACCAATAATTTGCATTCCAAAGGGTTGATTTTGGTGAAGATTTGGTGTCTGATAATCATGTTTGTGAGCACATTTGTGGGCGGGATTTCACCATATTTCTACAGATGGAATGAGAGTTTTCTTCTGTTGGGCACCCAATTTGCTGGTGGGGTGTTCTTAGGAACATCTCTTATGCATTTCTTGAGTGATTCAACCTCCACATTCGGCGATCTTACGCCCAAAGATTATCCATTTTCCTTCATGTTGGCATCGGCAGGCTATCTTCTCACTATGTTGGGTGACTGTGTGATTGCGTGTGTTATGACGAGGGATGGCAAAAGGGAGGTTAGAGTGGAAGTGGAAGGTGGCAGGGCTGCGGAAGAAGGCGGCAAAGAGGCGGCGGAGCTCAACCCGGTTTTTGTGAGGACTACGTCGATTGGTGACACCATACTTCTCATACTGGCCTTGTGCTTCCACTCAGTCTTTGAGGGCATTGCTGTTGGAGTATCAGGTGATAACCTCTTTCTTTCCTTATGTGTGTATGTGTGTGTATATATATATATATATAGAGAGAGAGAGAGAGAGAGAGAGAGAGAGAAGAAGGAAATTTGTTAGCTTTTCAAATTTTTAGGCACATGAAAGATAAATGCCACTTTGGATCTTTTATTTCATTTTATGTTTTATTTTTTATTTCAATCATGGTTCGATGAAATCCCATGAAATCGGCCGGAACGGTCGTTTTGGAATTGGAATGGAGGTCGGGGTTCCGACGCGATGTCCTAGACGACACTGCTTGTGGATCGAATGCCACAGTCCAATTAATCAGTCGGAACGCTGCTACAATCCTATTTTTCAGATTATCACGGCCTAAACTGCGCGCCGAACGGCATAGTTGAAAACCATAAAAGCATCCTCAATTCTATGGGGTGGTTGTGAGCGTTGCTGATTGAATAAAGGACGGCCTTGGCAGCCGGGTGGTTGTCAATTATTGGCTCAGAAAATCTATCTATGGTGAAGATGGGTGGTGAAGTTGGATTGTGTTGTTACTTGGAAGTGGCGAGGGAAGGAAAGAGAGAAGGGAAGTTGGGGCACAATGAAGAAGACGAAGACGGCACTCCTTTTCTTCTATTTTCTATTTTTCTTTCTTTTAATCTTCTTTTGTCTTTTGCTCATCTCATTTTAATGTATTGCTTTAATATTTCTTTCCTTTTCATTTAAATATATATATATATTGTTTTTAAGTTTGAAATTTTATTAATAATATATACTTATTAAATCTATTATCAATAATTTTAAATATCATAGTTTTATTAGTTAAAAATATTTAACTTGAAACAAAATAATTTTGTACTTTTATATAATGATTTGGAAATATTATACTTTTAATTATATGTAAATTTGCAATAATCAAATTCACAAAGGAGAAATAATATATAAAGAATTGATATAAAAAAATTTATTTTTTGTTTGAATTTAAAAATGGTATGAATCGTTATAAGGAAAAATATAACATGCACAATTTAATTATATACTAGTTTATACAAAATACTTTTAGAAAAAAATTAAATATTATTATCAATATCGTAACAAAGTTCATATATTTTATTTGGTATTTAAAATTATGCTAACTATATAATATAAAAGCCCATAGACTTTTTCACATGTTCTAATATCTTTTAATTTTTTTAAATTTTTTTTTAACTATTTTAAATTGTAAAATGTGTGGAATGCCTAGGACAATTTCGCGATACTACAATGGAACTGGGACGATAGCCTCCGTTCCGCTCCTCACGACTTTTCCTGCAAACCATGATTCCAATTTGATAAGTATATATCAAGTGAATATAATTTTCAATCAATTATATGTATAAAAAAGAATTTAATACATTCAGTATATATTCATAAAATAAAATAGAAGATCAAGACTCACAGACAGACTGATTAATTGTAGCCATCTAATAATTTGATTATTGATTAAAATGTATAATCTTAGGTACCAATTTACGTGCATTAATATACGTATACTCGCAATCCACAATTAAATTAAGCGTTATTGTTTTCTTACTTTACTTTTGTTTTGCAGATACTAAATCTGATGCATGGAGAAATCTGTGGACAATTTCACTTCACAAGATATTTGCAGCCATTGCAATGGGTATTGCCCTTCTAAGGATGATACCTAAGAGGCCATTTTTAGCAACGGTGGGTTATTCATTTGCGTTTGCTATATCAAGTCCTGTCGGGGTTGGAATAGGAATCGCTCTTGATGCCACCACTCAAGGCAGTATAGCTGATTGGACTTATGCCATCTCAATGGGACTCGCTTGTGGCGTTTTCGTCTATGTAGCTATCAACCATTTGATGGCAAAAGGCTTCAAACCACAAAACGGTTCTTACTTTGATACTCCATTCTTCAAGTTTTTTGCTGTGCTCCTCGGCGTAGGAATAATAGCAGTTGTTATGATATGGGACTAGCTAGCTAGTACTCTTTTCTTTCCAATAATTGTGGCATTGTTTGAATATGCTTTGTAAAGTTTTAGTTTGTATGTTTTGGGAAGTGAATTTTGGGAGTGGGATATTGAAAACTGTAATGTATATATTTTTATTTATATTTTGGGTGAAGAGGTAAATAATGTTTGGGGGAGGGGGTGGGGGGTTTGTATGTTTGCTTGTATTTTGGGATGTGATATTTTTTTAGTGTTGATACCAAATTAATTCTTCTTTGTTGGGTAATTGTGGTAAATTTTGAATTCAAAATTAATTTTGAGTTGGAGGGTATTTTGGGCTTTTACTGTTTCTCATTTTAGCTCCAAAACAGTTTTGAAAGAAGGATTTTGTTCCCTCAAAATGTATCCTGCAGACAATGCCTATTTGTCCGAGCATTCAAATTTGAGCCCCTAAAAAAAGAAGTTTACCCATGAATGCTATCAGCAGCATTCTACATATGCTTGTTCAAATGTATATTTGTAACACTCTTAATTACATGCTCAGCATTTAATACGTGAATTAATATGTATGTCTAGTGCCTAATTAAAATACTTGCTCAAGCTTTTGAGTGGTCTTTAGCCTTATCATATTAGTTTCACGCACAAAATTTGTGGTTAGGAGTTCGAATCTATCAGACTCTTCGTATGCACTTGTATAAAATTTAAAAAAAAAAAATATATATATATATATATATACTTCTTGAGTTTGCATTCCTCAGATACATTTTACATTTGTTTTTTCCTTTTGCTTATATTCCCCAATCCATGTTAGTTACTATTTAATTTGTGTGTGTATATATACATACGATAGTTGAAATATCAAAAGCTCTCAATTAGCAATTATGATGTACTATAAATTAAAAGGGAGAACTAGAATCTCCATTGTCATGTTGAATTAGCTAGCTTGTTTGCATTTTTCACAATCTTCTCAGTAGTTTTTTAATAATATAGAAAATACTATTATGCACCGATCCTTGGATGCATTATGAGTGTAATAATGCAATATTAATTCTTGCCTTCTTAATTAGCCATGTCCAGGTAACAACTTCTCTGTTTTAATTGAAAACTTTGGATCCAACCCATGATTTCAAATGCTCATTTCTTAACAATTTTTTTGGAATTATATATCGTTACCTTTACTTTATTTTATTTATTTTTCTGTCAAGTAGTAATGCATGATTATGTAATTATTGGGATTGATTATATATGTATATATAAAATACTGGATGGTTTTTGGATGCTTTGAGTACTCCACAAATAGCTTAGAGAAGCAAAACTGCAAAAGTGATATATATGAAAGATGAAAGTGACATATACATATTAAGTACATATGTTGAGGAGTCTGTTAGAAGATCCGTAGTTGGTGCAACTACAAACTCAGCCTTGTACTTGACTGATACTTGCCTGATCATGCATAAAAATGAACTTCCAACCATAAAATACTAATTTCAATTTTGCAGTCTTGTTACAAAAACTTTAGATTTATACTTTACGGTGGTAAAACTACAACTAAAAAGTCTAATAATTAGTCTTTGGTATATGTCATTCTTATTTTTCCTTAAAAGAAAAGGGTCGATCAGATGTCAATTTCTATGCCCTCATCAATCCAGTCCTACAGGAAAATGATTACACAGCTTGGTTATTGGGACTTGGCTTAAAAAGACAAAAAGATTGATGTAATTGTTGTTAGTGTCTTTTTGAGGAAGTAACAGTACTACCATAATTAATTATGGTACTAGCTAGAAAGAGTTGGAACAGTCTTGCTAGAATATTGCAGAAAAATGTACTAAAACTGTCTCAGAAAAATGTAATAATTCAGTATTTGACAAAAAGCCCTTGAAATATTATTGTCTGGATTCTGCAAAAAAATGGAAAAAATGTGGCATCTGGATAATGGATATGCCTGCTGTTTGAAAAAAAAAAAAAAGGAAAGATGAGATTAGTGCTAAAGTTGATAAAAGGGTCGACAATATTAGGGAGAATGTCCAATCAAATGATACTCAGTTAAACAAAAGTTAAGGTTGACACGGGGCCGGGGGGCCAACAGTTGGTATAGAATCCAATCCCCCTGCAACTATCACATTTTCTTTGGATATAATTTTCTTCCATTCGCGTGTTGTGGGAACTGCTATTTTTCCTAATCAAAACAATCAGGTCTGTATAAATATTGGATATTTGTCACTGCATTTCCACACCTAGCTATCGCTTTACAAAAGAAGTTAGCTAGCTTTCTCTCGCATTAAGAACTGATGATCATGGGCTCATCTATTCTTCCATCAGCGGCATTTTTCCTTTCTTTCCTATGCATCTTTTTGTTTTTTGAGTTTGCAATGGCACAGCAAACGGGCATAACGAGGCACTACAAGTTCAATGTAACTCTATTTCTACTCACGGATATGACATATTCCTGATTAAGTTTAGTAGTCAATATACAGTCACATATATATAGAGATATATATATTTCATATGTTGTGCAGGTAGAGTTGCATAATGTGACGAGATTATGCAAAACCAAGAGCATTATCACAGTGAACGGCAAGTTCCCAGGACCTCGCATTGTTGCAAGGGAGGGCGACCGAGTTGTGGTCAAGGTGGTTAACAATGCGCCTAACAATGTCAGCTTCCACTGGTACCACACATTTTCCAGCTCTGCTTCTTTTAAGTTCAAAAGAGTGTGTTTTTCCATTCATTTGCATAGCATTCAAGTCCATCTGATTGCCTACTTATCTTAGAGGATTAATTTGCTGACATTATGAATGAAATCAGGCATGGCATTAGGCAACTTCTGAGTGGGTGGGCTGATGGACCAGCATATGTGACCCAGTGCCCAATTCAAAGTGGACAGAGTTATGTCTACAACTTCACCATTGTAGGCCAGAGAGGAACTCTATTTTGGCATGCTCATATCTCCTGGTGGAGAGCCACTCTTTATGGACCCATCATAATCTATCCCATCAAGAATACTTCTTACCCATTCCCCAAACCCCACAAGGGAGTTCCAATCATCTTTGGTTAAGTTTCTGATCACTAATTCTTCGACATTATTACATAGTGAATAAAGAAGTATCTACTAACGCACACGAAAAATTCATATATGTCAGGAGAGTGGTGGAATGCTGATATAGAGGCAGTTATCAACCAGGCTCTTCAGACAGGAGGTGGACCGAATGTCTCTGATGCATACACCATCAATGGACTCCCTGGTCCATTGTACAATTGCTCTGCCAATGGTACTTTATTCTAAATCCTTGATATATATATATATATATATATATATGGAAGAATTAACTACTCCATAATTTGTATGTGTGCAGAAACCTTCAAGCTGAAGGTGAAGCCTGGGAAGACGTATCTTCTTCGATTAATCAATGCTGCGCTCAATGGTGATCTCTTTTTTAGTATTTCCAACCACACATTAACTGTGGTTGAAGCTGATGCAGTTTATGTAAAGCCATTCGAAACAGACATTGTCCTCATTGCTCCAGGACAAACTACTAATGTTCTGCTCAGGACAAAGCCTAATCCCACAAAAACCACATTTTTGATGGCAGCCAGGCCTTACTTCACTGGCCAAGGGACTTTTGACAATTCCACTGTTGCTGCTATTCTTGAATACAAACTCCCCTCTAAAATAAAACCCCTCAACAGTACTACTTCAATCACTGCTCTCCAAATCCCAACCCTTCCACCAATTAATGGGACCTCTTTTGTTGCAAACTACAGCAACAAATTTCGCAGTCTGGCAAATGCTCAATTTCCAGCCAACGTACCTCAAACTGTGGACAAAAAGTTCTTCTTTACAGTAGGCCTTGGAAGCAACCCCTGCCCCAAAAACCAAACTTGTCAAGGCCCTAATGGCACAAAATTTGCTGCCTCTATTAACAACATCTCCTTCACAAACCCCACAACAGCTCTTCTACAGTCCTACTTTTTTAGCCAATCCAACGGGGTTTTCACCACAGATTTTCCAAGTTTTCCTCCGATGCCATTCAACTACACGGGCACCCCACCAAACGACACGGGAGTTGTCAATGGCACAAAAGTGGTTGTGCTTTCATTCAACACCACAGTGGAAGTGGTTTTGCAGGACACCAGCATTCTTGGGGCGGAGAGCCACCCTCTCCATCTTCATGGCCTTAACTTCTTCGTGATTGGCCAGGGATTTGGAAACTTTGACCCTCAGAAGGACCCTCCAAATTTCAACCTCGTTGATCCTGTGGAGAGGAATACTTATGGCGTGCCCTCTGGAGGATGGGCTGCCATTCGTTTCCGGGCAGACAATCCAGGTGAGTCAGTGTTCCGCATACATACAATAGTTATATACGAACCTTTTATATTTTATATATGTACACACATTATATATATATATATATATAAATATGATAATATATTATATTGTATATATTTTTAAAAAATATATAATATAATTTAATTTGGACCATTGATTTCTTTAAAAATATCCCCCAAATGGTGAATGGGGTCATTTATAAAAATTGCAAGAATTTATATCATCATTCTTTTGTAGAGCAGCATTAATGTTATATCGTAAATATATATATATATATGTCTGCATAGGTGTTTGGTTCATGCACTGCCATTTTGAAGTCCACCTGAGCTGGGGTTTGAAGATGGCATGGATAGTGTTGGACGGAAAGCTACCTAACCAAAAGCTGCCTCCTCCTCCTTCTGATCTTCCCAAATGTTGATGCTCATTTTCTTCTGCCTGCGAGTTTATTGATTAATTTCTATATTTATATACACAGAGATCGAACTTCTCTTTTTCTTTACTTTTGCTTGTATTTTTGGATTTCCTGAGGAGAGATGCATGTAACAAGAGTGAAGTCGGTCGGATTAATTTGTATTTAATTTGGACTTTTGCCTTCTTATTATTTTCAACCAAATGAGAAATAATAAAGTCGTTAGATTTTTGTGATTGCTGTTTGTGTCTGAATGGCTCCTGCCATGTATATGATATGATTTTCATTCGGTCAGTTCCTCCCATTACAATTTTTCGTATCGCAGTCCAAAAAGATCAGGTAAAATATTACGCTTGGTTTTAACAGAACATTTGATTGTTCTTCTCTCCTCTTCTTCTTCTTTCCTGCATGCCTGCCATGGATGTAATATGGATATTTAAAAATTCGTTTATTATTTGTATTCGTATCCATTTACGCAAAATATGAACTGTATCCATTTAAAGTGAATATTATTCATATTTAATTAATAAATATTCGATTGTAAATTGATACAATATGGTAAATCCATATTCAATCCGTTTAATATCCGCTCCAAATATATATTCATTGAATAAATTTATTTACTATTTAATTTTTTGTAACTTAATTATATCTATTATTCATATTTGATAAATAATGTTTAAAAAATTATCATATACAATATACTCTAATTTTTCATGTATCTTAAATATAATAAATTATATTTAAAAAATTATTGTATATAATATATTACTGTACATAATATTTTATTTATATTTTTCAATAAGAATCTCATATCCATATATATGCGTTGCACATATATATAAATTATAATTGAAATTTTGGGAGAAAAATAATTTTAAAAAATTATAGAATATTGAGGAAAAACTGAAGAATGAAGTTAATCGACTTAAATTATTGTTGGTTGACTTTATAATTAATATAGTTAAGTACCATTATTGATATTAATTAATGCTAATAATTCATTGCAAAGTCAATTAATAATTAAATGTTGTGCTATTTGTTTGATTGCTTCCTTTTTAATAAAATTGTATAGTTCTTCCTATTAATTAAAACATATGCATTTGTTATAGGTTAATTGATTCATATATTCAGATACTCGTAAATGGATATCCAAATAATTATTATCGAAGATGAATATCCAAAAAAAATATTTGAATTCGATTATTGAGAATTTTAATCGAATATAAATATATTTAAATAATTATAATTGAATACGAATATATCCAAATTTGATAAATACCCGATAGATACAAATTCAAATACATTATATAAATATATGTTAAATCAGTATCCATATTCAGATATTAAAAAAGTTAATTAGATAAGAATATGAAAACAATGTGTTCGATCCCTCCTTTTACACCATTGTTTCTTGCCTCCCTCACCCCTTAAATCTGCTCTTGAAGTCTTGATAGCTTTTATTCGGGGAAAAATAAATAGATCAAAATCAATGAATATAGATTGCATATTTGCATTTTTGGCGCACAAATATTTAGAGAAAGTAGTACATTTCTAAATTCTAATGAATCAAAACCATTATTTTTATTTCATCACTTTAAAATCAGGTTATCCATATTTAAATTGAATAATCATATTGCTGCTGTAAATTTGATGATAAAATTTAAGCCAAAGAGTAAGTATTAATTGCTTAAGGTAAAACAAAGTTAATTAACTATTATGTGATTGTTAATCGCTCCCGCAAGGTGCACATATACATTATTCATTGATAAATATTGTCAATGCCATACCATTTACAACTATCATGCATAAATATACTCAATTCATTTGGTTAGTATTATTAATATCGGATAATTTGGGATTGAATTGACTATAAATTTCATATGATTTAGAAATTCTTTTATTATTTGGTTTAAATAAGATTCATCGATCATTGCACTTGATTATAAAAAGTGACTTATGCTTTAATTGGATCGATTGATAACTTAGGCCTTTACACATTTTACATTGATTCAAGTAAGGTGTAGTGGTCACAACCAGCCTTTGCGAATTTCCTTTGGAGTTCGCGGTCGAAAAGCCGTTGGTTTTTAATTTTTGAATGCGCTTATTTGGCAAAATTACAAAATTCGTCATGTAATTTTACCCCATTTGGCTTTTCGTTCTATAATTTGCATACTATCAATTTTAGTCCTATAAGTATTAAAAAATTATCATTTTTCGTCCTTTTTTCGCCAGAAACGGCGAAACTCGCCGGAAAAGGTGACATGGCACGCCGGGCGTGTGGCATTTCTTGTTTTTGCCTCCTTGGCAGCTGACATGGCAGGCAAAATTATAAAATTCGTCTTGTAACTTTACCTCATTTGGTTTTTCATCCTATAAATTACATAATATCAATTCTAGTCCTATAAGTATTAAAAAATTGTCATTTTTCGTCCTTTTTTCACCGAAGCCGGCAAAACTCACCGAAAAATGTGATGTGGCACACCGGGCATGTGGACATTTCTTGTTTCTACCTCGTTGGACTGCCTAGTAGGCATTTTTTGTCTTTTTCTTGCTTAGCTGGCAGCATGCATGTCTTTTCTTTTTTTTTTTTTTAAATTTCAAATACATTATATAATTTATATATACACACACATATATATACACATCCATTTGTATATATATATTTGTGTATTACATATCATCATTTTCCCTCCAAAACACAATTTTTTTTCCTTGAATATCCTTCATTATCCCCAAAACTTTCCCATTTTTTAATATATATATACATATATTATATATACATCACATATATATTTTATTATTATTATTATAACAATAAAAAAATCACTCAATTTCATTTTCACCCCAAAAATATAACAAAAAAGCATTGATTTGACTAAATGGATGTGTATATATATGTGTGTGTATATATAAATTATATAATGTATTTGAAATTTAAAAAAAGAAAAGAAAAGAAAAGAAAAGGCATGCATGCTGCCAACTAAGTAAGAAAAAGACAAAAAAAATGCCTACTAGACAGAAACAAGAAATGTCCACATGCCCAGTGTGCCACATCACATTTTTCAGTGAGTTTTGCCAGCTCCGGTGAAAAAAGGACAAAAAATGACAATTTTTTAATACTTATAGGACTAGAATTGATATTATGCAATTTATAGGACGAAAAATCAAATGAGGTAAAGTTACAGGACTAATTTTGTAATTTTTCCTGCCATGTTAGCTGCCAACGAGGCAAAAACAAGAAAAGCCACACGCCCGATGTGCCACGTCACCTTTTCCGACGAGTTTCGCCGTCTTCGGCGAAAAAAGGACAAAATGATAATTTTTTAATACTTATAGGACTAGAATTGATAGTATGCAAATTATAAGACGAAAAGCCAAATGAGGTAAAATTACAGGACAAATTTTGTTATTTTGCCGCGCTTATTTAAAAATTTTATACATGTACATTTTAGTTTTTCAAAAATTTATAAACTACAAAAATTATTGTTACGTATATATTCATATTCAATGCATCGAATATTTGTTATGGCTATATTATTACTTTTATATATAAAATATATGTAAAAGGTACATTTTTTCAAAAATATATGAATACATGTCACATTAATATATCTATAATAAATAAAATTATATACATATATAATATTGTAACTGGATTTATAACACCCCAAATTTCGGGTCCCTAAATCTAAGTTATGTTTCAAGAAAATAAAATACGAACTCCATAAATCGAGTTAGATTAATTTTGAATTAAATTTTAATTGAAGCTTATGGGTAATTACTGATAGTTGAGGATTCAATCGTAAAATGAGAAGAGAACTTGATTGTCCAAAATTATAAAATTTATAAACCAATGTAGGAAAGTTAAAAGTTTAAGGATTTCATTAAAAAAATTAATTAGGATTTAATTGGCCATAATTAAGAAGGTCAAGGGTTAATGTGTAATAATAAAACTTTCTAAGACTGAATTGAAGTTTGGGGCAAAATTGAAGGCGATCAAAACATGGAAGAACTAAATTGAAGGCGGTGAATAAGCTTTCAGGTCAAATTGAAAATCTGAAAAACTACCTTTATATATATAGAATTAAGGACACAAATATATCATATTCTCAAAATATACCCGAACTTCACCCCACCTTTGAACGACCGAAAATTGACCTCAAAACTAGAATCCAACACCGTGGTTCACTTCGTCTCAACTTAAAGAAAACAAACATACCAAAAATTCTCCAAACCAACAGTGAGTGATAGGTTTGGTGGTTCCGACGGTGGAAACTTGAAATTGATAGAGGAGTTCTAATGGGCTAATTTAGAGGAGCATCATGGTGGTCTTGAATTTATTTTTGATCACCGATGATGGAGTAATTGGCTTGGCAAGAAACCGGTGGCGTTAGGGCTTGGCGGCTGTTTTTGGTTTAATTCATTGGCAAGGAGGCGGTGGAAGGAGAAAATGGTTGAGGGCTTTTGATGGGCTAGGCGAGGTGCATTGATTGGTGTTCGTGAAACCCAATTTCAGTGACTGTAAAGAGCAGAGAACGATGACTTCAAGGTAGAAAGTTGGACTCATTTCAAACATATTTAGACTACCTCCGGGTGTTAACTGGGTCGAATCCTTGCCCAATTTAGGTAAAAATCCTTTAATTGAATTTCATTTGATTAATTTTCAGAATTTGGTTAAATTTTATTGCAAGTTTAAGGGTCTAAATAACTAACCAAAATAAAAATTAAGCAGAGTAATCCAAGAAATCGATTTTGAAATTATTAAACTAAGGATTAGGGGCGTTTGAGTGAAAATATTAGGTTTTTGAGTTTGGACTACTCAAATAATTAATTAAGAGGCTAGGTTCTCGTGTTAATTTGAATTGAAATTTGGCTACTCCAAATCTAATAGATTCGATTTCATCACAGATCAATTTTAGGTATTAGGAGGTTAGGTTAATAATTGTTCCCATGTTTCTTACACTATATCCTAGGATAACTAGGTAATGAAGGATCAAGCTAGCGGGCTCGCTAAGAAAAGCTTTATCGCTCTAGATCACCAAGTGAGGTTTATACCCGATATATATTACAAGACTTCCTTGCTCGGGAAAGAACCTAAATATAACAATATGATATTGCTTTATTTTCCATTCTATATGCTTGGATTCGATATATCGTTCCATATCGCTTCATTTTAGATACACTTATCTCGGGACTCTTTCATTGAACTTGGTAAATTGGTTGAATGCCGCATGCTGTGTTGTTCTTAAGAAATCGATTCCGAATACTTGTCTAAAAATAATATTTTATTAAGAGTTAATGTTCTTATCTAGATTCGGTTTTGAAATTCGTGAATTAAACTATGAAATTCTTGGAACACCGAGACTATTACAATATGATTTAACTAATGTATTATCAAGCCCATCGCCATATTTCATGATATTATTGTGAGAAAGTCTAGGTATCTAGATAACTAGCTATTATTAGTGTTGTGCAGGTCGTCTCTATCAACCTGTGATACATTGGTTGTGGAGGCTATATCACCGGCCTGTATTTACATAATGTTGATAGAGATAGTCATGTTGGCTGACCCATACTTATATATTGGTGATGGAGGCAATCATGTTGGCTGACCAGTACTTATATACTAGTTATAGAGGCAATCATACTAGCTGACTTGTATTTAATGATCAATTTGAAAGCAATTCTTGATTTATTCTGCCCCATATGGTGATCATAGCATAAAGTTCAAAGTGAAAACATTCATGTATAGCCAGTTTCATAAAATATGCATGTACAACTAATTTTATGAAATGGTCTTGTATAGTCAATTCTCTAAAATTGATCGAATTCCTAAATTTTGAATTTGAGTCTTTTATGACTTATCTTGTGCACTCGATTCTTTAAAATTAATCCAACTTTGAGTTTTGAAATAGAAATTTTCCATCAAATATATTGAAAACTTGGGATATCTCTTCCTTGGTATGGGACGGCATAGAGTCAGCTCATGATGTGTAATACCTAACTTTTTGTTCCACAAATCCAATTCTTGACCCCATGAAAATCTATATATTATTTAACGATCTCCTCTCTAGACACATACTTATAACTACCCGTATATACAACAAATGTTTTTCTATACTGCATTTTTGTTGTTAATTGTGGTTATGCATCTTGATTATTACCTCACTAAGTCATTCATATTTACTCTCTTTATATTATTCCTTTTGTTCTTTGCCCTAAATTGAGGAATATAAGGTATCATGAGCTTGGGGCCACATGGTTTATAGTCTAAATAGTATTAACAAGGTATTTATAAATAGTAAGGATATTATGTATATGTAAGTTTGTAATGTAATAGTGTGCTTGACAATAGGCAATCCTCTTTATCTTTTGATGAAGTGTAATAGGCTAGAGTTTATAATGTTTGACGTGAGTCTTCGAGCGCTCGTAAATTATTGAAACTCATGTTTGACTTATAGTTTGTGGTATGATTAGTTGACATAGATGTTATTGGTTGATTATGATCTCGCTTGTCACTTTGGTTGTTATGGAATTATTTTAAATTGAAAAATTTGTAGGTGTATATTTTATATTTGAAAATTTTTAAAAATTCGATTAGAGTAGCACTTTGGTAGGGAAGCAGGCACTCCCTGGACGGGGGGTTACAGAGATGGTATCAGAGCTTAAGTTTGAAAACTTGAGCTACGCTAGAATATGATCATCGAATTATGGAAATTTTGGTTAGTGGAGATTAAGTCTGACTCTAAAATTTGAATAAGGCATGAATTGTTGGGACAATGTTCAATCTGAAGGATATGAATAGTTATCATTAGGCAACCGACCAATGTATAACCCATAACTCCTAAGGTATCAAGTATGTGACTTTTTATACTTGGGAGGAATAATACTCCTAGAGATTACATTGGGTACGAACTTGTTTGAGAGCACTTTAATTAGTACGTAGGGCGATGATCGTTCTAGATTGAGCTGAGTTTGATGAGTAAAAGATCTTTTTAGATCGTTACTTTGGACATAAGAGTGTATTGTGACTTAAATGATATGCTTATTTGCGGAAATGGTATGCTGATAACTCAAATATCTTTGGAATACGAAATATTGGATTAATGGAGACTAAGTCTAAAATGAAATCTAGTTAGGATGTGAACTTTTGGGACAATGCCTGATACCAAGGGGTAAAAGATTGGTACTGGAATGACTAGCCAATATATAGTCCATTACTGTGAGGTATCACGCATATGACTTTATTAGTGTTTGGTGGAATAATATTTTTAGGATTACCTTGTTATGCGCATATTTTGTGATAATAGAACTTGGGAATAAAAGGTTGTTTAGGATAATAAGTATATGGCATATGTGGGATAGGATCGAGATTTAGATGACAGGGTTAATTTGGAACTGATATTTCGATAGCAAGATTGATCCGTATGATTTCATGGTCATATTTGAGAGGGAAATAAGGAAATATTTCTCATAAGGAGATTGTATAAGAAGATTAGTGAGTGACATGTATATATAATTGCAATTCAAAATTTGGGCAATTAGTTTATTGATATTGGAAGAGCTCACTAGTCTGACTATAAGATGACAATAGAAAAGTTAGAATGAAAGATTGCTAATGAGAAATGAGGTTCTTAGAAATCATATAGTAAATTTGAGGAAAAAGGGAATAATATTTTTGTGGAAAACAATAGGAAAAAGTGGTAAGTACTCTAGAGATAATAAGAAATTGTGCCTTAACTCGACTAAGAAAATTTTAAAACCCAACAATATAGGACTTGTGGAATTGTTTGAAATATATAGCATACCCTTATATAAAGACGATTTGTATATAATCATATCAAGAATGAAACTAAATTTAGTTAATCTTCTTGTCCTCAATTTGACAAATAGATATTTTATTAAACATTGCAGATTTAGCATAAAGTAAGATTTGAAGATTTTTATATACTAAATTGCGTCTAGGAAACAACTATAATCACTTCTCCTATCTTGGTCTATTTGAGGTCGTAGAGGACGACCACCTGTTAATCGAGCTAAAGCACAAGAGAGCAGGTGGGAAATATTCCTAACCAAAGAAACCCAAGAACAAGAGGACAAGGTGTAGAACAAATGTTCACCATGTCGCAGCAATTCATGCAGTTTTGTCAGTAGCAAAGTTAAGTCAGTAGTTCTTAAAATATTGAAGAACTTGCTGCAGATTGAATGCTAGAATGATTCCTTAGGCACAACCGCCCAAGATTTATGGGCGAACTAGACGATCAGAGAGCTAAAGTATGGATTGAGGGGGTTGAGAAACTTTTTCGAGTGAAACATTACTCAGACAAGCAAAAAGTCAAGTTTTCCATTAAGAGATCTTTTCTCTTAAGACAGGACACCTACCATTGATGGCGATTGTTGGACCAACGATGGAATCAAGAAGGTACACCTTATACTTGGGAGAACTTCAAAAGTGAATTTATGAATAAGTTTAAACCTTATGTTATAAAGAATGCTCGAGAGTAGGAGTTTATGGAGCTTATTCAAAGATCTATGTTGATATGTCAATAGGAAGCCAAATTTAAATGCTTAATCCAGTATGCACCGCAGATATTGAAGTTAAGTGTAGCACAAGGTTCCAAGTTATAAAGCAAAAATAGCTAAATAAAAACTTGACTACAGTTTATCCAAGGATCCAGTCATGCTCCTAAGATGGATTTGGTTGTAGAAAATTACCTTGATTGCTTAAATCCAAGATAGAAAAGATGACAATGTTGAACTCTTCAAAATTGTCAACTTCTGGCGTAGTAGAGAACTGGCAACAATAGCCCAAGAAAATCACCTACAATTGAGCTAAAATTTGGACAAAAACTTCTCAACACCTTGAAGGATCTCCAGTAAAATTTCAGAAAAATAAAAAATCAACAAGGCCACCAAAAACGCCTCCAAAATTTCTACTTTGTAGTGGATCTATCAAAAGAAAATCTCCTCAATTGTGAAGCCTCTAATGTTATGATCCACACACCCAAGGCAAGCTCCAGTCAACCTTTAGTTAACTAGATCATCAAAGGATGAAGAAGAGATGAAAGCTGAAATTTATTGGAGAAGGTGGGGAATGTGTGAAATTTCAACACATTAGTGGGTCACACTTTTGGAGGGAAAAATAGAATCTATCATTCATTTGAGCAAGTGATCGGCCACCTCTATCCTATTTATAGGGAAGGAAGTGTGATGCAAGTTGGCACCACACACTCCATGAGATGGGGATGCCAAGTAAGCAAGCCACTTGCATGTGAAATGTGAATTTCACTTACATTTGAATTTCATTTAGAATCTTTATTTCATCTCATGAAATATCATCCAAATAAATTCTAAATGCAACTCAAATGAACTCCTTCATTTGAATTTTTCTCCAAAATTAATTCCTCACATTAATTAAATTAACTCTTTAATTTAATTAATTGATCTTGACTTAACTCCTTAAGTCAACTAACTTAACTCTTTAAGCTAAAAGATGTTAACTTAACTTGTTAACTTTACTAATTAATTGTCATATGGCACAAATTAAATTAACTCCTTAATTTAATTGACCTAATTTAACTCCTTAAGTTATTTTTATCAATTTAAAAATTAAATCAATTAAGTCAAAATGACTAAAAATTAGCTAACTATTTTCTCTACAAAATCGATCACTTGGAGTTTTCTAACTCTTAGAAAATTCCTTTCATCAAATAGAACTTCCTTTAGGCTTTTATGTGTGACCCATTAGGTTTTTTCAGTCATTGGACATAGGCTCACAACTCTTGTGATATTTCGAATATTGAAATATTTGCATTAGTTTAAACTCCTTCAAACTAATAAATCAATTCAATTAATCTCTATTAATTGAAGAGTACCTAATCTCCATGGTAGATGTTTAGCCTCAAGCCCATGAAGCCCAACTAATTGGTCAAAATGAATATGCTCTTGTGAACTATCCTAGCTCTACGCTTGCCATGTAAATATGATTTTTCTGTCTACTATCTCCTCGAAACAAGCCCAGGGCAAGATTTTTACCGGCATTCTAATAGCCTCAATAACTATGTTTTTACTCCCAATGTTCAATTCTGACTTATGACCTCATCTTTGAAAAATGCTTTTCTCAAATTGTCATACTGCCTTGTGCAAGGACTTCTTAGAATTGATCATTATAGAATACATAGGAGATGCATTTGCCCTTCACAATGAAGAAGAGATAGATCCCATCTTGGATATCACAAACCTCTATGCTTAAGTAGCCACATCCAATCTCAACCTAGACGACTCGCAAAGTGGTCAAGGAAGCATTAAAGAATGAGAACCTAAACACAAAGTTACCATGGATCCTCAGATTTAAGGACTAATTATATGCACTAATGTAAGTTGGAGAACTAACCACTACAGCTATCTAGTGGATTCTCCGGACGAGCCTTTAGTAAACTTGTTCTCTAACAAACACTCACTAACGTGCACCTGTGTGTAACATAGATTGCTCATGAAACGGAGCAATATCCAACTCCTTGGATTTATGCATCTTTAGTGCAAGTTTATCCGAATTTTAGATACCCTGTCTCATAAGATTCAATGACTTGGAATATTTTAAGATCACTACTGTATAAAATTTATTTCATGATCACAACCCAGTGTGTGACCAAGTCCCGTAGTCTTGTATTATCTAAGGGCTTCAACCAAATGCAAGTGAAGTAAATTAAGCATAATATGAGGATGGCCATTGAATATGAATATCATTCAATCAAGATTACCTTACAAATGAAATAGTTTGCATGCCAATCTAAGTGGCTATGGGGAACTATTCCAACATATATTAGGTGATGAAGGGCATAGAAAACGAAAGTTCATTGAAGGGTTAAAACTTGAGTTGCAGAGAATGTTTATAGCTTGTGAATTGCCCACTTATAGCAGATCTATGAATAGGGTTATACTGGTAGAATCAGAACTTACGGGGCTACATGAGATTAAAGAAAAGATTAAGCAAAGAAAAACTTTTGGGTCCAAAGCTCAAAGTGGAGAAAGAAATGACTTTGGAAGGAATCAACAGGAGATTCAAGATGAAGCGACACCTAGACACCCCTTTCAGATTAAAAATACTCATCGTCTATCCCAACTAAACCCAAGAAAAGCTTGTGAATTTCGTGGTGATACCCGTCATAGTGAGTCAACATGTTGGAAGAAATATGGAAAGTGTATATGGTGTGGCAGTGATCAATATTTTGTTAAAGATTGTCTCAAGAACAAGAAATCGAGCACATATGCTCAAGGAAACAAAGGAAAACAAGTGGCAGAGCCTAGTAGAGGACGTGGCAAACCAACTCGTGTTAATGCCCCTACCCAGGAAAAGGCACTAGACCTACAAGATGTTGCTCAAGGTATGATTTATGGTGCGATGCTTCAGAAAAAGTTATATATGATTATGATGCTATGCATTCTTTTATCTTTACACGCCTCACCTTGAAGATGAGCTAGAATGTGAACACAAACATTATCTAGCCATTCGAGTTATAGGAATGCTAACTGATATCATGGATAAGACATGCCCAAGTTGGAGTAAAAGAAACTTTAGTACCAAACATTAGAGGAATTGTGCCCATGTCAATACCTCTAACAAGAAATGGCGCTATTTTGAATTTTTGTGAATGTCACATTAGAATCTGGCTAGATTCTTTTAAGGGGGGAAAGTTGTAATACCCTAAAATTTGAGTCCCTAAATCTAAGTTAACACTTTAATTTAATTAATTAACCTTTGACTTAACTCTTAAGTCAAACAAGCTTAACTTTTAAGCTTAATTTTGTTAACTTAACTCTTTAAGTTAACTTGACCAATTAATGGTCATTTTGGCACCAATAATTGACCCGTTAATTAATAGTCTAATTTAACCTTTTAAATTAATTGATTAATTTAACATTTAAATTATTCAAGCCAAAATTGACCTTCAAATTAGGCACCTCAAAATCGGTCCACTAGGAGAAATTCTCTAACTCTTAGAAAATTGCTCTATCAAATAGGAAGCTAATTGGTTTTTGTGTATGATCCAATAGGTTCTACCATCCATTGGATATGGATTCACCACTCCTTGTGATTTTTGAATATCATATATTCATTTTAGATTAAAATACTTTTAAACTAATCGACTCAATTTAATTAATCTCATTAATTGAAGAGTACCTAATCTCCATGGTCGATTTCTAACCTCAATCCCATGGAGCCCAACTAATTAGCCGAAATGAATGTTTTGGATAACCATCATAGCTCTATGCTTACCATGCAAATACGGTCCTTACGTCTCCTATCTCCTGAAAGAGGCATAGGGCAAGATTTTTGTCAGCTCTCTAATAGCATCAATACTATATCTCTATTCTCAATGTTTGATTCTTTTATGTGACCTCATCTTTGGAAAACTCATTTTCCAAATTATCACACCACATTGCGCAAGGATTTCTTGGAATTGATTATTATAGAATACATAGGAGATGCATTCGCCGGTCACAAAAGCAAGGAGTCAGATTCCATCTTGGATCTTACAAACCTCAATGCCAAGTAGCTCATACCCAACCTCAACCTAAAGACCCACTAAGTGTTCAAGAAAAAGTCAAAGCATGAGGACCTAACACAAGGTTACTATGGATCCTCAAGTTAGAGGACTAATAATATGCACTAGTGTAAGTTGGAAAATTTGCCACTACGGCTATCTAGTGGATTCCGGTGGGCCTTCAGTGCCTTGTTATCTAACAAGCACCTACTAATATGCACCCATATCTCATATGGTTGCTCATGGAATGGAGAAATATCCAACTCTTGGATTTATGCATCATTAGTGCAAGTCTATCCGGATCTTATATGCCCCATCTCATAAGATCCTATGACTTGGAATATTTAAGATCACGATCATGTGAGACTTATTCCATGGTCATCAAACCAAGTCTCATAGTCAAGAGTGATCTAATGGCTTCACCCAAATGCAAATGAAGTAATAAAGAGCATAAGATAAAGATGGACATATAAAGAATATCAATTAATCAAGATTATTTTACAAGAAAATAGTTTTACAAGGCCAATCTAATTGGCTTGCCGGGCACTATTCTAACAATCTCCCATTTGCCCTAAAGCCAATGCCCTATGACCTTGAGACCCATCTACTTAAGATGTTCTTCAAAGACCTTTTGCGTTAGGGGTTTTGTGTAGTGGTTTTGTGAAATTTTCTTCTGAGGCAACTTTGTCCACTTAGTTGTCACCTCTATGAAATGATATCATATATCAAATTATAACGCATTTACTGTGTTTGGATCACTGATGAGATCTTGGCTCAAGTCTAAAATTGTCTTCTAAAGACAATCGTAGTCTCATGCATGCTAGGCACTTCTTCCAACTCTGGATAGACGCTTTTTTTTTCACCCAAACACCTTTTTTTGTGGTTTCCAAAACTACAAATTATTTCACCTTAGTGGTTGTCTCGGTCGTGATGTCTTGTTATGTCTACATCGGATTGGAAACTTAAATCCAAAAACCCCTCAAGCTTCAATTCTTCATTACTGTATACCAAAAATAAGTCCTTAGTCCTTCTCAAGTACTTAAGGTTGCTTTAACGGCTGTCTAGTAACTCTTACTGGGGTCGAATTGGAACCTACTCGTAACAGTTAGGGAGTGTGCCATATACGGTCTTGTATATTGAACTTCATATATTATGCTACCAATAGCAGAGGCATAAAAGTATGTGGAACTTTCTTTGTCTTTCGCTTTCAGTCTTAGGGGCCTTAGATTTGGAAAGACGAATGTCATGTCCCATAGGAATGAATCCCTTCTTGGATTCTTCCATACTAAACCTCTATAGTATTTTGTCAATGTATGGGATTTGGGATAGCCCCAGCATCCTCTCTAATCTATCTCTATAAATACGTATTCCTAATACGTAGGATGTTTCCCAAGTCCTTTATGGAGAATTGTATATATAACCACACTTTTAGTATACTCTAACATTCCTACCTCATTCCCAATGAGAAGGATGTCATCAACAAAAAGCACAATAAACTGTACACTACTCCTACTAGTCTTCTTATACACACATGGCTCATACACATTTTTGACAAAGCCAAATGATTTGACTGCTTCATCAAAATGTATGCTCCAACTTCAAGATGCTTGTTTGAGTCCATAAATGGATTTTTTGAAGTATGTAAACATTTTGCTCACTCCCCTTGGATTTAAAACCTTGTAGTTGCTCCATATTGATTTTTTCTTCAATGTTCCATTGAGGAAAGCAATTTTCACATCAATTTGTCATATCTCATAGTCATAATATGCAGCTATGACAAGTAGAATCCGAATGGACTTAAGCATTGTGATTGGGTCGAAATCGATATTGGGTCTTTGAGTATAACCTTTTGCCACTAGTCGTGCCTTAAAAGTCACCACTTCTCCATCTACTCCAAGGTTTCACTTATAGATCCACTTGCAACTAATGGGAACTACTCTCTTTGGTGGATCTACCAAAGTTCATACTTTGTTTAAGTACATGGAGTCCATTTCAGATCTCATGGCTTCAAGCCAACATCTTGAATTTATGTCTAACATAGCTTCCTCATAGGTTTTTGGATCACTATCTGATTAGCCCGTCTCATAAAGGAATACAAACTTTTTGGGCTTACTTCTTGATTCGGTCTGACCTTTTTAGAGGTTGTGTGTGAGGCTCTTGTTGCTCATTTGTTTCCACCACTTGTGGGATTTCACAATCATCTTGAACTTCATCAAATTCAACAACAATGCTATTTCCATCTAATAGAAATTTCATTTCCAAAAAAGTGGCGTTTCTCGAAACAAACACCTTTTATTTCGAGGGATCATAGAAGTAATAACCCATAGACTCTATTGAGTATCCACAAACTTGCACAAGGTGGATCTATTATCCAACTTATCTCCCATTATCTGTCTCACGTAGGTAGGAGATCCCCAAACCTTGAGATATAGGTAAGAGGGCACTTTGCCATACCACATCTCATGCGGCATCTTTGGTACCCACTTTTGAAGGTACTACACTTAGTAACTTTGCCGTCGTCTTTTAGGCGTATCCCCTAAAGAATATAAGCACATCAAAGAAGCTCATCATGGAATGCACCATATCCAATAAGGTATGGTTTCTCCTCTCAACTACTCCATTATATTGGGGTGTGCCAAGTAGAGTCCATTGTAAGAGAATCTCATTCTCCCTTAGATAATCTAAGAATTCACTGCTCAAATATTCTCCTCCTCGATCTGGTCGAAGAGCTTTAATAGCCCTAATTGCTTTTCCACTTCATTCCTATACACTTTGAATATTTCAAAGGCTTCGGACTTGTACTTCATAAAATACACATGCCTGAATAGGCCTATCAATGGGTAAGGTTTTACCCTGCCCATGCCCATGACAATAGTACAATATGCATACCCATTCCCAATAAATAGACATGAGACTCAGATCCTACCAAGACCCATTAAGAAAAATAGAATGGGTAAGGGTAGGGTCTATACCCATAAAATACCCAAGTACCTAATACCCAAAAAATACTCAATATCAAATACCCATGTTCCAACTCCTTCCTTCCCAACATTAATATTTTTTACTCATAGAACTTTATTTAGTTACTATTTTCATTAAACTTAAACCCAAAAATATATTAAAAATAATTGAACAGGTGTAATTATGTTTATATGCAAAACTTATCTACATATCCTATACCTTGAAATTACTCATTTTCCAAATACTCAATTTAACTAGTTAACCCAAATTAGTTATATCAAAATTAAATTTATACTAATAATCACGACATACTTGAAGTGTAAACTTAAAATTTTAAAATATATAAAATAAAAAAATTAAAATTATTTTAAAATTATTTATTTGTAAATATTGTACTTCTTAATTTATTTGAAATAGTAAAATTCTTTCTTACATGTTGGTTTACACATTCCAATTTGGATGTTTGGATGATACTTTCTTTTCATACAAACCATATAAATTTGATGTACAATAAAAAAATTAAAGGTATACTCTTTTTTAATTTAAAAAAATTCGAGTTAACATTTTTAAAATATGCCAAAAAAATTAATCAATATTAATAAATTACTCTAGCATTTAGATATTAGGTAGTTTTAACATTTTGATTGACAGTAAGAAAATTTGGGATAGATAAAAAATTTAGTCATATTAAAACACAATTAAAAAATTTGGTCTAACAAACTAGACCCAATAGGTCATGGGTTTGATAGGGTAGAGTCTATTATTTGGATATTTTAGGGTAGGGATCTAATTGGGTCTATGGATTAAGTAGGGTAGGGTAAACATAGGGTCTAACTATTTGGGTATGTTAGGGTATGGACTTGGGTAGGGCAATACCCAACCCATTTCATTGACAAGCCTACCTCACTCCCATTATTGAGTGAAGCAATATTAATTATATGTCAAATATATTAAGTAAAGAGTTTTTTTGGAAAATAGCAGCAAAAAAAAAAAATCAGAATCTGAAAGAAAAAAAAAAGGGTAGGGTTTACCCCAAAAGTGATGGGTCCAAACAACAGACCCAATAGGTAATGGGTCTAAATAGGTAAGGTAGATAAATGGGTATTAGTTTTGGGTATTATTTGAGTATGGGCTTAGGTAGGGTTTTACCCTACCCATTTATAGCCCTATGCCTAAACTGACTATAATCATCGGTGAAGGTGATGAAGTAGGAATAGCCTCCTCTCGCACTAACTCTTAGTGGCCCACAAACATCCGTATGGATCAAATTCTAAAGACTTGTGGAGCGTTCCATTTGTCCTACAAAAAGTGCCTTGGTTGTTTTTCTCTTTAAACAAGATTCACAAGTAGGAAGATCTTCAATGCCACTAATATTTTGTACTTTGAGAGCTTCTAACTTGCTCATCTTGATCTTTAGATATATGCCCAAGTCTTGCATGTCATAACATGGCATTTTCTTGGATATCTAATTTTCTTACTTTGTTGAAAGTGCATTAGTGATGGTTGAGAATTCAATATATATAATCCTTTGTTAAGTGTACCATAAGCAATTAAAGAACCCATTATTTAATGCCTTCAATCTCCCATTTGATATAAAATGATCAAATACTTTGCTATCCAATGAAAATTGAAATAATATTCTCAATAATATATGTTACATAATAGCAAGGGTTCAATACAATGGTGGAGTTCCCAAGTCCAACTTATTATACACCTTCAACTTTGGTCATAACTCTTGCTCCTTAGGTAAGGCGGTGGATCATATCCATATCACTTAGTTTTATTCTTCTTTGTAACAACTTATAAATAAAGGCAATATCATATATACATGAGGAAGAATTTATCCTTAAATCACTTAAAGTACATACCCTTCCAAAGGGTTGCAAGGTATTCCTTGCAAAACCTCCTCCAATGGCCCATCTAGCCAAAGTATAAACAAATAATATCAACTATATCCTCTATTATCTTCTTGACACCTCCGGATGCCTTTAATAGTTGTTTTCCCTCAGAGGAAGAACTTTTCTTCCTTTTACCTCACTTTCTAGCACCCCTAAGGCCCATAGACTTGGATGAGGAAAGTGTCAAAAGTTTGCCCTTGTCATAGTAGTCTCTTTCTAGATCAACACTTTGATCAATCAAACTCGGCAAGGATGTGAGGATCAAATTCTCGTGGAGATCATTGTCCATCACTACGTCCAAGTTGGAAAAAGCTTCTCCAAGCCTAATCATCTTTAGACCGTAGCTGATGACACATGACTTCACATCCATCCTTGCTTGTAAAATCTCCTTTGACACCATGAACTTCTCATACCTTGTTTGCTTTACAACTCTTGTAAACTTTAACCAATGTACTATTCATGTGTTTTTGAGACTTTTAAAGTTTGTAGATGCCATCATGAGACTATGGGATGGAACGATCCTAAACCCAATTCGTGAATTTTTCACGTGTCTTTTGATCTACTTTAATCCCCATAGGATTAGGAGCACCTTGATATAGGACATATACCCGCTTCTAGAAATCTAGAATGATTTTTGAGGTTAAGTCAATCATGGAAGTTTGACCCAGTGAGTTTATTGGTTTTCAAAATAATGTTGAATGGAACATTAAACCATTCTTGAGATTTCACAAATCCTCAAAGGTGAAAAAGAGAATAAGTATGTAATTGAATTTGATATTAAAAATATGTCCATGGTCTTTCAAGCATGTTTTCTTCCCACTATTTTATCAAATTCTTCACCTCCTAGAAGAATTCGGGAAATCATATTTCCTAGTGAGAATCATGATCCTAAGAACTTGCAATTGGACCCCTGTGACTGGATGTATATCCACGAGCAATCTAAAGATAAGCAACATTTTGCTAATTGCATCTCATGCAATTCTTGATATATTTTGCCTCACCATTTCATATAGATCCCTTGATGGATGACCTCTACATTACTCGGTGTTAAGTCAAACCTACCAATCAAACTTTGATTCAAGACGAGCACCATAACATCCCCCATGATCGAATGTATAATGTGTGGGCATTCGTAAATCAAAGGTGCATCTCATGCAAAGCATATGGTCACAGCTTTCCACCTAAGTATGACCCCATGACCGGATGTATATCACACATAGGTGGTAGCGTCATCATGCCAATTACTACTAGTAGAAGGCTTTGATTAGTTAAAACTCTTTTAATTTGTATCCGTTTTGACTTAATATTTGAAAAAAAACACTTAGACATTCTAAGCGGAGGGCTTTTTCTTGTAAAGATTTCATCATTTTATCTTCTTATTTAGGTTTTCTATATCCTAACCATGCATCTCATACATCAATAGGATATGGAAAGTACAAATAAGTAAATGCGCCTAGCATGCTTCTAGGGTGGGATGACCATGAGCCTAACCAAGTGGTGCAATTAGAACCATAGGTGCACCACCTAGTTGATTTTAGGTGGGGTTGATTAAATCTAACTATTACATGATTGTATCCCATACATTCATGGGTCTTCAAAAGTCTCCATGCCGCCATGGTCTCCTTTGGTCCATGTAACTTTTACATAAGAAAAAGATCCTTACTCCCAGTGATTCTACTCTCATAACATTTACAAGATAGAAATTAAGAGGCATGCAAGTCCCAATTTAATACAACCTATTTCAACAACTTGAAACAAATAAAATCAATATTAAAGGATCGTGATCATCCCCATTCATTCATTATCCATTCAACAATTAAATGAACAATAAACAAATCTAGAATTAACAATTAATTCCAACAATTAAATGCTAATCAAATTAATAAATAATTGGTCATGCATAACACTTATGCAACATTTGGAGATTAACTTCAACAAGATTTAAGGAGGTTGAAAAATGTCAAATATAATTTTGAGAACTTGTACAACACTTGTGCATCCATAACACATGATTTAACACCATTTCTAGCCACTAAAAGAGCCCAAAAATTGCACAAAAACTCGCCCAACCCATGACTGGACGCTGCTGGCCGAGGCAAGCAGAAGGCTAGGTAGTGAGTCTTGGTCACAGCCCTACCAGTGTGCACCAAAGCTGACAACAACCCTTATTTTGGGTCAAAGGCAAGTTAGGTTATTTTTTGCTCAAATTTTGTGCACCAAAAATGCTAGGACTCATTCTATACATTAAATCATACATTATGGACCAATTTTCAGATCTAAAATATATTTGAAAACTGAAAATTTAAGTGCTTAATCAAGTTTCAAAAATTAAGTTCAAGTAAGAATTGTATTCTTTAAAAATCTCCAACAAAACTCCAATCACATTGGATTCAAAAATGACCAAAACTATTTTAGCCATTCACGAACATGCTATATCAACGTATAACATGAATTAATGCTAAATCAACATTCAATATTAATAGCTATGAATTAAAACATACTAATCATATGAATCAACACATAAAATACTATTAGCATGCTTCCAATTCATCAATCAAGGAGCCACAGACAACAGCATCCAAACACACCAATCCATCAAATGAATCGAGAATTTGGTAATAATGATCAATCCATCACATGAATCAATCATCAACAGAAAATCTAAATCTAAGCATGATTTAAGCTCTGATACCACTTGAAGACAAGTAAGGTACTAGGATCCAATTATAAAAACTTCAAAAGCTTAAATAAACTAGTGCTTACAAGCTAAAAGGGATCAAATCATGCCTAAAATTCAGATTTAGATAGAGTGTTACCTTGAAATGCTAATTTCCAAGGAGAAAGTGGTGAACCTTTCACCAATCCAGAATATGCCAGAAACCACACAGCAGGAATGGATCAATTTTTGACCTTCTTAAAACGCCTTCAAAATTCACAAAAAAAAATACTGCAACCTCTCAACAACTTGTAGGAAACATAATAAAAAATTCAGATCAAAAAGCTTTCTGGATCTCCCAGGAAAAAGTCACCGAATCGATGCTTTGCTCAAATGGATCTCCAAACCGTAGCAAACTAACTTGTTCGCCTCTATTGATATGATCCACACGTCAATTAAAACTTCCAAACTCTCGTCAATATAAGCTGAAATAATAGCGGATAATGATAATGGTAGAGGCTGATTTGAGGTAGTGAACAAGAAGAATAGAGCAAAGCTTTCAACATATAACTGCAATGTTTACAAAGTGTTTTGGGGGGAATTATTATAAGAATCTAATTCTTTCACGCTTTCAGCAATCACCTATCCTCACACACTCTATATCTACATATAGGATGAGGTTGGTGTGATACCAAGTTGGCATCACACCTTCCTTAAGGTAGGCGACCAACTTGCATTGTCAATGTGGCAAATGCAAATTCAAATCCAATTTGAATTTCATGTGCATCTTAATTACATTTGAAATCTAATTTCAAGCTAGTTAAGATGCTAATTCAAATGAACATTTCATTTGAATTTTTCCTCCAAAATGTATTCTTCCCATTAATTAAATTAAACACTTTAATTTAATTAATTAACCTTTGACTTAACTCTTAAGCTTAATTTTGTTAATTTGACTCTTTAAGTTAACTTGACCAATTGATGGTCATTTTGGCACCAAATAATTAATCCCTTAATTAATGGTCTAATATAACCTTTTAAATTAATTGATTAATTTAACACTTAAATTAATCAAGCCAAAATTGACCTTTAAATTGGACACCTCAAAATCGGTCTACTAGGAGAAATTCTCTAACTATTAGAAAATTGCTCCATCAACTAAGAAGCTAATTGGCTTTTGTGTGTGACCCAATAGGTTCTACCATTTATTGGACATGGTTTCACAACTCCTTGTGACTTTTGAATATCACTATTTATTTTAGTTTAAAATACTTTTAAACTAATCGACTCAATTCAGTTAATCTCATTAATTGAAGAGTACTAAATCTACATGGTCAATGTTCAACCTCGATCCCATAGACCCCAACTAATTGGCCGAAATGAATATTTTGGAGAACCATCATAGCTCTATGCTTACCATGCAAATACGATCATTCCATCTCCTATCTTCCGAAAGAGGCCTAGGGCAAGATATTTGCCGGCTCCTTAATAGCCCCGATATTGTGTCTCTATTCCCAATATTCAATTTTCTTGTGTGACCTTATCTTTGAAAAACTCCTTTTCCAAATTATCACACCACCTTGCACAAGGATTTCTTAGAATCAATCATTATAGAATACATAGGAGATGCACTCGCCCTTCACAAAAGTAAGGAGTCGGATTCCATCTTGGATCTCACAAACCTCAATGCCAAGTAGCTCATACCCAACCTCAACCCGAAAAACCCGCTAAGTGGTCAAGGAAGAGTCAAAGCAGGAGGCCAGATAGAAGGTTACCATGGATCCTCAGGTTAGAGAACTAATAATATGCACTAGCATAAGCTGGAGAATTTACCACTACCGACTTGCAACTACGGCTATCTGGTGGATTCTCTGGTGGGACTTTAGTATCTTGTTCTCTAACGAGCACCTACTAACATGCACCCATATCTCATACGGTTGCTCATGAAACAGAGAAATATCCAACTTTTAGATTTATGCATTATTAGTGCAAGTTTATCCGAATCTTAGATGTCCCGTCTCATAAGATCCTATGACTTGGAAGATTTAAGATCATGATCGTGTGAGACTTATTCCATAGTCATCAAACTAAGTCCCGCAGTCAAGAGTGATCTAGGGGCTTCATCCAAATGCAAGTGAAGTAACAAAGAGCATAAGATGAAGATGGTCATATAAATAATATCAATCAATCAAGATTGTTTTACAAGGAAATAGTTTTACAAGGCCAATTTAATTGGCTTGCTAGGCACTATTCCAATAATGCAATTCTTTCAAGTTAAATTTAAAGAGATCCACGACGTTCTTCATAGAAGTCATTAAATTTTGGCATTCTATTCAAGATCAAAGTGTGGAGCCCTCAAATTGATGTTATTTTAAATCAAGTTTAAAGGATATCCACAACATTTAAAACGTTCTTCGCGGAGCTCATTAAATTTGGCATTTAACTCGAGATCAAGGTGCTGAGCCTCAAATTAGCGTTATTTTCTTCAAATCAAATTCATGAATATCTATGGCATTCAAGATGTTGTTCTCAAAGCTCATATATTTTGGTATTTGATTCGAGATTAAGGTGCGAATGCCTCAAATTGATGTTATTTTCTTCAAGTCAAATTCTAGGAGATCCACGGCATTCAAAATATTTTTCGTGAAGCTCATTAAATTTTAAAATCATATTTGGAAGGAAAAAACCAAAGCAGTAGATTAGAAATTAAATCCATAGTTGATAAATTTTAATTTTATTTTATTTGTACAAATTTTCTTCTCTTGTAATTTAATTTTTGCAAACAAGAAATTTGCGCTTACAATAAGGACTGGGCTAGTCCTATGAGAATTTTTAAGGCAAAATTCTCGAAGAGTACTCATAAATCCCAAGAGCTGTTTAGGGCTGAAATGAACACAACCGTAAGAACTTAAACTGGCTATAGAGCAAAGCTGTGTGAAGTTCTATTGTTTTGGTTTACACACAAAGCGAACCGTTCAAGACGTCATGTTCATTGGTCGGTGAGTACATCCGATAGTTCTCACTAGAGAAGATTCAAAGCCACAAGCTAGCTATCTTGATATAGTTTCGCTCAAGCTAGAACTCCTTATGTGTGTGTACGCATTATTTGCACTACTGATGAGATAATTTTCCATTCATGTGAGGGATTGTGAGAATTTTGGTAAAATAAGAGGCCCAGTTGAGGACTCAATTTTGGCTCAATAATTGAGAATATTATACTTGATGAAAGTTATAAATTTTTATATCAATTTGAACTTCTCATTGAGGAGACGTTCATAGTGTATTTATTTACCAAAATTCACTAAGGTTTGAATGAGAAAATTGAAACTAATGTTGATAGGTTATAAGAGGATGACAAGAACTAAGAGCGTGATAAAAAAGGCCATCCCACATTGAAAGAGGAAACTAAAAGAAGCTACTATATATAGCTTAGGTTTGAATAATTATTTAAATTATTATATTAATTATGTAACCCTCTACAATTTATTCCAATAGTCATATCTCTTCACATTTTATTTTAAACTCTTCCAGAAAATTAAAGAAAATTAAAGAGATATGTCTCCTCTATCAACAAGTGCCAAAGGTGTCTCTTAGTGCTGATTAGACGTGAATCATGTCTTTTAATTCAAATTTTATTTCTTTTTTAGTTGCAACCTTGCATAAAGTCAAGACACAACCTATAAATAGTAGTAGCTAGAACTAACCCAGACCACTTAAATTCAAGCAGATATACATAGCATTATGTCCCACTACACTACACAATTATACACTATCCATTAAGGAAGAGTTTCAAATCAGTAAAATTCGCTAGCTCCGTTCAATTGAAGTGCTACCTTAGACTAGAGGAGAGCCATTGTATCTTGTCTTAGGAGGTTAATTGCCATGAGCCTTCCAGCACTATATGAGGGACAATATAACCTTAAGAAGACTGTTGGAACAATAAGCCTCGGCTTACATAGTTTCTACCTTGCATTCAAGTAGGCTTTCTGTTTACTTTTCTTTATTCAACCAATTATTTCTTTATCTTATGCGTAAAATAATTTCGTGTTAAATAGTTATATGTGTTACATGTCTTATTTGTATGCTCACACAAAGCACAACTATGAACAGTTCTAATTAATATTCTAGCATCGGAATCTTTTTTTTTATTTGTTCGTTCATTTCCTCTTAAAATCCACACTTCTCTTAAGAATCCAAGCATAATCCTTCAAGGTCTGATATTTTTTGCCTTCTTTGTGCATTAATTGATGGATTAAACTCTTGGTTAGAAGAGAAAATAATGAAAATCTAACTAGTCTAGCAAAAACTTAAAGAAAACTTGGAGAGGAAGTTTTGAGAAAAAAACTCCTACCTAATTTGACGTAGAATGTGTTGAATTTATTACCTGTTACTTGACCCCTAAGCTATATTTTAAGCTAAGGATGAAATTGTGCTTAATGAGATGTCCTGCCACTTATGCATCTTGCATCTCAATGCCAAGGTGGCAAAATCTACCGTCTTGTATGATCGAGGGTCACAACACTCCTCCATGGTTACGACCCACCATGAAAGAATGCAGGCATGAAGGTTATTTAGCTCTTCTTGCTCCTCCATTGTATGAGCTTGACCTTTTCCTTGGCTTCCCATTACGTACATACGTAAAAGAAAATATATAACAATGACTCATAAGAAAAATACTTAAAAATTACTATAGAATATACACAAATCATGTAAAATTTTAAGGATATAAAAATATGGAAAATAAGTACTTTCTTAATGAAATTGCTCTTAAAATAACAATTTTAGCTATCAAAACAAGACTAAAATAATTCTCTTTATCACGCTTCTAATGCCTCTTGCCACCACAACTAAAATATTTATCCTTAGTTTTGGCCTTCCTTCAAGATCGAGATCTGCCTCAACTACCATTTCCCTAATCCTCTTGTTTCTCCCTCACAACCTCACTACCATTTCCTCACCACATTCATTATATGTACTTCCTAGGATTATTTTCTTTGATTTATTTGAATTTAATGAGGCTGCAACATCCTTCATTAATTTCACATCTCTCTTGTACAACAATGCAGTTACCAATTATTTACAAGATTTATGCAATAAGCCTCACTACCAGTTCCTCACTGCCTTCACTATATGTACTTCCTAGGATTATTTCCTTTGATTTATTTGAATTTAATGAGGCTGCAACATCCTTCATTAATATCACATCTCTCTCGTACAACAATGCAGTTACCAGTTATTTACAAGATTTACGCAATAAACAAAAATGGATTAGAGTATGATCCTCATCATCAATTACCTTCACATCTATTTTACCAAGGTCCAATGTTATTTTATTAAAATAATCTATATTTTGCTATATGATATACCA
Organism: Jacaranda mimosifolia; assembly: GCA_018894105.1. NCBI lineage: Eukaryota > Viridiplantae > Streptophyta > Magnoliopsida > Lamiales > Bignoniaceae > Jacaranda > Jacaranda mimosifolia. The sequence goes on along the minus strand of CM032128.1, from coordinate 13,556,464 downwards.
TCCTTCATTTGAGGGTATAGATCTCTGCTTCAGGTACAAGCAATTGATGAGTGATTCATTATGTAGAATCTTTCAAGCTTCAACCTTAGATGCATTGGCATCGTCTTTTCGACAACCATGCCTTTTTATGTTGTCTGCCAATGATAGGATCATCGAATGGAAAGCCTTGTCAAAAAAATTCATCATTTTGCTTCTATAGCATTTTCAACAAAAAGTTTCTACTCATCAACTGTTTCTGTAAACCTTGTTAACTTAGTAGATCTATATGTTTCATTTCATCACCTAACATCATTTTCTCAACTTCATAATTCATGGTGGACATCCTCTTCAATTAAACTGGCTTTTACACTAATTTGTTGCAGCAATTTGACAGATTTGATGTAATGAACACGAAATTATCGAGAAACGCAAACACAAAATAAGACAAGACATAAGATTTAACATGGTCTAGATCTAACTTTAAATGAGATGATTTTTCTGTATCCATAGCATAAAGAGAATATAAATTCCACTAAGTTTGAAATTGAGAAATATAAAAATATTTAAAATTTAATCTGAATCCCTCTACACCCAACTCCCTCTATGTATTTTTCTCACTTAAACTTATTTCCATTGTCATCTGAAAATGTTTTCCCTACTCAGAAAAGAATTCCTACAAAAAGAAAAATTATATTGATGGATAAGTAAAGTGAAATGATCACCTTAATTTATGATTTTATATGATACAGTATTTTTCCTCTCCTAAAACCAAATGTATATTAATTTATCCTCAAATTTTATTCAATATCAATTTAGTTATATAAATTAGTCTTCAATTAAATTTGAAATAGATAAATAAAATATAGTATAGAAAGAAAGCATAATAAACCTATATTATCTTATGCAAATTCGTCTAATTACCATTGCTCTTTTCTTTTTCTTTTTCCTTTTGAAAGCATCATGCATCTCATAGATTCTTTTTTCTTTTTTCTTTTTCTTTTTTAATTCATGAATTTTAATTGTTTTAATACACATTATTTAAAAAAAAATGTTTCTGGAAGGCATCACATATATATATATATAGATATATTGAGTAATTAATTTATTGAATGACATCGATTTCACATTTATATGTGTGATGATCAGGATTCAAATCTTGAATGTGCATACATAAGCCCAAATAAATATAGATTAATTATTATAAGATCAAATTAAATAAAATGTGATTATAGATGAAAGTTTATAAGGTCCCAAAGGAGAAATTGACTCAAAGGAGTCTTTTGATTTAACGAGGTAATTCAGTGAAACAATACACTGGAACTTTCAGATATAACCAAAATTCTAAAGTTAACAAAAAGCAATAAGCAATAAAATAAATGATATAGCGGATTTAAACTTATAATGGTTCAGCAAGCCTACATCCACTACCTAAGTGAAACACTTAGGATTTTCAACCTACACTTCAATTAATCATTAGGATAATCAAGTAAACAATAGAAGTTGTCAATAGCCTGGAACTTTGCTACTTGATTCAATTGTAGAGACTAGACAAACTGTAAACAGAACCACAACAACTTTACTTGAGTTTTCACTCAACTCTCAAGATGCTAAACTTTTTCTCTGAAGTATATTGTGAGATTTATCTAATTTTTATACATTTTGGTACTTAAATAGAATGAGACATAGTCAATAATTTCCATGTATACATTGGCTATAACTAGAGCATAAGATCCGCATATTTCCTTTTTTTAATGCCAACCATATACTACCTTTTTATACTCATTGGTTGATTTAGTAATTGCCTACAATTAAGCAATTGCTATTTTCCTTTTTGCTACCTGTAGAAAAAAAGATGCAAGCACAAGGAAAGATAATATAATTGAAATTGGTCATTATCAAAATAATATCCAAAGGAGATCTTAACAATCTCCCCCTTTTTGATGATGACTGATTTTTGCCCAATGCCCTTTTCTTGCAATTAGCACCCCTTGTCAAATGTAATTGTAGCATTCTTTTGAAAATAAAGAAACAACTAATTGCTCAATATATGTGACCCCCCAGTCAAATGAAACTCCAGCATACTATTTAAAAAATGGCCATGCACTTCATAACAATTTAACCAAACTCAGGATTTCAACATAAAACTTTAAACCAACATACCAATTTTGCCAAGTCATCAAAAGAAACATAAAACTCCAGGCCAACATATCACTTCAAAACAATATTATCAATTCATAAAACTTCAAACAAGCATGTCAAGATACAATATGAAACGATACACACATGAGTTTCAGTAGCAAGAGAGATATCATATTGATAACAATTTTTTGATTAAGCGACTCCCCCAAATTTTTGTACTTAATGCAGAAAAAAAGTTTCAGCATATTTAAAATAATCAATAAGTGATAAATTTATCAAAATTCTTTTGTGAAAGAGGTGTAATGCTAAGGATCCAATTTAAAACATTCAAAAACTGAAATCTAACTTAGATTACACCATTTTCTAGGATCTAAATCATGCCAATATAATGAATCAATGTCAGATTGTTACCTTAAAAGCAAAATCTAATCAAAACTTGAAGTTGTGCTTCCTTTCTCTAAAGCAGACAGATTTTGGCACAGCAAGGTGTGATCAATTTTTGATTGGGCAAATCACCTCGGATTCAAGTGAAATCTAGACCAAAAAAATTTCAACTCAATGAAAAATGTCCAGTTAAAATTTCAGCACCAAACTCCATTAGCAAGACCTCGAACAGAGTCCAGAAACTCACTATTGGAACAGAGGATCACCAAAGCAAGCAATTCGAAATTCATCTTGTATAATGCCAAAGTCCACACACCATTAGACAATCTTTTTCTCCTTAATTCAAATGGAAAAACTAAGGAGAAAGAGAGCTTGGTTGGAGGCTGAAAATGGTGAGGGAGGTGAAGAAGAGAGTGAAGCCTCAACTCATAAGATAATCACTTTTGGAGGGAATTCTGGATTTAGCTTTTAGATGCACAAAAGGTGTGAATAATTTCTTAGCTTGGCCGCCTTCTCCTCTATATCTATATATAGAGAAAGGATGGTGTGATGCCAAAGTGTCATCACCCCTTTCTCAAGGTGGGGGCGCCACCTAAGCATGCCAACTTGCAAGCATCTTGCAAGTTGCATGTGAATTTGTGTTGAATTTACATTTAATTTGGAATCTACATTTCATCATATGAAATGTCCACCAAATAAATTCTAATTCTACTCTAAATGAACATTTCATCTGAATTCTTCCTCCAAAATCAATTCTTCAATTTAATTAAATTAAACACTTTAATTTAATTAAACTTTGACTTAACATGTAAGTTAACTAACTTAACTCTTTAAGCTAGTTTTTGTTAACTTAACTCTTTAAGTTGACCAATTTACTAGTCATGTGGCACCAAATTAAATTAATTGGTCTTAATTTAACTTATTAAATTAATTAGATTAATTGAACAATTAAATTTATCAAGCCAAAATGACTAAAAATTGCATCAACCGAATCCCTCAATTTTCGATCACCTTGGAATTTTTCTAACACTTAGAAAATTCCCCTCAATATATAGGATTTCCAATTCTCTTTTGTGTGTGACTCATTAGGTTCTACTACTCATTGGAGATGGGCTCACAACCATTGTGACTTTAGAATATCATATATTCACGTTAGTTTAAACTCTTTTAAACTAATCGACTCAACTCAATTAATCTCTATTAATTGAAGAGTACTCAATCTCCATGGTCGATATCCAATCTCAAGTCTATGGAGCCCAACAATTGGTCGAATGAATGCTTTTTGTGAACTATTCTAGCTCTACGCGTACTATACAAATATGGTCCTTCTGTCTCCTATCTCCATCAAAGAGGCCTAGGGCAAGATATTTTTCGGCTCCCTAATAGCCTCGATACTTTGCATCTATTCTTAATGTTTGATTCTTATTAGTGACCTCATCTTTGGAAAACCCTTTTCCAAATTATCACACTACCTTAGCCAAGGACTCCTTGGAATCGATCATTATAGAACGCATAGAAAATGCACTTGCCCTTTACAGAGATGAGGAGTCGAATCCCATCTTGGATCTCATAAACCTCCTTGTCTAAGTAGCTCATGCCCAATCACTGCCTGAACGCTCGCTAAGTAGCCAAAAGTCGAGTAAAAGTATGAGGATCTAAACACAAGGTTACAATGGGTCCCAGGTTAAAGGTCTAATTATATATACTAGCATAAGGTGGAGACTTGCCACTACGGCTACCTAGTGGATTCTTCGGGCGAGTCTCCAGTGCCCTATTTTCTAACAAGCGCCCGTTAATATGCATCCATGTCTCATATGGTTTGCTCATGGAATAGAGAAATATCCAACCTTAGATTATGCATCATCAATGCAAGTCTATCCGAATCTCAAATGTCCTGTCTCTAAAGATTCTATGACTTGGGATATTTAAGATCACAACTGTATAAGACTTATTCCATAATCATCACCAAGAGTGTACTGACTAAGTCCCGTAGTCTAGTGTTATCTAAGGGCTTCTACCAAATGCCAGTAAAGAAATATAAGCACAAGATGAAGATGACCATTTATAAAGAATTTCACTCAATCAAGATTGTATCACAAGTGAAACAGTTTACATGCCAATTTTATTGGCTTGCGGAGCATTATTCCAACATTTTGGAAATACTAAAGAGTATGAAAGTATAATTTGTCCCTAGCTCCCCCTGGATGTGTGAATATCTTGGGTAAGATAGATAACATCATTCAAAGAAAATGATGCAATTATAGAGTATATCATACCCAAAAAAAATATGAAATACTAGAGTATTACATATCACGTAGTATCCAAAAGAGTGATGGCATATCAAAACATAATAAAAATAAATTAGAAACACGAAACATCTCCCCCTTCGTCATCAAAAAAAGGAGCGATAAAGGTAAAATATGATCTTTTATGAAGTGATGCCTAATCTCTATATGCTTTTGTGCGAGAATGATGCACCAAATTTTTGGTAATGTTAATGGCACTTATGTTATCACAATTAATAGGAATGTACACAAATGAAACCTAAAATCACATAAAGTTTGCTTCACCCACAACACCTATGAGAAACACTTACTTATTTTCACATATTGTACTTTAGTGGCAGACAAGGCCTCTACATTTTTTGTTTTTCGCTACTCCAGCTTGCAAGGCATTTTCCAAGGAGTTGGCAAGTCCTAGAGATCAATTTTGCACCCTGCAAATGAGAAAATTTTAGAGCAAAGATACCAAATACCATGGCTAGAAGTTCTTTTAAGGTATTGTAGAATTCGCTTAACAGTCTTAAGATGGGATTCCTTAGGATTTTCTTGAAATCTTGCTAACAGGCTACTTGCAAAGAAAATGTTTGGATGGGTGGCCATAAGGTAGAGCAAACTTCCAATCATGCCTTGATACATTGATTCATTAATGTTGTTTCCTTTAGGATCAAGTTCCAATTTGGTATTTGGTGCTATAGGAACAATGGATTCTTTGCAATTTTCCATTCAAAACTTTTTCAACAGCTCTTCGTAAAATTCCTTTTCGGGTCTTGTTTGCTTTTCTCTCATTACATTGACCTAAGATTCATTACTTAGAGATTCATTTACATTACCTAGTTCTACAAAAGACAAAAACACAAGGTTAGAATGTTTTGAATCATCATTTTTGGATTTTGATAGCATGGTTATTCTTGGATCTCCAATTGTTTGTTGGATGACTTGATGCATGTTTGAATTATCTAACATGTTCCTTCTTTTCTGTGTTGGAAGCTCCATTGGTAGTTGCCACTAACTCAACAATATTTTGAGGTTTCTCCTTTTTCTGATTCTTTTTCTTGCTAGAGAACTTTCATAATTTTGTAAAAACCTACAGTTCAGAAAAGAATGATTTTTTTCTTGTCTTATATTTGGAACATCCACTGGCTAGATACCATTTGCCAGTCTGATTATCTTTCTTGACTAGTTCCTACAACACAAGGTTTAGTAACTCTTAGGTACCCATCTATTGTTGGGTCCTGGATTGTTAGATTTTTGTACCCACACATTTAGTTCCAATTTCCCTTTTTATTGGTCATTTATATGCTATATGACCAAATTTTTTGCAATAATGACATATCCTTCTGTTAATTGTTTTTGTTTCATTACCTCTAAAATCTATTTTGTTCTTTCCTTTAAATGTTCTTTTTAGATTATACTTATTTTCTAGTATATTTTTAATTTCCTTTTCAAGGTGTTGATTTTTCTCAGTTAGTCTATTCCTTTCTTCCGAGCTTTTCTTTATGAATTTGCCGTAGTAGTGAACTAGTTCTTCCTTTTCATTTAGAGTGATTCCTAGTTGTTCCTTAAGATGATTTATTTCTTCTTGAAGTTCAATTAATTGGTTATGACATTCTATATGGATATTAAAATCATGATCAAATTCATGATCAAACCCAAAACCACTGGAACTTAATTTAGAAAGTAATGTCACCGTCTATTTGCCATAAGACAGTTATCTTCATTGTCAAACTGATCCGAATCTGAGTTGTCCCAAGTGATGTTCATGGCTTTCAATTAAGAACTTCTTTTAGGTTTTCGACTCCTCTTTAGTTTTGGACAATTTGATCTTTTATGTCCTGCTTCATGGCATTCATGACATATAATCTGCTCAATTTTTTGAAATTCTCCATTATTCCTTCTAGAATTTAACTTGATATATTTTCTAAAATGATTGCTTGCTTGGGTAAGTTGCCTCAATCACTTGGTGATCATTGCAATTTCATCATTGATCGTTTCTTCATCCAAATTACCAAGATCCTTATTTCAGTCTCCTTGTTTTGCATTGAAAGTAATGTTTTTCTTAGGTTTATTGTCGGAACTTTCCTCTATACTAAGGATAGTAAAGAGGAAATAGTGAATCCTATGTTTACGCTATGAAAAATAGTGTCTGAAAGTGAATAAGTACAAAAGATTCTAAGATAGTTATCGAAGGAATGGACGCCCAAGGTCATTTCCTTGGGCGTCCATTCCTTCGATAACTATCTTAGGATCTTCCACACTTGTTCACTTTCAGACACTACTTTTCATAGTGCAAACTAGGATTCACTATTTCCATGAAACGAGCGTACATTTGGGTTATTGGCTCACCTGCTTTCATAGAAAACATTTCATATTGGGGAGTAAGCAAAGCAATTCGCTCTAATTTTACCTGGGAGGTTTCTTCATAGGTGACCTGGAGCATTTCCTACATGTCTTTTGCAAAGGTGCATGTGCTAACTCGATTGTATTCTTCTTCAACTAGTGCACAAGAAATAATATTTTTTGCTTTTGCATTCATCGAGAGCATTTTCTTATCTTCAATTGTGAGTTCCACTCTGCTTGTTGGAGACATGCCTTTGTTAGTTGGAATAAGAGGTCCATCAATGACTATGCTTCATATATTGTAATCCAACACTATGAAAAACTCCTCAATTATGTTCTTCTATGTTGAATAGTTGACCTTCTGCATACACATCAAAGCTAGAAGAAGCCATTAGGATCTTTTAACTCAAGTTTGTTGAAACTTATATATATGAGCCCTCAACTCTGGTATCAATTAAAAGTTTATAAGGTCCCAAAGGGAAATTAACTCAAAGTCGTCTTTTGATTTAACAAGGTAATTCAGTGAAACAGTAAACTTAAACCTCCGAATATAACCGAAATTTCAAAGTTAACAAAAAGCAATAAGCAATAAAATAAATGACACAATGGATTTATATTGGTTCAGCAAGCCTACATCCACTACCTAAGTGAAACACTTAGGTTTTTCAACATGCACTTCAATTAATAATTAGGATAATCACGTATACAATACAAGTTACCAATAGACTGAAACTTTGCTACTAGATTCAATTGCAGAGACTGTGCAAACTGTAATGACTGCTCTATCAAAACCACAGCAAGTCACTTGAGTTCTCACTCAACTCTCAAGATGCTAAACTTTTTCTCCGAAGTATATTGTGATATCTATCTAATTTCTATACATTTTGGTACTTAAATAGAATGAGACAGAGTCAATAATTTTCATGTATACACTTGCTATAATTGGAGCATAAGATCTACATATATATATTTTGTAATGCCAACCATATACTGCATTTTGATACTCACGGGTTGATTTGGTAATTGCCTACAATTAAGCAACAGCTACTTTCCTTTTTGCTACCTACAGAAAATAAGATGCAAGCACAAGGAATAATAATATAATTGAAATTGGTCATTATCAAAATAATATCCAAAGGAGATCCTAACAATGGAGAATAAAAGAATTTTTTTTAAATATATTGTATAAACACCAAGTAGTTGGATCACTCTGAATTAATAGAATATGATTTCTAACAAAGTGAACTTTCCTCTTAGAAGATATTTGTGTCCATCAATATTAATTATATTAATTTAAGGGAGTATTTTAGGGTTATTAATTGAAAGTAATTGTACAAACTCAATAATATAAAAAAAAAATTAATTTAAATAACCATATATATTTGTTACAACTAGGGCTGTAAGGATATTCGAAAATTCGTTTACTATTTGCATTCGTACCGTTTATACAAAATTTATCCACATTCGTTTAAAACGGATATTATCCGTATTCGATTAGTAGATATTCGATTATAAATAGATATGGATATTGTAAATGCGTATCCGGTCCGTTTAATATCCGATCCAAATATATATTTATTAAATAATATATTATTTATATTTTTTAATGGAAATCTCATAATCCATATATGTATATATATAAAGTATAATTGAAGAATTAAGAAGAAAAAAGAATAAACTTAAAAAATTATTGTAATATAGAGAAAAAATTGAAGAATAAAGTTAATCAACATAATTATTGTTAGTTGACTTTATAATTAATATACTTAAATGCCTTTATTATTATTAATAAGTACTAATAATCAATTATAAAGTTAATTATTAATTAAAAATTATATTATTTGTTTGATATCTTTCGTTTTAATGAAATTATATGGTTCCTTCTATTAATTAAAATATGTATTTGTTATAGGTTCATAGATTCACGTATTTGGATATTCGTAAACTGATATTTAAATAATTATCATCCAATATGAATATAAAACAATAATTGGAATACGAATAATTTTAATAAAATATGAATGCATTTGAATAATTATAATCGAATACGGATATATTCGAATCCGATCGATATCCGACGGATACAAATTTGAATATCATTTTTAAATATTCGTCAAATCCATATCCGTATCTTAATATTCGAAAAATTAAATGGATATGAATATAAAAACAGTGTATTCAATCCGTTTAATATCTGTTTACACACCTAGTTACAACTAATACTGTTTTGGTGCAATAGCATTAACAATCTAACAATCAAATGATGATGACATTGTTTTAGTATTTCAGTTGCTAATCTTTGTAGAATGCAACGGAATCGACACATGTACAATGATTTTGCAGTAAAATCTTACGCAAAATCGAGCAGAATCAAAATGTTAGGGAATCATCATCGAAGCACAATCAACTGATCAAAATTGGCCTGCAATCTGTTTGTGAAAATGTCTCTTACTCTCCTTTCCAAAATGCTGAAAGCTCCCCCACTGAAAGCGTTCTCCCTCTTCACCTCCTCAACCCACCAAAACCTCCATCACAATCATCAATCCGTATCAATAATCATCCACCACCTTCTCTCTTTCAACAAGCTCTCGCATGCCCAAGCTATCATTCTACAGTTACTCTCCGGTAAAATCACATCCCCATTATTCACAATCTCTTCTCTTCTCTCGTATTTGACGCATAATTTTAAGCATTTCAATTCTGCTCTCGTTTATGAAACAATCATTAGTGCTCATGTCAAAGCACAGTTGCCAATGGAACAGGCCCTTTTTTGGTTTGATGAAATGGTTGATAAAGGGCTTGTGCCAACGTCGAATACCTTGAATGCTCTCTTGAAGTTTATTATAAAATGTAATAATTTTGAGAAAGCTTGGTGGATTTTTGAGAAAAATAAGGAAAGAGTTGGATTGGATGCGTATACTTTTGGGATTTTGATGAAAGGTTGTTGCGAGAATGGAGATTTAGAGAGAGGTTTCGAAGTTTTGAGTGAAATGCGTGATATGGGCTTGAGTCCTAATGTTGTCGTTTACACCACTTTGATTGATGGTTGCTGTAAGAAGGGTGAGATTCAAATGGCAAAAAGATTGTTTTTCGAAATGGGAGATGTAGGCTTGGTTGCCAATCAACATACTTACACTGTTTTGATAAATGGGATTTTTAAGAAAGGTTTGAAGAAAGATGGATTAGAGCTTTATGAGAAAATGAAGAGTGAAGGGGCTTTGCCTGACTTGCATACTTACAATTGTGTGCTGAATGCATATTGTAATGATGGCGAAATGTGCAAAGCATTTGAGCTTTTTGTGGAAATGCGTCAAAGAGGTGTGACATGCAATGTCGTGACTTACAACATTTTAATTGAGGGGTTGTGCCTACAGAGTAGGGTGGGAGAGGCAAACAAATTAGTGGGTGAGATGCAGAAGTGTGGTTTGAGACCAAGTATAATTACTTATAACATGTTGATAGATGGGTACTCTCGTGCTGGGATGCTGGATAAAGCTTTAAACCTGTTTGATCAACTTAAGTCTTGTGGTTTATCTCCATCAGTGATTACCTATAATGTCTTGATTGCAGGATGTTCCAGAAATGAGAATCTGTTGCAGGTTTTGGATTTAGTCCGTGAGATGGAGGAGAGAGGCATTTCTCCATCAAAAGTGACCTACACCATTTTAATTGATTTCTTCGTTCGATGTAATGACATGGAGAAGGCACTTCAGGTCCTTTCCAACATGAAGAGGGCTAATTTGGTAACAGATGTTTTTACTTATGGTGTCTTGATAAAGGGTTGGTGCAATCAGGGAAATCTGAAAGAAGCATCAAAACTATTCAAAACAATGGGTGAGACGAAAGTTGAACCAAATGATGTAATATATAATACAATGATCAATGGATACTGCAGAGAAGGTGGCTCCTATAAAGCCTTGAAGCTGCTAGGAGAAATGGCTGAAAAGGGAATGGTGCCCAATGTAGCTAGTTACAACATGACAATCCAAGTCCTTTGGGGTGATGGCAAATGGGAAGAGGCTCAAAATCTTCTTGCTGGCATGATAAAGTATGGTTTAAAACCATCCAATGGTCTTTTGGATATGATGCACTATACAAAATCCATCAATGTGTAGATCATTCCACCATGGAAGGTTGTTGGCAATTAAATAGCCGACTTGTCAAATTCAAATGGTGAGGATGCATCTCCTTGAACTTATTGGACTCCGACATACTTTTGGTAAGCTTACATTTCTTTCCTGTAAATACGTTGTTTTCTGGGGTGCCCTCACTTGCTTCATTTTAAGAGAGTAGAAGATATATGTTTTGCCTTCAAAATTGATGCCTAGCATATTGTGCATGCTAGCTAACTGCATAATCATTGAGGATCCAGTTTATCTCATTCAGAACCAAGCCCTTTTAGTTTAACGTGTTGCCTCCTGAAGCATTGCGACCACTATATGGTCATGGAAAGCAGTTTTGGAGATAATGTGTCCAATTTAGTATAGCTTGATTTTCACTGACTTCTTAAGGTGCATTAGAGCAAGAAAATATCTATGATTTTAAGGTTGAAAGTCTTTTTTTCTTAGTTCCTTACAGGATGACAAAAAACTTTGTAAGTAAATCTTGAAGTTGGGAACGGAACTCAGAGGAGAATGCAGGTTTCTGCAAAGGTTACCTGTGCCTGTTGATCACAGATCTGAATTTATCATAGCCTGGAAACACCTAATATTTAAAAACTGATGAACTAAAAACTGTTTGCATTTTGTACTAAACACTTACTTTTTCTATACTAGGGTGGAAATTTTAATGCTTAACTTCCAACAACCACCCAATGACCCCTCTTCAGCCCTGCTTCTCTACTTGCATTCAACCCCCAGATGTTGGCACTTCCGTCCATGGTTTAATATATGTGATAAGTCATAGCAGTCAATCCTGATTTCCCTTGTGCTCAATTTCTATGCAAGTTAGCCAGGGATTTGGTTTTGCTTAGTTATCATAAAGTGATATGAAGCTATGAATGGCAGTTTAATTTAAAACTCATGTGCTAACAGCTAATGTGCTTGAGTTCTGGGATTTGATCATTAGTTTTTATTGTATGTTCTTTTTTTTTTTTTTTTCCATATTAATTGTTACAAATTATACACACTTTATAACTATGCAGATTCTATAATTTCTGGTCGTGTAATCTTAAGCATTGACTTTGGTTTTTCTGTCCATAAGTCTTCTTTCCAAGCTCACTTTGAGGTATTTCATTGATTTCTCTCTTTTGAGCTACTTCTGACTTTGGCCTTGTGTACATTCTTATTTAATCTCATGCATGAAGTTCCATAATGTGATGAAGTTTACGATGTAGGATGGTTTTGTCTTAGATTCAACAAATTGATGTGATTAGACAGGTCTTCTGTTGTGTTTGTATCTCTATGACGATTTTATTCTGAGACAACTTGTAACACAGTTACTGGTAGTAAATGAGTGTAGATTTATAGAAGACATGCTGAGTGAATAAATAATATTGAAGTCCAGCAACTTCCACTGAGGACTGTATGCAAGTGTCTATTAAATTCTTTTTGATAATCTGATTGATTGCCCGTATTACAAATTATGGTTTCCCTCCCTCTGTCATTATTACAAAAACCTCCCTTTCGAGTTTACCCTCTTGGCCGAACTTCCTCTGCCGTTATGGTTTTGGATGAAAAACAATGATATCAGCAAAAGGATTTAGTCAACTTGTTATTTTGCACCTGACACAACTATCCATGTATTTTGCTGACCAAAATATCCTTGGTAAAATTGAATATTTAGGGGGGTGAAAATGTATAATGATATTAAAATGGGAAAATGTAATGAAACACTGTTCTTGATGAAAAAAAAAATTATTGAGGATAAATATTAGTCGTTAGTGGCTGTTTCTGGCCCTCCCAAATGTATAGTGGATTGATGATCATTCTTGCATTTGTTAAAGAAAGATGACCTTCAACTTCTTCTAGGTAGGATTGGAATATAAATAAGAAATGTTCCTTGAAAAATTAATTTGACTTAATTTTATATAAAAGAAATTAAAAATTCTCGTTTATTTTTCTTTTCTTTTCCTCTAATGTGTTTTTCTTTTCTTTTCTGTTTTCCTTTTCTCAATTTTTCTGTCTTTTTGGGCTTTCTGTTTTCTTCTCTTTATGAGGTTAGTAGTGAGGAAGATGAGGGAGGGGATGGCGGGGAGTAGGGAGAAAGACAACAATGCAGAATGACAATGTAGGACATAATACAAGGGAACTTTGGCAAAGAAGAGAGAGAGAGAGAGAGAGAGAGAGAGGATGTTATGGAGTGGAGGCGGGGAGCGCGAGAGTGGTGAGGATAGTCAAAGAGGAGAGGGGAACTCAATGAGAAATATAGACTGGAAGGCGAAGATAAATATAGAGGGAGAAGGGAAGACAGGTTGAGATGGGTTACAATAGGCAGGAAGAGGAAGCAGGAGACGGTAATGGATAGGGGAGGGAGACGAGAGGTAGAGGGAAAGAGAGGAGAAAGGGATAGGTGGAAAATGGGAGGAATGTGAGCAAAAGTTGATTTGGGGTTTCATAACCTCTTAATAAATTTTAGAATTAGTCTATTTTAGAAGCTCAAATTCTAAGGTCTAATCTCTAAATATATAATCGTAGAGCAAAAATGGTGTTTCCTTGTAAGATCTTTCGAATTTTTAGGGTAATAAGATTAATTAGGGAGATATGTGGAAGACGCTTTTTCAACTACATAGTGGTTACAAATACACCATCCCCAATATACAAGCATCACCAACGCACCCAAGGCAGAAAGGTCATTTAACAAATTGATATTTTGAATTAGTTTTTGTATTTTGTAAGTTCAGGTTCATCTGGATGTTTAATGGAACAAAAATAAAGGAGAAAGTTGTTGCAATTATGAAAAGATGGAGGGGAAGAGTAGGTAATTTAGATATTTTCAAAGAAAGTAAGTGTAATCAACCCCATGAATTAATACTCCATATAGTAAGTTGTGATATGTGCCACAGCATATCAAGGTTCAGATTGTGTAAAAAGTCATCCGCTAGGGTAAAAAGTCTTGTTTTGGTTGGGTGTTGGGGCCGGGTGTACTGCTTTTTCTTACATTGTGTAAATGATTTGACTATGAATTGCTTACTTGACACTTCATTGGAGACCTGTGCCTCAAAAGACAAACCCTCCACAGGTATGCCTGACTATGATTTGTGTCTAGACCCTGTGATTTCCATCTCATGGTCCCTTGTAAAAACAATAATTCTACCATGAAAACTTTGACTTTTCTTGTGGAATATCAGGCTTTCAATAACTCTCAAATTGGAGGCAAAATTACTAATAGTAGCATGTTATAGATGATGCCAAGTAAGTCAAGAATCTTAGACCATGCATTATCACAACATATATTGTTTCTGTAAGGTGGCATGCATTTCAGTGGTTTGGAACATCAGGTTGAGCCAGTGAAGTATAATTTTCTCTTAATTCTCTTCTCATAACCAGCTGCAGAAAGGATTCTACTTGCTTCTCTTTTTCATAGCAAGATGGTTGACTCAATCCAAAATCAAAGCCTCATTGCACATGGATTTCCTCCTCTGCTCGAGTTAAAGAACCCTCAAGCAAATCATGTACAAAGATTTGTTAACATATCACAGGAAAGACTAAGGAAAACTTAATTTGCTTCTGAAGACCTCCAAGAAACACTGCCATAATCATGTTCAAATAGTGATATAATATCCGACATGGAAATCCGAATACGAGAGAGTGCAAATAATAACTCACTTTCAATTCTGAAAAGTTCCAAGGGATCATAAAGAAAAGGCTTTCCAGAGCAGGAAAATGGACTTTTAGCTACCTGGTATGCAAACAAGCTGGAGAATAGAGAGCAAACAGGGAAAATGGCAAAAGCTATATGATTCATCTAAAAAAGGGTGAAGCAATCCGCAGTTTGAAGATTTAGGATGTGGAGGATCCGAAGACTCATATGGACTCAGTCGTAAAGGAAGTTCCAAGGGCTTGAAAAGGTAATCAGCATCGAACCTGAATCACTTCAATGATTTTGATAATCAAACCAAGCCAAATCCTCAAAATATTTCCAACTTTTATCTCCAAGGAATGGGAAAAAAGATAGAGCTTGTTTGTATTGGATACATGATTTTGGACTTGATTTTTGGTCTTCCTCTTGGGGAGTGGAAGACGTATGAAAGATGAGTGTGGAAATCCCAATATTGATTGGAATGAGATTGATAAGGTAATGGATGATCTCCACTTGCTCACTCAAATTGTATGCTCCAAACTGGTAACACCGGAGGCCTTTATGAGATATTTCTTTTTCACATACTGACTGACCCGTGGATAACATATGCCCTTCAATTCTTAAAAATTCTTTGACATCGACCACTTGAGCTAGTGTAATACTAGCATGAATTTTACTAGCAAAATCTTCCACAAGGACAGCAAATATTCAACTTAAGCAATTGAAACTTTTAACAGATGTTCTTTTAAGATATTATGTCAGCGAATCAATGTGGTAAATTTCACGACAGTTGAAAGGTTTATAACTGATTACCTTTTCAAAAAATTTAGTAGTGTAAAGAAAAGAGGTGGTTGTGATATTATGTTGTATTTAAAGCAAAATGAGGTAAAGTACATTATTAACTTGGGTGCATGGCTGATGTTTTATGTTTTTGTTCATTGCACGCTTTAGGACGCAGTTCATTGTCATCGGGATATTTCAAGACAGTTGATATGGTTTTTTCTATTCATAAGAGGATCGAAGGAGACCTGTAGGCTGAAGTTAGTAGTTTCGTTCTGTCCATTGTTATAGGAATGGAGAAAAGGCCTGTAACTGTACTCAGAGCAATAAATTCATAACTGTACCTTGGATGTCAAGAAGAAAGAAACATATCAAAAAGGGACATGATATGGTCAGGTTGAAATTGCCACACTTGATGAACCTGTGCTCTACACTAACTAGGTTGAAACTAAACCTGAATATGGGGAGATATAATACCATCACAGTAATTTTTCTGAAATCTGAGAATAAAAGTGGATTTACATTTTCAGTTTTGTGATATCGTTTTTGTCACCTGCGAAGATTTCCGTTTTCCCTTTTTTTTTTTTTTTTTCTCCTGGAAGACAGCAATGTTGTACACAGTACATGAATTGTATTGCTGAAAGGAATCTTTTTCTCATTCAAGCAGATGATGACAGAAAGAGGTTTGCAGCACATATAGCAACAAAAAATAAGTAAAGAGATAGGAGCATGCAGATCTAGTATACCATCCATATAATGCAGACAATGTAGAAGAAACAGATGCAGTTTTGATTGTATCTGCATTGAATATTATTCTATCTTACATCTTCTCACAACATTGCACTCTTGCAAACTTTTAACCATTTGAATCTAGTTACATTGAGGATCTGAATAACCTTTGGCGTTCTCTCTTATCTGGGATGGCAGGAAAACTTGTTTGGATTACAAAATGAACCCAAGATCCATCTCGCACATTGAGAAATAACATTGAATGACATTGTTGTCAAGAATCTCCATTCTTTTTCCAGCTGGCAAGCATAGTGATGCATCGCTTGACAATGTAGAATTTGGCTTTCTGTTCCTTCGCCATGCTACTGCATTTGCGCGTGAATTCTGCACACCGTTGTGATGAACTTCTGGGAAGAGATGACTTTGTTGAAGCACTCTTCTGTGAAGAACTCCTTGATAAATTGAAAGGATTCTTCGTTGAGAAACTCTTCTGGAGTGGAGACTTTGTGGAGGCCCTTTGTGAAACACTCCTTGGTAGAGATGACTTGCCGGAGGAGCTATTCTTATCGTCTTTAGTTATCTTCCACTTCTCATCCATGTAATACTCCATGCTCCCTCAACTACTACCTGGCAAGCTTAATTCTTTTCTTTTTTTTTTTTTTTTGGTGTGTGTGTGTGTGTGTGAGAGAGAGAGAGAGAGAGTAATAGGTTGGCCAATTTGGCATGCAGGGTTAATTGTGTGAGATGGGGTTGTGGTGGTGGTGGTGGTGGGACAATTTATAGTTGTTTAGGGACAGTGGTGGGGTGTTGACGACTGTTGTTTTGCAGCATCACATGTGGATGATTGAGTAAAATGGTCAGAACTTGCACCTTACTTTATATTTTGCAGGGAAATTCTATGCTGGATCTGGTTTTTATATAGGACCCAACAATACGATTTATTTCTTTTATATATGTTATGTACATACTTGTATAATTGCTTCTTCATGCCCCCCCGCCCCCCTCCCAAAATTCAAATCACCACACCTTTCTTATCTACTTTCTTTCAAATGCAAATTTCTTGGTCTCCCCCACTCTCCACTCTCCATTATTATTATTAATACTAGCAATTGTAGCATATATACTCAGACGCATGTATTAGAAATTTTAACATATAAAATAAATAAAATATTTATTTTTATATGCTACTATAACTTTTAATATTTTTAATGTATTTATTCAAAATTTTAGGATAAGCAAAAAATAAAAATAAAAAATTAGGGATGAAATGAATGAACAGAAGAAAAAAGAAAGAATAAATAATTGGAGAAAAAAGAAAAGATAACTATTTTAGTAATTATGATGATTAGAAGATAATTTAATAAACTCGAAAACACATTAATAGGAAGTTAGTGCGTTTTATGTGGTATAATAATTTAATATTATTATTATTATTTGTACGCAAACCCCTCCCGACCGGCACCTCCAGTTTTTTTCCCTCATTGAATTTTGAATTTGAATAAGGAAAATATTAAATGATATATCTTATTCACTTCAAGCATTAGATTTCTTTATATTATTATTATTATTATTATTATTATTATTATTATTATTATTTAAAAATAACATATAATGACCATCCCTGTTGAGCGGCACGAGGGCTTTTTATGGAGATGCGACTCTTCCCGTATGATGCTCCATGCAACGGCTATAGTTTTTGACATAGTACAAGTAAAGTTGTCTAATTTGTTAAATGGGGAAGGAAGGAATTGGCAGTTGATGGGAAATGTGCTAATGATTTGAATAATAAGAGGTGAAATGCTGCTGAACCTGAATCGAATGGTGTTGAAATTCGATTTCATTTGGGCATCAGGTCGGTGCTCATTAAACTGTTCCACCCTTCCCTGTCTTCTATCATTTTAATTACAATTTATTACATTTTCTTTTTCTTTTTGATTTTTTGCATTTTACTTCTCTTACAATATTCCAATAGCATTATACTAGGACAAATAAATAGCTTCTTAGTTTTTAATCGTTAAAATATTACTGTTGATTAACTTTTGATCCAATAATATTAGTTTCACACTTGAATTAAAGTGTGAGGTCGAGAGTTCCAACTTGATGAACTCATAATATGTTAATGTATAGATAAAAAAAATCATTAAAATCATACCATTTTAATTTATTGTAATGTGCTTCAAAAATTATCATAATTATGCCTATAGTTTGTATTCAATTTCGTACATAATTCTTACATTTGATATGATTGTGTATTAGTAATTGTTTCATACTGGTTCTTATATTGCGAAAATGATTTTCCTAATTATAGGCCAATCGAATTTCAGTCCACATTGGCATCGAATACTAAGTACTAGATGCCAGATATCAAAGTTCAAAAATATTAAACCTTTAGGACTAGTTTGGTTGATTCATAAGGTGGGATAAAGTGTTTTTATCCCACTTTATTATTTATTTGATTTGAGTGATAATAAACATTCAAACCCGCATAAATACCAAAAGCCCGTGCTTATATGTGCAATTCTCATGATAAATTAACCTACCGCCTCCCATGGAACTATTTATCCATAGGTCTACTGTGTTGAAATTATCTATATACCCTTTAATTTTTGAAATTATGAATTTTATATTTGATTAAAGGACAAAAAGATAATTTACAAGATGTAATCAAGGTGCTTTAATGTTGAACCAAATACAAGAACCGACAATCATGTTGACCCATATAAAAATAATCATGCAAACCAAACTATAGCATAACGATAAATAATCACAAAAATTATCATATGATAAATAATCATGAGATAACTTAAAAATTGAACCAAACTAGCCCTTAATAAAAAGCACTCATATATTAAAAAGATTGTTTTTTTTTTTTCTTTGGATACACAAACACATAATTGAAAGTGAAGAGATACAACAGTAACATGCACATGCGAGTGTTGGGCTCCTGCATCATCAGGAAAACTTTGTACTTAAGTATGATAAAAATTGGTTGGGAGTTAATTTCAAACCTAAAAATCATAATAATAATAATAACCATAAAGCAGCAAAACACAAGAACAACAACAGCACGTGAAGCTATTACACATTTGGCTTTTTATTTGGTATAGAAAGAAAATGACTCTTCCCAAAAGTTTTACCTAAAGTCGGTTGTAACAGCACCTAAAAAATTAATAATACTAGCAATTCTGACATAATTAATAAATTTTTTATAGTATATAAAATAAATAAAATATTTAGTCACTTTTTTTATGTATTATTATGATTTTTCGAATATTTTCAATGCATTTATCTAAATTTTCATGATAAACAAATTAAGGTTAAACAAAATAATAAAAGAAAAAAGGAAAACAATTGTTAGAGAAAAAATTAGAGAGAAGAAAAGAAAATTCTTGCTAGGTACCTAGTCATTATCTTTTGATATATATATATATATATATATGATTAATTTTATCAATTCATAGAATGGCATACCACGAAATATTCTTATACTTTATATATAATATAGATACGTGTTAATTAATTTTGTCAACTCATAAAACCATGTCATAATTCTAAAATCATCACATTTGATATATAACATAGATAATTAACAATCACACTCAGTGAATATAGTGATATAGATCATATATATCTGTGTGTGTGTGTGATGGCTATTTATCCTTACTTAATCACACAAAATTATATTTAACATTTTAATGATTATATTTGGCGATGGTGATGGTAATTTAATGACTAATTACATAACAAGTATATATTATTCAATTTTTCCGTATCTCCGTCTTTGTTTGCATATTGGAAAGCTCATAAATAACCTGTTTTTGAATGCTAATTGATTATAAGATTTATTAAGCCAAACAAGTCAGTAGTTACATTGGGAATCATTTGACTGTTCAGCGGGACTGAATAAAAATCAAAATTTTGACCAGTCAACAATCAACAATCAACAAACAACAAACAACAAACAACAAACAACAAACAACAAGCTGCCTGTATGTATATATATATGTATATATATAAGATTGCTATTTGTACGTACTATCAATTATAATGAGATCATGTGAGCTATAGTGGCTTGGAACAATATAACGCAGCATTTATTGGTCACGCTTTTCAAACTTGAGTTTTTCTAGTTCACATTACCTCCCGGAAGCTGTACTCGTCTATTTTATGGTAAAGGGTTTTCATATTTTAATTTGATGATATACGTAACCACTCCTTGTGTCCTATTTATATTTATTCAAGTCGGTTCTGGCAAAAGAAAATTAGATAAAAAAAATTTCAAAATCTAGAAACTTTTCTGTATGGTCGCATTATTGATTGATTTTAAACGCACACCATTAGTTCCTTAAGGATGTGAAGAGGGTGTTTCACCGCAACTAAGCTAATTGTCATGCCTCAGTTTTTAATTCTAAATTTTTGAATTTTTAATTAATTGTTGGTTAATTATTAAATTTCATATTAGTTGGACAACTATTTATTTCATTTAATTACTCGTAGATTTGCCAAACATTTGCTATGAACCAACTTTTGTTTTATAACTGTTAACTAAAAATGCACCTTGTCATTTAAGGTAGACCTTTTTATCTAATTAGATTAGTTCATAATATAATTTTTTTTTTTATCTCATTAAATAAGTTTAAAATTAGATGAATACTTTTACGATAGAATTTATCTTATAAATTTAATGCATTATATCTGAAGAAAGAGAATATAGTCTTGTATAAATTAATTTCATATGTGAATTCTATCATTTTATAATTATTTTTTCTCCTTTGACTCACACAACATTTAAATCATTTGTGGTAAGTTGAAATCATTCAGAATTTACTCTTGTAGTGATTTTTGAAGGTTAAAAAAATTATTCTCGTTGATACATTGTTCTATGATACAATCATAGAAACATCACTAAAAACTATTATTTTTATAACTTCCAAATAAAAACTAATTTATCTTTGCCTTTTGAATGTTGGTTAGTTACTTTTTTATTGCAATCATGCCTTATTTTACAATAGTGTCAATGACCTTATGGCAAATCAGACGCAAAAACAACGTACAAACATAATAGGTGAAGGAGGAAGCATTTCAATATTGATACATTTTAGAAATTGATGCTCAAGGAATACAGAAATTTTTTTTAAGATGAGCAGATATGTGGTATGTCGTTTTATTTTTAACTCAAAAATATTGATACTTACAAATTAATTTATTTTACTTTTAGGATGTAAAAACACAATTTTTAGGAGTAGCAATTTGAGTTTGAATAATATGAAAAAATTACTAAAATGTGTTCAATATTTGAAGTATGTTCTTTAATAGTTGGTATGTAATTTGGTTTTTGTTATTTATGACACACACACACACATTATTGTTCAAAAATTTAGCGCCTGTTTGGTTTATTTCATTTTTCAATTTTTATTTTCATTATTTTAAAAAATTTTAAAAATAATTAGTGAAAAATAGCTGAATATGAATTTGTATTTGGATATATTGTTGAAAAAGTAATGATTATGTTGAGTTTAATAAGCTGTAGATGGAAAGAGATAGAAATAATGAAATAGAGTGAGAAGATATATAGGTTATTGGAAGAAAATATATAGGTTATTGTGGAATGTATTTTGAGAATGAAAAATGAAAATGAGGTCTTGTGAAAATGTGTAAAAAGTAATGTGTTTTAATTTTAAATAGTAAAAAATGTTAAAATAGAGTTTAAAAATGAAACCAAACGAGCACTTACTTGCCAATCTATTGGAGAAAATTCATCGTCACCGCAAAAGCAAAAATTTACAAGACAAATATGTTTAATATATTGGATAGTTTGCTGTTTGCATGTGGCTTTTTACATTTTAATAGATTAGTTAATTTATTATTAATCCATCTATGTATCTCATCTTTGATGTTTATATTATATTGCTTAGAACACAATTGACGAATGTCATAATAATGTAGTGGCAACTATTTTTATAAATATATAAATATTAATTCATTAAATATAACAATGATCTTTTATAATTGGTAACTAAAAGTTATTTATGGGAATGCCAACCAATCAAATTTTGATGACATGATGAACGGTAATGTTGATTGAAAATGGAATTATGGTCCTTTCTAGAAGTGAGCAATTTTCAAATTAAAGTTCTTTTTCTCTATAATGTTGTGTAGAGTTCTTAGTTTTTGAAATTTTTGCTAATGATTTTTCATGCTCAATTCGACTTTAGGGCTTAGTATTTTTAGTTTTTTTCTTATTGAGCTTCAGTCAACTAGAATTTTGATGTCCTTTTTAATGGGTTTATTTAATTAGGTTCTCTAGCCTTTTTATTCATTTAATCGATTAGGCCTTTTTGGTATGTTTTTACTTTTTTAACCTTTGAGAATTTAAGTGTCATATCAAATGGATATAACAAGTTTCAAGTAAATTATTTATTATTAAATTTACATCTTATTTGTTGCCTTTTTACATGCATTGTTACTTTCTTTTATACTATGTACGTGTAAATAATATAGATTTTTGAGAAATGGCCCAAGTTCAAGAAAGTTCAATGAAGACCAGAATAGTGTACTTTTATTTGTCCGCTTTTGCTTAATCATATACTAGCTAGTAATCCACTCGTCCGATACGCCCGCTAAAATAGTATAAAATAAATAGGATATTATTTATTTTTTCATATGTTATTATAGATTTTTAATGTTTTTAATGTATTTATTTAATTCTTTTATGATAAGTAAAAGGAAAAAACAAAGATAGAAGAAAAAAAAAAAAAGAGTAAATAGTTGGGGAGAAAAAATATTAGAGAAGATAAAAAAAAACTACCTAAGTAGCTATGAAGATTAAAAAATAATATTAATGAGGGTATTTTAAGAAAACCACTTGAGAATATAACAAAATGAGATAGGTGCCTTATATATAGTATAAATAGAAAAATACTAATATTTGAAAGTATATGACCTTAGATCAAATTTCTTCACATTTTATGCTTGCAAAAGAAAATCATGAAAGATTGATGTACTTTTATGTATTAAGTTGAATATTAAAGATTTATTTATTATTTTGTGATAATTTACATAATTTATAAAACATGTTATTTGATAATCTTGAAACTGATAAAAAACAACTACATAAACAAAAATAAGTAAATTTAATTTATCAAAATGATATCAAGTATATATTAATAAATATTGCATATTATGAGGTACGGACTAAATTGGTGTTCAAACAATAATTTAGTATAAGTCATTATTATTGATGAAATACTAAAAGATTATATATGTTTGTTAGACCTTTACTTGATGGATGCAACCGGTAAGGCAGGATGGGCCTGACAGTGTGCAAAATGTGTCGACACAGTGTGGCACAGATCCTTGCTAAGTGCTCGACATTGATGGTCGATAAGCATGTGGGCAAGTTGTGGCAAAATGTGGGCTAAGTTGTGCACAAGTATTGGGCATTGACTAAACGGTGTGCGGAGCTGGGCGCATACTGGTGCAACACTTAGACGAGACAGGCAGAATGACCTTGAATGCATGCAGGAACTGAGATAGGCGTGCGGGTGACTAGCGAGACTTGGGCGCAGCTGAGCGGGGCAGCATGCGCACAAGCAAAGGCTGGCGCGGACGGCAACAAGCTGGCACGATGGTCTGACTGGGCGACACATTAGGGTGATGTGGCGCATACGTGGGCATTAGTTGGCAGTCAGTTGGTGGACGGTCAGCTAAGACAATGGGTTAACAGTTGGCAGATTGACTTAGGATGGTTGATAAGAGTGGTTGGTAGAGACAGTTATAGACTTGGCAGAAAGTGAGCGGTTGAGTCTAACTTATTTGAGAAACCGTTGGGACACTCGGCATTGCAAGCATTTTGAGTAACCGCTTAGCACACTTGGCAGCTTGTTGGCTAGTTCTACCACACGATTGGCTTTGTAGGATTTGATCCTAGTTGTTGGGAATGTCAACGGTAGTTGACCTAGTAGTGGGGGATGTCCACTACACAATTTTGTAGCTTAGGCCATATTTAACCTAAGGACCTCATCGTTTGACACAATCTTGCACATGAGCAGGCAAAACGAATAGGTTAGAGTGCAGACAGTGTGGGACGGCCTTAGGGCAAAACTCCTGTGTATTATGTTATTTGTGGCAATAATATGAATACAAGGTTGGGCGCGGCCTGTAAACGTTATTGTCTCCATATTATGCATTGCATGTATGTTGCTTGTGTCTGTTTCGAGTTGCATGCGTGTCTGGATGCTAATGTGCAAAGAATGGCTGAACATTTTACTCAAACTTGATCCAAGGCACTATGTGGGAATGTCGGCCGGTAGGCTGACTAAGCACTCGGCGGGTTTAGGCCGCATAGTGGGTGTGCTTTGCTGCGAAAGATTTAGGCCCCAAAAATACCCTTGTGACAAGTACATGTCCACAAATAATCAATATTTTTAAAATATCAAGTGTCATGAAAATTGTTATTAGAATATTTACATTATCAAGGAGATCATACCAAAATATTTTATATTTTAGAAAGTTGATTTGCTTATTTATCATATTAATATAAATGTGTATATATAAATAGAGAAAAAGTATTGAATAAAAGGCTTTGCTAACTTTTTTTCTTATTTTTCGTTCACTTGTTAAAATTTTGACTATTTTAAAAATTTATATATAATAAAGAGTTAGTAATTCTCGATGAACTACAATTATTCATATAATACCAGTCACTTTCAATATTATTTTCAAATGAAATGCCATATTTTTGAATAATATTTGTAAAAAAAAAAAAAAAAAAATTTTAATTATATGAAGTAAAATAAGTACTATTATTAAATAAAATATTTTAAAATTAAAACTGTTTCCGATGCATAGTACAGAGCATGTACTAGTTATTAATTTAAGTGAAGATTTATTTTTGAAAAATAAAATTAACTTTAAGAAAATGAGCATTATCTTAGAATTTTTCAAATGAAATGGGAGTGATAAATTTCGGTAGGAGAAGTGTTTTTTTTTTTTCTTTTTTTTTAATACACATACATCAAGAGCCCATTGGGGTTCTAACTTATGAACCTGTTAGGAAAAGTATTAATTATTCATAAATAAAATATCTTTACGGCTTGTTTGCTTGAATTTTAGAAATTAGTGATATTTAATGCTTGCTACTATTTAATGTTTGGTTGGCAAGATTGCTCAATATAATTATACTTTGGAATGTCTTAACTTCTAAGAAAGTAAATTTCCAAAATTTAGCAGAAGGTGTTGAGGATGTGGTTTTTATGAGGATAAGAATGTCATTTTCATTCTTTATCAGATCAAATTTGAAAGGATAAAAAACGGATCAGGCCAAAATGGCTTGATTTATAACCAGCCTAGCTTATGATACCATATCGGACCGCAAAAGTATCATGGGGTATAAAAATGTGAATCAAATAAGAAATAAATTTTAAAAATAAATCTATCAATCTTTATCCAATGAAGCAAACAAACCCTTAATTGATTAAGGTATTGCTAGTATTGAAAGTGAAATTATCCATCAAGTCTGTCTTGTAAATATCGTACTAATGGATGTAATGGCTAATATTTATTCACAACTTATTAGAAATGTTGAACTTTGAGAACTTTCTTGTCGTGTCATCCTATCTTGTTGCATATCGATTGAAAAGTTAAACTTTTTGCTCTCATATAAGTGTTGAATAAGGTAACAAATGATAATTTGGTCCAAAGGGGATAGCTTGAAGAACTTCACTCATAATTCAAAAAATGTTAAGCATTATTATACTATGGTTCAGAAGAGATTCTATTAGATATGGACGTCGCTATGTATTATCTTGATTTGATGGATTTATATATACAATGATAAAAGAAAGTACTGTTTATTCAAAATAAATTGACAAAAGGATGCTTAATCTCTATGCATATGCGCATCAATTTTACAAATTAGAATAAAATGAATAGAGGAATAATTGCATAATGAAGGAACAATGAGTGAGGGTTCTGAGAAGTGGACCTAAGTTGGAAACTTTGACTTTGTTGACTACAATATAAAGTATGTAAAATTAAATTGTACTCACATTCTATACTCAAGACATGTATATTGTCAATGAACAATTAACATGTGTTCAACAAGAGTAAAATATATTCAAAATATTAAAATAAATATTTTGATACATATATATATATATATATATATATTATATTTCGTGGTGTCCGAGAACAATAACTAACATAAACACAGATTACCACAAGTGAAATACATGTTGCTCATGTTGTAGTTTGATCATTAAATAACACTAAAAAAGATAAAATATTAGTGAGAAAATAATAAGTGATAATATAAAAATTGTTATTAATTGACATGCATTAAGTATAATAGTTTTTATGTTGTTACTAATGATATCTTTTAAATGATAATAATTTTTATTTTATCGCCAATATAATTCAATAGTGACAAAAACTAAAGTTCTAAGTTGTCACCATTGGAAATTAGTGATCCCTATGGTAGCAACTTAGTAACATTAATAAAAATTATCACTATAATTTATGATAAAACTTTCATTATCACCATAAAGGTATCAATAATTATTAATAGCGACAACTTAAGCACTACTTTTGTCACCATTTTATTTATAAAAATCATTAAAGTGATAAAATAAAACCTTTTGTCACTTAATATATACTAGCATTTTTGGTACACTCGATGCTTGAACTAAAATTTTATAGCATAAAATAAACAATATGTTTATTTTTTATATATTATTATAATATTTTTTTGATGTACTTACAAATTTTTATGATAAGTGAAAGGAAGAAAAAATTAAGAAAGAAGGAAAAAAGAAAAAGGTAAATCATTAAAGAGAAAAAAATATTTGAGAAGAGAAAAGAAAATTATCCTTAGTAGTTATGACGATTAAAAGATAACAATGAAGGCATTTTAGATAAATCATCCAAAAATATACGGAAAAGTAGGTGCTTTATATAACTAGCAATTGAGCATATTCAATGCATGTGCTAGAACTTTTATAATATAAAGTAAATAATTTATATTTTGATATACTATTAACCTTTAATGGCATTTGATACTTATTTGAATTTTTATAAAAATAATAATAATAAAATGTTAAGATAAAATGATAATTATGGATATAGAATGTGCAGGTTGTAAATGATAATCACTACATAGTTATAGTTATAAAATTGAAAAAAGAAAGAGAATATTTTAGATACATTACATAAAAATATATCAAAAAAATAGATTTTATGCTTTATTAATAGTAAACATATTGATACAGCTAAAAGTATTTCTAATTTTCTTTTATAAATTTGTGTCCAAAGTGCACTAAGTAATTAATGGAGGTGACAAGTACTTATTTGATTGAACGTGTGTCATTTTTCTCTTTTTAAATTTTTTGTGAAGTAGAACTTTCAAGAATACCCACCACAGGGAATAGTATCATGACAAGTTCAACTAACATTAAAGTGAACAATATTATTACAAAATAAGAAAAAACAATTCAAAATTTTACCATGTTTTTAGAATAATAATTACAAAACTCATTTTGGGCGAGTCCAATTGCACACACAGACACCCCAAAGAAAAAAGAAAGAAAGAAAAAAAATCGACCAGAAAAATTATATGGCAAACAGAACACCAAATTTACACGGAAAAACCTCATAAAAGGCAAAAGATATCCATGGTGCAAATTCGAAATAAAAAACAAAAAAAATCTAATGTAAAAGGTATGAAATTTTCGAACTTTTTACACCAAGTTTATGTTAATTATACCAATGGAGAAAAATTAAGACATACTAATATTGGAGTTCATCACCAAAAACCTGATGCTCCAAGTGAGCTCACAAGTTGCTAACCGAAGAATTGCGGCCAATAGATTATACTTGGATGGAAGGACTCAAAATTAAGGATTTCAAATAACTCTAATAATAAGTGGATTCGAAATCTACCATAATAATAGAAAACATAATTCAAAGGTTGAAAATTTTGAAATTTATTATAAGAAGAAAAGAAATTTCACGAAATTCTTAACTTTTAAATATTTCAATTTTTTGACACGCCTGTAAATCTTATAAATCATTTAAATTTTATTTGAAAAAGGAAGGATTTCAATAGGAGGGAATGAATTTAAAAAACATTTCAAATAACTTAATTTAGATTATGTGGGTTTCAAATATTCCACCAGAATGACTCAAAAAATAACTTATATTACAAATTCAATAAACAAAATCATTGGGAAATAAAAATATTTAAATACAACCAATAAGTTTATTATTATAAATTTTATATTCTTAATTTCAAATTTATCAATCCAAAGACAATCTTGTAGTTTTCTACTATAAAACGTTTTTCCAACTTAGTATGCTTCTTTGAATCAAACGTTTGGGGGAAACGTAAGCTCTTCATCTCCCTCGACCCCCCAATCCTTGTCACTTCAACTAGGCCTCGTTTCTTTTTTATTTCATTGTTATATGTTTTTTAATAAATTATATATTTTATTTTATCTAGACAATAAATATATATTATATTCAGTCTTATTGTATCATATATCCTCAAAAAACGAGCCTTGATCAACATTCTACATCGTGCTTCATAAAAAGTTGAAATTTGTTCATAGTAATGATCTAATTCATTTATAATAATTTTTCGATCTTCGAAAATCTCCAAAAATATTTTTCATCAAAATGCCCAACTTACCACTTAATATATATTGGTAGAAACAAGTTTAAAGAAATTCCAATCATAAGTTGATTGGAAAATGATACCATTTACATATACTATACGTGTGTAATAATAATAATAATAATAATAATAATAATAATATGAGATTATATTTTGTATTACTAATAATAAAATTCTAAGTACTTGCACATAAAATTTGAGTAGAGAAGCATTTGGTGAGGTGAGAGGATGGGGCATGTGAATTGAGAATATAAGCATTTGGTGGCCCACATGAGATGGCGGACCCACCCCATGTGCCCCACACAACTGCTATAATTTCAAATTCATAGTACGACGGTCCAACCCTTCACAACATGTTCGAACCCTTTATCAACCTTATTAATTAATCATGGTCAATTACTTTTTGTTGACTACGGTCGCTTTCAGTCACAAAGTTTCATTAATTCAAACCATCTTTTCATGTTGTATCCCACTCCCGACAGAAGTTTAAGATCCATCAAGTATTTTTAGTATGACGTATTACACCTAGTTTATTGGATTGTTTTTCTTCTTCTTCTTCTTAGATACTGCTCTTTTTTTTTAAGGTAATTTTAATATTTAATTAGCATTTAACATCAACATATATTTTGTGTGTATAGTATATTAAATTTTAGGTTTAACAAAACTCAACAAATTTTTATTTACTCTATGCAATTAAACTCTTTTTTCGTATTTGATTAACTAGCACTAAAAAAAATAGAAAAAAATTAATGATAAAATAGTAAGTGACAATACAAAAATTATCATTAATTATACGTATTAAGTAACAAATAATTTTATTTTGTCACACCTTCATAATTTTTACAAACTAAATAGTGACAAGAATAGTATTTAAATTATACTATTGACAATTAGTGACACCTATGGTGACAACTTTATAACAACAAAAATCTTGTCACAAATTATAATGATGATTTTTATTATTATAGAATTATCACTATAGGGGTGTCACTAATTGTTAATAGCAACAACTTAAAACTATTAATTTTTTTCACTCTTAAGTCATATTGTGATAACACAAAAAGTATTATTATTTAAACAAATATTATTATTGACAACATAAAAACTATTGTCAATTAATATATGTTATTAGTGGCAACTTTTATATTGTCACTGATATGGGTCAGCCCAATAGGTCCAACAAGGCCATCAGGCCCAACAAGCCCAAAACGGACCCAACTTTCGTAGCCCAAGGTCTTACTCGATCACAAGGGTCGAGTTTGACGACCTGGAGGTCAGCATAAGCACGACAGAAGCATTAATGGCAGATAATGCTAGTCCCTACCACTCATTGCATCGACATTAAACACATCCCAACCACCAATATGTCGACATTAATTGGTGTGCTGGCGCATCACCTTCGCCATCAATGTCATTGCCTCCGCATTAATGGCGGTAAGGTTTCCCCCTCCATTCAACTGGACATGTGTGGAGCTTGGGGTTAGGTCAAAAAGACCTGAACTGTCCCTATCTATGAGAACAGTATATGAAGCACTTCAAGGCGAAATTTGTCTTTTTATCCATAGGCAAATACTATAAATACTCCTTCATCCTGATATAATAGTAAGCACACACATACTCTTTGAACTGTTACTCTGCCCAAACACATTCAGGTCAATTTACTGATTTAATCTTCGGAGGTTCTTAGCCGAGGACCCTCTCGGCTAGCCTGATGTTTGCTCCTTAGCTGTAGGTTCCACCCAATGTCCATATAAAACATCTTTTGGGTCGAAGTACCACCCAGGTTGAGACCTAGAGGCTTATCACACTAAAAATAATCTCATCATTTGGCGTTGTCTATGGGAAACAGAACACACAGCCAAAAATGGTCAACAACAGGCAAACCATTTTCAAGAGGTAGAGTGACCGTCGCTCACCACCACCACTCCACCACTACCGCAAGATCAGTCCGATCAGTAAGCAGAAGACCCCAGCTCTCAACCTAAGCAGGTGGTCACACTAACTATACCTCAACTCATGCAAATGATTAGTGACCAAATTTCTACCTAAGCCCCAGGCATTTTTCCTGCGATGAGCCTCGCTACCACCCATGCGAAGAGGTGGCAGATTCAGTAGACGACTACGTTCTATCTAATCGAGCCCAGTAGCATAGTGGGTCGAGCACCACAAACCACATCCTAGTTGAGATATGTCCAGAGCTTATAGAGATAAATGGGATGAAGTCTCACACCAAGTTCAGTAGCTCAATAAGAGGCTAAAGGAACTTTCAAGGAGAAATATAGAGCGGACGTAATTTGATAATGTTCCCATATTTCGACACGAGCGAGAATCTCTTTTTATTCAAGAAATTATTGATAAGCGCGTTGCGATCGATGCGAAGATCCCCACAGGACTACCTTGCTATGAGGGATCCACAAACCCTAATGAGCATCTTTAGCAATTTGAGCATATGATGCAATTGCATGGCTATAGCGACCACATACATGAGAAGCTATTGATCACCACATTTCAGGGAATAGCGTTGGAATGGTTTGTCAAACTCGAGCCCGCATCCATATTCTCTTATGATCAACTCTGTGATAAATTCTTGCACCAGTTCGCTAGCAACAGAAAGCCAAAACTGCCACATACTCACCTCTACGCTGTTAAACAAAATGAAGGTGAATCTTTAATAGATTTCTTCTCCAGATTCAATGCTGAAATTTTAAAAATTGATAACCCTAGAATTGAATTCTCGATTGATGTCCGCTTTTGGGTCTTAGGCATAAGGAATGTGCTAACGCTTTAGTCAGGGAATGACCACGTACAATGGAAGAACTCTTTGACCTAGCGGAAAGATATATGACACAAGAGAAAATAAATAAGATGAAATTTGGTGGAGGAGAATCCGATAAGAAGAAAGGCGAGGAGAAGGATGATAGACACCAGAAGAATAGTCATCGATCTCCTATCAAGCGTTTTCATAATTACGCACCACTGAATACTCCCAGGAAAGAGGTTTTGTTCGCTATATAGCATAACAACCTCTTTAAAAGACCGAGCAACTTAATGAGACAGAGGCCATGAAAAAATCTATAAAATATTGTCATTTCATCGGCAAAAAGGACATGACATGGAGGATTGCTTCAACCTCCAAGATGAAATTGAGTGCTTTATTAGATAGGGCCACCTTAAAAAATATATCAACTAGAAAACCTTACAAATGATGGCTCAAACGGACCACACTCCCTGAAAAGAATGGTCAGTTAGCCCAAGATGAGATGATAAAGGAAAATAGAAGGTTGAGGAAGACCGTTCCCCCTTGAGAGGTGTGATTGACACAATTATAGAAGGAACAACAAAGGGGGACTCTAAGTTAGCAAGATAGCAGGTACAGAGATGTCATGAGTTTAATAGGTCGGTGCAGACTTGGCCAGTCTACCAGCTTTCCACAAGCTCCAAACCCACATCTTTCTCAGATTCTGATCTCTCTCACTTATGAGGTCAAGGTGTAGGAAGCAACTTAGACTGCCCATTGGTGGTTTCCATGGAAATTGCAAACTTCAAAGTTAGGAAGGTTTTGGTGTATAATGGAAGTTCAGTGAACATGATCTTTTTGTCCACACTAGACAGAATGAAATTGGGGAAGCTGAAATTTGATCCTATTAGAACACCCATGGTCGGATTTGGGGGATTAGAGATTGTGCTAGTCAGATCTATCAATTTGACTACCTCTTTTGGAAAGGCTCCCAAAAGATGCACCCTTATGATCAACATTTTTGTCATTGACGCACCCTTTGCCCACAACGCCATCATTGGAAAACTAGTGCTAAATAATTTTCAAGCAATTCTATCTACTTATCATATGAAGGTTAAATTCCTAATTGCAGCAGAAACCAGTGAGATGTTCTGTAATATAATAGAAGCGTGGTGGTGTTATACCATTTCTGTCGAGGCTAATGCCCAAAACCTCAACCTACACTGAAACCTTCAGGGGACATCCTCGTAATGGAACCTAAGGAGGGACAGGCCAGCAAGAAGAAAAAAAGGATGACACTCGGTTCAAACCCATTGAAGAATTCAAAATAGTAGAACTCAACCCCAATAACCCAGATAAGACGACAAAGATAGGAACAAGCCTGGAACCCAATATGGAATGCATGCTCATCGATTTCCTCAAGAGAAATATTGATGTTTTTGCTTGGAGGGCAACTGATCTCCAAGGCATCGACCCCCAGGTCATTGCTTATCGAGTTAATGTTGATCCATCTGTCAAATTAGTGAGATAAAAAACAAGAACCTTCAATGCAGGAAGGACTTAAATCATCGAGGTGGAGGTCAACAGATTGTTAGAGGCGGGCTACATGGTTGAAATACAATATCCCACTTGATTGTGTAATGTAGTCCTGGTCCCAAAAAATGAGGGCAAATGGAGAATGTATAATGATTTTACTGATCTTAATAAAGCATGCCCTAACGACCTATATCGTCAACTTTGTATAGATTTGTTAGTAGATTTAACTTTAGAATGTGACCTCCTGAGCATGATAGATGCTTTTCAAGGTTACTACCAAATTTTTATGGTGCCCGAAGATAGGTATAAAACTTCTTTTGTGGTTTCGGATGGTGTGTATTGTTTCCTAGTCATGCTATTCGGATTAAAAAATGCTGGTGCAACATATTAAAGACTGGTCAACTTCATGTTCAAAATAAAACCAACCCTAGCAAAAGGTCAGACATAAAAGTATCTTTCTTTCCATTTTTGACCATGTGATGAGGACAAAGTTCTAAATACTTTTCTATGAGGTTGCGTCATCAAGTAATAAAACCCAGACTCCCCAACCAAACCCGATTTACATGACTTATTGGACATCAATAAGTGGAATAAATGACAAAATTTGGCCCGAGCTTCATCGAGAATACTCTTTAAAATGACAAAACTATGCATTAGGGCGAAGCAATTGGGTACTGGGTTATGTAGACATGAAGATTTCTCAGTAGGTTGACTATTGGGTCGCCTAGGGAGAACCTAAATCCACACTTCATTGCATCTTCAAAAATGGTTATGCACCCCTCTGGAGGAATGTGCACTCTATCTGCTGTCTCAGTTTAATTAGCTCAAATTCATTGGGAATATGATGTTTCCCCATAATCGACTTAAGGTCATTCAATGATACTTTCGACACGATATTGTTGTAATGGGTCATCATAAATAACCTACCCTTTGAACTTGGAGGTTCATCTGCCTCCTTTAAAGGCTTATCGTTCCCTTCGACCACATGTTCTGACGGCCCCGCCTTATCAACACTATGCCCAGAGGGTCATACTTCATCGACTAAAGGATTGAAAGGTCCCATCCCCTCACCTATTCCCAATATTCCCTCGCATACACCTAATTCCAATTGTCTAAGAGTACCTGACCTCCCGCTAGAGGATTCACTCGACTCCATCCCGCTATTTGAGACATCTGCCAAAAGTGTAGCCTCAGAATCAGAACTAAAACTCGACATATTGATAGAAGATATAGCTACCAAACTTTTAAAATGTAGGAAAAGAGCACTTACGAAAGATGTGTGTAGAGAATAAAAGCTCAAATTTGCTCAAAGATCGACCAAAAATCTTCATTTTTCGACCTCAAAGTATTGTGGTAAAAATGAAAATGAGCGGTGAAAATTTGCTATTTATAGACAAGCTAAAATTTTAACGATTAAAATAATCAGTAAGCCGGCTAATAAATGCATAACTGTCAGTTACCCATGCATCAATATTCAAGTAATAGCCTAAAACGGCTCCCACCTTCATCCCTATAGTCGAGATTCAAAATAATTTTTCCCGCTACATATTTAGTAAACTACTCCAAACTCCGACCTCGCTAGGGTTGGATTTTGGAGTGGAGGGACTCATGATATGGGTTAGCCCAATAGGCCCAATAAGCCCAAAATAGACCTAACTTCTATAGCCTAAGGCCTTACTCTACCATAAGGGTTGAGTTTGACAACCTGGAAGTCAGCATAAGCGTAGAAGAAGCATTAATGGCGGATAATGCCAGTCCCTGCCACCTATCACATCCATTTTAAATGCTTTCCAACCACCAGTCTGTTCGCATTAATTGGTGTGATGGTGCATCACCTTCGCCATCAATGCCGTTGCCTCCATTCAACTAAACAAGTGTTGAGCATGCGGGTTAGGTTGAAAAAACCTAAGCTGTCCCTACCTATGAGAACAATATATGAAGCACTTCAAAGCAAAATTAATCTTTTTTTCCATAGGCAAACAATATAAATACCCCTTCATCCTGATATAACAATAAGCGCACACATACTTTTTGAACTGTTACTCTACCCAAACATATTCAAGTCAATTTACTGACTTAATCTTCGGAGGGTCTTAGTCAAGGACCCTCTCGGCTAGTCTGACGTTTGCTCCTTAGCTTCAGGTTCCACCCAACATCCATATAAAACATCTTTCAGGTCGAAGTACCACCTGGTTCGAGACCTAGAGGCTCATCACACTAAAAGTAACCTCGTCAGTCACTTTGTCATAATATTATATTTTTTTATAGTGTAGAATATAATATATTTAGTATTTAAACAAACATATATTTTGAAAGTTAAATCACTTTCAAATTTACCAAAACTAAATATTAAAATGTATGATGATGTAGTTATTATTTCAAAATTTACTTTCAATCACATGTATCATCAATGTGCTATTATTTTAAAATTTTAACATCTTTAAACAAATTAATATAAAAGCCTTTATCATTTTAGTCTGTAATGTACTCAAAAGAAGTTTTGTAGCATCTTAATAATTTTTATTGGATTGATTTATTTGTATATTTTATTTTTTTATTTTATGCCTATATTCTTAGCCTAACCTAACTTTATATATGAAGTAACATAAATTCTACAATTCTCCGTCAAATTCATACCATTTTAAAATACTTTCCATTTCTTGAATTTTTTTATGCAAATAACATATAATTGTGTGGGGTTGTTGATCTGCGGGGAAGTGGTGGAGTAGTTCGCCAGGAGCCATGAAAGTAGGAGTAGGTTAAGGATCCATAATATAAAACCATAAAAGACTAAATATAACTTAACCACTCTACTCCAAGGATCTAATCATGCTTATAATAAGGAATTAAGTCTAGAAAATTTACCTTTTAAGCTAAATCCAAAGGCAACAGGAGAAACACTCCCAGGAACACTTTATTGGAACAATTCCCACACAGTAGAAGCGATCAACAATTGAAGGCCTTCCACAACTCCAAAAATCATCAAAATTGGCAGAGAACCCCATCACACACCAAGGTAGAAGCTGCCAAAATTTTTGTGCAAATCAAAACCTCTTAGATCCTTCAGATCTACCACACAAACAACTGAACAACAACGGTTCACCAAGGAGCACCAGGTAGCCCAAGTGTTGGACCTCCAATGAATTAGTCCACACACCCAAGGAGGCTCTAGATCAGCCTCAAATCTACAAGATAACTTGAGGATAAAGGTGAGAGAGTGGCGTTTGGAGAGGAATTGGAGAGGGAGAGTATTTTAGTGAGTGTGAATCTTCAACACGTGAATATCACACTTTTGGAGGGAAATAAGGGAATCAATTGGGAGACCATCACATGGCTGGCCACTTGGTATTTATCGAGGGAGATGAGAGCGTGATGCAAGTTGGCATCACACCTCCCATGCTTGTTGGCCAACTTGCCAACTTGCATGTGAATTTGAATTTCACATGCATTTGCATTTAATTAGCATCTATATTTCATCTTATGAAATGTAATGCAAATTAATTCTAATTAAATTTAAATGAACTCCTCCATTTGATTTTTCCTCCAAAATCCAAATTCTTATTTTAATTAAATTAGCTCTTTAATTTAATTAATTGATTTGAATTAACTTCTTAAGTGAATTAACTTAACTCTTTAAGTTAACTTGACTAATTAATAGTCACATAGCACCAATTAGATTAATTTCTTAATTTAATTGGTCTAATTTAACTCTTTAAATTATTTTGATAAATTTAACAATTAAATTAATCAAGCCAAGATGACCAAAAACATAGTCAATCATTTTCTCTCCGAAACGCCTAGATAGAATTTTCTAACTCCTTAGAAAATTCCTCCCATCAAGGAAGAACTTCCTTTAGGCTTTTATGTGTGCCCCATTAGGTTCATCCATTCATTGGACATGGGCTCACAACTCATTGTGATATTTTGAATATTAAAATATTCACATTAGTTTAAACTCCTTTAAACTATTAACCCTTTCAATTAATCTCCATTAATCAAATAGTATACAATCTCCATATTTGATGTCTAGCTACAAACCCATGGAGCCCAACTAATTTGATGAATGAATATCTCTCGATGAACCATTCTAACTCTATGCTTACCATGCAAACTATGGTCCTTTTATCTCCTATCTTTGAGAAGAGGCCTAGTGTAAGATATTTGTCGGCTCCTCAATAGCCTCGATAACTATGTTGTAATTCTAATGTTCGATTCCCCTTTATGACCTTATCTTTGAAAAACTCATTTTCCTAATTATCATACTACCTTGCGCAATGATTTCATGGAATCGATAGAATACATAGGAGATATACTTGTCCTTCACAACAACGAGAAGATGGGTCCTATCTTGGATCTCACAAACTTCTATGCTTAAGTAGCTCATACCCAATCTCAACCCAGATGATTTGCTCCATGGTCGGTGAAGAGTCAAAGCATTAGGACCTAAACACAAAGCTACCATGGATCCTCAGGTCAAAGGACTAATTATATGCACTAGCGTAAGTTGGAGAACTTGCCACTATCAACTTGCCACTCTGGCTATCTAGGGGATTTTCCATGCGGATCTTTAGTGAAGTTGTTCTCTAGCAAGCATCTACTAATATGCATCCATGTATAATATGGATTGCTCATGAAATGGAGCAATATCCAACTCCTTGATTTATTTAAAATCACGATCGTAGAGACTTATTTCATGATCACCACCCAGTGTGTGACCAAGTCCCATAGCCATATGTGATTTAGGGGCTTCAACTAAATGCTAGTGAAGTAAAATAAGCATAAGATGAAGATGGTCATTTTTATAAGAATATTATTCAATCAATATTGTATCATAAGTGAAATAGTTTTCATGCTAATCTACTTAGCTATGGGGCACTATTCCAACAATCTCCCACTTGTTCTAAAGCTAATTCCCTATAGTCTTTAGGCCTACGTTCTCAAGATGCCCTTGAAAGACCTTTTGCATTAAGGGTTTACTCAATGAATCTGCTATATTCTCTTCTAAGGCTACTCTCTCCACTTGGATGTTACCTCTATTAATGGTTTCCCGGTCAAATGATAATGTCTCAAAATATCTTGGATCGCTGATGAGATCTTAGCTCTAGTCCTAAGTTATCTTCAAAAGATGACCATGGGTTCTTGCACGCTAGGCACTGCATCTAATTCTTGGATGAGGTTTTTTTTTTATCCAAACAAGCTCCTTTGTGGTTTCTGAAGCCGCAATATATTCTACATTAGTGGTAGAATTGTTCATGGTATCTTATTTGAAACTCTTCCAACTTACTGTGCCGCCAAATATAAATCCTAAGATGGATTTGAGGTCATCTTCATCGAATTGGAAACTAGATTCCCAAAACCCTTAAAGTTTTGATTCCCCATTGCCATATACAAAAACAAATCTTTAGTTTTTCTTAAGTACTTTAGGATTGCTTTTACGGCTTGCTAGTGACATTCATTACGGTCGAATTGAAAATAGCTCGTAATGCTTAGAGCGTGTGCTACATCCGACCTAGTACATTTAACGACATACATTATGTTCCCAATGACGGATGCATAAGGTAGGTGGGATATTTTTTCTTTCTCGTCTTTAGTCTTAGCGCCTATAAAATTGGAGAGATGAAGACCATGTCCCATGGGAAGGAATCCTTTTCGGATTCTTTCATATTAAACCTTCTTTAGTATCTTGTGAATGTATGGTGTTTGGGAAAGCACCAACATCCTCTTTGATCTATCTATTACTAGAATAGTGCTCGGCAAACCAATAGAATTGGCCTTGTAAAAGCTATTTCTTTGTAAAATAATCTTGATTAAATGATATTCTTTATATGACTACTTTTATCTTATGCTTTATGTTACTTCACTTGCATTGGGATAAAGCCCTTAGATCACACATGACTACGGGACTTGGTTCGGTGACCATGGAATAAGTCTTACACGGTAGTGATCTTAAATCTTCCAAGTTATAGGATCTTATGAGATGGTGGATCTGAGATTCGGATAGACTTGCACTAACGATGCATAAATCTAAGAGTTGGATATTGCTCCATTCTGTGAGCATTCTGTATGAGATACGGGTGCATGTTAGTGGGTGCTTGTTAGAGAATAAGGTGCTGAAGACCCTCCGAAGAATCCACTAGATAGCCGTAGTGGTAAGTCGGTAGTGATCAATTCTCCCGCTTACGCTAGTGCATATTATTAGTCCTCTGACCTGAGGATTCATGGTAATCTTATGTCCGGTCCTCATGCTTTGACTTTTCCTTTACCACTTAGTGGGTCTTTCGAGTTGAGGTTGGGTATGAGCTACTTGGCATAGAGGTTTGTGAGATCCAAGATGGAATCCGACTCTCGATTTTGTGAAGGGCGAGTGCATCTCCTATGTGTTCTATAATGATCGATTCCAAGAAATCCTTGCACAAGGTGGTGTGACAATTTGGAGAAGGAGTTTTCCAAAGGTGAGATCACACAAGGGAATCGAATAATAAGAATAGAGACACAGCATCGAGGCTATTAAGGGGCCAGAAAATATCTTGCCCTAGGCCTCTTTTGGGAGATAGGAGACGGAAGGACCGTATTTGCATGGTACGCGTGAAGCTATGATGGTTCTCCAGAATATTCATTTCAGCCAATTAGTTGGGCTCCATGGGCTTGAGGTTGGACATCGACCATGGAGATTGGGTACTATTCAATTAATGAGATTAATTGAGTTGAGT
The DNA here is from genome assembly GCA_018894105.1 of Jacaranda mimosifolia. Lineage (NCBI taxonomy): Eukaryota > Viridiplantae > Streptophyta > Magnoliopsida > Lamiales > Bignoniaceae > Jacaranda > Jacaranda mimosifolia. The sequence goes on along the minus strand of CM032128.1, from coordinate 13,516,441 downwards.
CGTTTAGTTTAAAAGGAGTTTTAAACTAAAATAAATATAAGATATTCAAAAGTCACAAAGAGTTGTGAGCCCATGTCCAATAAATGGTAGAACCTATTGGGTCACACACAAAAGCCAAGTAGCTTCCAAAATTGGTAGAGCAATTTTCAAGTGTTGGAAAAAATCACCCTTAGGTGATCGATTTTCAAGGGTCCAATCTAATTGTCAATTTTGGTTTGATTAATTTAGGTGTTAAATTAATCAAATAATTTAAGAGTTAAATTAGACCAATAATTAAGGAGTTAATTATTTGATACCATGTTAACAATCAATTGGACAAGTTGACTTAAAGAGTTAAGTTGACTAATTAAAGCTTAAGAGTTAAGCTTGTTTGATTTAAGAGTTAAACCAAAGGTTAATTAATTAAATTAAAGTGTTTAATTTAATTAATGGGAAGAATACTTTTTGGGGAAATGGTTTTAATGAAGTGCTCATTTAAATTAGCATCTTAATTAATTTGGAATTAGATTCCAAATGAAATTGAAATGCACATGAAATTCAAGTAAGACTTGAATTTGAATTTTGCCAACTTGGCATGCCACTTGGGCAGTCACCTTGAGGAAGGTGTAATGTCAACTAGCATCATACCTTCCACCCTCTATATATAGATATAGAGAGCATGCAAAATTCAAAATTAATTGCTAAAAAGTGTGAGAATTAGATTATTGCATTCCTTCCAAAATCTCTCTCTCCATGCATTGCATCATGAGTTGAAGCTTTGCATTTCTTTTTCTTCCCAACTTGAAAATCAGCCTCCTCTACCTCATTTTCCCCTCTCTAATTCCAGCTTCTAGTGAGGGGAAATTGGAAGATTGTTTGGTGTGTGGATCATATCAATAGAGGCAAGACACTTGACTTGCTTGGTTTAAGAGATCCACCTGCAGCAGCTTCCAGTTGGTGAATTTTTCTGGCGCGATCCAGAGGGATTTTTGGCTCAAAATTTTAAAGTAGCTTCCCTGGTATGTGGAGGTATTCCAGATTTAATGTTGTGAATTTTGGAGCATTTTAGCCTGGGCAATCATTGCCGTCTTTCCACTATGGTAGTTCTAGATAGTTTCTAGACTCGTGAGAGATAATTGATCTTCTCCTTGATTTTGAGCTACAAGAGGTAATTCTTCATCCTAATCCAGATCTATAGCATGTCTAGATCCTTGGGAGCTTGAGTAGCTTAGTTAATTTCAAGCTGATGAAGTTTTGATTTATGTCACCAAATAATTTATCCAGACCATGGATTGGAGTGTTTGGATGATGATGCTTGTGGCTCTATTGCTTGATGAATAGATAGCATGGTATTATGTGATTTAAGTGTTGATTCATGTTTTAGTATGTTTTAATTCATAGAGATAAATGTTGAATGTTGATTTAGCATTTATTGGTGTTATATGTTGATATAGCATGTTGTCTTTTGATCAAAAAAGTTTTGGTCATTTTTGGATCCAATTTGATTGGAGTTTTGTTGAAGATTTTTTGAAGAATACGATTCTTACTTGAACTTGATTTTTTGAAGCTTGATTGAGTACTTAAATTTCCAGTTTTAAATGTGTTTTAGATTTAGAAATTGGTCCATAATGTGTGATTTAATATTTAGAATGAGTTCTAGCATTTTTGGTGCACAAAAGTTGAGCTGAAAATGGCCTAACTTGCCTTTGACCCAAAACAGGGGTTGCTGCCGGCTTTGGTGCACATTGGCACGGCTGTAACAAAGACTTACTGCCTAGCCGTGTGCTTGCCTCGGCCAGCAGCGCCCAGTCATGGGTTAGGCGAGTTTTTGTGCAATTTTTGGGCATCTTTGGTGACTAGAAATGATGTTAAATCATATGTTATGGATGCACAAGTGTTGTGTAAGTTCTCAATATAATGTTTTATATTTTTCAAGCTCCTTAAATCTTGTTAAAGTTTATCTCCAATAGTTGCATAAGTGTTATGCTTGCCTAATTATTTGTTTATGAGATAAGCATTTAATTTTTAGAATTAATTGTTAATTCTAGATTTATTTATTGTTCGTTTAATTATTGAATGAGTGATGAATGAATGGGGATGATTATGAGCCTTTAATATTGATTTTATTTGTTTCAAACTGTTGAAATGGGTTGTATTAAATTGGGGCTTCCATACCTCTTTATTTCTACCTTGTAAATGTTATGAGAGTAGAATCACTAGGAGTAAGGATTTTTTTCTCATGTAAATGTCACATGGAGCAAAGGAGACCTTGGAGGCATGAAGACTTTTGAAGACCCATGAATATATAGGATACAATCATGTAATAGCTAGATTTAATTAACCCACCTAAAATCAACTAGGTGGTGCACTTATGGCTCTAAGTGCACTACTTGGTTAGGCTCATGGTCATCCCACCCTAAGAGCATGCTAGGTGCATTTCTTATTTATGCTTTCTATATCCTATTGATGTATGAGTTACATGTTTAGGATATAGAAAACCTAAGTAAGAAGATAAAATGATGGGATCTTTGCAAGCAAAAACCCTCTATTTAGAATGTCTAAGTGCTTTTCAAATATTAAATAGAAATGGATACAAATTAAAAGAGTTTTAATTAATCCAAGCCTTTTACCAATAGTATACGCCATGGCGACGCTACTTGATTTGTGTGATGGCACTCGAAGCTGGGGTCGCACTCAGGAGGAAAGCTGTGAGCATATACTTTACATATGATGCACCTTTGATTTGAGAACCTCCATGCATTGGCACTCGAAGCGTGGGATGACATGGAGCCATCTCGAATCAAAGTTCGATTGGTAGGTATGACTTAACACTTAGTAATGTTGATGCACTCGAAGCGAGGTGTCTACATGAAAAGTGAGGCAAAATATATCAAGAGTTGCATGAGATGCAATAAGCAAGTGTTGCTTACCTTTCGATTGTTTGTGGATGGCACTCAAAGCGGGAGTCTACTTACAAGTCCTTAGGATCTTGATTATCACTAGGAAATATGATTTCCCGAATTCTTCTAAGGGGTGAAGAATTTGATAAAATAGTGGGAGCAAAACATGCTTGAAAGACTATGAACATATTTTTAATATCAAAATTCAATCACATGCTTATTCTCTTTTTCGCCCTTGAAAATTTGTGAAATCTCAAGAATGTTTAATGTTCCACTCAATGTTATTTTGGAAACTAATAAACCAACTGGGCCAAACTTCCATGATTGACTTAACCTAAAAAATCGTTCTACATTCCTAGAAACGGATAGATGTCCTCCATCAAGGCACTCCTAATCCTATGGGGATTAAAGTAGATCAAAAGACACGTGCAAAATTCACGAATTGGGTTTAGGATCGTTCCATCCCATAGTCTCATGATGGCATCTATAAACTTTAAAAGTCTCAAAGACACATGAATAGTACCTTGGTTAAAGTTTACAAGAGTTGTAAAGTAAACAAGGTATGAGAAGTTCATGATGTTAAAGGAGATTTTACAAGCAAGGATGGATGTGAAGTCATGGGTCATCAGCTATGGTCTAAAGATGATTAGGCATGGAGAAGCTTTTTCTACTTGGATGTAGTGATGGACAATGATCTCCATGAGGATTTGATCCTCACATCCTCGCCGAGTTCTATTGATCAAAGTGTTGATTTAGAAGGAGACTACCATGACAAGGGCAAACCTTTGATACTTGTTTCCTCCTCCAAGTTTGTGGGCCCTAGGGATGCTAGAAAGGGAGGTAAAATGAAGAAAAGTTCTTCCTCCAAGGGAGAACAACAATTAAAGGCATCTGGAGGAGTCAAGAAGATTATAGAGGAAATAGTCGACATTATTTGTTTCAACTTTGGCTAGATAGGCCATTGGAAGCCATTATGCAAGGAATTCCTTACAACCCTTTGGAAGGGTATGTACTTTATTGAAGTTCATTTAAGGATAAATTCTTCCTCATAGATATATGATATCACATGTGGTTCTTATCTTTATAAGTTGTTACAAAGAATAAGAAAGAAGAGTAAAACTAAGTGATGTGGATATGATCCACCGCCTTGGCTAAGGAGCAAGAGTTGTGACCAAAGTCGAAGGCGTATAATAAGTTGGATTAGGGAACTCGATAATTGTGTTGAACCCTTGTTAATATGTGCCATATATTGTTGAGAACATTATTTCAAATTCCTATTTTGGATAGTGAAGGATTTGATCCTTCTATATCAAATGGGAGATTGAAGGCACTAAAGAATGAGTTCTTTAATTACTTGTGGTACACTTAACAAAGGATTATACATATTGGATTGTCAACCATCGCTAATGCACTTTCAACAAAGTAAGGAAATTAGATAAACAAGAAGGTGTCATTCTTTAGCATGTAAGACTTGGTCATATCTCTAAGCATAGGATGAGAAAGTTAGAAGCTCTCAAAGCCCTAAATGTTAGTGGCATTGAGAATATTCCTACTTGTAAATCTTGTTTAAAGGGAAAAATGACCAAAGCTCCTTTTGTAGGACAAACGGAGCGCTCCACAAGTCTCTTGAATTTGATCCACGCGGATGTTTGTGAACCACTAAGAGTTAGTGGGGGAGAAGGCTATTCCTACTTCATCACCTTTACTAATGACTATAATCGGTTGGGACGCGTGTTTCTTATGAAGAACAAGTTCGAAGCCTTTGAAAAGTTCAAAGTGTATAGGAGTGAAGTGGAAAAGCAAATGGGGCTAAGTATTAAAGCTCTTCGATTGGATCGAGGAGGAGAATATTTGAGCACCGAATTCTTGGATTATCTAAAGGAGAATGGGATTCTCTCTCAATGGATTCCACCCGGCATACCCCAATACAATGGAGTAGCGAAGATGAGAAACCATACTTTGTTGGACATGGTATGTTCTATGTTGAGCTTCTTCGATGTGCCTATATCCTTTTTAGGATACGTCTTCATCACGACGGTGAAGTTACTAAGTATAGTACCTTCAAAGTCAGTGCCCAAAATACCATATGAGATAAGTTGGATAGTAGATCCACCTTGTGCAAGTTTGTGAGATACCCAAGAGAGTCTATGGGTTATTATTACTTAGATGATCCCTCGGAACAAAAGGTGTTTGTTTCGAGGAATGCCATTTTTTTAGAAAAGAAATTTCTATAAGATAGAAAAAGGCATTGTTGTTGAACTTGGTGAAGTTCAAGATGATCATCAAATCCCACAAGCGGTAGAAAAAAATATAAATATATCAAAGAGCTTTGCACACAACCTCTAAAAAGGTCAAACCGAATCAAGAAGCAACTCAAAAAGTTCGGATTCCTTCATGATACGGGCCAATCGAATAGTGATTCGAAGACCTATCAGGGAGTTATGTTGGACATAGATTCGGGATGTTGGCTTGGAGCCATGAAATCCAAAATAGACTTCATATATTCAAACAAAGTATAGACTTTAGTAGATCCACTAAAGGGAATAGTTCTCGTTAGTTCCAAGTGGATCTATAGGCAAAAGCTTGGAGTAGATGGAGAAGTAGCGACTTTTAAGGTGCGACTAGTGACAAAGGGTTATACTCAAAGACTCGGTATCTATTTCAAGGAAACCTTTTCACCAGTCGAAATGCCTAAGTCTATTGGGATTCAACTTGCTATAGCCGCATATTATGACTATGAGATATGGCAAATGGAGGTGAAAACTCCTTTTCTCAATGGTGACATTGAAGAAGAAATCTATATAGAGCAACCACAAGGTTTTACATCCAAGGGGGGTGAGCAAAAGGTTTACAAACTCTAGAGATCCATTTATGGACTCAAACAAGCGTTCGAAGTTGGAACATATATTTTGACAAAATGGTCAAATCATTTGGCTTTGTCAAAAAATGTGTATGAACTATGTGTGTACAAGAAGGCTAATGGGAGTAGTATACAGTTTATTGTACTGTATGTCGATGACATCCTTCTTATTGGGAATGAGGTAGGAATGTTAGTGTGTACTAAAGCATAGTTATCTACACAATTATCCATGAAGGATTTGGGAGAAAACATCATACGTATTCGAAATACGTTTCTATAGAGATAGATCGAGAGGATGCTGGGGCTTTCCCAAATCCCGTACATTGATAAGATACTAAAGAGGTTTAGTATGAAAGAATCCAAGAAGGGATTTTTCCCCATAGGACATAGCATTCATTTCTCCAAGTCTCTGGCCCCCAAAACTGACAACAGAAGATAAAGTATGTCACACATACCTTATGCCTCCACCATTGGGAGCATAATATATGCAGTTCAATGTACAAGACTGGATGTGGCATACTCGTTAAGTGTTATGAGTAGTTTCCAATCCAATCCAGTGAGAGTCATTAGATAGCCGTTAAAGCAATCCTTGAGTACTTGAGAATGACTAAGGATTTGTCTTTGGTATATGATAATGAAGAATTGAAACTCGAAGGGTTTTCAGATTCAAGTTTCCAATCCGATATAGATGACCTTAAATCCACTTCTGGATTTATATTTTGCCTTAATGGCAGTGCAGTGAGTTGGAAGAGTTCCAAACAAGATACCACGACCATGACAACTACTGAGGTGAAATAATTGTGGTTTTGAAAACCACAAAAGAAGGTGTTTGGATGAAAAACTTCATCCAAGAGTTGAATGTAGTGCCTAACGTGCATGAGTCCACAATTATCTTTGGAAGATAATTTCGGACTTGAGTCAAGATCTCATCAGTGATCCAAACACGGTATATGAGTTATCATTTGATATATGATCTTAATTAATAGAGGCAACAACTGAGTGGACCATGTTGCCTTAGAAGAGAATTTAGCAGAATCACTATCTAAACCCCTTAAAAAAAAAAGGTCTTTGAAGAACATCTTGAGAAGATGGGTCTCAAAGCCATAGGAATTGGCTTTAGGGTAAGTGGGAGATTGTTGGAATAGTGCTCAGCAAGCCAATAGGATTGGCCTTATAAAAGCTATTTCCTTGTAAAACAATCTTAATTGAATGATATTCTTTATATGACCACCTTCATCTTATGCTTTATATTACTTCACTTGCATTTGAATGAAGCCCTTAGATCACACATGACTATGGGACTTGGTTCAGAGACCATGGAATAAGTCTTACACGATTTTGATCTTAAATCTTCCAAGTCATAAGATCTTATGAGACGGGGCATTTGAGATCCGAATAAACTTGCACTAACGGTACATAAATCTAAGAGTTGGATATTGCTCCATTCCATGAGCAATTTGTATGAGATATGGGTGCATGTTAATAGATGCTTGTTAGAGAACAAGACACTGAAGACCCTTCGGAGAATCCACTAGATAGCCATAGTGGCAAGTCGGTAGTGATCAATTCTCTCACTTATGCTAGTGCATATTATTAGTCATTTGACCTGAGGATCCACGGTAATCTTATGTCCTGTGCTCATGCTTTGACTCTTCCTTTACCACTTAGTGGGTCTTTTGGGTTGAGTTTGGGTATGAGCTACTTGGCATGGAGGTTTGTGAGATCTAAGATGGAATTCGACTATCGCTTTTGTGAAGGGCGAGTGTATCTCCTATGTTTTCTATAATGATCAATTTCAAGAAATTCTTGCGCAAGGTGGTGTGACAACTTGGAAAAGGAGTTTTCCAAAGGTCAGGTCACACAAGGGAATCGAACATTAAAAATAGAGACATAGCATCGAGGCTATTAGGGAGCTGGCAAATATCTTGCCCTACGCCTTTTTCGGGAGATATGAGACGAAATGATCGTATTTGCATGGTACGTGTGAAGCTATGATGGTTCTTCAGAACATTCATTTTGGCCAATTAGTTGGGCTCCATGGGCTTGATGTTGGACATCGACCGTGGAGATTGAGTACTTTTCAATTAATGAGATTAATTGAATTGAGTCGATTAGTTTAAAAAGAGTTTTAAACTAAAATAAATATAAGATATTCAAAAGTCACAAAGAGTTGTGAGCCCGTGTCTAATGAATGGTAGAACCTATTGGGTCATACACAAAAGCCAAATAGCTTCCAAAATTGGTAGAGCAATTTTCCAAGTGTTGGAAAAAATCACCCTTGGGTGATCAATTTTCAAGGGTCCAATTGAACGTTCAATTTTGGTTTGATTAATTTAAGTGTTAAATTAATCAAGTAATTTAAGATTTAAACTAGACTAATAATTAATGGGTTAATTATTTGGTACCGTGTTGACCATCAATTGGACAAGTTGACATAAAGAGTTAAGTTGACTAATTAAAGCTTAAGAGTTTAAGCTTGTTTGATTTAAGAGTTAAATCAAAGGTTAATTAATTAAATTAAAGTATTTAATTTAATTAGTGGGAAGAATAATTTTTGGAGGGAAAATTTAAATGAAGAGTTCATTTAAATTAGCATCTTAATTAATTTGAAATTAGATTCCAAATGAAATTGAAATGCACATGAAATTCAAGTAAAACTTGAATTTGAATTTTGCCAACTTGGCATGCCACTTGGGTAGTCACCTTGAAGAATGTGTGATGCCAACTAGCATCACACCTTCCACCCTATTTATATAGATATAGAGAGCATGCAAAATTCGAAATTAATTGCTGAAATGTGTGAGAATTAGATTCTTGCATTCCCTCCAAAATCCATCTCTCCATGCATTGCATCTTGAGTTGAAGCTTTGCATTTCTTCTTCTTCCCAACCTGAAAATCGGTCTCCTCTACCTCATTTTCTCCTCTCTAACTCCAACTTTTAGTGAGGGAAAATTGGAAGATTGCTTGGTGTGTGGATCATATCAATATAGGCAAGGCACTTGACTTGCTTGGTTTTGGAGATCCACCTACAACAGCTTCCGGTTGGTGAATTTTTCTAGAGAAATCCAGAAGGATCTTTGGCTCCAATTTTTCACAGTATCTTCCACTATGTGTGGATGTGTCCCATATTTAATTTTGTGAATTTTGGAGCAGTTTAGCTTGGGAATCGTTGCCATATTTCCGCTGTGCAACTTCTAGACAATTTCTGGACTCGTGAGAAATAGTTGATCTTCTCCTTGATTTTGAGCTGCAATAGGTAATTCTTTATCCTAATTTAGATCTGTAGCATGTCTAGATCCGTGGGAGCTCAAGTAGCTTAGTTAATTTCAAGCTTATGAAGTTTTGATTTATGGATCCTAATACTACTCTAGCCATCATCTATATGGATCTGTATTCCCAATACACATGATGCTTCTCCTAAATCCTTAGAATTTTGAAGATAACCATGTTTTTAGTACACTCTAACATTTCTATCTTATTTTCAATGAGAAGAATGTCATCGACATAAAGCACAATAAACTGTATTGAACTCCCACTAGCATTTTTATACAAATAAGGTACATACATATTTTTGTTAAATCCAAATGATTTGATTGTTTTATCAAAACATATGTTCCAACTTTGGGATGCTAGTTTAAGTCCATAAATGGACCTTTGGAGTTTCAAAAACTTTTGCTCACTCCCCTTTGATGAAAAACCTTGTGGTTGCTCCATATAGATTTCTTCTTCAATGTTTCCATTGAAGAAAGCAGTTTTCACATCCCTTTGACATATCTCATAGTCATAATATGTAGTTATGGAAAGCATAATCTTAATGAACTTAGGCATAGCGACTAGTGAAAAGGTTTCCTTGAAATCAATACCAGGTCTCTGAGTGTAACCTTTTGCCACTAGTCTTACCTTAAAAGGTCATTAACTCTCCATCGACTCCTAGCTTTCGCTCATAGATCCATTTGCAACCAGAGGGTACTATACCCTCCGATGTATCTACACCAGTCCATACTTTATTGGAATGCATGGAGTCCATTTCAGATTTCATGGCCTCAAGCCAATGCCCCGAATCTATGTCCAACATAGCTTTCTTATAGATCTTTGGATCACTATCTACTTGGCTTGTTTTATAAAGGAATTCAAACTTTGCGGGTTGCTTCTTGATTTGGTCTGACCTTCTTAGAGGTTGTGTGCTGGGCTCTGAGGTTCTCTTGCTTCTACCATTTATGAGTTTTTATGATCATCTTGAACTTCATCAAGTTCAACGACAATGCTATTTCTATCTAATAGAAATTTCTTTTCCAAAAAGATGGTGTTTCTAAAACAAACACCTTTTGTTTTGAGGTACCAGAGAAATAATAATCTAAAGACTCTCTTGGGTGTCCTACAAACTTTCACAAAGTGGATTTTGCATCCAACATGTCTCCTACTAACTTCTTCACGTATGTGGGAGGCCCACAAACTCTTATAAAAGAGTAAGAATGTGTTTTGTTATATCATATCTCATGTGGTGTCTTTGACACTGACTTTGATGGTACTACCTTTAGTAGCCTCGCCGCCGTTTCTAAGGCATATCCCCAAAAGGATATAGGCATATCGGTGAAGCACATCATGAATATACCATGTCCAACAAGGTACGATTTCTCCTCTCGGCTATCCTATTATGTTGGGGTGTGTCGGGTGGAGTCTATTGTGAGATAATCGATTTTCCTTTACATAATCCATTGGTACTTAAGTATTTCCTTCCTCGATTTGATCGAAGAGCTTTAATACTAAGTCCTAGTTGATTTTCTACTTCATTCCTATACTCTTTGAACTGTTCAAAAGCTTCGAACTTGTACTTCATAAAATAAGCATGTTTGAATTGAGTATGATCATCGGTGAAGGTTACAAAGTAGGAATTAGAGGTGTTCGCAGTTCGATTAGAATCAATTTTGGGACAAAAAGCCAACCGATCCAAACTATATAATCTATATTCAATCAGTTTGGATCGGTTAGATTTTTATTGTAAATCCGATCCAATCTAATCCATTTTAAATCGACCTGGATTGGATTGGTTATTTCAATTTTTCAATTTAAAATTTTAATTGAAATATTTGGCAAGTTACTATTGATAATTAAACTAATTTAATCAATCAATTTGTAAATTTCATTTAGCAATCATATCACACTAATCTTGTGGAATTAATTCAAATTATGTAAGAATAAACAACTATAATGTTATAAGTCCACAATAATTATTCCTATGCATTTGATTTTTGAAAGTGAAAAAATCCTAGGTTTAGTTTATTTTAATTTATTTGTGTATTTTACAATTAAGATATATATTTTTTATATTATTAGTATATAAATTTTGGTTCAGTTTGAATTGGATCAATTTTTGAGATTAAAATTGAAAATCAATTCAAACTAATCAGTTTAAAAAAAAATTCAAATTTAATCCAAAAAAGTTTAATTTTGGTTGGTTTTCGATTTTTTGGATCAGTTTGTCAGTTTATTTTTTTTTTTTGGATTAGATTGGGTTAGATTTGAACACTCCTAGTAGGAATAGCCACCTCTTGCACTAACTTTTAGTGGTCTACAAACTTCCGTGTGGATCATATCTGAAGGACTTGTGGTTTGCTTCGTTTGCCCTACAAAAGGAGCTTCGATCATTTTTTCTTTTAAACAAGATTCACGAGTATGAAGATCCTCTATGCCACTAATGTTTAGTACTTTGAGAGCTTCTAACTTGTTCACCTATTCTTGAGAATACGTCCAAGTCTAGCAAGCCACAATATGGCATCTTCTTGGTTATCAAATTTTCTTCTACTTTATTGAATGTACATTAATGATGGTTGAGAATCCAAAATATATAGTCCATTGTTTAGTGTACCATTAGCAACTAAAGAACCATTCTTTATTGTCATCAATTGTTTATTTGATATTTAAAAATCATATCTGATACGAGATAGCCTAATTGACCTAGCCCAACATTACTTGACCAGGATAGCACTACGGTATACAACAGTCCGATCATAGATAAGCCCAACCAATCGATCGGGTCTTGACCAGCAAGACCGTGCCCATCACAATGAGCATAGGCATTCATCTCGTCAACCAGATCATGCTCGACCATAACCAGAGTACGCCCCAAATTTTGTTTGACCGTGATGAGGTTACACCCTGTCGACTAGAGCCTGGGGAGACACCCTACAGAAGTACCCACTTCGACCATGGAGGTTGAACTAGGGCTACAGCCCCCTAGCCATATTGAATGCTCCACCAGGTGGTGCGCTGTTGCATTAATGGTGCATGCCACCACATAATACCTTTTCTTAGCTATGCCAAAATAGTATGCACCACCTAGAATATTACACAGATGGGAGAAGAACCAAAGCCCTCAGGTGAGTACAACAGTCTTTCATGCTTGTCAAGGGCATCTCGGACTTATCAGCCACCTGGAGAAGGCTATAAATACCCCATCCATTGCCTTTAGCAAGGTATGCCATATTCTACTTTGAGTCCTCACTCTCCTATTCGATTGTTTAGTCAATTCTATACTACCTTGAGCGTCGGAGAGCCTTAGCTGAGGGCACCTCGGCTAGCCTGACTTTTGCTAGTGATTGCATGACTCGACCCTGACATCTTTGAAGCTTATCCTTCGACCATCCCCTAGTCAATATTATTGGATCCCAGCCCAACACATTGATAGGTGATTCTGATCCTCATTTCACTATCCAAAATGGGAATTAAAATAATGTTCTTAACAAGATACGATACATAATAACAAGGATGCAATACAAGTAAGAAGTTCTCTAAGTCTAATTTATTTTATACCTTCGGCTTTGGCCGCAACTTTTGCTCCATTGCCAAAGCATATGATCAAATCCCTCTCACTAAAACTTATTCTTCTTTTCATTCTTTGTAATAAATTACAAAGATGATAACCACATGCGATATCATATATCTATGAGGAAGAATTTATCCTTAGACGCACTTCAAAAAGTACATACCCTTCCCAAAGGTTTCAAAGTATTCCCTGCAGTACCGCTTCTGATGGCCTTTCTTCCTAAAGTAGAAATAAGTAGCATCAAGTTTATCCTTTATAATCTTCTTGACTCCATCGAATACCTTAAATGTTTGTTTCCTCTTGAAAAAGAACATTTATTCTTCTTACCTTTTTTCTACTTGCCTTTAGGGCCTTTAGAGTGGAAAGATAAAGGAATCATTAGTGGTATGCCCTTGTCATGATTTTCTCCGCCTAGACTAACACTTTAGTCAAATAAGCTTAACAAGGATGTGAGGTCAAATCCCCATGGAAACCATTGTCGTCCACCTCTGCATCTAAGTTGAAGGGCTTCTCAACAAGCCTAATTATCTTTAGACCGTAGTCGAGGACACATGACCCCTCATCCATTATAGCTTGAAAAATCTCCTTGAACAACATGAATCTCTCATACCTTGCTTTCCTTACAACTCTTGTAAGCAATTAATCGATGTATGTTTTGTGTATTCATGAGACTTTTGAAGTTCGTAGACCCCATCATGAGAGTATGGGATATGAGGTAACCCTTAACCCAATTCATGGATATTTCATGTGTCTCTTGATCTGCATTGATCCTGAATGGGATTTGGAGCACCTTGAACTAGGACAAATGTCCATTCCTTGGAATCTGGACCCATTTTGAAGTTTAGTCAACCGTGAAAGTTAGGCCATGAGATTTTATTGGTTTCTATAATAACAATTAGTGGATTCTAAGTCATTAATTGAGATTTCGCAAATCTTCAAGGGAGAAAAAGGGAATATGAGCACATGATTGAATTTTGATATTGAAAACATGTTCATGGATTTTTAAGCATGTTTTTTCCCACTATTTTATCAAATTCCTCACCACCATAAGAAATTCAAAAAATCTCATTTGCTAGTGTGAATCAATGCTTAAAGGACTTGTAGCGAACTCGCGACTCGTGAGACATCCACAAACAATCGTACGGTAACTTTTGTTAATTGCATCTCTATGCAACCCTTGATATGTTTTGCCTCACTCTTCATGTAGACCCACAATTCATGCAACATCTACACTACTACGTGTTTAAGTCAGACCTACCAATCAATCTTTAGTTATTCAATGACTCGTGAGATAATGCCATTGCTAGTTACAAATTAAAGTACATCATATGCTAAGTAAGTGAGCATAGCTTTCCTCCATAAGTGTGACCCACGACTCGTGAGACATCATTCAATTGTGGTAGCATCTCATGTCACAAACAATTGGTAAAAGGTTTGGATTAATTAAAACTCCTTTTAATTTGTATCCAAATTGACTTAATATTTTGAAAACACTTAGACTCCTATAAGTGGAGGGATTTTCTTGCTTTGAAATATCTCATCAATTTTATAATCTCTTGTTTAGGTTTTCTATACCCTAACCATGCATATAATACATCAATAGGACAAAGAAAGCATAAATAAGTAAATGCACTTAGCATGCTCCTAGAGTGGGATGACCATAAGCCTTAACCAAGTAGTACACTTAGAGCCATAGGTGCATTACTTAGTTGATTATAAGTGGGTTGATAAATCTATCTATTACATAAATGTATCCTATACATTCATAGGTCTTCATGCCTCCTTGATTTCCTTGGCCTTCTTTGTCTCCTTGCAATATTTACATGAGAAAAAAGATCCTCACCCCTAGATTTCTACTCTCATAGCATTTACAAGATAGAAAAACAAGATACATGCAAGTCCCTATTTAATACAACCATTTTAAACAACTTGAAACAAATAAAACTAATTTAAAGATTCATGTTCATCCATATACATTCATAATCCATTCAACAATTAAATGAATAACAAATAAGAATTGACATTCAATTCATTAAATTAAATGCTTATATCATAAAGAATTAAATAACTAGCATCAGTAAGCATAACTCCTTATGCATCTCATTTTTTCACTTAATTGAAGATTAACTGGAACAAGACTTTAAAAGCATGCAAAAATGTCAAACATAATTATGAACACTTGCACAACATTTGTGCATCTAATTAGCATGAATTAAAATTAATTTTGAGCACAAATAAACATAAGACATGTCCTCAAAATTCATCCAAAACAACTTGGCTCCTGGCCAGGCAGCTTGGGCTGCAGCTTGCCAAGTGTCGTTTCAGACAGAGTCAAAGCTATTTTTGGCCTATTTTTAAGCACCAAAAAATTATGGACACTTTCATAACATTAATTCATACATATTAGATTAATTTTCAGATTTAAAAGACCTTTCAAAAATGGAAATTCAAGTGCTCAAACATGCTTCAAAAATCAAGTGCAAGTAAGAATCAATATTCTCCAAAAATCTTCAATTAACTCCAATTCAGTTGGATCTAAAAATGACCATAACATCTTAAGGCCAAATTAAGCATGCTATATCAACATATAACATCATCCAATGCTAAATCAACATTTAACATTAACTAACATGAATCAAAATCATAGCAAATATCGATCAACACTTAAATCACATATTTACATATCTCAATCCATCACAAAAGGAGTTATATCCAAAATCATCCAAACACTCAAATTCATCAATTGAATCAAGTATTTGGATATTAGAATCAATTCATCATGTTAATTAATTCATGAAAATTCAAATTAAAGCATGAATTAGACTCCGATACCACATGAAAGTAGGAATAGGCTAAGGATCTATAATATAAAACCATAAAAAGGCTAAATATAACTTAACCGCTTCACTCTAAGGATCTACTCAGATTTAAGTCTATAAAATTCACCCTTAAAGCTAAATCTGAAGGCAAGAGTAGAAACACTCCAAGGAACACTTCAATGGAGCAACTCGCGTACAACAGAAGCGATCAACAATTGAAGGCCTTCCACAACTCCAAAAATCATCAAAATTGGCAGAGAGCTCCATCACACACCAAGGTAGAAGCTACCAAAATTTTGTGCAAATCAAAACCTCCTAGGTCCTTCAAATCTACCACACAAACAGCCAAACAACAATGGTTCACCAAGGAGCACCAAGTCCCCCAAGTGTTGGACCTCTTATGAATTAGTCCACACACCCAAGGAAGCTCTAGATCAGCCTCAAATAAGCTAGATAACTTGAGGATGAACGTGAGGGAGTGGCATTTGGAGAGGAATTGGAGAGGGAGAGTATTTTGGTGAGTGAGAATCTTCAACACAAGGATATTACACTTTTAGAGGGAAATGAGGGAATCAATTAGGAGACCATCACATAGCTGGCCACTTGGTATTTATAGATAGAGGAGAGTGTGATGCAAGTTGCTATCACTCCTTCCATGCTTATTGCCCAACTTGCCAACTTGCATGTGAATTTGAATTTCACATGCATTTGCATTTAATTAGCATCTATATTTCATCTTATGAAATGTAATGCAAATTAACTCTCACTAAATTCAAATGAACTCCTTCATTTGATTTTCTCCCAAAAAATGAAAATTTCATTTTAATTAAATTAAAGATATTAAATTGGTTTGACTTAACTGCTTAAGTCAATTAACTTAACTCTTTAAGTTAATATGTGTTAACGTAACTCTTTAAGTTAATTTGACTGATTAATAGTCACATGGCACCAATTAAATTAACTTCTTAATTTAACTGGTCTAATTTAACTTTTAAAATTATTTTGATTAATTTAACAATTAAATTAATCAAGTCAAGATGACCAAAAATATAGTCAATTGATTTTCTCTGCAAAATGCCTAGATAGAATTTTCTAACTTCATAGAAAATTCCTCCTGTCAAGTAAGAAATGCCTTTAAGCTTTTGTGTGTGACCCATTAGATTCATTCATTTATTGGACATGGACTCACAACTTATTATGATATTTTGAATATTAAAATATTCACATTGATTTAAACTCCTTTAAATTAATAACTCTTTAATTAATCTCTATTAATTGAATAGTACCCAATCTCTATAGTCGATGTTTAGCAACAAGTCCATGGAGCCCAATTAATTGGATGAATGAATATGTCTCGATGAACCATTCTAACTCAACGCTTATCATACAACTACGGATCTTCCATCTCTTATCTCCCGAAAGAGGCCTAGGGCAATATATTTGTCGGTTTCCTAATAAATTCAATAACTATATTTCTAAATCTATTGTTCGATTCCTCTTTATGACTTCATCTCTGGAAACTCCTTTTCCAAATTGTCATACTACCTTGCACAAGGGTTTCATAGAATCGATAGAATACATAGGAGATGCACTCATCCTTCACAACAACGAGGAGATGGGCCCCATCTTGGATCTCACAAACCTCTATGCTTAATTAGCTCATAACCAATCTCAACCCGAATGATCTGTTAAGTAGTCGGTGAAGAGTGGAAGTATGAGGACCCAAACACAAGGCTACTATGGATCCTTAGGTCAAAGGACTAATTATATACATTAGCGTAAGTTGGAGAACTTGCTACTATCGACTTGCCACTCCGGCTACCTAGTGGATTCTTGGGGCGAGTGTTTAGTGAACTTGTTCTCTAATAAGCACCGATTTAACATGCATCCATATCTAACATGGATTGCTCATGAAATGGAGCAATATCCAACTCCTTATATTTATGTATCATTAGTGCAAGTCTATCCGAATCTTATGTGCCCCATCTCATAAGATTCTATGACTTAGAATATTTAAAATCACGACCATAGAGAATTATTTCATTATCACCACCTAGTGAGTGACCAAGTCCCATAGCCTTGTGTGATTTCGGGGCTTCAAATAAATGCCAGTGAAGTAAAATAAGCATAAGATGAAGATGACCATTTTTATAAGAATATCATTCAATCAAGATTGTATTCCAAGTGAAATAGTATTCATGCCAACCTAATTGGCTGTGGGGCACTATTCCAACAAGCCAACCATTAGATTGAGATGGGGCCCATCGAGAACTTACTCGAATTACATTGGAGATTAATATATAATACATAGGTTTGCATGTTTGATTGATAATGATCAAGGAAAAAAATAATAATAACAACAACAATAGTAGCAGCAGCAGCAGCAGCAGCAGCAGTAGTAGTAGTAGTAGTAGTAGTAGTACTTGGAAAAGTATATATATGTACACTTCACAAAAGAGATTCACATTTCAGTCTACCAGCCAAGATGCAAGTCCGAAAATCAAATTAGGAGGGAAAGATATTACTTATTGTTATCATCTTTTTGTTTCATTGATAATCATATAGAACATAAAAGATAGTGGCAAAAGAAAAATAAAAATCTATACATCAATTATAAATAAAACATCAATTTCACCTTGATGTGAGTTTGGTGATGTCTAAAATACCTTTGTTTTTATATTTTCATTTTTGCAGCTAAAACACGTGTGATAGCTATCATTTACAGCCTATCCATCCTACATCCCACTATTATCATTTTATCATAATTTTTATTTTATTTATACAATAATTTAATAAATATATTATTATATAAAAATAAATAAACATAAAACTTTTAACACATATAAAATAGGGTAAATGGCACTTCACCCCTTCCCCCCAAAATTTACTTGTTTTGGCACATTACCCCCAAAAATAACTAAAAGGCACTTCATCCCCTCAAATTAGAGTTACCAAAACACTTTACCCCCAAAATACAATTTCTAGTAGATCATATGGTTGGAGAAAAAGTTATTCTTGTCATTTTCACTTTTCCTCACCTTTTTCCACTCAAAAAAGGAACCCAATTACTCTTGTCATTTCTACATTTTCCAACTCAAAAATAAAGAAATTCATTTATGAAGAACAATAGGATAATAGGGTTCTTATTTTTTTTCCTTACATTCAATTAGCTCGTTTGCCTTGTCCTATTGTTTAGAGAATTAATTATTGGTTAAAATACAATTGAATGAGTTTTAGAACATGTATTTTAGTTGGAAGTATTTTTAGTTTTTCATTCATATGGTTGCGCTGTAATTCATTTTCAAATGATTAATTTATTTTGTTATCTAGTAAGTTTGCTCTATCAATCACATTAAAAATGCAAAATCAATAATCTTACTATTACTCTCAAACAAATTTTTCTTACTTTAGAAAAGATATTTTAGGGAAATATAAAGCTCGTGCTCTATTTTAGTAATGCTAAGATTATCTAATCTATCTTTAAACAATCAGAATCATTAATTTTGTTATTCCTCTAAACTATAGTCATGCTGATTAGAAATAAAAGAGGAAGCAGTGCTCATATAATGTATATACATATATTTAGGTTAACATCTAATTCAACCTTTTAATTATAAATATAATTAATTAGTTTAGCAAAAAAATGCACTTTACAAACTAATAGCCCTCTTAAGGGAATATATATAACAACACATTGCGTAAAGTGCCACACAAATATGTTGAGGAAGGTGAGGAAAAAATGAAAATAACAAGAATAGCCTTTTTCTTCGGCTGCATAATCTGCTAGAAATTGTATTTGCAAGCGAAGTGTTCCAATAACTTTAAGTTGATAGGGCTAAATACCTTTTAATTATTTGTGTGTGGGGGGGGGGGTGGGTAATGTTGCAAAACAATTAAATTTAGGGGGTGAAGTGCCATTTACTCTATTAAATATGACAATCACTATCGTAAATAAATGGGATGCAGTTCCAATTATGTGAAGGCATGGTTTTGGTGTGTGAAGGGAATCCTAGGATCTCTTTTGCAAGATTGGTGAAAAATTCCAACCAATTTTTGCTTTATTTATTTATTTATTTTTTGTTTGCACCAAGGGAAGTCCCAACTTTGGTAATTTTCAGATAATGAGAAAATTCATAACCAAACTACAATTTGAAAACTTCTAAAAATCTATTTTATAGTTTCTTCTTTTTGTAAATTTTTTCGCTCCCTCTACATCATAATTATATCCAAGTATGATAACCAAAACATTCTTAAAATCAAAACATTTAAATTATAAGCATGAAAATTATCAAATTGTCACTTCACGCTAAAAATGAATAAGAGCATATAAAATGATTAAAAGGCCATTAAAGGGTCTTAATTACCAACATACAAAATGACAATTATGCTCCTAAAAGCTAAACATAACAATGAAAAATTACTAAAATATTTCTAAAAAGTGAAAATATATATGGGCATCTGAAATAACTAAAACTCTTTTAGGGGGTCTAAATATATATAACCTATTCAATGAATAAAACATTGATGAGGCAAATATTAAGCAACTACGTAGAAGCAATCGGGTGTCAAGACCGAATCCTCGATATCAAGATTAATTGGTCACAGTTGTTTAGTGGTTATTGTTTCTAGCTATATTTGTCATTTTGGTAGGTTTTTTTGTCATGCTTGGGTAGTTTCTTTGAAGATGTAGCAATTTCTTTAATTTTGTCAGTTATTTTCTTGGTAATTAGAAAAGAAGGACCTACAGAACAATTATTATTATTTATTTATTAATTTTTTTTTTACTGAAAATAGTATCTTTTTACCTCATCAATTGGTGCTCTCATTGAGAGGATCCCATGGCAACCTATAGGGATTGAATTGAACGATTGGAAAATTCTATGATGGAAGCTCAATCTCGCATGCTTTCTTATGAAGACAAACTCGATATGGTATAGGCTGAGTTGGAGCAACTATTTAAGATGTTATCAACCAAAGACAGTAAAGTCACCGTAAGGCAAAAATAGTGAAGGAAACAAACTGCTCTTCTAATGATGAGACTCAATCAAACACAGAAGAAAGGAGTGAGGAATCAAATTCAGATTCTAATTCTACTACCCGAAGTAAAGTATCTCAAAGTGGATCTAAGATGCATGGTGAGAAAAAAAGAGGTTACAATCCAGTTCACATGGACTTTCCAAGATTCACAAGAGGAGATCTGCGTGTGTGGCTAGACAGAGCAAAGCAATATTTTATGGCCCAAAACGTTCATAGATCACAAAAGGTGGTGATAGCATCATTCTATTTGGAAGAAGAGGCTAATCAATGGTGGCAGTGGTTTGCGAGTACAAATTGACAAAGAAAAATCACATGGAAATGCTTTGAAAAGGGGTTGATGCTATGTTTCAGTCCACCAGATTATGAGGATGCAAATGAAGCAATGAAATTACTTAGGTAGACATGTAGTTTTCGTGATATCTTAGTGAGTTTGAGAAATTAATGAATTGTTTGCTGGAGTGGCCAGCAAGTGCTCTCGTTGTTGCATTCATGGCTGGATTGAAGGAGAAGATTTTAGGTGATGTACGCTTGCTTAAACCAAAAACCTTGGAAGCGGCCATCAAACTTGCCAAACAAAAGGACGATCAACTACAACGAGCCCAAAATCAGCCACTTTGTGGGGTATATCGAGAGGGTAACCTATAAACAATCAAAATAAAACCTCGCTTTCCTCTAGGATTCCCACAAATGCTCTGAAGAGGCTAACATGGGAAGAGATGCAACAACGGCGTGAGAAAAATTTATGTTTTAATTGTGATAAAAAATTCACCCCCGATCATCGATGCGCCATATGCAAGCACTACTGATTGAGATAGATGAGGAAGAAATGGAATAATGGTATGTCGAAGAGCATGCAGAAAAGTTAAATGACCCATAAATCTCACTACATGCCTTGATTGGTGATTTGTCTCCATGAACTATGCAGATGAAAGGAATGGTGGGACGTCATGAGTTGCATGTATTAATAAATAGTGGACCAAGTTTGAATTTTATTGCCCCTTAAGTTGCTAGACACCTAAGACTTCCAGTAGTTCAAGTAAAAACAACACATGTTAGAGTGGCTAATGGTGAGATGTTGGAGTGTAATGAAAAGTTTGAGGATATACCTATTGTGATTCAAGGCCATTCATTCCTTGTAACTTTATATGCATTACCAATTATGGGATTAGATATTGTTCTAGGAATGTCATGGCTAGAAAGTTTAGGACCAATTTTAATGAATTATCATGATGTGACCATGCAATTTAAATTGGGGGTCGAAACTTGTGTGCTTCGTGGACAAACCAAACTAAGAACTAAAGTTGTGGATTTGGCAGTATTATTGCGAGATTGGGAGGTGGGTGGAGAATTATTTGTGCTCTATGTTACAGCTAAGAAAGATGAGAAAAAAAGATAAAGATGAACAACGAAATGAACAGGTAAATAAACTGTTGGCTGAATTTAAAGATATTTAGAACAGACCTTCACCGCTTCCCCCAGCAAGGCCATATGACCATTGAATTCAGTTGATAAATGAGATAAAATCAGTGAATGTTCCTTCATACCGATATGCCTATTTCTAGAAAAATGAAATTGAGAAACAAGTGGTTGAGATGCGTGAGTCAGGATTAATTGGGTCTAGTAACAATTCATTATCTTCACCTATTTTGCTGGTAAAAAAGAAAAATGGGTCTTGGAGATTCTGCACGGATTATAGAGCGTTAAATGCGGCCACTATAAAGGATCATTTTCCTATTCTGATTATAGACGAGATGATGGATGAATTACGTGGTGCCTCATCTTTTAGTAAACTTGATTTGCGAGCAGGTTACCATCAGATTCGAATACATCCTGATGATGTCCATAAAATAACATTTTAGACTCACAATGGATATTATGAGTACTTGGTAATGCTGTTTGGTCATTGCAATACACCATCAATATTCCAAGCAGCTATGAATGATATTTTTCGGCCATATCTTCGTCACTTTGTTTTGGTATTTTTTGATGATATCTTGGTGTATAGTAAAACTTGGGAAGATCACTTACAATGCTTGAGAATAGTATTGGAGATATTACACCAAAATAAATTTGTGATTAAGCTCACTAAGTGCAGTTTTGGAAGAAAAGAGATTGAGTATCTTGGCCATGTTATTACAGCAGAAGGGATATATGATGACCCACGTAAAATTGAAGCTATGATAGATTGGCCTTGTCTAACATCATTGAAGGCTCTAAGGGGATTTTGAGGATTAACTGGCTATAGAGTCATTGCTTAGCCTCTTACTCAACTTCTGAAGAAAGGGTTGAAATTTGAATGGACAGATAAGGCAGAGCAAGAATTTGTTGAACTTAAGATGGCTATGACAACTACACCCATTCTTGTGCTATCAGATTTCAATAAAGAATTTGTAGTTGAAACAGATGCTTTGGGACTTGGCATTGGAGTTGTTTTATCTCAAGGTGGTAGACCACTGGCGTATCTTAGCAAAGGAATTAATGAAAATAAGAGGGGTTGGTCTGTATATGAAAAGGAAATGCTTTCCATCTTAGAAGCAGTTAAAAATTGGAGGCCTTATCTGTTGGGTAGAAAGTTCAAAATCTGCAGTGATCAATTTAGTTTGCGGCACTTGCTTGAACAAAAGATAACAACTCCTCAACAACAGAAATGGCTTACCAAATTACTTGGGTTCAACTACAAAACTATGTACAAACCAAGAAGAGAGAATAACGCAGCTGATGCCCTGTCTTGAAGGGAAAATATTGAGATAACTTATACTATATCATGGCTTCAAACTATATTTTGGGATGACTTGCGGAATGCTACTACCGCTGATTCTTGACTCCAATTTTGAATAAATTCCATCCTGATTTAAATGAAGTCAATGTTTATAAGATGAAGGATGGATGTTTAGTATTTGAGGGAAAAATTGCAGTGCCAAATAATGAAGACCACAAAAGATGCATATTAAGGGAGTTCCATGATACAACAGTAGGAGGCCACTCAGGGGCATTACGTACATTCAAAAGGATGTCACAATTGTTCAAATGGCTGAGAATGTGTGCTGATGTGACTAAATATGTAAAATCTTATGATATTTGTCAACGGAATAAAAATGATAGTCGCATACCGACAGGTTTGCTTGAATCTTTGCCTATCCCATCACAAATTTGGGAGGATGTAATAATGGATTTTATTGATGGATTACCTAAGTCTAGGGAAAAAGATTCAGTTTTGTTTGTTGTTGATCGTCTATCCAAAAAGCTCATTTCATAGCTCTAACCCTTCCATACAGTGCTCGAGATGTGGCGGAGTGTTTAGTCACGAAGTGGTTTGCCTACATGGAATTCCAAGAACAATCATTACTGATAGGGATAAGATCTTCATGAGTCTTTTTTGGCGTAAATTGTTCAAGATGATGGGAACTGAGCTTAAAACTAGTTTAGCATATCACCTGTAAACAGATGGCCAGTCTGAAGTTGTTAACTAATGTTTGGAGCAATATTTAAGATGATTTGTGTACCAGCAACCGCGAAGATGGGAGGAATTTTTGCCTTAGGTAGAATTTTGGTACAACACCACATATCAATGCTCGATTGGTATGTCATCTTTTGAGGCTGTATACGGTTGTTCTCCTCCATTATTTCCTTTTTGTGATGTGGGATCATCAATAATTCATGAAGTTGATGTGTCTTTGCGATCACGAGATGAAGTATTATGTGAATTGAAGGATAATCTATCATCAGCTAGGAATAAAATGAAGACTAGTGCTAATAAAGATTGTCAGAATGAGCTATTTGAGCTAAGTGATTGGGTTTACTTGAAGTTGTAGCCATATCGCCAACATTTGGTGTTTCGTCGAGTGCATCAAAAATTAGCTAGCCGGTATTATGGTCTATTCGAGGCGGAAGCTCGCATTGGAGCTATTGCTTACCATTTGAAATTACCTGAAACAATGAAATCCATCCAGTGTTCCATGTTTCGCTGTTAAGACGCCGTGTTGGAAATAATAATCAAGTGCAATAGATTCTTCCTTTTTACGATGAGGATGGAGTGCCTAAGGTGGAGTAGGAGTGAGTATTGGGATATCGTTGAGTAGTGCGCAATAATAATAACAAGGAACGAGAAGCATTGGTGCAATGGTGATCCTTGCCGAGTGAAGAAGCTACTTGGGAGTCCACTTATGTGTTACAACATCACTATCCTTCTTTAGCCCTTGAGGACAAGGACCATCTTGATGGGAAGGGCATTGATGAGGCAAATATTAAGCAATTACGTAGAAGCAACCAGGTGTCAAGACCGAATCCTCAATATTAAGATTAATTGGTCATAGTGGTTTAGTGGTTATTGTTTCTAGCTATCTTTGTCATTTTTGTAGCTTTTTTTGTCATGCTTAGGTAGTTTCTTTGAAGGTGTAGCAGTTTCTTTATTTTTGTCAATTATTTTCTTGGTATTTAGAAAGAAAGGACTTGTAGAAAAATTATTATGTTTTTTTTTGTGTGCTGAAAATAGTATCTTTTTATCTCATCAAACACCTTAAGATGTTAAAAACATTAACGCATAAAATGAGCCACTATAAAAACATCTCTATATGGTAAACGAGACGTGCACATGTACAATAACTAGCATCGATACATAATTAAAGTGTAAACATGAAAAATAACTAAAATACATGTGAGTATGACTAAAAATCATATGCAAGGAAAAAAATAACATAATATATTGATATTTAAAATAATTAATAATACATTTATTATTTGAAATTGAAATGCTACAATTATGTCTGTATAATTTGAAACTCGTGTATGGTATTATTATTTAAGTTAATTTGATTAAGCAAAATGAATGGGTTTTGGTGGCATTGAGCTGACCAACCCATTTTAGTCCATTTATTTTGGAGCATTGAAATCCAAATGGACCCATTCATTTGCCTTCACTTTGTTTGCGTTTTTTCGTCGGACTTTATCAATCCATTTGAACTGACCACCTATTCATTTGCCTCACTTTCTTTGCTTCGTTGCACTTACTAATGTCAATTGATTGGATTTTAATTTAAATTAAATGTAAATTAAATTTGAATTTTTTAATTTTTAATTGATTAAAATATTAGATGAATCTATCTAATTATAAATATTTATAATTTAAAATAAATGGATCGTATATAAAATTAACCAACTCAATCCGTTAAAACTCTTAACTCGAACTTTAATAATTCTTTAGTAAATTAATACTCTTAAATATTGTAATGCCCTGACTGGGAGGTGCCTACTCCCGATCGAGCTGCTACTCATTCTATAACGCAGTCTTTCTGAATGGAAAATAAATACATTTCTCAAAATTCCAAAGTAATTAATTTCTACAACAAGATCCATCAGATGTTCAACTATGAACCGAATTGTCACGAATCCCACTTAGTACTTCTATTACCCTCATTACCTTATGTGTCCCTAGGGTTAGTCTATCTTCGTCACTCAATCTTATCTGGGGTAGAGAATGGAAAATAACAATAAAATAATGTAAATTCGAATGACATAGTGAGGCAAATTGGCAATAACAATAAGGTGATAATTTCTCAAATATTATACAGGAAATGTATAGAAGCATTAAAATTTTTAGGAGTCGTGAGAGAAGATTTTATTCAAAATTTAAGGTGATCTATCTCACCACCGTCCTATACCAGTTATGAGACTTCACACAATTCATTGTCTCTCATAGAGGTTTAAATTTCATTTACAACCAAATACCATGTTGCAGTTATACCAATCAATGTCATAGCTAAAGTATTGCTTTCTTTGAAACAACCATATCCTATGGCCTATGGTCTCAATCATATGTAGAAGCCAAATTACAGATTATTCCAAAATAATTCTTGGCTTCCCAAGTTCTATTATTACAAATATACTGACACCACAATGTGATACCAAGAATATTATTGCACCAGACATCATGATCTTAAAAGATATCTTTATAGGGAATATTCCTTGTTTCCCCCCTTGATATCACAATACATTTATATCGGTCAACCCCATTGCTAGAATTACCATTCTTTGAAATGACAATATCACATGGATCTCAATCGTATCAACCAACTAATAATCCTAAAACATCCTTTGCCTCTCAAGTTCTATTATCACCATTATACCCATGTAGCATTGTGATACCAAAAGTATTACTCTATTCGATCTTCATGAAGTCATATACTTGACATCTCGAGAGTAGGGGACTAGATACCAGTTGGCCACCCCCATACCAATCTTTTCCTCTTTTGACATCAAGCTATGCCCTAAAAATTCACATCCTAGCTTAATTTTCATGCCTATCTTAGTCCCCTTTAATCCCATGTTCCGTATTCCAGGTAGGTCCAAGTTATTGGCAACCACTTCTCAATTAACATGCCGTTTAGATCACAATATTCTCTTATGTCCAAAGTATTGATCTAAAAGATATTTTACTTAGCCAATTCAACTCTATCTAAAATGGTCACCAACTCATACATCGACTAGAGTGCTCTTAAACAAGTTCGCATTAATACAAGTCCCCAAGAATTATTATTCCTCCTAAATACAAAAAGTCACATGCTCGATACCTTAAGAGTTACATATTATATATTGGTCAGTTTCCTAATCATAATCCTGCACATCCTTCGAATCGAGCATTATCCTAAAAATCCATGTTCTAGTCAAATTCCAGAGCCATACTTAATCTCCACCAAATCAAAACTTTCATATTTCGAGGATCATATCTTAGCGTAGCTTAGGTTTTCAAACCTAAGCTTTGATACCACCTATATAACGCCCAGATCGGGAGGTACCTGCTCCTAACCAAGATGCTACTCATTCTAGAACACAGTTTTTTTGAATGGAAAAGAAATACATTTCTCAAAATTTCATAGTAATTAATTTCTACAACAAGATCCATCAGATGTTCAACTATGAACCAAATTGTCACGAGTCCTACTTAGTACTTCTATCACCCTCATTACCTTATGTGTCATTTGGGTTAGTCTATCTTCATCACTCGATCTTATCTGGGGTAGAGAATGGAAAATAACAATAAAATAATGTAAGTTCGAATGACATAGTGAGGAAAATTAGCAATAACAATAGGTTGATAATTTCTCAAATATTATACAGGAAATGTATAGAAGCATTAAAATTTCTAGGAGTCATGAGAGAAGATTTTGTTCAAAATTTAAGGTGATCCATCTCATCACTATCCTATACCAGTGATGAGACTTCACACAATTCACTGTCTCTCATAGAGGTTTAAATTTCATTTACGGCGAAATAGGTCGGCATGTCATTTGAAATATTGTTTGATTTTTAGTCAACTATTCGAGTTTCAAGATACAAACATCAAGTTGAGAGATTAACCAATTTCAACTTGGTGAACATTTTCAAGTAAAAAACTGTTGTCAATTCTCCTACATTGTCCCTCCACTTTCAAAAACACGAAAACCTTTATCCCTCCAAATTTTCGAGTGATCGACTTGGACAGGCAAGCACGAAAGGCATAGCTAGCTGCATGCCTAACCCTACTCATAGACAACTACCTCCAGCTGGCTTTGAGATAGGATCCATATGAGTCGGGTATTAGTCAAAGACTAGCCACCATCGGTCCGTTCCGCCTGGTCATCTTTTGATTTAATCCCAGGGCCCACCCCCAAGGATATACTTATATTCATGCATATCATGTAACATGTCCAACAACATTTCAACTAACATTTTGATTTTCCATGACAAACAAGCAATTTATATAGAACTTATTTCGAGGTAATAGTCATGGTGCCAATAGAACACATATTTTGAAATCATTTTTCAGCTTCCTCAACACAATCGCCAATTTCAGATAAAGCGATACCAGTCAATATCAACAGAAGCGATTAGTATAAAAGGGCAATGTGGAGTACATTTCTCAACATATAGATTGGAAGGAATCGAACAGTCAGGATATATTAACAAATATGTATGTTCTTTCCCTAGCAAAGAAACTTCATACTATCGAGTATAAAGTCATCTAGCAAATGCAGATGAATCCCTATTTACATGGTTGCTCAGGTCCTGGCTTCCTAGTCATTTCGAGAATTATCATAAGATAACCCAAGTTATCACCCTATCAATCCTCCAAATATTAAGCATAAATATGATTAATGTCTTTATCAAACTTAAAGTTATTTTGACATTATCCCTATAATCCTTAGTTGTTTGGAGAGTCCATATCCTTGTTTCCTAGTCAATTCAAAGTTTAGAATAAAATAACCTAAACTAGCATTGTGATCATAATTCTTAATGTACTTAAATGTCCTTGTCAAGTGCCTCAATTAATTTATTTGTTTGATCACAACTTTCTTAGATTCCAGGTTGTATTCAAATGTTTAAAATAATTACATATCACTATTCTTAACTGAACAAGTTGTTAAAATCTTGCTTAAGGTCCTAATAGTATTCATCCAAGTCGATTAGGTTCAACATTATAATAATTGTGAAATTAATTCATGACTTAGGCTAAATCATAGTTTAATAGTCTTAGTTCATGTTATAATTAGGTTTGAATCCAAAGCTTCAATCACATTTGGTAAATTAATCAAATTAAATTTGATTATGAAATTTACCCAAATTGGATCGAATCGAGATCCAATTTCAAGTCGGGAATAGCTTAGATGAGTCTAGGATTCAATTTTGCATAAACTATCCAAACGCTACCGCACACGCCACTGTTAGAGATGGAGGCTACCACTACTACCAGATGCATCTCAACGCCAGGAACAAAATCCTCAAATTAATTTTTCAATCCATCGCCATCTAGCTAGCCAATTGCACCAAAAACTTATCGATGAGCCCTAGGCGTTGCCATCGACCACCCTTATCAATTCCTCCACTGCTGCTCACCGTTTCTTCAAATTGGCTCCACCATCACCTTGACCATGTTGCTGCAACCAAAACCCACCTCTGTTCCGCTGCTTCTCCATCAACTCCGTTGAACTCTCCATCACCTCCATTGAGCTCCGCCGTCGGTTCTATTTTCTAGCCTATTCCTTTAGTGTGTCAAAGGGTTTTTGGTATGGGGTTGTTCACAGTGATGAGGGGAGTTTTTCTATCTGTTTACTTTCAAGCTTTACAGCCATTTTCTGGCGATTTGCCACTGGGGGTTAGTGTAGGGTTGATTTTGAGAATTAAATGTCCTCCATCCTATATATATAAAAGTATTTTCCAGCTTATTCAATACGGCCCCAAAACTTTCTGACCGCATTCAATTACACCCCTGAAAACTTAAACTGCCTTCAATTTAGCCCCTAGACTTCAATTAAGTCCCCTTCATATATTTTGACCCCTAATACTTCTGTTTTGGGGCAATTAAGTCCAAGTTCAATTATTTTAAAGTCCTCCGACTTTTTTACTTGGCCATATCGATCCCCTAAGCTTTACAATTTTTGACAACCAAGTCCTTTTCTTATTTAGAATTTAATCCCCTTGATTTTAAATATTTAATTCTAGATTATAATTAAATCAAACCCAACATTAATCTAGACAAACTTATCGACTTTATATTTTATTTTATTTTATTTTGGGCTCTCAAAATTCGAGGTGCTACAAATATAATAGTAATAAAGATTTTAAATAAAGACTACATATTATGTTTTTGTAATCTATATTATGCTATTGATATTCAGCTTTAGCCCAAGAATAACTGGGATACTGAAAATAAAAGAAAAAAAAGAATATCAAATGTAATAATATATAACTAGTATGTGCCCAGTGCGATGTGTTGAAAATAATTCTAAGATTGAAATAATTTATTTTATAATTATATTTATTTTACTTCATGTGATTAAAACATGAATTGTAATTATTTTTAGCATTTAACTAATTAAATAAATAATATGAATATTTCAATTAAAAATATTATGTTTAAAGATAATTTATCCTTAAATAAGTTATAGAGTAACAAGAATTGCTAACTCTAAGTTACAAAAATTTATAAAATGATAAAATATAAAAAAAAATAAGTAAAATAATTAAGAAAATAAAAGTAGCACAGAATATTTTACTAAATATGCTTTTTAAATTAGATATATAATTATATATATACTTATATATTTAATATTGTAAATAAGCAAATGATTTTTTTTAAACGTATAAAGCATTTTTTGTATGATCTTTTAATAATTTGGAAGTTACAATTACATTTTCATGACATTTGAGAATTCTAAATATTAAATACTTTTTGTTAGAGTAAATATATAACCTCTTGTACTTCATCTATGAAAATAACTTACATTAGGTTATTGATTATTTGATAACTAATTCAATGAATAGTTTATAATATATAATTTTTATAAGCTAAAATATCTCTTAATTTTTCATATAACTTTGATAAATAAAATTTATTTATTTTTATTTATATATGCAGTTATTTTATTATTTTTGAAATTATCAATTAACATATATTATGTACATGAATAAAATAATAAGCAAATTTCTAATGTAAAATTAAAAATGAAACGTCACTCTCTCATAAGTTTTTTTTTTTAGAAGTATATAAAAATGTACGAATAATTAAATGAATACTTATTTTCAATCAAACTTTTTTGATCTTACATCATTAATCCATATAAAAATTGTTTTATCAATTATTATAAGCAAAAATATTAAAATAAATGGACGCTATATAACTATAAAATGGTTTAATTAAATATATTAAAAAATATAAAAGTTGATATCATTTTCTATTTAAGTGGTCATTTATCAAACTTTAAAAAAATTTCAACTATGTCAACGTATATATGTCCCATATAAAAGAATTTATTCCGAATAACTGAAAATGAGTTCTCCATTATTATATTGATAAAAAACTAAAATGATTAAATTAATAATATAAAAATAAAGTTTAGAGCTTATAGTTGTTGTAGGAATTAACTGTTTGTATTTGAAACAAATTTTTCAGTGAAATTACTACACTATATATATATTTATCAAAAATTATTTTACATATCTAAAAAAATATTATTGTTAAAATAATTAAATTTTAAAGACTTTGATAAAATGAGGAGCCACGTATCAATTAATTTATAATTATTCATTTCTCAAACTACTAACTCTTTAATAAAGAAGTGACAATTTGATATTTTACATAATATTTGTTTATCTCTTTCATAAGCAATAAATAAGTTGTAATTTTTTTAAATAAATTATAATTAAGAGATAATTATGATTGTTAAGTATTTTAATTTTACTCTTGAATTATATATTATGTAAAAGTTATATATACATATATATTCTCTCTAAGTTGTCATGTAAATAATTATTCAATTAATAAATAAAAGAATTCATTTGATCAAATGATTGAATATTTATTTATTTATTTAATAATTTTTGATTAGAAATAATTGAATATTGTAATACTTCAACTAAAATAATGTGTTTATATCTATATAAATACAAAAGAATTTATTAAGTACGAAAAATTGATTGTTGTTATGAAATAACTTAGTTATCAACTACTTTTTCTAGATGAATTTTAAGTTTTTTTTGAATAAAAATGTATAATTAAATTAAAAAAATTTAACTCGTTAAATGAAAAAATAAGTTAGTATTTGTTATAACTCATATTTATTAGCTAATTTCCTTACTTCGTATGTCCATTTAATTTTTGATAGTTACATTATCAAAATGAATATATATTATTAAGTATGAAGTATATCGATTATGAAAAAGGATTTACTTAGCAATGAAATTTTGATTTTTAGCTGCATACACATATGAAGAGAAATAAAATGATTTTCTTATAAAAAAATTATTATAATAAGTAAAGATTCAACCAATCAAAATAAACTTATCAAAGCACATGATATTAAATATAAAAAATGAAAACAATTCTTTCTTACATGCACATATTTAGAAATGGGTAAACAAGTGCTAATAAATTTAATGAATATTTTATAGAAAAATATATAGCATTTTTTCATTCATTTAATAAGAAAATTGAAGTAATTTCAAAAACTTAATAAAATTATAATATTTTTAAATATTTCATGACATCATATTATTCGAAGTACATTACTCAAATATGAAGTGTTTATATATTTTTTTTTTATCTTGATAAATCAATGGAGTTGCAATTAAAGTAATGGTAAAATAAAAATCCAATATCAAAGATAAATTTTTATATGAACATACAAAAATATTTGAAAATAGTATTAAAAATAAATACATAAAATATAATTAATTGAAATGAAAAAGTACTCATCCTGATGTTTTTAAGTAATATAAAAATTACAATCCTAAGTTGGCCATAAGAAATTTAATTTTAAATAAATATTGAGGAAATAATAAAGTAATAACATTAATAAAATTTTAAATATATTAAAAAGTATCTATTTATTTAAAATATAAAGAAATAAAAACAATATGAAAAGGTGTTATAAAAAAAATTAAAAATTTTCTACGAAATGAACTTTGCATTAATTAAAAAGAGAAAAATATTATTATATTATGCTAATTGGGGAAAGAGATCCTACAACTAAAAATATCCAGTTGTATTACGAATAATATGGAAGTAAATGTAAAAGAATAATTATGGAAAGACAAAATTTACATATAAAATAAATAAAATATTATCTATTAATTTTGTGATAAATTAAATTTGTAAGATAGAATTTTCTGATAAGAGTACATAATATGGTGCTTATAAAATAGTTTTTAAATTATAAACTTATTTAGTGAGATAAAAATATGATTATAGATATTTTTTGAATTATCTTATGAGATAGAATTCTATATTGCAATTTTGGATAAATACAACATGATATTTTAGTTGTAATAGTTATTTTGATAAATACAACATGATATCAAATTATCACTTCTTTATTAAAGAGTTAGGAGTTTGAGAAATGAATAATTACTAATTAATTTATATATAAGTCCTCAATTTATCAAAGTTTTTATTAATTATCTTTACAATAATATTTTTTTAGATATGCAAACAGATTTTAGTTAAAACTATATATATAGAATATAATGATTACGTTGAACAATTTGTTTCAAATATAAATAGTTACTTTCTACAACAAATATAAACTTTGAACTTTATTTATATATTATTAATTTAATCATTTTAGTCTTTTAGAAATAAAATAATGGAGATATCATTTTCAATTATTTGAAATAAATTCTTTTATATGGGACATATATAGAGTTGACATAGTTGAAAATTTTCAAAAGCTTGATAAATGACCACTTAAATATCAAATTATATTAATTTATATATTTTTTAATATATTTAATTAATCTATTTTATAATTTATAGCATGCATTTATTTTAATATTTTTTTTTCTTATAATAATTCATAAAATTATTTTTACATGGATTAATGTTGTGAGATAAAAAAAGTTTGACTGAAAGTAAGTAGCCATTTAATTATTCCTATATTTTCATGTACTTATAAAAGAAACTTAGGAGAGATTGATATTTTATTTTGCATTGAATATTAGAAATTTACATATTATATTATTCATGCACATAATTTACGTTAATTGGTAATTTAAAAAATAATAAAATAATTACATATATAATTAAAAATAAATAAATTTTACTTATTAGAGTTATATGAAGTATTAAGAGATATTTTAGCTTATAAAATTGTATGTTACAAAATACTTATTGAATTAGTTATCAATTAATAATCTAATGCAAGTTATTTTCATAGATAATGTAACGACCCCGGAATTTCCGTATTTTCATAACTAATTATTTTCATGGTTTATTTTAATTTTGATGTTATTATTAAATCCTTGGAAATTATTTGATTTCATTTTATTTTATTTATTTATTAAGGACTTAATTGCAAGGAATTTGGAAGTTTGGGGTTTAAATTGAGGAATCTTTTAATGTTAGGGACTTAATCGCAAAAATGGAAAAAATTGAATTTTGAGGACACTTGGCAGCTTCTTCTTTTCTTCTTTTCCTTCTTCTTTCTTCCTTCTTCCTTCTTCATTTTCTTTCATTTTCTTCTTCCCGTTTTCTTTGATTTCTTCCATTACCGCGACCAACCATCACCACCGAGACCATCTTCACCACTCAACCAGGCACCATTACTTCTAAGCAACATCACCATTCTCTTCTCCAGCACCCTCTGAACACCAAACAGCCACCATGCACGGTGGAGACGCGGTGGTAGGAGGAGTTTGAAGAAACCCATCTCACGGCCACCGGCGTATCTCCTTCTTCCGACGACTGGAGCTGCATTTGAGGGTATCATCGGGTAGCAGGAGAT
Source organism: Jacaranda mimosifolia (assembly GCA_018894105.1). Lineage (NCBI taxonomy): Eukaryota > Viridiplantae > Streptophyta > Magnoliopsida > Lamiales > Bignoniaceae > Jacaranda > Jacaranda mimosifolia. The sequence goes on along the minus strand of CM032128.1, from coordinate 13,481,770 downwards.
GAGAGGAATCTGGTTCAACAGCTGCATGGGCGTTCCCGGCGACGAACGACGGTGAACCGGTGCGGCGGAGCTCGGCGGAGAAAAGGAGGTTGACAACTGTTTTTGGAAATTTTCGGATCACACCGTTGGACTCAGGAGCTCGAAAGGAGTCGGACTGCTTGGTTTGGGATTTTTCCGGTGGCGGCGGACGGCGGCGCGGCGGCAGTGACCGGGCAATTTCTTCTGCTCGATCCGACGATCGCAACAGTATAAGCCATATCTGATTCCGAGCATTAGTTATCGATTTGCGAATTTTGGAAGATTTATTAATTATATTATATTTGAATTTTGTGTATATATATAGATATATATGACATTGTATGTTGGAGCTAGGAATTGAATTTTAGTGATTATAGAATATTGTGGGGTGTGGTTAGTTGTTGGAAGGCTATACTTTGATATTTATGATTTTTGGGAATTATTGGAATAGTAATAATATATTATGAGATTTAATTAAGTTGGTAGAAATTAATTTGAGGATTTAAGAGTTATATTTTATAATGGATAATAATTGAATATGGTTAAGTTAAAATATTCGATTGTTGTAAAATTTGGCATGTCTAGGAGACTTATAGTAGTTTTGGGGAAATTATAAGCTTAATTGATTTTTGAGACCATTAAATCGACCGAGCTTTGATTATGAATTATTTTGGGAATAGGTGAAGAAGATTTGGGTGTTGATCGTCCATAGTTTGGTGTTGGACTAAGTGGGAATTTCTACAATCAGGTGAGGATCTATCCCTCTTGGTACTCGTTATACCTATGAGGCTCTGCCAATTTGGCACCCTATTGAGCTATCTGTTATTGAAATTAACCCCTGTGTGGGTTTACTGTTTCTGTACGTTACTCAGAACCGTGTTTGGATTCTGTTTGTTATTTGATTCTGTTCTGAATACCCCTATGAGGGTTATGTCAGTTCCGTATCTGTTTTTGTTATTCTGTATCAGTTTCTGTCTGTTCTGGCGCCCAGAATGTTATCTGTTATCTGTTCGGTATCTGTCTGTCATTTGTTTTGCATCTGTAGCCTTGTCGGCTTTTCTATTATCAGTTTGATATTTGTTGCCTGACTGGCATTATTTCTGTCTGCTTTGATTTGTTTATTTGAAACCGGCAATGTGCTAGGGATTTCCCCCTAGGCATCTGCATAAGCGGTAATTTTTTATATGTACGGAGATTGTATGGGCCAAGAGCCAATCTGAGCTAAATGTTTGGTTATATGAGGCACGCTTGGGATTTCCCCCTCGGTGTCAACGGCACGCTTGGGATTTCCCCCTTGGTGTCGGCGGTACGCTAGGGATTTCCCCCTGGGTATCGATGGTGTGCTAGGGATTGGCGGTACGCTAGGGATTTCCCCCGGGGTATCGATGGTGTGCTAGGGATTTGCGGTACGCTAGGGATTTCCCCTTGGGTATCGATGGTGTGCTAGGGATTTCCCCTAGGCAGTAGCGGTGCGCTATACGGACTGTATGGGCATCTGCAAATACCAAGCTGTTATGCTTAGGTGATCTGTTTGTTTGGTATAAGGTGAATCGGCAATGCATGTTTCGATCATCCTTTGAATGTATATGCTTTGGGATTGATTTGTCTGACAGTCTGTATATTTGAAATCTGATCTTGGAGCAACAAGGCAAGAGAGTTTCCTGTTTGATAAATTGTGCTATCTGTTTTTGTATCCGCATTATCTGTTAGTTGCATTATGATTTGTCGAGTCGAGTTTTCCTCAATGAATCCTTTCTATAATCCTCACTAAGTTATTGGACTTAATCCCCATATTTGTGATATTTCAGATCAGGAAGAGAATTGATCGAGACTGAGAAGAGGAATTAACAATATTTGGGTTTTCTTTTGCTGATTATATAGAATCCAAGTTATGATGTATTTTTGTATAAGATATGATCACCTTAGAAATGTTGTAACTTGTCGTTTTGTATTTTTAAGGTTATGATGTAGTAAATAGTAAGATATGAATGTTTTGAACTCTGTTGAGACCTAGTAGATATATATGTTGTTAATTCAGGTTTATAACTACTTGTTGAGGTTGAATTTTGAATTTTGAATTTTGGTGATGTACGCAACAGAACTATGGGCCTTCTGTTAGCTGTAACTCTGATATTGTAAGTCTGAATCTGTGTGGTACCTTGATTTGGGTATTATCCTAAGGAGGGGTGCCACAGATAAAGTACAAATATGTTATATATTTCCTCTAACAAAAAAATACTTAACATTTAAAATTCTCAAATGCCGTGAAGATGTTATGGTAGCTTCAAAATTATTAAGAAATTATACAAAAAATCTTTATATTTTAAAAAAATTATTTGCTTATTTATCATATCAAAATATATAAGTGTATGTATATAATTAAAAAGTGTATTTAGTAAAATATTCTGCATTTTTTTATTTTCTTAATTAATTAATTAATCAATTTTTAAAGTTTCTATATAGTTTATAAACTTAGAGTTAAATTTTTTTAATATTCCATAACTTATTTAAGTATAAATTATCTACAAACATGATATTTTTAATGAAAATATTTATATTATTTTATTTAATTAGTAATCAATTTTTAAATATTAAAAATAATTACAATTCATGTTTTAATCACACGAAGTAAAATAAATATTATTATAAAATAAATTATTTCAATCTTAAAATTATTTTTGGTGCATTGCACTAGGCACATGCTAGTTAAAATAAAATATAAAAGTAAATAAACATCCAATAAATTTTTTTGAATTGAATTAAAAAGCTCAAAATTCCAAAATTTGACATTTGGCCAAAATTGCATGATTGGAATTAAAATTACACAATTAAATAAGTACAAAACTATGCTATGTATGATAATACTAGCATGCGCCTAGTGCGATGCACCAAAAATAATTTTAATACTAAAATAATTAATTTTATAATAATACTTATTTTACTTTCTGTGATTGAAAAATAAATTTTAATGTTTTGAATATTTAAAGAAAAAAATCCATTACTAATTAAATAAAATTTTTTTTAAATATTTAATGAAAAAATCTATTGCTAACCTAAATTTAAAAATTATAAATACATTTTTGAAATGATAAAATGTTAGAAAACAAATGAAAGAATTAAGGAAACAAAATACAGCAGAACATTTACTCAATACACTTTTTAAATTAGATATATATATATATATTGTACTATCCATTAAATTAACTTTTACATGAAATTGAAATAATATAAATATATATTTTTAATTTATAATTAGTTTAATTTGTAATTGAATAAACTATTTATTCCAAAAAACTCATAAATTCAATATATCAAAAGATAATATTTGTAAGTACTAAAATAAAAAACAAACTTTGTGATTCCTATACAAATCAATCGCAAATATTTAGTATTTTTTTTTTTTAATTCTATTACCTTTTTAGTATTTCTCTATTTGTACTGAATTGCATCAATAGCTGAAGTCAATCAATTTCATATGATGAACAAAACATAAAATTATAACTTCAACAAAATCAATAGAAGAATGTAACTAAATGACAATATCCTTTTCTTTACTTGTATGGAAAAGTTTTATGGAGATAGTGTTGGCCCAAGCTAGATCAATAGAACATCTAAATTCAACTTCAATGATGAATTTATCGAATTGGGATAAGGCTTTCTCGAGGGATTGGTTGGTGGTGGCCCAAGCCAAACCCGTGGAACATCTAAATTCAACCTCAATGCCTGAAAGTAAGAGTAGTTTAAGGATCCATAATACAAAATCATAAAAGGCTAAATATAACTTAACCACTCCACTCCAAGGATCTAATCATGCTTATAATAAGGATCTAAGTCCAAAAAATTTACCTTAGAAGCCAAATCCAAAGGCAAGAGGGGAAACACTCCAAGGGATACTTTAATGGAGCAATTCACGCACAGCAGAAGACGCCAATAGTTGACCGCCTTCCACAACTTCAAAAATCCTCAAAACCGGCGGAGAACTCCATCACACACCAAGGTAGAAGCTACCAAAATTTCGTGCAAATCAGTACCTCCTAGGTCCTCCAAATTTGCCACACAATTTGTCAAATAGCAATGGTTAACTAAGGAGCAACAAGTCCCCCAAGTGTTGGAACTCTAATGATTAAGTTCAAACACCCAAGGAGAGCTCTAAATCAGCCTCAAATCTGCTAGATAATGTGAGGAAGAAGGTGAGGGAGTGGCATTTGAAGAGGAATTGGAGAAGGAGAGGGTTTGGAGAGTGTGAATCTTCAATACATGAATATCACACTTTTGGAGGGAAATGAGGAAATCTCTAGTGAGGACCATCACATGGCCGGCCACTTGGTATTTATAGAGAGACGAGAGTGTGATGCAAGCTGGCATCATACTTCCCATGCTTGTTGGTCAACTTGCCAACTTGCATGTGAATTTGAATTTGACATGCATTTGCATATTCATTTTATCTTATGAAATGTAATGCAAACTAATCTCTAATTAAATTCAAATGAACTCCTTCATTTGATTTTTCCTCCAAAATCAAAATTCTTATTTTAATTAAATTAACTCTTTAATTTAATCAATTTAATCGACTTAACTCCTTAAGTCAATTAACTTAACTCTTTAAGTTAATTGGTGTTAACTTAACTCCTTAAGTTGACTAATTAATTGTTACATAGAACCAATTAAATTAACATTTTAATTTAATTGGTCTAATTTTACTTCTTAAATTATTTTTATTAATTTAAAAATTAAATTAATCAAGATAAGATGACCAAACATCTAGTCAATCAAATTTCCCTAAAAATGCCTCGATAGAATTTTCTAACTCTTTAGAAAATTCCTCCTATCAAGTAAGAACTTCCTTTAGGTTTTTGTGTGTGACCCATTAGCTATATCCATTCATTGGACATGGGCTCAAAACTCATCGTGATATTTTGAATATTGAAATATTCACATTAGTTTAAACTCTTTTAAACTAATAACTCTTTCAACTAATCTTCATTAATTGAAGAGTATCAAATCTCCATAGTTGATGTGTAGCAACAAGCCCATGGAGCCCAACTAATTAGATGAATGAATATGTCTTGATGAACCATTCTAGCTCTACGCTTGCCATGCAAATATGGTCATTCCATCTCATATCACTTGAAAGAGGCCCAGGCAAGATGTTTGTCGGCTCCTCAATAGCTTCGATAATTATGTTTCTAATTCCAATGTTTGATTTTCCTTTATTACCTCACCTTTGAAAAACTCAATTTTCAAATTATCATACTACCTTACACAAAGCTTTCATGGGATCAATCATTAAAGAGTACATAGGAGATGCACTCGTCCTTCACAACAATGAGGAGTTGAATCCCATCTTGGATCTCACAAATCTCCATGCTTAAGTAGCTCACACCCAATCTCAATCCGAATGACCTGCTACATGGTCAGTGAAGAGTTAAAGTATGAGGACCTAAATACAAGGTTACCATGGATCCTCTGGTCAAAGGACTAATTATATATACTAACGTGAGCTGGAGAACTTGCTACTACCGACTTGCCACTTCAGCTATCTAGTGGATTCTCTCGGCTGGTCTTCAGTGAACTTGTTTTCTAACAAGCACCTACTAACATGTGTCCGTGTCTAACATAGATTACTCATGAAACGGAGCAATATCCAACTTCTTGAATTTATGCATCGTTAGTTCAAGTCTATCCGAATTGTTAGTGCAAGTCTATTACTTGGAATATTTAAAATCATGACCGTAGAGACTTATTTTATGATCTCCACCCAGTGCGAGACCAAGTCCTATAACCTTGTGTGATTTAGGGGCTTCAACCATATGGAAGTGAAGTAAAATAAGCATAAGATGAAGATTGCCATTTTATAAGAATATCATTCAATTTGGATTGTATCATAAGTGAAATAGTTTACATGCAAATTTAATTGGCTACGGGGTACTATTCCAACAATGCCGCCATTGATTTGGTTGAAAAATAAAATTATTATTTTTTAATCTTTAAATTGTTTTTAGGTATATAAAGTTGAAGAGTTCTAATAAACCTCAACACCTTTAATATTATCTTGTCAATATAAATAATAACAAATAGATGATATCAAATCTTTTATTCAATTTATTGATAAAATATTATAATATCAATTGAAGTAATTAGTTATATTTAAAATTAAGTTTGATATATTTAAAAAAATTAATATTTTCATACCTTTTAAATAAAATAATAATGAGGTAGGCTTAAAACTATTTATAAGCATAGGTATGCGGTAAGAATTTGAGGCATATCTTTATTTTACTGAAACAAATATTTCATATACTTTGATCAATTCTTATAAGTTGTTTGATGGGTTTAGCAAAGTTTAAAAATTTCAAACTTTTAATTGAAAAGTTTCTCCAAGGTATAAGGTCAATCAATTCTACTCATGTGTACATGTTTTGATAATACATAATGAAGCAACTTTGAACTTATTAATTCATATTAACAGCCTGGAGACGTCAATATTTTCATCTAGTGATGAGAACTAAATATAAACATGCATGTTCTCGATATCCAAGTAAACTTAATTAAGAAACTGGAAGTTGCTATCTATAATTAAGCATTGACATCAATGGTTTCGCATTATCTCATATATTTAAACATAGCGAGCCTGTTACAATAATTATTATATTAAGAAAAGTTTTCCGTGGCATTTTATGCTAAACAAATCTATTCAGAAGTGTATTGCTATTTTTTCAAGATTCTTTTGTACACTTTTATGTGCAACAACTAACACACATGCCATATTCTAGAAAGCTCATAAATTAAATATGTTAAAAAAAATCTTTACATAATAATAAGAAAAGAACAAACCTTGTGATTTCGATGTAAATCAATCGCAAATTTTTAATTTTTTTTATTCTATTACCTTCTTAGTATTCCCTCTATTATGCACATAAAACACATCAATACTCAAAGTCAGTCAATTTCATATAAGAAGCAAAATATAAAATTATACAATTAAAACTACAACAATGAAATCAATGAAAGAATGAAACTAAATATATGCATAACCCCCCTATGAAATTCAAAATTGCCACAAAACCCCCTGTGAAAAAATTAAAGTCTGATTAGTATCCCATGTTTCTTTAAAATTGCCTCACTTGATCCATCCGCATTATTTTGTCAAAAAAAATGAAAAAGACCAAAATGCCCTTATGAATGATGAAGAGGAGTTTAGGCACTGCTGCAAGTTGTCCTCCATTGCTTTGTCATACATTTGGATGGAAAAAAAGAAAAAAACACTCAAAATCCAACAAATGCAAAAAAATTCCCTCTTTCAACTCTCAAGAAAACAAAAGAAAATTTCACCCAACACAAGCCAAGTCGTTTTTCAGCATTTTATCGTGAATAAATCATCTTTGATAGAAGACATTCGTGACCTAAGAAGAATTTTCCTGGTCCCATCCATTCCAGGCATGTTTGTTTTCATTTTTTCTTGTATTTTTCGAACTAGCGCATGTAGGGTGTTTGTGGGATTTTTTTTTTTGAAAAATCTCCATAAATAGAAGAATGTAAAACTTTAATACTACAATAGAACTTAAAAATCAATTATATATAAGACTATAAATGGCAAGAAATTTGCAGATCAAGTTGTTGCCTGCCAAAACCTCTATCTTTGTCTCTTTTCCCTTACTCTCTTAGTTGGTTGAGTGTAACATGAAAAGGGGAAGAAAATGCATGGCCTTTTTCATTTTATATAGGGGGGTTACATGACCCTATTTATTTATATAGGAGATTGACTCAACCTATCATAAAATTGGTTGAATTGGTTGACTATTTCAGTTTTATCATCTTCCCCATTCCCTCCCAATAGCAGTAGCAACAACAAAAGCAAACCACAACCGTGAAAATCATGGTGACTTTCATTATTTTTTCTCCATTTATTCATACTTTGCCAGAGAGGAAACAATTGAAATCAAAAATCCATTTTAAAACCCCTTTTTCCTTTTGCCACTTGAAATACGAGCGGTTTGAGAATAAGTTCAATGATTGTGGGGTTTCATATTCATTACTTTTAGAAGTTTATTAAGGCCTTTGATTGAATGCACTTTTATGGGTGACTCATGAAGAAATTAGTTATAGAATTCAAATTATTTTGATGTTAGTTGAAAGATTATTTCTGTTGACTTTATTTTGTATAACACATGGGGTTTGTTTGCTTTTTTTTTTCTATTTTTTTTGGAACTATATTCTGACATGGGGGTATTATGACCCATAAATATAATATGATTGTTAGTGAGTTAGCATGGGGTAATAAGGCCTAATATTGTTATTTAAAACTATAAGGGGGGAATTAAGACCTATTGTTATTATATGAGGTATTAGTATACAAATGTCAGAATGTCATGGGGTAATATAGCCCTTTTTGTTCAAAGTCATTCTTTTGCTTATTGTAGTGACTAATAGCACAACTTGATTTTATGCATTGCAAGGTCCCATGGATTATCCATATATTGGCTTTGAAATTTGGTTGAGGATATTCATGGTGTTTAAGATGTTGCAGTTGAAGAGGTAGAGAATGACATGCTGTTGATGGCCAAGATATTGAAGCAAGGGATCCTGAGTGTGCTGCAGAACATGATGCAGAGAATGAAACACATGCTGGTGATGGCCAAGCTGTTGAGGATAAAGTTTATGATGCTGTGGTTGCATATGTTGTTAAAGGTGTGGTTGCAGTTTAATGCCTTTTATTTATAGGAAGGCATTCATTGATGCCTATTATTTATGTATGTAAATACACCATATTATCACATGAAGGAAGATTTATATATTAAATTTGTAAAGTGGTCCAAGTTATATCCCCAATATCTTCTTTTCCTCTTTTGTTCTTTCCAAGTGATAATGTACACTAATTATTATATACTATGAATATATTCTATAAAATTTGCCTACATTTGTATGGTGTTTGCATAGAGACTGAAATTATAAAATACATTTATGCATAGTGTGGTCTCATGGCCCTTTTTAAATTTAAGAGGGGGCTCCATAGCCTATTTATTTATGTTAAGAGGGGTTCCATGGCATTTTTATTTTATTTTTAATATTGGGTGTTTTTGGGTATTTTTTAAAAAAAATTTAGCAAACTGTTAGAGAGAAAATAGAGAAAAAGAGAGAAAGAAAAGAGGAAAGAAACCTTTTCAGAAAGAAATGGAAAAAGATAAAGTTAAAATAAGAGTGTTTAAACTTCAGACTAAAAAAGGGCCAACTACACCCCCAGAGAGCATTTTGGATAATTCATAAGCAAAATTGCTATTCCTACTTGCACATTGAGTGCGTGACCCCCATCTAGGGGTATGGTGGCAATTTTTTCGAAACACATGTTATTGATTATACTTCATTTTTTACACAAGGAGTTTTGTGGCAATTTTGATTTTCATAGCAAGGTAGCCCGCATTTTCCCCTTAATTTAACTTTTAAATTAATTTGACCAATTGATAGCCATGTGACATCAATTAACTCTTAAATTAGATTGAATAATTTTGCACTTAAATTGATCAAGTCAAAATGACTATAATTTTCGCCTCATTCAAATTTGGTCATGAATTTTCCAACTCTTAGAAAACTCTCATTCTCTCAATATGTCAAGCTATTGGCTTTTGTGTGTAACCCATTAGGTTCTACCATTCATTGGACGTGGGCTCACAACTCTTTCTGACTTATGGAATATCAAATAGTTACATTAGTTTAAACTCCTTTAAACTAAGCGACTCAATTCAATTAATCTCATTAATTGAAGAGTAGTCCATCCTCAAGACCATAGAGCCCAACTAATAGACCGAAATGAATGCTCTTGAAGAATCATTCTAGCATTACTCGTTCCATGCAAATATGGTCCTTCCATCTCCTATCTCCCGAAAGAGGCCTAGGGTAAAATATTAGCCGGCTCCTTGATAGCCTTAATACTATGCTTCTATTCTCAATGTTACATTCCCTTAGTGAGCTCATCTTTGGAAACACTTTCCAAATTACCACATCACATTGCGCAAGAATTTCTTGAAATCGATCATTATAGAATACATAGGAGATGCACTCGCCTTTCCCAAAAGTAAGGAGTCGGATTCCTTCTTGGATCTCACAAACCTCTATGTCTAGTAGCTCATGCTCAATCTCAACCCAAGTGGCTCGCTAAGTGACCAAGGAAGAGTCAAAACATAAGGACCAAACACAAGGTTACTATAGATCTTCAGGTCAAAGAACTAATAATATGCATAAGCGTAAGCTGGAGAACTTACCACTATCGACTTGCCACTTCGGCTATCTAGTGGATTCTCTGGGTGGGTCTTTAGTGCCTTGTTCCCTAACAAGCAAGTACTCACTAATATACATCCATATCTTAGATGGGATTGCTCATAGAACGGATCAATATCTAACTCTTGGATTTATGCATCGTTAGTACAAGTTTATCCAGATCTTAGATTCCCTATCTCGTAAGATCCTATGGCTTAGAAGATTTAAGATCATGACCGTGTAAGACTTATTCCATGATCACTATCCATTGCATAATCAAGTCCCATAGTCTTGTGTGATCTAAGTGCTTCATCTAAATGCTAGTGACGTAAATAAGTAGCATAAGATGAAGATGGCCATATAATAAATATCATTCAATCAAGATTGTCTTACAAAGAAATAGTTTACAAGGCTAATCTAATTGGCTTGCGTGACACTATTCCAATAGTTGGGTGTGCCGGGTAGAGTCCATTGTAAAAGAATCCCATTCTCTTTTAGATAATCCAAGAATTCGGTACTTAAGTATCCTCCCCTTCGATCCAATCGAAGAGTTTTAATACTAAATCCCTTTTGTTTTTCTACTTCATTCCTATACTCTTCGAACTTTTCAAAGGTTTCAAACTTGTACTTCGAAAGATACATATGGCCGAACCGACTATTATCATCGATAAAGGTGATGACATAGGAATAGCCTCATCTCTCACTAACTCTTAGCGGGCTACAAACATCCATATGGATCAAATCTAAAGGATTTGTAGTTCCCTCTGTTTGTCCTACAAATGGAGCCTTGGTCATTTTTCCCTTTAAATAGGATTCACAAGTAGGAAGTTCCTTAATGCTACAAACATTTACTGCTTTGAGAGCTTCTAACTTGTTCATCTTATTTTTAGAAATATGTCCAAGTTTTGCATGCCAAATAATTGCATCTTCTTGGTTATCTAACTTTCTTATTTTGTTGAATGTGCATCAGTAATGGTTGAAAATCCAAAAAGTGTATAATCCTTTGTTAAGTGTACCATGAGCATCTAAAGAACCCATTCTTTAATGCCTTCAATCTCTCATTCGATATAGAAGGATCAAATGCTTTGCTATCTAAAATGGGAATTGAAATAATGTTCTCAACAATATATGGTATATCTTAACAAGGATTCAATACAATTGTGGAGTTCTTTAAGTCTAACTTATTATATGCCTTTGGTTGGCTTTGGCGGCAACTCTTGCTCCTTAGCCAAAGCGGTGGATCACTTATTCTTCTTTCTATTCTTTGTAATAACTTACAAAGATAAGAACCACATGTGATATCATATATCAATGATGAAGAATTTATCCTTGAATGCACTTCAACAAAGTACATACCCTTTTCGAGGGTTGCAAGGTATCCCTTGTAATTTCACTTTTAATGGCCTATCTCACCAAAGTAGAAACAAGTAATATCAACTATATCATCTATAATCTCCTTAACTCCTCTGGACGCCTTTAATGGTTGATTTCCCTTTAGAGGAATAACTTTTCTTCCTTTTACTTAACTTTCTAGCACCCCTAGGGCCCATAGACTTGGAGGAGGAAGTAAGCATTAATGGTATGCCCTTGCAATGATAATCTCTGTCTAGATCAACACTTTGATCAATTAAAACTCAGCAAGGATGTGCGGATCAAATCCTCATGGAAATCATTGTCCATCACTACGTCCAAGTTGAAAAGCTTCCCAAGCCTAATCATCTTTAGACTGTAGTTGATGACACATGACTTTACATTCATCCTAAAAAGTCTCCTTTGACAACATGAATTTCTCATACCTTATTTTCTTTACAACTCTTGTAAACTTTAACCGATATACAATTCTTGTGTCCTTGAGACTTTTTAAGTTTGTAGATGCCACCATGAGATTATGACATAGGACGATCCTAAACCCAATTTGTGAACTTTTCACGTGTCTCTTGATCTACTATAATTCCCATGGGATTATGAGCACCTTGATATAGGACATATATCTGCTTCTAGGAATCTAGAACGATTTTTGAGGTTAAGTCAATTGTGGAAGTTTGGCCCGATTGGTTTATTGGTTTCCATAATAACGTGGAGTGGATTTTTAGCCATTCGCTTGAGATTTCATAATTCCTCAAAGGCTAAAAAGATAATATAAGCATGTGATTGAATTTTGATAATAAAAACATGTTCATAGTCTTTCAAGCATGTTTTTCTCCCACTATTTTATCAAATTCTTCACATCCTAGAAGAATTTGGGAAATCTCATTTCCTAGTGAAAATCAAGATCCCAAGGACTTGCAAGTGGACCTTGTAACCAAATGCCATCTACAAGCAATTGAAGGGTATGCAACTTTTGCTAATTGAATCTCATGCAATCTTGATATATTTTACCTTACTTTTCACATAGACCTACATAATCGTGCACCATCTATGTTACTAAGTGTTAAGTCTAACCTACCAATCAAATTTTGATTCAAGACGGGCACCACAACATCCCCCGTAATCGAGTGCCAATATGTAGGCGTTCTTGATTCAAAAAATGCATCTCATGCTTAGTGTATGCTCATAGCTTTCTTCCAAGTACACCACTTGGTTTGGCTCATGGTCATCCCTCTTTAGGAGCATGCTAGGCGTATTTACTTATTTTTTATTTCTATATCTATTGATGTATGAGATGTTTGATTAGAATATAGAAAATCGAAATAAGAAGATAAAATAATGAGATCTTTGCAAGCAAAAACCCTCAACTTAGAATGTCTAAGTGTTTTTTTCAAATACTAAGTCAAAATAGATACAAATTAGAAGGAGTTTTAATTAACCCATGCCTTCTACCAATAGTTTATGCCATGACGATGCTACCAATTTTGTGTGATGGCGCTCGGTTACCCACACCATGATCACCATCCAATACATAATCAATTCCTATAGTCTTATGTGATCTAAAGGCTTCATCCAAATGCCAGTGAAGTAAATAAATAGCATAAGATGAAATGGCCATATAATAAATATCATTCAATTAAGATTGTCGTACAAGAAAATAGTTTATAAGGCTAATCTAATTGGCTTGCGGGGCACTTTTCCAATGATCTCCCACTTACCCTAATGCCAATTCCCCATGGCATTGAGACTCATCTTCTCAAGATATCCTATGAAGACCTTTTGCGATAGGGGTTTAGTCAGGGGATTTGTTATACTCTCTTCTGAGGTAACTCTCTCTACTTAGATGTCGCTTCTATCAATGATTTCCCAAATCAAGTGATATCGCCTCAAAATATGCTTGGATCATTAATGAGATCTTAGCTCTTTCGCTTGCGCTACTGCCCCATTGTTGTCACAAAAGACAACTACTAGCTCAGTAATGCTAGGCACTATATTCAACTATTGAATAAAGTTTTTCATCCAAACACCTTCCTTTGTAGATTCTGAAGCAACAATATATTCTGCCTCTGTGGTAGAGTCGGTTGTGGTGTCTTGTTCGAAACTCTTCCAACTCACCACGCCGCCATAGAGGCAAAATATGAATCCAAAAGTGGATTTTAGGTCATCTACATCGGATTGGAAACTAGAATCCTAAAGCCCCTTGAGTTTCAATTCTCCATTACCGTATACCAGAAACATGTCCTTAGTTATTCTCAAGTACTTAAGGATTGATTTTACGGCTGTCCAGTAACTCTCATCGGGATTGAATTGGAAATGACTCATAACACTTAGAACGTGTGCCACATCCAGTCTCGTACATTGAACTGCATACATTATGCTCCCAATGGTAGATGCACAAGGCATGTGGGACATCCTCTGTCTCTCATCTTCAGTCTTGGCAGCCATAGACTTGGAAAGACGAATGTCATGTCCCATGGGAAGAAATCCCCTCTTGGATTCTTCCATACTAAACCTCTCCAGTATTTTGTCAATATACGAGGTTTAGGAAAGCTCCAGCATCTTCCTCAATCTATCTCTATAGATATGTATTCCTAATACGTAGGATTCTTCTCCTAAATTCTTCATGGAGAATTGTGTAGATAACTACACTTTAGTACACTATAACATTCCAGCCTCATTCCCAATGAGAAGAATGTCATCAACATAATGTACAATAAACTATAGACTACTCCCATTAGCTTTCATGTACACACATAGTTCATACATATTTTTGACAAAGCCAAACAATTTGACTGTCTTGTCAAAATGTATGTTCCAACTTCGGGAGACATGTTTGAGTTCATAAATGGATTTCTTGAGTTTGCAAACTTTTTGCTCACTGCACTTGGGTGTAAAACCTTGTGGTTGCTCTATATGGATTTCTTCTTCAATGTCTCCATTAAGGAAAGTAGTTTTCACAGTCATTTGTCATATCTCATAGTCATAATATGTGGGTGTGGTAAGTAGAATGCGAATGGAGTTAGGCATTGTGATTGGTGAAAAGGTTTCCTCAAAATCGATACCGGGTCTTTGAGTGTAACCTTTTGCCACTAGTCATGCTTTAAAGGTCACCACATCTCCATATATTCCTAGCCTTTTCTTATAGATCCATTTGCAACCAATGGGAACTATTCCTTTTTGTGGATTTACTAAAGTCTATACTTTATTGGAGTACATTGAGTCCATTGCGGATCTCATGGCGTTAAGCCAATGTCTGGAGTTTATATCCAACATAGCTTTCTCATAGGTCTTTGGATTAATATTTGATTGACCGGTCTCATGAAGGAATCTAAATTTTTTGGGTTGTTTCTTAATGTAGTCCGACCATCTTAGAGGTTGTGCGTAAGGTTCTTGTTGCTTGTTTGTCTCCATCGCTTGTGGGAATTGATGATCATCTTGAACTTTATCAAGTTCAACAACAATGCCATTTCTAATCCAATAAAAATTCTTTTTTCAAAAAGTGGATGTTACGCGAAACAAACACCTTCTGTTTCGAGGGATTGTAGAATTAATAACCTATAGACTCTCTCAAGTATCCCACAAACTTACACAAGGTGGATCTACTATCCAACTTGTCTCCCACTATCTATCTCACATAAGTAGGAGACCACCAAACCTTTAGATAATGGTAAGAGGGTGCTTTGCCATACCACATCACGTGTGGAGTCATTGGCACCGACTTTGAAGGTACTATATTTAGTAACCTCGCCGCCGTTTGTATGGCATATCCCTAAAAAGATATGGCCACATCAAAAATGCTCATCATGGAACGTACTATGTCAACAAGGTATGGTTTCTTCTCTCAGCTACTCTATTGTGTTGGGGTGTTCCGGGTGGAGTCTATTGAGAGAGAATCCTGTTCTCCTTTAGATAATTCAAGAATTCTGTGAAGGTGATGAAATTTGAATATCGTTCTCTCACACTAACTCTTAGTGGGCCACAAACATCCATATAAATCAAATTTAAAGGACTTGTGGAGTGCTCCGATTGTCCTACTGAAGGAGCTTTGGTCATTTTTCTCTTCAAATAATGTTTACAAGTATGAAGGTCCTCAGTGCCACTAACATTTAGTCCTTTGAGAGCTTCTAACTTGTTCCTCCTATTTTTGGAGATATGGCTAAGTCTTGCATGCTAAAGAATGACATCTTCTTAGTTATCTAACTTTCTTTTACTTGATTGAATGTGCATTAGTGAATGTTGAAAATCAAGTATGTACAATCCATTATTTAATGTACCTTGAGCAATTAAAGAACCATTCTTTAATGCCTTCAACATCCCATTCGATATAGAAAAATCAAATCCTTCATTATCAAGAATAGGAATTGAAATGATGTTCTTAACAAGATTAGGCGCATAATAAACTGGATCAAGTACAATGCAAGCATTCACCAAGTCTAACTTGATTACGCCTTGGACTTTGGCGGCAACTCTTACTCTATTTCCTATATGAAGGATCATATCCTCTTCATAAAGACTCCTTCTTCTTTCCATCCCCTGTAATGAATTATAAAGGTGAGAAGTACATGTAGTATCAAATACCCATGAGGAAGAATTAGTCGTCAAATGCACTTCAATGAAGAACATACCCTTCTCAAGGGTTGCAAGGTAAGTTTTGCAGTTCTTTTTCCAATGCCTCTTTCCACCATAGTGGAAACAACTCGCATCGATTTTAGCCTTTTCCTTGAGCCCCCCAAAATACTTCATGGATTGCTTCCCTTTGGAGGAAGAACTTTTCTTCTTCTTACCTCCCTTTCTTAGGCCCCTAGGACCTTTCGACTTAGAGAAGGAAGCAAGCATAAGAGGTTTCTCCTTTCTCATAGTTTGCTCAGCCGTCACAATCATGTTCACCAATTTGTCAATCCTTACCTTTTACTTGGACATATTAAAGTTCATAACGAATTGGTCGAATGATGGGGGTAATGATTAGAGGATCAAATCCAAGTAGAGGTCATTGTCAATGATTACGTCAAGTTTTCCAAGCTTCTTGTTGAGTCCAATCATCTTAAGCCCATCATGGATACTTAAACCCTCTACCATCCTTGATCTAAAAAGCTCCCATGACAAAACGAACCTTTCATGTCTTAGTTGCACACCATCTAACTCTTGTAGGTGCTTGTAAATCTCACTTGCATGTCTCATATGCTCGTGAGTCTTTTGAAGCTTATTAATCATGGAGGCCAACATAAGGCATCTAAGTTGTAGATTATCATCCATAAATTTTGTGAACCTTTCGCAAGCCTCATCGTTGGCGTCATCACCAATTGTATCCGTAGGACTTTGATCAAAGACATAGGTCCTTTATTCAGAATCAAGTATGATTTTAAGGTTTCTCAACCAATCGTAGAAGTTTTACCCGGTTGGCTTATTGGTTTCCAAAATGCTTGCAAATGAATTTTTAGCCATTTTATTTTGAAGATTTCAAAAATTTACAAGAGGCGGAAAAAGAGTATGAGCATATAATTGAATATTGATATTGAAAACATGTTAATGGTCTTTCAAGGATGTTTTTCTCCCACTATTTTATCAAATCCTTCACCTTCTAGAAGAATTCAGGAAATCATATTTCCTAGTGAGAATCAAGACCCCAAGGACTTGCAAGTGAACCCCCATAACCCAGTGCCATCCACAAGTAATCGAAGGTTAAGTAACTTTTGCTAATTGCATCATATGCAACTCCTGATATATTTTACCTCACTTTTCATATAGACCCACGTGACCGTGTGCCATCTATACTACTAAGCGCAAAGTCCAACCTACCAATCAAACTTTAATTCAAGACGGCCTCATGACATCCCCTGTGATCGAGTGCCATCACACAAAATCGGTAGCATTGTCATGGAATACACTATTGGTAGAACGCATGGATTGATTAAAACTCTTTTAATTTATATCCATTTTGACTTAATATTTGAAAGCACTTAGACATTCCAAGTGGAAGGTTTTTGACTGAAAAGATCTCATCATTTTATCTTCTTATTTAGGTTTTCTATATCCTAAACATGCATCTCATACATCAATAGGATATTGAAAGCATAAATAAGTAAATGCATCTAGCATGGTAAATGCATCTAGCATGCTCCCAGGGTGGGATGACCATGAGCCTAACCAAGTGGTGCACTTAGAGCCATATGTGAACCACCTAGTTGATTTTAAGTGGATTGATTGAATCTAGCTATGACATGAGTGTATCCCATACACTCATAGGTCTTCAAAAGTCTTTATGCCTCCATAGGTCTCCTTTGCTCCATGTGACATTTACATGAGAAAAAAATCCTCACTCTTAGTTATTCTACTCTCATAACATTTATACTATAGAAAAAGAGAGGCGTGCAAGCCCCTATTTAATGCAACCCTTTTCAATAACTTGAAACAAATAAAATCAATATTAAAAGCTCATGATCATCCCCATTCATTCATCATCCATTCAACACTTAAATAAACCATAAATAAATCAAGAATTGACATTCAATTCCAAGAATTAAATGCTAATCATATTAACAAATAATTGGTCTTGTAAAAACAAGCATAACACTTATGCATCATATTTTTGCCTCTATTGGAAATTAACTTTAACATGTTTTAAAAGCAATCAAAAGTGTCCACAACACAATTAAGAGAACTTGCACAATACTTGTGCAACCATTGTGTGCGTTTCAAAATAATTTTGGCCACGAAAGGAACCCAAAATAAGGCTCAAAACTCGTCTAGGAAAAAACTGGGTACTGCTAGCTGAGGCTTGCACATAGCTGGGTAGCAACTCTCAGTCATTGCCTTGCTTGTGTACTGCCATGGCTGACAGCTTCCCTGTTTTGGGGTCAAGATCAAGTCAAGCCATTTTTGGCTCAACTTTGGTGCACCAAAAATTTTCAAAACAACTTATAATTATCAAAACACACATTATGGAACTGAAATTTCAAGTGCTCAATCATATTTAAAAAACAAGTTTAAGCAAGAATCATATTCTTCAAAAATCTCCAATCATATTGGATCCAAAAATGACCAAAACAACTTAAGGCCATTAACAACATGCTATATATAACATCCACCAATGCCAAATCAAAATTTAACATTAGCATAAATCAATTAAAACATACTCATGACATGATTTAATATGTAAAACACAAAATAGCATGCTATTAATCAATCAACCAATGAGCCACATACAAGATCATCCAAACACTCCAACCCTTTATAAAGATCGAGTATATGGTGATTTATAATCAATTTATCACATGAACCATGTTGGAATAGTGCCCAACAAGCCAATTAGATTGGCCTTGTAAAGAAAACTATTTTCTTGTAAAATAATCTTAATTGAATGATATTTTTTATATGGCCATCTTAATCTTATGCTCTTTATTACTTCACTTGCACTTGGATTAAGCCCCTAGATCACTTATGACTATAGGACTTGGCTCAATGACCATGGAATAACTCTCACATGGTCATGATCTTAAATTTTCCAAGTCGTAGGATCTTATGAGACAGGGCATCTAAGATTCGGATAGACTTGCACTAACAATGCATAAATCCAAGAGTTAGATATTACTATGTTCCATGGGCAACCATATGAGATATGGGTGCATGTTAGTGGGTGTTTGTTAGAGAACAAGGTACTAAAGACCCACCAAACAAACTACCAGATAGCCGAAGTGGTAAGTTAGTAGTGGCAAATTCTCCAGCTTATGCTAGTGCATATTATTAATCATCTGACCTAAGGATCCATGGTAACCTTATGTCTGATCCTCATGCTTTGACTCTTCCTTGACCACTTAGTGGGTCTTTCAGGTTGCGGTTGGGTATGAACTACTTGGCATGGAGGTTTGTGAGATCCAAGATGGAATTCGGCTCCTCGCTTTTGTGAAGGGCAAGTGCATCTCCTATGTATTCTATAATGATCGATTCTAAGAAATCCTTGCGCAAGGTGGTGTGACAATTTGGAAAAGGACTTTTCAAAAAATGAGGTCACACAAGGGAATCGAACATTGAGAATAGAAATATAGCATCGAGGTTATTAGAGAGTCAAAAAATATCTTGCCCTAGGCCTCTTTCGGGAGATAGGAGATGAGATGACCGTATTTGCATAGTATGTGTAGAGCTATAATGGTTCTCCAGAATGTTCGTTTCGGCCAGTTAGTTGGGTTCCATGGGTTTTACGTTGGACATCGACCATGGAGATTAGATACTCTTCAATTAATGAGATTAATTGAATTGAGTCGATTAGTTTAAAAGTATTTTAAACTAAAATGAATATTTGATATTCAAAAGTCACAATGAGTTGTGAGACCATGTCCAATGAATGGTACAACCTATTGGGTCACACACAAAAGCCAATTAGCTTCCTAATTGATGGAGAAAAGATTTTTTCTGTGTGTTAGAAAAAGTCTCCTAGTGGATCGATTTTGAGGTGCCAATTTTGAAGGTCAATTTTGGCTTAATTAATTTAAGTGTTAGATTAATCAATTGATTTAAGGAGTTAAATTAGACCAATAATTAAGGAGTTAATTATTTGGTGCCAATATGACCATAAATTGGTCAAGTTAAGGACTTAACAAAATTCAAGCTTAAGAGTTGAGCTTATTTCACTTAAAAGTTAAATCAATGGTTAATTAATTAAATTAAAGTGTTTAGTTTAATTAATGGGAAGGATACATTTTGGAGGGAAAATTCATATGAAATATTCACTTGAATTAGCATTTTAATTAACTTGAAATTAAAGTTCAAATATAATTAAAATGCAAGTGAAATTCAAATTAGATTTGAATTTGCATTTGTCACCTTGGCAAATGCAAGTTGGCCACCCCTTCTCCTCATATGAGATGTGATGCCACCTTAGCATCATACTTTCTAGCCTCTATATATAGATATAGAAAGAGAGGGTTGGTCATTATGTCAAAAGGTGTGAAGAATTAGATTATCTACTATTCCCTCCAAAATCCTTGCAGCATTGCATTCATGTGTTGAAAGCTTTGCTTTTTATTTTTGTTCCCTACCTAAAATTAGCTTCTTCCATAGCATATCTCTGGCATTATTCCAGCTTATAGGCTCAAGATTTTGGAAGATCTATTTGGTATTTGGATCATATCAATAGAGGCAAACTACTTTGTTTGCTGAGGCTTTGGAGATCTATTGCACAAAGTCCAATTTGGTGATTTTCTCTAGGGAGATCCAGAAGGCTTTTCAGTCTGAATTTTTTTATTGAGAGTAACTTTAATTAAGTTTTAGTGATTTTTGGAGGTGATTTGATGGAGGCAAAAATCGCTCCTTTCCTACTGCGCATTTTCTGGTAGTTTCTGGAAAGGTGAAGAGTTCACCTAATTCTCCTTGGATTTTGCAATTTCAAGGTAACACTCTATCCTAATCTGAATCTCAAGCATGATTTGATCCTAGTTATCATGTAAGCACTAGTTCATTAAGGCAAAATATAAATCCAAAAGTGAATTTTAGGTCATCTACATCAAATTGAAAACTTGAATCTGAAAACTCTTCAAGTTTCAATTCTCCATTGTTGTATACTAAAAACAAATCCTTAGTCCTTCCCAAGTACTTAAAGATTGTTTTAACGGCTATCAAGTGACTTTTACCAGGATTGGATTGGAACCTATTCGTAATGCTTAGCGAGTGTGCCACATCTGATCTTGTACATTAAATTGCATACATTATGCTCCCGATAGCAAAGGCATAAGATATGTGGGACATCCTTTGTCTCTCGTTTTCAGTCTTAAGGGCCATAGACTTGGAGAGTCGAATGCCATGTCCCATGGGAAAGAATCCTTTCTTGGACTCTTCCATACTAAACCTCTTTAGTACCTTGTCGATGTACGAGATTTGAGATAGCCCCAGCATCCTCCCATATCTATCTTTATAGATACGTATTCCCAATACGTAGGATACTTCTGCCAAATCCTTCATGGAGAATTGTGTAGATAACCTCGCTTTAGTACACTCTAGCATTCCTACCTCATTCCCAATGAGAAGGATGTCATCGACATAAAGGATAATAAACCGTACACTACTCCCACTAGCCTTCTTATGCACACATAGTTCATACACATTTTTTACAAAGCCAAATGATTTGACCGTTTTTTGTCAAAACATATATTACAACTTTGGGATACTTGTTTTAGTCCATAAATAGATCTCTGGAGTTTGCAAACCTTTTGCTTACTCCTCTTGGATGTAAAATCTTGTGGTTGCTCTATATTGATTTCTTCTTCAATGTCTCCATTAAGGAAGCGGTTTTCACATCCATTTGCCATATCTCATAGTCATACTATGCAACTATGGCAAGTAGGATCTAAATGGACTTAGGCATTACGATCGGTAAAAAGGTTTCCTCAAAATCGATATTAGGTCTTTGAGTGTAACCTTTTGCCACTAGTCGCGCCTTAAAAAGTCACCACTTCTCTATCTACTCTAAGCTTTCGCTTATAAATCCATTTGCAACAAATGGGAACTATTCTTTTTGGTGGATCTACCAAAATCCATACTTTGTTTGAATACATGGAGTCTATTTCGGATCTCATGGCTTCAAGCCAATGTCTTGAGTCTACGTCCAACATAGCTTTCACATAGGTTTTCGGATCACTATTTGATTGGCTCATTTTATGAAGAAATTCGAACTTTTCAGGTTGCTTCTTGATTCGGTCCGACCTTCAGGCTCTTTGATATATATTTGTTTCTACCGCTTGTGGGATTGGATGATCATCTTGAACTTCACCAAGTTCAACAACAACGCCTTTTTCTATTTTATAGAAATTTCTTTTCTAAAAAAGTAGCATTCCTCGAAACAAACACTTTTTGCTTCGAGAGATCATTGCTATAGTAACCCATAGACTCTATAGGGTATCCCACAAACTTGCACAAGGTGGATCTTCTATCCAACTTATCTCCCATTGTCCGTCTCACGTAGGCGAGAGATCCCCATACCTTAATATATAGGTAAAATGGTGCTTTGCCATGCCATTCTCATATAGTGTTTTGGGTACCGATTTTGAAGGTATTACACTTAGCAACTTTGTTGTCGTCTTTTAGGCGTATCCCTTAAAGGATATAAGCATATCGAAGAAGCTCATCATGGAACGTACCATGTCTAACAAGGTACAATTTCTCCTCTTGGCTACTCCATTATATTAGGGTGTGCAGGGTGGAGTCTATTGTAAGATAATCTCATTTTCCCTTAGGTAATCCAAGAATTTGGTGCTCAAGTATTCTCCTCCTCGATCATATTGAAGATCTTTAATACTTAGCCCTAATTGCTTTTCCCCTTCACTCCCATACTCTTTGAACTTTTTAAAGGCTTCAAACTTGTTTTTCACAATAAACACATGTTCGAATCGACTATAGTCATCGGTGAAGGTGATGAAGTAGAACTAGCCTTCTCTCCCACCAACTCTTAGTAGTCCACAAACATCCATATGGATCAAATCCAAAAGACTTGTGGAGAGCTCCATTTGTCCTACAGAATGAGCCTTCGTCATTTTTCCTTTTAAATAAGATTCACAAGTAGAAAGATCCTTAATGCCATTAACATTTAGTGCTTTAGAGCTTCTAACTTGTTCATCCTATTTTTAGAAATATGTCCAAGTCTTGCATGCCACAACATGTCATCTTCTTGGATATTTAACTTTCTCTTACTTTATTGAAAGTGCATCAGTAATGGTTGGGAATCCAATATGTATAATGTTGGTTGTTTGGTTGTGCAAAATAAATAGTGCAAACAATTACACAAGTGCACGTGTCGCAACAAGTAATAAAATGATGAGAAGAGTGTCGATCTCATGAGGAACTAAATTATTCACTACTAATTATTAATTTATCACACACTTGTTTTATTCAAACAAAATCAATTAAATAAGAATTAAAACTAAACTAATGAAAATAAGGAAAAAGGTACTGATTAAGATTTCTATCAAGATATAGATGCCCAGAATTATGATTTCATCAATCGAATAAGTTGATTATATAATTTTCTCCCTATGAAATTAGTAACAGGTTATTAGTCTTGAGTCTTATGCAATTATGAGGTTCTTCCAAATTATCCGCAATCAAATCCCTAATTTATTCAATTCACTATATTCCTATGTGAATTAATTAAATTATGAATAAGGTTGTACCACTCAACTAACTCCCAAGGGCAAGCAGGTATATTCCTATCCTACTCACAAATTAATTAGTTCATCAATTTGAACAATTAATCCTAAGGTCCTCTATTGTTAATCAATCCCTAGATTTTCTTTTCCAAGACTCCTCTAGGGTTCAAAGATGCACTTGATTGTTGATCAGGCAATCACATAGAAAAAAACACACAATAGAAGAAATAACCTTAAGCGCTATTAATTTCATAGAAGAAAATCATGCATCAATTTATTCAAAAGAATCCATCATAATCCTAGAGTAACGAATTAGTTCATGATTGAATTGTCAAACAAAACATGAATAAAATGAAACATGATTTTCAAATCCAGAATTAGAAACAAAATCAAAGGAAGAAGAATAAACTCTATTTCTAGATGAATATGATCTCCACTTTGTCCTAATTTGAATCCCGAATTCTCGCGATACTTCTGATCTCCAAAATAGAAAAATTCCACCTCCCCTTTGAAGTATCTGAGAGACCTATTTATAATTACTTGGAAGAGTCTTCTAATTAGAATAGGACTCAAATAAATAAAGACTCTTCTGCCTTTCTTTGATAATGACATGTCATCCAATCAGCATTCCCACCGACTTGAGTCAATTTGTCCTACTTTGAAACTTCTTCACTTGTATTCCTACAATTCCAATATTTTCATCAATTAGCAAGGGAATTATGACTTTTAAAACAAGAAAATTAATTGTTAAGTCCTAAATATGATATTCAAATTAATATTAATATGAACTTAAAAAATACCCCCAAACTCAATATGTTGCTCGCCCTTGAGCAACACAAAGAAAATACTCAAGGACACTCAGAAAAAAAAAATTAGCACAAAAATGCATATACAAAAACATCACTTCTTTTTGCTACTCTCAGAACTACTTCAAAGGTATGCTCGTAGAGAACCACAATTGCGATCTGATTTTACTATGCACAAATAAACAGACACAATGTTTAAATGAATCCCCTGTGTACGTGTGTGCTTTCTCTACAAGTAGTTATTGGTAATTTTGATTAATTTATATACAAGTACAAGACTCTACTCTAATGCTCCATACGTTTGCTTTTCATAACTATCTCCACTACTGTAGAATACACTCAATAAAGGATTATTTAGGACTTGCATAGCTTGTCATATAGGCTTGGGTAAAGGTAGGAAAAATATGGATAATACTGATTCAATACCCACAGCACTTGTTAATCAACACCTTTTAATTCTCCCCCAAACTTGTTGAACAGTAATTCTTAATTTCTTTCTTTCTTTTTCCCCTTTTTTTTTGAACAGTGCTCATGCCACTATGCACACATGTGTGTGCATGAGGCCTTATCTACACCCATTTTTTTTATAGGAAAGAAAATCAAACTCATGGGCACCATATTGCTTGTTCTCATTTCAAATAGATCTAACAAGTATGTGTTTGATTTATTTGGTGGGATTATGTTTCTAGATTGGTTGTTGAGTTAGTTGTCAATTGAAAAGGATATTTAAAAATAGGCTCAACAAGGGACCTAAGGATATAATATCAATTGGTAAGCTTGAAAGGCTCAAACGGATCAAAAAAATGGCCTAAGTTATTTCCTTCAATTGAGTGTTTTTTAGGATTTCGCCTTGATAAGGAATCAAACAAATTCTAGAGTTTAAAGTATTACCTATGTAACTCATGCATATTTTCTCTAAATTAATCAATAACTAGAAAAGAGAAAGAGAGTGCTCAAAAATATGGGATGTCATCCTAGCATTACTTCTACTCAAAGTGCACAGTTCCATCATCGCACAAATATAATTTTTTTCACGAAACATAAAATTAAAGGAGTAATATCTTCATTGATTCAAGAAGATTAATTTTTGTACATGCAAGATATCGACTTAATGATTGAACCGTAATCAAAATCAAGACAACAGAAGCTAGGAGGACACAAAGGACTAAGAATTGACGCACAAAGCACCCTCCAAACTCGAGAGGTACTTTGCCCTCAAGGTACCAATACTACCATGAAAGAGAAAGTAAGAAAATAATAGAAACTAATATGGAAAATAATAAGAACAAAAATAAAGATAAAGTAAAATAAAGAGAAAGAAAAAAAAATTTACTCCCTGGGTAATCATTGGTGTCATCGTCTTCCTCAGCTTCTGGGGGTGGAACTGCAGTAGCAAGAAAATCAAAGTGTGGTGGCTATGGAAAGGTAGGATAATCCTCAGGTGGAATGTTATGATGTTGCACCAACATCGTATGCCATTGTTGTTGAGTGTCAAAACATGCTTGACGGTGCTCCTCTGCAGCCTGCTGGCTCGTTAATAATTGTCTCATCATATTCTCCAACATATCTAGACATTATGGTATGGATCGATGGCAGTTATGATGAGTTGGATCCTCTTGATGTGGTCATGGAGCTCTTCTTGATTGATCATCATCGATTATCTGTTCTGGAGGTAGTAATTCCTCACTTAGATCCCATTGAACCCTTGCTGTAGCACATAACTCTGAGATCAAATGTGGACATACTAAGCTATCTCGTATTCCACCTGGTGATGCCTTCCAAATAGCAGGATTAATAGTTAGTCCGATGTCAATAGGGATCATCTGATGTATAGCATATAACAAAATGGCTTGCTCCCTAGTGACATCGCTGTAATGGGAAACTAATAACAAATGGGCACAGATGAATTTGAACTAATGGTGGATATATGGGGATAATCCTGCCCTCGAGAAGTGCCTATACTGATTGTTAGCTCCCATCTTCCACTCGACAGTTTGACTGCATAAATGATTTTTCACTTCTTCCATATTTATTTCTGTAGTTAGGAATTGCTGGAACTCATCATCACTGTCAATATTAGGTGTCTCAAAGATTTCATTAATAGCTTCCTGAGAAAATGATACTTGTTTACCTCGCATAAATACCGTATCTCCAGTAGTGAATGTTAAATTGCTATAGAACTCCCTCACTACTGGTATGACTGCAGCCTTTGGGGTGCTAACAAACTTTTGCCACCCTCTCCATGCTATAATTGGGCTTCTAGTAGGATCACGACGTGAGTGCTCCCTTAATCTTCTTTCCCTAACAAAGGGTTGATGCATGGTGATTTGTGAATATAGTGTCTCTACCTCTACTGAAACAAATCGGGTGGTATCAAAGGTTGGTCGTCTACTGCTAGAGGCCTCTGTCTTGTTTCTTTTCCTGCTTGCTTTAGGTTCCATCTCATTGCTATTCCAATTCACAATTTTTGCAAAAATCAAACAATATCATTCCAAATTGTCAATAATAATGTTAATAAAGCATCAATCCAAAACCTAGAAATTATTAACCCTTTTTTCACCAAATAAATCCATCAAACTAAATTTCAATTTTCTCAAGATAATTTAATTCCCTTTTCAATCATGAGCTCAATGTGCCATAATATTATGCTTAGTATTACTTGATAATACTTAATGAATATTTTCAAATAATGCCTAAGAATCCATATCTAAGCATTCAACAATGGAAAAATGAAACTTAGTAATTTCCAAATGTTAGACCAATGACATACTAAGTTTTAGCCTAATCAAACAATATGGTGGCAAACTCACACAAACCTACAAGAATTGCATATAAGTCACTTGTTCTCCCAACAATCAATCATATTCCACAAAATTCAAGTAAATAATCCCAAAACACCTAAATCTAAAGAAAGTTTATGAAAGAAACCATACAAACAACCTATTATGAGTATTAGAAGTACTAAGAAGTGTAGCCCAAGAGAGATGGATAATGTAGAGTTCGCCGGCGGAAGGTCACCGGCGGCGGGTTGTTGGTGGATATGGTGATGGTTGGTGGTGGGTGGGGAGAAAGGGCAAGGTAAGTGGGTTTGTAATTTGGGGAAAAAAAACAATAGAATAGGGAAGGGGAATGAGGGAAATTAGGGTTTTTTTTTTCCTATTTTTGAGAAGAAGAAAATGGGGAGAGGAGTGGCGGATGGAACAAGAATGTAAAATTTTTTAATTTTTTTTTAATAGCGACTTGCGCATGGGCGCAGATTAGTTGTGCCCTGGCGCATAGCGTTCTGCCTTGGGCGTATTTTTTTCTCTCTTGTGCGCTGGGGCGCGATAGTTTTTGCGCCCTGGTGTTCTACTATTGCCCCTTTTTTTTTTCAAAAGAAAGAAATTAAGCACTGCTTCATAGAAATATAAAAAGAAAAATAAACATTACAAAAGTAAAAAGAAAATTTGTGTTGCCTCCCAATAAGCGCCTAATTTATAGTCGTTGGCTTGACTTTTTCGGGCATTAATCAACATCAACCAAGGTGAGTGTGGATCGTTGGCAATCAAAATTGCCTCCCCAATAGTGCTTGATTCGTTGTCCATTCACCTTAAATCTTCTATTTGTTCCTTCATCTTCTAGCTTCATTACTCCATATGGAAAAACTTCAGTGATGTGAAATGGCCCTGACCAACGTGATTTGAGTTTTCCTGGAAACAACTTCAAATGAGAATTAAATAACAAAACATGTTGTCCAGGTTCAAAATGATGCTCTAAAATTTTTCTATCATGCCACTTCTTTGTCTTTTCCTTATACAACTTAGCATTCTCATATGCTTCCATTCTGAATTCATCTAATTCATTTAACTGCAATAACCTCTTATCCCCCACAGCTTGAGAGTCAAAATTCAATTTTTTTATAGCCTAATAAGCATTATGTTCCAATTCTACTGACAGGTGGCATGCTTTCCCAAACACTAATTTGTAAGGCGACAACCCAGTGGGAGTTTTATAAGCTATCCTATATGCCCACAATGCATCATCTAACTTCTTAGACCAATCTTTTCTAGTAGCACTCACTATTTTCTCCAAAATTCTTTTAATTTTTCTATTTGAAACTTCGACTTGACCACTAGTTTGTGGATGGTAAGCTATGGCAATTTTGTGTTTAACTCCATATTTAGCTAATAGTGCATCAAAATATCTATTACAAAAATGCCTTTCTCTACTAATAATAGCTCTAGGTGTACCAAAACGAGTAAAAATATTCCTTTTCAAAAAGTTTGTTACAACCTTAGAGTCATTAGTGGGTAGAGCAACATCTTCCACCCATTTGGAGACATAATCAACTGCCACAAGAATGTATAGATTCTCAAAGGATGGCATAAAAGGACCCACAAAATCAATACCCCACACATCAAATAACTCAACTTCTAATATTGCATTTAGAGGCATCTCATTTTTTCTAGAAATATTTCCTACTCTTTGACACCTATCACAACATGCAACAAAAGTGTAAAATCTTTAAATAAGGTAGGCCAATAAAAACCTGACTGAAGAACCTTTGTTGCAGTGTGATCACTTTGATAATGACCTCCATATAGGGATGAATGGCAATGCTCAAGTATGCTCCTCACTTCTTCTTCTGAGATACAATGCTTAAGTATTTGGTCTGGACAAATTCTAAATAGAAATGGCTCGTTCCAGACATATTTCTTTACTTCTGAGAGAAATTTCTTCTTTTGTTGAGAGTTAACTTCTGCAGGGAATATTCCACTAACTATATAATTTACCAAGTCTGCATACCATGGAACCCCTTTCTCTTCTACTATATATAATTGCTCATCCGGGAATATTTCTTTGATCATTGTCTTCTTATTTACAATTTCTGTACATTCTAACCTTTACAAGTGATCAGCAATTTGATTTTCTAAGCCTTTCTTAACTCAAATTTCCAGATCAAATTCTTGTAGCAGCAACACCTATCTAATCAGTCAGTCTTGGCTTGGCATCTTTCTTTTCCACTAGATATCTAATAGCTGAATGGTCTGTATATACTATTACCTTGGTTCCTACCAAATATGAGTGAAACTTATCGAATGCAAATACTACAGCCAATAGCTCCTTCTCTATGGTGGTATAGTTTATCTGCGCATCTGTTAGTGTTTTGCTAGCATAATATATCGAATGAAAGATCTTCTCCCTGCGCTGGCCTAAAACAACACCAATAGCATAGTCACTAGCATCATGTATTAGTTCAAAAAGTAAATCCCAATTAGGCACAACAATAATAGGTGCAGAGATAAGTTTCCTTTTTAATAAATTAAAAGCCTTAAGACATTCATCATCAAATTTAAAATGTACATCTTTTTCTAGCAAATTACATAGGGGTTTAGAAATTTTAGAGAAATCCTTAATAAAACACCTATAGAAACCTGCATGCTTCAAAAAACTACGAATACCTTTCATCGATGATGGGGTTGGAAGTTTTTCAATTGTTTCAATGTTTGCCTTGTCTACCTCAATTCGTTTGCTAGAGACCCTATGCCCAAGAATTATCCCTTTTCTTACCATAAAATGACATTTCTCCTAATTTAGAACAAGGTTAGTTTCTTCACATCGTTTTAAAACAAGTGCAAGATTATTCAAATATTCATCAAAAGAATTTCCAAAAACTAAAAAATCATCCATAAATACCTCAAGGAAATTTTCTACCATATTAGTGAAGATTGACATCATGCATCTCTGGAAAGTAGCCGGTGCATTGCAAAGGCCAAAAGGCATCCCCCGAAAAGTGAAAGTACCATATGGACAAGTAAATGTTGTCTTTTCCTGATCTTCCGGAGTTATGGCGATCTGATTGTATCCCCAATAACCATCTAAGAAGTAATAGTATTCCTTACCTGCAAGTCTATCTAGCATCTGATCAATGAAGGGCAGGGGTTAATGATCCTTTCTTGTGGCTTTATTCAACTTTCGATAATCCATGCACACTCGCCATCCACTAAGTGTCATTGTTGGAATAAGTTCATTATTGTCATTCTTCACCATTGTCATGCCTCATTTCTTTGGTACACATTGTATTAGACTTACCCATGAACTATCTGAGATGGGATAAATAACACCTGCATCAAGCCATTTAATAATTTCTTTCTTCACTACTTCTTTCATTACGAGAGCAATCTTCTTTAATGTTTAATGGAGCCATTCTAATTATCCTCAAGTAGAATTTTGTGCATGCAAAATGAAAGGCTAATTCCTTTAATATCTACAATTGTCCATCCAAGTGCTTTTTTATGCTCCTTTAACACTCTCAACAGCCTATCTTCCTGCTCATTAGACAATAAGGATGAAATAATAACAGGTAATGTAGATGAACTACCCAAATAAGAATATCGTAAGTGATCAGGAAGAGGTTTTAATTCTAAAGTGAGTGGTTGTTCAATAGATGGCTTTAGCATTCCTAAGGAAGTGGACATATCCAAATCTTCAACTTTTAGGCGCTTAGTAATCTTAGGCGGAGCTTCTAGGAAATTTAGGAATTCCTGTATTTCAGCATCATCAACATCCGCTAAAGCAAGTAGAGCTGCTTCAAGGGGGTCAGTGTTTTGGGTATTTTGAAAAATATTTCCTGCAATACTATTTACAACACTAACTGCAAGATAATCATCAGAAGCACTGGGATATTTAATAGCCTTAAGAACATTGAATTTTACCTCTTGGTCTTGAACTTTCATGGTCAACTCACCTTTTTGCACATCAATAAGAGCTCTACCTGTGGATAAAAATGTCCTGCCCAAAATAATAGGAACTTCGCGATCTTCCTCCATATCCAAAACAATGAAATCTGCAGGAAAAATAAATTTATCAACTTTGACCAAAATATCCTCAATTACTCCCTTTGGATATGTGAATGATCTATCTGCCAATTGCAAGGTCACACTTGTAGGTTTGACTTCTCCAAGTCCAAGCCTTTGATAAATAAAGAATGGCATTAAATTTATACTTGCTCCCAAATCACACAGTGCTTGTCCAGAAAAATGAGTTCCAATGGTACATGGAATTGTGAAACTTCCTGGATCTTTAAGTTTTGGTGGTAACTTCTTTTGAATAATTGCACTACATTCCTCTGTTAAAGCTACTATTCAAACTCCCCAAAATGCCTTTCTTTGGATAAAATATCTTTCATAAACTTCACATAACTTGGCATTTGTTCTAAAGCTTTAGCAAAAGGAATGTTAATTTGGAGTTTCTTGAAAACTTCCATAAACTGTTGAAATTGTTTGTCTAATTTCTATTTTCTAAGCCTTTGAGGAAAATGAAGAGGTGGTGTGGTGGTTCTAGACTCAGTCTTCTACTCTAACTCCTATTCTTTCTCAAATATTGGTGGTTTTTCTGCTTCTTTTGAAATTTGAGGTGCCTTTTGAATTTCCTGCAACTCTCTTCCATTCCTTAGAGTAACTGCTTTGCAATGTTCTTTTCCTTCTCGTTTAGGATTTGTCTCAGTGTTGCTTGTTAAAGTTCCTTGCTATCTCATACTCAATGCATTAGCTAATTGCCCTATTTGTGTTTCCAGTGTTCTGATTGAAGCTGATTGGCTCTAAATTGCTGCTTCTATTTTTGTCATGAACTACATAAACATTTCCTCTAATGAGGGCTTCTTTTCTTGAGTTGGTGGCTTTATCTATTGCTGAAAGCCTGGTGGTGGAAGTTTAGGAGCTGAGGATTGTCCTTGGTTGTTGCTCCATAAGAAATTGGGATGTTGTCTCCATCCGGGATTATGAGTATTCGAGTATGGATTATTTTGATTCCTGTTGAAGTTCCCAACAAACTACATTGATTCCAAAGTATGTTGACACTGATCACTCGAATGTGCATCCCTGCAATTATCGCAAGTAATAAATTGGCCTTCTACTGCTGGAACTTGTTGTCCTGGCTGGGTTATAAAGCTTGCAAGCGTGTCCATCTTCTTTGTTAAAGCTTATAACTGTGCATTTAAAGATGTAGCATCATTTACCTCATAGATTCCTGAAGTTTTCTTTGGTTGAGTTAATCTTTCAGTTGGCTATTGGTAACTATTTACTGCCATATCTTCGAATAACTCAAATATTTCCCCAATCTTTTTCCTCATAAGTGTACCTCCGCAGCAACATCAACTATTCCTCTTGTTTGTGCGGTCAATCCATTGTAGAATGTTTGCACTTGAAGCCATCTTTTCAATCCATGATGAGGGCATTTTCTGAGCATCTCCTTATATCTCTCCCATGCCTCATAACATGTTTCCTGATCAAATTGGGCAAAGGATGTAATTTCATTCCTCAACTTGACTATTCGTGATGGTGGGAAAAACTTAGCCAAGAATCTCTTGGCTAAATCCTCCCAAGTGGTAATGGATCATAATGGCAAAGAGGATAGCCAACTCTTTGCTTTGTCCTTTAGTGAAAATGGAAATAGCCTCAACCGAATTGCATCATCAAAAATCCATTATACTTGAAGGTATCACAAATCTCCAAAATGTTAGCTAAATGAGCATTCAGATCTTCTATTGGAGACCCCCCAAACTGTACCAAACTCTGTATCATCTGAATGATAGCGGGCGTGATCTCAAAATTATTAGCCTACACAGATGGTCTAGCGATTCCTGTCTGAAAGCCCTGAATTTGTGGGATAGCATAATCACCTAGATATCCATCGTCTACTGCCATCTCTATAGTATCCTCGTTTGCTTGCTGAAGTGCTCGTCTGTGTCACCAAAATGTTTTTACAATTTTTGGATCAAACGGCACTAATTCCGGCTCCTGATTATCCTGCATATAATTATAAGGGTTCTTGAAATAAATAAAAATAAATAAATAAATAAATAAAATAGATTTGAATTAAAACTTGGTGCTTAAAACTAATATTAGCAAAAACAAAATAATTTTTAGCTCCCCGGCAATGGCGCAAAAAACTTGTTGGCCGTTTGGTTGTGCAAAATAAATAGTGCAAACAATTACGCAAGTGCACGTGTCGCAACAAGTATAAAATGATGAGAAGAGTGTCGATCCCACGAGGAACTAAATTATTCACTACTAATTATTAATTTATCACACACTTGTTTTATTCAAACAAAATCAATTAAATAAGAATTCGAACTAAACTAATGAAAATAACGAAAAAAGTACTGATTAAGATTTCTATCAGGATATAAAAGCCCATAATTATGATTTCAGCAATAAGTTGATTATATAATTTTCTCCCTATGAAAGTAATAACAGGTTATTAGTCTTGAGTCTTATGCTGTTACGAGGTTCTTCCGAATTATCCGCAATCAAATCCCTAATTTATTCAATTCACTATATTCCTATGTGAATTAACTAAATTATGAATAAGGTTGTACCACTCAACTAACTCCCAAGGGCAAGCAGGTATATTCCTATCCTACTCACAAACTAATTAGTTCATCAATTTGAACAATTAATCCTAAGGTCCTCTATTGTCAATCAATCCCTAGATTTTCTTTTACAAGACTCCTCTAGGGTTCAAAGATGCACTTGATTGTTGATCAGTCGATCAAATAAAAAAAAGCACACAATAGAAGAAATAACCTTAAGCGCTATTAATTTCATAGAAGAAAATCATGCATCAATTTATTCAAAAGAATCCATCATAATCCTAGAGTAACGAATTAGTTCATGATTGAATTGTCAAACAAAACATGAATAAAATGAAACATCATTTTCAAATCTAGAATTAGAAACAAAATCAAAGGAAGAAGAAGAAACTCTATTTCTAGATGAATCTGATCTCCACTTTGTCCTTATCTAAATCCCGAATTCTCACGATACTTCTGATCTCCAAAATAGAAAAATTCCACCTCCCCTCTGAAGTATCTGAGAGACCTATTTATAACTACTTGGAAGAGTCTTCTAATTAGAATAGGACTTAAATAAATAAAGACTCTTCTGCCCTTCTTTAATAATGACGTGTCATCCAATCAGCATTCCCACCGACTTGAGTCAATTTGTTTTACTTTGAAACTTTTTCACTTGTATTCCTGCAATTCCAATATTTTCATCAATTAGCAAGGGAATTATAAATTTTAAAACAAGAAAATTAATTGTTAAGTCCTAAATATGATATTCAAATTAATACTAATATGGACTTAACATATAATGCTTTGTTAAGTGTACCATAAGCAATTAAAGAACCCCTTCTTTAATGCCTTCAATCTCCCATTTGATATAGAAGGATCAAATCCTTCACTATCCAAAACGGGAATTGGAAATAATGTTCTCAACAATATATGGCACATAATAGCAAAGTTTCAATACAATTATGGAGTTCCCTAAGTCCAACTTATTATACGTCTTCAGTTTTGATCACAACCCTTGCTCTTTAGCCAAGGTGGTGGATCATATCCAATCACTTAGTTTTATTTTTCTTTCTTATTCTTTGTAACAACTTAGAAAGATAAGAACCACCACTACAAGAAATATTAGTTTTAGCGACCATATTTTCAGCAACAACAGTAAAATGGTTGCTAAATATACTATTTTAGCAACCAAAGGTAATTTGGTTGCTAAAGTCAAATGACTTAAATCTTTTTGCAACCAACCAATGTTTGGTAGTTGTAGATGGTCGCTATAATTTGGTCACATTTACCCTATAGTATAGCGACCAGTGTTGGAATTTTTAGCAAGAATTTTCATGATTGCTATATATAATCATTATTTGCTACCAATTTAGTAACAAAATATTGAATGGTCAGTATAAGTCTTTTGAGTTGACGATCAGTAACCAATTAATTTGGTTGCTAAGGATAGATCTTCCTTTAGTTCTTTAAACATTTACCAACCAATAGTATATGGTCACTGAAACATACTTACATGCAAATTTATATGGTTGCTAAATTGTTATTCCTATGAATCTAATGAACTTTCTTTCTCACTATTTATAGAAAAATGTCAAAAAATTCTTTAAATTGAGTTTAAAGAGCTAAATTGATTTTTAACTAGATTTGGCTAAAAAGGTCAGTTTAAGTATGCAAAAATAATCATCATATGAATTGAGTGAATAAGACTTTATTTTAAATTTAACTCTTTTTAATATATATTTAATTTAAAATATTTTTTATTAGGTATATGAATTCAAAATATGTTTAATCCTTAATGGATCTGAAGCGAACAAGGAGGATGTGGCACATATCCTTTCATATAAATGCCCAATTTGATGGCACTACTACTTTCTTGTTCTCTTTTTGCTATCATTCATTTTCCATACTCTTAACCCATTTTTCAAAAATAAATAAATATTCAATTTGATTTCAAATTAATACCCTTTTTAGAGGTCTCAGAAAAATAAACCTTGAAATAAACCTAGTAAGCTATAAACCTTGAAATATATTAGAACATGTCCATTACTATCCTTGAAATAAACCTAGTCAGCTATAAACCTTAAAAAAGGATAACAAATTTTCAACTTAATCAGTTTGCTTTAAGATTAATGATTTGCACCATCTGCATGTTTTTTTTTTCCAAATAAGGTGGAGATGTATTAGAAACCAAACCAAAAGAGGAATTACGAGAGGAGGTTTTGAGCAAAATTAAATAAGGAAGTACTTACTTCCTTTGCAATAAAACATGGCAAAATTAAAATAAAGAAGCACTTAAAGCACGTTTGGTTTCATTTTTTAGTGAAAAGTTAGTTAGAAAAAGTGTTGTTGAAAA
This sequence comes from Jacaranda mimosifolia, assembly GCA_018894105.1. Taxonomy (NCBI): domain Eukaryota; kingdom Viridiplantae; phylum Streptophyta; class Magnoliopsida; order Lamiales; family Bignoniaceae; genus Jacaranda; species Jacaranda mimosifolia. Next base: position 13,445,509 of record CM032128.1, on the reverse strand, counting down.
TGAAATGTATTTGGATGTGTTGTTTAAATTTATAAGTTTATATCGGTGTGAAAATAAGATATATTTGGATGGTGGGTGTTTTTATATTAAAAATTGTGTAATTTTTTAATTTGAATTAATGATGTGATTTGTAATTGTTTGAAAAAAATAACATTATAATTTGAATTTAAATTTATAATATTTTTATGATGAATTTTGTTTGAAATGTATTGTGAAGATAAAAAAATAAGTAACAATAGGGGGAAAATAGGTATGAAAATGGAGAGAGAATGTAAAAAAGAATGTTTTGAGATGAAAATGTATGAGAAAATGATTAAAAGTTGATAGTTTTCTATTTTAATTTTCCGTAAAAAATGAAAATAAGGTTTGAAAATGAAAACAAATGGGGAAAGTGTTTAAAATTGAACACCTAAATGAGAAATGCAAAGCAAATGCAATTCATATTTAAAATGAAATGGGCCCTCAAACCAAAACATTCTGGGCCCAATCAATTTAGCTGACCGGCCCAAAAGAATTGATTGCTGCCAAAGACAATTTGAAGTCCAAGTTTGAAGCCCAATTGCATCAGCCAATGAATTTCGGCATTTTAGCAAATGGATGCATCACTGGTTTGAATCCTCTCTTCAATGAAATAAAGCAAATATGGGCTCTATCTTGAAGTAATTATCAAGACTCAACACCAGCAATATGCAGCACAAAAGAAGAAATAAGTCCCACTATGGAATCCCCCTTGCACCATAATTTCAGAAGTATTTCATACAAAAGTCCAATCCGGATATCAACCCCAATCGTGACTAATTCCATACAAACTCTTTTATGCAGCACCAATGTTTGAACAGAGCAACCAAAATAAACTGATTGAAGAATCCCAAAGGAACTGAGCATGCTGTAATCGGGCAGAAGCAGATGTCCAACAATTGATCAAAGTCCAATGATTTCAAAAAATTCAAAAATCTGCCAACATGACAGCAGCTAATTAAGCAACAAAATAGCAACAAAATCTATCCCACCCACTTAACAAGTGCTCCACAAATTTGTTAACAGACCAGCCATTGAACCAAAAAATAAAAAAAAAACCAGCAGCAAACTATTTGGCACATTCAACTAACAAAACAACCTATTGATAAGCAGCAGATGCAACACAAAATGTGCTGTAATGTGCAGCAGCCGTGTGTTTCTGTTCCAAAAATCCGACCAGCAGCTCAATAAACCCAGATACAATTATGAAAATTTTGTTCAGACCCTCTGCCCAAGATTCTATCAAAAGGTTCTCGTGCATCTCTAGTATTGTCATTCATTATTGTTTGTCTAGTTAAGGAACTTGAGTCGCTAAAGGCTTTTGATGGAGGAACAGTTACCCTCTTTTTCCTGCTTGAAACTACAATATTCGAAGTGTAGTGGATTAATTTTTATTGGTGTATATATATATATATATAGTTATTAAAAAAAAAAGACAAGTGTAATTACCCAAGCTATGAGGTAAAGAATGCTTTGGTGGTTCATCAACCATATCATTTGCTGCAGCCAATGCATCAGACAACTCTATTTTTCGCTTCAAATGACTCGTGTTGTTGGCAGTAATCATTGCTCTAGACATCTCCAATTTACGCTTAACAGTGGTACCCATTGTCGGACTTACTATCCAAATAGAATTATATGTTCAAAGTCATAAAGAATTAGTTAAAATTTGAATGAAAAATCAAACACGATATACAAATACGACATACAACTATTTTTAAGCATCAGAACCACTTTCGTTGTCCATTGACATGGAATCAAACAATTAGATATGAGAAAGTTTAAGAAACTTGAAAAATATATAAACTTAATCTTTTAGATTGAAATATATATAGCTGAGTTAATTGATCTCATGATTTTACCTCATAACACCATGTTATGAGGCTAAGTTCAACTTATAACATAGGTGTGAAATTAGCATTTCTTTGAAGTCAGAGTTTGACTTGGTGCCTTTGTTATGAGGCCAATTCAGCCTCATAGCTGAAGCAGTAGAATCACAGCCTCAAGCTGAATTTTCCTTAAAAGTATAGAAACATATTATGAGACTGAATTTACCTCATAACTGAGGTGCAAATTCAATTTCTATTATGCCTCCATTGAAAAAACAAAGGCTGAATTTGTATTTATAATACAATGGAGGCATAATAGAAATTGAATTTGCACCTCAGTTATGAGGTAAATTCAGTCTCATAATATGTTTCTATACTTTTAACATATAAGAGGCACTGGTTTTGCACATATTCTATAACTGATTAGGAGAAAAAGTGATATATATCTCTCATGTATGCGACACAAGAAAAGAATAGCCACTAATGGAACATCTAACTTGTATAACTAATTTATGTACAAAGATTAGGAGTTTCACAACTACCATCATAATTATAATGCAATCGACGGATATTCAAAAGATAGACCCATCAAAAACTCGAATTGATATACTGCTACATGAATCATCACTCTAAATTGTAGAATTTTCACTTTCCTACTAATATTTAAATAAACTGAATAGAATTTTAGATAATACCTAAATGCCTTCGTGTGCCTCTGTAATGCCTTTTGTCAAATCTGCACCAAAAAACTAATTTCAATGTAAAGGTTTAAAGAAAATTTGAAATAGCAAAAGAGATTGAGGGAGTAGGAGGGAGATCGATTTTGGAGACGAGAACTTGCAGATTTTGGAGAGCCAAAGACAAAGAAAAACAGCAGAGGAAACCAGCAGAGACGAGAACTTGCGGCCAATGAAATTTCTATACAACCACAATCCTGCCACGTTTTCTTCTATTTTGTTTCTCCGGAGCATTATCCCATTAATCCAGGATTAGATATTATGATTTATAACGACCCATTCATAGAGTTGATTTCATGGTGTTGGAATTTTTGAGAGCTTTGGGGTCTTGGACAATTGGGATAATTTCTTGTAGAGGAAATGCAACTCTCATGACTTGTCTGAAAAGAATAAGGAATTTGATTTTGACCTATTTTCGTTGTTAGTGGAGCTCGGTGCAAACAATTTACCGCCAAAGAAAAAGGGGTTGTAGTTTTTCAAGGTTTTCTTTCGTTGGATGAGATGTAGGATATAACAAAAATTGTAATAAATATTGAAAAATCTTTTTAATTTTCTAATTTTGAAAGTATGGCAAATATTCTATATAAAACTTTTGATATTTATAAACACGTTTTTAAGTTAAATTTTCAAATTTTAAAATTGAATGGAAATTCTAATAAATTTTGAAAAATCTCTTTTAAACTTTTACCTTTTAAAAATCTGGCAAATATTTTATATAAAAATTTTGATAGTAATATACGCATTTTTAAGTTAACTTTTTAAGTTTTAAAATTTTGGACTAAATCACTCTTAACTTGTTAGATTAGTGAATTTGATTTGTTGAAGTCTTTCAATAGAATTTTTCTTACGCTCCTAAAATTGATTTTTGTCTTTAATATTTTAATATTAATAAAAAATATTTAGAAAAAAAACATTTTCTTGAATATCAGTGACACAAAAATATTTTTTTAACTATTTCCTTGCTACTTCTTATTTATTTTTATTATTTTCTTCTAAATGATGAATGTGACTCTCCTATATTAACTGGCACTAAAAAAAATAGTTTATTGGCACACTTTTTTTATTCCTTCAATTTTAAATAAGTGTAATGAAAAATGCCACATGCTTATTTTAAAATAAAACTTAATTAGAATTTTTTATGAGCCTAACTCAACATATAACACACAAATGTGATTTGACATGTTTAGCTTCTATTTAATTAATTTTGAATCTCGATAAACTTGTGTTGAACACTATAAAAAAAATTCAACTTTAAGTTGATATTAGTGAAGATAAATTTGATTTAAATTAAAGCGCAAACTATATTTAAAAATTTTCATAGTATATATAAATAAGATAAAAGATCGCATACAATTTACTTAAGTGCACCAAATTGTAGAAAGATAGTAAGTTTTTAATTAGTACCTTCCTTCCCCTTACCCCCCCCCCCCCCCCCGGGCGATAATGTACTTAAGTGCACCAAATTGTAGAAAGATAGTAAGTTTTTAATTAGTACCTTCCTTCACCTTCCCCCCCCCCGCCCCCCCCCCCCCCCCGGGCGATAATGTTGTCCGTGCCACTTATATATTATTTGATTTTTTTTTTTTTTAAGTAGGGACCATATCAACAATGTTGTCCCTACCACTTATATGTGATTTGAGGGTTTTTTTTAATGAATATCTAAATGCCAAGTATGACTTTTAATTTATTAAGAATTTCAATATACTAAATCTTTAAAATAAAGTAAAAACATTAAGAGTGAGTAAATAATATTTGAAGAAAAAATAATAATTGAAGAGGGGAAATAGACCTTGATAGGTAATAGTCGAAATAATAAATAATAATTGCATGTTTATGAAAAATTAAATATAAGTAAAAATATAGTATCATTTTAACAAAATGTAATACTAAACAACATAAAGGAGTTCATAAAGGACTAATTAAAGAAATCAAATAAAGTTAGCTATTAAATATTATATCATTATTATTATGCTTTTTATATGATGAAGAATAAACGGGTCAGCCTGTTAGGCTTTGCAAGTTTTTAAAAATGTCCAAGTCTTCTATTTAGTTAAAAATGCTAATTTTTAAGCATTGACCTGACCGTTTTATTAAATAAGCTAGGCCAAACTAGGTTATAAGTAGGCTACGCTATACGCCCCAAACGAGTAGCCTAGCATATTCCCAATCCCTACTTTGTATACCACTGAGGCCTTGGTGCTTTATATCTGCTAACAATTTGGGCACATTCGATGCATGTACCAAAATTTTTATAGTATAGCATAAATAATTTATTTCTTATATAATATTAATTTTTTAATAGCATTTGATATTTATTTGGGTTTTTTCATAAATAATAATGAAATTTTAAGATAAAAATGATAATTATGAGTATAAAATTTGTGGATTGTAAATAGTAATTACCATATAATTGTAGTTATGAAAATTAAATAAAAAAGTGAAGATATTTTAGATATATCACATGAAAACTTATCAAAAATGGATCAGGTACTCTATTAATAGTACATATATATATATATATATATTATATGTAAAGCATCAAGGCTTATTAGTGGTATGTTTTGAAGTATTCTTCCCAAAATGCCTCTATTATTAATTGCTAATCTATACTATATATAAAGCATCAAGCTTATTAGTGGTATGTTTTCAAGTACTCTTCCCAAAACACCTCCACTATTAATTGTTAATTCTCATCACTACTAAATTAGTTTTCTTTTCTTTTATTTTATCTCCAGTTGTTTACTTTTCCTTTTTTTCGGTTGTATTATATTATCTTTTTTTTTCCTTTTATCTATCCTACAATTTTAAATAAAAACATTTGAAAAATTAAAATTATAATAAATTCTAAAAAGATAAATAAATATTTTATTTATTTTACATTATTCAAGTTGAGTGTGCCTATATTACTAATATAGTATAGATGTTCAAGGCGTAAGATTTCACCATTTGAAGAGTTAATTTACCAAATACTATACCATGTGTCTCTACCCAACATCCTAAAAATATCATTAAATTATTGTCTATATTGTAAGTAAATAGATTTTAAATGTGGTATAAAATCCAACTTGCTTATAAGTTTAAACTTTTTAAGTGACAAAAACTTTTGTTTTGAATTTTTTTATGAACCCATTTAAGACAAGAATATTTTGAATATCAATCTTATTTATTTCAATTTTAAATAATATATCGAAACTAAAATCATTTAATCTTAAAGATATTGTTAGTTTTATGCAATATAATTTGAGTTTTACATTATTTTAAAATTTAAAAAATTACGTTTAATTTGCATTCAATTAAATATATTAATATTGTATGAACATATTTATCAGTAGAAATCATTATTTTCACAAAAAAGCTGATTGGAAAATTTTACAAAGCTGAGTTTGTGGGATAAGGGGTTAAATTACCCCTCGGCTCTTACTTTGCCACGACTTGATATACAACTTTGAATTATTATTATTAATAATAATAATAATAATAATAATAATAATAATAATAATAATAATAATAATAATAATAATAAGAAGAAGAAGAAGAAGAAGAAGAAGAAGAAGAAGAAGAAGCCGGAGGGGGAGAATGAGGAGGTATAAATATCAATACATTACTTATCCACATTTTAATTTTTATCATCCATCTAAGTAAACAAATAATAATATATTCATCATCATCTTGCTTTTTATCCCACAAAGTAAATATACTTCAAAATATTAAATTATCCTAATCCCATTATAGTGTATGAGTGCTAACTCACATTATTTTGTAATATTAGATTAAAGAGCTTCAATGTCTAAAATCCCCTTATGCTATTGATGAACTTCTTGCACTGGCATCTGGTCCTGATTATCGTATTAGTAAATGTAGTGGATGCATAGTAGAAGGCGTAAAGTATCTAACTAGCAAAAGAGATAGTCGACGAATGACACAAAATAGTGGAGTGTGTGCGGAATCTGTACATAAGGGAAAAATGATAAAGTTTTATGGAGTCTTAGACGATGTAATTGAGTTGAGCTATGTCCATGGCTTTAGATGTGTATTATTTAGTTGCAAGTGGTTTGATTTAGATCGACATAAACCACTAAAGTTAGACAGTGATTTTACTAGCATAAACGTGGGCAAGGTTTGGTATGAAAGTGAACCTTACGTGTTAGCAACTCAAGTAAATCAAGTATTCTATGTTAATGATACAAAACTAGGTGGGAGCTGGAAAGTGGTTCAAAGTGCACAACATCGGCATTTATTTGACCCATATATTCTTCAATTTAATGATTTAAATGAACCCGATGTGAGTGATGTATATCAACAAGAAAATTGTTGTCATATTCAAGTTCAAGATAGTTCTCAAGAGGTTAGGTCAATAGTCCGCACCGATGAAGCTCCGCTAGAGATTGAAATTGCTGAGAAAATAGTCAACACACGTGTCAACAATGACAGAGATTATATTGAACATGATGAGGAAGAAAAAGATGACACTTTAGCTGAATATTGGAGCAGTGATGATGAAGGGGTGTCTCAAGCTTATGTGGATAGTGACTTGGAATAACAAGTAAATATAGGTATAGTTTTCTAGTTTCACATTAACCTTGGTCCATTCTAGTTTGATTTAACTTTAATTTTATTCTTATCTTACTTTCACTTTCTTTTTCAAGCATGCTGTTGGTCATGATGGAAGAATTTCATGGGGGAATCAAATATGTAAGGTACTTTATTCTGCAAAAATTATTATTATTATTTTCTTGTTTAAAATTGGAGGTATGTTGTCCTAATGGTGAAATCTTTTTACATGTGCAAAAATGGGCTTTACAAAAGTTGAGGAGTTTCAGCAGCAACAGTTCCTCACAGAACAGTCATCAGCAGATTCTAGTTCTAATGCCGGGCCTGAAAAAAATCTCATGCAAGAAGATGAATTGAAAGCTTCTTATGCCTTAGATACTGCGGTATGTGTAATATCTCTATTTTTTTTTTCTATTTGTGGAAATTCATTTTTGATCTTTGCTTATTTATAATTTTAAGGAAATTTGGTGAAAATTATGTTTGGTTTGATTGGTAAATGACTATATATTAAGATTTTTTCTGTACTATTTTGTATGCCGGGTGCTTATGCTTTTGGCCTTCAAATCCTCAACATGATAACATTGCTCTAAGGTGGAGATATTTGTATAATAATTTGACTTCTCAAAGTATTCGAAAAACTTCGTTTGATTGTAGTGAATGTGCTCTCATTTTGGCGTTGTTAATATAAAGTCTTGTTCGATCAATATTAATTATCAAAAAATCAATTTTCCCACTATGTAATTGTTTACAAGCAGGGTGCAGTTATTGCTGCTTCACTTGCTAAATCTTCTCAAGTGATGAGGGAAACAGATTTATCTCTAGGGCAACCTCTGCAATCAGCTTTCATCTTCTAGAGGTCTTAGGGTTATTAGTCGAAGAAGTGTATCCGACCTTGGTGCTATTGGAGATAACATCAGTCCATCAACTGCTAATGCTGGAGGAATGCATGACCAATTATACAATTTGTAGATTCTTGAGCCTGCTTATTATAGACTTCCTCAACCCTAATATTCTGAACGTGCAAAGACTTATGCTCCAGTATATAGCTCACTTTGTTCTAGATCTGTTTCTCGACCCATAACTTTCTTCACTATCCAATGCTTGCTTTGGCTATGTACAGAGACACCCTGTTGTCACCCCTCCGAGTTATCCTCAAGTACAAGCACCTACTGTCAATAATCCTGTCTTCTGGGAATAGCTTGGTACAGATACATATGGCATTGATACCCTATTCTATTTTACTATCAATAGGTTATTTGGAACTCTTTTTTTCTTTATTTAGGCATTCTGCATTCATACTAATTCAATGTTTTTGATCTTGTTCTGATGCTAATCCTTATCTGTAGAATACTTACCAGCAATATTTGACTGCGAAGGAATTGAAAAAGCAGTCCTGGGATACCACAGAAAATACAACACAAGGTTCCAGCAGCATGAAGAGCCAAAAACGAGATAATTATTTTGCAAAAAGAAATCTAGAAGGCTTAGTGGCAGGTGCGGCGCAATAGTTAATCTGCTTCTGGATTGGTTTCTTATGCTTTTGTTTCTGCTGAATTTGAAACATTTGGTTCTGTGTCATTATAGCTTCTTTAAGGATCCTGCTATTTCAATTACTTAGGCAGACTGTGTTTCTGTGGTGGTTATGTCATTCTCTGGTATGGAAGTGCATTTTTTACCATTGTTTGGTGCTTGCTGAGTATTACTTAGATTAATATTTTGCTGAAGGAGTTGATGCTTCAATACACAAAATTGAGATGTTTTCTATGGATTTAATTCTGGTTTACCAATTTTGGTTCAGTTGTATCATTTGAGCTATGCTTTGGCTTGGATATAATGTGCTGGATTTCTAGATTCTGTTGTTCAGGCTCAGAAATATTTAGGAGATTCTGATCTGTTTTTCAGTTCATTTGGTAGCAATTTTTGATCATGTTCTGATTGATTCAGTTTATCCTTCGTCGATTTTTTAATTTGGCAGAATTATTTGGTTTTCTTTATCTTGCATTCATTCTTGGAATAGGTTATTTTGATGCAGTTGTTTATCTTGATGTTGCTAGTGTTAGATGTATTCTTTGTTCATTATGGACTTTAGGCAATATAGTCTCTGAGGAAATGTAACTGGTTTTGTTGAAAGCTGGTTAGAAATCAGTTAGGATGATGTTGGTAGGGGATTCAGGTGGATATGGTTTTGTAGGAAAAGTTTACATAGTGTACTTTTGGGAATAGCTGGAGTGGTTGGGGAATTGCTGCTAGAATGATTAAACTCAAGTTTGCTCCTTGAATTTTGACTTGAATTACTATTTGACTTGAATTTTGTTTGTTTGTGGCAAATTTAGAGAATGAAGGTTCGATATACCATTCTTTGGTTGGAGATAGAGATTATTCCTCACACCAGAAGCAAATCTTGGCTGCTTCAATTTGGAAGCTTTAATTCCCTTGTTTGCAGCAAAATCAATTTACGATTTGATTTAATAGGAAATTGAACCTGTATTCATTGGAGCTGAATTTGCTGTTAAGATAGAATTGAACCATGGTTTCCGCACAGGCCTAGGGCGCCTCTTTGCAAATGATGAATTGGGAATTGTAGCTGGGCTTGGAATTGGGCCAGTTGTGATTAATTATTGTAATCTGGTTCTGAATTGAGCTGAAAGGATATATCCCTGAAGAGTTAATTGTTTTGGCAACCAAATTTATGTATGTGCTTTTCTGAGCTGTATTTAATTGTGGCGAGGAAAGATCAATCTTCTTGGAGATCAAAATTGAACTTTTGGGTGGACCCGATTGATTGTGCTACAGCTTGACCAAATACAACCTCTTTTGGTTTTTAATTTAATGTTGTTCCCTATTAGAGGTGATTTGCAGCATTTTCTCTATACTTGAATCATTGTAAAGTAAGTACTTATTTTAATTTCACTGAAACACTTATGTCATGTAATCTCCTGTTTGGAGAGGTTTATAAGCAATGTTATTAAATAAACATTACCAATCGATACAAATTGATTCTGCAAGGACTATGTGGCTACTAATATGTACATGTAACAACCAATTCAAATTGTTTTTGTAATTATTATTTGGTTGCTAATATTTATAAATCAGCAGCCAGTAGCTAATTTTGGTTGCTAAATCATATAAAATGCAATAAGATTTGCCATAATATTAAAATTAATAGCAAGCAATTATTTTGTTCCTAAAAGATATTTTTTAGCAATAAAAGTTTTATCGTTGCAATGTGGTGGCTAAAATATGACAATTATTTTAACAATTTAAAAACTATTACGACCAATAATTTGATTGCTAAAAGGAAATCCATTTCCAACCAAATTACTGCAACCAACTATTTCGCTGTTAAAGGATATTTTTCAACAATAAAAGTTTTATCGTCGCAATGTGGTCACTAAAACAGGATAATTATTGCAACCATTTAAAATTATTACAACTAGTAATTTGATTGCTAAAAGTCAATTTATTACCAACCACATTACAACAATCAATTATTTCATTTCTAAAAGATATTCTTCAGCAATAAAAGCTTTGTTGTCGCAACGTGGTCACTAAAATACATTAAATAAGAAAACTATTTTTAGCCATTTAACAATTATTACGACCAACAATTTGGTTGCTAAAATGCAATCTGTTATCAACCAAAATGATGTGGTCACTATATATACAATTATAGCAACCATATTAATGTTACAACAACCATGACTTTCTAAATTAGCAAGTGAAAATTTTGTTGCTAATTGTTTCATTTTTAGTGATCAATTTTGAATGGTCGCTAAAAATATATCTTTAGTATCCAAATTAATAAATCGTCACTGGGCACTTTTAGTAGCTACTTTGTTGTGACCACATGTGACCAATCATATTTTGGTTGCTATAGGTTTTAGCAACCATTTTTTTACTTTTAGCGACTACCAAGAATGATTGCTGAAACCATTTTTTCTTGTAGTGCACATGCGATATCACATATCCATGAGGAAGAATTTATCTTTAAATGCATTTCAATAAAGTATATACCTTTCCAAAGGGTTGCAAGGTATTCCTTGCATAATGGCTTCCAATGGCCTATCTACCCAAAGTAGAAACAAATAATATCGACTATTTCCTCTATAGTCTTCTTAACTCCTCCGGACACCTTTAATAGTAGTTTTCCCTTGGAGGAAGAACTTTTCTTCCTTTTACCTCCCTTTCTAACACACCTAAGACCTATAGACTTGGAACAGAAAACAAGTGTCAAATGTTTGCCCTTATCATGGTAGTCTCCTTCTAGATCAACACTTTGATCAATAAAACTCGGCGATGATGTGAGGATCAAATCCTCATGGAGATCATTGTCCATCACTACATCCAAGTAGGAACAAAACAAAACTTCCCAAGCCTAATCATCTTTGGACCGTAATTGATGACATATGACTTCACATCCATCTTGGCTTTAAAAATCTCTTTTGACAACATGAACTTCTCATATCTTGTTTGCTTTATAACTCTTGTAAACTCTAACAAAGGTACTATTCATATGCCTTTGAGACTTTTAAAGTTTGTAGATGCCACCAAGAGATTATGGGATAGAATGATTCTAAACCCAATTCGTGAAATTTTCACGTGTCCCTTGATCTACATTAGTCCCCTGGGATTAAGAGCTTCTTGATATAGGACATATATCCACTTCTAGAAATCTAGAATGATTTTTGAGGTTAAGTCAATCATGGAAGTTTGGCCCAGTTGGTTGATTAGTTTCCAAAATAACGTTGAGTGGAACATTAAACTATTCTTGAGATTTCACAAGTCCTCAAAGGTGAAAAAAAGAATAAGCATGTGATTGAATTTGATATTAAAAACATGTTTTATGGTCTTTCAAGCGTGTTTTCCTCCCACTATTTTATCAAATTCTTCACCCCCTAGAAGAATTCGGGGAATCATATTTCCTAGTGAGAATCAAGACCTTAAGGACTTGTCAGTGGACCCCTGCTTTGAGTGCCATCCACAAATAATTGAAAGGTAAGCAACACTTGATAATTGCATCTCATGCAACTATTGATATATTTTACCTCACTTTTCATGTAGACACCCCACTTCAAGTGCATCTACATTACTAAGTGTTAAGTCGTACCTATCAATCAGACTTTAATTCGAGATGGCTCTATGTCATCTCCCGCTTTGAGAGCCAATGCATGGAGGTTCTCAAATCAAACGTGCATCATACGCTAAGTATATGCTCACAACTTTCCTTCTAAGTGTGACCCCTTCTTTGAGTGCCATCACAAAAATTCGGAAGCATCGTCATGGCCGTGTACTATTGATAGAAGGCTTGGATTAATTAAAAATCTTTTAATTTGTATCCACTTCAACTTAATATTTGAAAATCACTTAGACATTCTAAGTCGAGGGTTTTTACTTGCAAAGATCTCATCATTTTATCTTCTTATCTAGGTTTTCTATGTCCTAACTATGCATCTCATGATGTAGGATATGAAAAGCATAAATAAGTAAACACGCCTAGCATGCCCCTTGGGTGGGATGACCATGAGCCTAACCAAGTGGTACACTTAGAGCTATAGGTGCACCACCTAGTTGATTTTAAGTGGGTTTATTAAATCTAGCTATTACATAAGAGTATCCCATACATTCATGGGTCTTTAACAGTTTCCATGCCTCCATGGCCTCTTTTGCTCCATGTAACTTTTACATGGGAAAGAAATCCTCACTCCTAGTAATTCTATTCTCATAACATTTACAAAGTAAAAATAAAGTGGCATGCAAGCCCCAATTTAGTACACCCATTTCAACAACTTGAAATAAATAAAATCATTATTAAAGGCTCATGATCATCCCCATTCATTCATCATCCATTCAACAATTAAATGAACAATAAGCAAATCTAGAATTAACAATTAATTCCAACAATTAAATGCTAATCAAATTAAAAAATAATTGGTCATGTATAACACTTATGAAACATTTGGAGATAAACTTTAACAAGATTTAAGGAGCTTGAAAAATGTCAAACATAAAATTGAGAACTTGCACAATACTTGTGTATCCATAACATATGATTTAACATCATTTTTAGCCACTAAAGGAGCCCGAAAAATGCACAAAATTTGCCCAATCCATGATCGTGCCCTGCTGGCCTAGGAAAGCACATGGCTGGGTAGTAAGTCTCGGTCACTGCCCTACCATTGTGCACCTAAGCCGGCAGCAGCCTCTGTTTTACGTCAAAGGCAAGTTAGGCCTTTTTTGGCTAAACCTTTGTGCACCAAAAATGCTAAAACTCATTCTAAACATTAAATCACACATTATGAACCAATTTATAGATCTAAAACAAATTTTAAAACTAAAAATTTAAATGCTCAATCAAGCTTCAAAAATTAAGTTCAAGTAAGAATCGTATTCTTCAAAAATCTCGAACAAAACTCCAATCACATTAGATCCAAAAATGACCAAAACTCTTTTGATCAATCATCAACATGCTATATCAACATATAACATCAATTAATGCTAAATCAACATTCAACATTAAAAGATATGAATTAAAACATACTAATCATATGAATCAACATTTAAAACACATGCTAGTATGCTTTCAATTCATCAATCAAGGAGCCACACACAACATCATCCAAACACTCTAATCCATCATACGAATTGAGAATTTGGTGATTTAGATCAATCCATCACGTGAATCAATCATCAACAAAAAGATCCAAATATAAGCATGATTTAGACTCTGATACCACTTGAAAGCTAGTAAGGCACTAGGATCCAATTATAAAAACTTCAAAAGCTTAATAAACTAGTGCTTACATGCTAAATATAATTAAATCATGCTTGGGATTCAGATTAGGATAGAGTGTTACCTTGAAATTGCAAAATCCAAGGAGAATTAGGTGAACTCTTCACCTTTTGAGAAACTACTAGAAAATGCGCAGTAGGAAAGGAGTGATTTTTTCCTCTGCCAAACCACCTCCAAAAATCACAAAAAAAATTACTGGAGATGTTCAACACCTTTAGTAACTCATGTAAAAAATTCAAACCGAAAAGCCTTCTGGATCTCCCTGGAGAAAATTACCAAATCAGACTCTTTGCAGTAGATCCCCAAAATCGTAGCAAACAAACTAGTTTGCCTCTATTGATATGATCCACACTCCAAATAGAAATTCAAAAATATCTATCCTATAAGCTGGAATAAGGCCAGAGATATGCTACTGAGGAGGTTAGTTTTAGGTAGGGAAGAAGAAGAAAAAGCAAAGCTTTCAACACATGAATGCAATGCTTGCAAAGATTTTGGAGGGAATGGTGGAGAATCTAATTCTTCACACCTTTTGATATAATGACCAGCCCTCTCTCTCTATATCTATATATAGAGGCTATAAAGTGTGATTCCAATGTGGCATCACACCTTCCATGAGGAGAAGGGGTGGCCAACTTGCATTTGCCAAGATGGCAAATGCAAATTCAAATCTAATTTGAATTTCACTTGCATTTTAATTACATTTGAAATGTAATTTCAAGTTAATTAAAATGCTAATTCAAATGAACATTTCATTTGAATTTTTTCTCCAAAATGTGTTCTTCCCATTAATTAAATTAAATACTTTAATTTAATTAATTAACCTTTGACTTAACTCTTAAGTCAAACAAGCTTAACTCTTAAGCTTGATTTTTGTTTTGTTAACTTAACTCTTTAAGTTAACTTGACCAATTTATGGTCATATTGGCACCAAATAATTAATTTCTTAATTATTGGAAAATTCTCCAGGCTTATGCTAGTGCATATTATTAGTCCTCTAACTTGAGGATCCATGGTAACCTTATGTCTGGTCCTCATGCTTTGAGTCTTCCTTGGCCACTTAGCAGGTCTTTCTGGTTAAGGTTAGGTATGACCTATTTGGCATGTAGGTTTGTGAGATCCAAGATGGAATCTGACTCCTCGCTTTTGTAAAGGGCGAGTGTATATCTAATGTATTCTATAACGATCGATTCTAAGAAATCCTTACACAATGTGGTATGACAATTTGGAAAAAGAGATTTCAAAAAATGAGGTCACACAATGGAATCAAACATTGAGAATAGAAACATAGCATCGAGGCTATTAGGGAGCTGACAAATATTTCGTCCTAGGCCTCTTTCGGGAGACAGGAGACGGAATTACCGTATTTGCATGGTATACACAGAGCTATAATGGTTCTCTAGAACGTTCATTTCGGCCAATTAGTTGGGCTCCATGGGCTTGAGGTTAGACATCGACCATGGAAATTAGGTACTCTTCAATTAATGAGATTAGTTGAATTGAGTCGATTAGTTTAAAAGTTTTTTAAACTAAAATGAAAATTTGATATTCAAAATTCACAAGGAGTTGTGAGCCTATGTCCAATGAATGGTAGAAGCTATTGGGTCGCACACAAAAGCCAATTAGCTTCCTAATTGATGGAGAAAAGATTTTCTAAGTGTTAGAAAAAGTCGCCTAGTGGACCGATTTTAAGGAACCAATTTTGAAGGTCAATTTTGGCTTGATTAATTTAAGTGCTAAATTAATCCGTTAATTTATGGAGTTAAATTAGACCAATAATTAAGGAGTTAATTATTTGGTGCCAATATGACCATCAATTGGTCAAGTTAACTTAAGGAATTAAGTCAACAAAATTTAAGCTTAAGAGTTGAGCTTATTTGACTTAAGAGTTAAGTCAAAGGTTAATTAATTAAATTAAAGTGTTTAATTTAATTAATGGAAAGAATATATTTTGGAGGAAAGATTCAAATGAAATGTTCATTTGAATTAGCATTTTAGTTAACTTAAAATTAGATTTCAAATGTAATTAAAATGCAAGTGAAATTCAAATTAGATTTGAATTTACATTTGCCACCTTGGCAAATGCAACTTGGACGCCCCTTCTCATCACAGGAGGTGTGATGCCACCTTGGTATCACACTTCCCAGCCTCTATATATAGATATAGAGAGAGGGGGTTGTTCATTATGTCAAAAGGTGTGAAGAATTAGATTCTCCACCATTCCCTCCAAAATCCTTGCAAGCATTGCATTTATATGTTGAAAGCTTTGCTTTTTCTTATTTTTCTCTACTTAATACCAGCCTCCTCCATAGCATATATCTGGCCTTATTTCAGCTTATAGGCTAGAGATTTTGGAAGATCTATTGGGTGTGTGGATCATACCAATAGACGCAAACTACTTTTTTTGCTGCGGCTTTGGAGATCCACTACACAAAATCCGATTTGGTGATTTTCTCCAGGGAGATCTAGAAGTCTTTTTGGTCGGCCTTTTTTATTGAGAGTTCCTCAAGGTGTTGAGCATCTTCAGTAGTTGTTTTGTAATTTTTGGAGGTGATTTGATAGAGGCAAAAATTGCTCCGTACATTCTCTGGCAGTTTCTGGAATGGTCAAAAGTTCATCTCATTCTCCTTGGATTTTGCAATTTCAAGGTAACACTCTGTCCTAATCTAAATCTCTAGCATGATTTGATCCTAGTTAGTATGTAAGCAATAGTTCATTATGCTTTTGAAGTTTTTATAATTGGATCCTAGTGCCTTACTAGCTTTCAAACCAATCATTCAAGCAAAATCCAAATCCATGCATGAATAAGGCTCCGATACCACTTGAAGATATATGTGGTGCTAGGATCCAATAAAATTCAAAAAAATCTGAACAAAACCAGCCCACACACTTCCAAAAAGATCTAGACAGGCATAGGATTCAGATTTTGGTAGGGAAATACCTTGATAAAACCAAAAATCAAGGAATAAGGAAAAATACCCTTCAACTCTTGAAGTTGTCCCCTCACTAGCGCAGTGGAAACACAACCAGATTTTGCCTAAGCTAAACTCCTTGTTTTGAGCCAAACATTTTGCTGTGATCCCTTAACACCTTGAAGATCTTACAATCAAAATTTCAGCCCAATCAAAACAAAATAAAGTCCCCCAAAATTCATTTCAAGTAGCTGTCAGAATCTACTTCTCCAAGAGCAATAGCAACCCAAACATTTTACCTCTAATGAAATAGTCCACACACCTTAGCAAAGGCCTTTTCTCTACAAAAATAGCTAAAGATAATTGCAGAAAAATAGAGGAAAGAAGGTTAGAATGGAAGTGGAAGATGAAGGAGGTTGGAGAGATCTGTGGAAAACCTAACTTTTAGATGTATCCACTAACAATTTATTGGGAGAAAATATTCAACAACTCACAAAAAATCCTCTAAGTGGCTGGCCCCTTCTATATCCATATATAGAAGGCAATGAGAGCCCACCACCTAGCCATGCCAGGCGGCATTTGGTCTATTAGTGGTGTGTGAATTTGAATGTCATTTGGATATTAAATGTATATTACATGAACTCTTCATTTAATAACTTCTTCCAAAATTAACTCTCCAATTTAATTAAATTAATCACTTTAATTTAATTAATAATCATTTGACTTAACTCTTAATTCAAAGTGCTTAACTTTTTAAGCTAGCTAAAATTAACTTAACCCTTAAATTAATTTGACGAATTGATAGTCATGTGACATCAATTAATTAACTCTTAATCAATTGATCTTAATTTAACTCTTAAATTAATTTGACCAATTTAACTCTTACATTGATCAAGCCAAAAATGACTTCAATTTTCTTCCCCTTCAATTCGGTCGTGAATTTTCTAACTCTTAGAAAATTCTCCTTCATTCATAAGTCATGCATTTGGCTTTTGTGTGTGGCCCATTAGGTTCTACCATTCATCAGACATTGCCTCACGACTATTTGTGACTTATTAGAATATCAAATATTCACATTAGTTTAAACTCCTTTAAACTAAGCAACTCAATTCAATTAATCTCATTAATTGAAGAGTGCCCAATCTCCATGGTCGATATCCAACGTCAAGCCCATGGAGCCTAACTAATTGGCTAAAATGAATGCTCTCAAAGAACCATTCTAGTATTATGCGTACCATGCAAATACTGTCTTTTCGTCTCCTATCTCCACGAAAGAGGCCTAGGGCAAGATATTAGTTTGCTCCCCAATAGCCTCGATGCTATGCTTCTATTCTCAATGTTCAATTTCCTTTATGACCTCATCTTTGAAAACACCTTTTCAAATTATCACATCACCTTGCGCAATGATTTCTTGAAATCAATCATTATAGAATACATAGGAGATGCATTTGCTCTTCACAAAGACGAGGAGTCGGATTCCATCTTGGATCTCACAAACCTCTATATCTAGTAGCTCATGCCAATCACCACCCACAGGGCCTGCTAAATTACCAGGGAGGAGTTAAAGCATGAAGAACAAACACAAGGTTATCATGGATCCTCAGGTCAAAGGACCAATTATATTCACTAGCGTAAGCTGGAGAACTTGCTGCTACCAACTTGCCACTCCAGCTATCTAGTAGATTCTCTGGTGGGTCTTCAGTGCCTTGTTCTCTAACAAGCACCTACTAACATGCATCCATATCTCATATGGGATTGCTCATGGAACAGAGCAACATCCAACTATTGGATTTATACATCATTAGTGTAAGTCTATTCGGATTATCTAAAGGAGAATTTGATTCTCTCTCAATGGACACCACTATGTTGGAATAGTGCCTCACAAGCTAATAAGATTGGCATGTAAACTATTTCACTTGTGATACAATCTTGATTGAATGATACAAATGGCTATCTTTATCTTGTGCTTATATTACTTCATTAGTATTTAGTTGAGGGCCTTAGATCACACTAGACTATGAGACTTGGTCAATACACTTAGTGATGATCATGGAATAAGTCTTACATTGTCGTGATCTTAAACATCCCAAGTCATAGAATCTTATGAGACAGGGCATCTAAGATTCGGATAGACTTGCACTAACGATGTATAATAAAAAGGTTGCATATTGCTTCATTCCATGAACAAACCATATGAGATATGGCTGCATATTAGTGGGTACTTGTTAGAGAACAAGGCATTGGAGACCCACCTGGAGAATCCACTAGGTCGCCATAGTGGCATATCGGTAGTGGCTAGTTTTCTAGGTTATGCTAGTGCATATAATTAGTCCTTTGATCTGAGGATCCATTGTAACCTTATGTTTAGGTCCTCATACTTTGACACATCTTTGGCCACTTAGCGAGCATTCCGGTGGTGATTGGACATAAGTTACTTAGACATGGAGGTTTATAAGATCCAAGATGGAATCCGACTCCTCATCTTTGTGAAGGGCGAGTGCATCTCCTATGCGTTCTATAATGATCGATTTCAAGGAGTCCTTGGCCAAAGTAGTGTGACAAGTTGGAAAAGAATTTTCCAAAGATTAGGGCAGAAATAGGAATCAAACATTAAGAATAGATGCATAATATTGAGACTATTATGGAGTCGATAAATATCTTGCCCTAGGCCCCTTTCATGGAGATAGGAGACGGAAGGACCGTATTTGCATGGTACGCGTAGAGCTAGAATGGTTCACCATAAGCATTTATTCGACTAATTGTTGGGTTCCATGGGCTTGAGGTTGGACATCGACCATGGAGATTGAGTATTCTTCAATTAATAAAGATTAATTGAATTGAGCCGGTTAGTTTAAATGGAGTTTTAAACTAATGTGAATATATAATATTCTAAAGTCAAAAAGGTTGTGAGCCCATGTCCAATGAGCGGTATAACCTAATGGGTCACACAAAAAAGCCAATTGGATATCCTATATAATGCGTGGAATTTTCTAAGTGTTAGAATAATTCCATGGTGGCCGAAAATTGAGGGATTCTGTTTAACGCAATTTTAAGTCATTTCGGCTTGATCAATTTAATTGTTAAATTGGTCTAATTAAAATAAAGAGTTAAATTAAGATCAATTAAATTAAGTTTTAATTTCATTTGGTGCCATATGACTATCAATTGATCAAGTAAACTTAAAGAGTTAAGTTTGTTGACTTAAAGGTTAAGTCAAAGTTTAACTAAATTAAAGTGTTTAATTTAATTAAATTGAAGAAGTAATTTTGGAGGGAAAATTCAAATGAAATATTCATTTAATGAATTAGAATTTAATTGGTAGACATTTCATAAAATGACGTGTAGATTACAAATTAAATTCAAATTAAAATTAACATGCAACTTGCAATATGCTTGCTGGTTGGCATGCTTAGGTGGATCTCCCCCCACCCCTTGAGGAAGGTGTGATGCCACCTTGACATTACACCATCCTCTCTCTAGACATAGATATAGAAGGAGCAACCACCAACTGATTATTCATTCACACATTTTGTGCATCTGAAAATTAGATCTAAAATTCTGTCCAAAATTATGATTCTTTCATAAGTTGAGGTTTTGCTCTCTTCTTCATGTCCCTCCCTCACCATTTTTGGCCTCCAACCATGCTCTCTTCCTTACTAGTTTTTCCAGCTAAATTAAGGAGGAAATGATAGTCCATTAGTGTGTGGACTTTGGCATTAGAAGCAAGATGAATTTTGGATTACTTGCTTTGGTGATCCTCTGTTCCAACACTGATTTTCTGGACTCTGTTTGAGGTCTTTCCAAAGGATTTTAGCACTGGATGTTTTACTGGACATTCTCCATTGAGTTGGAAAAATTTTGGTCTAGAATTAGCTTAAATCCGAGGTGATTTTCCCAATCAAAAGTTGACCACACCTTGCTGCGCTAGAAGCAGTCTGTTTTCGGGAAAGGAAGCACTACTTCAAATTTCGGTTGGATTTTGCTTAAAGAGGTAACAATCTGACCTTGATCCATCATATTAGCATGATTTATATCCTTGTGGTGGTGTAAACTAAGTTAGATTTTAATTTTTAAATGTTTTAAATTGGATCTTTAGTCTTACACCTCTTTCACACTCGGTGCACCCCAACACAATAGAGTAGCCAAGAAGATAAATAGTACCTTGTTGGACATGGTACGTTCCATGATAAACTTTTCCAATGTGCCCATATCTTTCTGGGGATATGCCTTAATTATGGCGGCGATGTTACTAAATGTAGTACCTTCAAAGTCGGTGCCAAAGACACCACATGAGATGTTGTATGGCAAAGCACCCTCTTACACTTTTCTAAGGGTTTGGGGGGTTTCCCTCTTACGTTAAGCGATTAGTAGAAGACAAGTTGGATGCGAGATCTACCCCGTGCAAGTTTATGGGATTCCTAAAAGAGTCGATAGGTTATTATTTCTATGATCCCTCGGAACATAAGGTGTTTGTCTCAAGGAACGCCCACTTTTTTGGAAAAGATAGAAATTGCATTGTTATTGAACTTGATGAAGTTCAAGATGATCAACAAATCCCACAAGCAATAGAAACAAGTGAGCATCAAGAGCTTTACACACAAGCTTTGAAAAGGTCAGACTGAATCAAGAAGCAACACAAAAGGTTCGATTCCTTCATGAGATGGGCCAATCAACTAGTGATCCGATGACCTATGAGAAAGCTATGTTGGACATAGATTTAGGGACATTGGCTTGATGCCATGAAATTTGAAATGGACTTCATGTACTCCAACAAAGCATGGACTTTGCTAGATCCACCAAAGGGTGTAGTACCCATTAGTTGCAAGTGGATCTATAAGCGAGAGATAAGAGTTAGTGTAGAGGTTGTGACCTTTGAGGTGTGATTAGTGGAAAAGGGTTACACTTAAAGACCTGGTATTGATTTTGAGGAAAACTTTTCACCAATTGCTGTGCCTAAGTCCATTAGGATTTTACTTGCCATAGTCGCATATTATGACAATGAGATGTGGCAAATGGATGTGAAAACCACTCTCCTCAATGGAAACATTAAAGAAAAAAGTTATATTGAGCAACCACAAGGTTTTATATCCAAAGGGAGTGAGCAAAAGGTTTGAAAACTCAAGAGGTTCATTTATAGACTTAAAAAGGCATCTCAAAGTTGGAACATACGTTTTGATAAGACAGTCAAATCATTTGGCCTAACCTTGTTTGTACAAGAAGGCTAGTTAGAGTAGTGTACAATTTATTGTGCTTTATGTTGATGACATTCTTCTCACTTGGTGTTAGAGAGCAATGTTAGAATGTACGAAAACATGGTTATCTACTCAATTCTCCACGAAAGATTTAGGAGAAGCATCCTATGTATTAGGAATACGTATCTATAGAGATTAATTTAGGAGGATGTTGGGGCTTTCCCAAATACCATACATTGATAAGATACTAAAGAGGTTTGGTATCGAAGAATCATAGAAGGGATTTATCCTGATGGGACACAGTCTTCATCTCTCCAAGTCTATAGCCCCTAAAACTGACATCAAAAGAAGTAAGATGTCCCATATACCTTATGCATCCACTGTTGGGAGCATAATATAAGTCGTTCAATGTATAAGGTCAGATAGAGCACACGCTCTATGTGTTACGAGCTACTTTCAATCCGATCCCGCGAATGTCACTAGAAAGCCGTTAAAGCAATACTTAAGTACTTGAGAATGACTAAGGATTTATTGTTGGTATACGGCAATAGAGAATTGAAACTCGAGTGGTTTTTGGATTCTAGTTTTCAATCTGATGTAGATGACCTAAAATCGACTTCTTGATTTATATTTTTCCTCAATGGCAGCGCGGTAAGACTGAAGAATTCCAAACAAGGCACTACGATATATTCAACCACGGAGGCGGAATATATTGTGGCTTCAGAAGCTGTAAAGAAAGGTGTTTTGGTGAGAAGCTTCATCTAAGAGCTGGATATAGGCCTAGCATTATGAGCCAGTAGTTATCTTCTATGAAAACAATAGGGTAATAGTGCAAGCCAAAGAGCCAACATTTCATCCACGATCTAAGCATATTTTGAGGTGATATCATTTGATCCATGGATCATTGATAGAAGCGATAGCCGAGTAGAAAGGGTAGCCTCAGAAAAAAAATATAGTAGATCCATTGACTAAACCCTTAACGCAAAAGGTCTTTGAAGGACATCTTGAGAAGATAGGTCTTAAGACTTTGGGGAATTAGCTTTAGGGCAAGTGGAAAATTGTTGGAATAGTGCCCCACCACCAATTAGATTAGGATGTAAACTATTTCACTCGTGATATAATCTTGATTAAATGATATTCATTATAAATGGCCATCTTCATCTTATGCTTAATTTACTCGCTAGCATTTGGTTGAAGCCCTTAGAGCTAGAATGGTTCTCCAAGAGCATATTCATTTTGGCCAATTAGTTGGGTTCCATGGACTTGAAGTTGGACATCAACCATGGAGATTAGGTACTTTTCAATTAATAGAGATTAATTGAATTGAGTTATTAGTTTAAAGGAGTTTTAACTGATGTGAATATTTTGATATTCTAAATATGAAACAGTTGTGAGCCCATGAATAATGAATGGTAGAAACTAATGAGTCACACACAACAACTAATAGAAAGTCCATTTTGATGAAGGGAATTTTCTGAGAGTTAGAAAATTCCACTTGACCAGGAGAAAAAGGGTTGGCTAATTTTTGTTCATTTTAACTTGATCAATTTAATTGTTAAATTGATCTAAATAATTTAAGGAGTTAAATTGGACCATTTAAATTGAGGAGTTAATTTAATTGGTGCTATATGACTATCAGTTGGTCAAGTTAATTTAAAGAGTTATGTTGACACCTTCTAGCTTAAAGAGTCCAGCTAATTGACTTAAAGAGTTAATGTTGGAATAGTGCCCCGCAAGCCAATTAGATTACTATGTAAACTATTTCACTTGTGATACAATCTTGATTGAATGATCTTCATTATAAATGGCCATCTTTATCTTATGCTTATATTATTTCATTGGCATTTGGTTGAAGCCCTTAGATCACACAAGACTAAGGGACCTAGTCATGCAATAGGTGGTGATCATTAAACAAATCTTACATGGTTTTGATCTTAAATCTTCCAAGTCATAGGATCATATGAGACAAGGCATCTAAGATTCACATAAACTTATACTAATGATACATAAATCCAAAGGTTGGATATTGCTCTGATTCATGGGCAATCTATATGAGATATGAGTGCATGTTAGTAGGTGCTTGTTAAAGAACAAGTTCACTGAAGATCCACCCAAAGAATCCATTAGATAGCCATAGTGGCAAGTCGGTAGTAGCAAGTTCTCTAGCTTACGAAAGTACATATAATTAGTCCTTTTACCTAAGGATCCATGGTATCCTTATGTTTAGGTTCTCATGCTTTGACTCTTCTTTGACCACTTAGCGGGTCTTTCGGGTCGAGTTTGGGCATGAGCTACTTAGACATGAAGGTTTGTAAGATCTAAGATGGGATCCAACTCTTCATCTTTGTAATGGGCAAGTGCATCTCCTATGTATTCTATAATGATCGATTCCACAAAATCCTTGCCCAAAGTAGTATGAAAATTTGGAACAGGAGTTTTCCATAGATGAGGTAATAAAGGGGAGTTGAACATTAGAATAGAAACATAGTAACGAGGCTATTAGGAAGCCGAAAAATATCTTGCCCTAAGCCTCTTTTAGCAGATAGGATATGGAAAGATTGTGTTTGTATGGTAAGCATAGAGTTAGAATGGTTCTCCAAAATCATTCATTTCAGCCAATTAGTTGGGCTTCATCAGCTTGAGTTTGGGCATCAACCATGGAGATTGGGTACTCTTTAATTAATGAGATTAATTGAATTGAGTTATTAGTTTAAAGAAGTTTAGAGTAATGTGAATATTTGATATTCAACAAATTACAAGAGTTGTAAGTCCATGTCCAATGAATGGTAGAACTTAATAGGTCACACACAAAAGCCAATTGGAGATCCTACTTGATAAAGAGGAATTTTCTAAAAGCTAGAAAATTTCCACCATGACCAATTTGTTTGAGGTAAGCAGTTGACACAATTTTTTTGTCATGTTGGCTTGATCAATTTAATTGTTAAATTGATCTAAATAATTTGAGGAATTAAATTAAACCAATTTAGTTAAGAGGTTAATTTTATTGGTGCCACATGACTATCAATTGGTCAAGTTAACTTAAGGAGTTAAGTTAACAATAACTAGCTTAAAGAGTTAGGCTAATTAACTTAAGAGTTAAGTCAAAGGTTAATTAATTAAATTAAAGTATTAATTAAAAATGAAAATCCAATTTTGGAGGGAAATTTTAAATAAAGGATTCATTTGGTGTGAATTAGAAATTATTTGGATGACATTTCATTAGATGAAATGAAGATTCCAAATGAAATTCAAATTCACATTTAATTCACATGCAACTCTCTTGGAGTGTTTGAATGATGTTGTGTGTGGCTCCTTTACTTGATGAATTGAAAGTATGCTAATATGTGTTTTAAGTGATAATTCATATGATTACTATGTTTTAATTCATAGTTGCTAATGTTGAATTTTGATTTAGCATTAGTTGGTGTTATATGTTATTTGGCCTTGTAGAGTTTTGGTCATTTTTGGATCCAATTTGATTGGAGTTTAATTTGAGATTTTTGAAGAATATGATTCTTACTTAAAACTTATTTTTTGAAGCATGGTTGAGCACTTGAAATTTTATTTTTAAAAGGTGTTTTAGATTTGAAATTTTATCTATATTTTGTTATTTGATGTTTATGAGGTGTCCTAAATTTTTTGGTGCACAAATGTTGAACAAAACTGCAGTTGAATTGATCATTACCACTATAATAGGGTTGCTACCAGCCTTGGCCAGGTGTTGACCAAGCAGTGGGTGCGCCAAGGGCATGCCTGCTACGTGACCTTGAGCCAAGGCTGGGCCGACAACGGCTATTCTTGGTTTTGATGAGTTTTGAGTGTTATTTTGTGTTCCTTAAGTAAGCAAAAGTGTTCTGTATCACATATAATAGATGCACAAGTGTTGTGCAAGTTCTCAAAATTATGTTTGACATTTTTTATTGCTTTTAAAATCTTGTTAAAGTTAATCTTCAATTAGATGCAAAAATGAGATGCATAAACGTTATACTTATTTTTGCTTGACCAATTAATTGTTTATGAGATAAGCATTTAATTGTTGGAATTGAATGTCAATTCTTGATTTATTTATTGTTCATTTAATTGTTGAATGGATGATGAATGAATGAGGATGATCATGAGCCTTTAATATTGATTTTATTGGATTCAAGTTGTTGAAAAAGGTTGTATTAAATTGGGGCTTGTATGCCTCTTAATTTCTATCTTGTAAATATTATGAGAGTAGAATCATTAGGAGTGAGGATTTCTTTCTTTTGTAAATGTTGCAAGGAGTAAGGAAGACCATTAGAGGCATGAAGCCCTATAAATGTATGGGGTACACTCATGTAATAACTAGATTTAATCAACCCACTTAAAATCAACTAGGTGGTACACCTATGGCTCTAAGTGCACCACTTGATTAAAGCTCATGGTCATCCCACCCTAGGAGCATGCTAAGCGCATTTACCTATTTATGCTTTCCATATCCTATTGATGTATGAGATGCATGTTTAGGATATAGAAAACCCAAATAAGAAGATAAAATTGGTGAGATCTTGCAAGAAAATCCCTTCACTTAGAATGTCTAAGTGTTTTTCAAATATGAAGTCAAAATAGATATAAATTAAAAAGAGTTTTAATTAATCCATGCCTTCTACCAATAGTATGTGGCATGACAACATTACCACATTTGTGTGATGTCTCATGAGTCGCAGGTCACACTTATGGTGGAAAGCTATGAGCATATACTTAGCATATGATGCATCTTTATTTTGATGCTTCCTATGCATTGGCATATGCGTTATAGGATGACGTGGAGCAATCTCGAAGCAAAGTTTGTTTGGTCCGACTTAACACCTAGTAATGTAAATCTCGCATGAGTTGTGGGTCTACATGAAAAGTGAGGCAAAATATATCAAGAGTTGCATAAGATGCAATTGGTAAAAGTTTCTTACCTTTAGATTATTTGTGGATATCTCACGAGTTGTGGATTCACTTTCAAGTCCTTAGGATCTTGATTCTCACTAGAAAATAAGATTCCCGAATTCTTCTAAAGGGTGAAGAATTTGATAAGATAGTGGGAGAGAAACATGCTTGAAAGATCATGAACATGTTTTTAATATCAATATTCAATCACATGCTTATACTCTTTTTTCGCCTCTTGTAGATTTTTGAAATCTTCAAAACAAATGGCTAAAGGTCTACTCACAAGCATTTTATAAACCAATAAGCTAACTGGGCCAAACTTCCATGATTGGTTGATAAACCTTAAGATAATTCTTGACTCCGATAAGAGGACTGATGTCCTAGATCAAAGTCCTACAAACACATTGGGTGGTGACGCCACCAATGAGGACCGTGAAAGGTTCACAAAATTTGTAGATAATGATCTACAAATTAGATGCCTCATATTGACTTCGATGACCAACGAGCTTCAAAAGACTCACAAGCATATGAAACATACTAGGGAGGTATACATGCACCTACAAGAGTTGTACAGTGTAAAAACTGCATACGAAAGGTTTGCTTTATTTATAGAGCTCTTCAGGTCAAGGATGAGTGAGGGAACAAGTGTCCATGATCACGGGCTTAAGATGATAGGACTCACCGAGAAGCTTAAACAACTTGACATGATTATGGACAATGACCTCTATGTGGATTTGATCCTCCAATCATTGCTACCATCGTTCGACCAAGTCATTATGAACTTTAACATGTCCAAACAAGAATTTATGATTAACGGATTGGTGAACATGCTTGTGACCACTGAGGTGACTATGAAAAAGGAGAAACCTCTTATGCCAGCTTCTTCCTCCAAGTTGAAAGGCCCTAGGTGCCCAAGAAGTGGAGGTAAGAGGAAGAAGAGTTCTTTCTTGAAAGGGAAGCAACCCATGAAATGTTCGGGGGTTCGAGAAAAAGGCTAAAATCGATGCAAGTTGTTTCCATTGTGGTGAAAAATGATACTGGAAGAGAAATTGCAAGGCTTACCTTGCAACCTTTGAGAAGGGTATATACTTTATTGAAGTGCATTTAACGACCAATTCTTCCTCAATGGGTATTTGAGTTGCGACCATGGTCTAAGGCTTATCAAGTTAGATTTGGGAAATTCTAGTATTGTACTTGGTCCAGTTTCTTATGTACCAAATCTTGCTAGGAATATTATATATATTCCCGTTCTTGATTATGAAGGATATGATTTTTCGATATTGAATGGGACATTGAAGACATTGAAGAATGGATCTTTAATTGCTCAAGGTATATTGATTAACAGATTATATGTACTCAAATCTCAATCTTCATTAATGCACATTCAATCAAGTAAAAAGAAATTAGATAGCCAAGAAGATGCCATCCTTTGGCATGCAAGGCTTGGGCATATCTCTAAGAATAGGATGAGCAAGATGGAAGCTCTCAAAGCACTAAAAGTTATTGCTTTTGAGAACTTTCCTACTTATGAATCCTATTTGAAGGGAAAAATGACCAATGCTCCTTTTGTAGGATAATCAGAGCGCTCCACAAATCTTTTGGATTTGATCCACACAGATATTTATGGCCTACTAAGATTTAGTGCAAGAAATGGTTGTTTTTACTTCATCACCTTTACCAATGATTATAGTCAGTTCGGACACGTATAGCTTATAAAGTACAAGTCCGAATCCTTTGAAAAGTTCAGAGAGTATAGGAATGAAGTGAAAAAGCAATTAGGACTTAGTATTAAAGCTCTTCAATCAGATCGAGGGAGAGAATACTTAAGTACCAAAATTTTGGATTATCTAAAAGAGAATAGGACTCTCCCACATTGGACTCTGCCCGTCACACCCCAACCAATGGAGTAGCCAAGAGGAGAAACCATACGTTGTTGGATATGGTACATTCCATGATGAGCTTTTTTGATGTGCTCATATCTTTTTGAGGATACGCCTTAGAAACGACGACAAAGTTACTAAATGTAGTACCTTCAAAGTCGGTGCCAAAAATGCCGCATGAGATGCGGTATAGCAAAGCACCCTCTTACCATTACCTTAGGGTTTGGGAGTCTTCTACTTACATGAGACGAACAGTGAAAGACAAGTTAGATAGTAGATCTACCTTGTGCAAGTTTGTAGGATACCCAAGAGAGTCTATGGGTTGTTACCTATATGATCCCTCGGAACAAAAGGTGTTCGTTTCGAGGAATGCCACCTTTTTAGAAAAGAAATTTCTGTTGGATAGAAATGGCGTTGTTTACGAACTTGATGAAGTTCAATATGATCATCAAATCCCACAGGCGGTGGAAACAAGCGAGCAATAAGAGCTTCACACACAACCTCTGAGAAGATCTGATCGAATCAAGAAGCAACCTGAAAGGTTCGGATTCCTTCATAGGATGGGCCAATCGAATATTGATTTGAAGACCTACGATGAAGCTATGTTGGATATAAACTCAGGACATTAGCTTAACGCCATGAGATCTAAAATGGACTCCATGTACTGCAACAAAGTATGAACTTTGGTAGATCCACCAAAGGGTGTAGTACCCATTGGTTGCAAGTGGATCTATAAGCGAAAGCTAGGAATCGATTGAGAGGTTATGACCTTTAAGGTGTGATTAGTGGAAAAGGGTTACACTTATTGATTTCGAGGAAACCTTTTCACCGGTCACAATGCCTAAGTCCATTCGAATTCTACTTCCCACAGCTGCATATTATGACAATGAGATATGGCAAATAAATGTGAAAACTGTTTTCCTCAATGGAGACATTGAAGAAGAAATATATATGGAGCAACCACAAGGTTTTATATCCAAGATGAGTGAATAAAAAGTTTGCAAACTCCAGAGATCCATTTATTAACTCGAATAGGCATCCCGAAGTTGGAACATATATTTTGACAAAATAGTCAAATCATTTGGCTTAGTCAAAAATGTGAATGAACTATGTATATATATGAAGGCTAGTGGGAGTAATGTACAATTTATTGTGCTTTATGGCGATGACATCCTTCTCATTAGGAATGAGGTAGGAATGTTAGAGTGTACTAAAGTGTGGTTATCTACACTAATTCTCCATGAAGGATTTGGGAGAAGCATCCTATGTATTAGGAATATATACCTATAGAGATAGATCGACGAGGATTCTAGGGCATTTCCAAACCCTATATATTAACAAAATACTATAGAGGTTTAGTACGAAAGAATCCAATAGGGGATTTCTTCATATGGGATGTGGCGTTCGTCTCTCCAAGTCTATGGCCCCCAAAACTGAAGATGAGATATAGAGGATATCCCACATACCTCATGCCTCTACCATTGGGAGCATAATGTATGCAGTTCAATGTACAAAATCGAATATGGCACACTTTGAAGTGTTATGAGTAGGTTCCAATCCAATCCCAGTGAGAGTTACTAGATAGCCGTTAAAGCAATCCTTAAGTACTTGAGAAGGACTAAGGATTTATTTTTGGTATACGGCAATGGAAAATTGAAACTCGCAGGGTTTTTAGATTCTAGTTTCGAATCTGATGTAGATGACTTGAAGTCTACTTCTAGATTCATATTTCACCTCAACGGCGGCAAGGTGAGTTGGAAGAGTTCCAAATAAGACACCACAGTCGACTCTACCACAGAGGCAAAATATATTGGGGCTTCGAAAGCTACAAAAGAAGGTGTTTGGATGAAAAACTTTATTCAAGAGTTGAATGTAGTGCCTAGCATTACTGAGCCAATAGTTGTCTTCTGTGAAAACAACAAGGCGGTAGCGCAAGCTAATGAGCCAAGATCTCATCAGTGATCCAAGCATATTTTGAGGCAATATCACTTGATTCGAGAGATCATTGATAGAGACGGCATCCGAGTGGAGAAAGTTACCTCGGAAGAGAATATAGCAGACCTATTGACTAAACCCCTATCGCAAAAAGTCTTTGAAGGACATCGTGAGAAAATGGATCTGAAGGCCATGGAGCATTGGCTTTAGGGTAAGTCGGAGATTGTTGGAATAGTGCCCCATAAGCCAATTAGATTAGCCTTATAAACTATTTCCTTGTAAGACAATCTTAATTGAATGATATTCATTATATGGCCATTTTCATCTTATGCTCATTGTTTACTTCACTAGCATTTGGATGACGCCTTTAGATCACACAAGATTACATGACTTAATTATGCATTAGATGGTGATCATGGAATAAGTCCTACACGGTCGTGATCTTAAATCTTCTAAGTCATAGGATCTTTCAAGACAGGGCATCTATGATCCGAATAGACTTGCACTAACGATGTATAAGTCCAAGGCTTAGATGTTGCTCCATTCCATTAGCAATCCCATATGAAATATGGATGCATATTAGTGGGTGCTTGTTAGATAACAAGGCACTAAAGACCTGCTTGGAGAATCCACTAGATAGCCAAAATAGCTGGTCAGTAGTGGCAAGTTCTCCAGCTTATGCTAGTGCATATTATTAGTTTTTTCATCTGAGGATCCATGGTAACCTTGTGTTTGGTCCTTATGCTTTGACTCTTTCTTGGTTACTTAGTGGGCCACTCATGTTGAGTTTGGGCATAAGCTACTAGACATGGACATTTGTGAGATCCAAGATGGAATTTGACTCCTCGCTTTTATGAAGGGCAAGTGCATCTCCTATGCGTTCTATAATGATCAATTCTAAGAAATCCTTGCGGAAAGTGATGTGACAATTTGGAAAGGTTTTTCCAAAGATGAGGTCACTAAGGGAATCAAACATTGAGAATAGAAGCATAGTATTGAGGCTATTAGAGAGCCGACTAATATCTTGCCCTATGCCTCTTTCACGGAGATATGAGACGGAAGACTGTATTTGCATGGTACACGTAATGCTAGAATAGTTTCAAGAGCATTCATTTTGGCCAATTATTTGGGCTCCATGAGCTTGAGGTTGGACATCGACCATGAAGATTGGGTACTCTTCAATTAATGAGATTGATTTAATTGAGTTGCTTAGTTTAAAGGAGTTTAAAGTAATGTGAATATTTGATATTCCATAAGTCACAAGGAGTTGTGAGCCTATGTCCAATTAATGGTAAAACTTAATGGGTCACACATAACAGCCAAATTGAATGACCTATTCAAGGAAGGAGAATTTTCTAAGTGTTAGAAAATTCATCTTGGCCAACTTTGAAGGAGGTGAAAATTGAAGTCATTTTTGGCTTGATCAATTTAAGAGTTGAATTGGTCAATTTAATTTAAGAATTAAATTAAGATGAATTAATTAAGATTTAATTAATTGATGCCACCTGACTATCAATTCATCAAATTAATTTAAGAGTTAAATTAATTTTGACTAGCTTAAAGAGTTAAGAACTTTGACTTAGAGTTAAGTCAAAGGATTATTAATTAAATTAAATTGTTTAATTTAATTAATTTGGAGAGTTTATTTTGGAGAGTATTATTAAATGAAGGGTTCATTTAATATGGAATTAGAATTCATTTGGAAGACATTTCATGAGATGAAATGTAAATTCCAAATGACATTCAAATTCACATTAACACTAATTGTTAATGGCCACCTTGGCATGGACAGTGGCATCCCCTCCTTGAAGATGGTGTGTGACCACACACCATCCTAATCCTATATATAAATATAGGAAGGGATGGCCACTAGGCAATTGTTATGCAAGGTGTGCATTATTCTCCCAACAACTTTTTTATTGGGCATCTAATAGTTAGAATATTCGCAAATCTCTCCAACTTCCTTCATCCTCCCCATCCATACTTGGACTTCTTTCCTTCATTTCTTTCCAATTATCTTAAGCCATTTTTGTAGAGAAAAGGTCCATCCATTTGGTGTGTGTACTATCTCGTTAGAGGCAATACATTTAGATTGCTATTGCTCTTGTTGAAGTAGTTTCTGGCAGCCGCTTGCACTGAGTTCTGGGAGGACTTATTTTGTTCTGATTGAGCTAAAATTTTGGCTGTAACATCTTCAAGGTGTTGAGAGTGCAGTAAAATTTTTGGCTCAAAAGGAGGTGTTTAACTTGGGGAAATTCGTTGGTGTTCTTGCTGCACCAGTGAGGAGACAGCTTCAAAAGTTGAAGGGCGTTTTCTCTTCCTCCTATATTTTTGATTTCATCAAGGTACATCCCTCTTTAAATCTGAATCCTATGCATGTCTTGATCCTTATGGATGTGTGTGGACTAGTTTTATTAATATTATTTTTTTTTCCAGAATATTTGGTTCTTAGTGCCACACACACCTTTAGATGTGAGTTGTTTCCATTGTGGCAAAAAATGACATTAGAAAAGGAATTGCAAAGCTTACCTTGCAATCTTTGAAAAGGGTATCTACTTTATTGAAGTGAACATAACGATAAATTCTTCCTCATGAGTATTTGAAATCGCATGTCGTTCTCATATTTGTAATTCATTACAGGGGATGGAAAGAAGAAAAAGTCTCAATGAAGGGGATATGATCCTTTGCCTTGAAAATGGAGCAAACGTTGCGGCCATGGTTGAAGGCATAATCAAGTTAGACTTGGGGAATGCTTGCATTGTGCTTGATCCATGTTATTGTGTACCCTCTATTATCAAGAATATTATTTCTATTCCCATTTTAAATAATAAAGGATATGATTTTTTAATATCGAATGGGATGTTGAAAGCATTAAAGAATGGTTCTTTAATTGCACAAGATACATTAAACAATGGATCATATATACTTGATTTTCAACCTTCATTGATGCAAATTCAATCAAGTAAAAGAAAATTAGATAACCAAGAAGATGAATCTTGTGGCATGCTAGACTTGAACATATCTCTAAAAATAAGATGAGCAAGTTAGAAGCTCTCAAAGCACTAAATGTTAATGGCATTGAGGAACTTCCTACTTGTGAATCTTGCTTGAAAGGAAAATGACCAAAGCTCCTTTTGTGGGACAAATGGAGCGAACCACAAGTCCTTTAGATTTCATCCATATAGATGTTTGTGGCCAGCTAAGAGTTAGTGTGAGAGGAAGCTATTCTTACTTCATCACCTTCACCAATGACCATATTCAGTTTAGATATGTGTATCTTATGAAGTACAAGTGCGAAGCCTTTGAAAAGTTCAAAGAGTATAGGAATAAAGTAGAAAAGCAAAAAGGACTTTGTATTAAAGCTCTTCAATTGGATCAAGGGGAAGAATACTTAAGTACCGAATTCTTGGGTTATCTAAAAGAAAATGGAACTCTCTCTCAATGGACTCCACCGGCACACCCCAACATAATGGAGTAACCGAGAAGAAAAATCATACCTTGTTAGATGTGGTACGTTCCATGATGATCTTTTCTGATGTGCCTATATCCTTTTGGGGATATGCTGTAGAAACAGTAATGAAGTTACTAAATGTAGTACCTTTAAAGTCGGTGTCAAAGACACTACATGAGATGTGGTATAGAAAAGCACCTTCTTACTCTTTTCTAAGAGTTGAGAGATGTCCTGCTTACGTTAGATGATTAGTAGGAGATAAGTTGGATAGTAGATCCATCTTGTGCAAGTTTATGGAATACCCTTTAAGTTATTACTTTTATGATCCCGTAGAACAAAGTTTGCTTGTTTCAAGAAAAGGTACCTTTTTGGAAAAAGATTTTCTATTAGATAGAAAAGGCATTGTCGTTGAACTTGATGAAGTTTAAGATGATCATCAAATCCCACAAGCAGTGGAAAAAAGAAAGCATCAAGAGCTTTACACACAACCTCCAAGAAGGTCTGACCGGATCAAGAAGCAACCCAAAAGGTTCAGATTCCTTCATGAGATGGGCCAATGGGATGATGATCTGAAGACCTATGAGAAAGCATGTTGGACATAGACTCAAGATATTGGCTTGACGTTATGAAATCCGAAATGGACTCCATGTACTTCAACAAAGTATGGACTTTGGTAGATCCACCAAAGGGAATAGTTCTTATTGGTTACAAGTGCATCTATAAGTGAAAGCTAGTAATCGATGGAGAGGTAATGACCTTTAAAGTGCAACTACTGACAAAAGGTTACACTCAAAGACACAGTATTGATTTTGAGAAAACTTTTTCACCAGTCATAATGCCTAAGTCTATTCGGATTTTACTTGCCACAGCTACATATTATGACTATGAGATATGACGAATGGATGTGAAAACCATTTTCCTCAGTGGAGACATTGAAGAAGATATCTATATAGAGCAACCACAAGGTTTTACATCCAAAGGGAATGAACAAAAGGTTTACAAACTCGAGAGATTCATTTATGGACTCAAGCAAGCATTTCAAAGTTGTAACATACATTTTGACAAGATAGTCAAATCATTTAGCTTTATCACAAATGTGTGAACCATATGTGTACAAGAAGGCTAGTGGGAGTAGTATACAATTTATTGTGCTTTATGTTGATGACATTCTTCTCATTAGGAATAAGAGAGCAATGCTAGAGTGTACTAAAGTATAGTTATCTACTCAATTCTCCATGAAGGATTTGGGAGTAGAATCCTATATATTAGGAATACGCATCTATAAAGATAGATTGAGGAGGATGCTAGGACTTTCTTAAACCCTATGCAGTGGCAAGATACTAAAGAGATTTAGAATGGAAAAATCTAAAAAGGGATTCCTCCCTATGGGACACAGTCTTCGTCTCTCCAAGTTTATGACCCCTAATACAGAGGAAGAGTGACACAAGATGTCCTACATACCTTATGCGTCTTCTATTGGGAGCATAAAATATGCCATTCAATGTACAAGACCGGATGTGGCACACACTCTAAGTGTTATGAGCCTTTTCCAATCCAACCCTGGTGAAAGTTACTGGGTGGCCGTTAAAGCTATGCTTAAGTACTTAAGAAGGACTAAAGAATTGTTTTTCGTGTAGGTAAAGGAGAATTGAAACTTGAGTGGTTTTTGGATTCTAGTTTCCAATCTAATGTTGATGGCCTAAAATCTACTACGGGGTTTATATTTTGCCTCAATGGCAGTGCGGTGAGTTGGAAGAGTTCTATACAAGACACCACGGCTGATTCAACCATCGAGGTGGAATATGTTGCACTTTCGAAAGCTGCAAAGGAAATAGTTTGGATCAAAAACTTTATCCAAGAATTGGATGTAGTGCCTAGCATTATTAAGCCTATAGTTGTCTTCTGTGACAACAATAGTGCAGCTTCACAAGCTAAGGAGCTAAGATCTCATTAGTGATCCAAGCACATTTTGAGGCGATATCATCTGATCTGGCAGATCATTGATAGAGACGACATTATAGTGGAAAGAGCTGCCCCAAAAGAGAATAAAGCAAATCTATTGACAAAACCCTATTGCAAAAGGTCTTTGAAGGACATATTGAGAAGATGGGTCTTAAGGCTATGGGAAATTGGCTTTAAAGCAGGAGAATATTGGAATAGTACCCCATAAGCCAATTAGATTGGCATGTAAACTATTTCACTTGTGATATAATCTTGGTTGAATGATATTCATTATAAATGGTCATCTTCATCTTATGTTTATATTGCTTCACTGGCATTTAGTTGAAGCCTTTAGATCACACAATACTATGGCACATGGTCCGCACTGGGTGGTGATCATGAAACAAGTCTTACCGATTGTGATCTTAAATCTTCTATGTCATAAGATCTTATGAGATAGGGTATCTAAGATCTGGATAGACTTGCACTAAAGATGCATAAATCCAAGGGTTGGATATTCCTCTATTTTGTGAGCAAACCATATGAGATTTGGGTGCATGTTAGTGGGTGCTTGCTAGAGAACAAGTTCGTTGAAGGTCTGCCCAGAGAATCCACTAGATAGCCATCGGGGCAAGTTCTCCAGTTTATGTTAGTGCATATAATTAGTCCTTTGACCTAAGGATCCACGGTAACCTTGTGTTTAAGTCCTCATATTTTGACTCTTCCTTGACCACTTAGAGGGTCTTTTGAGTTGAGATTGGGCATGAGCTACTTAAACATGGAGGTTTGTGAGAT
Source organism: Jacaranda mimosifolia (assembly GCA_018894105.1). Lineage (NCBI taxonomy): Eukaryota > Viridiplantae > Streptophyta > Magnoliopsida > Lamiales > Bignoniaceae > Jacaranda > Jacaranda mimosifolia. The sequence continues at coordinate 13,408,579 of CM032128.1, read as the reverse complement.
CTAAGATGGGATCCGACTCCTCACCTTTGTGAAGGTGAGTGCATTTCCTATGTATTCTATAATGATTAATTCCATGAAATTCTTGAGTGAGGTACTATGATAATTTGAAAATTGAGTTTTTCAAAGATGAGGTCATAAAGGAAAATTGAACATTGAAATATAGACATAGTATCGAGGCCATTAAGGAGTTGACAATTATCTTGCCTTAGGCTTCTTTTGGGATATAGAAGACAGAAGGACCATATTTGCATAGTAAGCGTAGAGCCATAATGGTTCTCCAAAAGCATTCATTTTGGCCAATTAGTTGGGCTCCATGGACTTGAGATTAGACATCGACCATGGAGATTGGGTACTCTTCAATTAATGAGATTAATTGAATTGTGTCATTAGTTTAAAGGAGTTTAGACTAATGTAAATATTTGATATTCAACAAATCACAAGAGTTGTGAGCCCATGTCCAATGAATGGTAAAACCGAATGGGTCTCACATAAAAGCCAATTGGAAATTCTACTTGATGAAGAGGAATTTTTTTAAGAGTTAGAAATTTTAACTGTGATCAATTTTTTTGAAGCAGACGATTGACACAATTTTTTGGTCATGTTGGTTTGATCAATTTAATTGTTAAATTGATCTAAATAATTTAAGGAGTTAAATTAGACCAATTAAATTAAAAGGTTAATTTAATTGGTGCCACATGACTATCAATTGGTCAAGTTAACTTAAGGATAAATTAACAATAACTAGCTTAAAGAATTAAGCTAATTGACTTAAGAGTTAAGTCAAAGGTTAATTAATTTCATTAAAGTATTTAATTTAATTAAAAATGAAGAATCAATTTTGGAGGAAAAATTCAAATGAAGGGTTCATTTGGTGTGAATTAGAATTTATTTAGATGACATTTCTTTAGATGAAATGAAGATTCCAAATGAAATTCAAATTCACATTTAATTCACATGCAACTTGCTTGCAGGTTGGCAAGCAACCTTGAGGAAGGTGTGATGCCACCTTAGCATCACACCTTTCGTCCATCTATATATAGATATAGAGGGTAGGACAGCCAAGCATGTTTTCTACACACAAGCATCTGATTGTCAGATTTTTCCATTTCCCTCCACTTTTGCATGTGTTGCCTCAAGTGTTGAAGGTTCACATTATTCTTCATCTCCTACCTCCAAAATTCAGCCACTTCATACCTTCATCTCTTCTTTTTTTTCCAGCTAACATAGAAGAGATTTGAATTGTCCATTAGTGTGTGGATCTTATCATTAGAGGCAAAACAATTAGATTGCCAGCCTATTGGAAATCCTCTATTTGGATAGTAACTTGGAGCCATTTTTGGAGGCACTTCTAATTTTTTGATTTGGCAGGTTTTTCTACTATAGATTCTTCATTAAGATGTTGGTGATCTTCTTTCCAAATTTCATCCGATTCCACCGAGTTTTGGTTGGGAAAAAGTTGTCCACAATATGCTGCGCCAGTGGAGATTGCATTGAAGGAGTTCAAGCTAGTCTTCTTCTCTTTGGTTGGATGTTGCTTTTAAGGTAATTTTTTAACCTAAATCCACTTTAGAAGCATGAATTAGATCCTCGGGAGGTGTGATGAAGTTAGATTTTAGTTTTTAAATAGTTATAATTGGATTCTTGGCTCACACCGTCTTTTAATTAAGTTATAACTAATTAATTAAATTAAGAGGTTAATTTAATTAGAATGAAGAATTAATTTTGGAGGAAAAATTCAAATGAAAGAGGTCATTTGGAGTGCATTTCTAATTTATTTGGATGACATTTCATGAGATGAAATGAAGATTCCAAATAAAATTCAAATGCAAGTGAAATTAAAATTTCACATGCAACTTGCCTTACAAGTTGGCACCAATCTCATAGGAGGTGTGATGCCAACTTGCATCATACCTCTCTCACTATAAATAGGGGAGAGGTGGCCAGCCAAAGCATGCTTGCAATTCTAATTGTTATATTTCATTTTTTCCTCTAATTTTGTGTGATTCACTCATGTGTTGAAGTTTCACACTTTTTCTTCATCCTCCCTCCTAAAAATCAGCCTTCACTATTTCTTCTCTCCTTGTATTTCTAGCTAACTAAGGAGTGATTGGAATTTTCCTATGGTGTGTGGTTCATCACATTAAAGGCTCGACAATTGGATGAATTTATTTTTGGAGATCCACTATAAGGGTAAAAAGTTCAGAGTGTCTTTTCCAGACCCTGCCGGATTCATTTTTAGCTAAATTTTTGACTGGAACTTTCCCAAGGTATTGAGGAGGTTGTGTCCAAATTTTAGGCATTTTGAAGGTATTTTGATAGGGAAAAAGTTTCCGAGTTGCTGTTGTGCCAGAGGAAGACAGCTTTGAAGTGTTCAAGCATTTCCTCTATTCTACCTTGGATTCTTGAGCATTCAAGGTATTTATCTTCTTTCAAATCGATTTTCCAACATGATTTGATCTTTGGGAGGTGTGTATACAAGTTTTGATTAAGCTTTACGTGCTTTATTTCATGGATTATTGTGCTACGCACTCCTTTAACAAACACCTTTTGTTCCGTGTCATAGAAATGATAACCCAAAGACTCTCTTAGGTATCCTACAAACTTGCACAAGGTGGATCTTGTATCAAACTTGTCTCCCACTAACCTCTTGACGTATTTAGGAGACCCCCAAACTTTCAAAAAAGAGTAAGAAGGTGCTTTGCCATACCACATCTCATGTGGTGTCTTTGGCACTAACTTTGAGGGCATTACATCTAGTATCTTCACCACCATTGCTAAGGCGAATCCCCAAAAAGATATAAACGCATCGATGAAGCTAATCATAGAACATACCATATCTAACAAGGTGGTTTCTCCTCTCGGCTACTCCATTATGTTGGAGTGTGCCAGGTGAAGTCCATTATGAGAGAATCCTACTTTCCTTTAGATAATTCAAAAATTCGGTACTCAAGTGTTACCCAGCTCAATCCAATCGAAGAGCTTTAATACTTAGACCTTGTTGCTTTTCTATTTTATTCCTATACTCTTTGAACTTTTCAAAAGCTTCGAACTTGTACTTCATAAGATACACATGTCCGAACAAAGCATGATAATCGATAAAGGTAATGAAGTATGAATAGCCACCTCTCACACTAACGTTTAGTGGTCCACAGACGTCCGTATGGATCAAATCTAAAGGACTTGTGGTGTGCTCCGTTTATCCTACAAAAAGAGTTTTGGTCATTTTTTCTTTTAAACAAAATTCACAAGTAGGAAGATTTTCTATGCGACTAATGTTTAGTACTTTGAGAGTTTCTATCTTGTTCATCCTATTCTTGAAAATATATCTAAGTCTTGCATGCCACAATATGGCATCTTCCTAGTTATCTAATTTTCTTTTACTTTGTTGAATGTGCATTAATGATGGTTGAGAATCCAAAATATGTAATCCATTATTAAGTGTACCTTGAGCAACTAAAGAACCATTCTTTATTACCTTTAAATTCCCATTTGATATTGAAAAATCAAATCCTTTGCTATCTAAAATGGAAATTGAAATGATGTTCTTAACAAGATTTGGTACATAATAACATAGATCTAATAAAAGGAAGGAGTTCCCTAAGTCTAACTTCATTACACCTTCAACTTTGGCCGCAACTTTTGCTCTATTGCCCAGGCGTAGGATCAAATCCCTATCACTATGATTTATTCTTCTTTCCGTTCTTTATAACAAATTACAAAGATGAGAACCACATGTGATATCATATATCCATGAGGAAGAATTTCTCCTTAGATACACTTCAAAAAGTACATACCCTTTCCAAGGGTTGCAAGGTATATTGCTTCCAATGACCTTTCTTGCCAAAGTAGAAAAAAAGTAGCATCAACATTATCCTTTTTAATCTTCTTGACTTGACTACGCACTTTAAGTGTTTGTTTTTTCTTAAAAATGAACATTTTTCCTTCTTTCCCCATTTCCTCTAGCCTCTAGGGCCTTTAGAGTGTGAGGAAGAAGTAATCATTAAAAGTTTGCCTTTATCATGGTTGACTCTATCTAGACCAACACTTTGGTCAAATAAACTCAGTAAGGATTCGAGGATCAAATTTTAATGGAGATCATTGTCCATCACTACGTCCAAATTGAAGTGCTTCTCAAGTCTAATCATCTTTAGATTATAGTCGTGGACACATGACCTCTCATTCAGCCTAGCTTGAAAAATCTCCTTTGACAACATGAACCCCTCATACATTGTTTGCTATACAACTCTTACAAACAATTAACTGAGGTACATATGTTTCATGTGTTCGTTAGACTTTTGAAGTTTGTTGACATCATCATGAGACTATGGTATAGGAGGCAATCCTTAACCCAATTCATGAACATTTCACCTGTCTCTTGATCTACATTGATCCCTATAGGATTAGGAGCACCATGATATAGGATATATATCCATTTCTCAGAATCTAGAATGATTTTGAGGTTCAATCAATCATTGAAGTTTGAATCGGTTGGTTTATTGGTTTCCAATGTAATGCTTAGTGGATTATAAGTCATTGATTGAGGTTTTGCAAATCTTTAAAGGCGAAAAAGAAATATGAGCATGTGATTGAATTTTAATATTAAAAAAATATTCATGGATTTTCAGGCATATTTTTCTCCCACTATTTTATCCTCACCCTATAAGGAATTTGGAAAATCTCATTTCCTAGTGAAAATCAAGGCCTAAAGGACTTGTAGCGGACTCAAGACTCACTAGACATCCACAAACAACCATAAGGTAAGCAACTTTTGCTAATTACATCTCTATGCAACCCTTAACATGTTTTGCCACACTCTTCATGTAGACCCACGACTCATGCGACATTTACACTACTAAGTATTTAAGTTGGACCTACCAATCAATCTTTGACTAGAAACCCCACTATGTCATTCCATGACTAGTGAGACAATGCTATAGCTAGTTTTAAATCAAAGTGCATTATATGCTAAGTAAGTGAGCACAACTTTCTTCCAGAAACGTGACCCACGACTCGTGAGACATCACGCAAATGTGGTAGCATCTCATGTCACAAACTATTGGTAGAAGGCTTAATTAATTAAAACTCATTTTAATTTGTATCCAAATTGACTTAATATTTTGAAAGTACTTAGACTCTTATAAATGGAGGGATTTTCTCACTTTGAAATATCTCATTAATTTTATCCGTTGGTAATGCCCAGCAAGCCAATAGGATTGGCCATGTAAAGCTTTTTTCTTGTAAAACAATCTTGATTGATTGATATTCATTGTATAACCATCTCCATCTTATGCTCGTTATTACTTCACTCACATTTGGATGAAGCCCTCAGATCACTCATGACTACGGGACTTAGTTCGATGACCATGGAATAAGTCTTACACAGTCGTGATCTTAAATCTTCCAAGTCATATGATCTTATGAGATGGGGCATCTAAGATCCGGATAGACTTGCATTAACGATGCATAAATCTATGAGTTGCATATTACTCCGTTCCATAAGCAGCCATATGAGATATAGGTGCACATTAGTAGGTGCTTGTTAGATAACAAAGCACAAAAAACCCATAGGGAGAATCCATTAGATAGCCTGAGTAGCAAGTCGATAGTGGCAAGTTCTCCAGTTTATGCTAGTGCATATTATTAGTCCTCTAACCTAAGGATCCATGGTAACCATGTGGTTAGTCCTTATGCTTTGAGTCTTCCTTGGTCACTTAGCGGGCCTTTTGGGTTGAGGTCGGGCATAAGCTACTAAGCATGGAGGTTTGTGAGATCCAAGATGAAATTCGACTACTCACTTTTGTGAAGGACAAGTACATCTCCTATATGTTCTATAATGATCCATTCTAGAAATCCTTATGCAAGGTGGTGTAACAATTTGGAAAAAGATTTTTTCAAAGATGGGGTCATACAATGGAATCGAACATTGAGAATAAAGATACAGTATTGAGGCTATTAGGAAGCCAGCAAATATCTTGCCCTAGGTCTTTTTCAAGAGATAGGAGACGGAATGACCATATTTACATGGTAAGCGTAGAGCTACAATGGTTCTCCAAAGCATTCATTTCGGTCAATTAGTTAGGCTCCATGGGCTTCAGGTTGGTTATCGACCATGGAGATTGGGTACTCTTCAATTAATGAGATTAGTTGAATTAAGTCGATTAGTTTTAAAAAATTTTAAACTAAAATGAATATAAGATATTCTAAAGTTATAAGGAGTTGAAAGCCCATCCCAATGAATGGTAGAACCTATTGGGTCACACACAAAAGCCAAATAGTTTTCCAGTTAATGGAGGAATTTTTAAAGTGTTAGAGAATTGCTTCGTGGAATTGATTTTGAGGTGTCCAATTTGAAGGTCAATTTTAGTTTTATTAATTTAAATCTTAAATTAATCAATTAATTTAAGAAGTTAAGTAATTGGTGCCAAATGATCATCAATTGGTCAAGTTAACTTAAAGAGTTGACTTAACAAAGCTAACCTTAAGAGTTAAGCTTTTTTGACTTAAGAGTTAAGTCAAAGGTCAATTAATTAAATTAAAGTGCTTAATTTTATTAAAGAGAAGAATACATTTTGGAGGAAAAATTCAAATGAAATATTAATTTGAATTAGCATCTTACTTAATTTGAAATTAGATTTCCAAGGTAATTGAAATGCACACAAATTCAAATTAGATTTGAATTTGAATTTGCCACCTGAGCTTGCAACTGTCCTCCTTGAGGAAGCTGTGATGTTGTCTTAGCATCACACCATCCTCCCTCTATATGTTGATATAGAGGTGAGGGGTCAGCGATACGCACATTTGGTGTGTAAGATTATAATCTTTCATATTTCCTTCTAAAACTCTTTCCAAACATTACATCATATGTTGAAGCTTTACTTTCATTCTTATTCTCCAACCTCAAATCGACCTCCACCATTGTATTTCTCCTATCTTACTCCAGCTAAAAGTGAGGATAAATTGGAAGCTCAATTGGTGTGTGGATCATCACAATAGAGGTAAAACACTTGGTTTGCTAGCTTTGGAGATCCACTGAAACAGAGCAGCCATTTGATGAATTTTTCTAAGAGATCCAGAAAGTGTTTTGATCCAATTTTTTCATAGTATCTTCTTCAAGTGTCAGGAGGATACAGGAATTTTTTTATGATTTTTGGATAAGTTTAACCGAGGCAAAAATTGCTCTATTCTTGCTGCGCTGCTGTGTGGAAGATTCTAGATTGGTGAAGAGTTCATCATTTTCTCCTTGGAAATTTGCTTTTCAAGGTAACTCTCTACCTAAATCTGCATCCCTAGCATGATTAGATCCTTGTGAGCTTGGAAAGCACTAGTTTATTTAAGCTTTTAAAGTTTATTATTGGATCCTAGTGCATTACTTGATATTATTATCTTATTTTATTTCAGTTTTCTATATCCTAGCCATGCATCTCATATATCAATAGGATAGAAAAAGCATAAATAAGTAAATGTGCTTAGCATACTCCTAGGGTGGGATGAGCATGAGCCTTAACCAAGTAATGCAATTAGAGCCACAGGTGCACTACTTAGTTGATTTTAAGTGAGTTGATTAAATCTAACTATTACATATATGTATCCTATACAGTCATGGGTCCCATGTCTCTTCTTGATTCCCTTGGCCTTCTTCGTCTCCTTGCAACATTTACAAGAGAAAAGAAATCCTCATCTTTAGAGTTCTACTCTCATAACATTTACAAGATATAAAAAAAGGAGGCATGCAAGCCCCTATTTAATACAACCCTTTTCAACATCTTTAAATACATAAAACCAATTTAAAAGCTCATGTTCATCCCTATACATCCATCATCCATTCAATAATTAAATGAACAATAAATAAGAATTAACATTCAATTCATCAAATTAAATACTTATCTCATAAACAGTTAATTAACTAGCAAAAATAAGCATAACTCCTTATGCATCTCATTTTTGCACTAAATTGAAGATTAGCTTGAACAAGATTTTAAAAGCATGCAAAAATGACAAACAAAAGTTAAAGAACTTGCACAGCATTTGTGCATCTAATTAGCATGAATTAAAATAATTTTGAGCACAAAGCAATACAAAAATATGCCTCAAAACTCCCCAAAACATCCCCGGCTCGCTGTTGCTCGGCCAGCCTATACGGTCATGTGGCAGGAGCATGAACAAGGCACCTGCTGCTCGGCTAGCGCCTAGCATCCTGGGTGGAAGCTTGCCCATGACCATTTTGGTCTGAGTCAAGACCATTTTTGGCCTATTTTTGCACACTAAAAAATTATGGACACCTCCATAACATTAATACACACATATTCAATGAATTTTTAGATCTAAAACACCTTTCAAAAATGAAAATTCAAGTGCTCAAATATACTTCAAAAATCAAGTGCAAGTAATAATCAATATTATCCAAAAATCTCCAATTAAATCCAATTCAATTAGATCCAAAAATGACCAAAACACCTTACGGCCAAATTAAACATGTTATATCAACATATAACGTCATCAATGCTAAATCAACATTTAACATTTACTAACATGAATCAAAATCATGCCGACACATAAATCAACACTTAAATCACATATTAGCATGTCTTAATTCATCACAAAGGGAGCCACGTGCAAAATCAACCAAACACTCAAATTCATCAGATGAATCAATTCACCAAAATCCAAATTAAAGCATGAATTAGGCTTTAATACACCTGAAAGTAGGACTATGCTAAAGATCCATAATATAAAACCATAAAAGGTTAAATATAACTTAACCACTCCACTCCAAGAATCTAATCATGCTTATAAAGAGAATTTAGATCTAGAAAATTTACCTTAGAAGCTTAATCCAAAGGCAAGAGGAGAAACACTCGAAGAAACACTTCATTGGAGGAATCGTTCATAGTAGAAGCAATCAACAATTGAATGCCTTACACTACCCCCAAAATTCTCAAATTTTTCACAAAGCATCACCACATATCAAGGTAGATATTGTTAAAATTTTGTACAAATTAGAACTTTTGAAGTCCTTCAAATCTGCCATGCAAACAACCGAACAACAATAGTTCACCAAAGAGCAACAAGTCCCCCAAGTGTTGGATCTCTAATGAATTAATTCACACACCCAAGGAGAGTCCTAAATCAACCTCAAATCTGCTAGATAACTTGAGGATAAAGGTGAAGGAGTGGCATTTGGAGAGGACTTGGAGAAGGAGAGAGTTTGGAGAGTGTGAAGGTTCAACACATGAAAAATCACATTTTTGGAGGGAGAATAGGAATCTCTAGTGAGGACCATCTAATGGCCAGCCACTTGCCTATTTATAGAGAGGAGAGTGTTATGCAAGTTGGCATTATACCTCCATGCTTGTTGGCAACTTGGCAACTTGCACGTGATTTTGAATTTCACATGCATTTGCATTTAATTAGCATCTACATTTCATCTTATAAAATGCAATGCAAATTAATCTCTAATTAAATTCAAATGAACTCTTTCATTTGAATTTTCCTCCAAATATTCAAATAATCATTTTAATTAAATTAGCTCTTTAATTTAATTAATTCATTGACTTAACTCCTTAAGTCAATTAACTTAACTCTTTAAGTTAACTTGACTAATTAATGGTCACATGGCACTACTTAATTTAATTGGACTAATTTAGCTCCTTAAATTATTTTGATGAATTTAATAATTAAATTAATCAAGCAAAGATGACTAATAAACTAGTTGACCGATTTCTCTCTAGAAACGCCTAGAGTGAATTTTTCTAACTCCTTAGAAAATTCCTCCCATCAAGTAAAAACTTCCTTTAGACTTTTGTGTATGACCCATTAGGTTCATCCATTAATTGGACATCGGCTCACAACTTATTGTGATATTTTGAATATTGAAATATTCACATTAGTTTAAACTCTTTTAAACTAATAATCAATTAATATCCATTAATTGAAGAATACCCAATCTCCATAGTCGATGTCTAGCATAGTCGATGTCTAGCAGCAAACCCATGAAGCTCAACCAGTTGGATGAATGAATATATTTTGATGAACCATTCTAGCTCTATGTTTTCCATGTAAATACGGTCATTCATCTTTTATCTCCTAAAAGAAGCCTAAGACAAGATATTTGTTAGCTCCCCAATAGCTTCGATAATTATGTTTCTAATTCTAATGTTTGATCCCTCTTTCTGACCTCATCTTTAGAAAAATCCTTTTTCAAATTATCATAATACCTTGCGCAAGGATTTCTTGGAATTGATCATTATAGAATACATAGGAGATGCACTCGTCTTTCACAACAATGAGAAGATGGATCCCACCTTGGATCTCTCAAAACTTCATCTCGAAGTAGCTCATACCCAATCTCAACCCAAATGACCCACTATGTGGTCATCGGTCAAAAGCCAAAGCATAAGGACCTAAACACAAGGTTACCATGGATCCTCTGGTCAAAGGACTAATTATGCGCACTAGTGTAAGTTGAAGAACTTTTCACTACCGACTTGCTACTCTGGCTATCTACTGGACTCTCCTGGCGAATCTTCAGTGAACTTGTTCTCTAACAAGCATCCACTAACATGCATCCATGTCTAACATGAATTGCTCATGAAATGGAGCAATATCCAACTCCTTGGATTTATGCACAATTAGTGCAAATCTATCCAAAGCTTAGATGCCCCCCTCATAAGATTCTATGACTTGGAATATTTAAAATCATGATCGTAGAGACTTATTTCATGATCACCACCCAGTAAGAAACCAAATCACATAGTCTTGTGTGATTTAAGGGCTTCAAGTGAAGTAAAATAAGCTATGATTGTTTGTTTCTTGACCTATCTATTCATTGGTGACATCGTTATATACTCCTGAAATTAACAGCCGATCTCACTTTATCCTCTCTAATTATAACTAAAATTGCTTGGCTAATCATACTAGTGTCTTAGGTCTAGCGGAGTTATTTCATGTCCTTCCATCAAATTAGAAATCTTATCAAATTTTCCATGCCGTTTTGCCCTAGTTGACTCATTTGATAATTGTTATGATGTCACACGATATTGTGGCGACATATGTCACATGATATTATGTTAACATGCCTGCCTCATTGTTATAATTTATTATTACTTGAGACGGTCTTGTAGACCAATTATTTTATTATTTTCCTAAATCTATTTCTCTAAACTGTTATTGGAATGGTCTTGCCAATTGAAGAGACTATTATTTTGTTAACTCGTTCCACTATGTTGTTATTTGGACCATTATTTAGAAACTGATATTGTTGTTGGAAAAATTATTGTTTATTGAAACCCTTAAGGCCGCCTTTAGGAATTTTAGGTTAAGAGGGATGCCATAGGAAGTTGAGACCGGGACTAAGACTGAAAATACGGCTGCACGGAATGGGCCAATGGTGATTGGTCTCCTGGCTAGTACCCATTGCGATCCTAACTTTCAAGTAGTTGGCAGTAGTTGTCTACCAGTATGAAATTGGCACATGATCAAACATGCCATACCAATCAATTGTGTGAACCGATCACTCTGAATTTAGAGGTATGAGATTTGTTTCACACCAATTATGGGTATCACAGGGTTAGATACCCACCAACAGCTCCACAATTCGTATAATCGTATCTCTTCTAACTATTTATTGCTTATCATTGATTTAGTTCCTATCTTCTATGATTAATTCATTCGGAACTTTGGTTATTCAAGTCCATCCATGTTAATTTACATCCACTTGAACTTAGCTTCGTACGAGTATTTTATGAGCACTTTCCTTTGTTTGATTTCTTTCAAAGAATTTTACTTACTTTATTCTTATTCGATATATTTATATTTAACCTAATTAATGTTCACCTCACTAAGTCATTAGGACTTAGTGCTTCTTATGTGGTTTCTTTTCTTGTTCTCCCCATATTGAAAGTTGGTTAGATAAAATGCTATTAGTATGATGTACATATATATATATTTGCTATTATCCGCAAATAAGACTGGATATGGTAAATTTAGGTTGTACTATAAATAGAAGCAATGCCATTTCAAGATAATAAAAATTTTAGTACTGACAAATAAGAGTTTAAAATATTGAGGTGCTAAAGACTTCAATCTTCTTTATTTTTGGGTTGTCGTAGAATTATTGAAAATGATAAAAAATTTGGGGATGCTCTTTTGTTTTAATTTTTTGTGAATAAAATCAGAGTAGTACCTCAGCCTAAAGTAGACACCTCACAGACGGGTATACATAACTTTTTCCCATTAAAATCTTGGAATGTTACATGCTTACGTAAGCCTACTATCAATGTTCATCGAGTATCTTAAGGTCAAAGATGCATAACGTCATGTTTTTTGCCATGTTGTAATAGATGGCTCGAGTAGTTTCATGCATTACTTTCACAGCGATGACTACCATTGAATACTAGAGCAAACTATATGGACATTAGCTTGTTGCCAATCCTGGAGTTATCTTGTAAGCCAAGCATGCCTGGCTAGTCATTTTCCCATTTGCCTTAAACAACATCCAATCAAGTGTTGAGGTGCTTCACTATTGTGTAATTAATGACCCTTGTTTGACCATCCAATTGTCGATTTCCAATGAGCATAAAGTGTTGTCTGATCTCAAGCTTACTATAGTATTCTAAACCGATGGATGATATTTTTCCACAAAAAGTTCGGACCATCTTATTAGTTATCTTAAGAACCACACATTCATTTCAATGTAGTTTATGAAGTATTTTAAGTTGATGGACATGAACATCCTTTGTCAAATACCATAGGAAAGAGCCTATTAATATCAATGCCCTACTGATCGAATAGCTAAGTAATGTCGACATCGAACAAGGCTTCAGTGGGTGGATAAGTAGGATTAAAATGGAATTGGCATGATGGGTGTTTTTTGGAGAACTTGATTGCATCTTTTACTAAAGTCGACCAAATATATCTCTACTGAAAAACTTTGTGCGCATGGACTCAACCTCCAAAATTGTATTCGCAGTTCCTTGTATGAATTTATTTCAAAATTGGAGCTATCTATATTGGTTTTAAACATTTTAGCAGTGGACTTGAGAATAGTATCCTATATAGATGCTCAAATTCTTCTAAAGAAATCTAATCAAAGATGAATGGATGGAGCCTCTATTTTACTTCCTAAGAGCTTTCCCATTTTGAGGTATCGAACTATATCATCCTACCAATTACATTTTGAATCTAACATAGATAATTTCAATATCTCTATGTAGGATAAATTAGTCGATAATTGACCTGCTTGCGACCAAGAAGGTAACAGTGTGCTTCCAGTTCCTCTTGTTAAGCTCAAAAACTTGGACAATAGATTAGCTTTATAAAATGGTGAAGAATACCTGAGAACAAGAGTTTATGAACCTCCTTCAAGACTCATGGTTGGTGATACATTATGAGGTTAACAGATTGAACCACCACGTGTCTTACATACTTAAGGATGAAGAGCGCAAGATGTAAAGATCATTGAGGGACCTACACGTCAAATACAATAAGCCCTTATACCTTGTGGTTTGTTGAATTACGATAAAGCTGTAAAGAAAGCCCTATAAGTGGAGTCGTCAGAGCTTAAAGAACTACTAGGACTGAAAATAAAGAGAAATGGAGAAAACTGAAGACAAGAGTAGAACTAGGATCCATAAATCAAAACTTCATAAGCTTGAAAATAACTAAGCTACTCAAGCTACCAAGGATCTAGTCATGCTATAGATCTGGATTAGGATGAAGAATTACCTCTCGTAGCTCAAAAACAGGGAGAAGATCAACTATCTCTCACAAATCTAGAAACTGTTTGGAACTGGCACATCGGAAAGATGGAAACGTTTGCCCAGACTATACTGCTCCAAAAATCACAAACTTAAATTTGGAACACCTCGACGCATAGGGAAAGCTACTGTGAAAAATTGGAGCCAAAAATCCTTCTGGATCACTCTCGAAAAATTTGCCAACTAGAAGCTGCTGCAGATGGATTTCCAAATCCAAGCCAGTCAAGAGCCTTGCCTCTATTGATATGATCCACACACTAAACAATCTTCCAATTTACCCTTACTAGAAGCTAGAGTTAGAGAGGAGAAAATGAGGTAAATGAGGTTGATTTTCAGGTTGAGAAGAAGAAGAAATGTAAAGCTTCAACTCATGATGCAATGCATGGAGAGAGAGATTTGGGAGGGAATGCAAGAATCGAATTCTCACACGTTCAGCAATAAAAATTCAAATTTTGCATGCTTCTATATCTATATATAGAGGGTGGAAGGTGTGATGCTAGTTGGAATCACACCTTTCTCAAGGTGACCGCCCAAGTGGCATGCCACGTTGGCGAAATCCAAATTCAAGTTTTACTTGAATTTCATGTGCATTTCAATTTTATTTGGAATCTAATTCCAAATTAATTAAGATGCTAATTTAAATAAACACTTCATTTAAATTTTCCCTCCAAAAATTATTCTTCCCATTAATTAAATTAAACCCTTTAATTTAATTAATTAACCTTTGATTTAACTTTTAAATCAAACAAGCCTAACTCTTAAGCTTAAATTAGTCAACTTAACTTTTTAAGTCAACTTGTCAAATTGATGGTCAACATGGTACCAAATAATTAACTCCTTAATTATTGGTCTAATTTAACTCTTAAATTAGTTGATTAATTTAACACTTAAATTAATCGAACCAAAATTGATCGTTGGATTGGACCCTTGAAAATCGATCACCAAAGAGGTGAATTTTCTAACACTTAGGAAATTACTCTACCAATTTTGGAAGCTATTTGGCTTTTGTGTGTGACCTAATAGGTCCTACCATTCATTGGACATGGGCTCACAACTCTTTATGACTTTTGAATATCATATATTCATTTTAATTTAAAACTCCTTTTAAACTAATCGACTCAATTCAATTAATCTCATTAATTGAAGAATACCCAATCTCCATGGTTGATGTCCAACCTCAAGCCCATAGAGCCCAACTAATTAGTCAAAATGAATATTCTGGAGAACCATCATAACTTCACGCATACCATGCAAATACGGTCCTTCCATCTTCTATCTCCCGAAAGAGGCCTAAGGCAAGATATTTGCCGGCTCCCTAATAGCCTCAATACTATATCTCTATTCTTAATGTTCGATTTCCTTATGTGACCTCACCTTTGCAAAACTCTTTTTCCAAATTGTCACACCACCTTGCACAAGGATTTCTTGGAATCGATCATTATAGAACACATAGGAGATGCATTCGCCCTTCACAAAAGCGAGGAGTTGGATTTCATCTTAGATCTCACAAACTTCCATGCCAAGCAGCTCATACCCAACCTCAACCCGAAAGACCCGCTAAGTGGTCAAGGAAGAGTCAAAGCATGAGGACTGGACACAAGGTTACCATGGATCCTCAGGTAAGAGGACTAATAATATGCACTAGCGTAAGCGAGAGAATTGATCGCTACCAACTTGCCACTACGACTATCTAGTAGATTCTCCAGAGTGTCTCTGTGCCTTGTTCTCTAACAAGCACTTACTATCATACACCCGTATCTCATACAGATTGCTCATGGAGTAGAGCAATATCCAACCCTTGGATTTATGCATTGTCAGTGCAAGTCTATCCGGATCTCAGATGCCCTATCTCATAAGATCCTATGACTTGAAAGATTTAAGATCACGACTGTGTAAGACTTATTCCATGGTCACCGAACCAAGTCCCATAGTCATGTATGATCTAAGAGCTTCATCCAAATACAAGTGAAGTAATATAAAGCATAAGATGAAGGTGGCCATATAAAGAATATCATTCAATCAAGATTGGTTTACAAAAAAATAGCTTTTACAAGGCCAATCTAATTTGCTTGTTGAGCACTATTCCAACAATCTCCCACTTGCCTTAAAGCCAATTCCCATGGCCTTGAGACCCATCTTCTCAAGATGTTCTTCAAAGACCTTTTACTTTTAGGGGTTTAGACAGTGGTTCTACTAAATTCTCTTTTAAGGCAATTTTGTTTACTCAGTTGTCACCTATATCAATTGATATCATATATCGGATGATAACACACTTATTGTGTTTGCATCACTGATGAGATCTTGGCTCAAGTTCGAAATTATCTTCCAAAGACAATTGTGGGCACATGCACGTTAGGTACTGCATCCAACTCTTGGATAAAGTTTTTATCCAAACACTTTCTTTTGCAGTTTCCAAAACCACAAATTATTTCACCTCAATGGTCGTCTTGGCCATGATCTCTTGTTGAAACTCTTCCAGCTCACCATGCTGCCATTAAGGCAAATATAGATCCAAAAGTAGATTTGAGGTCATCTACATTGGATTGGAAACTTGAATCCAAAAATCCCTCGAGTTTCAATTCTCCATTACCGTACGGGAACTATTCCCTTCGGTGGATCTACCAAAGTCCATACTTTATTTTAGTACATAGAGTCCATTTCAGATCTCATGGCTTTAAGCCATCGTCCCGAATCTATGTCCAACATAGCTCCCTCATAAGTTTTCGTATCACTATCCGATTGACCCGTTTCATGAAAGAATGCAAACTTTTCGGGTTTTTTCTTGATTCGATTCGACATTTTTAGAGGTTCTGTGCAAATCTCTTTGACATATATTTTTTTCTACCGTTTGTGGGATTTTATGATCATCTTGAACTTCACCAAGTTCAACAACAACTCCTTTTTCTATCTTCTAGAAATTCCTTTTCTAAAAAGGTGGCGTTCCTCAAAATGAACACTTTTTGTTCCGAGGGATCATATAAGGAAAAACCCATAGACTCTCTTGGGTATCCCACAAACTTGCACAAGGTAGATCTACTATCCAACTTATCTCCCACTATCTGTCTCACGTAGGCGGGAGATCCCCAAACCTTGATATATTGGTAAGATGGTGCTTTGCCAAGCCACATCTCATATAGTGTTTTGGGCACTGACTTTGAAGGCACTACACTTAGTAACTTCGCCGCCGTTACTAAGGTGTATCCCAAAAAGGATATAGGCACATAGAAGAAGCTTAACATGGAACATACCATATCCAATAAGGTATGATTTCTCCTCTCGGCTACTCCATTGTATTGGCCATTCGGGTGTGCTGGGTGGAGTCAATTGAGAGAGAATCTCATTCTTCTTTAGATAATCCAAAAATTCGATGCTCAAGTATTCTCCTCCTCGATCTGATCGAAGAGCTTTAATACCTAACCCTAATTGCTTTTCCACTTTACTCCTATACACTTTGAACTTTTCAAAGGCTTTGGACTTGTTCTTCAAAAGAAACATGTGTCCGAATCGACTAAAATCATCAATGAAGGTGATGAAGTAGGAATAGCCTTATCTCTCCCACTAACTCTTAGTGGTCCACAAACATCCGTATAGATCAAATCCAAGAGACTTTTGGAGCGCTCCATTTGTCCTACAAAAGGAGCTTTGGTCATTTTTCCCTTTAAATAAGATTTAAAAGTAGGAAGTTCTTCAATACCACTAACATTTAGTGCTTTGAGAGCTTCTAACTTGCTCATCCTATTCTTAGAGATATAACTAAGTCTTGCATGCCAAAGAATGGCATCTTCTTAGATATCTAATTTTCTTAGTTTGTTGAAAGTGCATTAGTGATGCTGAGAATCCAATATGTATAATCCGTTGTTAAATGTACCACAAGCAATTAAAGAACCTATTCTTTATTGCCTTCAATCTCCCTTTTGATATAAAAGGATCAAATCCTTCACTATCAAAAATGAGAATTTGAATATGTTCTCAACAATATATGACACATATTAGCAAGGGTTTAATACAATTATGGAGTTCCCTAAGTCCAACTTATTATATGCCTTCAGCTTTGGTCACAACTCTTGCTCCTTAGCCAAGGCGGTAGATCATATTCACATCACTTAATTCTATTCTTCTTTCTTATTCTTTGTAACAACTTACAAAGATAAGAACCACCTGCGATATCATATATCCATGAGGAAGAATTTATCCTTAAATGCACTTCAATAAAGTACATACCCTTCCAAATGGTTGCAAGGTATTCCTTGCATAATAGCTTCCAATGGCCTATCTAGCTAGAGTAGAAACAAATAATATCGACTATTTCCTCTATAATCTTCTTAACTCCTCCGGATGCCTTTAATTGATGTTTTCCCTTAGAGGAAAAACTTTTCTTCGTTTTACCTCCTTTTATAGCACCCATAGGGCCTATAGATTGTGGAGGAGGAAACAAGTGTCCAAGGTTTGCCCTTGTCATGGTAGTCTCTTTCTAGATCAAAACTTTGATCAATAAAACTCGACGAGGATGTGAGGATCAAATCCTCATGGAGATCATTGTCCATCACTACATTCAAGTAGAAAAAGCTTCTCCAAGCTTAATCGTCTTTAGACCGTAGTCAATGATATTGACTTCGCATCCATCCTAGCTTGAAAAATCTCTTTTGACACTATGAACTTCTCATACCTTGTTTGCTTTACAACTCATGTAAACTATAAACAAAGCACTATTCATGTGTCTTTGAGACTTTTAAAGTTTGTAGATGTTATCATGAGACTATAGGATATGACGTTCCTAAACCCACTTCGTGAACTTTTCACGTGTCTCTTGATCTACTTTTAATCCCGATGGGATTTGGAGCACCTTGATATAGGACATCTATCCGTTTCTAGGAATCTAGAATGATTTTTGAGGCTAAGTCAATCGTGGAAGTTTGGCCCGGTTGGTTTATTAGTTTCCAAAATAACATTGAATGGAACATTAAACCATTCTTGAGATTTCACAAATCCTCAGAGGCGAAAAAAAGAATAAGCATGTGATTAAATTTGATATTAAAAACATTCTTTATGGTCTTTCAAGCATGTTTTTCCTCCCACTATTTTATCAAATTCTTCACTCCCTACAAGAATCTGGGAAATCATATTTCTTAGTGAGAATCAAAATCCTAACGACTTGTAAGTGGACCCCCACTTCGAGTGCCATCCATAAATAATCGAAAGGTAAGCAACACTTGCTAATTGCATCTCATGCAACTCTTGATATATTTTACCTCACTTTTCATGTAGACACCCTACTTCGAGTGCATCTACACTACTAAGTGTTAAGTCGTACATACCAATCAAACTTTAATTCAAGACGGCTCCATGTCATCCCTTGCCTTGAGTGCCAATGCATGGAGGTTCTCAAATCGAAGGTGCATCACATGCAAAGTATATGCTTACAGCTTTCCTACTAAGTGTGACCCCCACTTTAAGTGCCATCACACAAATTCGGCAGCGTCGTCATGGCGTATACTATTGGTAGAAGGCTTGGATTAATTAAAACTCTTTTAATTTGTATCCATTTCGACTTAATATTTGAAAAAAACTTAGATATTCTAAGTGGAGGGTTTTTGCTTGCAAAGATCTCATCATTTTATCTCCTTATTTAGGTTTTCTATATCGTAACCATGCATCTTATACATCAATAGGATATGAAAAACATAAATAAGTAAATGCGCCTAGCATGCTCCAAGGGTGGGATGACCATGAGCTTAACCAAGTGGTACACTTAGAGCCATAGGTGCACTACCTAGTTGATTTTAGGTGGGTTGATTAAATCTAGCTATTACATGAGTGTATCCTATACATTCATGGGTTTTCAAAAGTCTCCATGCCTCCAAGGTCTCATTTGCTTCATGTAACTTTTACATGAGAAAGAAATCATCACTCTTAGTGATTCTACTTTCATAACATTTACAAGGTAGAAATGAAGAGACAGCAAACTCCAATTTAATATAACCCATTTCAACAACTTGAAATAAATAAAATCAATATTAAAGGCTCATGATCATCCACATTCATTCATAATCCATTTAACAATTAAATGAACAATAAATAAATCTAGAATTACCAATTTATTCCAACAATTAAATGCTAATCAAATTAACAAATAATTGATCATACATAACACTTATGCAACATTTCGAGATAAACTTTAACAAGATTTAACGAACTTGAAAAATGTCAAACATTATATTGAGAACTTGCACAACACTTGTGCATCCATAACACATGATTTAACATCATTTCTAGTCACCAAAGGAGCCCAAAAATTACACAAAAACTCGCCCAACCTATGACCTGTCACTGCTAGCCAAGGCAAGCACATGGTTGTGTAGTAAGTCTCAATTACAGCCCTGCCAATGTGAACCAAAGCCAGCAGTAGCCCCTGTTTTGGGTCAAAGGCAAGTTAGGCCATTTTTGGCTCAACTGTTGTGCACCAAAAATGCTAGAACCCATTCTAAACATTAAATCACACATTGTGGACCAATTTTCAGATCTAAAACACATTTTAAAACTAAAAATTTAAGTGCTCAGTCAAGCTTCAAAAATCAAGTTCAAGTAAGAATCGTATTCTTCAAAAATCTCCAACAAAACTCCAATCACGTTAAGGGGAAAAATGACCAAAGCTCCTTTTGTAAAACAAACGGAACGCTCCACAAGTCTTTTGGATTTGATCCATACGGATGTTTGTGGACCACTAAGAGTTAGTAGGAGAGGCGGTTATTCCTACTTCATCACCTTCATCGATGATTATAGTCGGTTTGGACACGTGTTTCTTTTGAAGAACAAGTCTGAAGCCTTTGAAAAGTTCAAAGTGTATAGGAGTGAAATGGAAAAGCAATTAGGGCTAAGTATTAAAGCTCTTCAATTGGATCGAGGCGGAGAATACTTGAGCACTAAATTCTTAGATTATCTAAAGGAGAATGGGATTCTGTCTCAATGGACTCCACCCGACATACCCTAATAAATGGAGTAGCCGAGAGGAGAACCGTACGTTGTTGGACATGGTATGTTCCATGTTGAGTTTCTTTTATGTGTTTATATCTATGTTTTAGTATGTTTCAATTCATAGTGGTAAATGTTGAGTGTTGATTTAGCATTTATTAATGTTATATTGTGATATAGCATGCTTTTATGTGATTCAAGTGGTTTCGGAGCAATACCCAACTCTTGGATTTATTCATCATTAGTGCAAGTCTATCTGGATCTCAAATGCCTCATCTCGTAAGATCCTATGACTTGGAAGATTTAAGATCACGACCATGTAAGACTTATTCCATGGTCATCGAACCAAATTCCATAGTCATGTGTGATCTAAGGGCTTCATCCAAATGCAAGTGAAGTAAGTAATATAAAGCATAAGATGAAGGTGGCCATATAAAGAATATCATTCAATCAAGATTGTTTTACAAAGAAATAGCTTTTACAAGGCCAATCTAATTGGCTTGCGAGCACTATTCCAACAAGAAGGGTATGAATAAAAGTTTTGGAATAATAAAGGAGATGACTACTAGAGAAGTCAATAGAAAATTCCAATAGAAATGCTGAACAAGCATCCATTCTCCTGAGGAAAATGTGTGACTTTTACAAAGGCATAATTGAATTGCTGGAAGAAAAAAGGAAAGTACATGTAATATGATAGTGATCAGCTCCAAATATGGTGTTGTCCTAAAGCAATACTTGCGACCATGCTCTATCGGGAACAAGGATAAACAAATAGCAGGACCTAGTAGAAAATCAAAATATCTAGACTCAAACATATGCCCTCATAGGAGAAAACATTCCAAACTAAAATGATGTGACATATAATAAATTTTATATAAATGATATATCTAGTAAAATTTTATATGATCCTGGTTCTACCATTCTATGATATCCACTTATTTCCCAAAATTGATTAAACTATGAGAATATACCATATCAAATTGAAGTATGAACTCCGATAGATGTAGGTATTGCATTGACATTATATGTAGAGATTGTCTTGCTAGAATTTGGGATATAGGGTACACAATCAACCTCATAGAGATGCCCATTTAAAACTTCAATGTAATTCTAAAAATAAATTGGTTGCATCACCATCAAAATTGGACTGCTACACCAAGCAAATCATGCCAATGAAAGTAGTTCTAATCTCAACTAACTATTTACACAAAATAACGTCATCAATATCTATTATATCAAATGTGGAAGCCAAGAAAATCTTGAAGAAATGAGGATATAGATTTTCATTACCTCAATAATAAGCCTTAAGAAAAAGCAAGGTTGTAAGAAATCACTGTAGTAAATGAATTCCTTAAAAAATTGGACTCGCTACCACCTGATTGAGAAATAGAGTTGCAATTGAAAGACTCCTGGTGTTAGAGCTATTTTCGAAAACCCCATATCAGTTGGCACTAGCATAGCTTAATGATTTCAAGCCCCCATTTCTTTAAGTTTTTCCTTTTTGAAAAGAAAAAGGATGAAACTTTGTGGAAGCCTATAAACTATCATGAATTGAATAGAGTTACTATAACAAACAAACATCCCCTGCCTCATGTAGAAGAATTTTTTTATCCTTTATTTTCAAAGTTGGATTTAAGGCAAGAGTACTATCACTAAAATTCAAGAAGAAAATGTATCAAAATAGCATTCAATTCATGGTATGGTCATTTCATTCAGGTTAACCAATGCTCCAATAGCATTTATAGATATGATGAAGCACTCTTTCAACTGTACACCAATCTTTCAACTATATCTATATTCATAGTGATTTTCAATATTGGCATTCTATTATGCTAAAGAACAGAAGAAGAACATAAAGCACACTGACGGTTGGTTTTGAAAACCTTCAAAAAGCATAAGTTATATGCAAAGTTTAGTAAGTGAGAACTCTGGCTAAAGATAATATTCTTGGGACAAATCAATATATCATTGGATGGAAAAGAAGTCAACCCCACTAAGACTAAGCAATAAGTAATTGAAACAACCAACAATTGTAACCAAAATATGAAGGTTTTTGGCCTTTTTCGTTACTATCCAAGGTTAATGCAGGATTTCTCTAAAATAGCAAGTCTATTGACTAAGCTAACTCAAAAGAATCAATAGAGTGAATGGAATTGGAAATATAAAAAGAACTTTCCAAATATAATTAAATTGAATAACTTCCACACATGTGCACTTATCTTATCCCTCCCGAAGGGGTTATAAGAATTCCTTGTTTGCACCGATGCATCAAAGGGTGGGAGAGTGTTTGCTTACGCATCAAGAAATCTTAGACTACATGAGTAGAACTACCACATGCATATTTTAGAGCTTGCTGCTATAATCTTTGCATTTGCAAAATGGAGGCATTTGACTTTTAAAGTATATATTAATAACAAAAACTTAAAATAATTATACACTCAAAAAGACTTAAACATGAAGTCACTACAATGGATAGACTTCCTTAAAGATTACGATTAGGAAAAGTGAATAGCTCCATAAGCTAAAAGACGAGTTAGCACATATGTTGAAAAAGAGTGCTAGAGAATCAAGAGAAAGACCCCATAATAAAATAAGGCGGAGGGCATGGTTGACCAACCAAAATTGTTTGATGAAATACAATACGCTTAAGCTGAGGATAATTAGACCTAGGAACCAAGGAAAAAAAAAATCAAAGCATCTAAATCTTGTATCAATGACAAATAGGAAAATGCGATTTAACCAGCAAATATGCATAACAAAGAAAGTAAGCAGAAAGCTTTCCGAGCTTGCTGACAAGCCACATAAGCTAGATACACAATGCATGTGGGAGACACAAAAATATATAAGGATTTGAAAAAGCGACCTATTGAATAGCATGATGGACATCGCAAAACATATAAAAAGTCATAACTCGCCAACTGGTGAAAGCGAAAAACCAACAACTATCCAAAAATCTACAAACCACTCCTGCTCACTAATTTGATTGGAAATGAGATCAGATAAACATTGACTTTATAATGGGCTTCCCAAAAATTGGAGGAGCATATGATAGTGTTTGAATAATAATAGACAGATTATAGACAATAATCTACACACAAGCACCCAACTTTTGTAGGCCTCAAATAATCTGAAATGCTTACTAGTTTGAATCTTCAAATTCTCAAACATCAAGTTAACATGCATAGAAGACAAGGAATACCTTAGCCTAAACAATAGTAATCATAAAGTTTACAACTCAAATACATCATTGTTTGTAGCTTCAAATCGTTATAAATAGATGCGTGATTTGAGCATGAATAATTATTATGATCATAATGTCATAAAGCAATAATGTATAATATAATAATCAAGCCACATAAACATTGTGAAAGTAGAAGCTAGACAATGGAGATTGGCAATACTGATTTTTGTTCAAAAACTATGAATTGCATCCCTACGTATAGGTTTAGATAGTTAAGATGACTTTAGGATAAAATCTAACTTTTTCACAAAGGTGCATAATCTCATGTGTACGACTACAAAGAGATCGAGAAACAATTAAGTCATATTACAAAAATACGTCTTATGAGAGTATCACATAATGGCAATGTTTGAATGTGCCAAATAAGAGTCACGACCTTTTCTACATAAGAGTAAAATTTGACGATTATAACACTATTAATGGCCATTACAACCATTATAGAACATTGTAATCGATCATAATTATGCCAACAGTAACAAAATAAAATGATCAAATATTTATTAAAATCATAATAAAATGATTAATAATGCGTAAAAATATTAAATAAATCAAAATACATAGACACATGTAAAAATTAATAAATAAATAAATATATATATATATAATAAAAAGATTATTTGTTGGATATAAAATTTAAAGAAATTTTAAAGCTTATACCGACTTGTATTCTACCTCGTCTGTCTTATATTCCTAAATTTTATAAGCCTCTATGCCACTTCTAATGCCAACCAAAACCAATTAATTATTCATATAGATAGTGTAAAAAAAAGAAAAGGTATTCATTTGGATAGAGCATTAAATGTTCCTAATTTTTATTAGCCGCAATAGACACCAGTGTTTCAATGTCCATATCGCAACGAAGACAAGTCTATCTCATCGGTATAAATATAGAGCTCAGTAATAGTCATAACATGCAAACACGTGGCACATCCCACGACTTTAAACCATACAGACGAGGTGGGACAATGTAACAACATGCTACTAATATATTGATGGAAGGCATAATTGGTTCCCATTCGATTTTTTCAATGTTCACTTGATATTAGAAACTTCCCTTTTCAACCATGGAATGTAACGTGTCCCATAACAGTTGAGTAGATGTGTGCTAGACTAGATATATGGGTTTTGACTTTAAGATTTTTGGCATATATGAGTGGTAACCCACCAACTTTGGTTATAACTTAATGAGAGTTTTATAAGGTCAAAATTAATGACTTTTAAACTAATAATTTTATGTCATTGAGGAGATGTTTATTATATGGTTATATGCCAAAAATTTAATAAAGGGGGGAATGAGAAAATTGAGCTAAAAAATGGAGAATGAGTTAAGGAATAGCTATGAAATGTGTATGGATGGATAACTTGAAAGTGTCTATCCCACATTGGAACTCAAAGCTAGAATTGAGCTATTTAAATAACTTGGGTGTGGCTTAAGGGGTTGGACCCTTTGGGGGTACCCATTTCTTTGGAGGGGAGAGGGCCTACATGAGTGTGGGTTTGATTGCAATGAACCACACACGCGCGTGCACACCGCCCGACTCGAATTGGGGCGAGGTGCAGGCGCGGGCACAGTTGTGCAGTTCGAATATTATCTTTTTAGAGAAATTTTATTTAAAATAAGTATAATATTTTAATGTAATAATTATTTTATTTTAATTTTTGATTTTGAGAATTGATACAATATTATTTCTCTCCTAATAGTCATGTCCAAAAATTTCAAACAATTGCAGCCATCTTTTTTTAGCTAAAATTCTGTAGCAATGTCCTTAAAATTTCAAATTAAAGGTCATAATTCATTCTTGTGTATAAACAGAGGTTCAAGTCAATTTAGGGTTTGGAGTCTAGGCAATTGGAGTGCAGCCTTTGTATGGCCGGGTCGTTGTATCTTGAGAGGTTGTCCGTTAGGAGTCCTCATGCACCATTAGGAGGCGGATAAAACCTTAAGAAAGTCGCATTTGTGCAGGCCTCGACTCAATTAAAGTTCTAATATAATTATTGTTCCTAGTTTGTTTTCTCAAGTTTCTATTTTCTTAATTTTTCGGTTGTGATGATACATGTCATATGTTAATTATATGCTATTGTTTTATGCTACTGCTTATTTGATACAAACACTGGTGCATGAATAATTCCAACAAACTTAAAGTTTTAGTGCCTTTTTCTATGTTTCAAGTAGTCAGTAGCAACCATCAATTCTGCTTTTAATTGTTTAAGTCTTTATAGATAGATATTTTGTTATTTCTTAAAGTTTAATTGATGTTTTGTCTTAAGTTATAAGTCCTTTAATTTGTGTGCAAATAAAATATGTATCTACAAATCTATGGAAAACGTATCCTGTTTATATTTTATTTCTGCACAAGTGGTTCTATTATTATACTAATTATTAATAAACTGCTCAAGTTATGCTTGGTTATATAAATCTTTATTCGTCACTGTATAGTTTATCCTGTTGCTCCTCCTCCGGCTGCTGTTTCTCCTGTCCTAGTTGCAGTTGGTAATACACCTCCTGCTCATGTTGCAATCGGACAAGCGAAGAAACCAGAAAAGTTCAATGGGAAGGACTTTATAAGATGGCAGCAGAAGATGTTGTTTTATCTCACTACACTGAACTTAGCAAGGTTTCTGCATGAAAAACATCCTGCCTTAGGGCAAAATCCTGATATGCAAACTGTGGTAGCCATTAGTGCTTGGAATCATAGGGATTTCTTGTGCAAAATTACATCCTCAATAGTTTAGACAATGCATTGTATGATGTTTATAGTTCAATTGCTACGATGGAGGAACTTTGGGAATCATTTGAGAAAAAATACAAAATGGAAGATGCCGGCATGAAGAAATTTGTCGTTGGTAAGTTTGTTGAGTTTACTATGATTGACTCAAAATCTGTGATGCCCTAGGTTAATGAATATCAGATGATATTGCATGCGTTGGCTGCCAAAGGAATGACACTTGGAAAATCATTTCAAGTGGTAGCACTCATTGAAAAATTGCCCCAGGGATGGAAAGACTTCAAAAACTACCTCAAGAACAAACATAAGGAGATGAATCTTGAGGATTTAATCTTGAGGTTGAGAATAGAGAAGATAACAGACTTCCCAAAAAGAAAAGTGTTGGCAATGCTTATGAGAGCAAAGCAAATATTATGGAATAGGGTCTTTCTAACAACCGAAAAAGAGATGCTTCTGACCACCAAAATGACAAAAGGAAGAAAATGAAATTTGAAGGAAGTTGCTATGTTTACAGTAAGCCAGGCCATAGGGCAAAGGACTGCAAGCACTGTCAGCAAGGAGAAACTCCAAGGAAAAAAAGGTTTTCAAGGAAGAAGAATGCTGCTCATGCAAACACGACTGAAGTTGAAAATCTCTCAAATGGCGTTAATAACTTAGAACCTTTTTGTAGTGGTTTCTGAGGTGAACCTAATTGAAAATCCAAAATAATTTTGGGTGGATACCGTGGCCACTCAACACGTGTGCTTAGATAAAAGCTTGTTCACAACATATGAGAATACAAAGGATGATAATTTGTTCATAGGAAACTTATCAACTTCCAAGGTGCATGGAATTGGCAAAGCGGTGCTTAAAATGACTTTTGGGAAGGAGCTGACCCTCAACAATGTGCTTCATGTGCCAAATATAAGAAGAAATTTAGTATCAAGTCCTATGCTTAGCAAGAATGGATTTAGACTAGTTTTTGAATCCAACAAATTTGTGCTTACAAAAAATGGTATATATGTCAGAAAAGGATATTTATGTGATAGTCTTTTTAAAATGAATTTAATGACCATCATACCAAAAAATGTACCAAAAGTTGTTGCTAATGGAACAAAGTAAATTTGGCTTACTTGTTGGAGTCTCTAGATTTATGGCATCATAGACTAGGGCATCTAAATTTTGGTACTTTAAATAAACTAGCTAAAAGTGGAATTTTACCTAAGTTGGATTTTAACATAAAAACTAAGTGCAAAATTTGCGTTAAGGAAAAAATGAAAAAAACTCCTTTTAAAGAAATAGAAAAAAGCACTGAACCATTAGATGATTGCAATCTAGAGGAGGTAAAAGATACTTTATAACTTATATAGATGATTGCACAAAATATTGTCATGTTTATTTACTTTCAAGTAAGGATGAAGCTATTGAAGTATTTAAACATTACAAGAATGAGGTTGAGAATCAACTTAGAAAGAAAATAACAATATTTAGAAGTGATAGAGGCGATGAAAATGTTCACCCCTTTGAAGAATTTTGTGCTGAACATGAAATAATCGATGAAGTAATAGCACCTTATGCCCCACAATCAAATAGTATTGCTGAGCGCAAAAATTAAATTTGAAAAGAAATGATGAATGCATTATTAATTAATGCTAGGCATCTTAAAATATGTGGGGAGAGGCAGTGTTGACTTCAAATCGTTTACTTAACAAAATACCCCAAAAGAAATTATAAGAAACACCATATGAGGCATGGGAGGGGCCTCCCCCATCTTATCAATATCTTCAAGTGTGGGGGTGTCTAGCTAAAGTACGAGTACCACCTCCTAAAATGGTCAAAATAGGACCAAAAACTGTTGACAGAATCTTTATTGGCTACGCACAACATAGCGCCGCTTATTGGTTCCTTGTACATAAATCTGATATTGACGATGTTCAAGTCAATCGATAATTGAGTCAAGGAATGCAAGCTTCTTTGAAGAAATATTTCGATAGAAAAAAGAAGAAGGGTGAGTGATATTTAAAAGATCTTGAGAAATTCAAGAGTCGAGCAAAAAGGACTTAGAGCCGAGACGTAGCAAAAGAGCTAGAATGGCCAAATTCTTTGGACCCAATTTCTTGACTTACATATTAGAAAGTGAACTGAGGACATTTACTGAAGCAATGACCACCTCAGAAGCTCTGTTGTGGAAGGAAGCAGTAAATAGTGAAATAAAGTCCATCATACATAATCATACTTGGGAACTAGTAGATTTACCTCTTGAAAATAAACACTTAGGGTGTAAGTGGATTTTCAAGAGGAAAATGAAAGCTAATGGTATGATAGACAAGTACAAGGCGAGGTTAGTAGTCAAAGGGTACTGACAGAAGAAAGGGCTTGACTACTTTGATGCGTATTCACTAGTAACTAGAACAACTTCAATCTCGTTATTAATTGCATTTGCCGCTATTAATAATCGTGAGATCCATCAAATGAATGTAAAATCAGCATTCTTAAATGGTGGAACAACTCGAAGGGTTTGTAAGTTAATTAAATTATTATACGACTTAAAACAAGCACCCAAACGATAGCACCTTAAATTTGATCAAGTAATGATAGGCAATGGCTTCAAAATTAATGAGTGTGACAAGTGTGTGTATATTAGAGTGTACATCAACTGAGTATGTCATTGTACGTCTATATATGGATGATATGCTAATCATGGAAGCAACAGTGACATAAACAAAGAGATAAAGAAATTGCTAAGTCGCAATTTTGATATGAAAGATATAGGCTTTGTTGATGTCATACTTGGAATTAAAATTATAAGAACACCGGATGGGATAGCATTAACACAGTCGCACTAAATTGAGAAAATTTTACAAAAGTTTCTAAATCTTTATCATAGTCCGGTGAAAATACCGATAGATGCAAGCAATAGCTTACCAAGAATAAACGTGAATGAAAGGTTGAAGTGGAATACACGAGTATAATTGGAAGTCTCATGTACATTATGAATTGCATGAGGCCAGATATTGCATATACAGTAGGTAAGCTAAGTAGATACACGAGCAACCCTGGACAAAAGCATTGGAACGCTATTGTTAGAGTACTAAGATACTTAAAACAAACTACGAAGTATAGGTTGCATTATAATAGATATGCAACTGTAATTGAGGGATAAAGCGATGCCAATTGGATATTTGACTCAAACGAGTCCAAGTCCACGAATGGATATGTATTTAGTATAAGTGGAGCTGCATAGCTAAATCAACGATGGAATCGGAGTTCATCTCTTTGGATAAAGCAGATGAGGAGGCTGAATGACTACGCTAATTTTTGGAAGACATTCCAAACTGGCCAAAGCCTATGCCAGCGATTTGCATTTACTGTGATAGCCAATCTGCTATAGGAAGGGCATAGAATAATATGTATAACGGTAAGTCTAGACATATATGGAGGAGACTATTAGACAACTGCTCTCTAGTGGATCTATCTTAATTGACTACGTGAAGTCTAAAGATAACCTTTCCGAATGGCTAACCAAAGGTGTAAATAGGGAGCAAGTAACTAAAACAACGGAGGGAATAGGGCTGAAGCCTTTAATTAATTGAGTCACCATAACGAGAACCCTACCTACGTGATTAGAGATCCCATGAAGTAGGTTCAAAGGGAAAAACAAGTTATACAATTCTGTCTTGGCGTGGAAAGCATTGTGGTGGGGGGGATGAAGCTCTCAACACCTCTTGCCCATTCTGTTGATGAGCAGACAATGTGTCCTGCAAAAGTTCTAAGGTTAACATTTCTTTTAATGACTCTCATATCTTGATATTTCGAGTAGGGGTACATCAGAAACCTCTTAATGAAAAGTCACCTATGTGGGTAGGGATTGGGCTAATCATATGAGAATTATAAGGTTGGATTTTTAGAGTAGTACTCATGAATTCAAAGAGTTGTTCTGGGCCAAAATGAACGCAACATGAACCACAAAAGTTGACTATTAAGTGGTATTGTGTGTAGTTCTATTGTCTTGGTGTACACAAAAGTTGAATAGTTCAAGACACCACGTTCACTGCTTGGCAAGTGCACTCAATAGTTCTCACTTGGGAATGTTCAAAGGCAAAGCTACCTTTCCTGATGCCTTACCATTTGAGCTGAACCTCTGTCATATCATTACATTCATAAGTATACCTATAAGACAATTTGCTCATTCATGTGGGGGATTGTAAGATTTTTGGCATATATGAGTGATAACCCACCAACTTTGGTTATAACTTAATGAGAGTTTTATGAGGTCAAAATTAATGACTTTTAAACTAATAATTTTATCTTATTGAGGAGATGTTTATTAAGTGTTTATGTGCCAAAAATTAATAAGGGAGTGAATGAGAAAATTGATCTAAAAAATGAAAAATGAGTTAAGGAATAGCTAAGACATGTGTATAGATGGATAACTTGAAAGTGTCCATCTCACATTAGAACCTAAAGCTAGAATTGAGCTATTTAAATAACTTGGGTGTGGCCTAAGGGGTTGGACCCCTTTGGGGGTACCCATTTCTTTGGAGGGGAGAGGACCTACATGAGTGTGGATTTGATTGCAATGAACCACACGCGCACACCGCTCGTCAGTCTGGCTGGCTTGGCTCAGATCGGGGTGGGGGTGGGCGTAGGAGTGGGCATGGGTACGGGTGTGGAGTCCGAATATTGTCTTTTTAGAGAAAATTTATTTAAAATAAATATAATATTTTAATATAATAATTATGTTGGCGTGGGCGTGGGAGTGGGGTGAGGGTGTGCAGTCAGAATATTATTTTTTTAGAAAAAATTTATTTAAAATAAATATAATATTTTAATATACTAATTACATTATCATAATTTTTGATTTTGAGAACCAATACAATATTATTTCTCTCCTAATGGTCATGTCCAAAAATTTCAAACAATTGTAGCCATCTCTTTTTGATTGAAATTCTGTAGCTATGTCCTTAAAATTTCAAACTAAAGGTCATCATCTTTATTTACAACCTTTAACATGTCTGATGGGCATACAGTCGTATCTCATGCTATTAGGTACCTAGCATCTATAAATATTGGGGGAGGGGGGGGGAGAGGGGTGGTACATTCATGCATTCATAATCAAAAAAGCATACAACATACATATGCACTCTCAAAGCATAAGAGCATTCATTTTTGCATATAAACAGATGTTCAAGTTAGTTTAGGGTTTGGAATCCAGGAAATTGGAGTGTAGCCTTTGTCCGGCCGAGTCATTGTATCTTGGGAGGTTATCCGTTAAGAGTCCTCATGCACCATTGGGAGGCAGTTAAAACCTTAAGGAAGCTGCTTTTGTGCAAGCCTCGACTCAATTTAAGTTCTAATATAATTATTGTTCCTTGTTTGTTTTCTCAAGTTTCTGTTTTCTTAATTTTTCGGTTGTGATGATACATTTCATATGTTAATTATATGCTATTATTTTATGCTACTGCTTATTTGATACAAACGCTGGTGATGAATAATTCCAACATGGACAACCCTCACTTCACATTGCCAAAAGATTATTGTTGTGATGTTTGTCATTACTCCAAGCAAAAGAAGCTACCTATTTACCAAGGTTCATTTATCATGGTATCAGAGCCAGGGATATTCCCGGTGTCTGGACACCTATTTATTCCACGCTCCAGCTCATGGGCGTGCAGGGGGTGTGTTACATGTCCCATATCGATTGAGTAGATATGTTTTGGACTAGATATATAGGTTTGGACAACCCTCACTTCACAAGTTAACTTTTGGAATTAAGTTAAACCCAAGATCCATTTATCATGGAATCGCATTAATTTTCATTAAGTCTCACCAATTTTATCTTTTTTTTTTTCATCTAAAGTGATCTATTATCACAGTGTTTATGTCCCCATACAACATAAGAAAAGCATTAATTAGCATAATATGCATAATATATGTATACACACATATATAAAAAAAATATAGAAAGTATTAATTACAACAAACTAACACGTATCACGTACATATTAAAAAATACAAATCGTCGTGAACCTTTTCCTATGCATCTAGCTAAGACTGCAAATGGATATTCAAAAATTCGTTTACCGTTCGTGTTCGTATTCGTATCCGTTTATACAAAATTTATCCGTTTTCATTTAAAGCGAATGTTATCCATATTCAATTAGTAGATATCCAATTATAAATGGATACGAATATGGTAAATGCGTATCCGATCTGAATATATATTTATTAAATAATATATTATTTATATTTTTCAATAAAAATCTCATAATTCATATATATATATATTAATTGAAGAATTGGGAAGAAAAAAGAATACATTTAAAAAATTATTGTAATATAGAGGAAAAATTGAAGTAAATTTAAAAGTAAATTTACGTATTTGAATATTCGTAAATGGATATGTAAATAATTATCATCAATATGAATATGAAATAATAATTCGAATACGTATAAATTTAATAAAATATGATTGCATTTGAATAATTATAATTAAATACGGATATATCCAAATCCGACCGATATTCGACGGATACAAATTTGGATATCATTTTTAAATATCCGTCAAATCCGTATCTGTATCCGAATATTCGAAAAATTAAACGGATACGAATATAGAAACAATGTATTCGATCCATTAAACATCTATTTACGTCCCTACATCTAGTAAATGAAAGTCAAAATGGATCAAAGTTACTACAAAAATGATAATGAAACAAATTAAATTTATCAATTGTATATATGCATTTCCCTTCGTACATGCGCTTTTAGCTTTTCTCATATATTCTTCTCTTTCTTCTTGAAATGTTTAAAAAAGTTAAAAATGAATAAACCTCACCAATCTAAGCGGATGTCGTTGATACCAATTCCCTAATATAAGGTGGGGTGGTGATTAGTATGCATGAATAAAATTAAGTGAAAATGGAATGACTTTAGAAATGAATGTACATGGGAAATGAATGATGTTAATATAAGCTATAAAGGAATGAGAAAAGAATGAAAACGTCATTCTTCACTTGATTTCAATATCGTAACTGGTATTTAACAATGATAGATAAGAATGAAATTAAAGTATTTTAAATGATCAAATTATTCTTTAGTACAAGAATTATTAAAATAAAACATATTATTGATAAATTATTTATATATGATAATTTTATGCTCTTTATGCAATCTTTAATGTTTTATTTTGTAAAAGTGTATGACAAAAATAATGATTTATTTATACTTTGAAAAGTAAAAATAATTTTTTATGGACAAAAATAAGAGGATGCGATATCTAATTGATTTTTCTTTTAATGTAGTTTGAATATTATAAAAGAAATCCTTTATAGATAAGAAGATACTATCAACAAGATATATACAAGGTTTTTTTGATGGTTTAAATTTCTGTTATTAAATATTATAAGGTAATTTTGTTAAATAAAAAGATAATTTCTTTCATAATAGATTGAGAATAACTAAACTTATATTTTTAGAAATGAGAATTCTACAGTAATAAGGACTCATATTCTTATATTATATCAATCCTGAATTTTAAAATAAAATTAAAAATATTTATTTCATTCCCACTTCATTTTTACATATCAACCATACAATAAACTTCACACGTGCAAAAATATCGCTAGAAGTCCGAACTCCGAATGACATCACCGGCAATTCTTAACACTCATTCGGAGAATAAATAATTTATAGAAGTAATTATACTCAAAGTAGCGGACGAAATCCTAATTTATTTATTTATATTTTAAGATTAACTGAGAGTCGCGCAAGTGGCTGATGACACGGAGCATCAGGCGGTGATGTGTGGGGTCCAGGAATAGAGAGTGAGTTCCAGTAACCCTACCCATGATCCATCCCAGGCTCCCAGCCAATGTGGCTTACATTCAAACCGCGTTGGCAGCTTGATTTTACCGCCCGAACGTCCCGCCATCGCACCGGAATCGAACGGTAGTTAGATCACCAGATGTCCCCGTTTGATGTGGACGAAAACCCTTGTTAGCCCAACACGTGGACTCAAAATGCGACCTATCTGTCTCCACTCTCCACCACACATTTGTAGCACCTTCCAGAACCCGCCAAAATCCCCCCACCGCCAAAATAT
Source organism: Jacaranda mimosifolia (assembly GCA_018894105.1). Classification (NCBI taxonomy): domain Eukaryota; kingdom Viridiplantae; phylum Streptophyta; class Magnoliopsida; order Lamiales; family Bignoniaceae; genus Jacaranda; species Jacaranda mimosifolia. The sequence goes on along the minus strand of CM032128.1, from coordinate 13,373,806 downwards.
AACATCATTTTTTATTATCCCGAACCTCACACCAAAAGTCTGATTGTTCATTTTCTTGAAGCTACGTCCAACACTAAAAAACACGCACAACACAAACTGGTGTTTCTGTTCTCTTTATCTTACAATAATATACACACACACACACACACACACACACACACACACATGGAAATAGCAACACCGTCTGGTGAGGAGGTGTTGGCGGTGGCGACGGCGGATAAAGGATGTTCTACTCCAAAACATGGCATTCCGGTGAGGTCTACACCACCTCCGCCACCAAGAAAGAAGCCCCTTCTCGACCGCGCAGGGAAGAGGGAGCCACAGAAAAACGGGTACTTTCAGTCGCCTGACCTGGAGCAGCTGTTTGCGGTGCGACCAAGGCCTGAAGCTTGTGCTTAGGTAGAAGGATCATACGGCGTTTGTTTTTGGCAGCAGAGTGAAAACAGTATATATGTGTTGTTTTCTCTCTTCTATGGTAAATTAAAGTTGTATTATTCTCTTGTGTAGTTTTGTTGCATGTAATACGCATTTGTAGTTTTGTGGTTGACTTTGATCTTTGTGTATATGCAAGTTGGTCTTGGAGAGCTCTTCTACATACGGTTGTTTTTTCCTTTTGTGGGGTGTAAGAATTCTAAGACCAGCTCCGAGAAAAGAAATTGATCTGCTTGTACATGTTTTGGCTTGTAAATTTTTGGAATATGTGTTGGTTGGATAATTTGGAATAACTTTAGAGCAAATGTCAAATAAATATTTGGGTGATTATGTGAATTTAGGATATTTTCCTATGAAATATTATACCAGTTGATTTCATGTATATTTTATTGCAAGAATTGTTGATTAACTCGACGTTTAGATATATAAACAAATTTTAGGTTATGAGGTTTAAAGTTTTTCATTTTTTCTTTCTTAATCAATTCGCGCAAAGGTTCAAGGTTATTCAAACTCGGACAAATTACTATTTCGATTTAAAAATAATTGAAACCCTCATTAGAATTGGAACTGGGGCAAATCGCTCAAATTGAAAGTTCTCAGTGCGTATTCATCTATAGAAAATGACTATAGCATCAGAACGAGTACTGGATATATTTGTAGTGTATATGAAATAAAGTAGTCTACCTTGTGGTCAAACTCTGCTCAGTTTACATTATTTGTGATAAAAGACGCAATTTTGTTTCTTATATATAATTTGTATTTTTTTTATTTAAATATTATTATAATGAGCATCCACAAAATTTTATTATATATCCACGTTAAACTAAGATACATTAAGTATTTATAATATAATTATTTTTAAAATTGAATTATATATAATGATAAATAGTCCGAGTTTATCAACAAAATGGATGGTCTGGGTATGTGCCTGCATTGCTATGACTTAATGTTATTTATATGTTAGCATAGCATTATTTACTGTGTCTATTTTGTTGATAATCGTAGTACTACCATAAGAAATGTATTTTAGCAAGTGCTGTAAATTTTTATGGGTTTCAAGGCATCCCCAGTCAATGGAAGGTTGGTTTACCAGGTGACTCTTTTGAGGATGCATGGATATATGAGAAGCACTCTCTTCCTCGATAAATCAAATGATGTGGGGTTGTTGATGTTACACTACCAAAAAATCAAGCTTTAGTGACTGCCAAACAATGACTGCTCCTAGCGGTCATTGATTGTGACCACTTTGTGATTGATTTGTGATCGATTTTATTTGAAATTTTAAAAGAGGAATTTGTAGCGGATTAATGATCGATTTATGATGGAATTAGTAACCCCAAACAGGCGGTTACTAATCGATTATTAAATTAATGTCTGATTTTTTTTGGGCCACAAATGCGGTCACTGAATTAGTGATCGATTTTTCTTGAGTCACAAAAGTGGCCATTAATTTTTCTTAGGTCACAGAAGCAGTCATTGATTTGTTGGTCACCAAATTAGTGATTGATTTTTCTTGGATCACAAATGCGGTCATTAAATAATTATATAATACTTTAAGTTAATAGTGTGAAAATTTGTATGGATCCTCAAAAAATTATGATAAATTCAAATATAAAGTTATTTTTTTATTTTGAGTAAAAATAATAATTTATTTAATTATTTTTAATAATTAAAATTAAAAAATACCAATAAATAATGAAAAATTTAGGAAAAATAGGAAAAACATTGAAAAATTCCAAAAAAAAAAAAGAAAATACTTTTTTTGTGATGATGGAATTTGAATTTCAACTTGAAAAATATATTTAATCAAATTAATTGATTAAAAAAATACCAAAATATTATAAAAAATAGGAAAAATCCTTGAAAAATCTCAGAAAAATAGAAAATAATTTTTTTGTGAGGATGGAATTTGAATTTCAACTCGAAAATATATTTAATCAAATTAATGGATTAAAAAATACCAAAAAAATATTAAAAAATTAAGGAAAAAATAGGAAAAATCATTGAAAAAATTCAAAAAAATAGAAAATGATTTTTATTATATTAATAAAATTAATTTGTCTAATTATATTTTATTTTTATAAATTATAATTTAAATAGATAGATATTACATATATAATTAAATAATACATTTAAATAAGTTATTGTTTGTGTAGTCAAATAAATTTTAGGTATAATTAAATAATACATTTTTAATTTAATAAATAATGTCACATGTTCGATAACATATAATATGAAATTATATTATGAAAATAGTAATACCTATTAATAAACTATAAACCTCTTAATAAAGTTTTAAAATGGATTAAGTATCCTATTCCTAATAAAAAGGATTTGCTTGATAGGCTTTTTGATGCTAATATATTTTCAAAATTTGATTTAAAATCTGGATATTGGCAAATTCAAATTGCTGAAAAAGATAAGTTTAAAACTGCTTTTAATGTTCCATTTGGACAATATGAATGGAATGTTATGCCTTTTGGTATGAAGAATGCCCCTTCAGAATTTCAAAAAATTATGAATGATATTTTCAATCGTTTTAATAGTTTTATCATCGTTTATATTGATGATATTTTGGTTTTCTCTAATATTATAGAAAATCATTTTAAACATCTTAATATTTTTAAAACTGCTATAATAAATAGTGGTCTTATTATTTATAAACCCAAAATGGTTTTATTTCAAACTAAAATTAAATTTTTGGGTCATTTTATAGAAAAAGGAAAAATTATTCCTATTAATAGAAGTATTGAATTTGCTTCTAAATTTCTTGATAGAATTACTGATAAAACTCAATTACAAAGATTTTTAGGGAATTTAAATTATATTTCTCCTTATTATAAAAATTTTGCTCAAGATACTGCATTGTTATATGATAGATTAAAAAAGGTTCCTAAACCTTGGAGTGATAGTCATACTAATGCTATTATTAAAATTAAAGAAAAAGTTAATAAATTGCCTTGTTTAATGCTTTGTAATCCAAATTGGAATAAAATTGTTGAAATAGATGCTTCTGATATAGGGTATGGTGGTATTTTAACTCAAATTGATCCTAATAATAAGCAAGAAATTCTTGTTAGGTTTTGTTCTGGTAAATGGAATGATATCCAGAAGAATTATGCAACTATAGCTAAAGAAATCTTTGCTATAGTTAAATGTGTGCTTAAATTTCAAGATGATTTATATAATCAGTTCTTTATAGTTAAAACTGATTGTTAAGCTGCCCAATTTATGTTTAATAAAGATTTTAAACATAATGTTTCTAAACAAATGTTTGCAAGGTGGCAAGCTTATTTAGCCCCTTTTTATTTTAAAATAATATATAAAAAGGGTAGTGATAATAGTCTCCCTGATTTTTTAACTCGTGAATTTTTACAGGGATGATCCCTTATAGGGGCCACAATCCCTTCTCTAATAGAGGAGGAAGAGGAAGCAATTATCGTGGCACGCCAAGGCCATTAATACAACATGGCAAACAGAAGCTAATAGCTTCCCCTGTTTCTCAGGCATCATATGCCTCTTCAACCTCTTCTGATCCCATTTATAAAGATCCTCTTTTTGCAGAATTTCTGCAATTCAAGCAACAACAAAATACAGATGAGTCTAATAGACCTTCTGCCTCCAACCCGTCCAAAAAGCCAGAAGGAACTAATAGACCTTCTTTTGTGGATGTTACTTCTAATATTGCATCCCTAGTTGATGAGGATTCTCTCACAACTTTTGAGCAAAAAGATGCTAAGGATATAATAATAATCCTTGAGCATAAAGATCTTCAATGGAAGAATGATCCATGGGTAATAAACCAAAGGTACTTAGATACAACATCATATGTTGCTGGGTCTTATAAACCCAGAATGTTTTTTGAAAATATTCTTATTTTTACTGGCTCTTGTGAGATTTCTCATTATTTTCCTCACTCACAAGAGAAAAATATTTTCAATTTTAGCAAAATAATAATTAAAAAATTAATCGCTATTGAAGAATGGGGTTTATCCTCATTAAAAGAAAAAGAATTTTCTGTTAATAGAATTACATTCAAATTTAATTCCTGAGATTTTCATAAAGAAAAATATTTTTAAAAGCCTGAATATCTTATGAAGGGGGCCACAGATCAGGCGCTGAATCACAGCATTACATGATTGGGACTGTTTACCTGAATTTAACAAGCCCACCAAGTATGAATTCTGGAACACAAGAGCCCGAAACGCCCACAAACGCCAAACCCGGCTAACAAGGGCAAAGGGCAAACTCCCAGAGGACAACATACTTGGAGTACCGTTAAGCCTCAGAACCCAATCATAACTGGCTAACCAGACCATGAGATCCGAACCCTTCTTACATAGTCTTGTACATATACAGACCTTTACCACAACTATATAGGAAATATCTAACTCTTACATGTTTAACACAAACACCTTAGCCTTCCATTAGGCTAAGTTTAAAACAAAATAAATTTTTAAACAATAAAATAAAATAAAAACTTACCAAGAAGGGATCTTCAAAATCGCAACTTCTTGTATTATACAAATAAAACTAAACTTAAAGAAGGAAAATTACAAGCGGGGAAATTACAGAGGGGAAATCAGGGGAAAACAAAGAAAAACTGTGGAGAGGAATGGAAAGCGTCCTCCTCCAACAACACAAAACAAACGTATATCTAGACAAAAGAAAAAATTGTGCGGACTTCAAACATTTCGAGTCCGAACAGTAAAAAGCTGACACTACTGTGGGGATAATATTTTCGAATCCGAACAGTAAACTTGAATAGTAAAAATGAACAGTATATTACTGTTCAAATAGTAATCCCTATCACAAATTACTATTTTAACCCTCTAATATTTTTCTTTTCTGAGGGAAGCAATAATTTTATGAATGTCTTGTGTTGAAGGTATATCTTCATTGGGATCTTGTGATTCTCCTCCCAGACATCCATATTGGTTGTCATCTGTCCTTGATCTGGATGAAGTAGCCATTGATACATTATCATCTTCTTCATCTGAAGGTTCATTATCATCTTGTCCTTTTAACTCAGCCTGTACCATATTAAGTACTTCTTTGAGCAAATCTTCTTTGGACAATTTTCCCTTACGCATTTTTATCTTTTCTGAAGCTTTTCCGAATAATGACGAAGCTTTTTTTTTCTTATCAGACTCAAATTTTTCCTTGTATAATTGTGTTGCTTTAAAAATATTATTTAAAGTATATTGACCCTCCATTTGGCCTCTCTCCTTGTCAATTTGAAGCATCTTGCCCCACCATTTGATATAATAGGAACGATAAAGACAAGGAATATTATCTTCCGTAACTCCAACTTCTGGAACCCATTTCCAGATCCAGGGAATGGAAAATTCAATGAAGAAAAGCATGGCTGCTTTATTGGTTGCCATGTGATCATTTTCTTCTGCTTCAATCAATTCTGGAGAATATTGACTCCATTTATCATAGGCCTGCCTGAATTGATCCGGTAGAATATTATGGGTAGGACCATATGATTGCCACCAAAAGAAAAACCAATTTGGTATTTTTGTATCAAAAAGTTCAGGACATACTTTTATAAACCAAGTATGTTTTTTCCTGGGATTTTCATAAAGAAAAACATTTTTAAAAGCCTGAATATAATCCCAGTAATTAAATTTGAATGTAATTCTATTAACAGAAAATTCTTTTTCTTTTAATGAGGATAAACCCCATTCTTCAATAGCGATTAATTTTTTAATTATTATTTTGCTAAAATTGAAAATATTTTTCTCTTGTGAGTGAGGAAAATAATGAGAAATCTCACAAGAGCCAGTAAAAATAAGAATATTTTCAAAAAACATTCTGGGTTTATAAGACCCAGCAGCATATGATGCTGTATCTAAGTACCTTTGGTTTATTACCCATGGATCATTCTTCCATTGAAGATCTTTATGCTCAAGGATTATTATTATTATATCCTTAGCATCTTTTTGCTCAAAAGTTGCGAGAGAATTCTCATCAACTGGGGATGCAATATTAGAAGTAACATCCACAAAAGAAGGTCTATTAGTTCCTTCTGGCTTTTTGGACGGGTTGGAGGCAGAAGGTCTATTAGACTCATCTGTATTTTGTTGTTGTTTGAATTGCAGAAATTCTGCAAAAAGGGGATCTTTATAAATGGGATCAGAAGAGGTTGAAGAGGCATATGATGCCTGAGAAACAGGGGAAGCTATTAGCTTCTGTTTGCCATGTTGTATAAATGACCTTGGCGTGCCAAGATAATTGCTTCCTCTTCCTCCTCTATTAGAGAAGGGATTGTGGCCCCTATAAGGGATCATCCCTGTAAAAATTCACGAGTTAAAAAATCAGGGAGACTATTATCACTACCCTTTTTATATATTATTTTAAAATAAAAAGGGGCTAAATAAGCTTGCCACCTTACAAACATTTGTTTAGAAACATTATGTTTAAAATCTTTATTAAACATAAATTGGGCAGCTTGACAATCAATTTTAACTATAAAGAACTGATTATATAAATCATCTTGAAATTTAAGCACACATTTAACTATAGCAAAGATTTCTTTAGCTATAGTTGCATAATTCTTCTGGCTATCATTCCATTTACCAGAACAAAACCTAACAAGAATTTCTTGCTTATTATTAGGATCAATTTGAGTTAAAATACCACCATACCCTATATCAGAAGCATCTGTTTCAACAATTTTATTCCAATTTGGATTAGAAAGCATTAAACAAGGCAATTTATTAACTTTTTCTTTAATTTTAATAATAGAATTAGTATGACTATGACTCCAAGGTTTAGGAACCTTTTTTAATCTATCATATAACAATGCAGTATCTTGAGCAAGATTTTTATAATAAGGAGAAATATAATTTAAACTCCCTAAAAATCTTTGTAATTGAGTTTTATCAGTAATTCTATCAGGAAATTTAGAAGCAAATTCAATACTTTTATTAATAGGAACAATTTTTCCTTTTTCTATAAAATGACCCAAAAATTTAATTTTAGTTTGAAATAAAACCATTTTGGGTTTAGAAATAACAAGACCACTATTTATTATAGCAGTTTTAAAAATATTAAGATGTTTAAAATGATTTTCTATAGTATTAGAGAAAACCAAAATATCATCAATATAAACGATGATAAAACTATTAAAAGTATTGAAAATATCATTCATAATTTTTTGAAATTCTGAAGGGGCATTCTTCAGACCAAAAGGCATAACATTCCATTCATATTGTCCAAATGGAACATTAAAAGCAGTTTTAAACTTATCTTTTTCAGCAATTTGAATTTGCCAATATCCAGATTTTAAATCAAATTTTGAAAATATATTAGCATCAAAAAGCCTATCAAGCAAATCCTTTTTATTAGGAATATGATACTTAATCCATTTTAAAACTTTATTAAGAGGTTTATAGTTTATTACTAATCTAGGAGCACCACGTTCTTGTTCACTATGTTTATTAACATAAAAAGCAGTACAAGACCATGCAGACTTAGTTGGCCTTATTAAGCTCTTTTGTAATAAAGACTCAATTTCTTTTTTACAATATTTTAAATATTCAGAATTCATTTGACAAGGCCTAGCTTTAGTAGGAATATTACTGTCAAAGCTATCATCATAAGGCAAATCAACAATATGCTTTTTTCTATTCCAAAAAGCATTAGGGTGTTCATCACACACAAATAAAGCAAATTGGTTTTCAAGAAAAGCAATTTTTTCTTTTAACTTAGGGTTTTCTAATTGATTATCAATATCAAGACTAACAATTTCTTGTTTTAAGAAATAAATATGATTAGTCTTTGCTTTTAAAACTTCCTCAATATTATTAAGGATTCTAGAAAAAGGTTCAACAATAAATTCAAAATAAATTTCATTATTATTATAGGTACCAATAAAACCATTTTTATCAACCATTTTTAAAGGATAAATTTTCTTTAAAAACAGGGTTCCAAGAATGATTTGGTTAGAAATATTTTTAACCAATAAAAAACTATTAGGAATACAAATTTTATTTTTACAAATAAAAGCTTTTGATAATTTATAACTTATATCAAGTTTTTCACTATTAGCAGTTCTAAGAATATGAGTAGTTTTTTCAAAATACCTAGTAGGTATCAAACCTTCTTGAATACAATTTAAATCAGCACCACTATCAATTAGTGCAATAAATTCTTTTGAAAAATTATTACTAATTAAGAGTTTTATTTTCAGAAGCCATTTTTGTGAGGTAACCATTTCTAATTTATTAAGAAAATCATCACTTTGAATATTATTAGTGATACTTTCAGGAAAATTAAACATATTATCAATTTGGAGAACAATCTGTTTACCCTGAGAAATTTCTAATCTTTTAATTCTTTCCTCTAAAGAATTATTATTTCTTTTTAAATCTATTATTTCTCTTTTCAAATTATCAACTTCTTTTTTCAAATCAATCACATTAGTAGGACTTCTAGTTTTATTACGATTTTCTAAAATTTTATAAACTTCAGACATGGAATAGGGATCATTATCCCTCAAAATATCATTTGTTTGAAAAGAAGAAGAAGTTGGGGAGGGAGAAGAAGAAGAAGGAATATTTTCCATTTCATCTATTATTTTAGATCTAAAATAGGATCTTAAACAGGTAGTAAAAACTACTGAAGAAACAATTCCTATTTGTAAAGATGATATTACTTTACAGCTTTTACATAGATCTGATATTGATAAATATAGATCTGTTGATTATAGATTTATTCATATTGATTTAATTCAAATTGCTTTTAAACCTCTTACTCTTGATAATCTTCCTGATAGTTTTGTTGCAATTTTAATTTATTAAATAATGTCACATGTTCGATAACATATAATATGAAATTATAATATGAAAATAGTAATACCTATTAATTATTAATCATGCCATTTCTTAAAATTATAAAAATTTAATTATCGTCTAATATTAAAATAATAATCTATTAATTTAATAAATTAGTTTTAAATTATTACTTTATTTATTGCTAAATAATTCATCTAGCAAATAATGTATTAATTCTTTAATGCTTTACGTTATTCAGATAACTTATTATATTAATAAAAATTAATTTATTTAATTATATAAATGAATTATTATATTTCTATAAATTATCAGATAAATAATTACATATATAATTAAATATTCTAATAATATATTTAATTTACTAATCTATTTAATATGATATATTAGTTAATAATCTATTTCATTTAATAATCGATTACATATAAAATTAAATATAATAATAACTTAATTTAATAAATTAATTTTAAATAATTATTTTGTTTATTACTAAATATTTGTATATGAATATCTTTATTAAATAATTAATTAAGTTTTATATACACATAAATCTGGAATAATAAATGGTTAAAATAGTTCATTTTAATAAAAATTGGTATTATGTTATAGTTTAATAATTTTTTAATGAAAATTGATATTAATAATATTAACATATAATTATGATTTCATATATATTTAATTTTAATTAATGAATGCTTTCTTTAAAGTAATACATCATTTGTTATTTATAATTCTAAAAAAATATAAAATATCAAAATAAATTATGAATTATGAATTAAATTAATTACACATCATTTCATTACAATCTTTCACACACACACACACACACACACACATATATATATATATATATACATGTACATAGACATCATCAAACTATAAATATACAAACATATATTGTCATTTCTTCTTTAGAAACTACTTCAGGATAGTTCTAAACTTAGCTATATATCAACAAGGTTTTACCTCGAGAAAAATCATAAAGTTCTCATTCTCTAGGTACAACTACCATCTTTCAATATTTGAGTTCTGGCATTATGGTGATCCTTGACCGCAAGAAGGGCATATTTATTACTTTCGCTTTCTTGAAACGTAGTTAGTCCATGCTTCATAAGCCCTGTTTATACTTGATATGGATGGACCAACAATGATAATGTTGTTACTGCCTTGAACGACACTACACATGAAATACTTAACTGATGTAGCCATTGACACTTTTGGTAGTGCATGGACCAAGGACGTGATTTGATAAATGCTTATGCAAGAGATAATTTTAATAAAGGAATTTCATCACTTAAATATCATAGATTTCTTTAATTCTTTTTTCAGACAAAAGTCTTTAGGAACCTTAAATAGTTGGATTATTATCTTTGGGTGTTTTCATGGTTAGATGGGCGTTTATAGTTGGATTATTATCTTTTTCATTCCTCCTTATTGGATGGTTTCTGTTGAGCGCTTGCTGCTTCAAAAACTTGTTAAATTTGGTAGATGATCTTTATATGTTTCTTGGCCGCTGATATGTTTAGATGACCGTTTATAGTTGGATTATTATTGTTTTCATTCCTCCTTAGTGGATGGTTTCTGTTGGGTGCTTGCTGCTTCAAAAACTTGTTAAATTTGGTAGATGATCTTTATATGTTTCTTGGCAGCTGATATGTTTAAGATGGTTTATAGTTGGATTATTATCGTTTTCATTCCTCCTTATTGGATGGTTTCTGTTGGGCGCTTGCTGCTTCAAAAACTTGTTAAATTTGCTAGATGATCTTTAAATGTTTCTTGGCAGCTGATCTGTTTTTGATGAAAGAAATAATATACAGACATCCAATGCTAACAATTAAAAAAAAAATTCCTATAGAATTGTTGCAATCGTCTTTTGATATTGGTCAATGACATAAATTAGTGGTTGAAAGAGGCAATAGCTACTGACTGAGCTTACTTTAGTTTTTTGTCATTAGATATGTTACAATCCCTCTTCTAATTTTCCTTGTCAATGTGGATGAATCATCACCTTATTCGTTCTTTCTAGGAAGACTCATGTCTTTATGCATTTACAACATAAACTAAGTAATTTAGAATCAAAATACAGTTCAAATAAACATGGAACGTCCTCCTAATCATATCATTCAATAGCTTGAGTTTGAACGTCACTCTAACTAATTTAGAAGCTTTCAAAATTCACATAACCCTAGTATCAAAAGAAGAATATAAAACGCATAGCATCCTTAATTAATTCCAATAAGTAAACATGATGAATATAACTGATCAAATCACTTTTTTTCTTTTTTTAACTGAATAAAACTTTATTGCATAACAAAGTACATATTTTACTATTTACATAATTTGTGTATCACATTCACATACTTTATGATGAACCTACATAAGAGCACAAGTCTATCATAATAGATTTTTCTTTAGAGCCTTACTTTTTGCCTTTCAAAACTAGTGACATGTACTCGATGAACAGAAAGGTATTTTCATCAGAATTTTAGTGTCACCATAGTACATCCATAAAGTTCCTTTTTAATAAATAAATTTTCAAATAAAAAGAACTCAAAGCAAATATATATGTGATGGAAGATGTGATCCTCACTAAGAATAGAAGGAACTGGAAAAATAAAGTGCATGCGGGAAGTTTTAGAGTGCAAATATTAGCATTTTTTTTTTTTAACATTTATTAATACTACATCTCTTTCAAAATAATTACCCTACTGTTACAGTTTTAAGTCATTTTTTTTTTTTTCCAAATTTTGACTAACTTATGATATTGTTTTCCTCATAATTCCACCATTACTAACTTTTAGAAATTAATATTTATCATGTATTTACTATTACTCAATTTATTTTTGTTTAATTGTCTATAATTACATGAAGATATTAAAATAATTGATTAAACTGGTCGTTGTCTGATTTACTTTGAATTCTTCATAAAGAATATATTAGGATAATTAGCCTGGATTTGACGTGGACCATTAATGGACATTATATGCTAACAAAAAGTGCATGAAATTTCAATATTTAATTAATAATCTAGTTACATTGATGGGAACTTTTAATTCGAACAGTCTAAAATGTTTTTATACCCGCATGTCATATATAAGCTGTTGCACCAATAGCAAACTATGATAATTAGATTTCATTTGTGCTATTATTCATATATATATATATATATATATGATATATACGTTTGATGATATGGATTAATTTTAATTTAATAGTAATTGGTGCCGACGCAACCTCTTTAATTATAACTTGAATAATACAGAACTGATTAATATTTTGCATAAGATCATAAATTCTGATAATGAATTTTTTTCCATTGATCAACTAATTAACCACAGGTGGGAGATAGATTGTCTGCCAAAGTTTGTTTGATTAGTCAAAAATTTGTTTGCTTAACCATTAACATTTGAACTATTTATATTGCAAATTAAATATAATGTTGGGATTAAGTTTTATATAAACTCAATTATGATCATGATACTATAAGGGAAGGTTCTGGGTGGGTTCTAGTTATCATCACTTAATTTTATATAATATATATATATATATATATATCATATGCAAGATTGTTAAAAGGATATATTGAAATAAATTAACTCATATCACCTGATTACACATGTTGGAATTATTACACATGTTGAAATTAACTCATATTGAAATAAATCATACCCAAGGTTATAACCTGATTACACATGCAAGCTACTTGCATATGTAAACTAGGGTAAGGATGTTGTAGCTGCTTCTCAAAATTGAAAGAACCCAAAGGCTAACTTTAAGCTTAAAGTAGTTACAAGTCCCACGTTGTTTATTTACTTACTCAGTAGGATATATATTTTAGTTTGGCTCCCCTATTTTTGTTATATAGAATGGTAAAGATGGAAAATTTAAATATAGGAACTATGAATATTTTAGAATTTTAATTTAAATCTTCGAATGCATGCCTTTATAAATTATTTTAAAATTGTCATTGAGATTTAGTATGTTGCATCGACGCACTTTTGTCTTCAAACTTTTACCATAAAATCATCATCAATATGTTCTTTTTCTTTGTTTTATTAGCATATATAATACTTTTTTTTTTGTAAATTTTTTTAAAATCTTATGCTTTTTAAACTTAGATTCTTTATAATGTCGATTGACAAGTCATGGATTACAAAGCCACGCAATACAATTGAATACTTGGATGGGCTGGACAAATTTTTGGACTTCACATTTGCAAATGCTAGTGTTGAAAATGCAATTGAATGCCCTTGTCCAAAGTGTGACTTTATGAAATGGCAAGAGTAGAGATGTAGTACACGATCACTTGATTTGCAAGTCTTTTCCAAGAACTTATGAGATTTGGACTTTTCATGGTGAAAAGATTGTACAACAACCCCCTGGAAACATAGATATTGTGCATGAGGCAATGCCTCTAAATAATCCTATGGAAATGATGATCAATTAAGCATTTGGGTTTTCAAGACAACATGTCATTGAGTCTTAACACACCACAACAACTAGTGGGTGAATATGAAACTCTAAATGATGATCCTAAGAAAGATTGTGGAGACTTTTATAAGTTACTCAAAGACAGAAATGAAGAATTGTATCAGGGCTGCAAGGAATACTCAAAGCTAGAATTTTTGGTAAAATTGTACCACATAAAGTGCTTGTGCAAAGTAAGTGACAAGACAATGACTATGATATTAGAGTTGTTGAAAGATGTATTTGAGGATGTGAAGATCTCAACTTCTTTCTATAAGGCCAAGAAAGCTATTAATAAACTTGGTCTTGACTATACCCACATAGTTGCATGTCCAAATAATTGTATGTTATATTGAGGAAAAGGTATAGCAAGGGAAGAATGCAAGAGGTGCTACACCTCTAAATGGAAGTCAAATAGCCAAGGAAATAGAGATAATGAATGGTTCAGGATGTCATAAAAGGAAAAGGAAGAAACCTGCAAAGATTTTGCGATATTTTCCACTGAAACCAAGGCTTCAAAGATTGTTCATCTGTTCTAAGCCTGCTAAGAAAATGAGATCTTTAGAGAATAATAAAGATGGGTTGATTAGGCACCTAAGAGATGCTGAGGCATGGAAAATTTTTGATAGAATGCACCTTGAGTTTGCTTCGAATTCTAGAAATGTTCGGCTTGGCCTAGCTACTAATGGATTCAATCCTTCTGAAACAATGAGCACTAATTATAGCATTTGGCAAGTGGTTTTGATTTCATACAATCTTTCTCCTTGGATGTGCATGAAACAATCCTTTTTTATGTTCTCAATGATCATTCCAGGTCCATGAATGCTTGGGAATAATATAGATGTATACTTACAACCTTTTATTAAGGAGTTGAATGAGTTATGGAGTGAAGGAGTGGAAGCATTTGACTCCTCAACAAATGAAAAATTTAGAATGCGAGCAACACTTTTGTGGACAATTACTGATTTTCCTAGTCTTGGTACTGTTTCGGGCTGGAATACACATACTGGCCTTGCTTGCCCTACTTGTAACTTTGATACAGAGCTTTTTCAACTCTCTTTTAGTAGGAAGTGGTGCTTTATAGGTTATTGGTGCTTTTTGGGAAGAAACCATAAACTCAGGTTGAATCGGACGCACTTTAATGACAATACAAAGGAAAGAAATCCACCAATAAGATTATTAGGCTCTGATATTTTAAGATAAGTGGAGAATATTAATGTTGCTTTTGGATCTACACCTAAAACTAGTGATAGAGAAAATAGATCTAAGAGTAAAAGGTCTAGGAGAAAAAATGCTAATGAGGGAGAAGTTCAGAAGTGGAGAAAGAAGAGTATATTTTTCGAAATTCCATATTGGGAGTTTAATTTGTTGCATAATAATCTAGATGTTATGCATATTGAAAAAAACGTATGCAACAGTATCATATACACTGTTCTAAATGAGAAAAAGAAGACAAAGGATAACCGAAAAGCTCGTAAAGATATAAAAGCCATGCACATAAGACGTGATCTTTGGCCAAAAGAGAATGGTAAATGTTCACTTGCTTCTCTCACAGTTCCAGATTTAAAGAAAGAATTATCATGCCCTAAAATCTAACCATATAGTCTAGTCTAGAGGCATGAAAATTAATCCCAAATAAACAATATCACCTATCCAAAATCATAATCTTAACTAAAAGAAACTCCAAAATTCATAATAATTCAAATGATTCTTACATCATAGAGATGCAAAATGCCCAATATTCTTCCCTCAACTAAAAAACCATTAAAGGAGAAGAACTAACTTGTCAAGACAACAATAAAACTGGAGCTACTACAAAGTCCCCATCTCAAAAGAAAACCTTCAATTTCGGTTTTCGTCATACGCAGTATCCATCTCCTAACTAGGGCTAGGATTTAGGTCTACCAGAAGGAAGTTAAAGAAAGAAAAAGAGTGTGAGTAAAAGACTCAGTGAATGCCAAGTGCGTACAATGTGAGTTTAGTGAAAACATTCGAGAAGAATATCAGTGAAAAATAATAAACGGTCAAGCAGTCACAAGTCAAGAATTTAATAAATGTTTCCTAGACTAACAACTTATATGCGATGATCAGACAGTATTTGTTGTAGCCAGTCAACTTTGTGGCTCCCACCGTAACAGTCTCTTATCGCTCACCTTACCAAAATAGTGCCAAGGGTCATCGGGAATTCCTACGACCCACCTCAACCAGAAATGGCTTCTGTTGTGCACTAGGGGATTAGACCATGGGAGCTTGGGGTTCAACCGGCAAGCCCACTGTTGC
Organism: Jacaranda mimosifolia; assembly: GCA_018894105.1. Taxonomy (NCBI): domain Eukaryota; kingdom Viridiplantae; phylum Streptophyta; class Magnoliopsida; order Lamiales; family Bignoniaceae; genus Jacaranda; species Jacaranda mimosifolia. The sequence goes on along the minus strand of CM032128.1, from coordinate 13,357,826 downwards.
CTGGTGAAGTCCCTCGCACACCCACACCAAGTTGGATCCAACTAACAGTAATAGTAATCAGTTGATCATTGAATTTAATTGCTAGTCTAGAAACCTAAAAATCATAAAGTACATGTTTTCTTGTATCGTGAAACAAATTAAATCATTTTTGTGTGTAGTGGAATACAGTTATAGTGTAGTGTAAGTTAAAAACAAGTCATGAGCAAATTATACTATAGCATATATCTTTCTAGATTTTAAAACATAACAATATATAGTATTTATAGGTTTAGGCATTCAGAAGTTACTAACCTATGTCCTAGAAAAATGGAAGAATGATAAAAGGAATAAGGCTACTAAAATCTTTGGATTATTTACCACTATTTATTTTAAGATTTCAAAATATCTAATCTTAAAATGTTTAAAATATCTTAGAATCCTAATCCAATTGTATCACTGACTACCAAGAGTTATATCTTCCGTCAACTCTAATTTCCAATGTCTAGATACTTTCAAACTCTTTAATTTATATAAATGAACTAATACTTATGATTACGAAGGAAAAGGGATGCATAGAGTTACCAAAAATTAATATCTAAAGAGTCCTAATATAGTTGAAATTATAGTCCTAAGAAAGTATTAAAATTTATTATATGCGTAATGGTATAAAGTGATGGAAGGTGTGGGGTATGGCCAAAGATGCGTGTGTGGCAGCATAGAAATAAGTTATTTTGGCATGCAAGGGATATATGTGGCAGCCATGTATGCATTTCTAGTACCACATCTAAGGATTAAGATAACTTCAACAAAACTTTTATGCATGAAAACTTGCCCATTTTGGAAACTGTTGAGAATTTAATAAAAAACTAATTCCATCAACATAAAGATTTCAAGTCATTCCTCAACTAGAAATTTGTTTAAAGATTCCAAGAAAAAGACTAATTAATGGCACAAGCAGGAAATAATTTATAAAGTCTGAAATTATTTTGTTGTGAATAGATTTCAATGATTTCAAATTGTTTTTTCTGAAAAAAAGACAACTATTCTAAATGATATTTAATTGAATAAATTCTAGTCGAAAATAATGAACGGAGTTATGAATTACTCATTAAAATTTCAATTCAAGAATACCCTAACACCCACTTCTATTCTTATTTTTAAGAATTCAATTTCCTAAAATTATGAGAGTACAGTCTAAATTTACAGTGATCATTTCATTAGAAATAAAAGGGTGCAAATCAATTCAACCAATATTCTTCACCACCTAAAATTGAAAACAATAAAATACTTAAAAAGAATCCTAAAGAAGAAAGAGAAGAAGAAAATTATATATATCTAGATATAATAGGAACATATCTTGGATTCTATTTCTAAAATCAAGGAGTAATCAATCATTAACTTTATTCTATTATATGAGGTTGTCCATTACTTATTTACATGAATAAGGTATCCACGCTGGCAATCAACTAGGGTGTGAAGATTTCATAGAAGAAACAAAAGGTTCACGGGAAGGAGAGGGTTAAGTAAGCATTCATTGATTACTTGACTTATATACTCACTCCAAGAAAAATAGTATTTAGTGGCATTAGAAAGTGCAATTTAAATAATATTATAGTAGCAATTTTATATTTAATAACATTTTTTAAAAGTGTCATTTGTAGCGGTGTAGCTAAAGGTATAAATGCCATTAATTTACCTCTATTGTGACACTAATAAAATGCAAGAAAAAATGTATTAGATGTTACATTAAAATGTCACAAAAAATGCATTACATAACATGCCAAAGTACCATTAAAGAAAATTTTAAATAGCATGCCAATATGCCACTAAAAATATATGTAGTGACATATTAAAACGCCATCGAAATTCCTTTAAATGACAAGATAATACGCCACAAAAGTGCAACAAAATGACATGTTAAAATGTGAAAAAAGTAATTTTAAATGACATGCTAACGTGCCATAAAAAATACATATAGTGATGTTAAAATACCATAAAAAATTCCTTTAGATGACATAATTATAACATGCCATCAAAATTAAATTGCAAAATGGATTCCTGTAAATGACATCTTAATCTACCACCAATAGTCATATTATGAGATTCCAACATGCTCCGATTGCTTTGTATAAGACTCGAAGCTGAAATATTTTACTTGGAAAGATATGAGTTTACCGTCAAGCTACCCACCAAATGTTCATTATAAATATTTAAAAATATTACTATATTCATATAGTTTAAAAGCATATTTTCTCAATTATTTAAATATATGGTCAAAATTCTTATATTAAATAATACATTTGAAAAAGTTTGAGGCATTAAATTTAGAGATAGAAAATATTCAAAAATATAACTAATAGGTGAGGAGAAAAAATGGGCAAAAACTTAGTTTTATACTTCTTGAAAAATATGATTAATTTAGTCGATACATTAAAATTATATTTAAGAAGTTAATTTAATCAATGCATTATGATAAGATATAAAATTGTATATTTTACAATTATTAATAACTATATATACTTTATTGATTTTTGTGTGATGTTTATTTCATGTTACACCATAACTAAATTATAAGTTGTGTTTTTCTCCTTTTTTTCAGAAGAAAAGTAGTATAGCTAATTAAATGCTTTTAACATATAGTTATGTTAGTAATTTCAATAAAATTACATTTTTATAACATTTATTAATCAATTACTACTAAGTAACACTATATTGTAAAACGGCGTTAAATTAGTGCTACTAAATAATTTACAGTACTTTTTATAAATGACACCATAAATAAATATGAGTAGCATTTTTTCAAAAAAAAAAATTAGTGGCATTACTTAAATGCCTTGCAAATATATTTATGTTGGTATTTTCAATCAAATTCTCACTATTTTTTTGTTACTTATTAATCAAATGCCACTAAATATAATGATATTTTTCAACAATTATCACCATATTACTCTTATGTGTCATTACACTATCGAATGTCACTAAATATTTTATGGCATTCTTTTTAGTTGCCACCATAAATAAATATGAGTGAAATTTTTTTAAGAAAAATTAGTGGCCCTAGTTAAATGCATTGAAATTATATTTTTGTTGGCATTTTTATTAAATGCCACTATTTTATATGTCATTTAATAATCAAATTCCACTAAATATTTTACTGTAGTGATATTTTTTTATGAATATCACTATTTCAGTTTTGCGTGTCGTACACTATAAATGCCACTACTTAGTGCCACTAAATACTTTATGATATTTTTATTCAAACGACAGTATAACTACATATCAATGGCATTTTTCTAAAAAAAAATTAGTAACACTAGCTAAATGCTTTTGAAATACATTTATCGTGGCATTTTTAATCAAATGCTACTATTTTGTTTGTCATTTAATAATTAAATGCCACTAAATATTAAATTATAATGGCAATCTTTTATAACTATCACCACAATACATTTTTGTATCATTATATTATAAAATGTAACCAAGGTAATGCCACTAAATGTAAATTTTCTTGTAGTGACTCTTACTGTATGCACCTTTCGGCCGGCCTGCTTTCTTTTTCCTTTCACTTGTATTCCGATCAATTTCTCCCAAAAGCAAGTTTAAATTGAAACACTAACAAGCCAATTAAGATTTCACCAACAAATCCCTCAAAAACAAATTTACTTGATTTTTATTTTGGTGATTTGGTGATAATCTACCGTCTTCTATTCTCCCTCCCTCTCCCTCTCCCCCCCCCCCTCTCCCACCTCATTCTTCTACTTTTTTTTTAATCTAAGGATGAAATTAGGATTTTGATATATAGGAGAAAAATATATATATATATATATATATTTGAGGGAAGTGTTTAATATTAGAGGGACTCTCATTATTTCCTTCTAAGACTAGGATAGGTCTACTATAATTCTTTATTATTGACTCCTAAGGTCTCAATAATTCAACTATTAGCAGTAATATATATTAATTTAAGTAGATTTATAACATGTACTCCGCAAAATATGGAATATTTATAAGACACAATATAATAGTTATCAATATTGACCATGAGATGACATAATCATAATTTTTCTAATTTCTAACGAATATATTTTTTGTTTTACATAACTTTAATTGATATAATAAATTAAAATAAAATAAGGTAATATAATTAATTAAATATTAAATCAAATTCTAGGACATTATATTTTTTTAATTTAAATAATAAATAAAATAAAATAAGGTAAAGCAATCGATTACATACCAAATAAAATTGTAGGGCATTACATCCCACCCCCCTTAAAAGATTTTGGTCCCCAAATTCTAACCCTAGTTTGCAAAGAGTCCTGGTGATATTTTTGCATTTCCTCCTTATTTTCCCAAGTCACAGTTTGTATCTTATGGCATCTCCACAGCAATAGGATATACTTTTGTGCATAATATTTGCATCCTTAATCTAGGATTTGGACTAGTTGCCCTTCGTACGTCAACTCTTCTTGAAGTGATAAGTTCTTATATCTTGTGATATGCTAAGGATCCTCTTGATACCTGCATAGTTGTAACACATAGATGACATTATGTATTCCCATAAAGTTTGATAGTGAAATAAGTCAATAAGCTATACTCCAATCCTCGCAGAACCTTTTATGAGTGACAATTTAGAAACTCCATATCCTCAACACTAAAGTCCAAGTATCTTCTTCTATCATCTGCTTAGCTCATATAGTTTTTGGTTTTCTTGAGGTATTGAAAAACTAAGAGAAAGACTTAAAACTTTTATGTTGATATTGCAGTCCAAATAAGCCGACATTGAGGAGTAAAATTGAGCCTTAGGTTCATAAATGTGAAGAAAATTCAAACGGTGACATATTGAAGTCTAGGAGATCTCTAATTTGACATATCTTAGTATTCTTGCTATAACTTTTTCCATGTATATCAGATTAGGGTGATTCAAGTGCCTATAGAAACCTAAAAAATAGAACTATAAATCATGTGTTGACCACTTTTTTGAGTTCTATCAGAGTCAAGCTATAGAAAGCATAAAAAATATCTGCTATTGGAAAATCGAAGTCTGTATTTCTTGGCTTGACACGTCTTAGTATATTAGTTATAGTTTTCTCCATATATATCGGATGAAGGTGATTCAACTAGATATAGAAACCTAAGATAGAGATATACAATTCATATGTTGAATATATTGCCCAATTAAATCAGAATAGAGTAGTAAAAGTTATCACAATATTCTATCCTAGGAAAAGTCGAACTCCTGTATTTTTTGTATTGCCACACCATAGTATTCTAGTCGTAACTTTCTCCTTATGTATTGGATTGAAGTGATTCAAATGGCCTTAGAAAACCTAAGAGACATATATTCAGTTTATATGTTGACCATATTTCCAAATTAAATCGAAATGGAGTAGAAAAAGTCATCACAATATTCTGTTCTAGGAAAATAGAAGCCCTTATTTTCTGTCATGCCACACTTTGTATTTTACTCATAACTTTCTCCCTATATATAGAATTGAAGTGATTCAGATGGATATAAATATCTAAGAGATAGAGTTATAAATCTTATGCTGATCATGTTACTTAATTCTATCAAGATCAAGTTGGAAAAGAGTCAAAACTATTTATTTTCAGAAAATCAAAATTCTGTATTTCCAGACTTGATATATCTTAGTATTTTGATCATAACTTTCCCTGCATATATCGGATTGAGGTGATTTAGGTGGAATTGGAAACCTAAGAAATAAAAATAAAATTTTTATGTTGATCATTTTGCTTAAACCTATCAGGACAAAGTAGTAAAGCTGTCACCAATATCCATTTTCGGAAAAATAAAAGTTCTGTATCTTTTGACTGGACACATCTTAATATTTTGGTGATAACTTACTCTATATATACCAGATTGAGACGATTCAAGCATCTATAAAAACCTAACGAATAGACCTATAATTCTTATATTTTGGTATCTTTCTAGATTCAATTAGTAAATATGAGAAAACATTCACTAGAAAATCTGGTCGCATAAAATTAGGATCCTAGGTGACCATTCTTTCATTTAGCATTCCATTCTCAAAGTCAAATAGTTGTTCTAAATACCAAAATATATCCCAAAACTTCTAATTCTCAATTTAGGATGTTTTTCTCTAAGTTCACCAAAAATTTCAAACATACATCTTAGTCAAAAATCGTAACCTAAGCTATTGAAAACTAACCTTTATTGTCAAGGTGAAACATCTAATTCATGAAACGATTTATGTGGGCTTTGACTCACCATCTTATCAAAATAAGCCTAGATTAATGAAAGAAAATATCAAAGTACGCTAAGTAGTAACTCAAAAGTAGATACCAAAGCATTCACAGTTCTCGAAGGGGAGAAAATTATCAAATCCAAATCCTAAGGTACTTCCGAGCTAAGTCTCATAATGTGTCATGAATCCTATATTCAAGTACCAAAAGTTTTCAATTGTATCAATTGGTATACCTAATAACAATCGTTCACAATCTCAATAAATGAAATTTGATTATTCAATTCAGTGGTCAAACCTAAATACTCATATCAATCCCTAAGAGCTTTACCCTATATTCCACAGTTCGAGGATCTTTTCCTAACATAACCTAAGTTCAAAACCTAGGCTCTGATACCACTCTCCACGCTCAAAAATCTAACCATATAGTCTAGTTTAGAGGCTTGAAAATCAATCCCAAATAAACAGTATCACCTATCCAAAATCATAATCTTAACTAAAGAAAACTTCAAAATTCATAATAATTCAAATGATTATTGCATCATAGAAACTCAAAATGCCCAATATTCTTCTCTCAACTGGAAAATCATTAAAGGAGAAGAATTAGTCTGCCTAGACAACAATAAAACTAAAGCGATTGCAAAGTTCTCATCTCAAATGAAAACTTTCAATTTCGGTTCTCGTCATGCACAGTACCACTTCCTCACTAGGGCTAGAATTTAGGTCTGCCAAAAGAGAGTTAAAGAAACAAAAAGAATGTGAGTAAAAGACTCAATGAATGCCAAGTGTGTGCAATGTGAGTTTGTGAATTTATAATTTTTAGTTTAGTGAAAACATTCGAGAATAATATCAATGAAAAACAAAAAAGGGTCAAGCAGTAACAAGTTAAAAATTTAATAAACAGTTTCCTAAACTAACAACTTAAGTGTGATGATCAGATAGTATTTACTGTAGCTAGTTAACATTATGGCTCCCACCATAACAGTCCCTTATCACTTCGAGTAAGGTACGACCTTACCAAAATAGTGCCCAAGCGTCCTCGAGAATTTCTACAACCCACCTCAGCCACAAACGACTTCTATTGTGCACTGGGAGGATTAGTCCATAGGGGCTTGGGGTTCAACTGGCAAGCCCACTGCTGCCCGGTGAAGTCTCTCGCACATCCAAACCAAATTGGATCCAACTAACTATAATAGTTGCAGTAACAGTAATAGTAATTAGTTGATCATCGAATTTAATTGTTAGTCTAGAAGCACGAAAATCATAAAGTACATATTTTCTTGCATCGTCAAACAAATTAAATCATTTTTGTTTGTAGTGGAATACAATTATAGTGCAATGTAAGCTGAAAACAAGTCACAAGCAAATTATACCGTAGCATATATCCAATGAGTTTTGAAACATAACAATATATAGTATTATAGGTTTAGGCACTCACGATACTTGTCGAATTGAGAGTCGTCCCAGAATATGTAAGTTCCAAATCACCACACATACCTTCATTAAGTTCATCCATTTATTGGGCATGGGCTCACAACTCATTGTGATATTTTGAATATTGAAATATTCACATTAGTTTAAACTCTTTTAGACTAATAACTTTTTCAATTAATCTCCATTAATCAAAGAGTATCTAATCTCCATAGTCGATGTCTAGCAACAAGCCCATAGAGCCCAACTAATTGGATGAAATGAATATGTCCTGATGAACCATTCTAGCTCTATGCCTACTATGCAAATATGGTTCTTCCATCTCCTATCTCTTGAAAGAGGCATAGGGCAAGATATTTGTCGGTTCCTCAATAGCCTAGATAACTATGGGCTTGTTCTTTTATGTTTTGGCCATTTTCTAGAAAATTTTTTGGGGGAATGGATTTTTGGGAGAAAATTTGGAGAATGTGCCACGTGTATTTTTTTTCTTTTTTTTTTTTTTTGTTGGGAGATATGGAAAATGATTTGAGAATGATTTGTTTGTTTCTTTATGTTTTGGCTGGAGATAAATTTTAGTATAGATGTCAAATCAGTTGTTTTTTATTGGGTTTGTAGAGTGTAATTAATTTAATTGGTTATTTATTTTAAAATTTATTTTATAAATTTAATATTAGTAAATAATATACCATAATTATTAATATTGACTAATAAAAAAATTAATTACTATACAATAATTATAAACTAATTATTTTTTATTAATTAAAATATAATTATTTAACTATTCATTACTTACAATTTATTTATAAATAAAACTTAGTTATTTATTAAAATAAATAATTTTTTAATAATTTATATATAAGACTTAATAACAATTCATCAAATTAAAAAAATAAATAATATTATATTATATGAAATTACATCATCTTAAATTATTTATTAAATAAATAAATGTAATATTTAATTATACTTAAAATTTGAAACATAATTAATATATAAATAATAAGTTATTTAAATAAATTATTTTAATTAATTTAATAAGTTATTTAATTATCTTAACTCATTATTTAATTAATACGTTATTTAGTAAATAAATTACTTAGTAATAAAAAAAAATTTACTTAAATTTAATTAATTCTCTCAACAATTACTTTAATCATATCAATATTAATTTATTAAACTTAATAGATTATTACATAAGTATCACCGCATAATAAAATTTTTTATTATAATTTTAAATAAATGTGAAGATTAATATTCAATGAAGATTTTTTTTTCCAGAAGATTAACTTATTTATTATATCAAATTAAAATATCTTAAGTTATTTATTAAATGAATAAATATAATTTAGATTAATACATTAAATATTAAATATAACTAATACATTATTTAATTAATAAGTAAATTTCATTAAGTTAATATGTTATTCAATAAATAAATTATTTAGTAATAACATAAATAATATTTAATTCATTTTTTCGACAATTAGTTTAATTAAATTTGTAAACATAAGTTTTAGAATTTTTTTACCTAGTAAAATTTCAATATGTATGTATGTATGTATGTATGTGTGTGTGTGTGTGTGTGTGTGTGTGTGTGTATGAATGAGCGAAGTGGGAGAGTGATAGATGAATGAGTGATGTGAAAGGTAGAGTGAGAAAAGTAAGGAGGTATGTGTGATTTTTAGGGTATAGGGTTTTTTAGGTGAATTGAAAGGGATTTTTTGGGTATAAAATTTGAGTTTTTTGGGAAAAAGATTGGAGAATGTGCCTCCATTTTGAAATTTTTTTGGGGGTTGGAAATTTTTTTGAGAAAATGTAGAAGAACATAGCTTATATTTCTAATTTCAATATTCGATTCTCCTTTATGACTTCATATGTGAAAAATTCCTTTTCCAAATTGTCATACTACCTTGTATAAGGATTTCTTGGAATCGATTGTTATGGAATACATAGGAGATGTACTTGCCCTTCACAACGACAAAGAGACGAATCCCATCTTGGATTTCACAAACTTCCATATTTAAGTAGCTCATACCCAATCTCAATCAAGATGACCTGCTACGTGGTCGGTGAAGAGTCATAGTATGAGGACCTAAATACAAGGTTGCCATGAATTTTCAGGTCAAATGACTAATTATATGCACTAGCAAAAGCGGGAGAACTTGTCACTCCGACTATTTAGTGAATTTTTCGGGCGGGTCTTTAGTGAACTTGTTTTCTAGCAAGCACCACTAACATGCATCCATGTCTAACATGGATTGCTCATGAAATAGAGCAATATTCAACTCTTTGGATTTATGCATCGTTAGTTCAAGTCGATCTGAATCTTAGATGTTCCGTCTCATAAGATTCTATGACTTGGAATATTTAAACTCACGATCGTAGAGACTTATTTCTTTATCACAACCCAGTGTCTGACCAAGGTCCATAGTCATAGTGTGATTTAGGGGCTTCAACCAAATGCCTAGTGAAGTAGAATAATCATAAGATGAAAATGGACATTTATTATGAATATCATGCAATCAATATTGTATCACAAGTGAAACAGTTTACATGCCAATCTAATTGGTTGCGCGGAACAATTCTTACATTCTCCTACTTGCCCTAAAGCCAATTACCAATAACCTTAAGGCCCATCTTCTCGAGATGTCCTTCAAAGACCTTTTGCATTAGGGGTTTAATCAGTAGATCTATTATATTCTCTTATAAGGCTATCTCTCCACTTGGATATTGCCTTTATCAATGATCTCCCCGAATAAAATGATTAACGCGTCAAAATGTGCTTGGATTATTGTTGAGATCTTGGCTCTTTCGCTTGTGCTACCGCTTCGTTATTGTCACAGAAGACAACAACTGACTCAACAATGCTAGGCACTATATTGAGCTCTTGGATGAAGTTTTTCATCCGAACACCCTCCTTTGCGGTTTTTGAAGCCATAATATATTCTACCTCAGTGGAAGAATCAGCCATGGTGTTTTGTTTGGTACTCTTCCAACTCATTGCGCCACCATAGAGGGAAAATATAAATCTTGAGGTGGATTTTAGGTTGTCTCACTACAAGAAAATATGCTTTTTGCCACAACATTTTTTACTTCACTAAAAATAATGTAGTAAAAAAGGACTATTTACTATGATTTTTCTATTGTAGTATAAAATTTTAAATGTGTGGTAAAACTTATATTAAATACTACACTTCATCTTATTGTAGTAAAAAATATATTGATTTACTACAATTTTTATGTGCAGTTTTACATAAACCGTGGTAAAAAGATGATAATTTACCACACTTTTTCATTAGTGAAGTAAAAATAACAAAAGTTAATGAAAGTTTAATAGCAAAGATTAAGATCTTAAATATAATTTTTTCACTAAAGAAAAAAGGTAAAATATATTGAAAGCTATGTTTAATCAATACTATGTAAGGTAAAAAAAATTACTTCCAATTTTTATTATTAAAAAATTATTTGATTAATTAATTGAATCCTAAATTAAAAATAAAACCCTCCAAAAAATTCTTTATTACTCATGGTTTTAATTAATACAATTAGAAGTAAGACAAAAACTTTACTGCAATTATTATTAAAAAATAATTGATTAATCAATTAGATACTTAATTTAGCTAGGTAGCAAAGTCCCTTAAAATAGTAGGAAAACCCAAATTTTGAGGTAAAACAAAAGTTGGCTTCCAATAATTTTTACTATCAAAAGATTGATCAATTAATCAAATATATTTAAATTAGCTAATTAGCAACAAAGTAGCTATTAGCCTAGTGGCACATATTTAAATATATGAGTGTAAGGTGAAGAGTTCAAGCCTTTTTGAACTCATGGTGTGTGTGTATAGTTAATTAGTAAAATTCCTTAAAAGCCCCTAAAATAATTTTATTTTTACTACATTTAACTGTGGTTAGAAATCATTTAAATATTTACTATGTTTTTCGAAGTATGGTGATTAACTACTATATACTATACTTTTTAATTGTGGTAACAGTGGTGTATTTGATAGCTTTTTTACCACAAATAAAATTTGTAGTGATTGAAGATAATTTTGTAACAAAAGATAATTACCACGGTTGAAAAAGTATAGCTAAGATTTTACGTCGCTTGCAATGTCTGCAGGTAGAAAAGTATAGCACAAGCGTAGCTAATAAATTTTTACTACATTTAATAATGGCTTGAAAAGTGTAGCACAAGCATAGCTAATAACTTTTTACTACATTTAATTACTATTTACTATACATATTTAACTATAGTAAAAAACATATTTTTTTGTAGTGTTCATTGGATTGGAAACTAGAATCCAAAAATCCCTCAAGTTTCAATTCTCCATTGTCGTATACTAAAAATAGATCTTCAGTTCTTCCCAAGTACTTTAAAATTGCTTTTACGGCTACCTACTGATGTTTACTGGGGTTGGATTGAAAATGGCTTGTAACGCTTAAAGCATGTGCTACATCCGCCCTTGTACATTGAACAACATACATTATGCTCTCTATAGCCCTAGACTTGGAGAAACGTATATTGTGTCCCATTGGGATGCATTCCTTCTTGGATTATTCTATACTAAACCTCTTTAGTATCTTGTCAATATACGGTTTTTGGAAAAACCCCAACATCCTCTTAGATCTATCTCTATAGATTAGTATTCCTAATACGAAGGAATCCTTCATGGATAATTGTGAAGATAATCATACTTTAGTACACTCTAACATTTCTCTCTTATTCCTAATGAAAAGAATGTCATCGACATAAAGCATAACAAACTGTATACTACTCTCACTAGCCTTTTTGTACACACAAAGTTCATACACATTTTTAATAAATCCAAACAATTTGATTGTCTTATCAAAATGTATGTTCTACCTTTGGGATGCTTGTTTAAGTCTATAAATAGACTTTTCGAGTTTGCAAACTTTTTGCTCACTATCTTTAAATGTAAAATCTTGTGATTGCTTCATGTAGATTTCTTCTTCATTGTTACCATTGAGAAACATCCATTTGCCATACTCATAGCCATAATATGCGGTCATGGTAAACATAATCCTAATGGACTTAGGCATAGCGACCGATGAGAAGGTTTGCTTGAAACCAATATCAGGTCTTTGAGTGTAACCATTTGCCACTTTTCGTTTTAAAGATCGTCACCTCTCCATCGACTCCTAGCTTTCCCTTATAGATCTATTTGCAACCAATGGGTACTATACCCTCTGGTGGATCTACCAAAATCCATACTTTGTTAGAGTACATGGAGTTCATTTTGGATTTCATGGCCTCAAGCCAATGTCCTGAATCTATGTCCAACATAGTTTACTTATAAGTCTGAGGATCACTATCCGCTTGGCCATTTCATGAAGGAATTCGAACCTTTTGGGTTGCTTCTTGATCCAGTCCAACCTTCTTAGAGATTGTGTGCTAGGATCTTGATATTCACTTGTTTCTACTGCTTTGTGGGATGCTATGATCCTCTTGAACTTCATCAAGTTCAACAACAATACCTTTTCTATCTAATAGAAATTCTTTTTCCGAAAAGATGGCGTTACTTGAAACAAACACCTTTTGTTCCGAGGGATCATAAAAATAATAACCCAAGACACTCTTGGGTATCCCACAAACTTGGACAAGGTAGATCTCGCATCCAACTTGTCCCCCACTAACTTCTTGAAGTATGCGGGAGACCCCCAAACTCTTGTAGGTGCATATGTAAGAAAGTGTTTTGCCATACCACATCTCATGTGGTGCCTTTAGCACCGACTTTGAGGATACTACATTTAGTAGCCTCGCCACTATAGTTAAGGTGTAACCCCAAAGGGATATAGGCACATCGGTGAAGCTCATAATGGAATGTACAATGTCCAACAAGGCACGGTTTCTCATCTCAGCTATTTCATTCTGTTAGGGTGTGCCGATGGCGTCTATTTAGAGAGAATTCCATTCTCCTTTATATAATCTAAGAATTCAGTACTTAAGTATTCCCATTCTCAATCTGATCGAAGAGCTTTAATACTTAGTCCTTGTTGTTTTTCTACTTCATTCTTATACTCTTTGGGCTTTTCAAAAGCTTCGGACTTGTGCTTCATTAGGTACACATGTCCGAATCGAGTATGATCATTGGTGAATGTAATGAAGTATGAAAAGCTACCTCTTGCACTAATTTTTAGTGGTCCACAAATGCCTGTATGGATCAAATCTAAAAGACTTGTAGTTCACTCCGTTTGTCCTACAAAAGGAGATTTGGTTATTTTTCCTTCTAAATAAGATTCACAAGTAGGAAGATTCTCTATGCCACTAATGTTTAGTGCTTTGAGGGCTTTTAACTTGTTCATCCTATTTTTGAAAATATATCTAAGTCTAGCATGCCACAAAATGGCATCTTCTTGGTTATTTAATTTTTTTCTTACTTTGTTGAATGTTCATCAGTGATGGTTGAGAGTCCAAAATGTATAATTCCTTGTTTAGTGTACCATTAGAAACTATGAGTGTGTTTGGGTAAGCTTATAAGCTCCTCAAAACATCTTATAAGATGTTTTGAGGAGCTTATAAGTTGATAAAAAGTGTTTGATAAATTTTCTTACAAAAGAGCTTATAAGATCTTAAAATAATATGTTAGGAGCTTATAAGCTTTTTTAAAAAAAGTAAGAAGACCCTAACTTATTTTTAAGATCTTAACAAGCTCCTTCATTTTTAACCATTTTAATTACAAAATTGTCATTATTAACATCTTATAAGCTCCAACATCTTATTTTATTCAAACACTTCAACAACTTATTTTAAAAATAAGATCTAACATCTTATAAGCTCCAAAAATATATTATAAGATGTAGGAGCTTATAAGATGTTTAAAATAAGTTTAGTCAAACACCCTCTAAAGAACCATTCTTTATTGCCTTCAAATTCCCATTTGACACAAAGAAATCAAATCCTTTGCTATCTAAAATGGGAATTAAAATGAAGTTCTTAATAAGATTTGATACAAAGTAACAAGGATCAAGTACAGGTAAGGAGTTCCTTGAGTCTAACTTCATAACGCCTTCGACTTTGGTTGCAACTTTTGCTCTATTGCCTAGGTATAAGATCATATCCCCATCATCTAGGCTCTTTTTTCTTTCTATCCCATGTAACGAATTACAAAGGTGAGAACTACACGTGATATTAAATACCCATGAGATGAATTTTTCGTTAAATGCACTTCAATAAAGTACATACCCTTCCCAAGGGTTTCAAGGTATTCCTTTCAATTTCTCTTCTGATGACCTTTCTCGCTACAATAGAAACAAGTTGCATGGAATTTTTCCTTTTTCTTTTTCTTAACTCCGCCTGAGAGCGTCAATGTTTGCTTTCCCTTTAAGGAAAAACTCTTCTTCCTCTTACCTTTCTTTCTGGCACACCTAGGGCCCTTAGACTTAGAGGATGAAGCAATCATCAAAGGTTTATCTTTCTTCATAATTGCCTCAGCAATCACCAACATGTCAACCAACTTGTTAATTGTTATCTATCATTTTGACATGTTGCAGTTCATAACAAATTGGTCAAATGAGCTCGGTAATGATTGGAGGATCATGCCCACATAAAGCTCATTGTCTATAACCACGTCTAATTGGGCAAGTTTCTTAATGAGACCAATCATCTTAAGGCCATGATCATGGACACTTGAGCTTTCAACCATTCTAGTCCTAAATAGCTCCTTAGACAATGAGTTGTGCTCATGTCTAGTTTGCACGATGTAAAACTCTTGTAGGTGCATATGTATCTCATGAGAAGTTTTTATGTGCTAGTGAGATTTTTGGAGCTCGTTGGCCATAGAAGCCATCATAAGATACCATAGTTGAAGATCATCTTCTACCCATTTCATGAATGTTTCACGTGCCTCATCATTGGCATCATCACCTATGGTGTCCGGCGGATTTTGAGTAAGCACATAAGTCCTCTTTTCAAAATTAAGAATTATCTTGAGGTTTCTAAGCCAGCCGCAGAAGTTTGGCCCGATTAGCTTATTAGTTTCCAAAACCATGTTGAGCAGATTCTTAGCCATTTGTTTTTAGATTTCAAAAGATCTACAAAGGCGGAAAGGAGAATATGAGCATGTGATTGACTATAGATATAGGAAACTTGTTCATGGATTTTCAAGCATGTTTTTCTCCTACTATTTTATCAAATGCTTCACCTCCATAAGGAATTTGGGAAATCTCATTTCCTAATGAGAATTAAGGCCAAAGGACTTGTAGCGAATCCACGACTCATGAGACATCCACAAACAATCGTAAGGTAAGCAACTTTTGCTAATTGCATCTCTATACAACCCTTGATATGTTTTGCCTCACTTTTCATATAAACTCGAGACACGTGTGACATCTACACTACTAAGTTTTTAAGTTGGACCTACTAATCAATCTTTGGTTCGAAACTACACTATGTTATTCCACGACTCATGAAACAACACATAGAAAGCATCAAATCAAAGTGCATCGTATGCTAACTAAGTGAGAATAGCTTTCCTCCATAAACGTGACCCACAACTTGTGAGATATCACGCAAATATGGTAGCATCTCATGTCAAATACTATTGGTAGAAGGCATGGATTAATTAAAACTCTTTTTAATTTGTATCCATATTGACTTTATATTTTAAAAGCATTTAAACTCCTCCAAGTAGAGGGATTTTCTTGCTTTGAAAGATCTCATCAATTTTATCTTTTATTATTTAGGCTTTCTATATCCTAACCATGCATCTCATACATCAATAGGATAAAGAAATCATAAATAAATAAATACGCCTAGCATGCTCCTACGGTGGGATGACCATGAGCTTTAACCAAGTAGTGCACTTATAGCCATAGGTGCACTACTTAGTTGATTTTAAGTGGGTTGATTAAATCTAACTATTACATAAACATATCCCATACATTCATGGGTCTTCCTGCCTTCTTGATGCCCTTGGCCTTTTTTGTCTCCTTGCAACATTTACAAGAGAAAGGAAATTTTCGCTCCTAGTGATTCTACTCTCATAATATTTACAAGATTGAAAATTAAGAGGCATGCAGGCCCCAATTAAATACAATTGTTTTCAACAACTTGAAACAAATAAAACCATATTAAAGGTTCATGATCACATCCCCATACATTTATCATCCATTCAACAATTAAATGAACAATAAATAGGAATGACATTCAATTCAATAAATTAAATGCTTATCATATAAAAAATTAATTAACTAGCAAAATAAGCACAACTCCTTATGTATCTCATTTTTGCACTTAATTGAAGATAAACTTGAACAAGACTTTAAAAACATGCAAAATGTCAAACATAAATTTTAGACACTTACAGCTTTTGTGCATCCAAAAATGTGTGAAAAATAAGTTAAAGACACAAAATAACACAAAGGGCACCAAAATGACCATAAGGTAGCCTTGGATAGGTTGTTGGCCACTGCCACCCTACCTGGCTCACCCGCTGCCTGCTAGGCTGGGCAGCCGGGTGGCAGCCTTGCCTAGCCACTTAGTGGTCAAGTTTTGAGCCCCCAATTCATGTTTTTTGTACTCCAAACCTATATGGACACTTCGATAGCTCATTTTCACACAATTTAGATGAATTTTAAGATTTAAACACCTTCAAAAAATGAAAATTCAAGTGCTCAAACATGTTTCAAAATTCAAGTACAAGTAAGAATCAATATTTTTCAAAATCTCCAATTAACTCCAATCAAATTGGATCAACAAATGACCAAAACACCTTAAGACAAAGTTAAACATACTATATCAACATATAATATAATCCAATGCTAAATCAACATTTAACATAATTATCTATGAATTAAAATTATGCCAACACATGAATCAACACTTAAATCACATATTAGCATATCTCAATTCATCAACAAAGGAGCCACATACAAAATCAACCAAACACTCAAATTTATCAATTCTATAAAGTATTTGGTGATTATGATCAATTCATCACATGAATCAATCTACCAAGATCCAAATTAAAGCACGAATTAGGCTATGATACCACTTGAAAGTA
Source organism: Jacaranda mimosifolia (assembly GCA_018894105.1). Classification (NCBI taxonomy): domain Eukaryota; kingdom Viridiplantae; phylum Streptophyta; class Magnoliopsida; order Lamiales; family Bignoniaceae; genus Jacaranda; species Jacaranda mimosifolia. The sequence continues at coordinate 13,340,170 of CM032128.1, read as the reverse complement.
GGAGCAGGCTAATGATCCATAATATAAAACCATAAAAGGCTAAATATAACTTATCTCCTATGCTCCAAGGATCTAATCATACATTTAATAAGTATTTAGATTCAAAAAATATACCTTGACTGCTAAATCCGAAGGTAAGAGGAGCAAGACTCCAATGAACTTTTCAAAGGAGCTATCTCGTACAACAGAAAGTCACCAGCAATTGACTGCCTTCCACAACTCCAAAATTATTCAAAATTTATAGAGAGCACCTCAAAACACCTTGTGCCTATCAGAATATCCAAATTCCTTCAAATCTGCCGTGAAAGTTACTGGACAATAATGGTTCACCAAGGAACAACAAGTCCCCCAGGTGTTGGACCTTTAATGTGATAATCCACACACCCCAGAAGAGCTCTAATCAACCTTAAATCTACTAGACAATGAGAGGATAAAGGTAAGGGAGTGGCAGTTATGAGTGAATTTGAGAGGGAGAGAGTTTGGAGAGTGTGAAACTTCAACAGATAAAAAATCACACTTTTTGGAGGGAAAATGGGAATCTTAGTTGAATGGCCATCTAATAGCCAACCATCTCCTATTTATAGAGAGGATGGTGTGATGCAAGTTTGCATCGCACCTCCCATGTTTAGTAGACCAACTTGCCAACTTGCTTATATGTGAATTTCACATGCATTTGCATTTAATTTGCATCTTCATTTCATCTTATGAAATGTAATGCAAATTAACTCTAATTAAATTCAAATGAACTGTTTCATTTGAAATTCCCTCAAATTTCCAAATTCTCATTTTAATTAAATTGATTTGACTTAATTCCGTAAATCTTTAAATTAACTGATTAAATTGATCTGACGTAGTTCCTCCAAATTCTTTTAATTTAATTAATTGATTTGACATAATTCCTTAAGTCAATTAACTTAATTCTTTAAATTAACATGACTAATCAATTGTCACATAGCACATTTCATCTTATGAAATGTAATGCAAATTAATTCTAACTAAATTCAAATGAACTCTTTCATTTGAAATTCCCTCCATATTCCAAATTCTCATTTTAATTAAATTAACTCTTTAATTTAATTAATTGATTTGATTTAACTCCTTAAGTCAATTAACTTAACTCTTTAAGCTAACATGACTAATCAATTGTCATATGGCACTAATTTAACTCCTTAAATTATTTTGATTAATTTAACAATTAAATTAATCAAGTCAACATGTGCAAAAAGTTAGTCACTCGAATTCTTCTCTAAAACTACCTAGGAGAATTTTCTAACTCCTTAGAAAATTCCTCTAGGTTCATCCATTCAGTGGACTTAGGCTCACAACTCATTGTGATATTTTGAATATTGTAGTATTCACATTAGTTTAAATTTCTTTAAACTAATAACTCTTTCAATTAATCTTCATTATTCAAAGAGTACCCAATCTCCATAGTCGATGTCTAGCAACAAGCCCATGGATTCCAACTAATTGGATGAAATGAATATGTCCTGATGAACCATTCTAGCTCTATGCTTGCTATGCAAATACGGTCCTTCCGTCTCCTATCTCCTGAAAGAGGCCTAGGATAAGATATTTGTGGGCTCCCCAATAGCCTCAATAACTATGTTTTTAATCCCAATGCTTGATTCCCCTTTGTGACTTCATCTTTGGAAAAATCCGTTTTCTAAATTGTCATACTACCTTGCTTAAATATTTCTTGGAATTTATCATTATACAATACATAGGAGATGTACTCGTCATGATCACCACCTAGTGTCTGACCAAGTCCCATAGTTATAGTGTGATTTAGGGGCTTGAATCAAATGTTAGTGAAGTAAAATAAGCAAAAGATGAAGATGGTCATTTATTATAAATATCATTCAATCAAGATTGTATCACAAGTGAAATAGTTTACATTCCAATCTAATTGGATGCGGGGCACTATTCCAATAGAGGATAACCATGAAGTTTATCGCAAGTCTCCACAGTGTGCCCAAAGTGTGAACAATGGGTACGATAGGGTCTATCCTTCTTATGCCATCTATAATAGTTGGGAGATTGGTTGTTGATAGGTTTAGGAGCTTGCTTCTGAGCATTTATTTTGATAGTAAATGCCCTACTATTACGAGTATCACTGTTGAGGCTATTACTAAGACCACATTGCATCTCCTCTTGGTAGACTAGGGAGAAAACCTTACTAATTCAGGGTATGGGATTCATCAACAAAATTTGACTCTGAATTTGAGCATAACTATCATTGAGCCCCATAAAAAAATAACACATGTTTTGCTGATGCTCAGGCGAATCTCTCACACCTCCATAGGCACATAATTGCAAGTGCATAAAGGTGTAAAATTACTTAACTCATCCCATACTGCCTTGAGTTTAGTGAAATAAACACTGATTGAATTGAAACTTTGTGTGCTACTGATGAGTTCTTTATGTAATTGGTAAGGGGAAGACTAATGATGTGCTGAAAATGATCCTTAAGATTTAGCCTAATTGCCTGTGCTAGATCGGAGTACAAAATACTAGTCGAGATCTCATTTGAAATTGAGTTGAGGAACTAAGAGATGATAATATTATTGTTGCACATCCATGAATTCAGTAAGACAGGATCACTAAAACTCAACATTTGGATAGATCCATCAACAAAGCTAATTTTGCTTTTTACCAAAAGAGCAATCAACCTCGTTCTACTCTAGGAGGTGTAATTATCATCGATTAATTGTTGCAACACTAATGTGATACTAGGACTATCCAAATGATGAAGATAAAAAGGGCTTGAAGAGTTTTCAATGGTGGAGTTGCCATTGAAAGTTGTAGAAGATGAAGATCGAGGAGCATCTATGGGAGAAAAAGAAGATTGAATCAAAAGAAGGTCACTACTATGTTAGAATACTGTACCTATGAGATGAAGGAAAGAAGAATATTTTGGAGAGGATGAGAGCAGCAAACTAACCATGCAATTTGCGTGAGCGTGCAAAAATGAGCAAGTATATTGCTGAAAATAAGAACTGTACATGGCTTATATACAAGAGACAACTATGCTAGCTAACATTCCGTTATACTAACTCCTATTCTATTAAGCTAACAGAAAACTATAACTAATTGAGTTAGGGATAATTAATAAGAGGAAAAAGCCTTAACTAATAGACTAGCAATTCTAATATGATCTTCATTTTAATAAAATAAAGTTGTTGTTGTTGTTGTTATGGATATAGGTGCATAATCAAGCATTCAGGAAAAAAGGGAAATAGAGAGGTAATTCAGCAAAAGCAAAGGATAAAAATTTACATATTGTCCTTTGGAGATATGGCACCCAAGAGTTAAAAAATCTTGTTCTGCAATCTTGCACTTGAAGCCACAATACTTGCAGCCTGAGCTTCCTAGGTTAGAATCTATCCAGTAGGCACCACAGTATCCAATATGTGAACAACATTCAAAAATCCTTCCCATTCATTTTATTCATCATTCAAACAACTTAAAAATTCCTCTCTCGATATTGAAGTAAATTCACACGCCCGCTCAAACTTCTTCAGAATATTTCTTCCTAATCACTTTCCTCTGGAAAACTAATGCTTGGGAATCAAATTTTGTCAATTAAATTTCAAGAAATTTTGTATTTTCTTCCTTTAGTCTAATTTCATAAGTTTGCCAACAACTTAGTTTTTGCCTTCAATTTTATAATGGCATGCTTATTAAATGTTTGGTATGTATCTTTTGGATTTTACATGATTAATTTGGTTGCACATGCATGTAGTTTTTGATAAGTTGAGCTTAATTATGGTTTCTCTTGGAATCATTTGATTGAATTGAGTGAAAGAGGTGTAAGGGCAAGGATCCAATTTAAAACATTTAAAAACTAAAATCTAACTTACCTTTCACCACCACAAGGATATAAATCATGCATATGTAGTGTATTAAGGTTAGATTGTTACCTTTTGAGCAAAATCCAACCAAAGGTAGAAGAAGAGTTTCCTTTCCCGAGAGGAAACTACTACTGTTGCAGCTAGGCGTGATCAACTTTTGATCTAGCAAACCACCTCGGAATTCAGCCAAGTCTGGACCAAATGAAAGCTGACTCAAAGAGAAGCGTCCAGATATAAAATTCACCACCAAAATCCATTGGAAAGACCTTGAAAAGAGACCTCAAATTTTCTGCTGAAATGGGGGATCACCAAAGCAAGCAATCTGAAATTCGTCTTGCCTCTAATGTCAAATTCCTCACACCTTTGGACAATCCTTCCTTTCTCAATTTAGCTGGAAAAAATCAAGAAGGAAGAGAGCTAGGTTGAAGGCCGACAATGGAGGGGAGGAAGAAGAGAGTGAAACCTCAACTAATGAGAGAATCACTTTTTGAGGTAATTTTTTTTTTTTTTTTTGATCTAAAAATTAAATGCAAAAAGTGTGATCTATTCTTCTTGTTGGTCGCCCCCCTCTATATCTATATATAGAGGGAGGATGTTTTGATGCCAAGGTGGCATCACACCTTCCTCAAGGGGGGTTGCGAACTAAGCATGCCAACTTACAAGTTTAATTTGAATTTTCCCTCCAAAACTCATTCTTCCATTTAATTAAATTAAACACTTTAATTTAATTAAATATTAACTTAACATTTAAGTCACCAAACTTAAATCCTTAAGTTTGACTTGACCAATTGATAATCATGTGGTACCAAATTAAATTAACTATTAATTTAGTTGGATCAATTTAACAATTAAATTGGTGAAACCAAATGACTAAAAATTGCATCAAGATTTCTTCCTCACATTTTTGGTCCTCTTGGAATTTTTTTTAACTCTTAGAAAATTTCTCCTTATTATTTAGGATTTCCAATAGGCTTTTGTGTGTGACCCATTTGGTTCTACCGCTCATTGGACATGGGTTCACAACAATTGTAACTTTAGAATATCATATATTAACGTTAGTTTAAAGCTCCTTTTAAACTAACCGACTCAAATCAATTAATTTCTATTAATTGAAGAGTATCCAATCCCCATGGTCGATGTCCAACCTCAAGCCCATGGAGCCCAATAATTAGCCGAATGAATGCTTATGGTGAACTATTCTAGCTTGACATGCACCATGCAAATACGGTCATTCCGTCTCCTATCTCCATGAAAGAGGCCTAGGACAAGATATTTGTTGGCTCCCTAATAGCCTCAATGTTATGCATCTATTCTTAATATTCGATTCCTTTTGTGACCTCATATTTGGAAAACTCATTTCCAAATTATCACACTACCTTGGCCAAGGACTCCTTAGAATCGATCATCATCGAACACATATGAAATGTACTCGCCATTCACAAAGACAAGGAGTCAAATCCTATCTTGGATCTCATAAACTTCTATGTCTAAGTACTCATGCCCAACCACCATCGGAATGCCCTCTAAGTGGCCAGAGATGAGTCAAAGCATGAGTACCTAAACACAAGGTTACAATGGATCCTCAAGTCAAAGGACTAATTATATGTACTAGGGTAAGCTAGAGAACTAGCCACTACCGACTTGCCACTGCGGCTATCTAGTAGGATCTCCATGTGGGTCTCCATTGCCTTTTTCTCTAACAAGCACCGATTAACATGCACCCAAATCACATATGGTTTGCTTATGGAACGGAGCAACATCCAACCCTTAGCTTTATGCATCATTAATGCAAGTCAATTTGAATCTTAGATGCCCCGTCTCTTAAGATTTTATGACTTGGGGTGTTTAAGATCACGACCATGTAAGACTTATTCCATGATCACCACCAAGTGAACTGACCAAGTCCCGTGGTCTTATGTGATCTAAGGGTTTAAACCATATGCCAGTGAAGTAATATGACCATAAGATGAAGATAGTCATATAAGAATAATATCATTTAATCAAGATTGTATCACCAGTGAAATAGTTTACATGCCAATCTTATTGGCTTGCTGGACACTATTCCAACAATCTCCTCCTTACCCTAAAGCCAATTTCCCATAGTCTTAAAACCCATCTTCTCAAGATGTTCTTCGTAGACCTTTTGCATTTAGGGGTTAAGACAGTGGTTTTGCTGTATTCTCTTTTGAAGCAACTGTTTCCACTTGAATGTCTCCTCTATCTATGATCTCCCGTATCAAATGGTATCACCTTAAAATGTGCTTGGATCGCTGATGAGATCTTGGCTCTTTAGCTTGTGCAACCGTACTGTTGTTGTCATAAAAGACAACCACAGGCTTAGACATACTAGGCACTACATCCAACTTTTGGATGAATTTTTTTTTTGTTCCAAACACTTTCCTTTGGGGCTTCCGAAGCCACAATATATTCTGCCTTAGTAGGTTGAATCGGCCATGGTGTCTTGTTTGGAACTCTTCCAACTCACTATACCACCATTAAGGTAAAATATGAATCCAGAGGTGATTTTAGGTCGTCTACATCAGATTGAAAACTTGAATCCAAAAACCCTTAGGGTTTCAATTCTCTGTTGCCGTATGCCAAAAATAATTCCTTAGTTCTTCTCAAGTACACAAGGAATGTCTTAACTGCCATCCAGTGACATTCACCGGGGTTGGATTGAAAGCAGCTCATGACACTCGGAGCGTGCGCTAATCCAATCTTGTACATTGAATTGCATACATTATGCTCTCTATAGAGAACGTATAAGATATGTGGGACATTCTTAGTCTCTCATTGTCAATCTTAGGGGCTACAAACTTGGAGAAACGAAGATCGTGTCCCCAAGGGATGAATCCCTTCTTGGATTCTTCCATACTCTACCGCTTTAATATTTTATCAATATACTAGGTTTGGGATAGCCTCAACATCCTCTTCGATCTATCTCTATAGGTACGTATTCCTAATACGTAGGATGTTTCTCCCAAATCCTTTATGGAGAATTATGTAGATAGCTATGCTTTAGTACACTCTTAACATTTATCTCTTATCCTCAATGAAAAGAATATCATCAACATAAAGCACAATAAACCGTATACTAACCCCCTGGCCTTTGTGTACACACAAGGTTCGTACACATTTTGACAAAGCCAAACGATTTGACTTTCTAATCAAAATGTATATTCCAAATTTGGGATACCTGTTTGAGTCCATAAATAGATCTTTAGAGTTTGCAAACCCTTTGCTTATTCCCTTTGGATGTAAAACCTTGTGGTTGCGCTATATAGATTTTTTCTTCAATGTTGCTATGAGGAAAGCGATTTTCACATCCATTTGCCATATCTCATAGTCATAATATGCGACTATGGCAAGTAAAATCTAAGTAGACTTAGGCATTACGACCAGTGCAAAGGTTTCCTCGAAATCAATATAATCTTTTGCCACTAGTCGTGCCTTAAAAGTTACCTACCTCTCTGTTGACTCCTAGCTTTAGCTCATAAATCCACTTACAACCAACGGATACTATACCCTTCGATGGATCTACCAAAGTCCATACTTTGTTAGAGCATATGGAGTCCATTTAAGATTTTATGGCATCAAGCCAATGTCCCAAGTGTATGTCCAACATAGCTTCCTCATAAGTCTTTAGATCACTATCCGATTGGCTCATCTCATGAAGAAATTCAAACCTTTTGGGTTGCTTCTTGATTCGGTCTAACCTTCTCAGAGGTTGTGTGTAAAGCTCTTTGATGTTCACTTGCTTCTACCACTTGTGGGATTTGATGATCATCTTGAACTTTATCAAGTTCAACAACAACGCCTTTTCTATCTAATAGAAATTGCTTTTCTAAAAGGTGGCATTCTTTGAGACAAACACTTTTTGCTCTGAGGGATCATAAAATAATAATAACCCATAGAATTTTGTGGTATGTTGCAAACTTGCACATAGAGGATTGGCTATCCAACTTGTCTCCCACTAATCTCTTTACGTAGGTGGGAGACCCTGAAACCATAAGATAATGGTAAGAGGGTGCTTTAGCATACCACATCTCATGCGGTGTCTTTGGCATTGACTTTGAGGGTACTACATTTAGTAGCCTCGCCGTTGTTTCTAAGGCGTATCCCCTAAAGGATATAGGCACATTGAAGAAGCTCATCATAGAATGTGCCACGTCCAACAAGGTACGATTTCTCCTCTCTACTACTCCATTAAGTTGTGGTGTACCGGGTGGAGTCCATTGAGAGAGAATCCCATTCTTTTTTTAGATAATTCAAGAATTCGATACTTAAGTATTCTCCTATTCGATCCAATCGAAGAGCTTTAATACTAAGTCTTTTTTTCTTTTCTACTTCATACCAATACTCTTTGAACTTTTCAATGGCTTCGAACTTGTACTTCATAAGATACACGTGTCCGAATCAATGAAGGTAATGAAGTAAGAATAGCCTCATCTCGTACTAACTTTTAGTGGGCCACAAACATCCGTATGGATGAAATCTAAAAGACTTGTGCTTTGCTCCAATTGTCCTACAAAAGTAGCCTTGGTCATTTTTCTCTTTAAACAATACTCACAATTAGGAAATTCCTCAATGCCACTAACATTTAGTGCTTTGAGAGCTTTTAACTTGTTCATCTAATTTTTAGAAATATGCCCAAGTCTTGCATGCCAAAGAATGTCATCTTCTTGGATATATAACTTTCTTACTTTGTTCAATGTGCATTTGTGATGGTTGGGAATCTAAAAATGTATAATCCTTTGTTAAGTGTACCATAAGCAACTAAAGAACCCATTCTTTAATGCCTTCAATTTTCCATTTGATATAGAAGGATCAAATCCTTCGCTATCCAAAACGGGAATTGAAATAATGTTTTCAACAATATGTGGTACATAATAACAAGGGTTCAATACAATTATGGAATTCCTTGAGGCGGTGGATCATATCCACATGACTGAGTTTTATTCTTCTTTCTAGTCTTTGTAACAAATTACAAAGATAAGAACCACATGCGATATCATATATCCATGTGGAAGAATATATCATTAAATGCACTTCAATAAAGTACATACCCTTCTCAAAGGTGGAAAAAGTATTTTTTTTCGCAATACCGCTTCTAATGGCCTATCTTGCCAAAGTGGAAATAAGTAACATCGACTTTATCCTCTATAATCTTCTTGATTCCTCCGAATACCTTTAATGGTTGCTTTTCCTTGGAGGAAGAACTTTTCTTTTTTTTACCTCCCTTTCTAGCACCCCTAGGGCCTATAGACTTGGAGGAGAAAACAAGTGTCAAAGGTTTGCCCTTGTCATGGTAGTCTCTTTCTAGATCAACATTTTGATCAATAAAACTCAGTGAGGATGTGAGGATCAAATCCTCATGGAGATCATTGTCCATTACTATGTCCAAGTTGAAAAGCTTCTTCAAGCCTAATCATCTTTAGACTGTAGTTGATTACACATGAATTTTCATCCATCCTAGCTTGAAAAATCTCTTTTAGCATCATGAACTTCTCAGACTTTGTTTGCTTTACAACTCTTGTAAGCTTAAACCAAGGTACTATTCATGTGTCTTTGAGATTTTGAAGTTTGTAGATATTTACAAGAGACATTAGGATAGGACGATCCTTAACCCAATTCATGAACCTTTCACGTGTCTCTTGATCTACATTAATCCCCATGGGATAAGGAGCACCAAGATATAGGACATTTATCTATTTCTCAAAATCTAGAATGATTTTTTTGAGGTTAAGTCAATCGTGGAAGTTTGTCCCAGTTGGTTTATTGGTTTCCAAAAAAATATTGAGTGGATTATATCCATTCTTGAGATGTAGCAAATCATCAAAGGTGAAAAAGAGAATATAAGCATGTGATTGAATATTGATATTGAAAATATTTTCATGGTATTTCAAACATGTTTTTCTCCTACTAATTTATCAAATCCTTCACCCTCTAGAAGAATTCCAGAAATCTCATTTCCTAGTTAGAATCAAGACTCTAAAGACTTGCAAGTGGACCCCCGTGACCAAGGGCCATCTACAAACAATCTAAGGATAAGCAACACTTGTTAATTACATTACATGCAACTCTTGATATATTTTGCCTCACTTTCCATGTAGACCTACGACTCGTGCGACATCTACACTACTAAGTGTTAAGTCAGACCTACTAATCATACTTTGATTCAAGACTGCTTCACAACATCCCCCGTGATCAAGTGCCAAGGTGTGGGAAGCTTCAAATCAAAGGTACATCATATGCTAAGTATATCGTCACAGCTTTCCTCCTAAGGGTAACCCCCGTGACCGAGTGCTATCACACAAAATTGGTAGCATCGTCATGGGATATACTATTGGTGAAAGGCATGCATTAATTAAAGCTCCTTTTAATTTATATCCATTTTGACTTAATATTTGAGAGCACTTAGACATTCTAAGTGGAGGGATTTTCAACTTGCTTGCCAGGATCCCACCAATTTTATCTTCTTATTTAGGTTTTCTATATCCTAATCAATGCATCACATACATCAACAGGATATGGAAAGCATAAATAAGTAAATGTGCCTAGCATGTTTCTAGGGTAGGATGACCATGAGCCTAACCAAACGATGTACTTGGAGCCATAGGTGCATCACTTAGTTGATTTTAAGTGGGTTGATTAATTCAAGCTACTAAATGAGTGTATCCCATACATTCTTGGGTCTTCATAGGTCTCTATACCTTCAAACCGGCAAACTGATCATGCCATGGTAGCCTTGGGCGGGCCTGCTGCCAAGCTGACTATCCAGGCAGGCTGCATGGATGCTACAGGGCCCATGCTGCCCAGCTTGGAGCTGGCCGGCCGGCCGGATCGCTGCCATATGGTGCTTAGGCCACCGTTTCGCTGCGTTTTTGCCTTTTTTCCTTCCTAAACCTTATGGACACATCCATAACATAATTCCATACATTTGGGGATAAATTTTCAGATTATAAACACTTCAAAAACTGGAAATTAAAGAGCTCAATTGCTTCAAAAATCAAATCTAAGGAAGAATCACCATTCTTCAAATACCTTCAAGGCATTCAAAAATCTCCAATTAAATCCAACCTAATTGGATCCAAAAATGACCAAACGTCTTAAGGCCAAATATAACATGCTATATCAATATATAACATAAGCTAATCATGAATCAAATTACACTAACATATGAATTAACAATTAAAACACATATTAGCATAATATCAATTCATCATCAAAGGAGCCACAAGCATCATCATCCAAACACTCCAATCCATGATTTGGATCAAGTGTTTGAAGATCTAGATCATCCATCATATGAATCAATCAAAAGAAAATCCAAAATTTGCATGAAATTAGGCTCCGATACCACTTGAAAGAGGTGTAAGGCTAAAGATCCAATTTAAAATATTTAAAACTGAAATCTAACTTATCTTACACCACCAAAAGGATCTAAATCATGCATATATAGTGGATGAAGGTTAGATTGTTACCTCTTGAGCAAAATCCAACCAAAGGTAGAAGAAGAACTTCCTTTCCCGAGAGGAAACTGCTACTGGCGCAGCTAAGCATGATCAATTTTTGATCTAGCAAACCAGCTCAGAATCCAACCAAATCTAGACTAAATGAAAGCTGACTCAAATAGGAGCGTCTAGATATAAAATTCACCACTAAACTTCATCAAAAAGACCTCAAACAGAGACCTCAAAGTTTCTGCTAAAACAGGGAATCACCAAAGCAAGCAATCCGAAATTCATCTTGCCTCTAATGTCAAAGTCCACACACCTTTGGACAATCATTTCCTTCTCAATTTAGATTGAAAAATAAATAAGGAATAGAGCTAGGTTGAAGGCCGAAAATGTAGGGGAGGAAGAAGAGAGTGAGTGAAACCTCAACTCATGAGAGAATCACTTTTGGAGGGAATTTTTTTTTTTTAATCTAACAATTAAATGCAAAAAATGTGATCTATTCTTCTTGTTGGCCGCTCCCATATATGTCTATATATAGAGGGAGGATGGTGTGATGCCAAGGTGGCATCACACCTTCCTCAAGAGGGATTGCTAACTAAGCATGCTAGCTTGCAAGCTTAATTTGAATTTTCCCTCCAAAAACTAATTCTTTCATTTAATTAAATTAAACATTTTAATTTAATTAAATATTGACTTAACATTTAAGTCACCAAACTTAACTACTTAAGTTTGACTTGACCAATTCATAATCGAGTGGCACCAAATTAAATTAACTATTAATTTAATTGGATCAATTTAACAATTAAATTGGTTGGTGAAACCGAATGACTAAAAATTGCATCAAGATTTCTTCCTCACATTTTTGGTCATCTTGGAATTTTTCTAACACTTAGAGAATTCCTCTTCATTATTTAGGATTTCCAATAGGCTTTTGTGTGTGACCATTAGGTTCTAATGCTGATTGGACATGGGCTCACGACAATTGTGACATTAGAATATTATATATTCACGTTAGTTCAAAACTCCTTTTAAACTAACCGACTCATATCAATTAATATCTATTAATTGAAGAGTACCAAATCCCCATGGCCGATGTCCAACCTCAAGCCCATGGAGCCCAACAATTGGCTGAATGAATGCTTATGGTGAACCATTCTAGCTTTACGCATACCATGTAAATACGGTCCTTCTATCTCCTATCTCCATGAAGGAGGCCTAGGGAAAGATATATGTTGGCTCCCTAATAGCCTCAATGCTATGCGTTTTTCCTTAATGTTTGATTACTTTTGTGACCTCATCTTTGAAAAACTCCTTTTTCAAATTGTTACACTACCTTGGCTAAGGACTCCTTGGAATCGATCATCACAGACACATAAGAGATGTACTCGCCCTTCACAAGGACAAGGAGTCAGATCCCATCTTGGATCTCATAAACTTCCATGTCTAAGTAGCTCATGCCCAATCACCACCGAAACGCCCGTTAAGTGGCTAGGGAGGAGTTAAAACATAAAGACGTAAACACAAGGTTACAATGGATCCTCAGGTCAAAGGACTACTTATATGCACTAGCGTAAGCTGAAGAACTAGCCACTACTGACTTGCCACTATGGCTATCTAATGGGATCTCTAGACGGGTCTCCAGTGCTTTGTTCTCTAACAAACACCCACAAACATGCGCCCATACCACATATGGTTTGCTCATGGAATGGAGTAACATCCAACCCTTGGATTTATGCATCGTTAGTGTAAGTCTATCCGAATCTTAGATGTCCTGTCTCTTAAAATTCTACAACTTGGGATGTTTAAGATCACGACCGTATAGGACTTAATACATGATCACTACTGAGTGAATTGACCCCTATTCTTATGTGGTCTAAGGGCTTCAACCATTTGCCAATGAAGTAATATGATAATAAAATGAAGATGGCCATATAAGAATAATATCATTCAATCAAGATTGTACACAAGTGAAATAGTTTACATGCCAATCTTATTGGCTTGCTGGGCATTATTCCAACATTGAGGAATTGTGGATTTGATTGAATTATTTTCAACTCAAAGTACAAGGGTTGTTGGAATACTTTTGGTCGATGGAACGTTGTGAATGCTTGAAGTTGAAAGCTTTATCTTTAAAAGCATGTTAATCACTTATTTGGCACTCATGTGCTTAATCTATTCTGGCATGTATCACATTCTAGGAGTTAGACTTAGTTATCTTATCACTTGTATAAGGTCCAGGCATGGTCTCAAATTTCTCATTTTTAGGTCATAGCACTAATGCAACTCATGCATTTATGTATAGTTAGCTTGACTTTTAGTTGAAATTGAAGAATCATACCTTGCCTAGCACTAATGCAACTTACGCTTTTATTAACTTATGTCTTAGTCTACTCTTCATTTAAATATCTTGTCTGAGCATAATTGTGTAGGCATGTATTTGTGAGAACTAATGTATTAATTCACATAGAGTTAGAATATAATCGATTTATTCAATGATTGAATTTTGTTGGAGCTTATTTGAAGCACTTTGAATATTTTTATATATTATGCTATCATTTTCTTGTAAGTTGTTCTCATGGGCACATATTTTTGGATACATTTACAACTAGCATAAAAAAGAGCCCATACTACATTATCTCGGGGCACAACATCCAATGCACTAGCTCTAGAATTTGATTTTGAGCACTTTTTCACTACCAACATAGAGTTCGGGTTCAATACCTTTATTAGTAGGAGGAGATCTTCAGTGAGATAGGATTTATGGATGGCGATTCCTACAGAGCTTACTGCCTTCAACCAGTAAAGGACTACTTTTGGTAAGCACTATACCCTAAGAGTGTTAGGCATTATCCTAGAGTTTAATGCAAACATCTTAGATTCTAATGATGATGCAGTCCTTGTCAGAGGCGTATGGGTATCTTTTCAATGGCCGTCATCAATTATTGTTATCATATTCCATCGAATGACAAAGACCAACTCATCTATGATTCATAGAAGCATAGCAACATCACAACCCTTTTGTAAACATGTTGTGTCGTAGGTTATGCTTCATCTATTTTAGTCTGTAGCCTTCATAGCACATAACTAATATGATATAGGACTGTGCTTTATTTTTGTGGTTGATAGTTGAGGACAAAGCAATTGATTTGAGAGATATGATAAAAAGATCATTTGTTAGATAGGATTCTGAGTTAGGAGAGGTTTTGGTTATCCTTTCTGATAACTGACTTTTTTTGATGGAAGGTATGAAATGGGAAGATGATGAGCCTCACATTCGATCTCTGCCATCACTAGATGAGTAGATCTTAATTAGACGTGGATTTAACTACCCCTCCCGAACCTTATTCTCTTTGTAGGCATCGACTTGTAGTCTCTTCCGACTTCTAGAATAATGGGTGCTCGAATAGGAACCTTAGCTCTTTTCTATCGGTTGGGTGGAGTTCCACCTTTGGTTTATTTCTACTTCTTTGATCGATGGGTGCTTGAATATTAGGATAGAGATCACTCCTCTTGGTCCGAGGTTTGGGAGGGATACTGATAGATGTGCCAACAGAGGTAGATGAGCCCACCCAAGAGATAGCTTCAATAAAACCTATGCATATGTGGTTTTGTAGAGCTCCACTAGGACGTTGCTGCATTGAGATAGGAACAAAAGTTTATCGAAGAGCGCTAAGATTACTTACACGAGATAGTGCATTGGTTGGCAAACTCCTTTGGCATGGACAAATCACACCTTCATCCATATTCTATCCACCACATTGAACTCCATAATGCACCACCCAGAGACGAAGTGGATCTGTAGGAGAATACAATCTTTCCTTTTTCCCTTGCACTTTAGTTCTTACACATTGAGGATAATGTACTAATTCAAGTTTAGGAGGAAGAGTTTGATAGCATGTGAGATGATTTGTGTAGCCATTTTGATGCCCTACATGTATATAAATAATTCGATTCATAGTTATTTATTTTTCTCTATTTTTAGTCCATTTGTTTTCATTTTAGGATAAATCTTGAGCTTTATTGTTAAATGTTGTTGTAGACCGTCTCTATTTAGAATAAAACTTTGCATTTTATTGTTCAATTTTGCTTTTAATAGCTTCGTTTGTTGCCTTAGTAGTTGTTGATGAGAGCTACTAGACCGTGCCTAGTTGGCGTTTTACTTTCCACTTGATGTCTGTTTTGTATTTTTATTTTTATTTTTTTTTGTGAATTTTTGACTTTCCATTGCTTGGGACTATATGCACATATGTGTTGGTTTGTATTTGATGATAATGATTGTTAATGGTTGTTGGCTGATGTTGGCTTGTTCTTAAGAATTCATGTGATTTCTTCCTTTATCTTATGTAGTTCTCCTATTTTTGGACAATTTGTTTGCTTATGAGAGTGAATGAGTCTAGGTGAGGATTTGTCCATGAGAAATTGTGCTAGGAAATGACTACTAGAACTTATTTGTTTCAACCTCAAGGCTAAATCCTATAGGTGATATTATGAGAAGACTACTTAGGCCATTTTTAGATTGTTTGAACCTTAGCCTACCCAATGTCACACATCCTTGGAACTCGAGTTTAAGCCTTAATGTGTACTTTTTATTTTTTAAGCTTTTAAAAGTTCTAGCTATTTTTTGTCATGTAATCGGCAATCCCGATTACTTACATGTTTTCACAATTGACGTTTTTATCTAAGGTGCTATGAGGAGGATGAAAAGAAAAAGAAAATGAAAAAGGTTGGTTCTTCTTAAAACAAAAATCAAAAGAAAAAAAAAAGAATAGAAAGAGCTTGAAAAGAAAAAGAGCCATAAAAGTGAAGCAAATAAAATTAAAGATGTGTACCACATTTAAGCTTAATCAAAAGCTTACCTTAGCATGATAGACTTGACAAAGAGAGAAAAATCAATAAAAGATCAAAAAAAGGGATATAATGATTATGAGCATTATATTGCCATATCTTGTTGTTCAACTCTTTCGTGTAAATGTTTTGGTTGAACTTGAGCTGATTTTTTTAAATTTTCTGCCTTTCGACCCTAGCCTTGCAGTATAAGCTCACAAAATTCTAATGATTCATTGATCATCAAACCCTACATTAGTGGAGAAGGATATAAAAAATAGGCACATGGGGGACAACGTAATACTTAGTTTGAGAGGTGTTTTGTAACTTAGGTTACTTACGTAACTAAGTTAAAAGACTTTTCACACACATAGGAGGCTACACTTGTTATAGGATGTTTTGCATGGATTGATGGAGTGAGTTGTGTGTTAGCTTTTAAATTGAGCATTACTCTCGATTTCTCATTTTCACCCTAGAGATAGTTGTAGACAACAAATGCATACCACACAACCTTGCCTTGAGATTTTGTCTATTTTTGTGGTGAGTCTTAGTTGTGATGTTTTTCTTTTTTTTCTTTGCTCAAGAACTAGAAAGTTGTAAGTTTGGGGGTGTGACAACTCTCAAAATAAGAGTTATTTTATCTCCATTTTGCAACATGATTGGCCTTAGTTTTTGGGAGAATTTAGGAATAAAGTAATTATTTGGCACATTTTTTCTTTATATGATTTGTTCATTTTTATGCATTTCTTGTGAGTTTTTATTGGATTTTATTTGTTTCTTATATTTGTCTTATGTGTTGTAGGTCTTGTAATAAGCTGATAGCTAGCTAGAAGTATGTAAGCCACACACAAGGGGGTACGAACTAAAACAAAGCTTGGTTCTACACTTTAAGGCTACATATCGAGGCAGCCTACTAGAGGTTGGGGCTAGGGCGCCCAACTCAGCATTGCAGTGACCAGATGGCAGGAAACTTAATGGTCAATTAACGGCATTCCATCTTGTGCCCGACTTTTACCTAATTAGGAGCTTTTAAAGTAGCCATTGAGATTATGAGGAGCTAGGTTTTTAGACTATTTTCATATTAACCTTTATAGTTTAGTATGATTTTCCCAATCAAACACCAAAGATTAACATTTTATCCAAAAAAAAAAAAAAAAAACTCCAAGCTACCATATGTTTGTGGTTTTCTTATGGATGCTTAGAGGAGGCAATGGCACTCCATTAGGCTTAAGGGGTTTCTTGTTTATCTAGTGATTTAATGGTATTTTGTAATGATATACATTTAATTGTGATTGCATAAAAACTATTTTATCAAGGGAATTATGGTGAATTGTCAATTTTATAGGGGAATTGTCACCATTGCTTTTGAATTTCATGTTCATTATGTTGGACTGTTGTGGTTATCTTGTGATTAATGCTGTTTTGAGCCTAGTCGCCTTGAATTTGAATTTATGATCATTAATTTGAGACTAAAATGTAACAATTGGTGATTGACACCTATGGATAATCAAATCTAACTAATACTTGAGATTGAGAGGTATTAAGAGAAGTTATCCACATTATAGGATGCATTTAATCTTTAATGGGATTAGCCCTTAAATTTTCTACATAGGCATGGCAACTTGGGGCGAGATGCTATAGTTGTTTAGACTACAAATATCTTGTTAATAGTTCATAACTTGAGGCATATTAGGACAGGCTTTACTTGATTTTCCAATACTAACTGAAATTGCCATAATGCACTTTGTTTTGGTAGGTTAGGTACGTATTCTCTTGTTATTTTTCAATATATCAAGTTTCGTTCTCTAAATAGTATAAGTAAGAAAGACAAGGTAATCATCCCCATTTTCTATGAGTACGACTCTTGTACTCACGGAACTATATTTAACTTCTACCCATGCACTTTTGGTATACACTCCTCAAGTTGATTTGATTGATTATTGGTATTTTTGTGATATCTAAGTTGAATGTTGTTATTGATTTTCTGAATTGTGCATTATGACCCATGCAAGTGTGTGTCAATGTGTGACTTGTCGAAGCTTCTACGAGATTATTGTGGATTCTACCAAATGGATACTTGTCATTACCAAATGAAAGTTCAAGTCTGCAAGAAACTATTACATAATATACGGTCACTACAAGAAAATAGGGTTTAGGGACCGAAAAATCCATCTCTAAAGCCTTATTTTTCGTCTCTAAATTAAAATAGAAATGGATATTTCAGTCTCTGAGCCTATGGCTGAAAGCTCTATCTCAAATTCAGGACACCGAATAATTTCCGGCCCTGTATTTAGAGGGTGTTTGGGTGAGCTTATAAGTTCATCAAAACATCTTATAAGATGTTTAAGAGCTTATAAGTTGATAAAAAGTGTTTGGTAATTTTTTTTAAAAAAGAGCTTATAAGATCCTAAAATAAGATGTGATGAGCTTATAAGCTCTTCGAAAAAAAGTAAGGAAACTGCAACTTATTTTTGAGATCTTAACAAACTCATTCATTTTTAATCGTTTTAATTACAAAATTGTCATTATTAACATTTTATAAGCTCTAAAATCTTATTTTATCCAAACGCTTCAACAACTTATTTTAAAAATAAGATCTAACATCTTATAAGCTCTAAAAACATCTTATAAGATGTAGGAGCTTATAAGATGTTTTAAATAAGTTTAGCCAAACAGCCTCTTAGAGACAGATTAAATCGATCTCTAAATATGTCTCTGATTTTTAATAACTTTTTACAAAATCCATCTCTAATTCCACAAAATTTTCATCTCTAATTCCATCTCTAAATTCATAAATATTTCAACTAGTTCATCTTTAATTTTGTCTTAGAATCCATCTCAGATAATCAATAATCCATCTCAGATAATCAATAATCCATCTCTAATTCTAAAGTTCATTCTAATTTATATATTTAATTCTATTCTAAATCCGCCTCAATTTTGAAATGTATTTTGATCTGTATTTATTTGTAATCCATATTTTTTATATCCAAATCAATAATCTAATCAATTTTAAATTTAGTTATAATCCATATTTTTCCTTTAAATTTAAATTGATAAGCTACTCATGTAACTTCTAGAGAACCAAATAACATTAACATCTAAAGCAATCCACTAATCATCCACAAACAATAATAAATCATTTTAACCTTCCATAAAAAATTTAACTCAGTCATTGATACAATAATATAAACAAGAGCCTTTTCTAAAAGGCCACACTCTTGCATATATTGAGGCCCGATGATAAATCTTTTTCCTAATATTCACATGTCAAAAAACTACAAGCAGACTAAGACGGAAAACAATTTGCTTCAGAAAACTGTCATTTTCCTATGCCATTAGTGTTGCTCCATAAAGCTCAGAGACACTATTCAGCCTTCCAGAAAGCCAGTGATGTAGATGTTTTCCATAATTGGTAGCAACATATGGGATGCTACAAACTATGAAGATTTAAGTATTTCCAGAACTTGAAGAATAGCAGTAGCACTCTTTAAGGTTTTTTCCCCAAAGTTCCTAAAACGGACAAAAATGATAGATCATTATATATTACCAGTTAAAATATTAAAGATGCTAATTATTATAGTTCAAAGAGTATTCCTATCCATCTGCAACAAGCAGCCCACCAATTTTTCAATCAATACATAAGAATCTAAAAGGAATATCATATTAAGGTTCCTTTGACTTTTGAGTGTATGAGATGATCATATATAAATGTTAATAAAATCTTGAATATGTTCCAGCACTACAGATGAAATAACTGCTTGTTAGATTTATCATGAATGTATATGAAAACATATAAATGATAATTACATAACATTATACTTACTAGCATCATTAATCTAAAAGAAAAACCAACAAAAGAAAGGACCAGTACCTACGCATAAATCAGTGGGATCCAAGCAAAATAACCAGAGGGACTTTCTATATGATTAATTAGCCATACGTTGGATGATAAGCTTTAGACTTCTTTTTGAGTAGTGATGGACAACTCCTATAGTTGGCCAACGTTTCACTTTATCCTACTGATGATGAAATAATTAACATTTATGTCTCAAGAGGATATGACGATGCATCATGTGAATAACTTAGATGCATAGTGTTTGACTCTTTCTAAAATCATTGCTTGGATGTCACAAACAGTGACTTTATAAAAATGAAAAACTTTGACAGACCTGGTTACTCTACTCTAATCTCCATATCAATTGATAATCCATCAAAGAAAAATATTTTTTTGTTATAGTATTCAGAAGAATAAACATAACTACAAACATGGAGGTAATACAAATGCACTAAATTGTTTGCGTGTGTGTTATTTCTATTTTTGGCAAGACAAATGAAAAAGGGATGAAAAAAATTAAACCATATAAAAAGTGTGGCAAAAGAATAGATTATTATTACCCGTGCTAAGCTAACTGTGATATTAAGTGAGCAGAACTATGACATGTTGATTCTTCCTCTCTCTTCTTTCCATCCCAGTATAATTTATCTTCATCAACCTGAACATAGAAACATCTTTGACTACAAAATAAAGGTCATAACTAGTTTGCCACATTTAATTTTACATATTAATGTTGCTTCTTCCTTCAATATGGACAAGAAACAGAAAACATATTCCAGCATTATCAGGAAGCAAGTTGAAGTAGATTGCCTCAGGATGGTATAAAGGATCCAAGAGAGTCATAAAATTGAACGATATTAAAAACTGTGTTTATGAAGCACCAGGTTTGAGCAGTTATTATAAGCAAAAAGAGAGAATACGGTAAGCCAAACAGCAATATATATATATTAGCACAATAAGGACCAACTCAATGAGAGCAATAGTAATTTCATAAAACTGACAAAGATTAAAATCTTGCCTCTTCACATGCTCCAAACTGGATCTCCATAATATTCATAGGTCTCCAGAGTTGACATATTAGAGTAATTTATGAGATAAAAAGGCACCAAAAAGGACATATATATCCAAACATAAATAGAATGACGTCATGATTAAACTTGAATAAGATGAATATTATGTCAAAAGCAATTCCGTAATCATGAAATACTTTGTACAGGACAATAGGAATCATTTTTCCCATAAAATAAAATTTAATTAAAGGTGAAAAAGACAATCAAGCAGATAAGAGCATGAAAGCAATCAATTTAAGAGCATATTATAACCAATGTGGAACCTTTTCAATGGTTACATTTTACCATCAGCTATACACATGACAGGAACTTCCCATCAAGTCAATGTGAAATATCCAGAGCACTATGTAGACTAACTATGCAAAATATTAATTTTCTATGAATCAGAATTGCATCTGAAACGTCCTCTTGTTGATTGAACAAGATAAGGAAGTATGAGGCTTTGATTTCCTTCAATCTTTTTTGTTCAAACTTGAAATAAACAAATCTAATGGACTAATATATGTTATGCTTATTTGAATTTTAAAGAAGCATGAAAACACGAAGCAGAGATATATTAATCTATCTCTATATTGCAGCAAATTAGTGATTTCAGAGTCATTGATACGCCAAAGCTTATGCAATCAATTTTTCCTCTAATGATCAAACAAAAATATGAATAAACATGAGAACTATACGTCAACTAATTTATCCATATGTGATAACTTGTAAGGATGTGAAAAGAAAAAAAAAAACCTTCTGATAACTTGGTCGCACTTGCTTAAACTTTTGCCTAGTCTTGTAATTAACCTTTGATATCCCTCTCTGCAGCCCGCAATCCACATGTCATCCTTGTAGGATCTCTCCAATTAATCCTTGTTCCCTTATCTTCTTCTTCAATTTCTCATTTTCCTCAAAATTTCCTTGTCCTCAGCAATGCTGATTTCTTCAATCTAGGGGTACTTGAAGAACTTCAACGTCCGGGTGAGATTTTCGTCCATTTTCTGCAAAGCAAATCTAAGGCAATGGAGTAGAGATTATTGACGCGATAAATCTTCACAAGAACAGAGATAAATGAGATCAAATTTGGTAATTAGATACCTAGGAGAGCTAGATTAGAAAATAGAGGATCTATCGAGAATTAAATATTTGAGTAAGTTAGAGATGAACTTTTTCATAAGAAATATATAAAATTTGTAATATTAAATATTTTTAACTCTTTAAGTTGTATAAATTAGTGATCGATGTGTTTTATCTCAAATATTTCGGAAAGCTTGATCACAGAAGGGAGGACGAATTAGACGGAATTTGGGAGTTATATATTTGGGAAGCCTGTCCAAGCAAATTATTTTTCATTCTAGAGATGGACTTTTTTTTTCAAAAAAAAAAAATATCAAATTTGTAATATCAAATATGTTTCATCATTTGTAATACACTCTCTCTCAAAAAAAAAAAAAAAAAAAAAATCCTCTAACTTCTATAAATTAGAGATCAATTTTTTTTATTATTTTAAATTCATCTTTGAAATACATAACTATGTATAAAACTCATAGATGGAGTTTTTTGCCAATAAATAAATAAATAAAATTGTAATATTTAATTGTCTCTCCTCAATTTCTCTATTTTACATATGATTTTTTTCATCTTAAATCTAGTTGGATAAATTTTTTAATGGCTTGTACCCCACTTTTGTCTCTCCTATTATGTAGGAGGTCTTGTGTTTGACTCGAAATGGAGTCATTGTGCACCTTATGTGCATTGTGTGTAGTTTATATTTTGATTTATTTGATTTGAGAATAGAAAATATTTGATTTGTTCAATTTGAGAATAGAAAGATATTGATTTGTTGAAAAGATAAAAAAATCATCATTTGTAATGCTCTAAACTCTAAAAAAAAAATTATATTATAAAATTGGACCCAAAAAAATGAAAATTGGTTTTAAAATAGAATTGAGAATCTGCATGTAGTAGAAAAATCATCTATATATTTTTATTTTGAGATGGATATTTTCCGCCTCAAACCATTCTTTACTAGATATAAAATTTTTGACAGAGTAAGACAGTAAATCCGTCTCTGTTTTTTCACAATTTTTTGTTCTAATTCTATTTTGTTGAATTTAGATGAATTTTAGATTCATGTCTTTGATTTATAATTTATTCCATTAAATCCTGACAAAACTAAATTCCATCTCTAAATCAGTCTGTAATTAATGAAAAATTAGAGACGAATGTGTTTCTGTCTTTGAAACTTTGTTCTCTTGTAGTGGGTAAAGAAGATGCTCTGTCCCAACTAACAAGAGTGGGAAGATTCTAGTTTTGAATCTTTAATTGGGGTCTGACTGCTTGGCTCACCAACATTCAAGTCTTCCTGTGTCAGGTCATCTTCCGGAGCCAAGCCTTCTGAAAGAAAGCTCGTCATGTCAAGGGCACAACGTCCTCCTCCTGGCCGGGTCGGTCTTCAATGCTCTCATTGTTGAATCCAAGTCCAACATCTCTTCTCGCTATGCTCGATTCCATCTCCTCTTTCTATCTTCGAGAGGGGCTTATTAATATTGCTGTTGTTCCTAAAATTTTATTTTTTGAATCAATGGGGAAATATTTATTATTTTGCTCAAGTTAAAATGTAAAATGTACTAAGTTTTTAGAGAGTATTGATGTGGGAGATAGAATGTTTGGAGTCAGAGCACCAACAAGTCTGGGGTGCAAACTTGCCACTGTAGTAGCACGAAGCAAGCATCGTTGTGCTATGACAAAAAATAAAAAATAAAATAATTCTTATTCTTTTGGATATGTGTTTTTTATAAAGTCAGAACTCTTCATTGAAAAGCTCAATTTTCAAGATAGTACCTTTTTCGGAAGTTTTTCTTCTTTTATAGAAACATTATTACTTAACTTGAAAAAAATATGAACAAATCATTTTAAAGATAGAAGTCTGGACGTTGTGGCACCGAAAATCTAATAGCCATAACTATTCCTTTTATTTTGGATATATGTTGTCTGTAGAGTCATAACTCTTCATTGAAAAGTTAAAATTTCAAAATAGCGCCTTCTTCAAAAACTTTTTATTCTCTTATAGAAACATTATTACTTAAATTGGAAAAAAATAATTAGTAAATCATTCTCTAGGATTATGTTTTCTTCTCTCCACTATTTTTTATAACGGCCTTTCTTCTATTAAAACTCTGAAAATGATATACTCAATATTTCTACAAAATAAGGTGATTGTGGGTAATTCAAGTTTGTGAGAATTCTGTCTTTCAATGGATGTTGAGAATGCTTGATGATTCTTTGTATCTTGGGAGTAGATGTCAATTCTATTTGCATTCAAGCAACGGTGAATTCTACTACACTAAATTGACCGCAAACTAAATACGCTCCTTGAACTAGGTTTTATATTTCTTTTTCTCTCTTTAAATTATTTTATTTTATTTTCTTTCTTTTTATTGTTCTAGTATGTGTTTTTGGGATATTTTAACTAACACAGTATACAAAAGCATGTTATTCAAACTTTTGTGTGATCATTTCAGTTAGTTTCGCAAATCATTAGGATAATATTGTTTGATTAAGTAAAAGTATTATCAAAGTAAATTCCTCCTGGCCTATTTACTTTTCGTAAGTAGAAACTCGTGGTTATAACAATTACATTAGGAATTTTTTGTGGAATAATATAAATAATTTAATTTGTAATGCCTACCTTCATTTTAGAAAAGCATTTTTCTAATCAGCAGAAATATATGGAGCAAGGATTGGCAAAAGAATCACCCAATTTTATCGAGAGTAAAACATGCAACTCTATTTTACTTTGTCACACTTAAAATTGTGAACTAAGTCAAGTAGTACACATATTACCGCAAGGATGTTGTAATCATAATGAAATGGGCTTTAGGTTAGGAAAATGATGGACTCAAATCAAAATCATGCCAAAAATCTTTGATGTTTTTTTATTCAACAAAGCGAATGCACAATAGCATAAAGTCTAAATTTTTTCTTATTTTCAATTAGTGTTATTTGTTATTACTAACTAACTTTATTCATGCTCAAATTAACAACTAGATTTGAACCATCAAACCTTTATTCTTTGGGTTCTTCACAAAGAAAGCAAGCAAGCAAATGACACGCGAACACCACTATGATCAGGAGTTTCATATATACTTTGTAATTGCTTTAATATGATTATATTTATTTTGAGGATATAATTGGATTGGCAATGGCATGCATGTGTTCTAGTTTTCAATATAAGAATTATATTAATTAGATCTTGTTGGAGCACAGCGGAAATAATTTAGGCATGAGATTTAATTTATCAGGAATTCGCAAATCACACTCACAAATTTAATGACGAAATTAATACCCGACAGATAGAAAAATAAAACAGACACAAATTTACGTGGTTCGGCAAATTCCGCCTACCTCCACGGGAGTTTTCTTTCTTCAATTATGATAGACCAGTACAAGCCAACCCTTGAATTTGACATGCCCAAACTCAAGCCAAAAAACCCCTTGTACAACCACTAACATAACTACCAAAGAAATACTCACTCCACCCCTTTGTATTGCCCCACTCGTACTCATAATAACTACCCCATGAGTATCATATCATGAGTTCCATGAGTGTCCTCTCTTTTTCTTTTTTTTTATCAAGTAATCAAATAAACACATCTACTTATAATAGAAAATTGCTTGACTACTTTACCTAGAACTAGGAAACCCAATACAAGAAGGAGTCCTAATTCTAGTCAAACTTGGTCTCTTGAAAACCGAGTCAAATCCTAACAGATCTCAAGTGAACGAGAGAAGCTCCAAATAAAAAGTTTATCACAAGTTTGATTTGGAAACTTTGCAAGAGGTTCAACAACTGTCGCATATTCCATTCTCATTGGCCAGCAATCTCCTCGATGTATGTATATTCCTCAGTTCCATCAAGGTAATGGATCATGATCAGTAAATTAAAAGAAAAAAAAAAAGAAAAAAAAGAAAAGAAAAGGATGCACGTACTACTATACATCAAATTGATTGATGCAGTATGTTACCCATATATTTCATCTGTGCATAATATGAATATTGTGTTGAATGAAAACAAAAATTCTCATAGTAGCTTAGTATTTATATTAAGCATTGCTTTGCTCACTTGTAAAACAAAAATGTTCACCTTGTTCTAGCTAGGTTGTACGGAATTAATCAACGCATTTGAATTTCAGTGGATGCTACAAGTCGTGGAAGCAGCATAACAAATTTTGCAAGCAACTACTCGAATTATGAAACTACATCCATGGCTGGTGTCTGTACATACTGCAGCCAAGGTCAAGCTCCTGCCTATTCAAGGCAAGAGGTTTGGTGTTACTGTTATATTTTTGTTCTCTTATTTCTTAAGTGAGTAAAAGGCAACATATTTTGACCCTATATTCTTGTAGCACCTAAAATGTATTCGAAAATTTTACAAAAATATCTACTTAAAGATTACTAAATGCTGGATTAGGAAAAGCTCCTGACACAATGTAATGGTGCATATAAAGATGTATTTGCGATCTATTTTAAAGGAATTTAATTCCACGTACATATGCTTGACATTCATAAATATCTTTTCCTCTACAATAATTTTTTTCTTCCTAAAAGTAAATAAAAATTCTCATATGCACTTTTAACTTAAAAAGTAGTTAATATAGAAAGAGATTGAATTAATATCTACTCTCTTAAAAGAGGTTTCGGAAAAATCAGGTAACTTTAAATTAATGATTAATTTGTAGATGTTAGGAATAATAAGGTCATAAATGATTCTTTTCTTCAATTGTCATATATATCGATCAAAGTTTGTTTGTTAGCATTATCCTCTAGATTTGGAGGACAAATGCTTTGATTCTTTCAAATTTCAATAAGATACTTAGAAACTTCTTTCAATTAGCTATTAAGTGAGAAATACATACATATATATATATATATATATATATTAGATCTCCATTGAACTAAATAAGTTCTAAATATAATGTCTATTGCAGATACCATTTGGAAATCTACCAGGTGATTCAACAATTGTCAACACAACATATACCAATTGGACAACACATGAGGCATGTACAAATGCCATGACGCATGGACCTTCAATTCCATCAAGGTAATAGATATTGACTAAAACTAAATAATTACAAAAGGATATATATATATACATACATACATACATACTAGCATCACACTTTAATTAGTTGATGCAATATATTGCCTAACTTCATTTTTGCATAATATGATTAATATTGTATTGAATGAAAATAAAGTTTCTGCAATTAGCTTAGCATTTTTATCAAGTATTATTGTTTACTAGTAAACCAAAATTTTCAGCTTAGCATTTTTGTCAAGTATTATTGTTTACTAGCAAACCAAAATTTTCACCATCTTCTAGACTTGATGGGATTAATCAAGGCATTCAAGATCCAACCAATGCTACAGATGTTCTCAATCAGGGAGGCATACGATCAAATTTAGCAAGCGGCTACTCAAATCATGAAACTACCTTCATTATGGCTAGTGCAATCTCAAACCATGCTCAAAGTCCAATAATTTCAAGACAGGAGGTTTGGTTTTAAATATACTATTATATTGTTCTATTGCTTCTTCAATTGAGTGATTAAAAATGATTTAGTTTGAGTTTGTTTGTATACTTGTAGAACCTGGCCAAATGGTTGGTTTCAATATATATTTTCACATAAATATTTATATAAATTAATCAAATACTGAATTAGGAAAAGCTCCTAGCACAACGTCATGGTGCAAATTACGATCTATTTTGAAGGAATTTCGCATACACGTGACCGATATTCGTAAGTATTTTTTATCTAAAGCAATTTGATTTGGCCTTAAAATACATGAAAACTACTTGTATATGCACTCTTAACATGGGAACCATTTGGAACGAAATTGAATGTCCACCTTCTCAAGACAGGTTCCAAAAGAATCAAGTGCCTGAGGATGAGAAAATCATGATGTCTGTAGATGATCAAGCTACACAAGATGCTAGCAACAATGAGGTCATCAATGACTACTCTTCTCTTCATTTGTCTTATCTACCAGCCTAACTTCGTCTGCCAGAATTATCCTTTAAATTTTGGACGACGAGGAATCAAATCCTCTCATATTTCTATAATACACACTGAAACTTTTTGTCTTATATATTCTAGACTGCATGGGATTAATGAGGGCATTCAGAATCCAATGAATGTCACAAGTGTTTTCAATCAGGGAAGCAAAAAATTGTGAAACTACCTCAAATATGGCTTGTGGCAGCTCATACCGTGCTCAAGGTCCTACCACTTCTAGACAAAAGGTTTGTGAGATATATATATATATATATTATTAACTAAGCTGATATGGACTTGTATTTGTCCAGCAACGAAAATGGTTTCAATACTTTCATATAAATATGTTTATATAAACTGATCAAATTCTAAATTAGGGAAGCTCCTGTTACACTGTCATTGTGTAAATAAAAACTTTTCTGGACTCTATTTGAAAGGAATTTCAAGTACATGTGACCAGTATCCTTAAGTATCTTTTCCTTTAAAACCATTGATTTTACCCCTAAAAATAAATAAAAAGTTTTTGAAGTTTAACTTGATGAGTAGTTAATTGGCTAAAGAAACTCAATAACTACCCTCTTAAAATAGGTTCGAGGAAAATTACGTGTCTCAGAGTGATAATGTCATGATGCATGTTAGTGATCAATTTACATATATCACTAGCAACAGTGAGGTCATAAACTACTCTTACCTTCATTTTTCAAATCTACCAGCTGAATTTTATTTGCCAACATTGTTCCCCTAGATTTGGCGAACAATGGATACTCTCAATTATCTATATGTACTTATACCTTCTATCTCTTGATTAAGTGAGAAAAATAAGTACTTTTGTGTGATGAAAGATAGAGAATTATCATATATATATATTGAGCCATCTAGCTAATGAAGCCTCTCGCGTGTGGATTCTTTGTCACATAAAGTGTCATCTAATAAAAATATGAAAAACAATTATTATATTTGAGATTTATATTTTTAAATATATCTTCAATGAACTAGCTAAGTTCCAAAAATAATGTTTATTATAGGTGTCTTCTGAAAACTTACAAGGTGATTCAATAATTGTCAACGCATTGGATTCCAATTGGGCAACACATACACAAACAAATTATGAAAGTACATCAAATATGGTTTCAGGCAGCTCAAACCATGCTCAAGGTTCCACCATTTTAGGACATAAGGTTTGGTGTTACATATATTATTGTTCTATTGTTTCTTATGTGATGAAACAAGCAGTCGAGTTTGACCTTTTATTCTTCTAGCATAAAAAATAGTTTCAATATTGCAGTAGAAATATCTGGATAAAATAATCAAATACTAACTAGAAAAAACCCATTAATTTTGTATTTTAAACTTATTTGACTATGCTTAGTTGTTTGGTTTAATTGCTTCTACTAATTGATATCCTAATGATTTATTTAGGATCTCATCCAAATATTGCAATTTTTATTTAGTAATCGATAATTTGTTGAACCAACAATCCTTGCCTACAATTTATTCGTTCATGAATTTATTCTATGATAATTCGATTTTCTTGAAAATGGGATATGCTTTCTTGTCAAGCCATGCCATACATATGTTATGGAGACCACATAGCTTTTTCATATCATACAACTACATGACTTCCTAGTCATTTCATTCCTATGCCTTGGATGCTGACTTTCAAAACCGAACGAAGGTTTTTATCACTTTATGTGTTAATTAAAACTATTTGATCGCCATCTAAGAAGAGCTGTTCTCTTAATACCACAATAGATTATTTGAATTTTTTTATTGTACTTCACTTTGCAGAGGAAAATGGCCTGGCAAGGAGGTAATGCTTCAAATCGCAAGTGGAATTTGCAAGGCAATCAAGGACAAAGCTCACACATTTCTCTATCTTTTAACAAAAGGTTGAGAAGAACATTTTAGTTTAATTATAATAAAATGGTAAGTTTTTCTCAATAACTAAATAAATTACATGGATCTTCTAGATTCATATTATATGATCGAAGGTATGAGGAAATGGGTTTTCATGTCGATCCGCATCTACACATTCTTAATAGAACCAAAGGGGATGGTAAAATATTACTACAACAAATTACACTTTTAGTAACGAATAATTTCGTTACCATAAAGGCTGAAATTTGTTACCTAAAATATTGGTAACGAATTTTCGTTACTTAAGTTTAGTGCCCTAAAACCTGTTGCAAAAAGTCTTAGTAACGAAATTTATGATTCGTTACGAATGGACTTATGGCGACGAAATATATCGTTACCAAAAATATGATATTAGTAACAAAAAAGTATTTTAGTTACAATAGATTTTTATAGTGTAACCAAATTTTTAGTTACTAAAACATTAGCAATTTTGTTGCATTTTATTTTTTGGTTACCAATACATAATATTATTTTTTGATCTCACTGGGCCGTTGTAGCTGGGCATGCAAACATTGGGTCGACGACATGGGCTTGGACCGACTGGGGCTCAGTATGGGCACTTTGGGCTTGGCTCTCTGAAACAAAATCATATTTAATTAAGAGATGGATTTGATTTTTATTTTTCTTTTATAATTAATAAATATGTTTAATTAAATTTCATTAAATTACTTTAGATATGTTGATGATTTTAAATTTTTACTCTTTTAATTCAACTTCAATTAAAAGATTATTTAATATTTAAAAAAATTATTAATAAAATTATTTAAATTTATTTTGAGCAATTTAAATAATATTAAAATTAAACCCCCATGTTAAAGTTTCAAATAAGTTCGGGGGTGTTTCTGTTTGAAAAAAAATCAAAACAGCTTTTGTAGGATATTTTTGAATTTTAATATAAAATTTCAACCGATGTCTACAAATTTGTTAAGAATGCTAACAGTTCTTCAAAATTTTAATTAAATATATGAGGATAAAAAATAATTTTATGAAACTTATAACTATATTACTAAGGTTATATTACAGTGTCTTGAGTATTTCAAAATAAATTCAAAATTTTCAACTATATTAAAGTTATACAAGTTGATCAATTTCAAAACAATTTGCATTAAATAAGCTTAGAAAATTTTCAATAAATGCATGTTCAAATTGTCCACATCAATATATTATCAGTACAGAATATTTTATTTTTTAAAATGAAATTAATTACACATAAAGACTAAAGTTTTTAGAATTGTAATTTTTCTAAAATCTTTTCGTTCAAAAACAATATCCTAATAAATAATAACAAAGAATATAATTAAATTTTTAACCTCCATAATAATACGTCATAATTCATCTTATAATATAAGATAAAATAAATAATGTTTGTATATATTATTTATATACAAAATGGAGGGAGGAGCAAAAATTTGGCGGTAATAAAAAAAATTAATAGGGGAATTCATTTTTGGAGGGAAACTTATTTTCTTGAATGAAATATAATATGCAGACCAACTAATTCTTAAGAACAACTTGTTTAGATCCATGAAAATTAATAATCATTATATTTAATAATATACTTTAAGTTAATATTTTTTTTACACTGTATTAGACTGCGAAAGTTATCTTCATTTTAGCAATTTATATAGTCAAACATACATACAATTAACATATAGATATCTATAAGTTATAAAAAAAATTTAACTGGCCAATACAACGATTAAAAAACGAAATGTAACATTAACAAGCCTAACTTCAGGGGCGTTTTCTTTTCATTAAATATTATGATAAACTAGATTTCTTTTTTTTCTTTTGCTATTTAGATATGTAACCTTTAACTATATGTTTAAAGGAGTTTTTAGAATTTTTCTAAAAGAATATTGTAATAAATTATAATAATAAATTAAATTCTTAAGCACCAAAATTTATGAGTCCAAATTATATGTTGTTTAACTATTTTAACTATAATAGAAAGTCATGTAATAATTTATAAAATTATATGTCAATTTATCATATAATCTCAGATAAAAGAAATTGAGTTTGCTATAAATTATTTATACAAAAAAATGGAGGAGCTAAAATTTAGAGGAATTGAAAAAAACTAAAGATAATTCATTATTATTAGATGGAATCCAATTTTTGGAAGAAATCAAGTTAAATTATTAATAAAAATAATTGTTAACATTTTTAATGGGCCAAATTTTGGAGGGAATACAAAGTTGGAGGGAAACAAAATTGCATTGCCATCCAAATTCATTAAATAAATTTATACATATATATAAAAAAAGAATATATGAAATAATGAGAAATGAGAAATAATGATAAATCTTCTTTAAATTTTATTGAAATTTGTATATATGTATATAAATATGAATAAAAAATTATATTTTATATATATATATTTTATAAATATTAAATATTATTTAATTCAGAATGAATAAATATAAAAAATAGATAAAAATAAAAGTAATTTAAATTTTATTGATAAATTTATATAACTTTATATTATATATATGTGAATAAGTATAAATAGAAAAAATAAGTATACATGTATGAATAATTTGAAAGAAAAAAGATAAAAATAAAAATTATTTAAAATTTTATAGATAAACTTATATATATATGTATGTATGTATAAAATGAGAATATATGAAATAATGAGAAATGAGAAACAATGATAAATTTATACATATGTATAAAATGAGAAATATATGAAATAATGGAAGAAGAGAGAAATGGAGAAAGAAAAGAAAAGAATAAAAAAAGAAAAATAATAAAATATGATAATAAAAAGTTATTTAAATTGAATTGTATATACGTGAAATGATTAAAGATAAATTGATCCTTTTATATTAAAATTATGTTAAATGGGCAACAAATGTGGAGGGAAGGGGGCGGTGTGCGTGGTTTTATCAAACATAAGAAAGTTGTTTTGCATATATTTTTGTTTCACAAGAGAGTTTGAGATGCGTATTTCATAAATCACATGAGGGTAAATTGCAACTATCCAATTAAATTATTACCATTTCAATGGAGTCCTTACTTTTCTTTTTTTTGCTAACGTAGTGTTTGGTTGTATTGGAAAATTTACATTTTTGATCCCATTGGATGGGGGGTTTGCATTGTTGGTACTTCAGTTGACATTTATATGACCAAAACTCTAAAATTTTCAACACATTTAGGATAGTACCTCAACTTATGTTAGTGTTAAGGCAAAACAGTTAAATTAAAAAAAATTAATTACCCAACGCCCCAAAATTTTGATTTATTTATAAAAATTCCACAAAATTTGAAATGCGCAATCAATCTTCATTAAAAAATTTAAAAAAATTATTAAAAAATTTAAAAATATATAACAAAACTCTCATAAAAAATTAAAATTTTTATACATCAATATAAATATCATATAAATATATATAATATCAATATAAATATATATAAAATAAATATCATATAAATATATACATAAATATATGTATATATAACACCTACCCCACTCTCCCCCAACCCCTCATCGCTAACCATGGTCGGTCGCTGGGTGAGGCCATGGCCGGCAGCTAGTGACTAGATTTGGCCGCTGGCTATGGCTTGCCAGGGCCAGCGGCCAGATCTAGCCTGGGGGTTGCCATGGGGCGGAGGGGCGCTGATGGTTGGAAGAGGCGGGGGAGGCGGGAGAAGGAGCAAATATATATATATATATGTGTATGTGTGTGTGTGTGTATACATTTTTATTTATTTATTTGTTGTTAATTAATAAATTTTAATCAAATTAAGCTAAATTGATTTTTTTAACTTATGTTATTTATTTAAAATTATTACATTATTTTGTTCAAAATAATTACAAATATTTATTTATTTATTTAAAATTACTAAAATTATATTGTGAGGATAAAATTTTAGATTTTATTTTTATTTTAAGTTATTTATTTTGATTAATAAATAAATTTAATTTATTTATATATACACACATCAAGGTCTCACAGGGTTCAAACTCCAAATCTCACACATTTTGACTTATTTATTTTTTATTAATCAATAAATATAATGAAATTTGTTTAAATTAAAGCTTGTTTGTTTATAAATTGGAGCATTTTGTCAAAATATTTTAGCAAAATGGTTTATTGGAAGTGGGATTGAGGAATGTGATGGTTGTTTGTTTGTATTTTGGGTGGTAGGTGGAAAATGAATTGAAAAAGAATTATTTATTTATTTGTATTTTAGGAGGGAATAAGATATCATATCAATAACTTTTTTATTGGGTTGGTAGGGTGAAATTGATATTTTAAAATTACTATTGTTAGTATGATATTTTTAGATCTTATTTTTATTTTTAAATTATTTATTTTAGTTAATAATATTTTTTTATATTTAATAAATATATTCAACTTAATCTAATTAAATTATTTTATAATCTAAGATAAAAGAAATTAATTTTTCCATAAATTATTTATACAAAAAAAAAAAATGAAGGAGCTAAAATTTAGAGGAATTGAAAAAATGAAGAGAATTCATTATTATTAGAGGGAATTAAATTTTTGGAAGAAATCAAGTTAAATTATTATGTCAAACTAATAATAAAAACAATTGTTAACATTTTTTATGGGCCAAATTTTGGAGGGAATACAAAGTTGGAGGGAAACAAAATTGCATTGCCATCCAAATTCATTAAATAAATTTATACATTTGTATAAAATAAGAATATATGAAATAATGATAAATTTATATATGTATAAAATGAGAGATATATGATGAATCTTCTTTAAATTTTATTGAAATTTATATATATGTGGGTATATATATACTATATATGTATATAAATATGAATAAAAAATATATTATATATATTTATAAATATTAAATATTATTTAATTCGAATTGAATAAATATAAAAAAATAGATAAAAATAAAACTAATTTAAATTTTATTGATAAATTTATATATATATATTTATATTATATATATGTGAATAAGTATAAATAGAAAAAATAAGTATACATGTACGAATAATTATAAAGAAAAAAGATAAAAATAAAAATTATTTAAAATTTTATAGATAAATATATATATGTATGTATGTATAAAATGAGAATATATGAAATAATGGGAAATGAGAAACAATGATAGATTTATACATATGTATAAAATGAGAAATATATGAAATAATGGAAGAAGAGAGAAATGAGAATAAAAAGAAAAGAATGAAAAAAAATAAAAAAATAAAAAATGATAATAAAAAGTTATTTAAATTGAATTATATATATGTGAAATGATTAAGGGTAAATTGATATTTTTATTTTAAAATTATGTTAAATGGGCAACAAATGTGGAGGGGGAGGCAGTGTGCATGGTTTTATAAAACATAATGAAGTTATTTTGTGTGTGCGTATATATATATATATATTTCACAGTAGGGTTTGAAATTAAAACAAATATTGGAAACAATTATTTTAAATTAGATTGATAG
This sequence comes from Jacaranda mimosifolia, assembly GCA_018894105.1. NCBI lineage: Eukaryota > Viridiplantae > Streptophyta > Magnoliopsida > Lamiales > Bignoniaceae > Jacaranda > Jacaranda mimosifolia. The sequence continues at coordinate 13,304,721 of CM032128.1, read as the reverse complement.
GTTGGATTGTGTGAATTTGAGTTGGCAAGTTGACCAAATAAAAATCAGGTCGACCCGAACCTGACCTGATACGATTCAGGTTGGATTAATGTTGAACATTTTTAGGCTGTTATCAGGTTTGGTTGGGTTAGGATTGAGAAAATTAATGTTATACCCTTACTTCAACCCAACCCAAACCCGCACGACCCACCCAAATTGACACCTCTAATGACACCAATTCATTATAAAATTAGTGAAGCCCAATTAATAAAAAAGGAGTTGCTAAAGCCCAGTTAATCAACTCTGCAATTTGATGTCAAATCTAATTCTTTATCAAATGACATTGATTTATTAAAAACTTGGTGAACTCATATTAATAAAAGAAAAGTTGCAAAAACATAATTAATCAATTCTTTAAGTTAATGTTAGATTCAATTCATTTTGAAATCCAATTCACTAATTTACTAGGAGAATTATTGAAGCTCAATTAATGAAAAGGAAGTTGGTAAAGCCCAATTAACGAATTCTTCAAATTAGTATGAAGCCCAATTTGCCAATTCACTAAAACATTAATTAAGTCCAATTTGTTAAAAACTAATAAGTTGGTCAACCCAAAGTAATCAATTATTTGAACTAATGTGAAGCCCAATTAATAAAAAATAAGCTCAGTTCCTTGAAGAAAGCATGATTCATCATTTACCTCACTTCAAATTTGTTCAAGACCAACTCTTAAAATGAAATCTAATTCACCACTTAATTTATTATAAATTTGGTCAAATCTATTTCATAAGTGAAAACATCCAATTCATTGAATAATTCACAAAAAAGTTATAAAGCCCGATATTTTAAAAAAATTGGCCCAACTAATGGATTATTCACTTCAAATTTCTTCAAGGTCAATTTTTAAAATAAAACCCAGTTTAGTAATAATTTATTAAAAAATTGGTTAAACCCAATTAACAAATTCTTTACATTATTATGAAGTCCATTTCTTAAGCAAAAGCCCAACCCACAAGTATTAGTAAAAATTTAATTTAATAATCATTTATAATTAGCAACGAAAATCATTGTTACCATATGTGTACAATTGATATTTGGAGGGAATGAATATTGGAGGGAAGTTAATTAAAGTTTAGTAACTAAAAATTTTGTTACAATATATTTTATTTGTAACAAATATTTTGTTGTTACAAAAGGTACCAAACTTTGTTACAAATATATCTTCTTATATGACCGAAAATATTATATATAACAAAATAACGTTTTCCGTAACGAATTATTATTTAGTTACGAACATAAAAAAATTTAAGGTAACAAATTTGAGTTAAAGGTAACAATACTTTTACTTTGTTACTAAAGAAAACGTTATTTGTAACAAAAAATCAATTTTGTTAGAATAAATCTAACATACGTAACGAATTTTACCTTTGTTACCAAAATTTTTGTTACGTGAAGTGCAATTTGTTGTAGTGTATCTTCAACAAAATCACTTTCTAATTAGCATATCTATTTATCATATTTTAAATTAAAAGACGTGCCACGTATCATTTTTCATGTTACTTGTTTTCAATCTTAGGTACTGGAAGATCAACATAACAAATCAACTTATTTCTTGGATATGGCTTCAAGGTTGCTAAGAGCGATATATGAGTTTTTAGTAATATGTTAGTTCTGATTGTTATTTTAAATGATTTGGAGTGTTTTTTCATATTTTTGTTTATTATGCGATGATGGATATCGATTCAATTTATATTTGGGCTTTGACCTTCTTCACAAGATGAAATTAATTCGTATGTATATGTGCATGATTCATGAAGTTACATTCCTAATATTCTTCTCTATATATCCAGACCTAAGGGTAAACGTCTAAACATCTAAGGAGTTAATTAAGTTTCTTAACCTTTTCTTTCTAATAATTTGGGCTAAAATTTTTCTAAAAGTCATTTACATCTATATGCAATAATTTTGCTTTCATTCTTTCTCCTACTACTAGTGGTTTTTCTATTTTTTTTTATTTCTCAAAAAATTTATTTAGATTATGTTTTTTTAAAATATGAAATACTTGCTAAAATAATGGCGCAACATAACTTTGCAAACTATTGCTATTAATGGTGGAAATAATTGGATAGTTAATTGCAAAAAAGTAAAATATTATGAAATATAATTTGTCAAACTATTAGAGACAAGAAATAATAATTTTGTAGTGTAATAATTCAACGGCCTCGTCTCTATCCCATATGACTCTTCTTGCACAAAGATTCGTAATCAAAAAGGGAAACAAAAGACTCTCCTAGCTTGAGGATGATATCGAAAAAGAAGATCTCTTAACTATCTCATCCACGTTGATTCTTCTATCAGTCTCAGCAGCATGGAACAATCATGCATCACATATGATGTGTGCATCAATGCAACAAATGCAATTGACAAAATCCTACCAAATCTTGATAAGCCTATGAAGATGACACAAGAGAAATGAAAGTGGCTCCTAGTTGACAATGTTCCATCGCATCTTTAACCTACGCGAGGTCCTTGAGATTACTTTGTTTAGAAAGGCTCATGCAGCTCATTAACCAACTAGTCTGAGCATCCTCGGGGATCCCATAATAGTTACTGATGACAACCATCGAGAAGGGCACTCGATAGCTTCTGATATAAATCTATTGTCTATGGCATCAAGGGCATTTGCATAGAACTCTCGCAGGATGCTCCACACACTAGAGGTGAGATATCACAAAGTTAATCCACTCCTAAGTGTAAACTATGCACCCTGGCCCTATATGACTCTTCTTCCACAAAACCTTTCTCATTTTTCATAGCCTTCTAGTTGATATATGCATTGAATCTACAATTAGCCTGGGCAAAGATAAAGCACTCAAAGTCGAAGATAGGTAATGGTGTAATTTTCAATAAATTGTTATTACGGAAGTGTTTTAGAGAGGAAATATGCATTTAATTATGGATATGTTGGATTGTCTGAGGTGATATTTGAGTTGGTGAGTGTGAGTAAAACCTACAATAACAATGAACACATTAGGCTTGTCGAGGTAGCCCAGACTAAAACCCTGTTATTCTTAACCCAAAATAAACATGGTTGAGATAATAAGAACATAAAGTAGGTAGGGGCTCTAAGTGCTTAGAATACATACTAAGATAGATATTGGATTAGAGTATTTATACAATTCTTTGTTGAAATAGTGCCATGCAGCTAATTAGATTGGCATGTAAACTATTTCACTTGTAATACAATATTGATTGAATGATATTCATTATAAATGGTTATCTTCATCTTATGCTTATTTTACTTCACTAGCATTTGGTTGAAGCCCTTAGATCACAAAAGACTATGGGACTTGGTCACACACTAGGTGGTGATCATGAAACAAGTCTTACACGGTCGTGATCTTAAAACTTTCAAGTCGTAGAATCTTATGAGACAAGGCATCTAAAATTCAGATAGACTTGCACTAATGATGCATAAATCCAAAGGTTGGATATTACTCTATTTCATGAGCAAACCATGTTAGACATGGGTGCATGTTAGTAGGTGTTTGTTAGAGAACAAATTCACTGAAGGCCCGCTCAGAGAATCTACTAGATAGTGGCAAGTTCTCTAGCTTACGCTAGTACATATAATTAGTCTTTTGACATGAGGATCCATGATAACTTTGTGTTTAGGTTCTCCTGCTTTGACTTTTCCTTGACCACTTCGTAGGTCTTTCAGGTTGAGCTTTGGTATGAGCTACTTAGACATGGAGATTTGTGAGATTCAAGATAGGATCCGACTCCTCGTCATTGTGAAGAGCGAGTGCAGCTCCTATGTATTCTATAATGATTGATTCCACGAAATCCTTGCTCAAGGTAGTATGATAATTTTGAAAAGGAATTTTTCAAAGATGAGGTCATAAAGGGAATCGAACATTGAGAATAGAAACATAGTTATTGAGGCTATTGACAAATATCTTGTCCTAGACCTCTTTCGGAAGATAGGAGATAAAAGAACCATATTTGCATGGCAAGCGTAGAGCTAGAATGGTTTTCCAAGAGCATATTCAATTAGGCCAATTAGTTGGTTTTCATGGGCTTGAGGTTAAACATTGACAATGGAGATTGGGTACTCTTCTATTAATGGAGATTAATTGAATTGAGTTATTAGTTTAAAGAAGTTTAAATTAATGTGAATATTTTGATATTCTAAATACTAAAAGAGTTGTGAGCCAATGTCCAATGAATATCATGACCTAATGGGTCACACACAAAGCCAATTGGAAATCCTACTTGTTGAAGGGAATTTTTTAAGAGTTAGAAATATTCCTTCTTGACTGATTTTTAGGAGGGAAAAAATTGACTAATTTTGTGGTCATTTTAGCTTGATCAATTTAATTGTTAAATTGATCTAAATAATTTAAGGAGTGAAATTAGACCAATTAAATTAAGGAGTTAATTTAATTGGTGCTACATGACTATCAATTGGTCATGTTACTTTAAAGAGTTAAGTTAGCACCTTCTAGCTTAAAGAGTTAAACTAATTGACTTAAAAGAGTTAAGTCAAAGCTATTTAATTAAATTAAGGGGTTAATTTAATTTAGTGAATAATAAATTTGAAGGGAATATTCAAATGAAAAAGTTCATTTGGAGTGCATTTAGAATTTATTTGGATGACATTTCATGAGATGAAATGAACATTCCAAATGAAATTTAAATGCAAGTGAAATTAAGAATTTAACACATGCAACTTGCAAGGAAAGTTGGCGCTAACCTCATGGGTGGTGTGATGCCAACTTGCATCACACCTCTACTCCTATAAATAGGAGAGAGATGACCGGCCATTCACACTCTGCATGATCTAATTGTTAGATTCCATTTTTCCCTTTAGTTTTGTGTGATTCTCTCATGTGTTGAGGCGTTATATTTTCTTCACCTCTCTCTCCTAAATTATGCCTTCATCCTTTCTCTTCTCTTTTTGGTTTTTCTGTTGACCTAGGAGAGATTTGGATTTGCCATTGGTGAGTGGATCATCACATTAGAGGTATATGCTTGGATTGCTTGGCTTTTGGAGATCTACTGCTTAGGCAGAAAGTTTGGAGCTATTTTTCTAGACCTTGCCTAATTCCATTTTTGCTAAAATTTTTACTGGAGCTTCCCCATGTTGTTGAGGTGGTTTTATCCAATTTTCAGCTAATTTCTAGGTGTTTTGGTCAGGCAACTGTTGCCAAGTTGCTGCTGCGCTAATGGAAGACAACTTTCAAGTGTTTAAGTGTTCTTCCTCCTTTGTTTGGATTTTTGAGCAGTCAAAGTATTCTTTCATCCAAATCTAAATTTGAAGCATGATTAGATCCTTGGTTTCAAGTGTGCCTAGTTAATTTAGCTATATTGTGCTTTATTTATTAGATCATAGTGCTGCACTTGACTTCCAGTGGTATCAAAGCCCAATTTCATGCCTTGATTTGGATTTTTGATTGATTGATTCATGTGATGGATTGATCTAGATCTCCAAATACTTGATCTAATTTATAGATTGGAGTGTTTGGATTATTATTCTTGTGGCTACTTTGTTGATGAATTGAAATTATGCTAATAAGTGTTGTAAGTATTAATTCATATGTTTGTTTTGATTCATAGTTGCTAATGTTGAATGCTGATTTGACATTAGTTGATCTTATATGTTGTATAGAATGTTATATTTGACCTTAAGGTGTTTTGGTCATTTTTGGATCCAATTTGATTGGAGCTTATTGGAGATTTTAGGAAAATGTTAATTCTCAATTAAACTTGATTTGTGAAGCATGTTTGAGCACTTGAAATTCCATTTTTAGAAGGTGTTTCAAATCTACAATTTCATCTATAATGTGTGATCAGTTTAGGAAGTGTTCCAAATTTTTTGGTACACAAAAATTGAGCAAAAAACCAATTGACTTGGTGCTAACCTTGAAACAGGTAATTCTGCCAGCCCTGGCTGGGTGCTCGCAAAGCTGTGGGAGTGCTTGGTGCGTGCCTGCAATACGGGTGTGAGCCCAAGCAGAGCAGGCAATGGCCAGTTTTGGTTTTACACGAGTTTTGATGTGTTTTTTTGTTCTTTTTGTGACCAAAAGTGAATTAAATTATACTACATAGATGCATAAGTATTGTGCAAGTTCTTAAAATTATATTTTGACATTATTTATTGCTTTTAAAATCTTGTTAAAGTTAATCTTCAATATTGAGGCATAAATGTTATGCTTGTTCTTTCTTGTCCAATTAATTATTTATAAGATAAGCATTTAATTATTAGAATTGAATGTCAATTCTCTATTTATTTATTGTTCATTTAATTGTTAAATGAATGATGAATGAATGGGAATGATCATGTGCTTTTAATATTGATTTTATATGTTTCAAGTTGTTAAAAAGGGTTGTATTAAATTGGGGCTTACATGTCTCTTACTTTCTATGTTGTAAAAGTTACGAGAGTAGAATCAGTAGGAGTGATGATTTATTTCTCATGTATATGTTACAAGGAGCAAAAAAGACCATCGGAGCCATAGAGAACTATGAATGTATAGGGATACATTTTTGTAATAGTTAGATTTAATCAACCTACTTAAAATTGTTGGAATAGTGCCCGACAAGCCAATTAGATTGGCCTTGTAAAAGCTATTTCCTTGCAAAATAATTTTGATTGAATGATATTTTTTATATGGCCATCTTCATCTTATGCTTTTTATTACTTCACTTACATTTAGATGAAGCCCTTAGATCACTTATGACTAAGGGACTTAGCTCGATGACCATGGAGTAAGTCTCACACAGTCGTGATCTTAAATCTTTCAAGTTGTAGGATCTTACGAGACAGGATATTTAAGATCCAGATAGACTTGCACTAACGATGCATAAATCCAAGAGTTGGATATTGTTCCATTCCATTAGAAACCGACAAGACACTGAAGACCCACTAGAGAAACTAACGATGCATAAATCCAAGAGTTGGATATTGTTCCATTCCATTAGAAACCGACAAGACACTGAAGACCCATTAGAGAATCCACTAGATAGCCGTAGTGGCAAGTTATCCAGCTTACGCTAGTACATATTATTATTCATTTGACCTATAACCTTGTATCTGGTTCTCATGCTTTGACTCTACCTTGACCACTTAGTAGGTCCTTTAGGTTGAGGTTGGGTATGGGCTACTTGGTATGGAGGTTTGTGAGATCCAAGATGAAATTCGACTCCTCACTTTTGTGAAGGGCAAGTGCATCTCATATGTATTCTACAATGATCGATTCCAAGAAATTCTTGTGCAAGGTGGTGTGATAATTTGGAAAAGGAGTTTTTCAAAGATGAGGTCACACAAGGGAATCAAACAATGGGAATAGAGACATAGTATCTAGGCTATTAGGAAGCCGACAAATATCTTGCTCCAGGCTTCTTTTAGGAGATAGGAGAAGGAAGGACCGTATTTGCATGGTAAGCATAGAGCTACAATAGTTCTCCAAAAAATTTATTTCAGCCAATTCGTTGGGCTCCATGGGCTTGAGGTTGGACATCGACCATGGTGATTGGGTACTCTTCAATTAATGAGATTAATTGAATCGAGTCGATTAGTTTAAAAGTGTTTTAAACTAAAATGAATATATGATATTCAAAATTCACAAAGAATTGTGAGCTCATATCCAATGAATGGTAGAATATATTGGGTCACACACAAAAGTCAATTAGCTTCCTAATTAATGGAGGAAATTTTCTACGTGTTAGAAAATATCTCCTAGTGGACCGATTTTAAGGTATCAATTTTGACTTGATTAATTTAAGTGTTAAATTAGAAAATAATTAAGAATTTAATTATTTGGTGCCAATATGACCATAAATTGATCAAGTTAACTTAAAGAGTTAAGTTAACAAAATACAAGCATAAGAATTGAGCTTGTTTGACTTAAGAGTTAAGTCAAAGGTTAATCAATTAAATTAAATTGTTAAATTTAATTAATGGGATGAACACATTTTGGAGGAAAAATACATATGAAATGTTCATTTGAATTAGAATTTTAATTAGCTTGAAATTAGATTTCTAATGTAATTAAGATGCACATGAAATTCAAATTAAATTTGAATTTACATTTGCCAACTTGGCAATGCAAGTGGCCGCCCACCTTGAGAAAGATGTGATGCCAACTTGGCATCACACCAACCTCACCCTATATATAGATATAGTGGGTGTGAGGATAGGTCATTGCTGAAAGTGTGAAAGAATTAGATTCTTTTGCAATTCCCTCTAAAACCTCTTGCAAGTATTGCATTTATATGTTGAAAGCTTTACTCTCTTCTTCTTCTTCTTCCCTACCTAAATTTGGCGTCCACCATAGCCTATTTCTGGTGTTATTCCAGCTTATAAACTAGATATTTTGGAAGATCTATTTGGTGTGTGGATCATATCAATAGAGGCAAACAAGTTAGTTTGCTATGGTCTGGAGATCCACCTGCACAGAGTTCGATTTGGCGAATTTTTCCAAGGAGATCCAAAAAGATTTTTTATCTGAAATTTTTACTGTGTTTCCTCTATTTCTCCAAGGTGTTGAGACGTTACAATATTTTTTTGTGAATTTTGGAGCATTTTTGACGAGGTTAAAAATCGCTCCATTTCTGCTCGTGGTTTCTGGCTGATTCTGGATTGATGAAAGGTTTACCAATTTCTCCTTAGATTTTAGCATTTCAAGGTAACACTCTATCTAAATCTAGATTTTAGGTATGATTTAATCCTAGTTAGCATGTAAGCACTAGTTTATTAAGCTTTTGAAGTTGTATAATTGGATCCTAGTATCTTACTTGCTTTCAAGTGGTATTAGAGCCTAAATCATGCTTAGATTTGGATTTTTTGTTGATGATTGGTTCATGTAATGAATTGATCATTATCACCAAATTCTCGATTCATATGATGGATTGAAGTGTTTGGATGATGCTATGCGTGGCTCCTTGATTGATGAATTGAAAGCATGTTAATATGTGTTTTAAGTGTTGATTCATATGATCAGTATGTTTTAATTCATAGCTATTAGTGTTGAATGTTGATTTAGCATTAATCTATGTTATATGTTAATATAGCATGCTGATGATTTATCAAAAGAGTTTTGGTCATTTTTAGATCCAATTTTATTGGATGATTTCATAGAATATGATTCTAGCTTTTTCCTAATTTTTGAAGGCATGTTTGAGCACTTGAATTTCCACTTTTAAAAGGTGTTCTAAATTTTGAAATTCATTTATTATGTGTGTTTAAATGTTGGGAACATGTGCTAAAATTATTGGTGCATGAAAGTTGAGTAGAAAATAGCTTGGCACACCTTGAAACCCCAAAATAGGGGTTGCCAAGCACTGGTCGGGCCCTGTACATGTAGTCTGCCCAGTCGTGCGCCTAGGCTAGGCCCCAGTCCCTTGCTTGGGATTTTGGTGAGCCTCGAGCCAATTTTCCAACTCCTTTTGTGCTTGAAATATTTTTGCACCGCACATATTAGATGCACAAATATTGTGAAGTCCTCACAATTATGTTTGGCATTTATTAATGCTTTTAGGAATTGGTTAAAGTTAATCTTCCAATTATGGCATAGGTGTTATGCTTGGTCAATTACTTATTTATGAGATGAGCATTTAATTGCTTAAATTAATTGCTTATTTTAAATTTATTTATTATTCATTTAATTATTAAATGAATGATGAATGAATAGGGATGATCATGAGCCTTTAATATTGATTTTATTTATTTATTTCAAGTTGTTAAAATGAGTTGTATTAAATTGAGGCTTGCATGTCTCTAAATTTCTACCTTGTAAATGTTATGAGAGTAGAATCACTAGGAGTGAGGATTTCTTTCTCATGTAAAAGTTACATAGAGCAAAGGAGACCATGGATGACTCATTAATGTATGGGATACAATCATGTGATAGCTAGTTTTAATGAACCCACCTAAAATCAACTAGGTGGTGCACCAATGGCTCTAAATGCACCACTTAGTTAGGCTCATGATCATCTCGCCCTAGGAGCATGCTAGGCATATTTGCTTATTTATGCTCTCTATACCCTATTGATGTATCAGATGCATGTTTAGAATATAGAAAACCTAAATAAGAAGATTAAATGATGATGTTTTTACAAGCAAAACCCCTCCACTTAGAATGTCTAAGTGTTTTTCAAATATTAAGTCAAATGTATATAAATTAAAAGAGTTTTGAATAATCCAAGCCTTTTACCAATAGTATGTGCCACAATGATGCTACCATTATTTGTGTGATGTCTCATGAGTCGTGGGTCACACTTATAATGGAAAGTTGTGACCATATATTTAGCATATGACGCACCTTTTATTTGAGAACACCTATATATTGTCACACAAGTCGTGGAATGTCGTGGTGCCCATCTTGAATCAAAGTTTGATTGGTAGGTGCAACTTAACACCTATTAGTGTGGATGTCTCACAAGTCATGGGTCCACATGAAAAGTGAGACAATATATACCAAGAGTTGCATGAGATGTAATTAGCAATAGTTGTTTACATTTTGATTGTTTGTGGATGTCTCATGAGTCGTGGGTCCACTTGCAAGTCTTTGGGATCTTGATTCTCACTAGGAAATATAATTTCCCGAATTCTTCTTGGGGGTGAAGAATTTGATAAAATAGTAGGAGGAAAACATGCTTGAAAGACCATGAACATGTTTTAATATAAAATTCAATCTAATGCTTATACTCTTTCTTCACTCACCTCTTGTAGATTTTCAAATTCTTCAAACAAAATGGCTAAGAATCCACTCGTATCAATTTTGGAAACCAATAAACTCACTGGGCCAAACTTCCAAGATTGGTTGAGAAACCTTAAAATAATTCTTGACTCTGTAAAGCGGACTTACGTACTTAATCAAAGTCCCATGAAAACATTTGGTGATGATGCCACCGACGCACAAAGTGAAATGTTCACAAAATTTGTAGATGATAATCTACAAGCACCAAAAGACCCATGAGCACATCAAACATACTCGAGAGATCTATGTACACTTACAAGAGTTTATGGTGTACAAAATAGACACGAAAGGTTCACTTTGTCTAAGGAGCTCTTTAGGACAAGGATAGGTGAAGGGTCTAATATTCATGATCACGGCCTCAAGATGATAGAACTCATCAAGCTTGGACAGTTAGATGTGGTAATGGACACTAACCTTTATGTGGATTTGATCCTACAGTCACTACCACCGTCATATGATCAATTCATTATGAACTTCAATATGTTCAAAGAAGAAGTTACGATTAACGAGTTGATCAACATGCTTGTGACCGGGAAGGCGACTATGAGAAAGGAGAAGCCCCTTTGCTTGCATCCTCCTCCAAGTCAAAGGGCCTTAGCGGTCTTAGAAAGGGAGGAAAGAGGAAGAAAAGTTCTTTCTTGAAAGGAAAACAACTTGAGAAGAGTTCCGGAAGGGTTAAGTAGAAGGTTAAAATCGAAGCTAGTTGTTTCTATTATGGCGAAAAGCGGCATTGGAAAAGAAATTATGAAGTTTACCTTGCAACCCTTGAGAAAGGTATGTACTTTATTGAAGTGCACATGATGACTAATTCTTCTACATAGGTATTTGATACCGCATGCATTTCTCACCTTTGTAATTCATTGCAGGGTATAAAAAGAAGAAGGAGTCTTCGTGAAGGGGATATGATCCTCCGCCTAGGAAATGGAGCAAGAGTTGTTGCCACTTTCTAAGGTATTATCAAGTTGGACTTGGGGAATGCTTGCATTGTACTTGATCCCGTTTATTATGTACCCTATCTTGTTAAGAACATAATTTCAATTCCCGTTCTCAATAATGAAGGATTTGATTTTTCTATATCGAATGGGATGTTGAAAGCATTAAAGAATGGTTCTTTAATTGCGCAAGGTACACTAATTAACGGATTTTACATACTTGATTCGCAACCATCATTAATACACATTCAATCAAGTAAAAGAAAGTTAGATAAGCAAGAAGATGCCATGTTATGGCATGCAAGACTTGGACATATTTCTAAAAGTAGGATGAACACGTTAGAAGCTCTCAAATCACTAAATGTTAGTGGCATTGAGGATCTTCCTACTTCTGAATCTTGTTTAAACGGAAAAATGACCAAGGCTTCTTTTGTAGGACAAATGAAGCACTCCACAAGTCTCTTGGATTTGATCCATATGAACGTGTGTAGACCACTAAAAGTTAGTAGGAGAGGAGGCTATTCCAACTTCATCATCTTCACCAATGACTATAGTCAGTTCGGACATGTGTTTCTTATGAAGAACAAATCTGAAGCCTCCAAAAAGCTCAAAATGTATAGGAGTCAAGTGGAAAAGCAATTAAGTCTAAGTGTTAAAGCTCTTCGATTGGATTGAGGGGAAGAATACTTGAGAACTAAATTATTGGATTATCTAAAAGTGAATGAGATTCTCTCTCAATGGACTCCATTCGGCATATCCAAACACAATGGAGTAGTTGAGAGGAGAAACCATACCATTTTGGACATGGTGCGTTCCATGATTAGCTTTTTTGATGTGCTCATATTCTTTAGGGGATACGACTTATTAACATCGGTGAAGCTACTAAATATAGTATTTTCAAAGGCAGTGCCCAAAGCACCATATGAGATATGGCATGGCAAAGCACCCTCTTACTAATATCTTAAGGTTTGGGGATCTCCCGCCTACATGAGACGGATAGTGAGAGATAAGTTGGATAGTAGATCTACCTTGTGCAAGTTTGTGAGATACCCTAGAGAGTTTATGTGTTTCTATTTATATGATCCCTCGAAACAAAATGTGTTTGTTTTGAGGAACACCACTTTTTTAGAAAGCCAGCTATAAATGAGGAGTAGTAGGATTTGGATTCGTGTGTGGATCATTTCAATAGAGGCAAACCATATGGTTTGCTAAGCCTTTGGAGATCTACTTGCGAGACTAGTCTCTTATTAAATTTATTCTAGGAGATGCAGAAGGAGTTTCAAGCTGAAATTTATTCTAGAAGCTTCCTTAAGGAGTTGAGCATCTATTGGAATTTTTTTAGTATTTTTGGAGAGTTTTGAATTGGTCAAAAATTACTTGCTTCCAGCTGCGCCACTGTTTGGCAGATTCTGTTTGAAGAAGGAGTTCTTTGATCTACTTTTTGATTATTTCTATTATATAGAAATGGCATTGTCATTGAACTTGATGAAGTTCAAGATGATCAAGAAATCCCACAAACTATGGAAACAAATAAACAATATGAGCTTCACACAGAACCTCTAAGAAGATCGGACCGAATCAAGAAGCAACCCGAAAGGTTTGAATTGCTTTATGAAATGGGCTAATCGGATAATGATCCGAAGACCTATGAGGAAGCTATGTTGGACATAGATTCAGGACATTAGCTTTAAGCCATGAGATCCAAAATGGACTTTAGGTACTCAAACAAAGTATGGACTTTTGTAGATCCACCAAAGGGAATAGTTTTCGTTGGTTGCAAGTCGATCGATAAGCGAAAGCTTAGAGTGGATGGAGAAGTGGTAACTTTTAAGGCGTGACTAGTGGTAAAGAGTTATACTCAAAGACCCAGTATTGATTTCGAGGAAACCTTTTCACTGATCACAATGCCTAAGTCCATTCAGATTGTACTTGCCATAGTCGCATATTATGACTATGAGATATGACAAATGGATGTGAAAACTGTTTTCCTCAATGGAGACATTGAAGAAGAAATCTATATGGAGCAACCGTAAGGTTTTACATCAAATGAGAGTGAACAAAAAGTTTTCAAACTCCAGAGATCCATTTATGGACTCAAACATGCATCCCAAAGTTGGAATATACGTTTTAACAAAACGGCCAAATCGTTTGACTTTGTCAAAAATGTGTATGAACCACGTGTGCATAAGAAGGCCAATAGGAGTAGTGTATAGTTTATTGTGCTTTATGTCGATGACATCCTTCTCATTGGGAATGAGGTGGGAATGTTAGAGTGTACTAAAGCGTGGTTATCTACACAATTCTCCATAAAGAATTTGGAAGAAACATATTACATATTGGGAATATGTATCTACAGAGATATATCTAAGAGGATGCTAGGGCAATCCCAAACCCCATATATTGACAAGATACTAATGAGGTTTAGTATAGAAGAATCCAAGAAAGAATTTTTTCCCATTGGATATGTCATTCGTCTCTCCAAGTTTATGGCCCCCAAGACAGAGGAAGAGAAACGAAGGATGTCCCACATAACTTATGCCTCCGCTATTAGTAGCATAATGTATGTAGTTTAATGTACAAGATCGTATGTGACACAGTCGCTAAGTGTTACGAGTAGGTTCAAATTCAATCATGGTGAGAGTTACTAGATGGTCGTAAAAGAAATCCTTAAGTACTTAAGAAAGACTAAGGACTTGTTTTATGGTATATGGAAATGGAGAATTGAAACTAGAGGTGTTTTCGGATTCAAGTTTCCAATCCAATGTAGATGACCTAAAATCCACCTCTGGATTTATATTTTGCCTCAATGGCAGCGCGGTGAGTTGGAAGAGTTCCAAACAAGACACCACGGTCGATTCTACCATGGAGGCCGAATATATTGCGGCTTCGAAAGCTACAAAGGAAGGTGTTTGGATGAAAGACTTCATTTAAGAGTTGAATGTAGTGCCTGGCATTGTTGACCCAGTAGTTGTCTATTGTGACAATACTGGGTAAGTGGCATAAGCCAAAGAGCGGAGATCTCATCATAAATCCAAGCATATTTTGAGGCGATATCATTTGATCTAAGAGATCATTGAGAAATGTGATATTAGGATAGAGAGAGTTGCCACAGAAGAGAATATAGCAAATCCACTAACAAAACCCCTAACGAAAAAGGTCTTTGAAGAACATCTTGAGAAGATAGGTCTCAAGGCCATAGGGCATTGGCTTTAGGGCAAATGGGAGATTGTTAGAATAGTGCCCTGCAAACCAATTAGATTGGTCTTGTAAAAGCAATTTCCTTGTAAAACAATATTGATTGAATGATATTCTTTATATGGCCATCATCATCTTATGCTCTTTATTACTTCACTTGCATTTGGATGAAGCCCTTAGATCACTCATGACTAGGGGACTTGGTTCGATGACCATGGAATAAGTCTCACACGGTCGTGATTTAAATCTTCCAAGTTATAGGATCTTACAAGGTAAGGAATCTAAGATCCGGATAGACTTGCACTAACGATGCATAAATCCAAGAGTTGGATATTACTTCGTTCAATGAGCAACCATATGAGATATGAGTGTATGCTAGTGGGTGCTTGTTAGAGAATAAGGCATTAACGGCCCACCAGAGAATCCATTAGATAGTCATAGTGGCAAGTTCTCTAGCTTACCTGAGTGCATATTATTAGTCATTTGACCTGACGGTCCATGGTAACCTTGAGTTTGGTCCTCATGCTTTAACTCTTCCTTGACCACTTAGCGGTTCGTTTGGGTTGAGGTTAGGTATGGGCTACTTGGCATGGAGGTTTGTGAGATCCAAGATGGAATTTGACTCCTTACTTTTTTGAAGGGCGAGTGTATCTCCTATGCATTCTATAATGATCGATTCTAAGAAATTTTTGTGCAAGGTGGTGTGACAATTTAGAAAAGGAGTTTTCTAAAGATGAGATCACATAAGGGAGTTTAACATTAGGAATAAAGACATAGTACCGAGGCTATTAGGGAACCGACAAGTATCTTGCCCTAGGCCTTTTTCAGGAGATAGAAGACGAAAGGACCGTATTTGCATGGTAAGCGTAGAGCTATAATGGTTCTCCAAAACATTCATTTCGGTCAATTAGTTGTGCTCCATGGGCTTAAGGTTGGACATCAACTATGGAGATTGGGTACTCTTCAATTAATGAGATTAATTGAATCGAGTCGATTAATTTAAAAGTGTTTTAAAGTAAAATGAATATATGATATTCAAAGGTCACAAGGAGTTGTGAGCCCATTTCCAATGAATGGTAGAACATTTTGGGCCACACACAAAAGCCAATTAGCTTCCTAATTAATAGAGGAAATTTTCTAAGTGTTAGAAAATATCTCCTAGTGAACTCATTTTAAGGTATCAATTTTGAAGGTCAATTTTGGCTTTGATTAATTTAATTATTAAATTAATCAATTAATTTAAGGAGTTAAATTAGATCAATAATTAAGGAGTTAATTATTTAGTGTCAATATAACCATCAATTGGTTAAGTTAACTTAAAGAGCTAAGTTAACAAAATTCAAGCTTAAGAGTTCAGCTTGTTTGATTTAAGAGTTAAGTCAAAGGTTAATTAATTAAATTGAAGTATTTAATTTAATTAATGGGAGTAACACATTTTGGATGGAAATTTCAAATGACATGTTCATTTGAATTAGCATTTTAATTAGCTTGAAATTAGATTTCAAATGTAATTAAGATGTATATGAAATTTAAATCGGATTTGAATTTGCATTTGCCACCTTAGCAATGCAAGTGGCCGCCCACCTTGAGGAAGGTGTGATGCCAACTTGGCATCATAGCAACCTTACCCTATATATAGATATAGTGGGTGTGAGGATAGGTCATTGCTAAAAGTGTGAAAGAATTAGATTCTTTTGTAATTCCCTCCAAAACTTCTTGTATGCATTGCATTCATGTATTGGAAGCTTTGCTCTCTTCTTCTTCTTCCCTACCTAAAATTAGCCTCCACCATAGCCTATCTTTGGTCTTATTCCAGCTTATAGACTAGAGATTTTGGAAGATCTATTTGGTCTATGGATCATATCAATAGAGGTAAACAAGTTAGTTTGCTACGGTTTGGAGATCCACATGCACAGAGTTTGATTTGGCGAATTTTTCTAGGGAGATCCTGAAATCTTTTTGATCCAAATTTTTATTATGTTTCCTCCAAGGTGTTGAGAGGTTGCAGTATCTTTTTTGTGAATTTTGGAGCAGTTTTGACGAGGTTAAAAATCACTCCATTCTTGCTGCATGATTTTTGGCAGATTCTGGATTGGTGAAAAGTTCACCATTTTCTCCTTGGGTTTTAGCATTTCAAGGTAACACTCTATCTAAATTTAGATTTTAGGCATGATTTGATCCTAGTTATCATGTAAGCACTAGTTTATTAAGCTTTTGAAGTTGTATAATTTGATCCTAGTGCCTTGCTTTCAAATATCAACTAAGTGGTACACCTATGGCTCTAAGTGCACCACTTGGTTAAGGCTGATGGTCATCCCACTCTAGGAGCATGCTAGACGCATTTAGTTATTTATGCTCCATGTCCTGTTGATGTATGATATGCATGGTTAGGATATAAAAAACCTAAATAAGAAGATAAAATTGATGATATCTTTGTATGCAAGAAAATCCCTCTACTTAGAAAGTCTAAGTGCTTTCAAATATTAAGTTAATATGGATATAAATTAAAAGGAGTTTTAATTATTCATAACAATGCTATTATCTTTTGTGTGGTCACATTTTAGGTGGAAAGCTATGATCACATACTCAGCATATGATGCACCTTTGATTTGATGCTTCCTGTGTATTGGCAACAAGGCATGGGATGACATGGAGCGGTCTCGAATCAAAGTTTGATTGGTAGGTCTGACTTAGCACCTAGTAATGTAGATGGCACACAAGGCGTGGGTTTATATAAAAAGTGAGGCAAAATATATCAAGGGTTGCATAGAGATTCAATGAACAAAAGTTGTTTACTCTTTGATTGTTTGTGAATGGCACACGAGGAATGGGTCTACTTACAAGTCCTTGGGACCTTAATTCTCATTGGAAAATGAGATTTCCTAAATTCTTCTAGGGGGTGAAGAATTTGATAAAATAGTGGGAGAAAAGCATGCTTGAAAGACCATGAATGTGTTTTTAATATCAATATTCAATCACATGCATATATGTTCTTTTTCACCTTTTAGTAGATTTTTGAAATCTCAAACTCAAAATGGCTAAAAATCCACTCCACATTATTTTGGAGACCAATAAGCTAATTGGGCCAAACTTCCACGATTGGTTGGGAAACCTCAAGATTATTCTAGATTCCGAAATGAGGACTTATGTGCTTGATCAAAGTCTGCCAAACACCATTGGCGATGATGCCACCGATGAGATACGTAAATTGTTCATGAAGTTTGTGGATGATGATCTACAAGCAAGATACATCATGATGGCTTTTACGTTTAATGAGCTACCAAAGTCTCATGAGCATATGAAACATGCAAGTGAGATCTGTTTGCGCCTACAAGAGTTGTATGGTGTTCAAACTAGACATGAAAGGTTCTCATTGTCGAAAGAGTTCTTTAGAACAAGAATGAATGAGGGCACAAGTGTCCATGATCTAGGGCTAAAGATGATCCGGCTCATTGAGAAACTAGGTCAATTAGATGTAATCATGGATAATGAGCTCTATGTGGATTTGATTCTTCAATTATTTCTTAGCTCATTCGATCAATTCGTTATGAACTTTAATATATCTAAGCAAGAAGTGACATTAATGAATTGGTCAACATGTTGGTGACTGTTGAGGTAACAATGAAAAAGGCCAAACTTCTTATGCTTGCTTCTTTTTCCAAGTCTAAGGCCCTAGGGGTCCTAGAAAGAGAGATAAAAGTAAGAAGAGTTATTCCTCTAAGGAAAAGCAACCCTAAAGAGTTTTGGGAGATCAAGAAAAAGAAAGAGGCTAAAATTGATGCTACTTGTTTCCATTGTAGTGAAAAAGGACATTGGAAAAGGAATTGCAAACCTTACCTTAGCACCCTTGAGAAAGGTATGTACTCCATTGAAGTACACTTGATGATAAATTCTTCCTCATTGATACTGCATGTAGTTCTCAACTTTGTAATTCATTATAGGGGATAGAAAGAAGAAAGAGTCTCTATGAAGGGGATATGATCATCCGCCTTGGAAATAGAGCAAAGGTTGCGGCCATGGTTGATGGCGTAGTCAAGTTAGACTTAAGGAATGCTTGCATTGTACTTGATCCTTGTTTCTATGTACCCCTCTCTTGTTAAGAATATTATTTCTATTCCCATTTTGGATAAAGATATGATTTTTTCTATATCTAATGGGATGTTGAAAGCATTAAAGAATGGTTCTTTAATTGCACAAGGCACATTAAACAATGAATTGTACATATTGGATTTTCAACTTTCATTGATGCACATTTAATCAAGTAAAAGAAAATTAAATAACCAAGAGATGCCATGTCATCACCTAATGTGTTTGGCGGACTTTGATCAAGTACATAAGCCCTCTTCTTGGAGTTAAGAATTATCTTAAGGTTTCTCAACCAATCTTAGAAGTTAGGCCCGGTTAGCTTATTGGTTTCCAAAATACTTGTAAGTGGATTTTTAGCCATATTGTTTTGAAGATTTCAAAAATCTACAAGAGGCGAAAAAGAGTACAAGCATGTGATTGAATTTGATATATAAAACATGTTGATGGTCTTTCAAGCATGTTTTTCTCCCACTATTTTATCAAATCCTTCACCCTTAAGAAGAATTCGGGAAATCTCATTTTCTAGTAAGAATCAAGATCCTAATGACTTGCCAATGGACCCCCGTGACCAAGTGCCATCCACGAGCAATCAAAAGGTAAGCAACTTTTGCTAATTGCGATGACCTTTCTGATGAGGCACGTGAAGCCTTTCTGATGAGGCACGTGAAGTATTCACTAAATTTGTAGATGATGATCTACAAGTGAGGTCTCTCATGATGGCATCCATGAATAATAAGCTCTAAAAATCTCATGAGCACATGAAACATGCTCGAGAAATCTATGTGCACCTACAAGAGTTGTATGGTGTACAATCAAGACACGAAAGGTTTGCTTTGTCAAAGGCGCTTTTTAGAGCAAGGATGAGTGAAGGTTCGAGTGTCCATGACCACGGGCTTAAGATGATTGGACTCATCGAAAAGCTTGGAAAACTTGACGTGATTATGGACAATGACTTTTACATGGATTTGATCCTACAGTCGTTACCTCCATCGTTCGACCAATTTGTCATCAACTTTAATATGCCAAGCAGGAAGTGACGATTAATGAATTGGTGAACATGCTTGTGTCTACCGAGTTAACCTTGAAAAAGGAAAGGCCTCTCATGATTGCCTCCACCTCCAAGTCAAAAGTCCTTAGGGGCCCGAGAAAGGGAGAAAAAAGGAAGAAAAGTTCTTCCAAAGGGAAGCAACCCGAGAAGAATTCTGGGAGAGTTAAGAAAAATGCTAAAACCGATGCAAATTGTTTCCACTATGGTGAAAAGGGGTATTAGAAGAGAAACTATAAAGCTTACCTTGATACTCTTGAGAAGGGTATGTTATTCATTGAAGTGCATTTAACAACCAATTCTTCCACATGGGTATTTGATACTGCATGCGGTTCTCATCTATGTAATTCGTTACAAGGGATGGAAAGAAGAAAGGAACTTCGTGAAGGGGATATGATCCTCTGCCTAGGAAATGGAGCAACTGTTGCAGCCACTTTCCAAGGCACAATCAAGTTAGACTTCGGGAATGCTAAAATTGTATTATATCCAGTTTATTATGTACCCCATCTTGTTAAGAACATCATATCAATTCCCGTTCTTGATAATGAAGGATATGATTTTTCTATATTGAATGGAACATTGATGGCGTTAAAGAATGGTTCTTTAATTGCTAAAGGTACATTAATGAATGGATTATACATACTTGATTCCCAACCTTTACTTATGCATATTCAATCGAATAAAAGGAAGCTAGATATCCAAGAAGATGCCATGTTATTGCATGCAAGACTTGGTCATATCTCTACAAATAGGATGAGCAAGTTAGAAGCGCTCAAAGCACTAAATGTTAGTGGCATTGAGAACCTTCCTACTTGTGAATCTTGTTTAAAGGGAAAAATGACCAAAACTCCATTTGTAGGACAAACGTAGTGAACCACACATCTATTGGATTTGATCTATTTGGATGTTTGTGGGCCATTAAGAGTTAGTGGAAGAGGAGGCTATTCCTACTTCATCACTTTCACTGATGATTATAGTCAGTACAAACATGTGTATCTTATGAAGTACAAGTTTGAGGCGTTTGAAAAGTTCAAAGAGTACAAGAATGAAGTAGAAAAGAAAAAAGGACTTAGTATTAAAACTCTTCGATCGGATCGAGGAGCTGAATACTTAAGTACCAAATTCTTGGATTATCTAAAAGAAAATGGGATTCTTTCACAATGGACTCCACCCAACACACCCCAATATAATGGAATAACCGAAAGGAGAAACCGTACCTTGTTGGACATGGTATGTTCCATGATGAGTTTTTCTAATGTACCTATATCCTTTTGGGGATACGCCTTAGAAACGACGGCGAGGCTACTAAATTTAGTACCTTCAAAGTTTGTGCCAAAGACACCATATGAGATATGGCATGGCAAAGCACCATCTTACCATTATTTGAAAGTTTGGGGATCTCCCGTCTATGTGTGTACAAGAAATCTAGTGGGAGATAAGTTGGATAGTAGATCCACCTTTGCACAAGTTTGTGGGATACCCAAGAGAGTCTATGGGTTATTACTTTTACGATCCCTCGGAACAAAAGGTGTTTGTTTCAAGGAATGCCTACTGTTTGGAAAAGAAATTTCTATTAGATAGAAATGGCATTGTCATTGAACTCAATGAAGTTCAAGACGATCAAGAAATCCCACAAGCAGTGGAAACAAATACAGAATTAGAACCTTGTACACACCCTCTAAGAAGGTCTGACCGAATCAAGAAGCAACCCAAAAGGTTTGGATTCCTTTATGAGATGGGTTAATTGGATAGTGATCCAAAGACCTATGAGGAAGCTATGTTGGACATAGATTCGGGACGTTGGCAAGAACCTATGAGATTCGAAATGGACTTTATGTACTCAAACAAAGTATGGACTTTGGTAGATCTACCAGAGGGAATAGTTCCCGTCGGTTGCAAGTGGATCTATAAGCGGAAGCTTGGAGTAGATGGAGAAGTTGTAACTTTTAAAGCACGGCTAGTGGTAAAAGGTTACACTAAAAGACCCGGCATCGATTTTGAGGAAATCTTTTCACCGGTTGCTATGCCTAAGTCCATTCGGATCTTACTTGCCATAGCCGCATATTATGACTATGAGATATAGGAAATTGATGTTAAAACCGCTTTCCTCAATGGTGACATTGAAGAAGAAATTTACATGGAGCAACCACAAGGTTTTACATCCAAAGGGAGTGAGCAAAAGGTTTGCAAACTCCAGAAATCCATTTATGGGTTAAAACAAGCGTCTCGAAGTTGGAACATACGTTTTGAAAAAATGGTCAAATCATTTGGCTTTATCAAAAATATGTATGAACCCTGTGTGTACAAGAAATCTAGTGGGAGTTCAGAACGGTTTATTGTGCTTTATGTCGATGACGTCCTTTTCATTAGGAATGAGGTAGGAATGTTAGAGTGTACTAAAGCATGGTTATCTACACAATTCTCCATGAAGGATTTGAGAGAAGCATCCTACGTATTGGGAATACGTATCTATAGAGGTAGATCGAAGAGGATGCTGGGGCTTTCCCAAACCCCGTACATTGACAAGATACTAAAGAGGTTTAGTATGGAAGAATCTAAGAGGGGATTCCTTCCCATGGGACATGGCATTCTTCTCTTAAAGTCTATGGCCCCTAAGACTGAGGAAGAGAAGTGAAGAATGTCCTACATACCTTATGCCTCCGCCATAGGAAGCATAATGTATGCAGTACAATGTACTAGACTAGATGTGGCACACTCGTTAACTGTTACGAGTAGGTTCCAATCCAATCTCGGTGAGAGTCACTGGATAGCCGTAAAAGTAGTCCTTAAGTACTTGAGAAGAACTAAGGACATGTTCTTGGTATACGGCAATGGAGAATTGAAACTAGAAGGGTTTTCGGATTCAAGTTTCCAATTCGATGTAGATGACCTCAAATCCACTTCTGAATTTATATTTTGCCTCAATGGCGGCGCGGTAAGTTGGAAAAGTTCCAAACAAGATACCACGGCTGATTCAACCACTGAAGCAGAGTATATTGCAGCTTCGGAAGTTGCAAAGGGGGGTGTTTGGATGAAAAACTTTATTCAAGAGTCGAATGTGATGCCTAACATTGCTAAGCCAGTAGTTGTCTTCTGTGACAACAACAAGGCGGTAGCACAAGCTAAAGAGCCAAGATCTCATCAGCGATCCAATCACATATTGAGGTGATATCATTTGATCCGGGAGATCATTGATAGATGCGACATTCGAGTAGATCCACTGACAAAACCCCTATCACAAAAGGTCTTTGAAGGACATCTTGAGAAGATGGGTCTCAAGGCCATAGGGCATTGGCTTTAGGGCGAGTGGGAGATTGTTAGAATAGTGCCCAGCAAGCCAATTAGATTGGCCTTGTAAACTATTTTATTGTAAAATAATATTGATTGAATGATATTTATCATATGACCATCTTCATCATATGCTCTTCATTTACTTCACTGGCATTTGGATGAAGCCTTTAGATCACACAAGACTATGGGACTTGGTTTGGTGACCATGGAATAAGTCTCACATGGTCGTGATCTTAAACCTTCCAAGTCATAGGATCTTAAGAGAACAAAGACATCTAAGATCCGGATAGACTTGCACTAACGATGCATAATCCAACAGTTGGATATTGTTCCGTTCCATGAGCAACTGTATGAGATACGACTGCATGTTAGTGGGTGCTTGTTAGAGAACAAGGCACTGAAGAACCGCCTAGAGAATCTACTAGATAGTCCAAGTGGCAAGTCGGTAGTGGCAAGTTCTCCCGCTTACGCTAATGCATATTATTAATCCTTTGACTTGAGGATCCATGGTAACCTTGTGTTCGGTCCTCATGCTTTGACTCTTCCTTGACCACTTAGCGGGTGTCTGGGTTGAGATTGGGTATGAGCTACTTAGCATGGAGGTTTGTGAGATCTAAGATGGAATCCGACTTCTCATCTTTGTGAAGGGCGAGTGCATCTCCTATGTGTTCTATAATTATCGATTCGAAGAAATCCTTGCACAAGGTGATGTGACAATTTGGAAAGGCATTTCCAAAGATGAGGTCACAAAGAGTATTGAACATTAAGAATAGAAACATAGTACCGAGGCTATTAGGGAGCCGACTAATATCTTACCCTAGGCCTCTTTCGGGAGATAGGAGACGAAAGGACCGTATTTGCATGGTACGCGTAATGCTAGAATGGTCCTTCAAGAGCATTCATTTCGGCCAATTATTTGGGCTCTATGGGCTTGCGGTTGGACATCGACCTGGAGATTGGGTATTCTTCAATTAATGAGATTAATTGAATCGAGTCGCTTAGTTTAAAGGAGTTTAAACTAATGTGAATATTTGATATTCCAAAAGTCACAAGTAGTTGTGAGCCCATATCCAATGAATGGTAGAACATAATGGGTCACACACAAAAGCCAACAACATGGTCAATTGAAGGAAGTAGAGTCTTCTAAGAGTTAGAAAATTCATAACCGTTTTGGAGGAGGCAAAATTGTAGTCATTTTGACTTGATCAATTTAAATGTTAAATTGGTCAAATTAATTTAAGAGTTAAATTAAGATCAATTAATTAAGGGTTAATTAATTGATGTCACATGACTATCAATTGGTCAGAATTAATTTAAGGGTTAAATTGACTTTGACTAGCTTAAATAGTTAAGCATTTTTGACTTAAGAGTTAAGTTAAATTATTATTGGTTAAATTAAAGTGTTTAATTTAATTGAGTTGGAGGATTATTTTTGGGATAATAATTAAGTGAATGGTTCATTTAATGTGAATTGGAATTTAATTGCAAGACATTTCATAAGATGAAAATTGTGCTTCAATTAATATTCTTATTCACTAATTACTAGTTAGTGGCCACCTTGGCAAGGATTGGCAAGGACACTTGGCATCATCTCCTTGGGGATGTTCATGGACCACTCCTATATATGGATATAGGAGTGTGGCCGGGCAGGAGTGAGTGAGAGCAAGTGTGTACATGACTAGTGTGATTTCTCCACACATTTTGTGTAGTGGGAATCTAAGTTGTTAGCATCCCATTATTCTCTCCAACTTCCTCCTCCTCCTTCTTCCCAGCCTTCCTACCCTCATTCTCTGCAAATATTCCAACCATTCTATAGAGAATAGGTGATAGATTTGGTGTGTGGACTTTTACATTAGAGGTAATCTAATTTGGTTGCTTTTGCTCTTGATTGGAGCAGCTTTCTGGCAGCCGGTTTTGCTAATTCTGGGAGGACCTCTAGTGTTTTGATTGGGCTGACTTTTGGACTGAAGAATCTTCAAAGGGTTGAGGAGTTCCTGTAAAAATTTTAGTAAAAACGGAGGAGTCCATCCAAGGGAAAATCAGTTGGACTTATCGAAAATTTTCAAATTGTTGAAATGAGTTGTATTAAATTGGGCCTTGCATGTCTCTTCTCATGTAAAAGTTACATGGAGCAAAGGAGACCATTGGAGGCATGGAGGCTTTTTGAAGGCCTATGAATGTAATAGCTAGATTTAATCAACCTACTTAAAATCAACTAGGTGGTGCACCTATGGCTCTAAGTACACCACTGGGTTAGGCTCATGGTCATCCCACCCTATGAGCATGCTAGGCACATTTACTTATTTATGCTTTCAATATCCTATTAATATATAAGATGCATAGTTAGGATATAGAAAACCTAAATAAGAAGATAAAATGATGAGATCTTTGCAAGCAAAAACCTTCAACTTAAAATGTCTAAGTGCTTTTCAAATATTAAGTCAAAATAGAGACAAATTAAAAGAGCTTTAAAATCCAAGCCTTCTACCAATAGTATATGGCATGACGATGCTAACACCTTTGTGTGATATATATCTGGTCACGGGGGTCGTACTTAGGTGGAAAACTATGACCATACACTTTGTATGAGATGCAGCTTCGATTTGGAAATGCCAACACATTATACACTCGATGCTTTGACTCTTCCTTGACAACTTAGTGGGTTTTTCGGGTTGAGGTTGGGTATGAGCTACTTGGCATGGAGGTTTGTGAGATCCAAGATGGAATCTGACTCCTCGCTTTTGTGAAGGGCGAGTGCATCTTCTATATGTTATATAATGACTGATTCCAAGAAATCCTTGCCCAAGGTGGTGTGATAATTTGGAAAAGGAGTTTTCCAAAGGTGAGTTCACACAAGAGAATCGAACATTGAGAATAGAGACATAGTATTGAGGCAATTAGGGAGCCAACAAATATCTTGCCATTGGCCTCTTTCGGGAGATAGGAGACGGAAGGACTGTATTTGCATGGTACACGTAGAGCTATGATGGTTTTCTAGAATATTTATTTCGGCCAATTAGTTGGGCTCCATGGGCTTAAGGTTGAACATCGACCATAGATATTGGGTACTCTTCAATTAATGAGATTAATTGAATTGAGTCGACTAGTTTAACACGAGTTTTAAACTAAAATGACTATGAGATATTTAAAAGCCATAAAGAGTTGTGAGCTCATGTCCAATGAATGGTAGAACCCATTGGGTCACACACAAAAGCCAAATAGCTTCCAAAATTCATTGAGTAATTTTCCAAGTGTTGGAAAAATAACCCTTGGGTGACCAATTTTCAAAGGTCCAATCCAACAGTCAATTTTGGTTTGATTAATTTAAGTGTTAAATTAATCAACTAATTTAAGAGTTAAATTAGACCAATAATTAAGGAGTTAATTATTTGGTACCATGTTGACCATCAGTTGGACAAGTTGATTTAAAGAGTTGAGTTGACTAATTTAAGCTTAAGAGTTAAGCTTGTTTGATTTAAGAGTTAAATCAAAGGTTAATTAATTAAATTAAAGTGTTTAATTTAATTAATTTAATTTAATTAATGGGAAGAATACTTTTGGCAGGGAAAATTTAAATGAAGTGTTCATTTAAATTAGCATCTTAATTAATTTGGAATTAGATTCCAAATGAAATTGAAATGCACTTGAAATTCAAGTAAGACTTGAATTTGAAATTTGCCAACTTGGCATGCCACTTGGGCGGTCACCTTGAGGAAGGTGTTTTGCCAACTAGCATCACACATTCACCCTCTCTATATAGATATAGAGATCATGCAAAATTCGAAATTAATGGCTGAAAAGTGTGAGAACTAGATTCTTGCATTCACTCCAAAATCTCTCTCTCCATGCATTGCATCATGAGTTGAAGCTTTGCATTCCTTCTTCTTCCCAACCTGAAAATTGGCCTTATCTACCTAATTTTCTCCTCTATAACTCCAGATTCTAGTGATGGGAAATTGGAAGATTGTTTTCTGTGTAGATCATATCAATAGAAGCAAGGCACTTGACTTGCTCGGTTTTGGAGATCCATCTACAGTAGCTTCCGGTTGGAGAATTTTTGTGGAGCGATCTAGAAGAATTTTTGTCTCTAATTTTTCACAGTATCTTCCCCTATGTTTTTAGGTGTTCCATATTTAATTTCGTGATTTTTGGAGTAGTTTAGCCTGGACAATTTTTGTCATCCTTCCGCTGTGCCAGATCCAGACAGTTTCTGGACTCGTGAGAGATAGTTGATCTTCTCCTCGATTTTGAGCTACAAGAGGTAATTCTTCATCCTAATCCAGATCTATAGAATGAATATATCCTTGGGAGCTTGAGTAGCTTAATTATTTTCAAGCTTATGAAGTTTTGATTTATGGATCCTATTGCTACTCTAGCCTTCAAGAGGTATTGGAGCCTTTTCATGCTATGTTTTGGATTATTGTTTGATTTATTCATGTGATGAATTGATCAATATCACCAAATACTTGATCCAAGCCATGGATTGGAGTGTTTGGATGGTGAAGCTTGTGCCTCTATTGCTTCATGGATTGACAACATGCTTTTATGTGATTTAAGTGTTAATTCATGTTTTAGTATGTTTCAATTCATCGATATAAATATTGAATGTTGATTTAGCATTTATTGATGTTATATGATTATAGAGCACGTTCTTGGTTGATCAAAAGAGTTTTGTTCATTTTTGGATCCAATGTGATTGGAGTTTTCTTGGAGATTTTTTAAGAATACGATTCTTACTTGAACTTGATTTTTGAAGCTTGAATGAGCACTTAAATTTCTAGTTTTAAAATGTGTTTTAGATTTGGAAATTGGTCCATAATGTGTGATTTAATGTTTAGAATGAGTTCTAGCATTTTTGGTGCACAAAAGTTGAGCCAAAAATGGCCTAACTTGCCTTTGACCCAAAACAGGGGCTGCTGCTGGCAAGGCTGTGACCGAAAGTTACTGCCCAGCCATGTTCTTGCCTTGACCAGCAGTGCCTGGTCATGGGTTGGGTGAGTTTTTGTGCAATTTTTGGGCTCCTTTGGTGACTAGAAATGATGTCAAATCATGTGTTATAGATGCACAAGTGTTGTGCAAGTTCTCAATATAATGTTTGACATTTTTCAAGCTCCTTAAATCTTGCTAAAGTTTATCTCCAATAGTTGCTTAAGTGTTATGCTTGTTCAATTATTTTTTTATGAGATAAGCATTTAATTGTTAAAATTAGTTGTTAATTCTAGATTTATTTATTGTTCATTTAATTGTTGAATGAATGATGAATGAATGGGGGTGATCATGAGCCTTTAATATTGATTTTATTGTTTCAAGTTGTTGAAATGAGCTTTATTAAATTGAGGCTTGCATGCCTCTTATTTTCTACCTTGTAATTGTTATGAGAATAGAATCACTGGGAGTGAGGATTTCTTTCTCATTAAAAGTTACATGGAGCAAAGAAGACCTTGGAGGAATGGAGACTTTTGAAGACCCATGAATGTATGGGATACACTCATGTAATAGCTAGATTTAATCAACCTACCTAAAACTAACTAGGTGGTGCACCTATGGCTCTAAGTGCATCACTTAGTTAGGCTCATGGTCATTCCACCCTAGGAGCATGCTAGACGCATTTACTTATTTATGCTTCCCATATCCTATTGATGTATGAGATGCATGGTTAGGATATAGAAAACCTAAATAAGAAGATAACATAATGAGATCTTTGCAAGCAAAAACCTTCCACTTAGACTGTCTAAGTGCTTTTCAAATATTAAGTCAAAATGAATACAAATTAAAAGACTTTTAATTAATCCAAGCCTTCTACCAATAGTATATGGCATGACGATGCTACCACCTTTGTATGATATACATCCAGTCACAAGGGTCATGCTTAGGTGGAAAGCTGTGACCTTACACTTTGCATGAGATACACCTTTGACTTGGGAATGCCCCACATTATACATCCGGTCACGGGGGATGTTGTGGTGCCCCTCTCGAATCAAAGATTGATTGGTAGGTTTGACTTAACACCGAGTAATATAGAGGTCATTCATCAGGGGATCTACATGAAATGGTGAGGCAAAATATATCAAGAATTGCATGAGATGCAATTAGCAAAAGTTGCCTACCTTTAGATTGCTCGTGGATATACATCCAGTCACGAGGGTCCACTTTCAAGTCTTTAGGATCTTGATTCTCACTAGGAAATATGATTTCCCGAATTCTTCTAGAGGGTGAAGGATTTGATAAAATAGTGGGAGGAAAATATGCTTGAAAAGACCATGAACATATTTTTAATATCAAATTCAATAACTGCTTATTCTATTTTCCGCCTTTGAGGATTTGTGAAATCTTAAAAATGGTTTAATGTTCCACTCAACATTATTTTGGAAACCAATAAACTAATTGGGTCAAACTTCCACGATTGACTTAACCTCAAAATCATTCTGCATTCCTAGAAGCGGATAAATGTCCTATATCAAGGTGCTCCAAATCCCATCGAGATTATAAGTAGATCAAGAGAAACATGAAAAGTTCACGAATCGGGTTTAGGATTGTCCTATCCCATAATCTCATGATGGCATCTACAAACTTTAAAAGTCTCAAAGACACATGAATAGTACCTTGGTAAAAGTTTATAAGAGTTGTAAAGCAAACAAGGTATGAGAAGTTCATAGTGTCAAAAGAGATTTTTCAAGCTAGGATGAATGCAAAATTATGTGTCATCAATGACTGAGCTTGGAGAAGTTTTTTCTACTTAGATGTAGTGATGGACAATGATTTCCAAGAAGATTTGATCCTTACATCTTCGCCAAGTTTTATTGATCAAGAAGGAGACTACCATGACAAGGACAAACCTTTGACACTTGTTTCCTCCTCCAAGTCTATGGGCCCTAGGGGTGCTAGAAAAGGGAGGTAAAAGAAGAAAAGTTCTTCCTCGAAGGGAAAACAACTACTAAAGGCATCTGAAGGAGTCAAGAAGATTACAGAGGAAATAGTCGATATTATTTGTTTCTACTTTGGCAAGATAGGCCATTGGAAGGCATTTTGCAAGGAATACCTTGCAACCCTTTGGAAGGGTACGTACTTTATTGAAATGCATTTAAGGATTAATTCTTCCTTATAGATATATGATATCGTATGTGGTTCTCATCTTTGTAAGTTGTTACAGAGAATAAGAAAAAAGAATAAAACTTAGTGATGTGGAAATGATCCACTGCCTTGGCTAAGGAGCAAGAGTTGTGATGAAAGCCAAAGGCGTATAATAAGTTGGACTTAGGGAATTCCATAATTGTATTGAACCCTTGCTATTATGTGCCATATATTGTTGAGAACATTATTTCAAATTCCTATTTTAGATAGTGAAGATTTGATCATTCTATATCAAATAGGAGATTGAATGCATTAAAGAATGGGTTCTGTAATTGCTTATGGTATACTTAACAAAGGATTATATATATTGGATTCTCAACTAACACTAATGCACTTTCAACAAAGTAAGGAAATTAGATATAAAAAAATATGCCATTCTTTGGCTTGCAAGATTTGGTCATATCTCTAAGAATAGGATGAGCAAGTTAGAAGCTCTCAAAGAGCTAAGTGTTAGTGGTATTGAGGATCTTCCTACTTGTGAATCTTGTTAAAAGGGAAAATTGACCAAAGCTCCTTTTATAGGACAAATGGAGTGCTCCACAAGTCTTTTGGATTTTATCCATACAGATGTTTGTGGACCACAAAGAGTTAGAGGGAGAGGAGGCTATTCCTACTTCATCACCTTTACCGATGACTATAGTCGGTTCAGACATGTGTTTTTTATGAAGAATAAGTCTAAAGCCTTTAAAAACTTCAAAGTGTATATGAGTTAAGTGGAAAAGAAATTGGGGCTAAGTATTAAAGCTCTTTGATAGGATCGAGGAGAAGAATACTTAAACACTGAATTCTTGGATTATCTAAAAGAGAATGAGAGTCTCTATCAATGGACTCCAACCGGCACACCCCAATTAAATGGAATAGCCGAGAGGAGAAACCGTACCTTGTTAGACATGGTACGTTCCATTATGGGCTTCATTGATGTGTCTATATCCTTTAGGGGATACGCCTTATAGACGATGGTGAAGTTACTAAGTTTAGTACCTTTAAATTCGGTGCCAAAACACCATATGAGATATGGCATGGCAAAGCACCCTCTTACCAATGTATCAAGGTTTGGGGATTTCTCGCCTACGTGAGATGGACAATAGGAGATAAGTTGGATAGTAGATCTACCTTGTGCAAGTTTGTGGGATACCCAAGAGAGTCTATAGGTTATTATTTCTATGATCCCTCAGAACAAAAGATGTTTGTTTCAAGGAACGCCACATTTTGGAAAAGAAATTTCTATAAAATAGAAAAAGGTGTAGTTGTTGAACTTGGTGAAGTTCAAGATGATCATAAAATCCCACAAGTGGTAGAAATAAATATATATATCAAAGAGCCTTGCACACAACCTCTGAGAAGGTGGAACCGAATTAAGAAGCAACCCGAAATGTTCAGATTCCTTCATGAAACTGGCCAATCGGATAGCGATCCGAAGACCTATGAGGGAGCTATGTTGGACATAGATTTGGGATGATAGCTTGGAGCCATGAAATCCAAAATGGACTCCATGTACTCAAACAAAGTATGGACTTTGGTAGATCTACCAAAGGGAATAGTTTCCATTGGTTGCTAGTGGATCTATAAGCGAAAGCTTGGAGTAGATGGAGAAGTGGTAACTTTTTAGGTGCGACTAGTGGCAAAATGTTACACTCTAAGACTCGGTATCGATTTTGAGAAAACTTTTTCACCGGTCGCTATGCCTAAGTCCATTTGGATTCTACTTGCCATAGCCACATATTATGACTATGAGATATGAAAAATGGATGTGAAAACCACTTTCCTCAATGGTGATATTAAAGAAGAAATCTATATGAAGCAACTACAAGGTTTTATATTCAATGGGAGTGAGCAAACAATTTGCAAACTCAAGAGATCCATTTATGGACTCAAACAAGGGTCCCGAAGTTGGAACATATGTTTTGACAAAATGGTCAAATTGTTTGGCTTTGTCAAAAATGTGTATGGACCTTGTGTGTACAAGAAGGCCAGTAGGAATAGTACACAACTTATTGTGCTTTATGTCGATGACACGCTTCTCATTGGGAATGAGGTAGGAATGTTAGAGTATACTAAAGCGTGGTTATCTACACAATTCTCCATAAAGGATTTAGGAGAAACATCCTACGTATTGGGAATACATATCTATAGAGATAGATATGGGAGGATGTTGGGGCTATCTTAAACCCCGTACATTGACCAGATGCTAAAGAGGTTTAGTATGGAAGAATCCAAGAAGGGATTTCTTCCCATGGGCTATGGCATTCATCATTCCAAGTCTATGGCCCCCTAGACTGAAAATGAGAGACAAAGTATGTCCCATATACCTTATGCCTCTTCCATTAGGAGCATAATGTATGCAGATCAATGTACAAGACTTGATGTGGCACATTCGCTAAGAGTTACGAGTAGGTTCCAATCCAATCCCAGTGAAAGTCACTGGATAGTCATTAAAGCAATCCTTGAGTACTTGAGAAGGACTAAGGACTTGTTTTTAGTATACGGCAATGAAGAATTGAAACTAGAGGCGTTTTCAGATTCAAGTTTCCAATTTGATGTAGATGACCTCAAATCCACTTCTGGATTAATATTTTGCCTCAATGGCGGCGTGGTGAGCTGGAAGAGTTTCAATAAGACACCACGGCCGAGATAACTACTGAGGTGAAATAATTTGTGGTTGTGGAAACCGCAAAAGAATGTGCCTAGATAAAAAATCCATTTAAAAGTTGGATGTAGTGCCTAGCGTGCATGAGCCCACGATTGTCTTTGGAAGATAACTTTGGACTTGAGCCAAGATCTCATCAATGATTTAAACACAGTAAATGTGTTATCATTTGATAGAGGCGACAGCTAAGTGAACAAAGTTGACTTAGAAGAGAATTTAGCAGAACTACTGTCTACACCCCTAAAAGCGAAAGGTCTTTGAAGGATATCTTGCGAAGATGGGTCTCAAGGCCATGCGGTATTGGCTTTAGGGTAAGTGGGAACTTGTTGTAATAGTGCCCGACAAGCCAATTGGATTGGCCTTGTAAAAGCTTTTCATTGTAAAATAATTTTGATTGAGTGATATTCTTTATATGGCCACCTTTATCTTATGCTTTATATAACTTCACTTGCATTTGGATAAAGCCCTTAGATTACACATGACTATGAGAATTGATTCGGTGACCATGGAATAAGTCTCACACAGTCGTGATCTTAAATCTTCCAAGTCATAGGTTCTCATGAAAATGGACATCTAAGATCAGGATAGACTTGCACTAACGATACATAAATCTAAGAGTTGGATATTGCTCTATTCCATGAGCAATCTGTATGAGATACGGGTGTACGTTAGTGGATGTTTGTTTGGGAACAAAGCACTAAAGACCCTCCGGAGAATCCACTAGATAGCCGTAGTGGAAAATCGGTAGTAGTTAATTCTCCTACTTATGCTACTGCATATTATTAGCCCTCTGACCTGAGGATTCATGGTAACCTTGTGTCCTGTCCTCATGCTTTAACTTTTCCTCGACCGCGTAGTGGGTCTTTTGGGTTAAGGTTGGGTATGAGCTACTTGGCATGGAGGTTTGTGAGATCCAAGATGGAATCCGACTCCTCGTTTTCGTGAAGGATGAGTATATCTCCTATGTATTCTATAATGATCAATTCCAAGAAATCCTTGTGCAAGGTGGTGTGATAATTTGGAAAAGGATTTTTACAAAGGTGAGGTCATATAGGGGAATCGAACATTGAGAGTAGAAACATAGCATCGAGGTTATTAGGGAGCTAATAAATATCTTACCATAGGCCTCTTTCAAGAGATAGGAGACGGAAAGATCGTAGTTGCATGGTACACATAGAGCTGTGATGGTTTTCCAGAGTACTTATTTCAGCCAATTAGTTCGGCTCCATTTTCTTGAGGTTGGATATTGACTATGGAGATTGGGCACTCTTCAATTAACGAGATTAATTGATTTGAGTCGATTAGTTTAAACGGAGTATTAAACAAAAATGAATATAAGATATTCAAAAGTCACAAAGAGTTGTGAGCTCAAGTCTAATGAATGGTAGAACCTATTGGGTCACACACAAAAGCCAAATAGTTTTCAAAATTGGTAGAGCAATTTTCTAAGTGTTAGAAAATCACCCTTTGCTGACCGATTTTCAAAGGTCCAATTTAGCGGTCAATTTTGGTTTGATTAATTTAAGTGTTAAATTAATCAACTAATTTAAGAGTTAAATTAGACCAATAATTAAGGAGTTAATTATTTGGTACCATGTTGACAATCAATTGGACAAGTTGACTTAAAGAGTTAAGTTGACTAATTTAAGCTTAAGAGTTAAGTTTGTTTGATTTAAGAGTTAAATCATAGGTTAGTTAATTAAATTAAAGCGTTTAATTTAATCAATGGGAAGAATAATTTTTGGAGGGAAAATTTAAATGAAGTGTTCATTTAAATGAGCATCTTAATTAATTTGGAATTAGATTCCAAATAAAATTTAAATGAAATTGAAATTCAAGTAAAACTTGAATTTGAATTTTGCCAACTTGGCATGCCACTTGGGCTGTCACCTTCAAGAAGGTGTGATGCCAACTAACATCACTCCTTCCACCCTCCATATATAGATATAGTGTGCAAGTAAAATTCAAAATTGGCATTGCTGAAAGTGTGAGAATTAGATTCTTGCATTTCCTCCAAAATCTCTTTCTCTTTCCATGCATTGCATCATGTGTTGAAGCTTTGCATTCCTTCTTCTTCCCAACCTAAAAATCAGCCACCTCTACGTCATTTTATCCTTTCTAACTGCAGCTTCTAGTAAGGGGAAATTGGAAGATTTTTTGGTGTGTGGATCGTATCATAGAGACAAGGCACTTGACTTGCTCGGTTTTGGAGATCCACTTGCTGCAGCTTTTGGTTGGAAATTTTTTCTAGAGCGATCCAGAAGTCTTTTTGGATCCAATTTTTTACAGTAGCTTTCCCTCTATGTGGAGGTATTCCAGATTTAATTTTGTGAATTTTAGAGCAGTATATCCTGGGAAAACATTGCCGTCTTTCCACTGTATTAGTTCCAGACAGTTTTTGGATTCATGAGAGATAGTTGATCTTCTCTTTGTTTTTGAGCAAGAAGAGGTAATTCTTCATCCTAATCTAGATCTATAGCATGACTAGATCCTTGGTAGCTCGAGTAGCTTAGTTATTTTCAAGCTTATGAAGTTTTGATTTATGAATCCTATTGCTACTCTCGCCTTTAACAGCGGTGCACCCGCTGCCGGCCAACACCCAGCCGAGGAAGGCCAACTTGCACGATTTGAGGTCTTGGCAGAAATAAGTCGACTTAGCTCAACCTTTTGTGCACCAAAAAATTTAGAACAACTTCTAAACCTGAT
This sequence comes from Jacaranda mimosifolia, assembly GCA_018894105.1. Classification (NCBI taxonomy): domain Eukaryota; kingdom Viridiplantae; phylum Streptophyta; class Magnoliopsida; order Lamiales; family Bignoniaceae; genus Jacaranda; species Jacaranda mimosifolia. The sequence goes on along the minus strand of CM032128.1, from coordinate 13,268,946 downwards.
TTAACATATTTTTGATGAATTTTCATATTCAAAACACCTTTTAAAAGTAGAAATTCAAGTGCTCAAATATGCTTTCAAAAAACTAGTTTAAGTAAGAATAATATTCTTCAATAATCCGCAACAAAACTCTAATCAAATTGGATCCAAAAATGACCAACACTATTATAGTCAATCAACTACATGGTAGATCAACATATAACATCAATTAATGCCAAATCAACATTTAACATTAATAGCTATGAATTAAAACATGCTAATCATATGAATTAACACTTAAAACACATATTAGCTTGTTTTCAATTCATCAATCAAGGAACCACATACAACATCATCCAAACACTCAAATACATCACATGAATCAAGAATTTGGTGATTTGGATCAATCATCACATGAATCAATCAATCAAAAAATTCAATTCTAAGCAAGATTTAGGCCTTGATACCACTTCATAGCAAGTAATGCACTAGGATCCAGTAAAAAAACTTCAAAAGCTTAAATAAACTAGTGCTTTACAAGTTCACAAGGATCTAATCATGCTAAGGATTTAGATTTAGGTAGAGAGTTCCCTTGAATAGCAAATTGCATTTTCTCCTTCGGGAGATAGGAGATGAAATGACCATATTTGCATGGTAAGTGTAGAGCTAGAATGGTTCAACAAGAGCATATTCATTTCAACCAATTAGTTGGCCTCCATAGGCTTGAGGCTAGACATCGACCATAGATTAATAGAGATTAACTTAATAAGTTATTAGTTTAAAAGAGTTCAAATTAATGTGAATATTTCAATATTCAAAATATCACAATTGTTGTGGGCCCATGTCTAATGAATAAAAGAACCTAATGGGTCACATACAAAAGTCTAAAGGAAGTTCTATTTGATGAAGGGAATTTTCTACGAGCTAGAAAATTCTTCATGACTGATTTTGTGGAGATAAACAGTTGGCTATTTTTTAGTCATTTTGGCTTGATTGATTTAATTGTTAAATTGATCAAAATAATTTAAAAAGTTAAATTAAACCAATTAAATTGAGGAGTTAATTTAATTGATGCCGTATGATAATTAATTAGTCAAGTTAACTTAGGAGCTAAGTTAACACCTTCTATCTTAAAAAGTTAAGTTAGATGACTTAAGGAGTTAAGTCAAGACCAATTTATTAAATTAAGGAGTTAATTTAATTAATGTGAGGAACTAATTTTGGTGGGAAATTCAACTGAAGGAGTTCATTTGATGTATGTTTAGAGTTAATATGGATGACATTTCATGAGATGAAATGAAGACTCTAAATGAAATTCAAATGCAAGTGAAATTCACATTTCCCACACAAGTGGCTTGCTTAGTTGGCACCCCACCTCATGGAGGGTGTTATGCCAACTTGCATCACACCTCCTTCTCTATAAATAGAAAAGATGTCCGCCCACTTGAGGATTGAATGCTAAGATTCTACTTTTCCCTCCAAAAGTGTGATCCACTCATGTGTTGAAGTTTCACACCCTTTCCTTACCTTTCACCACCATTTTTGGCCTTCATCTATTCTTCATCATTTGGTGATCTAGCTGACAAGAGGCTGATTGGAGCTTGCCTTGGGTGTGTGGATCATTTCATTAGAGGCTTCACGATTGGTGAGCTTTGCTCTTTATAGTCCACTACAGTACTGTAGATCCTTGCTGATTGGAGACTTTTTCAGTGACCTTGCTAATTTTTATTTTTACTAATATTTTTATGGTAGATCCCCAAAGGTGTTGAGGAGTTTCTGTCCAAATTTCAGCTCAATCAGAGGTGATTTGCTTGGGCAATTGTTGTCGATTCTCTACTGCACTAGGATTTGGCAATTTTGAAGAGTTCAACATTGTCATCCTTTTTCTACCTTAGATTTTAGCGATCAATGTATTTTTCTACAATCAAATCCATCTTAATAGCATGATTAGATCCTTGGATGAAGTGTAGTCAAGTTTTTATTTAGCTGTTTTTTGCTTTAAAACTTGGATCCTTGTGCTACACTTTACTTTTGAAAACTCATTCTTGGTCGTGTCATGGAGAAATCGGTTCACTAAGTTTTTGGTTATTTTGACTTGATTAATTTAATTGTTAAATTAATCAAAATAATTTAAAGAGTTAAATTAGATCAGTTAAATTAAGGAGTTAATTTAATTGTTGCCACATGACTATTAATTAGTCAACTTAAAAAGTTAAGTTGATACCTTCTAACTTAAAGAGTTAAGTTAGTTGACTTAAGGAGTTAAGTCAAGTCAATTAATTAAATTAAAGAGTTAATTTAATTTATATAAGCAATTAGTTTTAAAGGAAAATTCAAATGAAGGTGTTAATTTGAGGTTAATTTAGAATTAATTTTAAAGAAATTTCATGAGATGAAATGTTGATTCAATTATATTCAAATGTAAGTGAAATTCACATTTTACATGCAAGTGGATTGCCAAGTTGGCAAACCACATCATGGAGGGTATGATGGTAGCTAACATCACACCATCCACACTATAAATAGAGAGAGGTGGCCGGCCATTACAAGATTAGCAAGCAAGTTGCAAGATTCCATTTTTCCCTCCAAAAAGTGTGATTCACTTATATGTTAAGTTTCACACCATCCTTACCAAATTCTCTCCATATTTCAACCCTTTATTTCCTTCTCCCTCTAGTTTTGCAGGTAACTAGAGGCAAATTTGAGCTCTCCTTGGATGTGTGGATCATGGCATTAGAGGCTTCACATTTGGGGAGCTTTTGCTCTTGGAGATCCTTTGTTGTCCATAAAGTTTGGAGATAGCTTTGGAGGACTTTCCGTGCTTGAATTCGACTAAAATTTTCACTAGAAGTTCTCAAGTGTGTTGAGGAGCTATGTATGAATTTTCTGCCAATTTGGAGTTGATTTTTTTGGTCAATTGTTGGCTTGACTCTGCTGTGCGTGGATTGCACTTTGAAGTGTTCATTGCTTCGCCCTTGATTCTACCATTGGATTTAGTGTTCAAGGTATTTTTCCCAATCTAAATCCTTATTTTGGCATGACTAGATCCTCGAACGAGGAGTAGATATGTTTATTTATTATTTTTTTGTGGTTTTACGATTGTATGCTTAGGTTACTTCTTACTGTAAGTAGTATCGAATGTTTAGTTCATGCTTTAATTTGGATTTTTTTTGGATTGATTTAGGTGATGAATTGGTCTATATCATCACCAATTACTTGATTCAAATCATGGGTTTATGTGTTTGGTTTATTTTGAGTATGGCTCCTTTGTCGATGAATTGAAATATGCTAATATGCATTTTGATTGTGGATTTATGTGTTAGTATGATTTTAATCCACAAATGTCAATGTTAAATGTTGATTTAGCATTGATTCATGTTATATGTTGATATAGCATGTTTAAGTTGGCCTAAAGGCACTTTGGTAATTTTTGGATCCAGTTGGTTGAAATTTAATTGGAGATTTTGAAGAATGTTGATTCTTACTTGCACTTGATAGTTGAAGCATGTTTGATTACTCGAATTTCCACTTTTGAAAGGTGTTTTAAATTTAGAAATTCATCTAATATGTGTGAATTAGTGTTATGGAGGTGTCCTTAAATTTTTGGTGCATAAAAGTAGGCCAAAAATGGCCTTAATTCAGTTCGAAACAAAGATAGGGCAAGTTGGTGCCCAGTTGTCAAGCGCTAGCCGAGCTGCAGGTGAGCTGTGCATGAGCCTGCAGCATAGCCGCATAGGCTAGCCAGGCTGCAATTCCCATTTTATGTTTTGGATGAGTCTTGAGGCCTCTTTTGTGTTATTTTGTGCTCAAAAACAATATTGATTCACAGTAATTAGATGCATAAGTGTTGTGCAAGTTCTCAATAATATGTTTGATACTTTTTAATGCTTTTAAAATCTTGTTCAAGTTAATCTTCAATTTTGTTCAAAAATGATATGTATAATTCTTATGCTTATTTTTGCTAGTTAATTAATTATTTATGAAATAAGCACTTAATTTGTTGAATTGAATGTCAATTCTTATTTATTGTTCATTTAATTGTTGAATAGATGATGAATGAATGGGCATGAACACGAGCCTTTAATATTGACTTTATTTGTTTCAAGTTGTTGAAAATGATTGTATTAAATTGGGACTTACATGTCTCTTAATTTCTACCTTGTAAATGTTATAAGATTAGAATAACTAGGAGTGAGGATTTCTTTTCTTATGCAAATGTTGCAAGGAGACAAGAAGATCATTGGAGGCATAAAGATCCATGAACATATGAGATACATATATGTAATAGCTTGATTTAATCAACCCACTTAAAATCAACTAAGTAGTGCACTTATGGCTCTAAAGTGTACTACTTGGTTAAGGCATCTCATCCTAGGAGTATGCTAGGCATATTTATTTATTTATGCTTTCTTTATCTTATTAATGTATGAGATACAAGGTTCGGATATTGAAAACCTAAATAAGAGAAGATAAAATTGATGATATCTTTGTAAGTAAGAAAATCCCTCCACTTAGAAGAGTCTAAATGCTTTCAAAATATTAAGTCAGAACGGATACAAATTAAAAGGAGTTTTAATTAATCCATGTCTTCTACCAATAGTATGTGATATGAGATGCTACTACATTTGCTTGATCTCTGACAAGTCATGGGTCACGTTTATGGTGGAAAGCTATGCTCACATACTTAGCATATAATGCACCTTTAATTTGACGCTTCTTATGAATTATCTCACGAGTCATGGAATGTCATAGTGCAATTTCAAGTCAAAATTTATTGGTAGGTCTGACTTAACACCTATTAGTGTAGATGTCACAAGAGTCACGAGTCTTCATGAAAAGTGAGCCAAAATATATCAAGGGTTGCATAAAGAAGCAATTAGCAAAAATTGCCTACCTTAGGATTGTTTGTAGATATGTCACGAGTCGTGGGTCCTCTACAAGTCCTTTTGGGCCTTGATTCTTACTAGGAAATGAGATTTCCCGAATTCCTTAAGGAGGTGAGGAATTTGATAAAATAGTGGGAGAAAAACATGCTTGAAAGTACATGAACATGTTTTCAATATCAATATTCAATCACATGCTTATATTCTCTTTTTTACCTTTGTAGATTTTTGAAATCTCAAAATCAAAATGGCTAATAATCCACTCAATGCGATTTTGGAAACTAATAAGCTAACTAGGCTAAACTTCCATAATTAGCTTAGAAACCTCAAGATTATTTCTTGGTTTTGAAAAGAGGACTTATGTGCTTACTCAAAGTCTGTCGAACACCATAGGTAATGATGTCAATGATGAGGCACGTGAAATGTTCACGAAATGGGCAGATGATGATCTAGAAGCACGATGCCTCATGATGGCTTCTATATCCAATGAGCTCCAAAAGTCTCATGAGCATATGAAAATGGCTAATGAGATTAATTTACACTTACAAGAGTTGTATTGTGTGCAAACTAGACATGAAAGGTTGTCATGGTCTAAGGAACTCTTTCGGACTATAATGAATGAAGGCTCAAATGTCCATGATTATGGCCTTAAGATGATCGGTTTTATTGAGAAACTTGCTCAATTAGACGTGGCTATGGACAATGAGCTTTATATGGATTTGACCCTTCAATCATTGCCTCGCTCTTTTGATCAATTCATTATAAACTTTAACATATCGAAGCAAGAGGTGATGATTAATGAATTGGTCAATATCTTGGTGACCACCGAGGCGACTATGAAGATAGACAAACTGTTAATGCTTGCTTTGTCCTCCAAGTCTAAGGGCCCTAGGCGTGATAGAAAGGAAGATAAAAGGAACAAAAGTTCTTCCACCAAGGGAAAGAACAATTAAAGGCCTTGGGTGGAGTTAAGAAAAAGAAAGGGGCTAAAGCCGATGCAACTTGTTTCTATTGTAGCGAGAAAGACCATTGGAAGAGAAATTGCAAAGGGTATCTTGCAAGCCTTAGAAATTGTATGTACTTTATTGAAGTTCACTTAATGATGAATTCTTCCTCATAAGTATTTGATACCACATCTCACCTTTGTAATTTGTTATATGGGATGGAAAGAAGAAGTAGTCTTAGTGGTGGGGATATGATCCTACGCCTAGGTAAGGGAGCAAAAGTTGTGGCCAAAGTCGAGGGCGTTATCAAGTTAGACTTGGGGAACTCCTTTATTATACTAGATCCTTGCTTTTATGTGCCCAATCTTGTTAAGAACATTATTTCTATTCTCAATTTGGATAATAAAGGATTTGATTTTTCTATATCTAATAGGAATTTGAAGGCATTAAAGAATAGTTTTCGAATTGCTCAAGGTATATTAAACAATGAATTATACATTTTGGATTCTCAACCATCATTGATGCACATTGAACAAAGTAAAAGAAAATTAGATATCCAAGAAGATGCAATGTTGTGGTATGGTAGACTTCGAAAATTTTTGAAAAATAGGATGAATAAGTTAGAAGCCCTCAAAGCACTAAATGTTAGTGGCATAGAGGATCTTCTTACTAGCGAATCTTGTTTAGAAGGAAAAATGAACAAGGCTCCTTTTGTAGGACAAATAGAGCGAACCAAAGTCCTTTGGATTTGATCCAAACGGATATTTGTGGACCACTAAGTATTAGTGCGAGAGGTGGCTTTTCATACTTCATTACCTTCACCAATGATCTTACTCGCTTCGGACATGTGTATCTTATGAGGTACAAGTTCGAAACTCTTGAAAAGTTCAAAGAGTATAGGAATGAATTAGAAAAACAATTGGAACTAAGTATTAAAGCTCGTTGATTGGATTAAGGAGGAGAATACTTAAGTACCAAATTCTTGGATTATCTAAAATAGAATGAGATTCTCTCTCAGTGGACTCTACTCTGCACACCCCAACACAATGGAGTAACTGAGAGAAGAAACTGCACTTTGTTGGATATGGTACATTCCATGATGAGCTTCATCGATGTGCCTATATCCTTTTGGGAATATGCTTTAGAAATGGTAGCAAGGCTACTAAATGTACTACCATCAAAGTCAGTGCAAAAAACACAGCATGAAATGTGGTATGGCAAAGCACCTTTTAACTCTTTTCTAAGAGTTTGGGGGTCTCCCGCTTATGTCAAGTGGTTAGTGAGAGATAAGTTAGATGCTAGATCTACTTTATGCAAGTTTGTGGGATACCCAAGAGCCTTTGGGTTATTACTTTTATGATCCCTCGAAACAAAAGGTGTTTGTTTCAAGGAGCACTACTTTTTTGGAAAAGGAATTTCTGTTATATAGAAATGACATCATTGTTGAACTTGATGAAGTTAAAGAAGATCAAAACATCCCACAAGCAGTAGAAACATGTAAACATCAAGAGCCTAACGCACAACCTCTGAGAAAGTCAGACCCAATCAAGAAGCAACTCGAAATGTTGGGATTCCTTTATGAGATGGGCCAATCAAATAGTAATTCGAGGACCTATGAAAAAGCTATGTTGGATATAGATTCAGGACATTGGCTAGACATATGAAATCTGAAATGGACTCTGTATACTCCAACAATGTATGCAATTTGGCTGATCTACCGAATGGTATAGTACCCTTTGGTTGCAAATGGATTTATAAGCAAAAGCTAGGAGTCAATAGAGAGGTTACAATCTGTAAGGCATGACAAGTGGCAAAAGGTTACACTTAAAGATTCAGTAGATGACCTAAATTCTACTTCATGATCTATATTTTGCCTCAATTGCAGCCTAATGAGTTGGAAGAGTTCCGAACAAAACACCAATTCGAGGACCTATGAAAAAGCTATGTTGGATATAGATTCAGGACATTGGCTAGACATATGAAATCTGAAATGGACTCTGTATACTCCAACAATGTATGCAATTTGGTTGATCTACCGAATGGTATAGTACCCTTTGGTTGCAAATGGATCTATAAGCAAAAGCTAGGAGTCAATAGAGAGGTTACAATCTGTAAGGCACGACAAGTGGCAAAAGGTTACACTTAAAGATTCAGTAGATGACCTAAATTCTACTTCATGATTTATATTTTGCCTCAATTGTAGCCTAATGAGTTGGAAGAGTTCCGAACAAAACACCACGGCCGATTCTACCACCAAGGCGAAATGTATTACATCTTCAAAAGCTACAAAGGATGGTGTTTGGATGAAAATTTTCATCTAAAAGTTGGATGTAGTGCCTAACATTGCTGAGCCTATAGTTGTCTTTTCTGATAATAATAAAGTGATTGCGCAAGCAAAAGAGCTAAGATCTCATCACCTGTCCAACTTCATTCTAAGGTGTTATCATTTGATCAATGAGATCATTGATAGAGGTGACATTCGAGTGGAGAGAACAACCTTAGAAGAGAATATAACAGATCTACTAACTAAACCCTTGATACAAAAGGTCTTTGAAGGACATTATGAGAAGATGGGTTTTAACCCTATAGGAAATTAGTGTTAGGACAAGTAGGGTGATTGTTGGAATAGTACCTCGCAGCCAATTAGATTGGCATGTAAACTATTTCACTTGTGATACAATCTTGATTTAATGATATTCGTATTAAATGGTCGTCTTCATGTTATGCTTATTTTACTTCACTAGCATTTGGTTGAAGCCCCTAGATCGCACAAAACTATGGGACTTGGTCACACTCTAGATGATGATTATGAAATAAGTCTTACACAGTCGTGATCTTAAAATATTCCAAGTCATAGAATCTTGTAAGATAGGACATCTACGATTCGGACAGACTTCCACTAATGATGCAAAAATCCAAAGAGTTGGATATTGCTTCATTTCCTGAGAAATCTATGTTAGCCATGGGTGCATGTTAGTAGGTGCTTAATAGAGAACAAGTTCATTGAAGACCCATCGGAGAATCTACTAGATAGCCATAGTGGCAAGTCGGCAGTGACAAGTTCTCCTACTTACGCTAATGCATATTATTAGTCCTTAAACCTAAGGATTTGTGGTAACCTTGTGTTTAGGTCCTTATACCTTCACTTATCCTTGACCACATAGCTAGTTATTCGGATTGAGATTGAGTATAAGCTACTTAAACATGGAGGTTTGTGAGATCCAAGAAGGGCTCTATCTCTTCGTTGTTGTGAAGGGTGAGTGCATCTCCTATGTGTTCTATAATGATCGATTCCACGAAATCCTTGCGCAAGGTAGTATGACAATTTGGAAAAGGCACATTTCAAAGATGAGGTCATAAATACGAATCAAATATTGGGAATAGAAACATAATTATCGAGGCTATTGGAAAGCAGACAAATATCTTTCCCTAGGGCTCATTTGGGATATAAGAAATGGAAGGACGTATTTGCATGGAAAGTGTAGAGCTAGAATGGTTCATTAAGAGCAAATTTATTTTGACCAATTAGTTGGGCTCCATTGGCTTGCGGTTAGACATCGACCATGGAGATTGTGTACTCTTCAATTAATAGAGAATAATTGAAAGAGTTATCGGTTTTAAGGATTTTAAACCAATGCAAATATTTTGATATTTAAAATATCACAATGAGTTGTGAGCTTATGTCTAATGAATTGGAGAACCTAATGGGTGACATACAAAATCTTAAAGGAAGTTCTATTTGATGGCATAAATTTTCTAACTCTTGGCTATTTTATGGAGAAATCGGTTGACCAAGTTTTTGGTCATTTTGTCTTGATTAATTTCAAAATTAAATTAATCAAAATAATTTAAGGAGTTAAACTAAATCAATTAATTTAAGAAGTTAATTTAATTGGTGCCACATGACTATTAATTAGTCAAGTTAACTTAAAAAGTTAAGTTGACACCTTCTAACTTAAAGAATTAAGTTAGTTGACTTAAGAAGTTAAGTCAAACCAATTAATTAAAGTAAAGAGTTAATTAATTAATATGAGGGATTCATTTTGGAGGAAAATTCAAATAAAGAAGTTCATTTAAGGTTAATTTAGAATTAATTTGAAAGACATTTCATGAGATGAAATGTAGATTCAAATTAAATTCAAATGCAAGTGAAATTCACATTTCACATGTAAGTGGATTGCCAAGTTGGCAAACCACCTCATGGAGGGTGTGATGCCAACTAGCATCACACCATCATTCTATAAATAGAGAAAGGTGGCTGGTCATTGCAAGATTAGCAAGCAAGTAGCCAGATTCCGTTTTTCCCTCGAAAAAGTGTGATTCATTCATGTGTTGAAGTTTCACACCATTCTCACCAAATTCTGTCCATATTTCAACCCTTTATCTCCTTCTTACTCTAGTTCTCTAGCTGATTAGAGGTAGATTTGAGCTCTCGTTAGGTGTGTGGATCATAACATTAAAGGGTTCACATTTTGGGAGCTTTTGCTCTTGGAGATCCTCTGTTGTACAAAAAGTTTGGAGATAGATTTGGAGGCCTTGCCATCCTTGGATTTGGCTGAACTTTTAACTAGAAGTTCTCAAGTGTGTTGAGGAGCTCTCTATAACTTTTCAGCAATTTGGTGTTGATTTGGTAGGTCAATTGTTGGCTTGATTCTACCGTGTGTGACTTGGCATTTGAAGTGTTCATTAGTGTCATCCTTAATTCTACCTTGGATTACACGTTCAACATATTTTTCCAGATCTAAATCCTTATTTTAGCATGATTAGATCCTTGGATGAGGAATAGACAAGTTTATTTAGATTTTTTTTTTTTGTGGTTTTATAATTGGAACCTTGGGTTAGTCCTTACTTTATCTGTTGAGCGCACAATCTGCCCATCAAGGCTTTGGAATTCCTTTATTGACTTTGGACTGAGATATCCAGGATAGCTTGAATTGTTTTAAGGTTGGCCTCAATCCCCTTTGGACTTACCATGAATCCCAAAAATTTGACACCCCAAATAAAGGTGTATTATGTTGAGTTTAACCTCATGCCAAACTTTCTAAGAATAGAGAACATACGGTCGAGATCCTTGAGATGGTATTTTTTTTTCATACTTTTTACAATTATATCACTGTATATATTTACGCTTTATGCTCGATCTCACATTTGGACATGCAATTGACCAGCCTTTGGTAGGTCTTGCCCGCATTCTTTAACCTAACAAACATGATGAGGAAATAGTAGACAAATTTTTTCAACAACGAAGGAGATTTTATCTCGATGTTTGGTGCCATAGAAATTTGGTAATAACCCTGAATGGCATCTATCATACTAAAAGTAGACAACTTGCGATAGAGTTGATCAGTAAGTCTTTTCTAAGTAGTGTATATGGTCTTTTAGGCATACATTGTTGAGGTTAATAGAATCATTCCACATGCGCCATTTCCCCTTGGTCTCCAAAACTAGGACCACATTGTAAAGCTAATTTGTAAACTAAATATCCATGATGTAACTTGGATTGAGGAGCTTGTTGAACTCTTTTCAATGAATATGTTTCTTTCAATATAAAATCTTCTTTTTTACTTGATTAGCTTAAATAAGGGTGCGACATTAAGATTAGGCACAATCTCATCAGAATCGATTTCCTACAAAAACATTCAGACTCCTTCTTAGGAAATCAATGAGCACAAGTTTTCATACTTAGTTATAGCTTTACTCTAATTTTATTGGTCTTGTTCGGGTTTTCTAGTTTGAGCTTAACTATCTTATACTCTTTCATAAGCTAATATCACATGTCTCCTAATTTCTATCTTTTGTTAAAATCCAAAAGATGGTAGGGCAATGGAATATCCTGTTGGAATAATGCCCTGTAGCTAATTAGATTGGCCTGTAAAACTATTTCACTTGTGATACAATTTTGATTGAATGATTTTCTTATTAAATGGCCATCTCCATCTTATGCTTATTATACTTCACTGGCATTTGGTTGAAGCATCTAAATCAAGCAAGACTATGGGACTTGGTCACGCATATGATGGTAATCATGAAATAAGTCTCTACAGCTATGATTTTAAATATTCTAAGTCATGGAATTTTATGAGATGAGGCATCTAAGATTCATATACACTTGCACTAACTATGCATATTCTAAGTGTTGGAATAGTACCCCATAGCCAATTAGATTGGCATGTGAATTGTTTCACTTGTGATACCATCTTGATTGAATGATATTCATTATAAAATAGCCATCTTCATGTTATGCTTAATTTACTTCACTAGCATTTGGTGTAAGCCCTTAGATCACTCATGACTACAAGACTTAGTCACACACTGGGTATTGATCTTGAAGCAAATCTTACACGGTCATGATCATAAAATATTCCAAGTCGTAGAATATTATGAGACAAGTTATTTAAGATTTGGATAGACTTGCACTAACGATGCATAAATTGAAGGGGCTGGATATTACTCCATTTTATGAGCAATCCATGTTAGACATGAGTGCATATTAGTGGGTGCTCGTTAGAGAACAAGTTCACTAAAGGCCGGACCCAGAGAATCCACTATATAGCCATAGTAGCAAGTCGGTAGTGGCAAGTTCTCTAGCTTATGCTAGTAGATATAATTAGTCCTTTAACTTGAGGATCCATGGTAACCTTGTGTTTAGGTCCTCATACTTTGACTCTTCCTTGACCACTCTGTGGGTCATTCGAGTTGAGTTTGGGTATGAACTACTTACACATAGAGGTTTGTGAGACCCAAGATAGGACTTCTCATCATTGTGAAAGCAAAGTACATCTCCTATGTATTTTATAATGATCGATTCTATAAAATCCTTATGCAAGGTAGTATGATAATTTGAAATAGGAGTTTTCCAAAGATGAGGTCATAAAAGGGGAATCGAACATTAGGAATAGAAACATAGTTATCGAGGCTATCAAGGAGCCAACAAATATCTTGCTCTGGGCCTATTTGGGGAGATAGGAGATGAAAGAACCGTATTTTCATGGCAAGCGTAGAACTAGAATAGTTCTTCAAGAGCATATTTATTTCAGCCAATTAGACGGCCTCCACAGGTTTGAGGTTGGATATCGACCATGGAGATTAATTGAATTGATTTATTAGTTTAAACGAGTAAAACTAATGTAAATATTTTGATATTCTAAATATCACAAGAGTTGTGAGCCCATGTTTAATGAATAGTAGAATCGAATGGGCCACATACAAAGGCCAATAGGAAGTCCTATTTGATGAGGGGAATTTTCTAAGAGTTAGAAAATTCCACTTGACCATTTTTGTGGAGGAAAATGATTGGCTAACTTTGGGTCATTTTTGACTTGATTAATTTAATTGTTAAATTAATCATAATAATTTAAGAAGTTAAATTAGACCATTTAATTTAAGGTGTTGACTTAATTGGTGCCACATCACTGTCAATTGGTTAAGTTAGCTTAAGGAGTTAAGTTAACATCTTTTAGCTTAAAGAGTTAAGGTAGTTGACTTAAAGAGTAAGACAAGATTAATTAATTAAATTAAAGGGTTAAGTTAATTAATATGAAGAATTATTTTGGAGGGAAATTCAAAATGAAAGAGTTCATTTGGAGTGCATTTAGAATTTATTTGGATGACATTTCATGAGATGAAATGAAGATTCTACATGAAATTCAAATGCAAGTAAAATTAACATTTCACATGCTCCATGCCATACTAAGTTGGCGCCAACCTCATGGGAGGTGTGATGCCAACTTGCATCAGACCTCCACCTCTATAAATAGAGGAGTACGCGGCCAAAAGGAAGAATGCAAGCTAGATTCCATTTTTCCCTCCAAAATTATGTGATTCACTTATGTGTTGAAGTATCACACTTTTTCTTCATCCTTCTTCCTAAAAATCGACCTTCACCATTTATTCTCATCTTGGTTTTCCATTTGACTAAGTAGTGATTGGGATTTGCCTATGGTGTGTGGATCATCACATTAGAGGCTAGACATTTGGATAGCTTTGCTTTTGCAAGATCCACTGCAAGGGTAGAAATTTTGGAGCGATTTTTCCAGCATTTTCCGATCTCATTTCTTGCTGATTTTTATATTGGAGCTTTCCCAAGGTGTTGAGGAGGTTGTGTCCAAATTTGAAAAAATTCAAAAGTGGTTTGATAGGGCAATTGTTGCCGTGTTGCTACTATGCCGAAAGAAGATAGCTTTGAAGTGTTCAAGCTATTCTTCACATCTACCTTGGAATTTTGAGCAATCAAGGTATTTATCTTATTCCAAATCTATTTTGCAGCATGATTTGATCCTTTGGAGTGTGTAGTCAAGCTTTGATTTATCGTTATTTTCTTTATTTCATGGATCCTTGTGCTACACACTCCTTCAAGTGGTATCAGAGCCTATTTCATGCTTTAATTTGGATTTTTGATTGATTGTTTCATGTGATGGATTGATCTATGTTTCCATATAGTTGATCCAGTTTATGGATTAGAGTATTTGGATGATGATGTTTGTGGCTCCTTTATCAATGGATTGAAATTATGCTAATATTTGTTTTAAGAGTTAATTCATGCATTAGTATGTTTTCACTCATAGTTGATGATGCAAAATTTTGATTTAGCGTTGAATGATGTTATATGTTGATATAGTATGTTAAATTTGACCTTAAGGTTTTTTAGTCATTTTTGGATCCAATTGGATTGGAGTTTATTGGAGATTTTTGTAGAATGGTAATTCTCACTTAAACATGATTTTTTAAGCATGTTTGAGCACTTGAATTTCCATTTTTAAAAGGTATTTTAGATTTTAAAATTCATCTTTATGTGTGATTCAGTGTTTAGGAGATGTCCTAAAGTTTTTGGAACAAAAAAGTTGAGCCAAATTTATCTTGACTCAGCCACAACCCTAAAACAGGGGAGTTACGGTGCCCGGCCAAGGGCTAGCCACATAGTGGGGATGCCTAGTGCACACTAGCCGCACAGCCATGCACCTTGTTTGGGGTAGATTGAGTTTTGGGCCATTTTTTTGTGTTTCTTTAGTGACCAAAAGTGACCTAAATCATGCTACATAGATGCACAAGTGTTGTGCAAGTTTTCAAAATTATGTTTGACATTTTTGATTGCTTTTAAAACTTGTTAAAGTTAATCTTCAATATTAGTGAAAAAAATGAGATGCATAATTGTTATGTTTATTTTTGCTAGTTAATTAATTATTTATGAGATAAGCATTTAATTATAGAATTGAATATCAATTCTTGATTTATTGTTCATTTAGTTGTTGAATGGATGATGAGTGAATGGGGATGATCATGAGCTTTTAATATTGATTTCATTTGTTTCAAATTATTGAAAAGGATTGTATTAAATTGGGGCTTGCATGCCTCTTAATTTTTGTTTTGTAAAAGTTATAAGAGTAGAATCACTAGGAGTGAAAGTTTCTTTCTCATGTAAATGTTGCAAGGAGATAAGAAGACCATTGGAGGCATGAAGACCGATGAATACATGGGGATACATTTGTGTAATAGATAGATTTAATCAACCTACTTAAAATCAACTAAGTGATGCACCTATGGCTTTAAGTGCACCACTTGGTTATGGCTTGTGGTCAGCATGCTTGGCGCATTTATTTATTTATGCTTTCTATATCCTATTGATATATGAGATGCATGGTTAGGATATAGAAAACCTAAATAAGAAGATCAAATTGATAAGATCTTTGCAAGCAAGAAAATCCCTCCACTTAGAAGAGTCTAAGTGCTTTCAAATATTAAATCAAAATAGATACAAATTAAAAAGAGTTTTCATTAATCCATGTCTTCTATCAATATTATGTGACCTAATAATGCAACTATCTTTTATGTGATGGCACATGAGGCATGGGTCACACTTAAGGTGCGAAGTTGTAATCACATACTTAGCATATGGTGTACCTTTGATTTGATTCTTCCCATGCATTGGCACACAAGGCCTGGGATGTCATAGAGCGGTCTCGAATCAAAGTTTGATTGGCAGGTTCAACTTAGCACCTAGTAATGCAAATGGCACATGAGGCATGGGTCTACATGAAAAGTGAGGCAAAATATATCAGGGGTTGCATAGAGATACAATTAGCAAAAGTTGCTTACCTTTCGATTATTTGTGGATGGCACATGAGGCGTGGGTCTAAACTTTGATTCTTACTAGGAAATGAGATTTTTTGAATCCTTCAAGGGGGTAAGGAATTTGATAAAATAGTGGGAGAAAAACATGCTTGAAAGTCCATGAACATGTTTTTAATATCAAATATTCAATCACATGCTTATATTCTCTTCTTCGCCTTTGCAGATTTTTGAAATCTCAAAACAAATGGCTAAGAATCCATTTAAAGCTATTTTCAAAACTAATAAACTCACCTAGCCTAACTTCCAAGATTGGCTTAGAAATCTCAAGATTATACTTGATTTCAGAAGGAGGACCTATGTACTTGATCAAAGTCCGCCGGATATTATTGGTGATGATGCCACCAAGAGGCACGTGAACCATTCATGAAGTTTTTGGATGATAATCTACAAACAAGATGTCTAATGATGGCTTCCATGTCTAATGAACTCCAAAAATCTCATGAGCACATGAAACCGGCTCATGAGATACATTTGCACCTACAAGAGTTGTATGGTAGGCAAACTAGACATGAAAGGTTTTCATTGTCTAAGTAGCTCTTTAGAACTAGAATGAATGAGGGCGCGAACGTCCATGACCATAGGGTAAAGATGATTGGTCTCATTGAGAAGCTTGGTCAACTAGACGTAGTCAAAGATAATGAATACTATGTGGATTTGATCCTTCAATCATTATCTAGCTCCTTTGACCAATCTTTTCTGAACTTCAACATGATTAAGCAAGAAGTAATGATCAACGAATTGGTCAATATGTTAGTGACAGCTGAGGCGATGATGAAAAAAGACAAACCTCCTATTTTGCTTCATCTTCCAAGTGTAACGGCCCCAGGGGTGCTAAGAAGGGAGGAAAAGGAATAAGAGTTTTTCCTCTAAGCTAAAGAAACCCTTGAAAGGTTGGGGGCAGATCAAGAAAAAGAAAGAGGCCAAAGCCGATGCTACATGTTTCTATCACAGCGAGAAAGGCTATTAGAAAAGGAATTGCGAGGAATACCTTGTCACCCTTGGGAAGGATACGTATTTCATTAAAGTTTACTTAACGACAATTTCTTTCTCATGGGTATTTGATATCACATGTAATTCATTACAAGAGATGGAAATAAGGAGTCTTAATGAAGAGATATGATCCTTTGAAGGTATGTATGGCACTAGGATCTAATAAAATTCAAAACTGAACAAAACTAGCCCACACACATCCACAAGGATATAGATATGCATAGGATTTAGATTTAGATAGGGAAATACCTTCATGAAACCAAAAATCAAGGAGCAAGGAAGAACACCCTTCAACCTTGAAGTTGTCCCCTTACTGGTGTAGCGAAAACACAACTAGATTTCCCCAAACTAAACTCCTTGTTTTGAGCTAAAAATTTTACTGTGATCTCTTAACACCTTGACGATCCTACAATCAAAATTTCATCCTGATCAGAACAAAATAAAGTCCCCCAGAACTAGCTGTAAGAGGTTGCCAGAATTTGCTTCTCCAAGGGAAATAGCAACCCAAACATTTTGCCTCTAATGAAATAGTCCACACATCATAGCAAAGACCCTTTCTCTACAAAAATAGCTAGAGATAGTTGGAGAGAAACTGAGGAAAGAAGGTTTAGAATGGAAGTGAAAGATGAGGGAGGTTGGGGAGATTTGTGGAGAATCTAACTTTTAGATGTACCTAATAACAATTTGTTGGCAGAAAATATTCCACACCTCACCAACATTGCTCATAGTAGCCACTCCCTTCTATACCAATGAGAGGCTACCACCTAGCTATGCCAAGGGGCATGTGGTCCATAGTAGTGTGTGAATTTGAATGCCATTTGGAATTTATATTTCATCTTATGAAATGTCATCCAAATGCATCCTAATTCTATATTAAATGAGCTCTTCATTTAATAATTCCTTCCAAAATAAACTCTCCATTTCAATTAAATTAAACACTTTAATTTAATTTATAATCCTTTCACTTAGCTCTTAAGTTAAAGTGCTTAACTCTTTAAGCTAGCCAAAATTAATTTAACCCTTAAATTAATTTGACCAAGGTTATCATGTGGCATCAATTAATTAACTCTCAATTAATTGATATTAATTTTATTCTTAAATTAATTTGACCACTTTAACTCTTAAATTGATCAAGCAAAAAATGACTTCAATTTTGTTTGTTCTCTTTCAATTCGGTCATGAATTTTCTAACTCTTAGAAAATTCTCCTTCATTCAATAGGTCATGCATTTGGTTTTTGGGTGTGACCCATTAGGTTCTACCATTCATTGAACATGGGCTCACAACTATTTGTGACTTATTTGAATATCAAATATTCGCAATAGTTCAAACTCCTTTAAACTAAGTGACGCGATTCAATTAATCTCATTAATTGAAAAGTATCCAATTTCCATAGTCGACATCCAATCTCAAGCCCATACAACCCAACCAATTGGCTGAAATGAACGCTCTTGGAAAACCATTCTAGAATTGTGCATACCATGCAAATATGGCCCTTCCATCTCCTATCTCTACAAAAGAGGCCTAGGTCAGGATATTAGTCAGCTCCTCAATAGCCTGATGGCAAGTAAGCCACTAGGATCTAATTATCAAACTTCAAAAGTTCAAAAATAACTAGTTATTGTAGCTTAGAAGGATCTAATCATGCTAGGAATTCAGATTTAGTTGGAGAATTACCTCAAAAAGTAAATTAGGTTGTGATGGTGAACACTTCACCATTCCAGACACTGGCAGGCTCTAGCATAGTGGATGAACAACAACTTTCGCCTCAATTAAAATGCTCCAAAAATCACAAGTTTTTTTTTGGAACTTATTAACTCATTGAGGAAAGTGGTATAAAAATTTTAGATCAAAACTCAATTAGATCGCTTGAAAAAAATTCAGCAAGTGACTACTCTGTTCCAGTGGATCTCCAAAGTTAGCAAATCCAATGCTTTGCCTCTATTGATATGATCCATGCACCAATTAATCCTCCAAATTCAATTTACTTTTAGCCGGAGAAAATGAGCGGAATTACAGTGATGAAGGTCGATTTTTGATGTAGGGGAAGAAGAGAGAATAAAGCCTTAACACAAGAAATAATGTTTGGAAGAGGTTTTGGAGAGAATTGTGGAAAAATCTAATCCTTCACACTTTTCTTCATATGACCGATTCTTCTCTCATCCTTATCTATATATAGATATTGGATTGTGTAATGTCAAGGTGGGATCACACCTTCCATGAGGGAAGGGGAGTGGCCAAGTAGAGTGCCAAGGTGGCAAATTTGAATTCAAATCTCATTTAAATTTCATGTGTATTTTAATTACATTTAAAATCTAATTTCAAGTTAATTAATATGCATGATTCCAATGAACATTTAATTTGAATTTTCCCTTCAAAATGTATTCTTCTCATTAATTAAGTTAAACACTTTAATTTAGTTAATTATCCTTTGACTTAACTCTTAAGTCAAACAAGCATAACTCTTAAGCTCAGTTTTGTTAATTTAACTCCTTAAATTAACTTGACCAATTGATGGTCACTTTGCACCAAATAATTAACTACTTAATTATTTGTCTAATTTAACTCTTTAAATTAGTTGATTAATTTAATTTAACGCTTAAATTAATCAAGCTAAGACCTTCAAATTGACACCTTAAAATCGATCACCTTAGAGTGATTCTCTAACTCTTAGAAAATTGCTCCAATAACTAGGAGGTTAATTGACTTTTGTGTGTAATCTAATAGGTTCTATGATTCATTGGACATGAGCTCACAACTCCTTGTGACTTTTGGACATCATATATTCATTTTAGTTTAAAATACCTTTTATACTAATCGACTTAATTCAATTAATCTCATTAATTGAAGAGTACATAATCTCCATGGTCGATGTCCAACCTCAAGCCCATGGAACTCAACTAATTGGCCAAAATGAATGCTTTTGGAGAACCATTATAGCTCTATGCGTACCATGCAAATACGGTCCTTCAGTCTCCTATATCTCGAAAGAGGCCTAAGGCAAGATATTTGTCGGCTCCCTAATAGCCTTAATACTATACCTCTATTCCCAATGTTTGATTCCCTTGGGTGACTTCATCTTTGAAAAACGCCTTTTCCAAATTTTCACACCACCTTGTATAAGGATTTCTTGGAATCGATCATTATAGGATACACAAGAGATGTACTCGCCCTTCACCAAAGTGAGGAGTTGGATTTCATCTTGGATCTCACAAATCTCAATGCCAAGTATCTCATACCCAACCTCAACTAAAAAGACCAGCTAAGTGGTCAAGGAAGAGACAAAATATGAGGACCAGACACGAGGTTTCCATACATCCTCAAGTCAGCGGACTAATAATATGCACTAGCGCAAGATGGAGAACTTGCTACTACCGACTTGCCGCTTTGGCTATCTAGTAGATTCTCCAGTAGGTCTTTTGTGGCTTGTTCTCTAACAAGCACCTATATCTCGAATGGTTTCTCATGGAATAAAGTAATGTCCAACTCTTAGATTTATGCATCGTTAGTGCAAGTCTATCTAGATCTTAGATGGCCTATCTCGTGAGATCCTATGACTTGAAAGATTTAAGATCACGACCATATAAGACTTATTCCATGGTCATCAAATACAGTCCCATACTCATGAGTAATCTAGGGGCTTCATCCAAATGTAAGTGAAGAAATAAAGAGCATAAGATGAAGATAGCTATATAAAGAATATCATTCAATCAAGATTGTTTTTATAAGGAAATAGCCTTACAAGGTCAATTCTATTGGCTTGCCGGGTATTATTCCAACAATCTCCCACTTGCCCTAAAACCAATGCCCCATAGCCATAAGACCCATTTTCTCAATATGTCTTTCAAAAGCCTTTTGCTTTTAGTGGTTTTGACAGTGGTTCTGCTAAATTCTCTTCTAAGGCAACTTTGTCCACTCAGTTGTCACCTCTATCAATTTGATAATACTTTTACTGTGTTTGGATCACTGATGAGATCTTGGCTCAAGTCCAAAGTTGTCTTCCAAAAACAACTGTGGGGTCATGCAAGCTAGGTACTACAACCAACTCTTGGATGGAGTTTTATCTAAACAGCTTCCTTTGTGGTTTCTGAAACCACAAATTATTTCACCTCAGTGGTTATCTCGACCGTGGTATCTTGTTGGAACTCTTCTAATTCACCACTCCGCCATTAAGGCAAAATATAAATCTAGAAGTGGATTTTAGGTCATCTACATCATATTGGAAACTTGAATCCGAAAACCCCTCTAGTTTCAATTCTCCATTGTTGTATACCAAAAACAAGTCCTTAATCTTTCTCAAATAATTAATGATTGCTTTAACATCTATCCAGTAACTCTCATTGGGATTAGACTGAAACCTACTCGTAACATATTACGAGTGTACCATATTCGGTCTTGTATATTGAACTGCATTCGTTATGCTACCAATTGTGGAGGTATAAGGTATGTAGGACATCCTCTGTCTCTCATTTTCAATCTTGGGGGGCCAAAAACTTGGAAGGACGAATGCCATGTCCTATGGGAATGAATCCTTTCTTGGATTCCTCTATACTAAACCCCTTAGTATCTTGTTAATGCTCGGGGTTTGGGATAGCCCCAGCATCCTCCCAAATCTATCTTTATAGATACGTATTCCTAATATGTAGGATGTTTCTCCCAAATTCTTCATGGAGAATTGTGTAGATAACCATGCTTTAGTACACTCTAACATTCCAACCCAATTCCCAATGAGAAGGATGTCATCAACATAAAGCACAATAAACTATACACTACTCCGACTAGTTTTTTTATACACAGATGGTTTATACACATTTTTGACAAAACCAAACGATTTGACTGTCTTGTCAAAATGTATGTTCCAACTTCAGGACGCTTGTTTGAGTCTATAAATAGATCTCTGGAGCTTGCAAATCTTTTGCTCACTCTACTTTGATGTAAAATCTTGTGGTTGCTCCATATAGATTTCTTCTTTAATATCTCCATTGAGGAAACAATTTTTACATCCATTTGCCATATCTCATAGTCATAATATGTGACTATACAAGTAGGATCTGAATGGACTTAGGCATTGTGACCTATGAAAAGGTTTTCTCGAAATCAATACTGGGTTTTTAAGTGTAACCTTTCTCCACTAGTCATGCCTTAAAAGTCACTACTTCTCCATCCATTCCAAGCTTTCGTTTATAGATCAACTTGCAACCAATAGGAACTATTCCTATTGGTGGATCTACCAAAGTCCATACTTTATTGGAGTACATAGAGTCCATTTCAGATCTCATGGCTTTAAGCTAACGTCCCGAACCTATGTCCAACATAGATTCCTTAGGTGCTTTTTGATTCGATCCGACCTTCTTAGAGGCTGTGTGTGAGGCCCTTTGATATTTATTTGTTTCTACCGCTTATGCGATTTGATGATCTTCTTGAACTTTATCAAATTCAACAACAACGCCTTTTTCTATCTTATAAAAATTCCTTTTCTAAAAAGTAGGCATTCTTTGAAACAAACACCTTTTGTTCTGAGGGATCATAGAAATTGTAACCCAAAGAGGTATCCAACAAACTTGCACAAGGTGGTTTTACTATCCAACTTGTCTCCCACTATCCGTCTCACATGAGTGGAAGACCTTTAAACCCTTTAAGTAATGATAAGAGTGTGCTTTGCCATGCCATATCTCATTCGGCGTCTATGGGACTGACTTTTGAAGATATTGCACTTAGTAACTTCGCCGTCGTCTTTTAAACGTATCCCCTAAAGGATATAGGCACATCGAAGAAGCACATCATGGAACGTGCTATGTCCAACAAGGTACAATTTTCTCCTCTCGGTTGTGTGGGGGTGTGCCGGGTGGAGTCCATTGAGAGAGAATCCCATTCTCTTTTAAATAATCCAAGAATTCATGCTCAAGTATTCTACCCCTCGATCTAATCGAAGAGCTTTAATACTTAGACCTAATTGCCTTTCCAGTTCATTCCTATACTCTTTCAACTTTTCAAAGGCTTCGGACTTGTTCTTCATATGATACACATGTCCAAATTAATTGTAATCATCAGTGAAGGAGATGAAGTAGGAATAGCTGCCTCTCCCACTAACTTTTAGTAGCCCATAAACATCCATATGGATCAAATCCAAAGGACTTGTAGTGCACTTCGTTTGTCCTACAAAAGGTGCCTTGGTCATTTTTTCCTTCAAACAAGATTCATAAGTAGGAAGTTGATCAATGCCACTAACATTTAGTACTTTGAGAGCTTCTAACTTGCTTATCTTATTTTTAGAGATATGTCCAAGTATTATATGTTGTTACATGGCATTTTTCTTGGATATCTAATTTTTCTTACTTTGTTGAAAGTGCATTAGTGATGGTTGAAAATTCAGTATGTATAATCCTTTGTTAAGTGTACTATAAGCAATTAAAGAAGCCATTCTTTAATAACTTCAATCTCCCATTTGATATAGAAGGATAAAATCCTTCGCTATCCTAAACGGGGATTGAAATATTATTCTCAACAATATATGACACATAATAGCAAGTGTTCGATACAATTATGGGGTTCCCTAAGTCCAACTTATTTTACACTTTTTGCTTTGGTCACAACTTTTGCTCTTTAGCCAAGGCGGTGGATCATATCCACATCACTTAGTTTTATTCTTCTTTCTTATTCTTTGTAACAACTTACAAAGATAAAAACCATATGCGATATCACATATACATGAGGAAGAATTTATTCTTAAATTCACTTCAATAAAGTACATACCCTTCCAAAGTGTTGCAAGGTATTCCTTTCAAAATTGCTTCCAATTGCCTATCTAGCCAAAGTAGAAACAAATAATATCGACTATATTCTCTATAATCTTCTTGACTCCTACGGATGCCTTTAATAGTTGTTTTGCCATGGAGGAAGAACTTTTCTTCATTTTACCTCCCTTTCTAGCACCCCTCGACCTATAGACTTGGAGCAAGAAATAAGTGTCAAAGGTTTGCCCTTGTCATGTTAATCTCTTTCTAGAACAACATTTTGATCAATAAAACTCAGCGAGGATGTGAGGATCAAATGCTCATGGAAGTTATTGTCCATCACCACGTCCAAGTAGAAAAAGCTTTTTCAAGCCTAATCATCTTTAGACTATAGTCGATGGCACATGACTTCATATCCGTCCTAGCTTACAAAATCTCCTTTGTTTGCTTTACAACTCTTGAAAACTTTAACCAAAGTACTATTCACATGTCTTTGAGACTTTTAAGGTTTGTAGATGCCACCATGAGACTATGGGATAGGATAATCCTAAACCCAATTCATAAACTTTTCACATGTCTCTTGATCTACTTTAATCCCCATGGGATTAGGAGCACCTTGATATAGGACATATATCCACTTTTATGAATCTAGAATGATTTTTGAGGTTAAGTCAATCGTGGAAGTTTGGCTTGGTTGGTTTATAGGTTTCCAAAATGACGTTGAGTGGAACATTAAACTATTCTTGAGATTTCACAAATCCTCAAAGGTGAAAAAAGAGAATAAGCATGTGATTGAATTTGATATTAAAAACATGTTATGGTCTTTCAAGCATGTTTTGCTCCCACTATTTTATCAAATTCTTCACCCCCTAGAAGAATTCGAGAAATCATATTTTCTAGTGAGAATCAAGATCCCAAGGACTTGCAAGTCGGCCCCCATTCACGAGTGCATCCACAAGTAATTGAACGGTAAGCAACTTTTGCTAATTGCATCTTATGTAACTCTTGATATATTTTGCCTCACTTTTCACATAAACCCACGTA
Organism: Jacaranda mimosifolia; assembly: GCA_018894105.1. Classification (NCBI taxonomy): domain Eukaryota; kingdom Viridiplantae; phylum Streptophyta; class Magnoliopsida; order Lamiales; family Bignoniaceae; genus Jacaranda; species Jacaranda mimosifolia. The sequence continues at coordinate 13,244,248 of CM032128.1, read as the reverse complement.
CTCACGTGCCATCTGTGGTGCTAAGTGTTACGTCATACCTATCAATCAATCTCTCACTCAAGATGGGCACCACATCATTCCCCATACAAGAGTGCCAATGTGTGGGCGTTTCTAAGTAAAAGTGCATCTCATGCTAAGTGCATGCTCATAGCTTTACTCCTAAGTATGACCCTCATACACGAGTGCCATCACACAAAATCGATAGCATCATCATGGCATATACTATTGGTAGAAGGCTTGGATTAATAAAAACTCTATTAATTTCTATCTATTTTGACTTAATATTTATAAAATCACTTAGACATTCTAAGTTAAGGGTTTTTGCTAGCAAAGATCTTATTAGTTTATCTTCTTATTTAGGTTTTCTATATCCTAACCATGCATCTCATACATCAATAGGATAAGGAAAGCATAAAAAAGTAAATGTGCCTAGTATGCTTCGAGGGTAGGATGACCATAAGCCTAACCAACTGCTGCACTTAGAGCCATAGGTGCACCACCTAGTTGATTTTAAGTGGATTGATTAAATCTAGCTATTACATGAGTGTATCCCATACATTCATGGGTCTTCAAAAGTCTCCATGCCTCCATGGTCTCATTTGCTCTATGTAACTTTTACATAAGAAAGAAATACTTGCTCATAGTGATTCTACTCTAATAACATTTACAAAGTAAAAATTAAGAGACATACAAGCCCCAATTTAATACAACCCTTTTCAACAACTTGAAACAAATAAAATCTATTTTAAAGGCTCATGATCATCCCCATTCATTCATCATACATTCAACAATTAAATGAACAATAAGAAAATTTGGAATTAACAATTAATTCCATCAATTAAATGCTAATCAAATTAACAAATAATTGGTTATGCATGACATTTATGCAACATTTAGAGAACTTGAGAAATGTCAAATATTTTATTGAGAACTTGCACAACACTTGTAAATCTATTATGTGTGAAATAAAACACTTTTGGCCACTAGATGAACACAAAAAATTGGTCAAAACCCATCCAACCCAAACCTGGGCACTGCTGCCCCAGCCTGGCCGTACGGCTTGGCAACAATTGTGCATGCTGCCCAGATGGTGCCTGGCCGGGCATGGCAGCTTGCCCTATTTTTGGGTTTGGACCTAGTCAACTTATTTTTGGTTCAATTTTTGTGCACCAAAAAATTTAGAACACCTCCTAAATATTAAAACACACATTATAGATGAAATTTCAGATCTAAAAGAACTTTTAAAATCAAAATTTCAAGTGCTTAATCAACCTTCTAAAAACTAGTTTAAGTAAGAATCATATTCTTCATGAATCTCCAGTTAAACTCTAATCAAATTGGATCCAAAAATTACCAAAACACATTAAGGTAAGATTTAACATGCTATATCAACATATAACATCAATTAATGCTAAATAAACATTCAACATTAATAGATATGAATTAAAACATAATAATCATATGAATCAACACTTAAAACACGTATTAGCATGCTTTCAATTCATCAATCAAGGAGTCACACACAACATCATCCAAACACTCCAATCCATCATTTGAAACATAAATTTGGTGATTTTGATCAATCCATCACAAGAATCAATCAATCAAAAAATCGAAATCTAAGCATGATTTACGCTCCGATACCACTTGATGGCAAGAAAGCTACTAGGATCCAATTATCAAACTTCAAAAGCTCAAAAATAACTAGTGCTTCTATCCTACCAAGGATCTAATCATGCTAGGAATTTAGACTTAGTTGGAGAATTACGTCAAAAGCAAATTTTCAAGGTTGTGATGGTGAACACTTCACCAATCTAGAATCTGGCAAGCTTTGGTACGGTGAATGAACATCGACTTTTGTCTCATTTAAAATGCTCCAAAAATTAAAAAAAAATTGGAACTTCTTAACTCCCTAAGGAATGTGTCGTGAAAATTTCAAAGTAAAACTCGATCTGGATCGCTTGGAAAAAATTCAGCAAGTGACTGCTTTGTTCCAGTGGATCTCCAAAGCTAACAAATCAAATGCTTTGCCTGTATTGATATGATCCATGCACCAATTAATCCTCCAAATTCGACTTACTTTTAGCTAGAGAAAATGAGCAAAATTACAGTAGTGAAGTCCGATTTTTGATGTAGGAGAAGAAGAGAGAATAAAGCCTTAACATAAGAAATAATATTCGGAAGAGGTTTTGGAGAGAATTGTGGAAGAATCTAATCCTTCACACTTTTCTTCATATGATCGATTCCTCTCTCATCCATATTTGTATATAGATATTGGATGATGTGATGCCAAGGTGGCGTCACACCTTCCATGAGGGGAGGGGAACGGCCAAGTGGGGTGCCAAGGTGGCAAATTTGAATTCAAATATCATTTGAGTTTCATGTGCATTTTAATTATATTTGAATTCTAATTTCAAGTTAATTAAGATGCTTGATTCCATTGAACATTTCATTTGAATTTTCCCTCCAAAATGTATTTTTTTCATTAATTAAATTAAACACTTCAATTTAATTAATTATCCTTTGACTTAAGTCTTATGTCAAACAAGCTTAACTCTTAAACTCAATTTTGTTAAGTTAACTCCTTAAATTAACTTGACCAATTGATGGTCACTCGGCACCAAATAATAAACTCCTTAATTATTGGTCTAATTTAACTTTTTAAATTAGTTGATTAATTAAACATTTAAATTAATCAAGCCAAAATTTGATCTCTAAATTAGTACCTCAAAATCGGTCACCTTGGAGTGTTTCTCTAACTCTTAGAAAATTGCTCCAATAACTAGGAGGTTAATTAGCTTTTATGTGTGACCCAATATGTTCTACCATTCATTGGACATGGGCTCACAACTCCTTGTGACATTTGAATATCATATATTAATTTTAGTTTAAAACCCTTTTTAAACTAATAGACTCAATTTAATTAATCTCATTAATTGAATAGTACCCAATCTCCATGGTCAATGTCCAAGCTCATGCCCATGCAGCTCAACTAATTAAATGAAATGGATACTTTTAGAGAACCATTATAGCTCTATGCGTACCATGCAAATACATTCCTTTCATCTCCTATCGTGGAAAGAAGCCCAGGGCAAGATATTTGTCTGCTCCCTAATAGCCTCGATACTATGTCTCTATTCCCAATGTTCGATACCCTTGCGTGACCTCATATTTGGAAAACTCCTTTTCAAAATTGCCACACCACCTTGTGCAAGGATTTCCTGGAATCTATTATTATAGAATACATAGGAGATGTACTCGCCTTTCACAAAGGCGAGGAGTTGGATTTCATCTTGGGTCTCACAAACCTCTATGTCTAGTAGCTCATGCCTAATCACCACCCGAGGGGCCCACTAAATAACCAAGGAGGAGTCAAAGCATAAGGACCAAACACAAGGTTACCTGGATCCTCAGGTCAGAGAATTAATAATATGCACTAGTGCAAGCTCGAGAGCTTGCCAATACTGACTTGTCACTTCGGCTATCTAGTGGATTCTTCGATGGATTTTCTGTGCTTGTTCTCTAACAAGCACCCACTAACATGCATCTATATCTCATATGGGATTGCTCATGGAATGGAGCAACACCTAACTCTTAGATTTATGCATCGTTAGTACAAGTCTATCTGGATCTTAGATGCTTTGTCTCGTAAGATCCTATGACTTGAAAGATTTAAAACTATGATCGTGTAAGACTTATTCCATGATCACCATCTAATATGCAATCAAGTCCCATGGTCTCATGTGATCTAAGGGCTTCATCCAAATGTCAGTGAAGTAAACAAATAGCATAAGATGAAGATGGCTATATAATGAATATTATTCAATCATGATTGTTTTACAAGGAAGTAGTTTACAAGGCTAATCTAATGGGCTTGCAGGGCACTATTCTCATAATTTCCCACTTGCCCTGAAACCAATTCCCTATGGCTTTGAGACCCATATTCTCAAAATGTCCTTCAAAGAGCTTTTGCGATAGGGGTTTGGTCAGTGGATCTGTTATATTCTCTTTTGAGGCAACTTTCTCTACTTGGATGTCGCCTCATCAATGGCCACACGGGTCAAGTGATATAGCCTCAAAATGTGCTTAGATTGCTGATGAGATCTTAGCTCTTTAGCTTGCACTACTGCCCTATTGTTATCACAGGAAACAACTACTGGCTCAACAATGCTAGACATTGCATTCAACTCTTGAATGAAGTTTTTCATCCAAACACCTTTATTTGCAACTTTCGAAGCCACAATATATATCTGCCTCTGTGGTAGAGTCAGTCGTGGTGTCTTGTTTGAAACTCTTCCAACTCACCATGCCGCCATTGAGATATAATATAAATCCAAAAATAGATTTTAGGTTATCTACATTGGATTGAAAACTAGAATCCGAAAACCCTTCAAGTTTCAATTCTCCATTGTCGCATGCCAGAAACATGTCCTAAGTCCTTTTCAAGTACTTAAGGATTTCTTTGACAGTTGTCTAGTGACTCTCACTGGGATTGGATTGGAAATAGCTCGTAATACTTAGATCATGTGCCACATCCGGTCTTGTACATTAAATTGCATACATTATGCTCCCAATGATAGATACATAAGGTATGTGGGTCATCCTCTGTCTCTCGGCTTCAATCTTAAGGGCCATAGACTTGGAGAGATGAATGCCATGCTCCGTGAGAAATAATCCCCTCTTGGGTTTTTTCCATACTAAGCCTCTTTAGTATTTCGTCAATGTATAAGTTTTAGGAAAGCCCTGGCATCCTCCTAATCTATCTCTATAGTTACGTATTCCTAATATGTGGGATGCTTCTCTCGAATCCTTCATGGAGAATTGTTTAGATAACCATTCTTTAGTGCACTCTAACATTCCAACCTTATTGCTAATGAGAAAGATGTCATCAACATAAAGCACAATAAATTGTACAGTACTCCCACTAGCCTTCATGTACACACATTGTTTGTACACATTTTTTACAAAGCTAAATGATATGATTGTCTTGTCAAAATGTATGTTCCAACTTTAGGAAGCAAACCTTTTGTTCATTCCTCTCGGAATGTAAAATCTTGTGGATACTCCATATAGATTTCTACTTCAATGTCACCATTGAGGAAAGAGGTTTTTACATCCATTTGCCATATCTCATAGTCATAATATGTATCTATGGCATGTAGAATCTGAATGGACTTAGGCATTGCAATCGATGAAAAGGTTTCCTAAAAATCGATACCTAGTCTTTAAGTGTAAACTTTTGCCACTAGTCACACCTTAAAGTTCACTGCCTCCCCATCTACTCCCGCCTTAAAGACTCACTTGCAACCAACGAAAATTATTATCTTTCGTGGATCTACCAATGTCCATACTTTGTTGGAGTACATGGAGTCCATTTTGGATCTCATGGTGTTAAGCTAATGTCTTGAGTCTATGTCCAATATAGCTTCCTCATAGCTCTTTAGATTAATATCTGGTTGACCCATCTCATGAAGGAGTCCGAACCTTTTGAGTTGTTTCTTAATTCGACCCGACCTTCTTAGAGATTGTATGTAAGGCTCTTGTTGCTCATTCATCTCCACTACTTGTGGGATTTGATGATCATCTTGAACTTTATCAAGTTTAACAACACTATTTTTCCCCAATAGAATTTTTTTTCTAAAAAGTGGGCGTTCCTCAAAATAAACTCTTTTTGTTCCAAGGGATCATGGAAGTAATAACCCATAGATTCTCTCGGATATCCCACAAACTTGCACAAGGTGGATCTACTATCCAACTTGTCTCCTACTGTCCATCTCACATAAGCAGAAGACCCCCAAACATTAGATAATGTAAGAGGGTGCTTTGCCATACTACATCTCATGTGGCGTCTTTGGCACCAACTTTGAAAGTACTATATTTAGTAACCTGGCTGCCATTTCTAAGGCGTACACCCAAAAGGATATGAGCAAATAAAAAAAGCTCATCATCGAACGTACTATGTCCAATAAGGTATGGTTTCTCCTATCTCTTACTCTATTGTGTTGAGGTGTACTGAGTGGAGTCTATTAAGAGAGAATCCCATTCTCCTTCAGATAATCCAAGAATTCGGTACTTATGTATTCTCCTCTACGATCCAATCGAAGAGCTTTAATACTAGGTGTCAATTGCTTTTCTACTTTATTCCTATACTCTTTGAACTTTTTAAAGGCTTTAGACTTGTACTTCATAAGATACACATGTTCAAACTGACTATAATCACAGTAAGGGTAATGAAGTAGGAATAGCCTCCTCTTGCACTAACTCTTAGTGGGCCACAAACATCCGTATGGATTAAATCTAAAGGACTTGTGGAGCACTTCGATTCCCCTACGAAAGGAGACTTGGTCATTTTTCTTTCAAACAAGATTCACAAGTAGGAAGGTCCTCAATGCCACTAACATTTACTGCTTTGAGAGCTTCTAACTTGTTTATCCTATTTTTGGAGATATGCCCAAGTCTTGCATTTACTTGATTGAATGTGTGGTAGTGAAGGTTGAGAATCAAATATGTACAGTCCATTATTTAATGTACCTTGAGTAATTAAAGAACCATTCTTTAATGGCTTCAACATCCCATTCGATATAGAAAAATCAAATCCTTTATTTTCAGGAACATGAATTGAAATAATGTTCTTAACAAGATTAGGTACATAACAAACTGGATCAAGTACAATACAAGCATTCCCCAAGTCTAACTTGATTAGGCATCAGACTTTGGCGGCAACTCTTGCTCTATTTTCTAGGTGGAGGATCATATCCCCTTTACGAAGACTCATTCTTCTTTCCATCCCCTGTAATAAATTACAAAGGTGAGAACTACATGCGGTATCAAATACCCATGAGGAAGAATTAGTCATCTAATGCACTTCAATGAAGAACATACCCTTCTCAAGGGTTGCGAGGTAAGTTTTGCAGTTCCTTTTCCAATGCTATTTTTCACCATAGTGGAAACAACATGCATTGGTTTTAGCCTTTTTCTTGACCCCCAGGAACACTTCACGAGTTTCTTCCCTTCGAAGGAAAAATATTTCTTTCTTTTTCCTTCCTTTCTTGGGCCCCTAGGACCTTTCAACTTAGAAAAAGATGCAAGCATAAGAGGTTTCTCTTTTTTATAGTCACCTCAGTGATCACAAGCATGTTCACTAATTTGTTAATCATCACCTTTTTCTTGGACATATTAAAGTTCATAACGAATTAGACAAACGATAGGCATAGAGGTCATTGTCTGTTATCGCGTCGAGTTGTCCATGCTTGTCGAGTTGTCTATGCTTTTCGATAAGTCTAATCATCTTGAGCCCATGATCATGGACACTTGAACCCTCTACCATCCTTGATCTAAAGAGCTCCCTTGACAAAGTGAACCTTTTATGTCTTGATTGCATACCATACAACTCTTGTAGATGTATGTAGATCTCACTTGCATGTCTCATATGCTCGTGATTCTTTTGGAGCTCATTAGTCATGGAGGCCAACATAAGTCATCTAAGTTGCAGATCATCATCCACAAATTTCATGAACATTTCACGGACCTCGTCGGTGGCGTTAGCACCAATGGTGTCTGTGGGACTTTGATCAAGGACATAGATCCTTTTTAGAGTCAAGTATGATTTTAAGGTTTCTCAACCAATCATGAAAGTTTTGCCTAGTGAGCTTATTGATTTCCAAAATGCTTGCAAGTGGATTTTTAGCCATTTTCTTTTGAAGATTTCAAAAATCTACAAGAGGCGAAAAAATAAGCATATGATTGAATATTGATACCAAAAACATGTTCATGATCTTTCATGCATGTTTTTCTCCCACTATTTTATCAAATCCTTCACCCCCTAGAAGAATTCGGGAAATCATATTTCCTAGTGAGAATCAAGACCCTAAGGACTTGCAAGTGGACCCCTATGACCGAGTGCCATCCACAAGCAATCGAAAGGTAAGCAACTTTAGCTAATTACATCATATGCAACTCTTGATATATTTTGCCTTATTTTTCATATGGACCCACGTGACCATGTGCCTTTTATACTACTAAGTGTTAAGTTTAACCTACCAATCAAACTTTAATTCGAGATGGCTTCACGAAATCTCCCATGATCGAGTGCTAATGCGTGAGAGTTCTTAAGTCAAAGGTTTATCTCATGCTAAGTATATGCTCATAGCTTTACTCTTAAGTATGACCTACGTGACTGAGTGCCATTGCAGGAAATCAGTAGCATCATTATGGCATACACTATTGGTAGATAGGATGGATTAATTAAAACTCTTGTAATTTGTATCCATTTTGACTTAATAATTGAAAGAACTTAGCATTCCAAGTGAAGAGTTTTTGCTTACAAAGATCTAATCATTTTATCTCTTTATTTAGATTTTCTATATCCTAAGCATGCATCTCATACATCAATAGGATATCAAAAGCATAAATAAGTAAATACACCTAGCATGCTTCTAGGTTGGGATGACCATGAGCCTAACCAAGTGGTGCATTTAGAGCTATAGGTGTACCACCTAGTTGATTTTATGTCGGTTGATTAAATCTAGCTATTACATGAGTGTATCTCATACATTCATGGGTCTTCAAAAGTTTCCATGCATCCATTGGTCTCCTTTGCTCTATGTAACATTTACATGAGAAAGAAATCTTCACTCATAATGATTCTACTCTCATAACATTTACAAGATAGAAAATGAGATGCATGTGAGCCCATATTTAATACAACATTTTTCAATAACTTGAGACAAATAAAATTAATAATAAAGGCTCATGATCATCCTCATTTGTTCACCATCCATTCAACACTTAAATGAACAATAACTAAATCAAGAATTGACATTCAATTCAATTCAATTCCATCAACTGAATGCTAATCATATTAACAAATAATTGGTCATGTAAAAACAAGCATAACACTTATGCATCATATTTTTACCTCTATTGGAAATTAACTTTAACATGTTTTGAAAGCAATCAAAAGTGTCCAACATAATTACGAGAACTTGCACAACACTTGTGCATCTATTGTGTGTGTTAAAAAAAAAATTGGTCACTAAAGGAACCCAAAATAAGGTTTAAAACTTAGCTAGGACCAAATTAGGTACTGCTGGCCAAGGCTTGCACATGGCTGGGCAGCAACTCTCAGTCACTGCCCTGCTTGTGCATTGTCATGGCCAACAGCTCCCCTATTTTAGGGTTAAGACTGAGTCAAGCCAGTTTTGGCTTAATTTTTGTGTGCCAAAAATTTTAGAACAACTTCTAAACATCAAAACACACATTATGGATGAAATTTTAGTTCTAAAACACCTTTCAAAACTAAAATTTCAAGTGCTCAATCATGCTTTAAAAACAAGTTTAAGCAAGAATCATATTCTTCAAAAATCTCCAATCGTATTGGATCCAAAAATGACCAAAACAACTTAAGGCCGTTAACAACACACTACATCAACATATAACATCCGCCAATGCCAAATCAAAATTTAACATTTTCATAAATGAATTTTCAACCATAGCAAATACCTTTTCTCCACAAAAATAGCTAGAGATACTTGCAGAGAAATAGAGGAAAGAATGTTTAGAATGGAAGTGGAAAATGAGGGAGGTTGGAGAGATTTGTGAAGAATTTAACTTTTAGATACATCTACTAATAATTTGTTGGGAGAAAATATTCCATACCTCACCAACAATGCTCCTAGTGGCCACCCCCTTCTATATCCACATATAGAAGGAGGATAGTGTATGGTCACACACTATCCTCAATGAGAGGCCTGCCACCTAGCCATGCCAAGTGGCATGTGGTCTATACTGGTGTGTGAATTTGAAAGTCATTTGAAATTTACATTTCATCGTATGAAATGTTATCCAAATGGATTCTAATTCTATGTTAAATGAACTCTTCATTTAATATCCTTCCAAAATTAACTCTCCAATTTAATTAAATTAAATACTTTAATGTAATTAATAATCCTTTAACTTAACTCTTAAGTCAAAGTACTTAACTCTTTAAGCTAGCCAAAATTAATTTAACCATTAAATTAATTTGATCAATTGATAGTCATGTGGCATCAATTAATTCACTCTTAATTAATTGATCTTAATTTAACTTCTAAATTAATTTGAACCGTTTAACTCTTAAATTGATCAAGCCAAAAATGACTTCAATTTTCTTCCCCTTCAATTCGGTCATGAATTTTCTAACTCTTATAAAATTCTCCTTTATTCAATAGGTCATGCATTTATCTTTCGTGTGTGATGCATTAGGTTCTACCATTCATTAGACTTGAGCTCACAACTACTTATGACTTATTGGAGTATCAAATATTCGCATTAGTTTAAACTTTTTAAACTAAGTGATTCGATTCAATTAATCTCATTAATTAAGAGTACCCAATCTCCATGTCGATGTCCAACCTCAAGTTAGTGAACTAACTAATTGGCCGAAATAAATGCTTATGGAGAACCATTCTAGCATTATGCATACCATGCAAATATGGTATTCCCATCTCCTATCACCACGAAAAAGGCCTAGGGCAAGATATTAGCCAGCTCCCCAATACCCTCGATGCTATGCTTCTATTCTCAATATATGATTCTCTTTGTGACCTCATCTTTGGAAACACCTTTCCAAATTATCACATCACCTTGCGCAAGGATTTCTTGCAATTGATCATTATAGAATACATAGGAGATGCACTTGCCCTTTACAAAGACGAGGAGTTAAATTCTATCTTGGATCTCACAAACTTCCATGTCTAGTAGCTCATGTCCAATCACCACCCGAGGGACCCACTAAATGACCAGGGAGAAGTCAAAGCATAAGGACCAAACATAAGGTTACTATGGATCCTCAGGTCAAATGACTAATTATATGCACTAGCATAAGCTAGAGAACTTGCTAGTACGACTTGCCACTCCAACTGTCTAGTAGATTATTTGGCAGGTCTTTAGTGTCTTATTTTCTAGCAAGCACCCACTAACATGCATCCATATCTCATATAGGGTAGCTCATGCAATGGAGCAATATGCAATGCTTGGATTTATGCCTCGTTAGTGCAAATCTATCCAGATCTTAGATGCCCTATCTTGTAAGATCGTATGACTTAGAAGATTTAACACCACAATCATGTAAGATTTATTCCATGATCACCATATAATGCATAATTAAGTCCTGTAGTCTTATGTGATCTAAGGGCTTCACCCGAATGCCAATGAAATAAATAAGTAGCATAAGATAAACATTACCATATAATGAATATCATACAATCAAGATTGTCTTATAAGGAAATAGTTTATAAGGCTAATCTAATTAGCTTACGGGGCACTATTCCAACATCCTTTGCCTTGAAAATGGAGCAAGAGTTGCGGCCATGGTTGAAGGCGTAGTCGAGTTAGACTTGGGGAATTCTTATATTATAGTTGATCCTTGCTACTATGTGCCTAATCTTGTTGAGAACATTATTTCTATTTCCATTTTGGATAATGAAGTATATGATTTTCTATATCTAATGGGATGTTGAAAGCATTAAAGAATGGTTATTTAATTGCATAAGGTACATTAAGCAATGGATTGTACATATTAGATTCTCAACCATTATTAATGCACATTCAATCAAATAAAAGAAAATTAGATAACTAAGAAGATACGATATTATGGCATGCAAAACTTGGATATATCTCTAAAAATAGGATGAGCAAGTTAGAAGCTCTCAAAGCACTAAATGTTAGTAGGGGGATTGAGGATCTTCCTACTTTTGAATCTTGTTTAAAGGGAAAAATAACCAAGGCTCGTTTTGCAAGACAAACAAAGCAAATCACAAGTCCTTTGGGTTTTATCAATATGGATGTTTGTAGCCTACTAAGAGTTAGTGTGAGAGGTGACTATTTTTACTTCATCATCTTCACCAATGATCATACTCGGTTAGGACATGTGTATTTTATTAAGTACAAGTCTGAAGCTTTTGAAAAGTTCAAAGAGTATAGGATTGAAGTACAAAAGTAAAAAGGACCAAGGATTAAAGTTCTTCGATTGGATTGAGGACGAGAATAATTAAGTACTAAATTCTTGGATTATCTAAAGAAGAATGAGATTTTGTCTCAATGGACTCTACCTGACATACCCTAACATAATAGAGTAGTCAAAAGGAGAACCTATAACTTATTGGACATGGTAAATTCTATGATGAGCTTTTTCGATGTGCCCATATCCTTTTGGGGATATGCCTTAATTACGATAGTGAAGTTCTTAATTGTAGTACCTTCAAAGTTGGTGCCAAAAGCACCGCATGGGATGTGGTATGGCAAATCGCCCTTTTACACTTTTCTAAGGGTTTGGAGATCTCCCATTTACGTCAAGCTGTTAGTGGGAGACAAGTTGGATGTGAGATCTACCTTGTGCTAGTTTGTGGGATACCCAAGAAAGTTTATGGGTTATTTTTTCTATGATCTCTCAGAACAAAAGGTTTGTTTCAAGGAACGCCCACTTTTTGGAAAGAAATTTTTATTAGATAGAAAAGGCATTATTGTTGGACTTGATGAAGTTCAAAATAATCAACAAATCCGACACCCAGTAGAAATAAGTGAACATCAAGAAGGTCAGATCGAGTCAAAAAGTAACCCAAAAGGTTTGAATTTCTTCATGAGATGGGCGAATTGGATAGTGATCCGAAGACCTATGAGGAAGCTATGTTGGACATAGGTTCAGGAAATTAGCTAGATATTATGAAATTCAAAATGGACTTTTGTACTCCAATAAAGTATGGACTTTAGTAGATCTACCGGAGGGTATAGTACCTATTGGTTGCAAGTGGGTGTATAAGCAAAAGCTAGGAGTCAATGGAGAGGTTATGACTTTTAAGGCGCGACTAGTGGTAAAGGGCTATACTTAAAGACCCGGTATTAATTTTGAGGAAGCTTTTTCATCATTCACAATGCTTAAGTCCATTAGGATTTTACTTGCTATAGCTGTATATTATGACTATGAGATGTAAAAACCACTTTTCTCAATGGAAACATTGGAAAAGAAATATATATGGAGCAACCACAAGGTTTTACATCCAAATGGAGTAAGCAAAAGATTTTCAAACTCAAGAGATATATTTACAGACTTAAACAGGCATCACAAAAGTTGGAACATACATTTTGATGAGATAGTCAAATCGTTCAAATCGTTTGGCTGTGTAAAAAATGTGTATGAACCTTATGTGTACAAAAAGGGATGTGGGAGTAGTGTACAATTTATTTTGCTTTATGTCGATGACATTGTTCTCATTAGGAATGAGAGAGAGATTTTGGAGTATACTAAAGCATGGTTAGCTACTCAATTATCCATGAAGGATTTAGGAAAAACATCCTACGTATTAAGAATACGTATATATAGAGATAGATCGAAGAGGATGCTGGGGCTCTCCCAAATATCGTACATGGACAAGATACTAAAGAGGTTTAGCATGAAAAAATTCGAGAAGGGATGCACCTTAATAGGATATGGTCTTCGTCTTTCCAAATCTATGGCTCCTAAGACTGATGATGAGAGACAAAAGATGTCTCACATGCCTTATGCGCCTGCTATAGAAAAAATAGTGTGCACCGTTCAATGTACAAGGCCGGATGTAGCACACACTCTGAGTGTTATGAGTTATTTTCAATCCAGCTATGGTGAATGTCACTGGAAAGTTATTAAAGCAATCCTTAAGTATTTAAAAACGATTAAGAATTTTTTTTTTGGTATACGGTAATGGTAAATTAAAACTCGAGGGGTTTTTAGATTCTAGTTTCCAATCTAATGTACATAACCTAAAATCCATTTTTGCCTTTATATTTTAGCTCAATGGCAGCACGATGAGTTGGAAATGTTGGAATAGTGCCCTGCAAGCCAATTAGATTGGCATGTAAACTATTTCACTTGTGATACAAGCTTGATTGAATGATACTCGTTAAATGGCTATCTTCATCATATGCTTATATTTACTTCACTGGCATTTGGTTGAGCCTTTAGATGACACAAGACTATGGGACTTGGTTAGTACACTCGGTGATAATCATGAAATAAGTCTTACACAGTCGTGATCTTAAATCTTCCAAGCCATAGGATCTTATGAGACAAGGGATCTACAATCTAGATAGAGTTTTACTATCGATGAATAAATCTAAAAGATGGATATTGTTATGTTTCATGAGCAAGCTATATGAGAAATGGGTGTATATTAGTGGGTGCTTGTTAAGGAACAAGTTCATTAAAGGACGGCCCAAAAAATCCACCAGATAGCCATAGTAGCAAGTCAATGGTAGCAAATTCTCCTGCTTATTCTAGTGCATATAATTAGTCCTTTAACCTGAGGATCCATGGTAGACTTATGTTTGGGTCCTCATGCTTTGACTTTTTCTTGGCCATGTAGAAGGTCATTTACATGGAGATTGGGTATGAGCTACTTAGACATGGAGGTTTATGAGATCCAAGATCGGATTCGACTCCTTGTCATTGTGAAGAGCGAATACATCTCCTATGTATTCTATAATGATCGATTTCAAGAAGCTCTTGTGCAAGGCAGTATGATAATTTGAAAAAGGAGTTTTCCAAAGATGAGGTCATAAAGAGGAATCGAACATTGGGAATAGAAACATAGAATTGAGACTATTAGGAAGCTAACAATATTTTACCCTAGGCTTCTTTGGGAGATAGAAGACAGAAGGACCGTATTTGCATGGTATTCGTACAACTAGAATAGTTCTCGAGAAGCATTCATTTCGGCTAATTAGTTGGGCTCCATGGGCTTGATATTGGACATCAACCATGGAGGTTGGGTACTTTTCAATTAATGGAGATTAATTGAATTGAGTCATTAGTTTAAAGGAGTTTGAGCTAATGTGAATATTTGATATTCTATAAGTCACAAAGAGTTGTGAGCCTATATATGTCCATTGAATGGTAGAACCTAATGGGTGACACACAAAAGCTAATTGAAAATCCTACTTGATGCAGGAGAATTTTCTAAGAGTTAGAAAAATTCCTATATGACCGATTTTGGAGGTAGACGGTTGTACTCATTTTTGGCTTGATCAATTTAATTGTTAAATTGATATAATTAATTTAAGAAGTTATTTTAAGACCAATTAATTAAGGATTTAATTATTTGGTGTTACATGACTATCAATTAGTCAAGTTAAGGAGTTAAGTTAGCAATTACTAGCTTAAGGAGTAAAGTTAATTGCCTTAAGAGTTAAGTCAGAGGATATTTAATTAAATTAATGTGTTTAATTTAATTAATGTGAAGAATTAATTTTGGATGGAAACTTCAAATGAAGAGTTCATTTGGTGTGGCATTAGAATTTGGATGACATTTTATGAGATGAAATGATGATTCCAAATGAAATTCAAATGCACACAAAATTCAAATTCACATGCCAACTTGCAAGGGCTAGTTGGCGCCACCCTTGAGGAAGGTGTGATGCCACCTTGGCATCACACCATCCTCCCTCTATATAGATATGGCGTGTGTGTGTGGCTGACCACTTATTCCATGTGACTTAAGCAATCTAGATCAAAAAGTTAGATTCTCTAATTTTCCGTCCAATTTCCCAAGTGCTACCTCATGTGTCGAAGCTTCACTTTTCTTCTTCTCCTACATACAAATCAAGCCTTAATCCTTGCATTTCTCCTCTTTGTTCTCTAGCTAATATTGAGGAGAATTGGATTGTGCATTGGTATGTGGATCTTATCAATAGAGGCAAAACAATTGGATTGCTAGCCTTTGGGGATCCTCTATTTCGGGCAGTAACTTTGGACCATCTATTTGAGGTCTTGCATGTAGTTTTTTGAGCTGATTTGTTTACTGAAGATACATCAATGAGTTTGTGTTCTTTTGGTTTAAATTTCACTCAAATTGGAGTTCATTTGGTTGGGCAAAGGTTGCTGGAAAGCTGCTGTGCCGCTGGGGAGACAATTTTCAAGGAGTTGAGATCTTCTTCCACCTTCCTTTGATTTTCTGAAAATCAAGGTGATCCTCATACCAAATCTCAATCTATGGATTGTTTATATCCTTGGCTTCATGTGTAGCCTAGTTATTTTGGCATTTTTATGCTTTGATAATTGGATCCTAGGGCTACATGTGGTTTCAAGTGGTATCAGAGCCTAATTCATTCTACAATTTAGATTTTTGATTGATTGATTCATGTGATGAATTGATCAAAATCATCAAATAATTGATCCAACCTATGGATTGGAGTATTTGGATGATGTTTTATGTGGCTCTTTTGCTCAATGAATTGAAAGCATGCTAATATGCATTTTCAGTATTAATTCTTATGATTAGTATGTTTTAATTCATAGTTGCTAATGTTGAATTTTTTATTTGGCATTAGTTGATGTTATATGTTGATATAGCATGTTAAATTTGGCCCTAAGGTGCTTTGTTCTTTTTTAGATCCAATATGATTGAAGTTTGTTGGACATTTTGAAAAATGTGATTCTTAAACTTATTTTTAGAAGCATGATTGAGCACTTGAAATTTTATTTTTAAAAGGTGTTTTAGATCTGAAATTTCATCTATATTGTGTGATTTGATGTTTAGGAGGTGTCCTAATTTTTTTGGTGCACAAAAGTTGAGCCAAAATTAGCTTGACTCGGTCCCAACCCCAAAATAGGGGTGTTGCCGCATCGTGGCAGCTCACGAGCAGGGCAGCTGGCACATGCCGTCCAGCTGTGACCATAGCCCAAGCAGCAGTGATCAGTTTAGATTGGGATGATTTTTTAGTGTATTCTTTGTGTTCCTTTAGTGACCAAAAGTGTTTTATTTCACGCATAACAAATACACAAGTGTTGTACAAGTTCTCAAAATTATGTTTGACATTTTTGATTGCTTTTAAAAACTTGTTAAAGTTAATCTTCAATAATTTTGCATAATTTTTATGCTTCCTCTTGCTTGGCCAATTAATTATTTATGAGATAAGCATTTAATTGTTGGAATTGAATGTCAATTCTAGATTTATTTATTATTCATTTAATTGTTGAATGAATGATGAATGAATGGGGATGATCATGTGCCTTTAATATTGATTTTATTTGTTTCAAGTTGTTGAAAAGGGTTGTATTAAATAGGGGCTTGCATGCCTCTTAATCTCTATCTTGTAAATATTATGAGAGTAGAATCACTATGAGTGAAGATTCTTTCTCATGTAAATATTACAAGGAGCAAAGAAGACAATTGGAGGCATGAAGACCTATGAATGTATGGGGATACACTCATGTAATAATTAACCCACTTAAAATCAACTAAGTGGTGCACCTTGGCTCTAAGTACATCACTTGGTTAAGGCTCATGGTCATCCCACCCAAGGAGCATGCTAGGCGCATTTACTTATTTATGCTTTCCATATCTTATTGATATATGAGATGCATGGTTAGGATATAGAAAACCTAAATAAGAAGATAAAATTGATGAAATATTAGCAAGCAAGAAAAACCCTCCACTTAGAATGTGTAAGTACATCCTAATATTAAGTCAAAATGGATACAAATTAAAATGAGTTTTAATCAATCCATGTCTTCTACCAATAGTATATGTCATGATGATGCTACCATATTTGTGTAATGGCACTCGGTTACGAGGGTCACATTTAGATGGAAAACTGTGAGCATATACTTAGCATAAGATATACTTTTTATTTTGAGGCTTCCTATGAATTAGCACTCGATCACGGGGGATGTCGTGGAATCAAAGTTTGATTGGTAGGTCTGACTTAACACCTAATAATGTAGATAGCGCATGGTCACGTAGGTCTACATCAAAAGTGAGGCAAAATACATCAAGAGTTGCATGAGATGCAATTAGCAAATGTTGCTTACCCTTCGATTGTTTGTGGATGGCACTCGGTTATGGGGGTCCGCTTATCAATCCTTGGGATCTTGATTCTCACTAGAAAATGACATTTCCCAAATTCTTCCAGGGGGTGAAGGATTTGATAAAATAGTGGGAGAAAAATATGCTTGAAAGACCATGAGCATATTTTCAATATCAATATTTAATCACATGCTTATATTCATTTTTTTTGCCTTTGATGATTTGTGAAATCTCAAGAAAGGGTAAAAATCCCCTCAACGTTACTTTGAAAACCAATAAACCAACCGGGCCTAAGTTCCATGATTGACTTAACCTTGAAAATTATTTTAGATTTCAAGAAACGGATAAATGTCCTATATCATGGTGGTCCAAATCCCATGGGGATTAATATAGATCAAGAGACACGCGAAATGTTTATGAATTGGATTAAGGATCATCCTATCCTATAGTCTTATGATGGCATCTACAAACTTTAAAAATATCAAGGATGCATGAATTGTATCTTGGTTCAAGTTTACAAGAGTTGCAAAGTGAACAAGGCATGAGAAGTTCATGCTGTCAAAGGAGATTTTTCAAGCTAGGATAGATGTGAAGTCATGTGTCATCGACTACGGTCTAAAGATGATTAGGCTTGGAGAAGCTATTCAACTTGGACGTAGTAATGGACAATGATCTCCATGAGGATTTGATCCTCATATCCTTGTTGAGTTTTAATTGATCAAGTGTTGATCTAGTTGGAGACAACTATTACAAGGACAAACTTTTGAAGCTTGATTCCTTCTCCAAGTCTATGGGCCCTCAGGGTGCTAGAAAGAAAGGTAAAAAGGGAAAGCAGCCATTAAAGGCATCTGGTGGAGTCAAGAAGATTATAGAGGACATAGTCGATATTACTTGTTTCTACTTTAGTGAGATAAGCCATCAGAAGCGGTATTGCAAGGAATACATAGCAACCCTTGAAAAAGGTATGTACTTTATTGAAATGCATTTAAGGATAAATTCTTCCTCAAGAATATATGACATTGCATGTGGTTCTTATCTTTGTAAGTTGTTTCAAGGAATAGAAAGAAAAATAAAACTTAATGATGTAGATATGATCCATCACCTTAACAAAGGACCACGAGTTGCGGCCAAAGCCGAAGCCATACAATAAGTTAGACTTAGGGAACTCCATAATTGTATTGAACCTTTCTTATAATGTACCATAAATTGTTGAGAACACTATTTCAATTTTCATTTTGGATAGCGAAGGATTTGATCCTTCTATATCAAATAGGAGATTAAAGGCATTAAAAAATGGGTTCTTTGGTTGCTTATGGTACACTTAACAAAGGAATACACTTTTGAATTCTCAACCATCACTAATGTGCCTTCAACCAAGTAAAAATGGTTTTCATCCATAAGCAACTAAGGATTCAACAAAGGATTACACACTTTTGGATTTTCATCTTGTGGCATGCCAGACTTGTACATATCTCTAAAAATGGGATGAACAAGTTATAAGCTCTTAGTGCACTAAATGTTAGTGGCATTGAGGATCTTTCTACTTGTAAATCTTGTTTGAAGGGAAAAATGACAAAGGCTACTTTTGTGAGACAAACTGAACGAACCACAAGTCTTTTGGATTTGATCTATACGGATGTTTGTGGCCCACTAAGAATTAGTGCGGGAAGAGGCTATTCTTACTTGATCACCTTCACCGATGATTATAGTCAGTTTGGACATGTGTATTCTATGAAATATAAGTCCGAAGCCTTTGAAAAGTTCAAAGATTATAGGTATGAAGTAGAAAAGCAAAAGGGACTAAGTATTAAAGCTCTTCAACTCGATTGAGGGGAAGAATACTTAAGTACTGAATTCTTGCGTTATCTAAAAGAGAATGTCATTCTATCAATGGACTACACCCAGTGGACCCCAACATAATGGAGTAGCCAAGAAGAGAAATCGTACCTTATTGGACATAGTACGTTCCATGATGAGTTTTTTGGATATGTGCCTATATCCTTTTGAGGATATGCCTTAGAAACGATGGCGAAGTTACTAAATATAGTACCTTTAAAGTTGGTGCCAAAGATACTGCATGAAATGTGGTATGGCAAAACACTTTCTTACTATTATCTTAAGATTTGGGGGGTCTCTCGTTTACATCAAGCAGTTAGTGGGAGACAAGTTGGATAGTAGATCCACCTTGTGCAAGTTTGTGGGATACTTAAGAGAGTCTTTGGGTTATTATTTTTATGACTCCTCGAAACAAAAGGTGTTCGTTTCAAGGAATGCCCACTTTTTGGAAAAGGAATTTCTAGTAGATAACAATGGCGTTGTTATTGTTGAACTTGATGAAGTTCAAAATAATCATCGAATCCCACAAGAGGTGGAGATAAGTGAGTAATAAGAGCCTTACACATAACCTCTAAAAAGGTCGGACCGAATAAAGAAGCAACTCGAAAGGTTCGAATTCCTTCATGATATGGGCTAATCAGATAACAATCCAAAGACCTATGAGAAAGCTATGTTGGACATAGACTTGGGACATTGGCTTAATGACGTGAAATTCGAAATGGACTGCATGTACTCCAACAAAGTATGGACTTTGGTATAACCATTGGAAGGAATAGTTCACATTCATTGCAGGTGAATCTATAAGTGAAAGCTAGGAGTCGATAGAGAGGTAATGACATTTGAGGTATGACTAGAGGCAAAAGGTTACACTCAAAGATCTAATATCAATTTTGAGAAAACTTTTTCATTAGTTGCAATGCCTAAGTCTATTCATATTTTACTTGCCATAGCCACATATTATAACTATGAGATATGACAAATGGATGTATAAACTGCTTTCCTCAATTGAAATATTGAAGAAAAAATTATATAGAGCAACCACAAGGTTTTACATCTAAATAGAGTTAGCAAAAGGTTTGCAAACTCCAGCGATCAATTTATGGACTCAAAAAGATGCCCCGAAGTTATACCATACCTTTTGATAAGATAGTCATATCATTTGGCTTTGTCAAAAATGTGTATGAATCTTGAGTATACGAGAAGGCTAGTAGGAATAGTATAAACTTTATTGCGCTTTATGCCAATGACATTCTCTCATTAGGACTAAGAAAGAAATGTTAGCATACACTAAAGTATAGTTATCTACTCAATTCTCCATGAAGGATTTGGGAAAAGTATCCTACGTTTTAGGAATATGTATATATAGAGATAGATTAAGGAGGATGCTGGGACTTTCCCAAACCTTATACATTGACAAGATACAAAAGAGGTTTAGTATGTAATAATCTAATAGAGGATTCATCCCTACGGGACATGGCCCCTAAGACTGACAAAGAGAGACAAAAAATATCCCACATACCTTATACATCTGCTAAAGGGAGCATAATGTATGACATTCAATGTACAAGACCGAATGTTGAACATACTCTAAGTGTTACGAGCTGCTTTCAATCCAACTTCGGCGAATGTCACTAAATGGCCGTTAAAATAATCCTTTAGTACTTGAGAAGAACTAAGGATTTATTTTTGGTATACAGCAATGGAGAATTGAAACCTAAGGCGATTTTGGATCCTACTTTCCAATTCGATGCAGATAACCTAAAATCCACTTCTAGATTCATATTTTGCCTCAAAGACAGCACGATAAGTTGGAAGAGTTCCAAACTAGACACCATGACTAATTAAACCATAGAGGTGAAATACATTGTGATTTTAGAAACCACAAAGAAATGTGTTGTTGGAATAGTGCCCGGCAAACCAATAGGATTGGCCTTGTAAAGCTATTTCCTTCTAAAACAATCTTGATTGAATGATATTCTTTTTATGGCCATCTTCATCTTATGCTCTTTATTTCTTCACTAGCATTTGGATGAAGTCCCTAGATCACCCATGACTATGGGACTTGGTTCGGTGACCATGGAGTAAGTCTTACACAGTCGTGATCTTAAATCTTCCAAGTTATAGGATCTTACGAGACGAGACATCTAAGATCTAAATAGACTTGCACTAACGATGCATAAATTTAGGAGTTGGAATTGCTCCGCTCCATGAGTAATCGTATGAGATATGGGTTGATGTTAGTGGGTGCTTGTTAGAGAACAAAGAACTAAAAACCCACCGGAGAATCACTAGATAGCCATAGTGGCAAGTCGGTAGTGGTAAGTTCCCCCGCTTATGCTAGTGCATATTATTAGTTCTCTGACCTGATGATCCATGGTAACCTTGTGTTTGGTCCTTATACATTGACTCTTCCTTGACCACTTAGCGGTCTTTCTGGTTAAGTTGGGAATGAGATACTAGGCATGGAGGTTTGTGAGATTCAAGATGGAATCCAACTCTTCACTTTTGTGAAGGGCGAGTACATCTCCTATGTGTTCTACAATGATCGATTCCAAGAAATTCTTGCGCAAGGTGGTATGATAATTTGGAAAAGAAGTTTCCAAAGGTGAGGTCATACAAAGGAGTCGAACATTGAGAATAGAGACATAGCATCGAGGCTATTAGAGAACCGGCAAATATCTTGCCCCAGGCCACTTTCGGGAAATAGGAGACGGAAGACAGTATTTGCATGGTACGCATAGAGCTATAATGGTTCTCCAAAAGCATTCATTTCAACCAATTAGTTGGGCTCCATGGGCCTGAGGTTGGACAGCGACCATAGAGATTGGGTACTCTTCAATTAATGAGATTAATTGAATTAAGCCGATTAATTTAAAAGTGTTTTAAACTAAAATAAATATATGATATTCAAAAGTCGCAAAGAGTTGTGAGCCCATGTCCAATGAATGGTAGAACCTATTGGGTCACTCACAAAATCTAATTAACCTCTTAATTATTAGAGCAATTTTTCTAAGTGTTAGAAAATCATTCCAAGGTGACTGATTTTGAGGTGCCAAATTGAAGGTCAAATTTTAGCTTAATTAATTTAAGTGTTAAGTTAATCAACTAATTTAAAGAGTTAAATTAGACCAATAATTAAGGAATTAATTATTTGGTGCCAAATGACCATCAATTGTTCAAGTTAATTTAAGAAGTTAAATTAACAAAATTGAGCTTAAGAGTTATGCTTGTTTGACTTAAGAGTTAAGTCAAATGTTTATTAATTAAATTAAAGTATTTAATTTAATTAATGAGAAAAATACATTTTGGAGGAAAAAATCAAATGAAAGGTTCATTTGAATTAGCATCTTAATTAATTTGAAATTAGATTTCAAATGTAATTAAAATGCACATGAAATTCAAATGAGATTTGAATTCAAATTTGCTACCATGGCACCCACTTGGTCGTCTCCCTCATGGAGAGTGTGATGCCACATTGGCATCACACCATCCAACATCTATATATAGATATAGAGAGAGAGGATCAGCCATAAGTGTGAGAGGTGTCAAGAATTAGATTCTTTGCTATTCCCTCCAAAACCTCCTTCAAGCATTGTATCATGTGTTGAAGCTTTACTTAGTTTTTCTTCTCCTACCTCAAAAATTGGCCTTTACCAATGTAATTGTACTTGCTTTCTCCAACTAAAAGTGAGTGGAATTTTGAGGATTGATTGGTGTGTGGATCATATCAATGGAGGCAAACCATTTGATTTGCTAGCTTTGGAGATCCACTAGAACAAAGTAGTGATTTGCCGAATTTTTTCAAGCGATCTCGATTGATTTCTGCTATTAATTTTTTAGAGCACTTTCTTCAATGAGTTAAGAGGTTCCAAATTTTTTTTTTTGTGATTTTTGGAGAATTTTAACTGAGGCAAAAATTGTTGTTTCTCCGCTCTGTTAGAGTTTGCCAAAATCTGGATTGGTGAACTGTTCACCCTTGTGACCTTGGAAATTTTCTTTTTGAGGTAACACTCTAATCAAATCTAAATTTTTAGCATGATTACATCCTTGGTAAGCTATAACCACTAGTTATTTTAAGCTTTTGAAGTTTGATAATTGGATCATAGTTGCTTACTAACCTTCAAATGGTATCAGAGCCTCAATCATGGTTAGATTTGGATTTTTATTTTATGATTGATTCATGTGATTGATTAATCAAAATCACCAAATTCTCAATCCATATGATGGATTGGAATGTTTGGATGATGTTGTGTGTGGCTCCTTGATTGATGAATTGAAAGTATGCTAATATGTGTTTTAAGTGTTAATTCATATGATTAGTATGTTTTAATTCATAGCTATTTATGCTAAATGTTGATTTGGCACTTATTGATGTTATATGTTGACATATCATGTTAAATATGACCTTAATGTGTTTTGGTCATTTTTGGATCTAATTTGATTGGAATTTTGCTGGGGATTTTTGAAGAATATGATTCTTACTTAAACTAGTTTTTGGATTCCTGATTGAGCATTTGAAAATTTGATTTTAAAAGTTGTTTTAGATCTAAAATTTCATCTATAATGTGTGTTTTAATGTTTATGAGGTGTCCTAAATTTTTTGGCGCACAAAAGTTAAACCAAAAATAAGTTGACTTGGTCCAAACCTAAAAACAGGGTAAGCTGCCATGCTCGGCCAAGCACCGGCTGATAGCGTACACTCTTGCTGCCAAGCCGTGTAGCCGGGCTGGGGCAGCAGCGCCCAGTTTTGGGTTGGATGGGTTTTGACCAATTTTTTGTGTTTCTTTAGTGGCCAAAAGTGTTTTATTTCACACATAATAGATGCACAAGTGTTGTGTAAGTTCCCAATAACATGTTTGACATTTTTTCAAGCTCCTAAAAATTTGTTAAAGTCAATCTCCAACATGTAGCATAAGTGTTATGCATGGCCAATTATTTTTTAATTTGATTAGCATTTAATTAATAAAATTAATTGTTAATTCTAGTTATGTTTATTGTTTGTTTAATTGTTGAATAGGTGATAAATGAATGGGGATGATCATGAGCCTTTAATATTGATTTTATTTATTTTCAGTTGTTGAAATAGGTTGTATTAAATTGGGCTTGCATGCCTCTTAATTTCTACTTTGTAAATGTTATGAGAGTAGAATTACTAGGAGTGAGGATTTCTTTCTCATGTAATAGTTACATGGAGCGAAGGAGGCCTTGGAGACATGGAGACTTATTAAGGCCCATGAATGTATGGGATACACTATAGGTGGTATACCTACGGCGCTAAGTGCACCACTTGGTTAGGCTCACGGTCATCCCACCCTAGGAGCATGCTAGGCATATTTATTTAATTATACTCTCCATATCCTGTTGATGTATGAGATGCATGGTTAGGATATAGAAAACCTAAATAAGAAGATAAAATAATGAGATTTATGCAAGCGAAAACCCTTCACTTAGATTGTCTAAGTGTTTTTCAAATTTTAAGTTGAAATGGATATAAATTAAAAGATTTTTAATTAATCAAAGCCTTCTACCAATAGTATATAGCATGACGATACTACTATTGTTTGTGTGATGTCTCATGAGTCGTGGGTCACTCTTAAAATAGAATGTTATGACCATATACTTAGTATATGATACACTTTTGATTTGAGAATGCCCATGCATTATCACACGAGTCGTGGAATGTTGTGATGCTTGTCTTGAATCAAAACTTGATTGGTAGGTCCGACTTAACACCCATTAGTGTGGATGCCTTACGAGTTGTGGGTCCACATGAAAAGTGAGGCAAAATAGATCAAGAGTTGCATGAGATGCGAATAGAAAAATTTGCTTACCTTTCGATTGTTTGTGGATGTCTCACGAGTCGTGGGTCTACTTGCAAGTCCTTAGGATCTTGATTCTCACTTGGAAATAAGATTTCCCAAATTGTTCTTTGGGGTGAAGGATTTGATAAAATAATGGGAGGAAAATATGCTTGAAAGACCATGAATATGTTTTTATATCAAATTCAATCACATGCTTATTCTCATTTTTACCTTTGAGGATTTTAATCAAGGATGGCATAATATTCCACTTAACGTTATTTTAGAAACCAATAAACCAACTGAGTCAAACTTCCACGATTAACTTAACCTCAAAAATCATTCTAGATTCCTAGAAACGAATATATGTCCTATATTAAGGTACTTCTAATCCCATAGGGATTAAAGTAGATCAAGAGACACGTGAAAAGTTCACGAATTAAGTTTAGGATTGTCCTATCCTATAGTCTCATGATGGCATCTACAAACTTTAAAGTCTCAAAGATACATGAATAGTACTTTGGTTAAAGTTTACAAGGGTTGTAAAGCAAACAAAGTATGAGAAGTTCATGTTGTCAAAGGAGATTTTTCAAGCTAGGTTGGATGTGAAGTTATGTGTCATCAACTACAGTCTAAAGATGATTAGGCTTGGAAAAGCTTTTTCTACTTGGACATCGTGATGAACAATGATTTTCATGAGGATTTGATAATCACATCCTCGCCGAGTTTTATTGAACAAACTGTTGATCTAGAAGGAGACTACCATGACCAAGGCAAACCTTTGACATTTGTTTCTTCTTCCAAGTATAGGGCCCTAGGGGTGCTAGAAATAGAGGTAAAAAGAAGAAAAGTTCTTCCTCCAAGGGAAAACAACTATTAAAGGCATCCGTAGGAGTCAAGAAGATTATATAGGATATAGTCGATATTATTTGTTTCTACTTTGGCTAGATGTGCAATTGGAAGTAGTTTTGCAAGGAATACCTTGCTACCCTTTGGAAGTATATGTACTTTATTGAAGTACATTTAAGGATAAATTCTTCCTCATGAATATGTGATATAACATGTGGTTCTTATCTTCGTAAGTTGTTACAAAGAATGAGAAAGAAGAATAAAACTACGTGATGTGGATGTGAACCACCACCTTTACTAAAGAGTAAGAGTTGTGACCAAAGCCGAAGGAAATAATAAGTTAGACTTCGAGAATTCCATATTTATACTGGACTTTTGTTATTATGTGCCACATATTGTAGAGAACATTATTTCAATTCCTGTTTTGGATAGCAAAAGATTTGATCCTTCTATATCAAATGGGAGATTGGAGGCATTAAAGAATGGGTTCTTTAATTGCTTCTGGTTCACTTAACAAAGGATTATACATATTGGATTCTCAATTATCACTAATGAACTTTCAAAAATGATATAATATTAGATATCCAAGAAAATACCATATAATGACATGCAAGACTTAGACGTATCTCTAAAAATAGGATGAACAAGTTAGAAACTTACAAAGCACTAAATGTTAGTGGCATTGAGGATTTTCCCACTTATGAATCTTGTTCAAAGACAAAAATGACCAAGACTCCTTTTATAGGACAAATGGAATGCTCCACAAGCCTTTTAGATTTGATCTATGCGAATGTTTGTGGACTACTAAGAGTTAGTGGGAGAAGAGGTTATTCCTACTCCATCACCTTCACCGATGATTATAGTTGGTTCGGACATATGTATCTGATGAAGTACAAGTCCGAAGCCTTTGAAAAGTTCAAAGTGTATAGGAATGATGTGGAAAAGCAATTGGGCCCAAGTATTAAAACTCTGCAGTCGGATCGAAGAAAAAAATACTTACGCACCTAATTCTTGGATTATCTAAGGGAGAATGGGATTATCTAATAACGGACTCCACTCAGCACACCCCAACATAATGGAATAGCCAAGAGGAGAAACCGTTTCTTGTTGGACATAGTACGTTCCATGATTGAGCTTCTTCAATGTGCTTATATCCTTTTGGAGATACGCCACATTGACGGCATCAAAGTTACTAAGTGTAGTATCTTTAATGTTGGTGCTATAGACGCCACATGAGATGTGGCATGCAAAGCACCCTCTTACCAATATCTTAAAGGGTTTTGGGTCTCCCGTCTACGTGAAATGATTAGTGAAAGACAAGTTGGATGGTAGATCTACCTTGTGCAAGTTTGTGGGATACCCAAGAAAGTCTATAGCTTATTACTTCTGTGATCCCTCGAAGCAAAATGTGCTTGTTTTGAGGAACGCCATACTTTTGGAAAAGAAATTTCTATAAAATAGATAAAAGTGTTGTTGTCGAACTTGTTGGAATGGTGCCCAGCAAGCCAATAAGATTGGCATGTAAACTATTTCACTTGGGATACAATCTTGTTAAATGATATTATTCTTATATGGCCATCTTCATCTTATGCTCATATTACTTCACTGGCATATGGTTGAAGCACTTAGATCACATAAGAATATGGGACTTGGTTAGTTCACTCGGTGGTGATCATGGAATAAGTCTTACATGGTCATGATCTTAAACATCCCAAGTCATAGAATCTTAAGAGACGAGGCATCTAAGATTTGGATAGACTTGCACGAACGATACATAATCCAAAGGTTGGATGTTACTCTATTCCATGAGCAAACCATATGTGATATAGATGCATGTTAGTGGATGCTTGTTAGAGAACAAGGCACTGGAGACCCACTCGGAGATCCTACTAGATGGCCATAGTGGCAATTCGGTGGTGGCTAGTATTCCAGTTTACGCAAGTGCATATAATTAGTTATTTGACCTGAAGATCCATTGTAACCTTATGTTTAGGTCCTCATGCTTTAACTCTTGTTTAGCCACTTAGCGGGTGTTCTGGTGGTGATTGGACATGAGCTACTTAGACATGGAGATTTATAAGATCTAATATGGGATCCAACTTCTCATCTTTGTGAAGGGCGAGTACATCACCTATGTGTTTTATGATAATCAATTCTAAGGAGTCCTTAGCCAAGGCAGTGTGATAATTTGGAAAAGGGGTTCTCCAAAGATGAGGTCAGAAAGGGAATTAGTCATTAAGAATAGATGCATAGCATTAAGTCTATTAGAGAGCCGTCAAATATCTTTCCCTAGGCCTCTTTCATGAAGATAGGAGACGGAAGCACCGCATTTGCATGGGACGTGTAGTACAAGAATGGTTCACCATAAGCATTCATTCGGCTAATTGTTGGGCTCTACGGGCTTGAGGTTGGACATCGACTATGGAGATTAGGTACTCTTCAATTAAAAGAGATTAATTGATATGAATCGGTTAGTTTAAAAGAAGTTTTAAACTAATATGAATATATGATATTCTAAAGTCACAATTGTTGTGAGCCCATGTCCAATGAGCGGTAGAACCTAATAGGTCACACACAAAAGCCAATTGGAGATCCTAATTGATGAAGACGAATTTTCTAAGTGTTACAAAAGTTCATTGGTGACCGAAAATTATGAGGAATAAATTGATGCAATTTTTTGTCATTTTGGCTTGATCAATTTAATTATTAAATTGATCCAATTAAATTAATAGTTGATTTAATTAGGTGCCATGTGGTTATAAATTGGTCAAGCAAACTTAAAGATTTATGTTTGGTGACTTAAATGTTAAATCAATATTTAATTAAATTAAAGTATTTAATTTAATTAAATGGAAGAATGAGTTTTGGAGGGAAAATTCAAATTAAGCTTACAAGTTGGCATGCTTAGTTGGCAACCCCCTTGAGGAAGGTGTGATCCCACCTTGGCATCATAGCATCTTCCCTCTATATATAGATATAGAGGGTGGGTGGCCAACAACAAGAATAGATCACACAATTTTTGCATCTTCTTGTTAGATCAAAAAAATTTCCTCCAAAATTGATTCTCACATGAGTTGAGGCTTCACTCTCTTCTTCCTATCCTCCATTTTTGGCCTTCAACCTAGCTCTCTTTCTTCTTGATTTTTTTAGCTAAATTGAGAAGGAAAGGAAAGTCCAATGGTGTGTGGACTTTGACATTAGAAGCAAGACAAATTTCGGATTGCTTGCTTTAGTGATCCCCTGCTTCAGTAGAATCTTTGAGGTCTTTGTTTGAGGTCTTTCCGAAGCATTTTGTTGGTAAATTTTACATCCAGATGCTCCTCATTAATTCAGATTCCATTTGGTCCCAATTTGGTTGAATTCTGGGTGGTTTGCTTGATCAAAAGTTAATCACGCCTTGCTGCACCAGTAGCAGTTTCCTCTTGGGAAAGGAAGCTCTTCTTCTACCTTTGGTTGCATTTTGCTTGAGAGGTAACAATTTAACCTTAATCCACTATATATGCATGATTTAGATCCTTTTGGTGGTGTAAACTAAGTTAGATTTTAGTTTTTAAATGTTTTAAGTTGGATCTTTAGCCTTACACTTCTTTCAAGTGGTATCAGAGCCTAATTTCATGCTATATTTCGGATTCCCTTTTGATTGATTCATGTGATGGATTGATCTAGATCTTCAAACACTTGATCCAAGTAATGGATTGGAGTGTTTGGCAGATGATGTTTGTGGCTCTTTTTAATGATGAATAGAAATATGCTAATATGTGTTTTTAATTGTTAAATTCATATGTTAGAATAATTTGATTCATGTTTAGCTAATGTTAAATTTTGATTTAGAATTGGATGATGTTATATGTTGATATAGCATGTTTATTTGGCCTTAAATAGTTTTGGTCATTTTTGGATCTAATTGGATTGGATTTAATTGGAGATTTTTGGAAGAATACGATTCTCATTTAAACTTGATTTTTGAAGCATTTTTTAGTTCTTTTTTTTTTCAAGATTTAAAAAGGTTTTGAATCTGAAAATTTGATCTTAATTGTCTGAAAATGATGCTTAGAGTTGTTCTAAAAGTTTGGTGCACAAAAGGTTGAGCAAAATAGTGTTTGAACACATGGAACCACACGGCCAAGCAAAAACTACCAGCCTGACCGAGTGTTGGCCGGTAGCGGGTTTGCTTGCCGTGCGGCTGGGCCAACAATGGCTAGGCCACGGGTTTGAGTGTTTTTGAGCTTGATTTTGCCTCCTTTATGTGATCAAAAGTGTATTGTTTCACACACAATAAGTGCACAAGTGTTGTGCAGGTTCTCCAAATAATGTTTGACATTTTTTAATGCTTTTTAAATCTTGCTAAAGTTAATCTCTATCTGTTGCAAAAATAGGATGCATAAATGTTATGTTTGTTTTTGTTTGACCAATTAATTGTTTATATGATAAGCATTTAATTATTGGAATTGAATGTCAATTCTTGATTTATTTATTGTTCATTTAATTGTTTAATGAATGATGAATGAATAGGGATGATCATGTGCCTTTAATATTGATTTTATTTATTTCAAAGTTTTTGAAATGAGTTGTATTAAATTGAGGCTTGCATGCCTTTTAAATTCTATGTTGTAAATGTTGTATGAGTAGAATCACTAGGAATGATGATTTCTTTCTCATACAATTGTTACAAGGAGCAAATAACATCTTTTGGAGACATGGAGACTTTTGAAGACCCATGAATATATGGGATACACTCGTGTAATAGCTAGATTTAATCAACCCATTTAAAATCAACTAAGTGATGCACTTATGGCTCTAAGTGCATCACTTGGTTAAGCTCATGGTCATCCCACTCAAGGAGCATGCTAGGCGCATTTACTTATTTATGCTTTTCATATCCTATTGATGTATATGATGTATGGATTAGGATATAGAAAACCTAAATAAGAAGATAAAATTGGTGATATCTTGGCAAGCAAGTTGAAAATCCCTCCACTTAGAATGTCTAAGTGTCTTCCAAATATTAAGTTAATATGCATATAAATTGAAAAGAGTTTTAATTAATCCATGCCTTCTACCAATAGTATATTCCGTGTTGATGCTAATGAATTTGTGTGATGGCACTCGGTCATAGGGGTCACACTACGGAGGAAAGCTGTGAGAATATACTTAGCATACGATGCACCTTTGATTTGGATTCCCACACATCGGCACTTAGTCGATGCTATTTAGCGATCTTGAATCGAAGTTGGATTAGTAGGTTCGATTTAACACTTAGTAATGTAGATGTCGCACGAGTCATGGGTTTATATGAAAAGTGAGACAAAACATATCAAGAGTTGCATGTGATGCAATTAGCAAATATTGCTTATCCTTAGATTGCTTGTGGATGGCACTTGGTCACGGGGGTCCACTTGCAAGTCTTTGGAGTTTGACTCTTATTAGAAAATATGATTTCCCAAATTTTTTTAAGGGGACGAAGGATTTTATAAAATAGTAGGAGAAAAACATGCTTGAAAGGCCATAAACATAATTTTGCAATATCAAAATTCAATCACATGCTTATATCTCTTTTATTGCTTTTTTTGGATTTGCAAAATCTTCAAACTCAAAATGGCTAAAAATCCATTCACAATAATTTTGCAAACCAATAAGCTAACTGGGCCCAATTTTCATGATTGGTTGAGAACCTTAAAATGGTGCTTGACTCTGAGAAAAGGACTTACGTACTTGATCATAGTCTGTCAAAAACCATTGGTGATGATGCCACCGACGAGGCTCGTGAATTATTCATGAAGTTTGTAGAGGATGATCTACAAACAAGGTGCCTCATGATGGCTACTATGTCTAATGAGTTGCAAAAGACTCAAGAGCATATGAAACATGCAAGCGAGATCTACGCATACCTACAAAAGTTGTATGGTGTCCAAACTAGACATGAAAGGTTCGTTCTATCTAGGGAGCTCTTTAGAAGTACAATGACTGAGGGCATAAGTGTCCACGATCACAGGCTAAAAGTGATTGAACTCATTGAAAAATTGGGACAACTAGATGTGATCATGGAGAATGACCTCTATGTGGATTTGATCCTACAGTCATTGCCAAGTACGTTAGACCAATTCGTTATGAACTTTAATATGTCCCAAAAGGAAGTAACGATTGACAAATTGGTGAACATATTGGTTACCACTGAGGTGACCATGAAAAAGGACAAGCCCCTTATGCTCGCATCCTCCTCCAAGTCCAAAGGCCCAAAAAGCCCAAAGAAGTAAGGTAAGAAGAACAAAGGTTCTGCGTCAAAGGGAAAGTAACCCTTGAAAGGTTCAGGGGAAGTCAAGAAGGTTAAAGAGGCTAAAACCAATGCTGCATGTTTCCATTGTGGCGAAAAAGGGCATTGGAAAAGAAATTGCAAAGTTTATCTTGCTACTTTTGAGAAGGGTATGTACTTCATTGAACTGCACTTGACGACTAGTCCTTCCTCATGGGTATTTGATACCGCATGTGATTCTCACCTTTGTAATTCGTTATAGGGGATGAAAAGAATAACGAGTCTTAATGAAGGAGATATGATCCTCCGTTTAGGAAATGGAGCAAGAGTTGCCACTACATTCCAAGGCGTTATCAAGTTAGACTGGGGAGATTCTAATATTATACTTGATCTTTGTTACTATGTGCCCAATCTTATCAAGAATATAATTTCAATTCCTGTTTTGGATAATAAAGGATATGATTTTTCTATATCTAATAGGAAATTGAAGGTATCAAAGACTGGTTCTTTAATTGCTCAAGGTACATTAAATAACGGATTACACATATTATATTTTCAAAATTCATTTATGCATATTCAATCAAGTAAAAGAAAGCTATATATCCAAGATGATGCCATTTTATGGCATGCAAAACTTAGGCATATCTCTAAAAATGGAAATAACAAGATAGAAGCTCTCAAAGCACTAAATATTAGTGGCATTGAGGAACTTCCAACTTGTAAGTCTTGTTTAAAGGGAAAAATGACCAAGGCTCCTTTTTTAGGACAATCGGAGTGAAGCACAAACCCTTTGAAATTGATCCATATGGATGTGTGCGGTCCACTAACAGTTAGTACACGAGGAGGCTTTTCTTACTTCATTACCTTCACCGATGATCACACTCGATTCGAATATGTGTATCTTATAAAGTACAAGTCCGAAGCCTTTCAAAAGTTCAAAGAGTATAGGTGTCAAGTAGAAAAGCAAAAGGAACTTAATATCAAAACTCTTCGATCAGATCGAGGAGGAGAATACTTACGTAGTGAATTTTTGGATTATCTAAAAGAGAATAGGATTCTCTCACAACGGATCCACCTAACACACCCCAACTCAATGGAGTATCCAAGAGGAGAAATTATACCTTGTTAGACATGGTACGTTCCATGATGAGCTTCTCCGATGTGCCTATATCCTTTTTGGGGATACGCCTTGCAAATAACGATGAGGTTACTAAATGTAGTACCCTCAAAAGCTGTGCCAAAGACGCCGCATGAGATGTGGTATGGCAAACCACCCTCTTACCAATATCTAAAGGTTTGGGGGTCTCCCGCCTACATCAAGAGGTTAGTGGGAGACAAGTTGGATAGTCGATCCTCATTGTGCAAATTTGTGGGATACCTTAGAAAGTCTATAGGCTATTACTTTTGATCCCTCAGAGCAAGAAGTGTTTGTCTTAAGGAACGCCACCTTTTTGGAAAAGGAAGTTTCTATTAGATAGAAAAGGCATTGTTGTTGAACTTAATGAAGCTCAAGATGATCAAATCCCACAAGCAGCAGAAAAAAGTAGCAAGCTTTGCACACATCTTCTGCGTAGGTTGGGCCAAATAAAGAAGCAACCCAAAAGGTTTAAATTTCTTCATGAGATGGGCCAATTGAATATAGATCTGAAGACCTATGAGGAAGCTATGTTGGACATGAACTTGGGACATTGGTTTGATGCTATGAGATCCGAAATAGACTCCATGTACTCCAATAAAGAATGGACTTTGGTAGATCCATCAGAGGGAATCGTTCCCGTTGGTTGCAAGTGGATCTATAAGGGAAAGCTAGGAGTCGATGGTGAGGTAGTGACCTTTAAGGCGTGACTAGTGACAAAAGGTTATATTCAAAGACCCGGTATTGATTTTGAGGAATTTTTTTTCTCAGTTGCAATGCCTAAGTCCATACGGATCCTACTTGCCATAGCCGCATATTTTGACTATGAGATATGGCAAATGGATGTGAAAACTACTTTCCTTCAATGGCAACATTGAAGAAGAAATTTATATAGAGGAAGCACAAGGTTTTACATCCAATGGGAGTGAGCAAAAGGTTTGCAAACTCCAAAGGTCCATTTATGGACTCAAGCTAGCATACCGATCTTGGAACATATGTTTTGATAGTATAGTCAAATCATTTGCCTTTATAAAAATTGTGTATGAACCATATGTGTACAAGAAGGTGAGTGGAAATTATGTATAGTTTATTGTGCTTTATGTCGATGACATCCTTCTCATCGGGAATGAGGTAGGAATGTTAGAGCAGACTAAAGCATGGTTGTCTACTCAATTCTCTATGAAATATTTGGGAGAAGCATCCTAAATATTAAGAATACGTATCTATAGAGATAGAGTGAAGAGGATGCTAGGGCTATCCAATCACAGTACATTAACAAAATACTAAAACGGCTTAGTAAGGAAGAATCCAAAAAGGGATTCCTTCCCATGGGGCATGGTATTCGTTTATCTAAGTCTATGCCCACCCCCAAACGAAGGCAAGAAGATAAAAGATGTCCTGGATACCTTATGCATCTGCTATAGGGAGCATAATGTATGTAGTTCAATATACAAGACTAGATGTAGCGCACACTCTGAGTATCACAAGCTACTTTCAGTCCAATCCTGGTGAATGTCACTAAATGGCCATTAAGACAATTCTTAAGCACTTGAGAAGAACTAAGGAGTTGTTTTTGGTATACGGCAATGGAGAATTAAAACCCAAGGGGTTTTCCGATTCAAGTTTCCAATCCGATTTAGATAACCTAAAATCTACCTCTGGATTCATATTTTACCTTATTACGGTGCGGTGAGTTGGAAGAGTTTCAATAAGACACCAAGGCTGATTCAGCTACTGAGGTAGAATATATTGCAGCTTCAAAAGCTGCAAAGGAATGTATTTGGATCAAAAACTTCATCCAAGAATTGGATGTAGTGCCTAGCATATCTGAGCCTGTAGTTGTCTTTTGTGATAACAACGGTGCAATTGCACAAGCTAAGGAGCAAAGATCCCATTAGCGATCCAAGCATAATTTGAGATAATACCATTTGATCCAGTAAATCATATGTAAAGACGACTTACGAGTGGAAAGAGTTGCCTTGGAAGAGAATATAGTAAATCCACTGACTAAATCCCTATCACAAAAGGTCTTTGAAAGACATCTCAAGAAGATGGGTCTTAAGACTGTAGGGCATTGGCTTTAGGGCAAGTGGGAGATTGTTGTAATAGTGCCCAACAAGCCAATAAGATTAGCATGCAAACTATTTCACTTGTGATACAATGCTGATTGAATGATAATATTCTTATATGGCCATCTTTATTTTATGCTCATATTACTTCACTAGCATATAGTTGAAGCCCATAGATCACATAAGACTACGGGACTTGGTCAGTTCACTCACTAGTGATCATGGAATAAGTCTTACATGGTCGTTATCTTAAATATCCCAAGTCATAGAATTTTAAGAGACGGGGCATCTATGATTTGGATAGACTTGCACTAATGATACATAAACCCAAGGGTTGGATATTGCTCCATTCTATGAGCAAACCATATGTGATATGGGTGCATATTAGTGGGTACTTGTTAGAGAACAAGGCATGGGAGACCTACTCGGAGATCCCACTAGATAGCTATAGTGGCAAGTCGGTAGTGGCTAGCTCTCCAGCTTATGCTAGTGCATATAATTAGTCCTTTGACCTAAGGATCTATTGTAACCTTGTGTTTAGGTCCTCATACTTTGACTCTTCCTTGGCCACTTAGCGGGCGTCCGGTAGTAACCGGGCATGAGCTCCTTAGACATGGAGGTTTATGATATCCAAAATGGGATCTGACTCCTCGTCTTTGTGAAGAGCAAGTATATGATATCCAAAATGGGATATGACTCCTCGTCTTTGTGAAGAGCAAGTACATGTCCCATGTATTCTATGATGATTGATTCCAACTAGTCCTTGGCCAAGACAGTATGACAATTTGGAAAAGGAGTTTTCCAAAGATAAGGTCACAAAAGGAATCGATCATTAAGAATAGATGCATAGCATTGAGACAATTAGGGAGCCGATAAATATCTTGCCCTAGGCTTCTTTCTTAGAGATAGGAGATGGAAGGACCGTATTTGCATGGTATGCGTAAAGTTAGAATGGTTCACCATAAGCATTCATTCGGCCAATTGTTGGGCTCCATGGGCTTGAGGTTGGACATCGACCATGGAGATTGGGTACTCTTTAATTAATAAAGATTAATTGATATGACTCAGTTAGTTTAAAAGAAGTTTTAAACTAATATGAATATTTGATATTGTAAAGTCACAATCGTTCTGAGCCATGTCCAATGAGCAGTAGAACCTAATATATCACACACAAAAGCCTATTGAAAATCCTAAATAATGAGGAGGAATTTTCTAAGAGTGAGATAAATTCCAAGAGAACCAAAAATGTGAGGAAGAAATCTTGATGCAATTTTTAGTCATTCAGTTTCATCAATTTAATTATTAAATTAATCCAATTAAATTAATTGTTAGTTTAATTTGGTGCCACATGATTATCAACTGGTCAAGTCAAACTTAAAGAGTTAAGTTTGGTGACTTAAATGTTAAGTTAATATTTAATTAAAGTGTTTAATTTAATTAAATGGAAGAATGAAATTTACAAGGAAAATTCAAATTAAGCTTGCAAATTAGCATGCTTAGTTGGCAACCCCCCTTCAGGAA
The DNA here is from genome assembly GCA_018894105.1 of Jacaranda mimosifolia. Taxonomy (NCBI): domain Eukaryota; kingdom Viridiplantae; phylum Streptophyta; class Magnoliopsida; order Lamiales; family Bignoniaceae; genus Jacaranda; species Jacaranda mimosifolia. Next base: position 13,206,974 of record CM032128.1, on the reverse strand, counting down.
GGCATGATGCCACCTAGGAATCACACCATCCTCCCTCTATATATAGATATATGGAAGGGGTGGCCAACAACAAGAAATTAGTAACACTTTTTGCATCTAATTGTTAGATTAAAAAATTCCCTCCAAAAGTGATTCTCTCATGAGTTGAGGCTTTACTCCCTTCTTCCTCCCCTCCATTTTTGGCCTTCAACCTAGCTCTCTTCCTTCTTGATTTTTCCATCTAAATTGAGAAATAACGGATAGTCCAATGGTGTGTGGACTTTCACATTAGAGGCAAGACGAATTTTGGATTGCTTGCTTAGGTGATCCCCTGTTTCAGCAGAAACTTTTAGGTCTCTGTTTGAGGTCTTTCCCAAGGATTTTGGTGGTAAATTTTATATCTTGACACTCCTCTTTGAGTCAGATTTCATTTGGTCTAGATTTGGTTGAATTCCGAGGTGTTTTACTAGATCAAAAGTTGATCACGCCTTGCTGCGCCTGTAGCAGTTTCCTTTCGGGAAAGGAAGCTCTTCTTCTACCTTTGATTGGATTTTGCTTGAGAGGTAACAATCTAACCTTAATCCACTATATATGCATGATTTAGATCCTTGTAGTGGTATAAACTAAGTTAGATTTCAGTTTTTAAATGTTTTAAATTGGATCCTTAGTCTTACACCTCCTTCAAAAAATTGGTCTTCACCATTGTAATTATGCTCATTTTCTCCGGCTAAAAGTGAGTGGAATTTGAAAGATCAATTGCTGTGTGGATCATATCAGTAGAGGCAAAGCATTTTATTTGCTAGCTTTGGAGATCTATTGAAACACATCAGTCACTTGCCGAAACTTTTTTCAAGCAATCCAAATCCAGTTTTGCATTGAATTTTTTAAAGCACTTTCCTTAAGGAGTTAAGAAGTTCCAGAATTTTTTTTTGGGTCATTTTTGGAGCATTTTAACTGAGGCAAGGTCACTATTCATCCACTGTGCTAAAGCCTGCCAGATTCTGGATTGATGAAGTGTTCATCATCACAACCTTAGAAATTTGCTTTTTAAGGTAATTCTCCAACTAAATCTGAATTCCTAGTAGTATTATATCCTTGGTAGGTTGTAAGCACTAGCTATTTTTGAGCTTTTGAAGTTTGATAATTGTATCCTAGTGGTTTACTAACCTTCAAGTGGTATCAGAGCCTAAATCATGCTTAGATTTAGATTTTTTGATGATTAATTCATGTGATGGATTGATCAAAATCACTAAATTCTTGATTCATAGGATGGATTGGAGTGTTTGGATGATGTTGTTTGTGGCTCCTTGATTGATGAATTGAAATCATGCTAATATATGTTTTAAGTGATGATTCATATGATTGGTATGTTTTAATTCATAACTTTTAATGTTAAATGTTGATTTAGCATTAATTGATGTTAAATGTTGACATAGCATGTTAAATTTGACCTTAATATGTTTTGGTCATTTTTGGATCCAATTTGGTTGGAGTTTTGTTGTATATTTTTTAGGAATGTGATTCTTAGTTTTCTGAAGCTCGATTGAACACTAGAATTTCCACTTTTAAAAGCTATTTTGAATTTGGAAATTCAATCTAAAATGTGTGATAACATGTTTAGGAGGTGTCTTAAAATTTTTTGGTGCATAAAAGTTGATCCTAAAACAAGTTGACTTGGTCCGTAAGCTAAGGATGCTAAGCTGCCGAGCACAGCCAGGTGCTGGCTAGGCCGTGCGCCTAGTGTGCTCAAAAGTAGGTATCTTGGCATTAGATTGAATTTTGATATGTTTTTATGTCTCATTTCATGCATAAAATGGTTTTAAATCACACATAAAAGGTGCAAAAATGTTGTGCAAGTGTTCAATAAAATGTTTGACATTTTTTCAAGCTCCTTAAAATCTTGTTAAAGTTAATCTCCAATATGTTGCATAAATGTTATGCATGGCCAATTATTTGTTAATTTGATTAGCATTTAATTGATGGAACTAATTGTTAATTCAAGATTTGTCTATTGTTCATTTAATTGTTGAATGGATAATGAATGAATGGGGATGATAATGAGCCTTTAATATTGATTTTATTTGTTTCAAGTTATTGAAATGGGTTGTATTAAATTAGGGCGTGCATGCCTCTTAATTTCTACCTTGTAAATGTTATGAGAGTAAAATCACTAGGAGTGAGGTTTTCTTTCTCATGTAAAAGTTACATAGAGCAAAGAGGCCTTGAAGGCATGGAGACTTTTGAAGACCCACAAATGTATGGGATACACTCATGTAATAGCTAGATTTAATCAATCCACCTAAAATAAACTACGTGGTGCACCTATGGCTCTAAGTGCACCACTTAGTTAGGCTCATGGTCATCCCACCAAGCGCATTTACTTATTTACGCTTTCCATATCCTATTAATGTATGAAATGCATGGTTAAGATATAGAAAACCTAAATAAGAAAATAAAATGACGATATATTTGCAAACAAAAAAATCCTCTACTTAGAATATCGAAGTGCTTTTCAAATATTAAGTCAAAATGGATGTAAATTAAAAGAGTTTTAATTAATCCAAGCCTTCTACTAATATTGTATCCCATGATGATGCTACCAATTTTGTGTGATGGCATTATGGGGGTCACACTTATGAGGAAACCTATGAGCATACACTTAGCATGAGATGCACTTTGACTTAGGAATGCCCACACATTGGCACTCGGTTATGGGGGATGATGTGGTGCCTGTCTTGAGTTAAATATTAATTAATAAGTTTGGCTTAACACTTAGTACCATAGATGGCGCATGCTTATGTGGATCTATGTGAAAAGTGAGGCAAAATATATCATGAGATGCAATTAGCAAAAGTTGCTTACCCTTCGATTGTTTGTAGTGACACTTGGTTACGGGGATCCACTTGCAAGTCCTTGGGATCTTGATTCTCACTGGGAAATATGATTTCCTAAATTCTTCTTGGAGGTAAAGAATTTAATAAAATAGTAGGAGAAAAACATGCTTGAAAGACCATGAAGATGTTTTAATATCAAATTCAATCAAATGCTTAAACTTTTTTTTTGCCTCTTGTAGATTTTTGAAATCTTCAAACGAAATGGCTAAGAATCCACTCTCATCAATTTTGGAAACCAATAAACTTATCGAGCCTAACTTCCAAGATTGGTTGAGAAACTTTAAAATAATTTTTAACTTTGAAAAGTGGACTTATGTCCTTGATCAAAGTCCTATGGACACCCTTGGTGATGATGCCACTGACCAACTACATGAAATGTTCACGAAATTTGTAGATAATGACCTACAAGTTAGATATGTCATGATGGCCTCCATGTCCAACAAGCTCCAAAAGATGCATGAGCACCTAAAACATGCTCGAGAGATCTATGTATACTTACAAGAGTTATACGGTGTACAAAATAGATACGAAAGGTTCGCTTTGTCCAAGGAGCCTCTTTAGGACAAAGATGAGTGAAAAGTCCAATGTTCATAAACACGACCTCATGATGACAAGACCTATTGAGAAGTTTGGATAGTTAGATGTGGTAATAGACAATGACCTTATCCAAGTAAGAAGTTAGGATGAATGAGTTGGTTAATATGCTTGTGACCGCGGAGGTGACTATGAAAAAGGAGAAGCCCTTTATGCTTACATCCTCCTCAAAGTCGAAAGGCCCTAAGTAACTTAGAAAGGGGGGTAAGAGGAAGAAGAGTTCTTCCTTGAAAGGGAACCAACTCGAGAAAAGTTCCAGGAGGGTTCAGAAAAAGGCTAAAACCAAAGCTAGTTGTTTCCATTGTAGCAAAAAGGGGCATTGGAAGAGAAATTACAAAGCTTACCTTGCAACCCTTGAGAAGGGTATGTACTTTATAGAAGTGCACATGGTGTCTAATTCTTCCACATGGGTATTTGAAACCACATGTGGTTTTCACCTTTATAATTCATTATAGGGGATGGAAAGAAGAAAGATTTTTCGTGAAGGGGATATGATCCTCTATCTAGGAAATGGAGTAAGAGTTGCGGCCACTTTCGAAGGCGTAATTAAGATTGACTTGGGGAATGCTTGCATTATACTTAATCTGGTTTATTATATACCTCATCTTGCTAAGAACATTATTTCAATTCCCATTCTTGATAATGAAGGATTTTATTTTTCTATATTGAATGGGATGTTGAAAGCATTAAAGAACGGTTCTTTAATTGCACAAGGCACATTAATTAATGGATTGTACATACTTGATTCTCAACCTTCACTAATGCGCATTCAATCAAGTAAACGGATAACCAGGAAGATGCCATTTTATGGCATGCAAGACTTGGGCATATTTCTAAAAATAGGATGAACAAGTTAAAAGCTCTCAAAGAACCAAAAGTTAGTGGCATTGAGGAACTTCTTACTTGTGAATTTTGTTTAAAGGGAAAAATGACCAAGGCTCTTTTTGTAGGAAAAATGGAGCGCTTCACAAGTCCTTTTAGATTTGATCCATGCGGATGTTCGTGGACCACTAAGAGTTAGTAGGAGAGGAGGTTATTCCTGCTTCATCATCTTCACTGATGATTATTGTTGATCTTATGAAGAACAAATCTGAAGCCTTTGAAAAGTTCAAAGAGTATAGAAATAAAGCACAAAAGTAATTAGGGCTAAGTATTAAAACTCTTTGATCGGATCGAGGGGGGAATACTTGAGCACCAAATTCTTAGATAATCTAAAAGAGAATGGGATTCTCTCACAATGGACTCCACTTGGCATACCCCAGCACAATGGAGTAGTCAAGAGGCAAAATTGTACCTTGTTAGATGTGGTACGTTCCATGATGAGCTTTTCCAATGTGCCCATATCCTTTTAGGGATATGCCTTAAACATGGCAACGTTGCTACTAAATATAGTCCATCAAAGTTGGTGTCAAAAACACCATATGAGATATGGCATGATAAAGTACCCTCTTACAATTATCTTAAAGTTTAGGGGTCTCCGACCGACATGAGACGGATAGTGAGAGACAAGTTGGATAGTAGATCCACCTTGGGCAAGTTTGTGGGACACTACTATTTCTATGATCCCTCAGAACAAAAGCTGTTTGTTTCAAGGAACACCTATTTTTCTGAAAAAGGTATTTCTATTAAATAGAAATGGCATTGTTGTTGAATTTGATGAAGTTCAAGATGATCATGAAAGCCCACAAGCGGTGGAAACAAATGAGCAACAAGAGCCTCACACACAATCTCTAAGAAGGTCAAACCGAATCAAGAAGCCACTCGAAAGGTTTGGATTGTTTCATGAGATAGGCTAATTGGATAATGATCCGAAGACCTATGAGGAAGTTATGTCAAACATAGATTCAATATGTTGGCTTGAAGCTATGAGATCTAAATTGGACTCCATGTACTTAAAAAAAGTATGGATATTGGTAGATCCACCAAAAGGAATAGTTCTCGTTGGTTGCAAGTGGATTTATAAGCAAAAGCTTTGAGTAGATAGAGAAGTGGTGACTTTTAAGGTGCGACTAGTGGCAAAGGGTTACACTCAAAGACCTAATTTTGATTTTGAGGAAACCTTTTCGCCAGTCGCGATGCCTAAGTTCATTCGGATTCTACTTGCCATAGCCACATATTATAACTACGAAATATGAAAATAGATGTGAAAATCGCTTTCTCAATGGAGTTATTGAAGAAGAAATCTATATGGAGCAACCACAAGGTTTCACAACCAAGGGGAGTGAACAGAAGGTTTGCAAACTCCAGAGATCTATTTATGGACTTAAATAAGCATCCCAAAGTTGTAGCATACGTTTTGACAAAATGGTCAAATTGTTTGGCTTTGTCAAAAATGTGTATGAACCATGTGTGTACAAGAAAGCTAGTGAGAGTAGTGTACAATTTATTGTGATTTATGTCAATGACTTCCTTGTCATTGGGAATGAGGTAGGAATGTTAGAGTATACTAAAGCGTGGTTATCTACACAATTCTCCATAAAGGATTTGGAAGAAGCTGAAAGCAAGAGTAGCATTAGGATCCATAAATCAAAACTTCAAAAGCTTGAAAATAACTAAGCTACTCAAGTAACCAGGGATCTAGTCATGCTATAAATCTGGATTAGGAAGAAGAATTACCTCTTGTAACTCAAAACAAGGAGAAAATCAAGTATCTCTCTTGGATCCAGAAACTGTCTGGAATCAGCACAGCGGAAAAGCGGCAACCTTTTCCCTAGTTATACTGCTCTAAAAATCACCAAATTAAATTTGGAGCACCTCCACTCACTAGGGAAGCTAATTTGAAAAAATTGGAGTAAAAATCCTTCTAGATCACATCATAAAAATTCACCAATTTGGAGCCAATGCAAGTGGATCTCCAAAATTTAGCAAGTCAAATGCCTTTCCTCTATTGTTATGGTTCACACTCCGATCAATATTCCAATTTTCCCTTACTAGAAGATGGAGTTAGATAGGAGCAAATGAGGTAGAGAAGGCCAATTTTTAGGTTGGGAATAAGAAAGAATGCAAAGCTCAACACATGATGCAATGCATGGAGAGGGAGAGAGAGAGAGAGAGTTTTGGAGGGAATGCAAAAAATCTAATCTTCACACCTTTTGGCAATATGTATATTGAATTCGTAAACCCTCTATGTCTATGTATTGAGAGTGGAAGGTGTGATGCTAGTTGGCATCACACCTTTTTCAAAGTGACCGCCCAAGTAGCATGCCAAGTTGGTAAATTCAAATTCAAGTCTTACTTGAATTTTATGTGCATTTCAATTACACTTGGAATCTAATTCCAAATTAATTAAGATGCTAATTTAAATGAACACTTCACTTAAATTTTTCCTCTAAAAAGTATTCTTCCCATTAATTAAATCAAACACTTTAATTTAATTAATTAACTTTTGGTTTAACTCTTAAATCAAACAAGCTTAACTCATAAACTTAAACTAGTCAACTTAACTCTTTAAGTCAACTTGACCAATTGATGGTCAATATGGCACCAAATACATAACTGCTTAATTATTGGTCTAATTTAACTCTTTAAATTAGTTGATTAATTTAACATTTAAATTAATCAAACCAAAATTGATCGTTAAATTGGTCCCTTGAAAATCGGTGAACAATGGGTGAATTTTTCTAATATTTAGAAAATTGCTCTACCAATTTTGGAAGCTAATTGGTTTAGTGTGGGACCCAATAGGTTCTACCACTCATTGGACATAGACTCACAACTATTTGTGACTTTTGAATATCATATATTCATTTTAGTTTAAAACTCTTTTTAAACTAATCGACTTAACTCAACTAACCTCATTAATCGAAGAGTACCAAATCTCCATGGTTGATGTCCAACCTCAAGCCCATGGAGCCCAACTAATTGGCCAAAATGAATATTCTTGAGAACTATCATAGCTCTATGCGTACCATGCAAATATGGTCCTTCCGTCTCCTTTCTCCCAAAAGAGGCCTAGGGCAAGATATTTGCCGGCTGCCTAATAGCCTCGATACTACGCCTCTATTCTTAATGCTCGATTTCCTTATGTGACCTTACCTTTAGAAAACTCCTTTCCCAAATTGTTACACCACCTTATGCAAGGATTTCTTGGAGTCGATCATTATAGAACACATAAGAGATGCACTCGTCCTTCACAAAAGTGAGGAGTCGGATTCCATCTTGGATCTCACAAACTTCTATGCCAAGTAGCATATACCTAATCTCAACCTAAAGGACCAGCTAAGTGGTCAAGGAAGAGTCAAAGCTTGAGGACCAGACATAAGGTTACCATGAATCCTCCGATTAGAGGACTAATAATATGTACTAACATAAGCGGGAGAATTAACCACGACCGACTTGCCACTACGGCTATCTAGTGGATTCTCCATAAGGTCTTCAGACCTTGTTCTCTAGTAAGCACCCACTAACATCCACAGGTATCTCAAGCAGTTGGTTATGGAATGGAGCAATATCCAGCTCTTAGATTTATGCATCGTTAGTGCAAGTTTATCCGGATCTTAGATGCTATGTCTCATAAAATCCAACGACTTGGAAGATTTAAGATCATGACTATGTAAGACATTCTGTAGTCATCGAACCAAGTCCCATAGTCATATATGATCTAAGGGCTTCATCCAAATGCAAGTGAAGTAATAAAGAGCATAAGATGAAGATGACCATATAAAAAATATCATTCAATTAAGATTATTTTACAAGGAAATAGTTTTTACACAGCTAATCTAATTAGCTTGCCTCCAACGATCTCCCACTTGCCGAAAGTCAATGCCCTATGGCCTTGAGACCCATCTTCTCAAGATATTCTTCAAAGACCTTTTCTGTTAGGGGTTTAGTAAGTGCATCTGCTATATTCTTTTTCGAGGCAATTCTCTCCACTCGAATGTCGCCTCTATCAATGATCTCCCGGATCAAATGATATTGCCTCAAAATGTGCTTGGATTTCTGATGAGATCTTGGCTCTTTAGCTTGCATCACTGCCCCGGCATTATCACAAAAGACAACAACTAGCTCAACAATGTTAGGCACTACACTCAACTCTTGAAATGAAGTTTTTCATCCAAACACCTTCCTTTGAAGCTTCCGAAGCCACAATGTATTCTACTTCAGTGGTGGAATCAGCCGTGGTGTCTTGTTTGGAGCTCTTCCAACTCGCCGCACTTCCATTGAGGCAAAATATAAATCTAGAAGTGGATTTGAGGTCATCTACATTGGATTAGAAACTTGAATTCGAAAACACCTCTAGTTTCAATTCTCTATTGCCGTATACCAAAAACAAGTCGATAGTCCTTCTCAAGTACTCAAGGATTGCTTTTATGGCTCTCCAGTAACTCTCGCCTAGGTTGGATTGGACTCTCCTTGTGACCCTTAACGAGTGTGCTGCATCCGGTCTTGTACATTGAACTGCATACATTATGCTACCTATAGCGGAGGCATAAGATATGTGAGGCATCCTTTGTTTCTCTTCCTCTGTCTTGGGAGCTATAGACTTGGAGAGACGAATGCCATATCCTATGGGGAAAAATCCTTTATTGGATTTTTTTATACTAAACCTCTTTAGTATCTTGTTAATGTATGGGGTTTAGGAAAGCCCCAACATCATTTTAGATCCATACCTATAGATAGATTCCCAATACGTAGCATGTATCTCCTAAATCCTTTATGAAGAATTGTGTAGATAATCACGCTTTAGTACACTCTAACATTCCTACCACATTCCAATAAGAAGGATGTCATCGACGTAAAGCACAATAAACTGTACACTATTCCCACTAGCCTCTTATACACACATGGTTCATACACATTTTTGACAAAGTCAAACGATTTGACTGTTTAGTCAAAATATATGTTCCAACTTTGGGACACTTGTTTGAGTCCATAAATGGATCTCTGGAGTTTGCAAACCTTTTACTCACTCCCCTTAGATGTAAAATCTTACGGTTGCTCCATATAAATTTCTTCTTCAATGTCTCTATTGAGGAAATCGGCTTTCACATTCATTTGCCATATCTCATAGTCATAATATGCAGCTATGGCAAATAGAATCTAAATGGACTAAGGCATTGCGATCGGTGAAAAAGTTTCCTTGAAATTGACACCGAGTCTTCGAGTGTAACCTTTTGCCACTAGTCACACCATAAAAGTCACCACTTCTCCATGTACTCTAAGCTTTCGCTTAAGATCTACTTGCAACCAACGAGAATTATTCCCTTTGGTGGACCTACCAAAGTCCATACTTTGTTTGAGTACATGGAGTCCATTTCGGACTTACGGCTCCTAGCCAACATCCTGAATCTATGTCCGATATAGCTTTTTCATAGGTCTTCAGATCATCATCTATTTAGCCTGTCTTATGAAGGAATCCGAACCTTTTAGGTTGCTTCTTGATTCAGTAAGACCTATGTGGAGGTTGTGTGTGAGGCTCTTGTTGTTTATTTGCTTCCATCACTTGTGGGATTTGTTGACAAACTTCATCAAGTTCAACGACAACATTATTTCTATCTAATAGAAATTTCTTTTCCAAATAGTGGGCGTTCCTTGAAACAAACACTTTTTGTTCTGAGGGATCATCAAAATAGTAACCTAAAGACTCTCTTAGGTATCCCACAAACTTGCACAAGGTGGATCTACTGTCCAACTTATCTCCTACTGTTCGTCTTACACAAGCGAGAGGTCCTTCAACTTTGAGATAATTGTAAGATGGCGATTTGCCATGCCACATCTCATATGGTATTTTTGGCACCAATTTAGATGGTCCTATAGCATTGCTGTGGTGTTTAATGCGTATGCCCAAAAAGATATGGGCACATCAAAGAAGCTCATCATGGAACGTACCATGTCCAAGAAGGTACGATTTCTCCATTGTGTTGGGGTATGTCGGGTGGAGTCCGTTGAAAGAGAATGCCATTCTCCTTAAGATAATCTAAGAATTCAGTGCTCAATTATTCTCTCCCACGATTCGATCGAAGAGCTTTAATACTTAGCCCCAATTGCTTTTCTACTTCACTCCTGTACTCTTTGAACTTTTCAAAGACTTCGAAGTTGTTCTTCATAAGAAACACATGTCCGAACTGACTATAGTCATCGGTGAAGGTGATGAAGTTGGAATAGCCACCTCTCCTACTAACTCTTAGTAGTCCATAAACATCTGTATGGATCAAATCTAAGAGACTTGTGGAGCACTCCGTTTGTCCTACAAAAGGAACTTTGGTCATTTTTCCTTTTAAACAAGATTCACAAGTAGAAAGATCCTCAATGCCACTAACATTTAGTGCTTTGAGAGCTTCTAATTTATTCATCCTATTTTCAGAAATATGTCCAAGTCTTGCATGCCAAAGAATGGCAACTTCTTGGATATCTAATTTTTTTTTTACTTGATTGAATATGCATTAGTGAAGATTGAGAATCAAGTATGTACAATCTATTTATTAATGTACCTTGAGCAATCAAACAACCATTCTTTAATGCCTTCAACTTCCTATTCGATATAGAAAAATCAAATCCTTCATTATCAAGAATGGGAATTGAAATAATATTCTTCACAAGATAGGGTACATAATAAACTAAATCAAGTACAATGCAAGCATTCCCCAAGTCTAACTTCATTACACCTTAAGGTGGTGGTAACTCTTGCTCTATTTCCTAGGTAGAGCATCATATCCCATTCACCCATATTTTTCTTCTTTCCATTCCCTATAACGAATTACAAAGGTGAGAACCACTGCGGTATCAAATGCACATGAGGAAGAATTAGTCATCATGTGCACTTCAATAAAATACACACACTTCTAAAAGGTTTTAAGGTAAGCTTTGTAATTTCTTTTCCAATGCCCTTTTTCGCCGTAGTAAAAACAACTAGCTTTAGTTTTAACCTTCTTCTTAACCCTCCCAAAACTCTTCTCGGATTGCTTCCCTTTCGAGGAAGAACTTTTCTTTCAATTACCTTCCTTGCTAGGACCCTTAGGGCTCTTCGACTTGGAGGAGAATGCAAGCATAAAGTGCTTTTCTTTTCTCATAGTAGCCTTCGTGGCCACAAGCATATTAATCAATTCGTTAGTCGTAACATCTTACTCAAACATATTGAAGTTCATAACGAATTGATCATATGATGGTGGCAATGACTGTAGGATCAAATCCATGCAAAGGTTATTGTCCATGACCACTCTAATAGGCCAATATTCTCGATGAGTCCAATCATCTTGAGGCCGTGATCATGGACATTAGACCTTTCACTCATCCTTGCCCTAAAGAGCTCCTTAGACAAGGCGAACCTTTCGTGCTTACTTTATACACCATACAACTCTTGCAAGTGTACATTGATCTCTCGAGCATGTTTCATGTGCTCATAAGTCCTTTGGAGCTCATTGGACATGGATGCCATCATGACACACCTTACTTGTAGATCATCATCTACAAATTTTGTGAATATTTCACGTTGTGCATCGATGGCATCATCACCAAGTGTGCCCACAGGACTCTGATCAAAGACGTAAGTCTGCTTTTCAAAGTCAAGAATGATTTTAAGGTTTCTTAACCAGTCCTGGAAGTTTAGCTCGGTAAGTTTATTGGTTTCCAAAATTGATGCGAGTGGATTCTTAGCCATTTTGATTGAAGATTTCAAAAATCTACAAGCAGCGAAAAAAGAGTATAAACATGTGATTGAGTTTCATATTAAAAACATGTCTTATGGTCTCTCAAGCATGTTTTTCTCCCACTATTTTATTAAATTCTTCACCCCTTACAAGAATTCGGGAAATCATATTCCCTATTGAGAATCAAGATCCCAAGGACTTGCAAGTAGACCCCCATAGCCAAGTGCCATTCACAAGTAATCGAATGGTAAGCAACTTTTGCTAGTTGTATCTCATGCAACTCTTGATATATTTTACCTCATTTTTCACATAGATCTACATAACCGTGTGCCATCTATGAAACTAAATGTTAAGTCGAACCTACCAATCAATATTTGACTCAAGATAGGCATCACGTCAACCCCCATAATCAAGTACTAATGTGTGGGTGCTCCCAAGTCTAAGTGCATCTAAGGTTAAGTGTATGCTCGCAGCTTTTCTCTTAAGTGTGACCTCCATAACCGAGTGCCATCACAAAAAATCGGTAGCATTGGCATGGCATATACTACTGGTAGGAGGCTTGGATTAATTAAAACTCTTTTAATTTATATCCATTTAGACTTAATATTCAAAAAGCACTTAGACATTCTAAGTGAAGGGTTTTTGCTTGCAAAGATCTCATCATTTTATCTTCTTATTTAGGTTTTCTATATCTTAAACACGCATCTCATATATCATTAGGATATGGAAAGCATAAATAAGTAAATGCGCCTAGCATGCTCTTAGGGTGGAATGACCATAAACCTAACCAAGTGGTGCACTTAGAGCCGTAGGTGCACCACCTAGTTGATTTTAGGTGGGTTGATTAAATCTAGCTATTACATGAGTGTATCCCATATATTCATGGGTCTCCAAAAGTCTTCATGCCTCCAAAGGTCTCCATTGCTCTATGCAACAATTACATGAATAGGAAATCCTCACTCCTAGTGATTTTATTCTCACAACATTTACAAGGTAGAAATTAAGAGGCATGCAAGCCTCAATTTAATACAACCCATTTTAAAAACTTTAAACAAATAAAATCAATATTAAAGACTCATGATCATCCCCATTCATTCATCATCTATTCAACAATTAAATGAACAATAAATAAATCTAAAATTAACAATTAATTCTAACAATTAAATGCTTATCTCTTAAATAAATGATTGAACAAGCATAACATTTACGCCATAAGTTGGAGATTAACTTTAACTAGATTTTAAAAGCAATCCAAAAATGTCAAACATAATTTTGAGGATTTGCACAACACTTGTGCATCCATAACACACGATTTAATGCCATTTCTAACCATTTAAGGAACTAAAAAAATGCTCCAAACCTGACCAATCCCAAACTGGGCACTACTGACCAAGCTTGGCGTGCGACTGAGGAGTAGGTCTCGGCCACTGCCTGGCCAACTTGTACCATTGCTGCCGGCAGCCCCTATTTTGGCGTCAAAAGCTATTCAAGCCTATTTTTGGCTCAACTTTTGTGCACCAAAAATTGTAGAACACTTTCTAGACATTAAATCACACATTGTGGACTAATTTCCAGACCTCAAACTCCTTTTAAAACTGAAAATTAAAGTGCTCAATCATTCTTAAAAAATTCAAGTTAAAGTGAAAATCAAATTTTTAAAAACCTCCAATCAAACTCCAATCTCATTGCACCAAAAAATGACCAAAACACTTTTGATCAAATAACAACAGGCTATATCATCATATAACATCAATCAATGCCAATTCAACATTCAACATTAATAATGATGAATTGAAACATACAAAAGCATGAATCAACACTTAAATCACATAAAAGCATGCTTCTAATTTATCAAGCAATAGAGCCACAAGCATCATCAACCAAACACTCCAATCCATTACCTAGATCAAGTATTTGGTGATATTGATCAATTCATCACATGAATCAATCAGTCAATAATCCAAAACATAGCATGAAAAAGGCTCTGATACCACTTGAAAGCAAGAGTAGCATTAGGATCCATAAATCAAAACTTCAAAAGCTTGAAAATAAATAAGCTACTCAAGAAACCATGGATATATTCATGCTATAAACCTGAGTTAAGATGAAGAATTACCTCTTGTAGCTCAAAACAAGGAGAAAATCAAGTGTCTCTCTCAGATCCAGAAACTATCTAGAATTGGCACAGCAGAAAGGCAGCAATCTTCGCCTTGGTTATATTGCTCCAAAAATCACCAAATTAAATTTAGAACACCTCCACACACTAAGGAAGATACTGGGAAAAAATTACAGCAAAAATCCTTCTGGACCACTTCAGAAAAATTCTCCAATCCGGAGCTACTGCAGGTGGATCTCCAAAATTTAGCAAGTCAAGTGCCTTGCCTCTATTGATTGATCCACACTCCAATCAATCTTCCAATTTTTCCTCACTAGAAGTTGGAGTTAGACAGGAGAAAATGAGGTAGAGGAGGCTTATTTTTAGGTTGGGAAGAAGAAGGAATACAAGTTCAACACATGATGCAATGCATGGAAAGAGAGAGAGTTTTGGAGGGAATTCAAAGAATCTAATCTTCACACTTTTTGGCAATGTGTATATCGAATTTGCTCACCCTCTGTATCTATATATATAGGGTGGAAGGTGTGATTCTAGTTGGCATCACACCTTTCTCAAGGTGACCTCCCAAGTGGCATGCCAAGTTGGCAAATTCAAATTCAAGTTTTACTTAAGTTTCATGGGCATTTCAATTACACTTGGAATCTAATTCCAAATTACTTAAGATGCTAATTTAAATGAACACTTCATTTAAATTTTCACTCCAAAAATTATTCTTCCCATTAATTAAATCAAATACTTTAATATAATTAATCAACATTTGATTTAACTCTTAAATCAAACAAGCTTAACTCATAAGCTTAAACTAGTCAACTTAACTCTTTAAGTCAACTTGACCAATTGATGGTCAATATGGCACCAAATAATTAACTCCTTAATTATTGGTCTAATTTAACTCTTTAAATTAGTTGATTGATTTAACACATAAAATAATCAAACAAAAATTGACCATTAAATTGGTTCCTTGAAATTGGTCACCAAAGGGTGAGTTTTTCTAACATTTAGAAAATTGCTCTACCAATTTTGGAAGCTAATTGGTTTCGCATGTGCCTCAATAGGTTCTATCATTCATTGGACATAGGCTCACAACCCTTTGTGACTTTTGAATATCTTATATTCATTTTAGTTTGAAATTCATTTTAAATAAATTGACTCAATTTAATTAATCTCATTAATCGAAGAGTACCTAATCACCATGGTCGATATCCAACCTCAAGCCCATGGAGCCCAACTAATTGGCCAAAATAAATATTCTGGAGAATTATTATAGCTCTACGCGTACCATACAAATACGATCCTTCTGTCTCCTATCTCCCAAAAGAGGCCTTGGACAAGATATTTTCAGGCTCCCTAGTAACCTTGATACTATAGCTCTATTCTTATTGCTCGATTCCCTTGTGTGGCCTCACCTTTAGAAAACTTATTTTCCAAATTGTGACACCACCTTGCGCAAGGATTTCTTGGAATTAATCATTATAGAACACATAGGAGATGCACCCGCCATTCACAAAAGCAAGGAGTCGGATCCCATCTTAGATCTCACAAACCTCTATGCCAAGTTGCTTATATCTAACCTCAACCTAAAAGACCCACTAAGTGGTCAAGGAAGAGTCAAAGCATGAGGACCAGACACAAGGGTTACCATGGATCCTCAGGTCTGAGGACTAATAATATGCACTAGCGTAAACAGGAGAATTAACCACTACCGACTTGCCACTATGGCTATCTGGTGAATTCTTTGGAGGGTCTTCAGTGTCTATTCCTTAACAAGTACCCACTAACATGCAGTCGTATCTCATACGGTTGCTCATGGAATGGAGTAATATCTAATTCTTAGATTTATGCATCGTTAGTGCAAGTCTATCCAGATCTTAGATGCTCTGTCTCATAAGATCCTATGAATTGAAAATTTTAAGATCACGACTGTGTAAGATTTATTCCATGGTCATCGAGTCACGTCCCGTAGTCATATGTGATCTAAGGGCTTTATCCAAATGCAAGTGAAGTAATAAAGAGCATAAGATGAAGATGGCCATATGAAGAATATCATTCAGCAAAGATTGTTTTATACGGAAATAGTTTTTACAAGGCCAATCTAATTGGCTTGCTGGGAATTATTCCAACAAAAGCATCCTACGTAATGGGAATACGTATCCACAGATATAGATCTAAAAGGATGCTAGAGAGAGACAAAGAATTTCCTATACACCTTATGCCTCCGCTATTGGTAGCATAATATATGAAGTTCAATGTACAAGACCGGATATGGCACACTCGCTAAGTGCTACGAGTAGGTTCTAATCTAATCCA
This sequence comes from Jacaranda mimosifolia, assembly GCA_018894105.1. NCBI lineage: Eukaryota > Viridiplantae > Streptophyta > Magnoliopsida > Lamiales > Bignoniaceae > Jacaranda > Jacaranda mimosifolia. Next base: position 13,190,499 of record CM032128.1, on the reverse strand, counting down.
TGTGAGAGTCACTGGATAGCCGTTAAAGCAATTCTTAAGTACTTGAGAAGGACTAAGGACTTGTTTTTCGTATACGGCAATGGAGAATTGAAACTAGAGGGATTTACAGATTCAAGTTTCTAATTCGATATAGATGACCTAAAATCCATTTCTGGATTTGTATTTTACCTCAACGGTGTGGTGAATTGGAAGAGTTCCAAGCAAGATACTATGACCGACTCTACAGCGGGCATAATATATTTTGGCGGAAGCTATAAAGGAAGGTGTTTGGATAAAAAACTTCATTCAAGAGTTGAATGTAGTACCTAGCATTGCTGAGCCAGTAGTTGACTATTGTGAGAACAATGGGGCAGTGGCACAAGCCAAAGAGCCAAGATCTCATCAGAAATCCAAGCACATTTTTAGGCAATATCATTTGATCTACGAAATCATTGATAGAGGTAATATATGAGTGGAGAGAGTTGCCTCAAAAGAGAATATAGCAGATCTACTGGCAAAGCACCTAACGCAAAAGGTCTTTGAAAAACATCTTGAGAAGATGGGTCTCAAGGCCATGAGGCATTGATTTTAGGGCAAATGGGAGATTATTAAAATAGTGACCGACAAGGTAATAGGATTGGACTTGTAAAGCTATTTACTTGTAAAATAATTTTAATTGAATGATATTCTTTATATGGCCATCTTCAACTTATGCTCTTTATTTCTTGACTTGCATTTAGATGAAGCCCTTAGATCACTCATGCCTATGGGACTTAATTTGATGACCATGGAATAAGTTTTACACAGTCATGATCTTAGATTTTTCAAGTCATAGGATCTTATAAGACAGGGCATCTCATATCCGGATAGACTTGGACTAACGATGCATAAATCCAAGAGTTAGATATTGCTCTATTCCATGAGCAACCATATGAGATATGAGTGCATGTTAGTGGGTCCTTGTTAGAGAACAAGGCACTGAAGACCCACTGGAAAATCCACCAGATAGCCGGAGTGGCAAGTCGGTAGTGACAAGTTCTCCAACTTACGCTAGTGCTTATTATTTGTCCTCTGACCTGAGGATCCATGGTAACCTTGGTCTGGTACTCATGCTTTGACTCTCCCTTGACCACTTAGTGGGTCTTTTAGGTTGTGGTTTGGTATAAGCTACTTGGCACAGAGGTTTGTGAGATCCGTGATGGAATCTGATTCCTTGCTTTTGCGAAAGGCAAGTGCTTTTCGTGTATTCTATAATGATCAATTCCAAGAAATCCTTGCGCGATGTGGTATGAAAATTTGGAAAAGGAGTTTTCCATAGATGAAGTCACATAAAGGAATTGACTTTTAGGAATAAAGACATAATATCGAGGCTATTAAGGAACCAGCAAATATCCTGCCCTAGGCCTCTTTCGAGAGATAAGAGATAGAAGGACCACATTTCCATGGTATGCGTATAGGTACAATGGTTCTCCAAAAGCATTTATTTCGGCTAATTAGTTGGGCTCCATGGGCTTGAGCTTGGGCATCGACCATGGAGATTGGGTACTCTTCAATTAATGAGATTAATTGAATTGAGTCGATTAGTTTCAAAGTTGTTTTAAACTAAAATGAATATATGATACTCAAAAGTCACAAGGAGTTGTGAGCCTATATCCAATGAATGGTAGAACCTATTGGGTCACACACAAAAGCTAATTAACCTCCTAGTTATTGGAGCAATTTCTAAAAGCCAAGGTGATCGATTTTTGAGGTACTAATATGAAGGTCAAATTTTGGCTTCATTAGTTTAAGTTTTAAATTAATCAACTAATTTAAGAAGTCAAGTTAGACCAATAATTAAGAAGTTAATTATTGGTGCCAAGTGACCATCAATTGGTCAAGTTAATTTAAGAAGTCAAATTAACAAAATTGAGCTTAAAAGTTAAGCTTGTTTGACTTAAGAGTTAAGTCAAAGGTTAATTAATTAAATTAAAGTATTGAATTTAATCAATGAGAAAAATACATTTCGGAGGGAAAATTCAAATGAAAGGTTCATTTGAATTAGCATATTAGTTAACTTGAAATTAGATTTCAAATGTAATTAAAATAAACATGAAATTCAAATGGGATTTGAATACAAATTTGTCACCTTAGCACCCCACTTGGCCCCCCTTTATGGAAGGTGTGATGCCACTTTGGCAGCACACCATCCAGCATCTATATGTAGATATAGAGAGAGGATCGGCCATATGCATAGGATTAGATTCCTCCACAATTCCTTCCAAAACCTCTTCTAAACATTGCTTCATGTGCTGAGGCTTTGTTCGCTCTTCTCCTACGTCAAAAATTAGCCTTCACCATTGTAGTCTGCTCATTTTCTCCAACTACGACTGAGTGGAATTTGGAGGATCAATTGGTGTGTGGATCATATCAATAGAGGTAAAACATTTGATTTGTTTGCTTTGGAGATCTACAAGAACAAAGCAGTCACTTGCTGAATTTTTTTTGAGCGATCTAGATTGAGTTTTGCTCTAAATTTTTTATAGAACTTTCCTTAAGGAGCTAAGAAGTTCCATATTTGTTTTCATGATTTTTGGAGCACTTTAACTAAGGCTAAAGTCGTTGTTCATCCGCTTTGCCAGAGCTTACTAGATTATTGATTGGTGGAGTGTTCACCATCACAACTTTGGAAATTTGCTTTTTGAGGTAATTCCCCAACTAAATGTAAAGTCATAGCATGGTTAGATCCTAGGTAGATTGTAACCACTAGTTATTTTTGAGCTTTTGAACTTTGATAATTGGATCCCAGTAGCCTACTAACCTTCAAGCATTCCCCAAGTGTAACTTGATTACACCTTGGAACATGGCATCAACTCTTTCTCTATTTCCTAGGTTAAGGATCATAGTTCCTTCATGAAGGCTCTTTCTTCTTTCCATTCCTTATAAGTTGCATCAATTTTATCACATTTTTTCTTTGTAACTTTCTCTGAACCTTTCAAGGGTTGTTTCCCTTTCGAGAAAGAACTCTCCTTCTTCTTTCCTCCCGTTCTGGGACCCCTACGGCCCTTCAACTTAGAGGTAAAAGCAAGCATAAGAGGTTTTTCCTTTTTCATTGTTACCTCGATTATCACCATCGTGTTCACCAATTCGTTAATCGTTATCTCTTCCTTAGACATCTTAAAGTTCATAACAAATTGGTTGAATGAAGACGATAATGATTGTAGGATCAAATCCATAGAGCGATCATTGTCGATGACCACGTCTAGTTGTCCAAGATTTTTGATGAGTCCAATCATCTTAAGCCCATGATCATGGATACTTGAACCCTTTGCCATTCTTGACCTAAGAGCTCCCTAGATAAAATGAACCTTTTGTGTCTTGTTTGTACACCATACAACTCTTGTAGGTATTTGTTGATCTCATATGCTCGTGAGTCTTTTGGAACTCATTAGTTATGGAAGACACCATGAGGCATCTCATTTGTAGATCATCATCTACAAATTTAGTGAACAATTCAGGGGTCTCATCGGTAGCATCATGACCTAATTATCCGACGGACTTTGATGAAGTACATAAGTCCTATTTTCAGACTCTAGAATGATTTTAAGGTTTCTTAACCAACCACGAAAGTTAGGCCCGGTGAGTTTATTGGTTTCCAAGATGCTTGTGAGTGGATTTGTAGCCCTTTTCTTTTGAAGATTTCAAAAATCTACAAGAGGTGAAAAAAGAGTAAAAGCATATGATTGAATTTTGATATTTAAAACATGTTCATGGTTTTTTAAGCATGTTTTTCTCCCACTATTTTATGAAATCCATTACCCCTTAGAAAAATTCTAGAAATCTTTTATCCTAGTGAGAATAAAGGCCCTAAGGGCTTGTAAGTAGACCCCGTGACCAAATGTATATCCACAAACAATCTAAAGGTAAGCAACTTTTGCTAATTGCATCTCTATGAAACTTTTGATATATTTTGCCTCACTTTTTCATGTAGATCCTCTATAAGGATGACCTCTACATTACTTAGTATTAAGTCAAACCTACGAATCAAACTTTGATTCGAGATGGTGTCACAACATCCCCCGTGACTGAGTGTATAATGCATGGGAGGCCTCAAATAAAAGGTGCATCATATGCTGAGTATATGGTCATAGATTTCCACCTGTGTGTGACCCCCGTGACCAGATGTACATCACACAAAGATGGTAGCAACGTTATGCCTATACTATTGGTAGAAGACATGGATTAATTAAAAATTCCTTTTTAATTCATATCCATTTTAACTTAACATTTGAAAGTACTTAGATACTCTAAGTTGAGGGTTTTTGCTTGCAAAGATCTTATCATTTTATCTTCTTATTTATGTTTTCTACATCTTATCCATGTATCTCATATGTCAATAAGATATAAAAAGCAAAAATAAGTAAATTCGCCTAGCATGCTTCTACGGTTAGATGACCATGATCCTAACCAAGTGGTGCACTTAGAGCCATAGGTATACCACATAGTTGATTTTAAGTGGGTTGATTAAATCATGCTATTACATGAGCATGTCCCCATACATTTATCGGTCGTCAAAAGTCTCCATGCCTCCAATAGTCTTCTTTGCTCCATACAACATTTACATGAGAAAGAAATCCTTAGCCCTAGTGATTCTACTCTCATAAATTTTACAAGATAGAATTAAAAGGCATGCAAGCCCTAACTTAATACTACCATTTTCAACAACTTGAAACAAATAAAATCAATATTAAAGGCTTATGATCATCCCTATTCATTTATCATTCATTCAACAATTAAGCGAACAATAAATAAATCTAGAATTGACATTCAATTTAAACAATTAAATACCTCACACACAACCTCTAAGAAGGTTGGACCAAATCAAGAAATAACCTAAAAGGTTTGGATTTCTTCATGAGATAGGCCAATTAGATAGTGATCCGAAGACCTATGAGAAAGCTATGTTGGACATAGATTCGAGACGTTGGTTTAAAGCCATGAGATTCAGAATGGACTTTATGTACTCCAACAAAGTATGAACTTTAGTAGCTCTACCAAAGGGAATAGTTTCCATTGATTGCAAGTGGATCTGTAAGCGCAAGCTTGGAGTGGATGCAAAAGTGGTTACTTCTAAAGTGCAACTAGTTGTAAGGGGTTATACTTAAAGTCCCAATATCAATTTGAGAAAACTTTTTCACCAGTCACAATGCCTAAGTCCATTCATATTCTACTTGCCATAGCCATATATAATGACTATGAGATATGGCAAATGGATGTGAAAATCGCTTTCCTCAATGAAGACATTGAAGAAGAAATTTATATGGAGCAACCACAAAGTTTTACATCCAAAGGGAGTGAGCAACAGGTTTGCAAACTTTAGAGATCCATTTATAGACTCAAACAGGTGTCCCAAAGTTGGAATATATGTTTTAACAAAATGACCAAATTATTTTGCTTTGTGAAAAATATGTAAGAAGCATGTTAGTAGGAGTTTGATACAGTTTATTGTGCTTCATGTCGATGACATCCTTCTCATTGGGAATGAGGTAGGAATGTTAAAGTGTACTAAGGCGTGGTTATCTACCTATTAAGAATACGTATCTCTAGAGATAGATCCAATAAGATGCTGGGGTTGTCCCAAACCCCGTACATTAACAAACTATTAAAGAGGTTTAGTATGGAAGAATCTAAGAAGGGATTTCTTCCCATAGGACATGGCATTCGACTTTCCAAGTTTATGGCCACTAAGATAGAAAACAAGAGATAAATGATGTCTCACATACCTTATGCTTCCGCTATTGGCAGAATAATGTTTGCAGTTCAATACACAAGATCGGGTGTGGCACATCGCTAAGTATTACAAATAAGTTCCAATCCAATTTCGATGAGAGTCACTGGATAGTCATTAAAATAATCCTTAAATACTTGAGAAGAACTAAGGACTTATTTTTGGTATACAACAATGGTGAATTGAAATTAGAGGGGTATTTGGATTCCAGTTTCCTATCCAATGTAAAAGACTTGAAATCTACTTCTGGATTTATATTTTACCTCAATGGCAGTGCGATGAGTTGGTAGAGTTCCAAACAAGATAACACGACTGATTCTACCATGGAGGCATATATATTGTAGCTTCGAAAGCTACAAAGGAAGGAGTTTGGATGAAAAACATCATTCAAGAGTTGAATGTAGTGCCTTGCATTGCTGAGCCAATGGTTGTCTTCTGTGACAACAATAGGGCAGTAACGCAATCTAAAGAGCCAAGATCTCATCAAAATCCAAGCACATTCTGATGCAATATTAATCCGAGAGATCATTGATAGAGGCGACATCTGAGTGCGGAGAGTTACCTCAGAAGAGAATATAACAGATCCACTGACTAAACCCCTAACGCAAAAGGTCTTTGAAAGACTTCTTAAGAAGATAGGTCTGAAGGCCATGGGGTATTGGCTTTAGGGCAAATGGGAGATTGTTGGAATAGTGCCCGACAAGCAAATAAAATTGGCCCTGTAAAGGCTATCTTTATCGAATGATATTCTATATATGGCTATCTTCATCTTATGCTTTTTGTTAGTTCACTCATATTTCGATGAAGCCCTTAGATCACTTACGACTACAAGATTTGGTTCGATGACCATGGAATAAGTTTTACACGGTTGTGATCTTCAAACTTCAAGTCATAGGATCATATGAGATGGGACATCTAAGATCCAGATAGAATTGCACTAACGATGCATAAATCCAATGGTTGGATATTGCTCCGTTCTATGAGCAACCAATTACGATATGGGTGTATGCTAGTAGGTGCTTGTTAGAGAAGAATGCATTGAAGACCCACCAGAGAATCTATTAGATAGGCATAGTGGCAAGTCGATGGTGGTAAGCTCTCTAGCTTACACTAGTGCATATTATTAGTCTTCTGACCTTAAGATCCATAGTAATTTTGTGATTGGTCTTCATGCTTTCACTCTTTCTTGATTGCTTAATGGGTCTTTTGGGTTGAGATTGGGTACGAGCTACTAGGCATGGAGGTTTGTGAGATCCAAGATAGAATCCAACTCCTTGCTTTTATGAAGGGCGACTATATCTTCTATGTGTTCTATAATGATCGATTCCAAGAAATTCTTGCACAAGGTGGTGTGATAATTTGGAAAAGGAGTTTTTCAAAGACGAGGGCATACAAAGGAATCGAACATTGAGAATAGAGACATAGTATCAAGGCTATTAAGGAGCCGATAAATATCTTGCCCCAGGTTTCTTTCGGGAGATAGGAAACGGAAGGACTATATTTGCATGGTACGTGTAGAGCTATGATGGTTCTCTAAAAGCATTCAATTCGGCCAATTAGTTGGGCTCCATAGGCTTGAGGTTGGACATCGACCATGGAGATTGGGTAGTATTTAATTAATGAGATCAATTGAATTGAGTTGATTAGTTTAAAAGTATTTTAAACTAAAATGATTATATGATATTCAAAATTCACAAGGAGTTGTGAGCCCATATCCAATGAATGGTAGAACCTATTGGATCACACACAAGATCCAATTGGCTTCCAAAGTTGTAGGAGGAATTTTTCTAAGAGTTAGAAAATTACTCCTAGGTGTCTGATTTTGATGTGCCAAATTGAAGGTCAATTTTTTGCCTTGATTAATTTAAGTGTTAAATTAATAAACTAATTTAAGCAGTTAAATTAGACCAATAATTAAGGATTTAATTATTTGGTGCCAAGTGACCATCAATTGGTCAAGGTAATTTAAGGAGTTAAATTAACAAAATTAAGCTTAAGGAATTAAGCTGACTTAAGAGTTAAAGGTCATTAATTAAATTAAAGCATTTAATTTAATTAATGAGAACAATTATTTTTGGAGGGAAGATTCAATTGTCGAGTTCATTTAAGTTAGCATTTTAATTAATTTGAAATTAGATTCCTAATTAAATTAAAATACACATGAAATTCAAATGAGATTTTAATTCAAATTTGCCACATTGGCACCTCACTTGGCTGCCACTCTCATAGAAGGTGTGATGCCACCTTAACATTGCACCATCCACATCTATATATAGATATAGAAAGGGAGAGTTCAGCAACTTTGAAAAAGGTGTGAAGAATTATATTCATTCAGACTTCTCTCCAAAAACTCTTTTTCAAACATTGTTTCATATGTTAAGGCTTTGTTTTCTCTTCTTCTCCTACCGCAAAAATCAACTTTCACCATTGATATTCTGCTCATTTTCTCTAGCTAAAAGTGAGTGAAATTTGGAGGATCAATTGGTGTGTGGATCATTACAATAGAGGAAAACATTTCATTTGCTAGGTTTAGAGATCCACTCGAACAGAGCAGTCACTTGCGGACTTCTTTTTTGAGCGATCTAGGTTGAGTTTTGCTCCAAAATTTTTTACAGCAACTTCTTCAAGGAGTTGAGAAGTTCAAAAAAATTTCATGATTTTTGGAGCACTCTAATTGAGGTAAAAGTTGTTGGTTCTTCGCTCTGCCAAAGTTTTCTAGAATCTAGATCAGTGAAATGTTCACCTTTGTGACCTTGGAAATTTACTATTTGAGGTAAATATCTAACTAAAATTGAATTGGAAGCATGAATAGATCCTTGGTAGGTTGTAAGCACTTGTTAGCTTGAGCTTTTGAAGTTTTATTATTAGATCCTAGTGCCTTACTAACCTTCACTAATTATATGCATTAGCGTAAGCTGGAGAACTTGCCACTACCGACTTGTCACTTTAGCTATCTAGTGGATTCTCTGGGTGGGCCTCCAGTGCCTTGTTCTTTAACAAGCACCTACTAACATGCATTTATGTCTCATATGGGATTGCTTATGGAATGGAACAACATCCAACCCTTTGATTTATGAATCATTAGTGCAATTCTATCGGGATCTTAGATACCCTGTCTCAAAAGATCCTATGACTTGAAAGATTTAAGATTATGGCCGTGTAAGACTTATTCCATGATCACTGCCCAGTTCGTGACCAAGTCCCATAGTCTTGTGTGATCTAAGGGCTTCAACCAAATGTAAGTGAAGTAATAATAAGCATAAGATGAAGATGGCCATATAATGAATATCATTCAATCAAGAATGTCTTATAAGAAAATAGTTTACAAGGCCAATCTAGTTGGCTTGTGGGGTACTATTCCAACAATCTTCCACTTACCCTAAAGCCAATTCCCCAGAGTCTTATGACCTATCTTCTCAAGATATCCATCAAAGGCCTTTTGCGATAAAGCCTTTTGCGATAGTCTTATAACCCATCTTCTCTTCTAAGGCAACCTCTCCACTTGGATGTTACCTCTATCAATGATCTATTGGATCAAATGATATCGCCTTAATATGTGCTTGGATCACTGATGAGATAACGGTTCTTTAGCGTGTGCTATCGCGTTGTTCTTGTCACAGAAGACAACCATTGGCTCAACAATACTAGGCACTATATTCAACTCTTGAATGAAAATTTTCATCTAAACACCTTCATTTGCAACTTCTAAATCCACAATATATTCTGCTTATGTGGTAGAATCGGCTGTAGTGTCTGGTTTGGAATTCTTTCAACTTACTGCGCCGCTATTGAAGCAAAATATGAATCTAGAAGTGGATTTTAGGTCATGTACATTGGATTAGAAACTAGAATCCAAAAACCCCTCGAGTTTTGATTCTCCATTGCCATATACCAAAAATAAATCTTTAGTCTTTCTCAAGTACTTTAGGATTGCTTTTACGGCCATCCAGTAACTTTCATTGGGATTGGATTGGAAATGACTCGTAATGCTTAGAGCATGTGCCACATCCGGTCTTTTACATTGAATGGCATACATTGTGCTCCCAATGTCAGATGCATAAGGTATGTGGGACATTCCTTGTCACTTGTCATCAGTCTTGGAGGCCATAAACCTCTAGAGATGAATGCTATGTCCCATGGGAAGGAATCCCCTCTTGGATTCTTCCACACTAAACTTCTTTAATATCTTGTCAAAGTATGGGGTTTGGGAAAGCCCCAACATCCTCCTTGATCTATCTCTATAGATACGTATTCTTAATACATAGGATGCTTCTTCCAAATCCTTCATAGAGAATTAAGTAGATAACCATACTTTAGGACATTCTAACATTCCAATCTCATTCCCAATGAGAAGGATGTCATCAACATAATGCACAATAAACTGTATACGATTCCCACTAGCATACCTATATACACATTGTTCATACACATTTTTAACAAAGCCAAACGATTTGACTGATATGTCAAAACATATGTCCCAACTATGGGACACCTATTTGAGTTTATAAATGAATCTCTTGAGTTTTGCAAACCTTTTGCTCGCTCCTTCTGGATGTAAAATCTTGTGGTTGCTCCATATAAATTTCTTCTTCAATATCTCTATTGAGGAAAACAGTTTTCACATCTATTTGTCATATCTCATAGTCATAATATACGGCTATGGCAAGTAGAATCGAAATGGACTTAGGCATTGCGACCAATGATAAGGTTTCCTCAAAATCGATACTGAGTCTTTGAGTATAACCTTTTGCTACTAGTTGAGCCTTAAAGATCATTACCACTCCATCGACTCCTAACTTTTGCTTATAAATCCATGTGCAACTAATGAGAACTATTTTCTTTGGTGGATCTACTAAAGTAAATGCTTTGTTGGAGTACATGGAACTCATTTCAGATCTCATGGCATTTAGCCAATATCTCGAGTCTATGTCTGTTGGATTAGCCTTGTAAATCTATTTCCTTGTAAAATAATATTGATTGAATGGTATTCTTTATATGGCCATCTTCATCTTATGCTCTTTATTTCTTCACTTGTATTTAGATAAAGCTCTTAGATCACTCATGACTACGGCACTTGGTTTGGTGACCATGGAATAAGTCTCACAAGATCGTGATCTTAAATCTTCTAAGTCATAGGATCTTACGAGATGGGGCATTTAAGATACGGATAGACTTGCACTAATGATGCATAAATCTAAGAGTTGAATTTTGGTCCATTCCATGAGCAACCGTATAAGATATGGGTGGATGCTAGTGGGTGCTTGTTAATGAACAAAGCATTAAAGACCCATAAGATAATTCACTAGATAGCTACAGTGGCAAGTCGATAGTGATGAGTTCTTTAGCTTACGCTAGTGTATATTATTAGTCCTTTGACAAATGGTCCATGGTAACCTTGTGTCTGATCCTCATGCTTTGACTCTTTCTTGACCACTTAGCAGGTCTTTTGAGTTGAGGTTGGGTATAAGCTACTTGGCATGGAGGTTTGTGAGATCCAAGATGGAATCCGACTCCTCGCTTTTGTGAAGGGCGAGTACATCTCCTATGTATTTTATAATTATCGATTCCAAGAAATCCTTGTGCAAGGTGGTATGACAATTTGAAAAAGGAGTTTTACAAAGATGAGATCACACAGGAGAATCGAGCAATGGGAATAGAGATATAGTATCGAGGCTATTAGGGAGCCGACAAATGTCTGTCCCTAAGCCTCATTCGGGAGACAAGAGATGAAAGAACCATATATGCATGGTATGCGTAAAGTCATAATAGTTCTCCAAAAGTATTCATTTCGGCTAATTAGTTGGGCTCCACGGGCTTGAGGTTGGACATCGATTACGGAGATTGGGTACTTTTCAATTAATGAGATTAATTAAATTGAGTCGATTAGTTTAAAAGTTATTTTAAAATAAAATGAATATATGATATTTAGAAATCACAAGGAGCTGTGATCCCATGCCCAATGAATGGTAGAACCTATAGGGTCACACACAAAAGCCAATTAACCTCCTAGTTATTCGAGCAATTTTCTAAGAGTTAGAAAATTACTCCAAGGTGACTGATTTTTTAGATGCCAAATTGAAGGTCAAATTTTGGCTTGACTAATTTAAGTGTTAAATAAACAACTAATTTTAACGAGTTAAATTAGACCAATGATTAAGGAGTTAATTATTTGGTGCTAAGTGACCATCAATTGGTCAAATTAATTTAAGGAGTTAAAGAAATAAAATTGAGCTTAAGAGTTAAGCGTGTTTGACTTAAGAGTTAAGTCAGGGGTTAATTAATTAAATTAAAGTGTTTAATTTAATTAACGAGAAGAATACATTTTGGAGGGAAAATTCAAATGAAAGGTTCATTTGAATTAACATCTTAATTAACTTGAAATTAGATTTTAAATGTAATTAAAATGCACATGAAATTCAAATGAAATTTGAATTCAAATTTGCCACCTTGGCATCCCCTTGACCGCCCCTCCCTCACGGAAGGTGTGATGCTACTTTGGCATCAGACTATCCAACATCTATATATATATATATATATAGAAAAAGACAGAGGATCGGCCATATACGTGAAGAAAGTGTGAAGGATTAAATTTTCCCACAATTCCCTCCAAAACTCTCTTTCCAAACATTGCTTCATGTGTTGAGGCTTTGTTGTCTCTTCTTCTCCTATCTCAAAAATTAGCATTCACCATTGATATTCTACTCATTTTGTCCAGCTAAAAGTGAGTGGAATTTGGAGGATCAATCGGTGTGTGGATCATATCAATAGAGGCAAAGCATTTGATTTTCTGGCTTTGGAGATCCATTTAAATAGAGCAGTCAATTGACGACTTTTTTTCAAGCGATTTAGATTGAGTTTTGCTTTGAAATTTTTAAGCTACTTCCTCGAGCAGTTAAAAAGTTCTAGATTTTTTTTCGTGATTTTTAGAGCATTTTAACTAAGGCAAAAAAGTTGTTGTTTCTCTGTTGTGCCAGAACCTACCAAGTTCTGGATTGGTAAAGTGTTCACTATTGCAACCTTGGAAATTTTCTTTTTGAGGTAATTCTCCAACTAAATCTGAATTCCTAGCATAATTTGATCCTTGCTAAGCTATAAGCACTAGTCATTTTGAGCTTTTCAAGTTTGATAATTGGATCCTAGTAGCTTACTTGCCGTTAAGTGGTGTTGGGGCCTAAATCGTGCTTAGAATTGGACTTTTTGATGATTGATTCATGTGATGGATAGATCAAAATCATCGAATTCTCGATTCATATGATGGATTGAAGTGTTTGGATGATGTTGTGTGTGGCTCCTTGATTGATGAATTTAAAGCATGCTTATATGTGTTTTAAGTGTTAATTCATATGATTAATATGTTTTAATTCATAGCTTTTAATGTTAAATGTTGATTTGACATTAATTGATGTTATATGTCAATATAGCATGTTGATCATTGACTAAAATAGTTTTGGTCATTTTTAGATCCAATTTGATTGGAGTTTAGTTGGAGATTTTTGAAGAATATGATTTTTTCTTAAACTAGTTTTTTGAAGCTTGATTGAGCATTTGAATTTCCACTTTTAAAATTTGTTTTGAATTTGAAAATTTTATCTAAAATGTGTAATAACATGTTTAGGAGGTGTCCTAAATTTTTTGGGGCATAAAAGTTGCGCTAAAAATGAGATAGCTCGGTCCTAAAACTAAAAGGTGCAGCCTGCCGCACACGGCCAGGCAGCGTATGCACGTTGTGCATGCGCACACCCAGGCAGCACCCCCAGCCTATGCGGCAGGGGCATTTCTAGGCTAAGGATGACTTTTGCCTTGTTTTTGTGTCTTCTTTCATGCGCAAAATAATTTTGTAGCACACATAGAAGGTGCACAAGTGTTGTGCAAGTGTTCAATAAAATGTTTGATATTTTTTTCAAGCTCCTTAAATCTTGTTAAAGTTGATCTCCAAATGTTGCATAAGTATTATGCATGGTCAATTATATGCTAATTTGATTAGCATTTAATTGATGGAATTAATTGTTAATTCTAGATTTGTTTATTGTTCATTTAGTTATTGAATGGATGATGAATGAATGGGGATGATCATGAGTCTTTAGTATTGATTTTATTTGTTTTAAGATGTTGAGATGGGTTGTATCAAATTGGGGCTGCATGTCTCTTAATTTCTACTTTGTAAATGTTATGAGAGTATATTTACTAGCAGTGATGATTTCTTTCTCATGTAAAAGTTACATGGAGCAAATGAGGCTTTAGAGTTATGGAGACTTTTGAAGACCCATGAATGTATGAGATACACTCATGTAATAGCTAAATTTAGTCAACCCACTTAAAATCAACTAGGTAGTGCACTTATGGCTCTAAGTGCAGCACTTGGTTAGGCTCATGGTCATACCACCCTAGGAGCATGCTAGGTGCATTTACTTATTTATGCTTTCCATATCTTGTTGATGTATGAGATGCATGTTTAGGATATAGAAAACCTAAATAAGAAGATAAAATGATGAGATCTTTGTAAGCAAAAACCCTTCACTTAGAATGTTTAAGTGTTTTTCAAATATTAAGTCTAAATGGCTGTAAATTAAAAAGAATTTTAATTAATCCATGCCTTTTACCAATAGTATATGCCATAATGACTCTACCGAATTTATGTGATGGCACTCGAAGCGGGGGTCACACTTAGGAGGAAAGCTGTGAGCATATACTTAGCATATGATGCAGCTTTGATTTGAGAACCTTCATGCATTGGTACTCAAAGCAAGGGATGACATGGAACCATCTCGAATCAAAGTTTGATTAGTAGGTTCGACTTAACACTTTGTAATGTTAATGCACTCAAAGCGGGATGTCTACATGAAAAGTAAGGCAAAATATATCAAAAGTTGCACGAGATGCAATTTGTAAGTGTTGCTTACCTTTCGATTATTTGTGAATGGTACTCAAAGTGGGGGTCTACTTACAAGTCCTTAGGATCTTGATTCTCACTAGGAAATATGATTTCTCGGATTCTTCACGAGGATGAAGAATTTGATAACATAGTGGGAGAAAAACATGCTTGAAAGACCATGAACATGTTTTAATATCAAATTCAATCACATACTTATTCTCTTTTTGCGCCTCTTGTAGATTTTTGAAATCTTCAAACAAAATGGCTAAGAATCTACTCGTGGAAACCACTAAACTAACCAGGCCTAACTTCCAAGAATGTTTGAGAAACTTTAAAATAATTCTTATCTCTAAAAAGCGGACTTACGTCCTTGATCAAAGTCTCGTGGACACACTTGGTGATAATGCCACTAACCAGTAATATGAAATGTTCATGAAATTTGTAGATGATGATCTACAAGTTAGATATGTCATGGTGGCTTCCATGTCCAATGAGCTCCAAAAGATTCAAGAGCACATGAAATTTGCTCGAGAGATCTATGTACAATTATAAGAGTTGTATGGTGTACAAAACGTACACGAAAGTTTTATTTTGTTGAATGAGCTCTTTAGGAAAATGATGAGTGAAGGGTCCAATGTCCATAATCATGGCCTCAAGGTGATAGGACTCATCGAGAAGCTTGGATAGTTAGATATGGTCATGGACAATGACCTTTACGTGGATTTGATCTTGTAGTCATTGCCACCATCGTATCACCAATTTGTTACGAACTTCAACATATCCATGCAAGAAGTTATGATTAACGAGTTGGTCAACATGTTTGTGACTGCAGATGTGATTATGAAAAGGAGAAGCCCCTTATGCTTGCATCCTCCTCCAAGTTGAAGAGCCCTAGAGGTCCTAGAAAGGGAGGTAAGAGAAAGAAAAGTTCATCCTCGAAAGGAAAGCAACCCGAGAAGAGTTTCAGGAAGGTTAAGAAGAAGGCTAAAACTGAAGGTAATTGTTTCCATTGTGGTGAGAAAGGGTATTGGAAGAGAAATTGTAAAGCTTATCTTGCAACCTTTGAAAAGGGTATGTACTTTATTGAAGTAAACATGATGAGTAATTCTTCCACATGGGTATTTGATACCACATGCAGTTCTTGCCCTTGTAATTCGTTATAGGGGATGGAAAGAATAAGGAGTCTTCGTGAAGGGATATTATCCTTTGCCCAGGAAATGAAGCAAGAGTAGTAGCCACATTTCAAGGCGTAATCAAGTTGGACTTGGGGAATGCATGCATTGTACTTGATCTGGTTTATTATGTACCCTATCTTGTTAAGAACATTATTTCAATTCCTATACTTGATAATGAAGGATTTGATTTTTCTATATCAAATGGGATGTTGAAAGCAATAAAGAATGGTTCTTTAATTGCACAAGGTACATTAATTAATGTATTGTACATACTTGATTCTCAACTTTCACTAATGTACATACAATCAAGTAAAAGAAAGTTAAATAACCAAGAAGATGCCATTTTATGGAATGCAAGACTTGGACATATTTCTAAAAATAGGATGAACAAGTTAGAAGCTCTCAAAGAATTATATGTTAGTGGCATTGAAAAGCTTCCTATTTATAAATCTTGTTTGAAGAAAAAAATGACCAAGGTTTCTTTTATGAGATTAGTACCCTTAAAGTCAGTTCCAAAGATGCCACATGAGATATGGTTTGGCAAAGCACCCTCTTACCAATATCTCAAGGTTTGGAGATCTCTCACTTATGTGAGATGGATAGTGAGAGATAAGTTGGATAGTAAATCTACCTTGTGCAAGTATATGGGATACCCTAGATAGTCTACGGGTTATTACTTTTGTGATCCCTCGGAACAAAAGGTGTTTGTTTCTAGGAATGCCCACTTTTGGAAAAGAAATTTGTATTAAATAGAAAGGGTGTTATCATTGAACTTGATGAAGTTCAAGATGATCAACAAATCCCACAAGCGGTGGAAATAAATGAGCAACAAGAGCCCCAAACACAACCTCTAAGAAGGTCGGACCGAATCAAGAAGCAACCCGAAAGATTTAGATTCCTTCATGAGATGGGGCCAATCAGATAGTGATCCGAAGACTAATGAGGAAGCTATGTTGGACATAGATTCGGGTTATTGGCTGAAGTTATGATATTCAAAATGGACTCCATGTCCTCAAAGTATGGATTTTGGTAGATCCACCAGAGGGAATAGTTCCTATTAGTTGCAAGTGGATTTATAAAAAGCTTAGAGTAGATGGAGAAGTGGTGACTTTTAAGGCGTAACTAGTAGCAAAGGGTTACACTCAAAGACCTGGTATCGATTTTGGGAAACCTTTCCACCGGTTGCTATACCTAAGTCCATTCGAATTCTACTTGCCATACCTACATATTATGACTATGAGATATGGCAAATGGATATGAAAACTACTTTCCTCAATGGAGAAATTGAAGAAGAAATCTATACGTAGCAACCACAAGATTTTACATCAAAGGGAAATGAGTAAAAGCTTTGCGAACTCCAGAGATCCATTTATGAACTCAAATAAACTTCTTAAAGTTGGAACATACATTTTGAGAAAATAGTCAAATCATTTGGCTTTGTAAAAAATGTGTATCAACCATATGTGTATAAGAAGGCTAGTGGGAGTAGTGTACAGTTTATTATGCTTTATATCAATGACATCCTTCTCATTGGGAATAAGGTAGGAATGTTAGAGTATACTAAAGCATGGTTATCTATACAATTCTCCACAAAGAATTTGGGAAAAGCATCCTATGTATTAGGAATATGTATCTATAGAGACAGATCTAAGAGGATGCTGGGGCTATCCCAAACTTCATACATTGACAAAATATTAAAGAGGTTTAGTATGGAAGAATCTAAAAAGGGATTCATTCCTATGGGACATGGCTTTGGTCTTTTCAAGTCTATGGCCCCTAAGACAGAAAGCAAGAGACTACCTTATGCCTCTGCTATTAGTAGAATAATATATGCAGTTCAATGTACAAGAGCAGATGTGGCACACTCACGAAGTGTTACAAGTAGGTTCCAATCCAATCTCGATGAAAGTTATTGAATAACCATTAAAGTAATCCTTAAGTACTTAAGAAGGACTAAGGACTTTTTTTAGTATACGGCAATAGAGAATTGAAACTAGAAGGGTTTTTGGATTCAATTTTCCAATCCGATGTAGATGACCTAAAATCAACTTCTAGATTCATATTTTGCCTCAATGGCGGCACGGTGAGTTGGAAGAGTTCCAAACAAGACACAATGGTTGGTTCTACCATAAAAATAGAATATATTGTGGCTTTGGAAGTTGCAGAGTAAGGTGTTTGGATGAGAAACTTCATTGAAGAATTGAATGTAGTGCCTAGCATTTCTGAGCCAGTGGTTGTGTATTGTGATAACAATGGGGCAGTGGCACAAGCCAAAGAGCCAAGATCTTATCCAAAATCAAAACATATTTTAAGGCAATACCATTTGATCTAGGACATCATTGAAAGAGGCGACATTCGAGTGGAGAGAGTTGCCTCGAAAGAGAATATAGCAGATCCACTGGTAGAACCCCTAATGCAAAAGGTCTTTGAAGAACATCTTTAGATGATAGGTGTCAAGGCCATAGGGCATTGGCTTTAGGGCAAGTGGGAGATTATTCGACTCAGCAAGCTAATAGGATTGGCCTTGTAAAACTATTTCCTTGTAAAAACAATCTTGATTGAATGATATCCTTTACATGACTATCTTCATCTTATGTTTTTTATATCTTTACTTGCATTTGGATAAAGCCCTTAGATCACTCATGACTACGGGACTTGGTTTGGTTACCATGGAATAAGTCTCACAAGGTCGTGATCGTAAATCTTCAAGCCATTGAATTGTACGAGATAGAGCATCTAAGATCTGAATAGACTTGCACTAACGATGCATAAATCCAAGAGTTGCATATTGCTCCGTTCCATGGGCAATTGTATGAGATATGGGTGTATGTTAGTGGGTGCTTGTTAGAGAACAAGGCATTGAAGACCCACTGGAGAATCCACTAGATAGCTATAGTGATGAGTTCTCCAACTTGCGCTAGTGCATATTATTAGTTTTTTAACTTGAGGATCCATTGTAACTTTGTCTCTGGTCCTCATGCTTTGACTCTTCCTTGACCGCTTAGTGTGTCTTTTGAGTTGAGGTTAGGTATGAGCTATTAGGCATGGAAGTTTGTGAGATTCAAGATGGAATCTGACACCTCGCTTTTCTGAAAGGCGCGTGTATCTCCTATGTATTCTATAATGATCGATTCCAAGAAATCCTTGCGCAAGGTGGTGTGACAATTTAGAAAAGGATTTTATCAAAGATGAGGTACCACAAGGGTGTTGAAAATTAGGAATAGAGACATAGTATCAAAGTTATTACGGAGTCAACAAATACCATGCCCTAGGCCTCTTTCGGGAGATAGGAGATGAAAGGACTATATTTGCATGGTACACGTGGAGTTATAATAATTCTCCAAAAGCATTCATTTTGGCCAATTAGTTGGGCTCGATTGGCTTGAGTTGGACATTGACCATGGAGATTGGGTACTCTTGAATTGAATCGATTAGTTTAAAAGTTGTTTTAAACTAAAATGAATATATGATATTCAGAAGTCACAAGGAGTTGTGAGCCCATGTCCAATGAATGGTAGAACTTATTGGGTTACACACAAAAGATTATTAACCTCCTAGTTATTGGAGCAATTTTCTAAGAGTTAGAAAATTACAACAAGGTGACCAATTTTTGAGGTGCTAAACTGAAGGCCAAATTTTAGCTTGATTAATTTAATTGATTAATTTAAGTGTTAAATTAATCAACTGGTCAAGTGACCATCAATTGGTCAAGTTAATTTAAGGAGTTAAATTAACAAAATTGAGCTTAAGAGTTAAGCTTGTTTGACTTAAGAGCTAAGTCAAAGGTTAATTAATTAAATTAAAGTGTTTAATTTAATAATACATTTTGGAAGGAAAATTCAAATGAAAGGTTCATTTGAATTAGCATCCTTAATTAACTTGAAATTAGATTTCAAATGTAATTAATGGAGGCTAGAGTAGCATTAGAATCCATAAATCAAAACTTATAAGCTTGAAAATAACTAAGCTACTCAAGCTACCAAGGATTCAGTCATGCTATAGATCTGGATTAGGATGAATAATTACCTCTTGTAGCTCAAAATCAAAGAGAAGATCAACTATCTCTCACAAGTCCAGAAACTATCTGGATATGTCACAGTGGAAGGATGACAACAATTGTCCAGGATAAGCTGCTCCAAATTTGACAAAATTAAATATGGAACACCCCCACACATAGGAGAAGATACTGTGAAAAATTGGATCCAAAAAGCCTTCTGCATCGCTCCATCAAAATTCGCCAACTAGAAGCTGTTGCACGTGGATCTCCAAAACTAAGCAAGTCAAGTGCCTTACCTCTATTGATATGATCCACACACCAAACAATCTTCAATATCCCCTCACTAGAATCTAGAGTTAGATAGGAGAAAATGAGCTAGAGAAGGCCGATTTTCAGGTTGGTAAGAAGAAGAAATGCAAAGCTTCAACTCATGATGCAATGCATGGAGAGAGAGATTTTGGAGGAAATGCAAGAATCTAATTCTCACACTTTTCAGCCATTAATTTCAAAATTTGCATGCTCTCTATATCTATATATAGAGGTTAGAAGGTGTGGCATCACACCTTCCTCAAGGTGACCGCCCAAGTGGCATGCCAAATTGGCAAAATTCAAATTCAAGTCTTACTTGAATTTCAAGTGCATTTCAATTTCATTTGGAATCTAATTCCAAATTAATTAAGATGCTAATTTAAATGAACACTTCATTTAAATTTTTCCTCCAAAAAGTATTTTTCCCATTAATTAAATTAAACACTTTAATTTAATTAAATAACTTTTGATTTAACTATTAAATCAAATAAGCTTAACTCTTAAGCTTGAATTAGTTAACTTAACTCTTTAAGTCAACTTGTCCCATTGATGGTCAACATGGTACCAAATAATCTAGAAATTGTCAATCTAGAAATTTTTAGAAATATGCCTGAGTCTTGCATGTCAAAGAATGGCATCTTCTTGGTTATCTAATTTTCTTTTACTTGATTGAAAGTGTATTAGTAATGGTTGAGAATCCAAAAATGTATAAACCTTTGTTAAGTGTGCCATGAGCAACTAAAGAACCCATTCTTTAATGCTTTCAATCTCCCATTTGACATAGAAGGATCAAACCCTTTGCTATCCTTAATGGGAATTGAAATATTGTTCTCAACAATATATGGTACAGAATAACAAGGGTTCAATACAAGTATGGAGTTCCCTAAGTCTAACTTATTATATGCCTTTAGCTTTGGCCACAACTCTTGCTCATTATCCAAGGTGGTGGATCATATCCCTATCACTAAGTTTTATTCTTCTTTCTATTCTTTGTAACAACTTACAAAGATAAGAACCACATGTGATATCATATATCCATGAGAAAGAATTTATTCTTAAATATACTTCAATAAAGTACACACCTTTCTCAAGGGTTGCGAGGTATTCCTTGTAATACCGCTTCCAATGGCCTATCTTGCCAAAGTAGAAATAAGTAATATCGACTATATCCTTCATAATCTTCTTGACTCCACGGATGCCTTTAATGGTTGCTTTCTCTTGGAGGAAGAACTTTTCTTCCTTTTACCTCTCTTTCTAGTACCCCTAAAGCCCATAGACTTGGAGGATGAAGCAAATATCAAAGGTATGCCCTTTCATGGTAGTCTCCAACTAGATCAACACTTTAATCAAAGAAACTCAGTAAGGATGTGAAGATCAAATCCTCATCAAGATCATTGTCCATCACTACGTCCAAGTTGAAGACCTTATCCAAGCCTAATCATCTTTAGACCGTAGTTGATGACATATAATATCTCATCCATCATAGCTTGAAAAATCTCCTTTAACGTCATGAACTTCTCATACGTTGTTTGTTTTACAACTCTTGTAAACTTAAACTAATGTACTATTCATATGTCCTTGAGATTTTTGAAGTTTGTAGATACTATCATGAGATAATGGGATATGACGATCTTTAACCTAATTCATGAACTTTTCACATGTCTCTTGATCTACATTAATCCCCATGGGATTACGAGCACCATGATAGTGGGCATTAATCTATTTCTTGGAATCTAGAATGATTTTGAGGTTAAGTCGATTGTGAAAATTTGGCTTGATTTGTTTATTGGTTTCCATAAATAATGTGGAGTGGATTTTTAGCCATTCTTGATATTTCACAAATCAGCAAAGGTGAAAAAGAGAATATAAGCATGTGATTGAATGTTGATATATGCTCATGGTCTTTCAAGCATGTTTTTCTCCCACTATTTTATTAAATCCTTCACCCATAGAAGAATTCAGGAAATCCCATTTCCTGGTAAGAATCAAGATCCTAAGGACTTGTAAGTGGACCCACGACTCATGAGACATCCACAAATAATCGAAATGTAAGTAACTTTTGCTAACTGCATCGCATGCAACTCTTGATATATTTTGCCTCACTTTTAATGTAGACCTACAACTTATGCGACATCTATATTACTAGGTGTTAAGTCGAGCCTACCAATCAAACATTGATTCGAGATAGCTCTACGATATCCCACGACTCGTGTGCCAATGTATAGGCATTCTCAAATAAAAGGTGCATCATATGCTAAGTATATGGTCACAGCTTTCCACCATAAGTGTGAGTCATGACTCATGAGTCATCACACAAATAATGGTAGCAACGTCATGCCACGAACTATTGGTAGAAAACATATATTAATAAAATCTCTTTTAATTTATATCTATTTTGACTTAATATTTGAAGTACTTAGACATTCTAAGTGGAGGATTTTTTTTTGCTTGCAAAGATCCCATCATTTTTATCTTTTTATTTAGGTTTCCTATATCCTAACCATACATCTCATACATCAATAGATATGAAAAGAAAAAATAAGTGAATGCGCCTAGCATGCTCCTATGATAGGATAACCAATAGCCTAACCAAGTGGTGCACTTAGAGCCATAGATGAACCACCTAGTTGATTTTAAATGAGTCAATTAAATCTAGCTATTACATAAGTGTATCCCTATACATTCATGGGTCTTCATGCCTCCAATGGTCTTCTTTACTTCATGCAACTTTTGCATGAGAAAGAAATCCTCACTCCTAGTGATTCTACTCTCATAACAACTACAAGATAGAAATTAAGAGGCATGTAAGCCCCAATTTATTACAACCGTTTTTAACAACTTGAAACAAATAAAATCAATATTAAAGGCTCATGATCATCCCCATTCATTCATCGTCCATTCAACAATTAAATAAATAATAAATAAATTTAGAATTGACATTTGATTCCAACAATTAATTGCTTATCTCATGAACAATTAATTGGTCAAGTAAAAATAAACATAACATTTATACATCTCATTTTTGCACAAAATTGGAGATTAAATTGAGTAAGTTCCTAAAAGAAATAAAAAATGTCAAAACATAATTTTGGGAACTTGCACAATACTTGTTCATCTATCTAACATGATTTAGTTCACTTTTGATCACAAAGATGCACCATAACTCACGCAAAATTGAAACTGGCCACTGCTGCCTAGTTACTATTCATAGCCGTGTGGCAAGTTGCCATGTTTCTAGGTTAGCACCGAGTCAAGTTGATTTTGGCTCAATTTTTGTGCACCAAAAAATTTAGGACACCTCATAAACACTAAATCACACATTATAGATGAATTTCCAAATCCGAAACACCTTTTGAAATGAAAATTCAAGTGCTCAAACATGCTTTAAACTTCAAGTTCAAGGAAGAATCACATTCTTCAAAAATCTCCAATAAATTCCAATCAAATTGGATCCAAAAGTAACCAAAACATCTTAAGGTCAAATTTAACATGCTATCAACATATAACATCAACTAATGTCAAATCAAAATTCAACATTAGTAACTATGAGTTAAAATATACTAATCATATGAATTAACACTTGAAACACATATTAGCATGCTTTCGATTCATCAAGCAAAGGAGACACATACAACTAGCTTGAATCAAGTATTTGGTGATTTTTACTAATTCATCACATGAATCAATCAATCCAAAATCCAAAGCATAGCATGAATTAGGCTCCGATACCACTTGAAGTCACACGTAACACTAGAATCCAAAAATTAAGACTTTAAAAATTGAAATTAACTAGGCTACACATGCTAACAAAGATCTAAACATATTGTAGATATGGATTTATAAGGAAGATTACCTTGACTTGCCCAAAAACCAAGGAAATGTTGAAGATGACTCCAACAATCAGAAACTATCTTATAGTGGCAGCTTGGTTTGGATGCAACTTTTGCCTAACCCAAACTCCTCAAAAAATTCCAAAATTGGTACAGTATACTCTCAACTCCTTGATTAATCTGCTAGAAAAAATCATTTAAAAAAGCCATAGGGAAGTACCAAAAAAATTCACCAAGCAGACTGCCCTGATAGTGGATATCCAAAAGCAAGCAATCCAATTATCTTGCCTCTAATTGTTATGATCCACACACCAATGCTAGATCTTATTCTCCTTAATATCAGCTAAAAAATAGAAAGGAGATTCACATATATGAAGACTTGATTTGAGGTAGGAGAAGAAGAGAATAGGTGAAGCTTTAACACATGAAGCAACACTTGAAAATTTGGAGGGAATTTAAGAGAATCTAATTCTTCAATATAATTCACGTGGAATGTAATGCAAGCGTCTATATTGGCTGCCTCTCTCTATATCTATGTATAGAGAAAGGTTGGTATGATGCCAAGTTGGCATCACACCTTTCTTAAGTGGTGGTGCCAACTAGCGTGCAAGTTAGCATGTGAATTTGAATTTTGTGTGCATTTCAATTTCATTTGGACTCTAATTTCAAATTAATTAAAATGCCACACCAAACAAACTATTTATTTGAATTTTCCCTCCAAAATTGATTCTCTTCATTAATTAAATTAAACACTTTAATTAAATTAATTAACCTTTGACTTAACTCTCAAGTGAATTAGCTTAACTCTTTAAGTTAAGAATTGTTAACTCTTTAAGCTAACTTGACCAAGTGATGGTCATGTGGCATCAAATAATTTATTCCTTAATTATTAGATTAATTTAACTCTTTAAATTAGTTGATCAATTCAAGAATTAAATTAATCAAACCAAAATTGACCTCAATTTTGCAAACCTCAAATCAGTCCACTATGAGTGTTTTTCTAACTCTTAGAAAATTCTCCTTCATCAAGTAGGAAATGTAATTAGCTTTTGTGTGTGACCTATTAGGTTCTACCATTCATTGGACATGGGCTCACAACTCCTTGTGACTTTTGAATATCATATGTTCATTTTAGTTTAAACTCCTTTAAACAAATCAAATTAATTAAATTAATCGCAATTAATTGAAGAGTATCCAATCTCCATGGTTGATGTCCAACCTCAAGCCTATGGAGCCCAACTAGTTAGCCAAAATGAATGCTTTTAGAGAACTATTCTATCTCTATGCGTACCATGCAAATATGGTCCTTCGTCTCCTATCTTTTGAAAGAGGCCTAGGGCAAGATATTTGCCGGCTCCCTAATAACTTTGATACTTTATTTCTATTCCCAATGTTCAATTTCCCTTTATGACCTCATCTTTGAAAAAACTCCTTTCTTAAATTGTCATACTACCTTGCACAAGAATTTCTTGGAATCGATCATTATAGAATACATAGGAGATGTACTCGACCTTCACAACAACGAGGAGTCAGATTCCATCTTGGATCTCACAAACCTGCATGTCTTAGTAGCCCAAGCCCAATCACCACCTAAACGACCCATTATGTGGCCAGGGAAGAGTCAAAGCATAAGGACCTAAACACAAGATTACCATAGATCCTTAGGTTAAAGGACTAATGATATGCACTAGCATAAGCTGGAGAACTTGCCACTACCAACTTGCCTCTATTGGAATAGTGCTCAGCAAGCCAATTAGATTAGCTTTGTATAAGCTATTTCCTTGTAAAACAGTCTTGATTGAATAATATTCTTTATATGGCCATCTTCATCTTATGCTCCTTATTAGTTCACTTGTATTTAGATAAAGCCCCTAGATCATTTATGACTATGAAACTTGGTTCGGTGACCATGGAATAAGTTGGCCGCCCCTTCTTCTCATGGGAAGTGTGATGCCACCCTAGCATCACACTTTTTAACACCTATATATAGATATAGACAAAGAGAGAGCTGGTCATTATGTCAAAAAGTGTGAAGAATTAGATTCTCCACCATTCCATCCAAAATCCATGCAAGCATTGCATTCATATGTTTGCTCTCTTCTTCCTCTTCCCTACCAAATATCAGCCTCCACCATAGCTAATCTCTAGCCTTATTCCAGCTTATAGGTTAGAAATTTTGGAAGATCTATTTGGTTTGTGGATCATATCAATAGAGGCAAACTAGTTTGTTTGCTACGATTTGGAGATCCACTTGCACAGAGTGTGATTTGGTGATTTTCTCTAGGGATATCCAGAAATATTTTTGATCTGAATTTCTTACTGAGAGTTCCCTAAGGTGTTGATAAGCTCTAGTAATTTTTTTGTGATTTTTGGAGGTGATTTGATGGTGGTAAAATCCACTCCACTCCTGCTGCGCATTTTCTGGCAGTTTCTGGATTGGTTAAAAGTTCACCTCATTCTCCTTAGGTTTTGCATTTCAAGGTAACACTCATCTTAGGCATGATTTGATCCTAGTTATCATGTAACTAGTTTATTTAGCTTTTGAAGCTTTTATAATTGGATCTTAGTGCTTTACTTGCTTTCAAATTGTATCAGGGCCTAGATCATGCATAGATTTAGATTTTCTTTGGATGATTGATTCACGCAATGGATTAATCTAGATCACCAAATTCTTGATTCATATGATGGATTGGAGTGTTTGGTTGATGTTGTGTGTGGCTCCTTGATTGATCAGTTGAAAGCATGCTATTATATGTTTTAAGTGTTGATTCATGTTTTAGTATGTTTCAATTCATAGTGATAAATGTTGAATGTTGATTTAGCATTTATTGTTGTTATATGTTGAGATAGCATGTTGTTGTTTGATCAAAATAGTTTCAGTCATCTTTGGATCCAATGTGATTGGAGTTTTGTTGGAGATTTTTGAAGAATACGATTCTATTTTAAAAGGTGTTTTCAATTTAGAAATTTGTCTATAACGTGTGATTTAATATTTAGAAAGAGTTCTAGAATTTTTGGTGCACAAAGTTGAGTTAAAAATTGGCTTGACTTGCTTTTGAGCCCAAAACAAGGACTGCCGGCAGCCTTGGCCCAAGCTAGCAGGGCAGTGGATGAGAGTCACTGCCTAGCCATGTGCCTTGCTCGGCCAGAAGTGCCCAGTATTGGCTTGGGCAAGTTTTTAGTCATTTTTTGGCTCCTTTATGGATGCACAAATGTTGTGCAAGTTCTCAGTATCATGTTTAAAATTTTTCAAGCTCTTTAAATCTTGTTAAAGTTTATCTCCAATAGTTTCATAAGTGTTATGCATGGCCAATTATGTGTTTATGAGATAAGCATTTAATTGTTAGAATTAATTGTTAATTCTAGATTTATTTATTGTTCATTTAATTATTGAATAAATGATGAATGAATAGGGATGATCATGATCTTTAATATGATTTTATTTGTTTCAAGTTGTTGAAATAGGTTTCATTAAATTGAGGCTTGCAGGCCTCTTTATTTCCACATTGTAAATGTTAAGAGAATAGAATCACTAGGAGTGAGGATTTCCTATTCATGAAATTGTTGCTTGGAGCAAAGGAGACCATTGGAGGCATGGAGACTTTTGAAGACCCATGAATGTGTGGGATATATCATGTAATAGCTAGATTTAATCAACCTACTTAAAATCAACTAGGTGGTGCTCCTATGGCTCTAAGTGTACCACTTGGTTAGCCTCATGGTCATTCCACCCTAGGAGCATGCTAGGCGCATTTACTTTTTTAAGCTTTCCATATACTATTGATGTATGAGATATATGTTTAGGATGTAGAAAACCTAAATAAGAAGATAAAATGATGAGATCTCTGCAAGCAAAAGCCCTCCACTAAGAATGTCTAAGTGCTTTTCAAATATTAAGTCAAAAATGGATACAAATTAAAAAAATTTAATTAATCCAAACCTTCTACCAATAGTATACTCCATGACGACGCTACCGAATTTGTGTGATGGCACCCAAAGTGGAGGTCACACTTAGGAGGAAAGCTGTGAGCATATACTTAGCATATGATGCACCTTTAATTTGAGAACCTCTATGTATTAACACTCAAAATGGGGATGACATAGAGTTGTCTTGAGTCAAAGTTTGATTGATAGGTATGACTTAATACTTAGTAATGTAGATGCACTCGAAGCAGGGTGTCTACATGAAAACTAAGGCAAAATATATCAAGAGTTGCACAAGATGCAATTAGCAATGTTGCTTACCTTTCGATTCTTTGTGGATGGCACTCCAAGCGGGGGTCCACTTATAAGTCCTTAGGATCTTGATTCTCACTAGGAAATATGATTTCCCGAATTCTTCTTGGGGGTGACGAATTTGATAAAATAATGGGAGAAAAACATGCCTGAAAGACCATAAACATGTTTTTGATATCAAACTCAATCACATGCTTACACTCTTTTTTCGCCTCTTGTAGATTTTTGAAATCTTCAATCAAAATGGCTAAACATCCACTCGCAAGAATTTTGAAAACTAATAAACTTACTAGGCCAAACTTTCAAGATTGGTTGAGAAACCTTAAAATCATTCTTCACTCTGAAAAGTGGACTTACGTCCTTGATCAAAGTCCCATGGACACACTTGGTGATGACACCATCGACGCACAATGTAAATTGTTCAAAAAATTTGTAGATGATGATCTACAAGTGAGGTGTGTCATGATGCCATCCATGTCCAGCGAGTTCCAAAAAACTCATGAGCACATGAAACATGCTCGAGAGATCTATGTACACTTGCAAGAGTTGTATGGTGTACAAAGTAGATACGAAGGGTTCACTTTGTCTAAGGAGCTCTTTAAGGCAAGGGTGAGTGAAGAGTCCAATGTTCATGATCACGGTCTCAAGATGATAGGACTCATCGAGAAGCTTGGATAGTTAGACGTGGTCATGGACAACGACCTTTACGTAGATTTGATCCTACAGTTATTGCCACCATCATATGATCAATTCGTTATGAACTTCAATATGTTCAAGCAAGATGTTAGATTAACAAATTAATCATTACACTTGTGACCGCAGAGGCAACTATGAGAAAGGAAAAGCCCCTTATGCTTGCATTCTCCTCCAAGTTGAAAGGCCTTAGGGGTCCTAGAAAGGGAGGTAAGAGGAAGAAACATTCTTCCTCGAAAAGAAAGCAACCCAAGAAGAGTTCCGATAGGGTTAAGAAGAAGGTTAAAACCAAAGCTAGTTGTTTCCATTGTGGCGAAAAAGGGCATTGGAAAAGAAATTGCGAAGCTTACCTTGCAACCCTTAAGAAGGGTATGTACTTTCTTGAAGGGCACATGACAACTAATTCTACCACATAGGTATTTGATACCGCATGCAATTTTCACCTTTATAATTCGTTACAGGCAATGAAGAGCAGAATGAGTCTTCATGAAAGGGATATGATCCTTCGCTTAGGAAATGGCGCAAAAGTTGTGGCCATTTTCCAATGCATTATCAAGTTAGACCTAGGGAATACTTGCATTGTACTTGTTCAGGTTTATTATATACCCTATCTTGTTAAGAATATTATTTCAATTTTCGTTCTAGATAATGAAGGATTTGATTTTTCTATATCGAATGGGAAGTTGAAAGCATTAAAGAATAGTTCTTTGATTGCTCAAGGTATATTAATAAATGGATTGAACATACTTGATTCTCAAACTTCACTAATGCACATTCAATCAAGTAAAAGAAAGTTAGATAACCAAAAAGATACCATTTTGTAGCATGCAATACTTGGACATATTTCTAAAAAAGGATGAACAAGTTAGAAACTCTCAAAGTACTAAATGTTAGTGGCATTAAGGATCTTCCTACTTGTGAATCTTGTTTAAAAGAAATAATGACCAGGACTCCTTTTATAGGACAAACAGAGCGCTCCACAAGTCTCTTGGATTTGATCTATACGGATGTTTGTGGACCATTAAGAGTTAGTGGGAGGGAAGGATATTCCTATTTCATCACCTTCATCGGTAACTATAGTCGGTTCAAACACGTGTTTCTTATGAAGAACAAGTTCAAAGCCTTTGAAAACTTCAAAGAGTATAGGAATGAAGTGGAAAAGCAATTGGGGCTAAGTATTAAAGCTCTTCGATCGGATTGAGAAGGAGAATACTTGAGCACCGAATTCTTGGATTATCTAAAAGAGAATAGGATTCTCTCTCAATGCATTCCACCCGGCATACGCCAACATAATGGAGTAGCCAAGAGGAGAAACTGTACCTTGTTAGACATGTTGCATTCCACGATGAGCATTTTCGATGTGCCTATATCCGTTTAGGGATGTGCCTTACAAATAGAGATGAGGTTACTAAACATAGCACCCACTAAGTCAGTTCTAAAGATACCAAATGAGATATGGTTTGGGTTGGAATAGTGCCCGACAAGCAAATTGGATTGGCCATATAAAAGCTATTTCCTTGTAAAACAATCTTGATTGAATGATATTCTTCATATGGTCATCTTCATCTTATGCTTCATATCTTCAGTTGCATTTGGATAAAGCCCTTAGATCACACATGACTAAAGGACTTGGTTTGATGACCATGGAATAAGTCTTACATGGTCATGATCTCAAATCTTCCCAAGTCATAAGATCTTATGAGACGGGGCATCTAAAATTCGGATAGACTTGCAGTAATGATGCATAAATCCAAGAGTTAGATATTATTTCATTCCATAAGCAATCTGTATAAGATACGGGTGCATGTTAGTAGGTGCTTGTTAGAGAACAAGATACTGAAGACCCTCCAGAGAATCCACTAGATAGCCGTAGTGGCAAGTCAGTAGTGGTTAGTTCTCCCACTTATGCTAGTGCATATTATTAGTCATCTGACTTGAGGATTCATGGTAACCTTGTGTCTTGCCCTCATGCTTTGACTCTTCCTTAACCACTTAGTGGGTCTTTCGGGTTGAGATTGGGTATGAGCTACTTGGCATGGAGGTTTGTGAGATCCAAGATAGAATCCGACTCCTCACTTTTGTGAAGGGCGAGTGCATCTTCTATGTACTCTATAATGATCGATTCCAAGAAATCCTTGCATAAGGTGGTGTGATAATTTTGGAAAAGAGTTTTCCAAAGGTGAGGTTACACAAGGGAATCGAACATTGAGAATAGAGACATAATATTGAGGCTATTAGAGAGCTGATAAATATCTTGCCCTAAGCTTCTTTCGAAAGATAGGAGACGGAAGGACCGTATTTGCATGGTACGTGTAGAGCTATGATGGTCCTCCAAAATATTCATTTCGGCCAATTAGTTGGGCTCCATGGGCTTGAGATTGGACATCGACCATGGAGATTGGGTACTCCTCAATTAATGAGATTAATTGAATTAAGTCAATTAGTTTAAAAGGAGTTTTAAACTAAAATGAATATGAGATATTCCAAAGTCACAAAGAGTTGTAAGCCCATGTCTAATGAATGGTAGAACCTATTGGGTCACACACAAAATCTAAATAACTTCCAAAATTGGTAGAGCAATTTTCCAAGTGTTGGAAAAATCACCCTTGGGAGACCGATTTTCAAAGGTCCAATCTAACGGTCAATTTTGGTTTGACTAATTTAAGTGTTACATTAATCAACTAATTTAAGAGTTAAATTAGACCAATAATTAAAAATTTAATTATTTGGCACCATGATTGACCATCAGTTGGACAAGTTGACTTAAAGAGTTAAGTTGACTAACTTAAGCTTAAGAGTTAAGCTTGTTTGATTTAAGAGTTAAATCAAAGGTTAATTAATTAAATTAAAGTATTTAATTTAATTAACGAGAAGAATATTTTCTGGAGGGAAAATTTAAATGAAGTGTTCATTTAGATTAGCATCTTAATTAATTTGGAATTAGATTTCAAATGAAATTGAAATGCACTTGAAATTCAAGTAAGACTTGAATTTGAATTTTGCCAACTTGGCAGGCCACTTGGGCGGTCACCTTGAGGAAGGTGTGATGCCGCACCTCCACCCTCTATATATAGATATAGAGAGCATGCAAAATTAGAAATTAATGGCTGAAAAGTGTGAGAATTAGATTCTTGCATTCCCTCCAAAATCTCTCTCTCCATGCATTGCATCATGAATTGAAGCTTTGCATTTCTTCTTCTTCCCAACCTGAAAATCAGTCTTATCTACCTCATTTTATCCTCTATAATTCTAGCTTCTAGTGAGGGGAAATTGGAAGATTGTTTGTTGTGTGGATCATATCAATAGAGGCAAGGCACTTGACTTGCTCAGTTTTGGAGATCCACCTGCAGCAGCTTCCAGTAGGCGAATTTGTATGCAGTGATCCAGAAGGTTTTTTGGCACCAATTTTGCATAGTAGCTTCCCCTATGTGTGGAGGTGTTCCAGATTTAATTTTGTCAAATTTGGAACAGCTTATCCTGGACAATTGTTGTCATCCTTCCACTGTGACATATCTAGATAGTTTCTGGACTCGTGAGAGATAGTTGATCTTCTCTTTGATTTTGAGCTACAAGAGGTAATTATTCATCCTAATCCAGATCTATAGCATGTCTAGATCCTTGTAAGATTGATTAGCTTAGTTTATTTCATGCTTATAAATGTTGATTTTTGGATCCTAATGCCACAAGAGCCTTCAAGTAGTATCGAAGCCATTTTCATGCTATGTTTTGGATTATTGTTTGATTGATTCATGTGATGAATTGATCAATATATCCAAACACTTGATTCAAGCCATGGATTGGAGTGTTTGGATGATGATTCTTGTGGCTCTATTGCTTGATGAATTGAAAGCATGTTATTATATGATTTAAGTATTGATTCATGTTTTAGTATGTTTCAATTCATAGTGATAAATGTTGAATGTTGATTTAGCATTTATTGATGTTATATGGTGATATAGCATGTTGATATTTGATCAAATAGTTTTGGTCATTTTTGGATCCAATTTGATTGGAGTTGTATTGGAAGTTTTTGAAGAATTTGATTCTAGCTTTCTCTAATTTTTGAGGGTGAATTGCATTTTACCCCCCTGTGAAAATAGGAAAAAGCAAAAAGGACCCCTATGAAAAAAAAATAAGCAACAAACCTCCTTGTGACTTTAAAAAAATAGCAAATTACCCCCCTCTATCTCGTGGTGTAATTCATGAGCGGCAAATGCGATTTTTTAGGGTTTTTGCAGTTGAAATGTCAATTTTACCCCTAAATATTAACCGTTGGATGAATTAGGAAAAAATCAATGGCTCAAATTATTTCTGATTACAAAAAATTATAAAATATAAAATATATTTATTTATATAAATACATAAATATCTAATTAACTGTATTTATATATATAATTAAATATATGTATATATATACATACTTATATACAGTGGCCGACCGCTCTTCCACCCCCACCACCAGCCACCGGAAACGCTGACCCTCGTTGCTGGCCTCGCTGCTTGGCCTCTGCAAGCGGCGGCCATGGCCTCCATGGCCGCTGCAAACGCGGCTAGGGAGGCCTCGCCGCTCGGCCTCTGTGAGCGGCGGGCATGGCCTTCATGGCCGCTGCAAACGCGGCCACAGAGGCCGCGCCGCTCGGCCTCTGCTGGCGGTGGCCATGGCCGTCGCTCGCAGAAGTAGTCTCTATGGCCGCTACAAACGCGGCCATGGAGGCCTCGCCGCTCGGCCTCTGCAAGCGGCCGCCGTGGCCGTCGCTCGCGGGTAAGGTGGGGGCGTGGGGGGTTGGGTGGATTGCCGGGGGTAGTGGGTAGTGGGTAGTGGGTTATATATATATATAAATATGAATATATAATACATATACATATATTTTATATATAAATATGTATATGTAGATATATATAAATAATTATATAAATAAATATATTTTATATTTTATAATTTTTTATAATCAGAAGTAATTTAAAATTGATATTTCAACTGCAAAAACCCTAAAAAATCGCATTTGCCGCACTTGAATTACACCACGAGACAGAGGGGAGTAATTTGCTATTTTTTTAAAATCACAAGGAAGTTTGTTGCCTATTTTTTTTTTCATAGGGGGTCTTTTTGCTTTTCTATTTTCACAGGGGGGTAAAATGCAATTCACCCAATTTTTGAAGGTATGATTGAGCACTTGAATTTTCTTTTTTTAATAGAGGTTTTAAATTTGGAAATTCATCTATAAGGTGTGTTTAAGTGTTGAAAACATATGCTAAAACTTTTGTTGCATGAAAGTTGAGTGGAAAAACACTTAACTCACTTGGAAGCCCCAAAACAAGGGGTTGCCGAGCAGCAGCCAGGCACTGGCCAGGTGCTGCGTGCATGCTGTGCACACGGCCTGCCCAGACATACACCCAGGCTGCGTGGTAGCCCCTGTTTTGTGGTTTTGATGAATTTTGAGCATTTTTCCAATTCCTTTTGTGCTTAAAATATTTTTGCACCACACATGATAGATGCACAATCGTTGTGCAAGTTCTCAAAATTATGTTTGACATTTTTTAATGCCTTTGAAAATTGAGTGGTTAAAGTTGCTTTAGAAGAGAATTTAGTAAAATCACTATCTAAAATCGTAAAAGCAAAAGATCTTTGAAGGCAATGGGGTATTGGCTTTAGGATAAGTGTGAGATTGTTGGAATAGTGCCCAGCAAGCCAATAGGACTTGCCTTGTAAAACTATTTCCTTGTATAACAATCTTAATTGAATGATATTTTTTATATGACCATCTTCATCTTATGTTCTTTATTACTTCACTCGCATTTGGATGAAGCCCTTAGATCACTCATGATTACGGGACTTGGTTTGGTGACCATGGAGTAAGTTAACATGGTTGTGTAGTTAAATCTTCCAAGTCATAGGATCTTATGAGACGGGGCATCTAAGATTCGGATAAACTTACATTAACAGTGCATAAGTCCAAAAGTTGGATATTGCTCCATTTCATGACTAACTGTATGAGATATGTGTGCATGTTGGTGGGTGCTTGTTAGATAATAAGGCACTGAAAACCCTTTAAAAAATCTAGTAGATAGCCGGAGCAGCAAGTTGGTAGTGGCAAGGTCTCTAGCTCGCGCTAGTGATTATTATTAGTCCTCTGACCTAATGATCCATGGTAATCTTGTGTCTGGTCCTCATGCTTTGACTCTTTCTTATCCACTTAGTGGGTCTTTTCAGTTGATGTTGGCTATGAGCTACTTGGCATAGAGGTTTGTAAGATCCAAAATAGAATCCGACTCCTTATTTTTGTGAAAGGCGAGTAAACCTGCTATGTATTCTATAATGATCGATTCCAATAAATCATTGCACAAGGTGGTATGATAATTTGGAAAATGAGTTTTCCAAAGGTGAGATCATACAAAGGAATCGAACATTGAGAATAGAGACATACTATTGCGGTTATTAGGAAGCCGACAAATATTTTGCCCTAAGTCTCTTTTAGGAGATATAAGATAGAATGATCGTATTTGCATGATAAGCATATAGATATGATGGTTCTCCAAAAGCATTCATTTTGGCCAATTAGTTGGCCTCCACGGGCTTGCAGTTGGACATCGACCATGGATTGGGTACTCTTCAATTAATGAGATTAACTGAATTGAGTTGATTAGTTTAAAAGGTGTTTAAAACTAAAATGAATATATGATATTCAAAAGTCACAAGAATTTGTGAGCCCATGTCCAATGAATGGTAGAACCTATTGAGTCACACACAAAAGCCAATTAATCTCCTAGTTAATGGAGAAATTTTCTAAGAGTTAGAAAATCACTCCTTGGTGACCGATTTTGAGGTATTAAATTGAAGGTCAAATTTTAGCTTGATTAATTTAAGTATTAAATTAATCAACTAATTTAAGGAATTAAATTAGACCAATAATTAAGGATTTAATTATTTGGTTCCAAGTGACCATCAACTGGTCAAGTTAATTTAAGAAGTTAAATTGACAAAATTGAGTATAAGAGTTAAGCTTGTTTGACTTAAAAGTTAAGTCAAAGGTTAATTAATTAAATAAAGTATTTAATTAATTAATGGGAAGAATATATTTTGGAGGAAAATTTCAAATGAATGGTTTATTTGAATTTAGCATCTTAATTAATTTAAAATTAGTTTTCAAATGTAATTAAAATACACTAAAATACAAATGAGATTTGAATTCAAATTTGCCACCTTGGCACCCCACTTGGCAGCGCCCCCTCATGGAAGATATGATGCCACCCCTGGTATCACACCATCCAATATCTATATACGGAGAGAGGATCGGCCAAATGCATGAAAGGTGTGAAGGATTAGATTTTTCCACAATTCCCTCCAAAACTCCCTTTCCAAACATTGCTTCATATGTTGAGGTTTTGTTCTCTCTTCTTCTCCTACCTCAAAAATAAGCCTTCACCATTGATATTCTACTCATTTCTCCAGCTAAAAGTGATTTGAATTTGGAGGATCATTTGGTACGTGGATCACATCAATAGAGGTAAAGCATTTGATTTGCTAAGCTTTGGAGATCCACTAGAATAGAGCAGTCACTTGCCAATTTTTTTCCAAGTGATCCAAATTGATTTTTTCTCTTAATTTTTTATAGAGACTTCCTCAAGGAGTTGATCAGTTCCAGAATTATTTTTGTGATTTTTGGAGCAATTTAATTGAGGCAAAAGTTGTTGTTTCTCTGTTGTGACAGAGTCTGCCAGAACCTGGATTGGTGAAGTGTTCACCCTAGAGACCTTGGAAATTTGCTTTTTGAGGTAACACTCCAACTAAATCTAAATTCCTAGCATGATTAGATCCTTGGTAGGCTGTAAGAACTAGTTATTTGAGCTTTTGAAGTTTGATAATTGGATCTTAGTGGCTTACTAACTTTCAAAAGTTTCATTGGTAGGTCCAATTTAACACTTAGTAATGTAGAATGTACATGATCACATGGATCTACATGAAAAGCAAGGAAAAATATATCAAAAGTTTCATAGAGATGCAATTAGCGAAGGTTGCTTACCCTTCAATTAGTTGTGGATGGCACTCGATCATGGGTGTCCGCTTCCAAATCCTTGGGATCTTAATTCTCACTAGGAAATATGATTTCCCGAAATCTTCTAGGGGGTGAAGGATTTGATAAAATAGTGAGAGGAAAACATGCTTGAAAGACCATTTTTTCAAATATCAATATTCAATCATATACTTATACTCTTCTTTTTGCCTCTTATAGATTTTCAAAATCTTCAAAAACAAAATGGCTAGGAATCCACTTCACACTATTTTGGAAACTAAGAAAC
This sequence comes from Jacaranda mimosifolia, assembly GCA_018894105.1. Classification (NCBI taxonomy): domain Eukaryota; kingdom Viridiplantae; phylum Streptophyta; class Magnoliopsida; order Lamiales; family Bignoniaceae; genus Jacaranda; species Jacaranda mimosifolia. Next base: position 13,153,343 of record CM032128.1, on the reverse strand, counting down.
CCAAACTTTTGCAATTGGTTGAGAAATCTCAAAATCATTCTTAACTCCGAAAAGAAGGCCTATGTCCTTGATCAAAGTCCGCCATACACATTGGAAAGATGACACCACTAATGAGGAGCGTGAATTGTTCAGTAAGTTTGTAGATGATGATCTACAAGCGAGATACCTCATGATGGCTTTCATGGCCAATGAGCTCCAAAAGACTTATGAGCATATGAAGCATGCAAGTGAGATCTTTGTGCACCTACAAGAGTTGTATGGTGTACAAATTAGGCACGAAAGGTTCACTTTGTCTAGGGAGCTCTTTACGTCAAGGATGATTCAGGGTTTTAGCATCCATGATCACGAGCATATGTTGATATGACTCATCGAGAAGTTTGGACAACTAAATGTTGTGATGGACAACGACCTCTATGTAGATTTGATTCTATAATCATTACCCTCTTCGTTTGACCAATTCATTGTGAACTTTAATATGTCCAAGCAATAGATGACAATCAACAAATTGGTGAACATGCTTGTGATCCCCGAGGCGAGTATAAAAAAGGAAAGACCTCTTATGCTTGCTTCTACCTCAAAGTCAAAAGGCCCTAGGGGTCCTATGAAAGAAGGTAAGAAGAAGAAAGGTTCTTCCTCCAAAAGGAAACAACCCTTGAAAGGTTCGGGAGGAGTGAAGAAGAATAAAGAGAATAAAACTAATGCGAGTTGTTTCCATTGTGGTGATAAGAGGCATTGGAAAAAAATTTGCAAAGCTTACCTTGCAACCCTTGACAAAGGTATGTACTTTATTAAAGTGCACTTGACGACTAATTCTCCGTCATGGATATTTGTTACTCGTGTGGTTCTTACTTATGTAATTCATTACAGGGCATGAAAAGAAGAAAGAGTGTTCGTGAAGGGGATATGATCCTCCGCCTTGGAAATGGAGTAAGAATTGCCACCATGGTCCAAGGTCTAATCAAGTTAGACTTGGGGAATGCTTGCATTGTACTTGATCCGATTTATTAGGTGCCTTATCTTGTGAAAAATATTATTTCTATTCCTATTCTTGATAGTGAAGAATTTGATTTTTTTGTATCGAATGGGATGTTAGGGGCATTAAAGAATGCTTCTTTAATTGCACAAGGTACATTATATTACGGATTGTAAACACTTGATTCCCAACCTTCACTTATGCACATTCAATCAAGTAAAAGAAAATTAGATAACTAAGAAGATGTCACAATATGGCATGCTAGACTTGGACATATTTCTAAAAATAAAATGAACAAGTTAGAAGCTCTCAAACAACTAAATGTTAGTGGCATTGAGGACCTTTCTACTTGTGAATTTTGTTTAAAGGGAAAAATGACCAAGGCTTCTTTTGTTGGACAAACAGAGCACACCACAAGTTCTTTGAATTTAATCCATACGGATGTTTGTGGCCGCTAAGAGTTAGTGCAAAAGGAGTCTATCGATACTTCATACCTTTACTGATGATTATAGTCGGTTCAGACATGTGTATCTTATGAAGTACAAGACTGAAGCCTTTGAAAAGTTTAAAAAGAATAAGAATGAAGTAGAAAAGCAAAAGGCATTTAGTATTAAAGCTCTTCGATCAGATCAAAGGGGAGAATACTTAAGTACCGAATTCTTGGGTTATCTAAAAGAGAATGAAATTCTCTCTCAATGGACTCCACCCAGCACATCCCGACATAATGGAGAAGAAATTGTACCTTATTGGACATGGTACATTCCATGATGAGCTTTCTCAATGTGTCCAAATTCTTTTGGGGATGCGCCTTAAAAATGGCAGTGAGGCTACTAAACTTACTGCCCTCAAAGTCGGTGCCAAAAACACTGCATGAGATGTGGCAAGGCAAAGCACCCTCTTACCATTACCTTAAAGTTTCAGGGTCCCCCACTTACGTGAAGCATTAGTGAGAGACAAGTTGGATAGTGATCCATCTTGTACAAGTCTATGTGATACCCAAGAGAGTTTTTGGGTTATTACTTTTATGATCACGTAGAACCAAAGGTGTTTGTCTCAAGGAATGCCCACTTTGTGGAAAAGGAATTTTTATTAGATAGAAATAGTGTTGTTGTTGAGCTTGATGAAGTTCAAGATGATCAACAAATCCCACAAGCAGTAGAAATAAATGAGCAACAAGAGTCTTACACACAACTTCTAAGAAGTCGGATCGAATCTAGAAATAACCTAAAAGGCTCGAATTTCTTCATGAGATGGCCAATCAAATAGTGATCTGAAGACCTATGAGGAAGCTATGTTGGACATAGACTCAGGACATTAGCTTCACACCATGAAATTTGAAATGGGCTCCATCCACTTCAATAAAGTATGGACTTTGGTAGATCCACCGAAGGAAATTGTTCCCATTGGTTGCAAGTGGATCTATAAGTGAAAGCTAGGATTCGATAGAGAGGTTATGACCTTTAAGGTGCAACTAGTGGCAAAAGGTTACACTCAAATACTTGGTATTAATTTTGAGGAAACCTTTTCACCGGTCGTAATGCCTAAGTCTATTTGGATTTTACTTGCCATAGCCGCATATTATTACTATGAGATATAACAAATGGATGTGAAAATTACACCTTAAGGAATAACAACTAGGAGAAACTAGAGGGTTGTTTCTAGCGGAGTGATCTGAGCGAAGTGAACGAAGCTCTTTTAGTGTACGCGCGCGAGAAATAGAAAAATAAATCACACACGCATACGACACACAGACACGCACACACGCCCGAAAGGAAGAACGCAATTTATATACGAAATTTGCGAGAGGGAGCCCTGATTTTACGGGACTACGGGGATTAAAGCTGACTCGAAAGAGGAAACGAGCGAGAGCTCGACAAAAGAAGAGCTCGAACAAGCGACATCTTAAAGAGGAAGCACTCAGAGATGCTCCGGCGACCTGACATTTTTCCTCAAAATCCAATCTATTGCAGACTAGTCGGTCGGTTTTAGGACGCCTCACCACTAAACACCTGTTTCACATGTGAGTTTCCCCCGTCCCCATAGGGAGTAAAAAGCCCATTTTTCGAGGCTCTAGTTTCTGGTTATTTTTTATGCCGAAAAGAGCTCTTTCATTGAGAAGTCGGTCCTGGAGCTGAAAGAATTTCTTTAGTCGACCCTGCAGAGGACACCTGCCCGAATAACAAATAGGCCGAAAAAACCTATAACGAGTCTTTTTTCCAGGGACGAGCTAATGGACCTTAAAAAGGCCTTTGGCGAAGCCGACTCTTGTTTTTCATCCCAAGGGGAGAAAAACATAAGGAGGGCGACCGGAGAGCAACGAAAGCCTTGCAGCAGGCTGGAGGGGCTCGAAGGAAACCCCCCCAAGCTTACTCAGCGAAGCATACACAGGCGCCGTGGGGGGGGGGGCTCCCCGGCACCTGAAGGACGAAACAAGAAGCGCAGATAAATGTGGGATTATAGCGAAGAGAGTAAAGTGAACGAAGCTATCTTATTGTACGTGCGTGAGAAATAGAAAAAAAATAAACATGCACACACACGCGCACATGTCCCAAAGGAAGAACGCGCTTTATATACGACATTTTGCGAAACAAAACAATCCTCAAAGCCTGCTCCTCAGAGCTGCTTTGAGTCAAGCTTTTGAGCCACCCTAGGGACTATAAGCAAAGGAGAGCCGCAGCTCCCCGACATTCCGACCAAAGGGAGAAAAGAGGGGAGCCAGTGCTCGATCAAGGGAGTTAGCGGCGGCAAGCCAAGACAACGAGCCCGACCATTCCGAATCCTAAAAGGAGAGGAATGGAGTATGGGTTCTACCGATCAGCGGCTGACAAGCCAAGAAAACGGCTCCATCCCAGGCTGCTAAGCTAGGATAGGTGCCAATAGAGCTACAGAAGCTACTGAGCCATGAGTTATTGAGCTCTATCTTGAATGATAGGTATTCTAGAGTTATAGGTATCCTTATAGGGCCCCTTAACTGATTAATACAGAATATAGTAGCCCCCGGATCACAGACTGAACCCATCCCTGCTCTCCGTACGATGTCTCGATGAGGGCAGCTCACGTCCGCTCGTTAATCCTTTTGGTCTTAACACGCTTTCAATTCACAGATAGACACATTCACTCGCTTCTTCCTCGCTCATGCACTTCTTTCTTCTTTTTCCCTTTCTTAACCTATCCTAAAGGCATTCCCGATTAGGTGTATCTTAACAGAGGAATCGGACCAATGATCCAAGCCCCAAGGGGAATCTGAAATCCATTTATTTTGGTGATCCTCTTTCAACAAAATGCCTTTTCCCCCAGATCAATGAAGAAGGGAGACGTAAGTGGATTTTTCCGAAGAACCGGAAGTGAAGTGCTATACCTAGGCAGGGGGATGGGAAAAGAAATGGCTTCGAAGAAAGAAATTGGGATTCCCAATGTTTCTCCATGCTCAACGAGATACGCCAACCTCGGGATGCTTTACTCCTAACCCCACAAGGTTCCGATACGGAGCTTAACCTGAGTCTTGGTTAAGAATGGCGATGATCTACGTTTCACACGGCGCACGATTCCATGGATAGTTTCATTCGACATCGTGATGGAGGACATAGCTTACGATCATCGGCTTTGATCATGCCACTAGGCATTTGATTAAGATATTGCACAATGATCCGAACACTTTGTCGCATCCCTTCGATACGAATACAGTAACAATCATAGCTCTATAGCTACAGGAACTCCCAAGATCAGTAGCTTAGTAGCTTCTGTAGCTCATTAGCTACTATAGCTCAGTATTAGATCGGTAGAGCCCTTACTCCATTTCATGTTGAAATGGTCGGGCTCCTCCTTCGGCCCTTATAGTTGGAATGTCGGGGAGCTACGGCTCTTTCCTCGCCTCTTCAAGATGTTGGCTTCGGGCTCTTCTTTGGTCGTGCCCTCACCGCCGCCAACTCAAAGTGAAGCGATTTATACCGAGCAAAAACCCGCACTAGAATAGGAAAAACCAGACATTCCTTCTTTTCAGAAATCCAGTCCTGAGCAACCATAAGGTTTTACATCCAAGAGAAGTGAGCAAAAGATTTACAAACTCCAGAGACCCATTTATCGACTCAAACAGGAATCTTGAAATTGGAACATACATTTTGGCGAGACAATCCAATTGTTTGGCTTTGTCAAAAATGTGTATGAACCTAGTGTGTATAAGAAGGCTAGTGGGATAGCATATAGTTTATTGTACTTTAAGTTGATGACATTTTTCTCATTAGGAACGAGATAGAAATGTTAAAGTGTACTAAAGTACGGTTATCTACTCAATTCTCCATGAAGGATTTAGGAGAAACATCCTATGTATTAGGAATACATATCTATAGAGATAGATCAAGGAAGACACAAGGGCTTTCCCAAACTCTATACATTGAGAAGATATTAAAAAGGTTTAGCATGGAAAAATCCAATAGGGGATTTCTCTCTTTAGGACATGGCACTCATCCTCCAAGTCTACAACCCCTAAAACTAACAACAAGAGATAAAGAATGTCCCACATATCTCATGCGTCCGCTATAGGGAGCATAATGTATACAGTTCAATGTACAAGATCGAATATGGCACATGCTCTCAGTGTTACGACTCATTTCCAATCCAATCTCGATGAATGTTACTGGATGGCTGTTAAATTGATCCTTAAGTACTTGAGAAGGACTAAGGAGTTGTTTTTGTTATTCAGCAATGGAGAATTGAAACTTAAGGAATTTTTGGATTCTAGTTTCCAGTTTGATGTAAATGACCTAAAATTCATTTTTAGATTTATATTTTGCCTTAATGGCAATTGAGTGAGTTGGAAAAGTTTTGAACAAGATACCACAGCTGATTCTACCATTGAGGCATAATATATTGCGGCTTTAGAAGCTATAAAGGAAGGTGTTTAGATGAAAAACTCCATCCAAGAGTTAGATGTAGTGCCCAGTATTACTAAGCCAGTAATTATCTTCTATGAAAACAGCAGGGTGGCAGCACAAGCTAAAGAGCTAAGATCTCATTAGTGGCCCAAGCATATTTTGAGGTGATATCATTTGACTCGAGAGATCATTGATAAAGGCGACATCCAAGTGGATAGAGTTGCCGCGGAAGAGAATATAGCAGATCTACTGACTAAAGTGCTAACGCAAAAGGTCTTTGAAGGACATTTTGAGAAGATGGGTCTTAAGACTATGAGAATTGACATTAGGGCAAGTGCGAGATTTTTGGAATAGTGCCCTACAAGCCAATTACATTGGCATTGTAAACTATTTCAATTATGATACAAGCTTGATCGAATGATATTCTTTAAATGGCTATCATTATCTTATGCACATATTCACTTCACTTGCATTTGGTTGAAGTCCTTGCATTAGGTGGTGATCATGAAACAAGTCTTATGCGATTGTGATCTTAAATACTTCTAAGTCATAGGATCTTATGAGACCTCGAGCATCTAAAATCTAGATAGACTTGCACTAATTATGCATTAATCTATGGAGTTAGATGTTGTTCCATTTCATGAGCAATACCATATAAGATATAGGTACATATTATTGGGTGCTTGTAAGATGAAAACCCACTTGGAGAATCTACTAGATAGCTGTAGTGACAAGTCGATAGTGGCAAGTGTTGGAATAGTGCCCGGCAAGCCAATTAGATTGGCCTTGTAAAAATTATTTCTTTATAAAACAATCTTGATTGAATGTTATTCTTTATATGTCCATATTCATCTTATGCTCTTTACTACTTCACTTGCATTTGGATGAAGCCCCTAGATCACTTATGACTACAGGACTTGGTTCAACGACCATAGAATAAGACTCACACGGTTGTCATTTTAAATATTCCAAGTCGTAGGATCTTATGAGATAGAGCATCTAAAATCCGGATAGACTTACACTAACGATGCATAAATCCAAGAGTTGGATATTGCTCCATTCCATGGGCAACCGTATGAGATATGGGTGCATGTTAGCAGGTGTTTATTAGAGAACAAGGCACTAAAGGCCCATCAGAGAATCCACTAGATAGCCGTAGTGGCAAGTTCTCCAGCTTATGCTAGTGCATATTACTAGTCCTCTAACCTTATGATCCATGGTAACCTTGTGTTTGGCTCTCATGCTATGACTCTTCTTTGACCACTTAGCAAGTCTTTCGGATTGAGGATGGGTATGAGCAACTTGACATGGAGATTTATGAGATCTAAGATGGAATCCAACTCCTCGCTTTTATGAAGGGTGAGTGCATCTCCTATGTATTCTATAATGATCGATTTCAATAAATCCTTACACAAGGTGTCTGACAATTTGGAAAAGGAGTTTTCCAAAGATGAGGTCACACAAGTGAAATTGAACATTGAGAATAGAAACATAGTATCGAGGCTATTAGAGAGCCGACAAATATCTTGCCCTAGGCCTCTTCAGTAGATAAGAGATGGAAGGACCGTATTTACATGGTATGCGTAGAGCTATAATGGTTCTCCAGAACGTTCATTTCGGCCAACTAGTTAGGCTCCATGGGCTTGAGGTTGGACATTGACCATAGAGATTGGGTACTCTTCAATTAATGAGATTAACTAAATTGAGTTGGTTAGTTTAAAAGTATTTTAAACTAAAATGAATATTTGATATTCAAAAGTCACAAGGAGTTGTGAGCCCATGTCCAGTGAATGATAGAACCTATTGGGTCACACACAAAAGCCAATTAGCTTCCTAATTAATGGAGAAATGATTTTCCAAGTGTTACAAAATGTCTCTTAGCGGACCAATTTTAAAGTGCTAATTTTGAAGGTCAATTTTGGCTTGATTAAATTAAATATTAAATTAATCAATTAATTTATGGAGTTAAATTAGACAAATAATTAACGAGTTAATTATTTGGTGCCAGTATGACCATCAATTGGTCAAGTTAACAAAATTCTAGGTTAAGAGTTGAGCTTATTTGACTTAAGAGATAAGTTAAAAGTTAATTAATTAAATTAAAGTGTTTAATTTAATTAATGGGAAGAGAACATTTTGGAGGGAAAATTAAAATGAAATGTTCATTTGAATTAGTACTTTAATTAACTTGAAATTAGATTTCAAATGTAATTAAAATGCAAGTGAGATTTGAATTTGCATTTGTCACCTTGGCAAATGCAAATTGGCTGCCCCTTCTCTTCATGGGAAGTGTGATGCCACCTTGGCATCACATTTTCCAGCCTCTATATATAGATATAGAGAGAGAGGGATGGTCATTATGTCAAAAGGTGTGAAGAATTAGATTCTCTACCATTCCCTCCAAAATCCTTGCAAGCATTGCATTCATGTGTTGAAAGCTTTGTTTTTTCTTCTTCTTACCTACCAAAATTTGGCCTCCACCATAGCTAATCTCTGGCTTTATTCTAGCTTATAGGCTAGATATTTTGGAAGATCTATTTGGTGTGTGGATCATATCAATAGAGGTAAACTACTTTGTTTGCTACAGTTTTGGAGATCTATTGCACAGAGTCTGATTTGGCAATTTTTTCCAGAGAGATCCAGAAGGCTTTTTGGTCTGAATTTTTTACTGAGATTTCCTCAAGGTGTTGATCAGCTCCAGTAAATGCTTTTTGATTTTTGGAGATGATTTGACTAAGGAAAAAATCGCTCCTTTCCTACAGCGCATTTTCTGGCAGTTTCTGGAGCGGTGAAAAGTTCACCTCATTCTTCTTGGATTTTGAAATTTCAAGATAACACTCTATCCTAATCTAAATCTCAAGCATGATTTTATTCTAATTAGCATGTAAGCACTAGTTCATTATGCTTTCGAAGTTTTTATAATTGGATCCTAGTGCCATACTAGCTTTGAGCAAGTTCTCCAGCTTACACTAGTGTATATAATTAGTCCTTTGACCTGAGGATCCATTTTAACCTTTTGTTTGGGTCCACATACTTTGACTCTTTCATGGCCACATAGCGGGTCATTCGGGGAGAGATTGGGTATGAGCTACTTAGATATAGAGGTTTATGAGATTCAAGATGGGATCCGACTCCTCGTCATTATGAAGGGCGAGTACATCTTCTATGTATTCTATAATGATCGATTCTATGAAATTCTTGCGCAAGGTAGTATGAAAATTTGGAAAAAGAGTTTTCCAATGATGAAGTCATAAAAGGGAATCGAACATTGAGAATAGAAATATAGTATTGAGGCTATTGGGGAGCCAACTAATATTTTGTCCTATGCCTCTTTTGAAAGATAAGAGATGGAATAACTATATTTGCATGGCACATGTATAGCTAGATATTGGAATAGTGCCCCGCAAGCCAATTAGATTGGCCTTGTAAACTATTTCCTTGTAAGATAATCTTGATTGAATGACATTCTTTATATGGCCATTTTCATTTTATGCTTACATTTACTTAATTGGCATTTGGATGAAGACCTTAGATCACAGAAGACTATGGGACTTGGTCACGTACTGGGTGATGATCATGGAATAAGTCTTACATGGTCGTGGTCTTAAAGTCTTCCAAGTCATATAATCTTATGAGATAGGGCATCTAAGATCCGGATAGACTTGCACGAACAAAGTATAAATTCAATAGTTAGATGTTGCTCTGTTCCACAAGCAATCCCATATGAGATATAGATGCATGTCAGTAGGTACTTGTTAGAGAACAAAGCACTACAGGCCTATCTAGAAAGTCCATTGGATAGCCAAAGTGGCAAGTCAGTAGTGGCAACTTCTCCAACTTACGCTAGTGCATATTATTAGTCCTTTGACCTGAGGACCCATGGTAACCTTATGTTTAGGTCCTCATGCTTTGGCTCCTCCGTGGTCACCTAATGGGCCATTTGGGTGGTGATTGAGCATAAGCTATTTAGACATGGAGGTTTGTGAGATCCAAGATGGAATCCGATTCCTCATCTTTATGAAGGGCGAGTGCATCTCCTATATAATCTATAATGATCGATTCTAAGAAATCCTTGCACAAGGTGATATGACAATTTGGAAAAAGAGTTTTCCAATGATGAGGTCATACGAGAAATCAAACATTGGGAATAGAAACATAGTATTAGGCTATTAGGGAGTTGAAAAATATCTTGCCCTAAGCCTCTTTTGGGAAATAAGAAACGAAAGAACCGTATTTGCATGGCACGCGTAGAGCTAAAATGGTTCTCCAAAAGAATTCATCTCGGCTAATTAGTTGGGCACCATAGGCTTGAGGTTGGATATCAACCATGGAGATTGGGTACTCTTTAATTAATGGAGATTAATTGAAATGAGTCGATTAGCTTAAATGAGTTTAATTTTGGCTTGATTACTTTAAGTTTTAAATTAATCAATTAATTTAAAAGGCTAAATTAGACCATTAATTAAGGAGTTAATTATTTGGTGCCAAAGTGACCATCAAATGGTCAAGTTAACTTAAAGAGTTAAGTTAGCAAAATTAAGCTTAAGAGTTAAGCTTGTTTGACTTAAGAGTTAAGTTAAAGGTTCATTAATTAAATTAAAGTGTTTAATTTAATTAAAGGGAAGAATACATTTTGGAGGGAAAATTCAAATGAAATGTTCATTTGAATTAGATCTTAATAAGTTTAAAATTAGATTTCAAATGTGCATATGAAATTCAAGTTGGATTTGAATTTGCATTTGCCACCTTGGCAATGCAAGCTGGCCGCTCACCTTGAGGAAGGTGTGATGCCAACTTGGTATCACACTAACCTCACCCTATATATAGATATCGTGGGTGTTAGGACAGTTCATTGCTGAAAGTGTGAAAGAATTAGATTCTTTTGCAATTCCCTTCAAAACACCTTGTAAGCATTGGATTTATGTGTTCAAAGCTTTGCTCTCTTCTTTTTCTTCCCTACCTCAAATCAGCCTCCACCATTATCATTCACATATATTATTCCAGCTTATAGTAAGGAGAGTTTGGAAGTTTCATTGGTGTGTGGATCATATCAATAGAGGCGAACAAGTTAGTTTGCTACGATTTGGAGAAACACTTGACTAGCGCACCGATTTTGCAAATTTTTTGAGGGAGATCCAGAAAGCTTTCTGATTTAAATTTTCTACTGTGTTTCCTACAACATGTTAAGAGGTTGCAGTATTTGTTTTTTGAATTTTGGAGGAGTTTTAATGAGGTTAAAAATCACTCAATTCCTACTGCACGATTTCTGGCAGATTCTGGATTAGTGAAAGGTTCACCACTTTCTCCTTGAATATTAGCATTTTAAGGTAACACTCTATCTATATCTGGATTTTAGCCATGATATGATTCTAGTTAGCATGTAAGCACTAGTGTATTTAGCTTTTGAAGTTTTATATTTGGATCCTAGTGCCTTACTTGCTTTTAAACCATATTATTAGAGGCAAGACATTTGGATTACTTGCTTTTGGTAGATCTACTGTTAGGGCAGTCCGCTTGGAAAAAAAAAATTGGCACTTCCCTGCCGCTTCTTGAGCTAATTTTTTTATAGTGGCTTTGTCAAGGCATTGAGAAGGTTTTGTAATTTTTTCAAAATTTTTGGTGAAGTTTGGATCAGGCAAAAGTTGTATCCAATCAGTTGTGCCACTGTGTGACAGTTTCTGGATTGAATAAGTGTTTTTCATCTTTCCTTTGGATTTTTACTAATCAAGGTAATTCTCCATCTAAATCTGAGTCATAAACATGTTTAGATCCTTGTTTGTATGTGTAGCTTGGTTTATTTAAATTTTTAATATTGCATCCTAGTGCTACATGTGCCTTCAAGTGATATTGGAGCTTAATTCATGCTATGATTTGGATTTTGATTGATTGATTCATGTGATGAATTGATCTAAATCACCAAATTCTCAATTCATATGACGGATTGGAGTGTTTGGATGATGTTGTGTGTGGCTTCTTGATTGATGAATTGAAAGCATGTTACTATGTGTTTTAAGTGTTAATTCATGTGATTAGTATGTTTTAATTCGTAACTTCTAATGTTGAATGTTGATTCAGCATTAGTTGTTGTTATATGTTGATATAGCATGTTGTTGATGGCCTTAAAGAGTTTAGTCATTTTTTGATCCAATTTGATTGGAGTTTGTTGGAGAATTTTTTAAGAATGTGATTTTTACTTTAACTTATTTTTTGAAGTATGATTGAGCACTTGAAATTTCAGTTTTGAAAGGTGTTTTAGATATGAAATTTTATCTATAATGTGTGATTTAATGTTTAGAAGTTGTTTTAAATTTTTTGGTTCACAAAAGTTGAGCCAAAAATGGCTTGACTCGGTCTTAACCTATAAAACAGGGTTGTTGCCGAGCCATGGTAGCGCATAGATAGGGCAGTGACTAAGAGCTATCGCCGCTCAGCCATGAGCAAGCCTCGGCCAGCAGTTCCTAGTTTGGGTTGGGCATGTTTTGAGCCTTTTTTTTTTTTTTTTGCTCCTTTAGGTGACCAAAAATGTTTTGAACTATGCATAATCGATGCACAAGTGTTGTGCAAGTTCTAAAATTATGTTTGACATTTTTGATTGCTTCTAAAAATTTGCTGAAGTTAATCTCCAATTTTTTGCATAATTGTTATGCTAGCTCTTGCTTGGCCAATTATTTGTTTATGAGATAAGCATTTAATTGATGGAATTGAATGTCAATTCTAGATTTATTTATTGTTCATTTAATTGTTGAATGGATGATGAATGAATGGGGATGATCATGAGCCTTTAATATTGATTTTATTTGTTTCAAGTTGTTCAAATGGATTGTATTAAATTATAGCTTGCATGCTTCTTAATTTCTACCTTGTAAATATTATGAGAGTAGAATTGCTAGGAGTGAAGATTTCTTTCTCATGTAATTATTACAAGGAGCAAAGAAGACCATTAAAAGCATGGAGACTTTTGAAGACCCATGAATATATGGGATACACTCATGTAATAGCTAGAAATCAACCCACTTAAAATCAACTAAGTTATGTACCTATGGCTCTAAGTGCATCACTTGGTTGGCTCATGATCATCCTACCCTAAGAGCATGCAAGGCGCATTTACTTATTTATGATTTTCATATCATGTTGATGTATGAGATGCATGGTTAGGATATACAAAACCTGAATAAGAAGATAAATGATGAGATCTTTGCAAGTGAAAACCCTCCACTTAGAATATATAAGTGATTTCAAATATTAAGTCAAAATAGATATGAATTAAAAAGAATTTTTAATTAATCCATGCCTTCTTCCAATAGTATATAGCATGACGATGCTACCATCTTTGTGTGATATAAATCCAGTCACGGGAGTCATACTTAAGTGGAAAACTGTGACCATATACTTAGCATATGATACACTTTTGATTTAAGGCCTCCCATGCATTATACACTTGGTCACAAGGGATGTTGTAGCATCATCTCATATCAAAGTTTGATTGGTAAGTTTGACTTAACACCAAGTAATGTAAAGGTCGTCCTTATAGGGGATCTACATGAAAAGGTGAGGCAAAATATATCAAGAGTTACATAGAGATACAATTAGCAAAAGTTGCTTATCTTTAGATTGTTTACGGATATACATCCGGTCATAAGGGTCTAATTACAAGTCCTTAGGGTCTTGATTCTCACCAGGAAATAAGATTCCTGAATTCTTCTGGGTGTAAAGGATTTGATAAAATAGTGGGAGAAAAACATGCTTGAAAGACCATGAACATGTTTTTAATATCAAAATTCAATCATATGCTTATACTCTTTTTCTTCTATTGTAGATTTTTGAAATCTTCAAAAGAAAATGGCTTAAAGTCCACTTGCAAGCATTTTGGAAACTAATAAACTAATCGGGCCAAACTTCTACAATTGGTTGAGAAACCTTAAGATTATACTTGAGTCTGAAAAGAGGACCTATGTCCTAGATCAAAGTCCACTAGACACAGTAGGTGATGAAGCCACCCATGAGGCCCGTGAATTGTTCATTAAATTTTTAATGATGATCTATAAGTGAAATGCCTCATGATGGCTTCCATGACTAATAAGCTTTAAAAGACTCATGAGCATATGAGATATGCAAATGAGATCTATAAACACCTACAAGAGTTGTATGGTGTGCAAACAAGACACGAAATGTTCGCTTTGTCAAGAGAACTTTAGATTAAGGATGGTTGAAGGTTCAAGTGTCCATGATCACGGACTAAAGATAATTAGACTCATCAAAAAGCTTGGACAACTTGATGTAATCATGCACAATGACCTTTACGCTAATTTGATCCTCCAGTCATTACCCTCATTATTCGACCAATTCGTTATGAATATGTCCAAGCAAGAGATGACAATTAATGAATTGGTGAACATGTTTGTGACCGCTAAGGTGACTATGAAAAAGGAGAAACCTCTTATGCTTGCTTCTTCCTCTAAGTCGAAAGCCCTAGGGGTCCAAGAAAGGGAGGTAAGAGGAAGAAGAGTTTTTTTCTCTAAATAAAAATAACCCATGAAATGTTCCAGACGGTCAAGAGGCTAAAACCGATGCGAGTTGTTTCTACTATGGCGAAAAGAAACATTTCAAAGGGAATTGCGAAGCTTACCTTGCAACCTCTAAGAAGGGTATGTACTTTGTTGAAGTGCATTTGACTACTAATTCTTCCTCATGGGTATTTGATACCACATGTGGTTCTCACCTTTGTAATTCGTTATAGGGGATGGAAAGAAGAAAGAGTCTTTGTGAAGAGGATATGATCCTCTGCCTAGGAAATGTAGCAAGAGTTGTCATCATGTTCCAAGGTGTAATCAAGTTAGACTTGGGGAATGCTTACATTGTACTTGATTCAGTTTATTATATACATAATCTAGTTAAGAACATTATTTCAATTCCTATTCTTTGATAATAAAGGATATGATTTTGCTATATCGAATAGGATATTAAAGGCAATAAAGAATAGTTCTTTAAGTGCCCAAGGTACATTAAATAACATATTAGGCATACTTGATTCTCAACCTTTACTAATGCACATTCAATCAAACAAAAGAAAATTAGATAACTAAGAAGATGTCATTCTTTGGCATGTAAGACTTGGACATATTTCTAAAAATAGGATTAACAAATTAGAAGCTCTCAAAGTACTAAATGTTAGTGGCATTGAGGACCTTTCTACTTATGAATCTTGTTTGAAGGGAAACAAAACCAAGGGTCCTTTTGTAGGACAAATGGAGCACACCAAAAATCCTTTGGATTTGATCAATACGGATGTTTGTGGCTCACTAAAAGTTAGTACAAGAGGAGGCTATTCCTACTTCATCACCTTTAACGATGATTATAGTCGATTCGGACATGTGTATCTTACGAAGTACAAGTCTGAAGCCTTTCAAAAGTTCAAAGAGTATAAGAGTGAAGTGGAAAAGCAAAAGGAACTTAATATTAAAGCTCTTCGATCGAATCGAGAGGAAGAATACTTAAGTACTAAATTCTTTGGTTTTCCAAAAGAGAATGGGATTCTCTCTCAATGGACTCCACCCGACATACCCCAACACAATGGAGTAGCTGAGAGGAGAAACCATATCCTATTAGATATGGTACATTTGATGATGAGCTTTTCTGATGTGCCCATATCCTTTCGGGGATACGCCTTAAAAATAGGAGTGAGGCTACCAAATACAGTACCTTCAAAGTCGATGTCAAAAACATCGCATGAGATGTGGCATGGCAAAGCGCTCTCTTATTATTATCTAAAGGTTTAGGGGTCGCCCACCTACGTGAGACAGACAGTAAGAGACAATTTGGATAGTAGATCAACCTTGTGAAAGTTTGTGGGAAACCCAAGAGAGTCTATGGGTTATTACTTTTATGATCCCTCGGAACAAAAGGTGTTTATTTCGAGGAATGCCTACTTTTGGAAAAGCAACTTCAATTAAATAAAAATGGCATTGTTAATGAACTTGTTGAATTTCAAGATAATCATCAAATTCTACAAGCATTAGAGCAAACAAGCAACAAGAGCTTCCACACAACCTCTAAGAAAGTCGGACCGAATCAAGAAGCAACCTGAAAAGTTCGAATTTCTTCATGAGATGGGCCAATCGGATAGTGATCCGAAGATTTATGAGAAAGATATGTTGGACATAGACTCGAGATATTAGCACGACCCCATGAGATCCTAATGAACTTCATGTACTCCAACAAAGTATGGACTTTGGTGAAAGGAATAGTTTTCGTTGGTTGCAAGTGGATCTATAAGAGAAAGCTAGGAGTTGATGGAGAGGTAATGACCTTTAAGGCACAACCAGTGGCAAAAGGTTACACTCAAGACTCGGTATCGATTTTATGGAAACCTTTTCATCGATTGCAATACCTAAACCAATTCGGATTCTACTTGCGTATATTATGACTGTGAGATATGGCAAATGGATGTTAAAACTACTTTCCTCAATGGAGACATTGAAGAATAAATCTATATAGAGCAACCACAAGGTTTTACATCCAAGGGAAGTGAGCAAAAGGTTTGCAAACTATAGAGATCCATTTATTGACTCTAACAAGCGTCCCAAAAATGGAACATTGACAAAAATAGTCAAATCGTTTGGCTTTGTCAAAAATGATATGAACCATGTGCGTACAAGAAAACTAGTGGAAATAGTATACAGTTTATTGTGCTTTATGTCGATGACATCCTTCTCATTGGGAATGAGGTTGGAATGTTTGAATGTATTAAAGTGTGGTTATCTACTCAGTTCTCTATGAAGGATTTAGGAGAAGCATCCTACATATTGGGAATACGTATCTATAGAGATAGATCGAGGAGGATACAGGGGCTTTTCCAAAATCCATACATTGAAAAAATACTAACGAGGTTTAGTATGGAAGAATCCAATAGGGGATTCCTTCCATGTTGTCCCTCTAAGTCTATAGCCCCTAAGACTGATGATGAGAGAAAAATAATGTCTCACATACCGTATGCATTTGCTATTGGTAGAGGTGTTCGCGATTTGGTTTGGATCGATTTTGAGACAAAAATCTAACTGATCCAAACTATATAATGTATATTGGATTGATTTGGATAAGTTAGATTTTTATTGTAAATCCAATCCAATCCAGTCCATTTTAAATCGGTTTGGACTGGATTCGTTAATTCAATTTTTTAATTTAAATTTTTAATTAAAATATTTGACAAGTTACTATTGATAATTAAACTAATTTAAACAATCAATTTGTAAATTTCATTTAGCCATCATATCGCACTAATCTTGTGGAATTAAGTTAATTACGTAAGAACACGCAACTATAAAGTTATAAGTCCACAATAATTATTCTTGTATATTTAATTTTTAAAAGTGAAAAAAATCCCAGATTTAGTTTATTTTAATTTATTTGTGTATTTTACAATTAAAATATATATCTTTTATATTATTAGTATATAAATTTTAGTTTGATTTGGATTAGATTGGTTTTTTAGATTAAAATCGAAAACCAATCTAATCCGATCATTTTTTAGAAATCAAATCCAATTCAATCCAGAAAAATCCAATTTTGACCGATTTTTGGTTTTTCAGATCGGTTCATCAATTTTTTTTTTTAATTTTTGGATTGGATTAGATTTGAACACCCTTAGCTATTAGGAGCATAATGTATGTAGTTCAATGTACAAGACCGAATGTGACACACACTGAAAGTGTTACGAGCTGTTTCCAATCTAATCCCAATGAAAGTCACTGGATAGTCATAAAAGCAATACTTAAGTACTTGAGAAGGACTAAGGACTTGTTTTGGTATGTAGCAGTGGAGAATTGAAACTCAAGGGATTTTCAGATTCTAGTTTCTAATCCTACGTACATAACCTAA
Organism: Jacaranda mimosifolia; assembly: GCA_018894105.1. Taxonomy (NCBI): domain Eukaryota; kingdom Viridiplantae; phylum Streptophyta; class Magnoliopsida; order Lamiales; family Bignoniaceae; genus Jacaranda; species Jacaranda mimosifolia. The sequence continues at coordinate 13,135,625 of CM032128.1, read as the reverse complement.
AATCCACTTTTGGATTTATATTTTACCTCAATGGTGGTGTAGTGAGTTGGAAGAGTTCTAAACAAGATACCACGACCGACTCTACCATAGCGGCAGAATATATTGCGGCTTCAAAAGCTGTAAAAGAAGATGTTTTGATGAAAAACTTCATTTAAGAGTTGAATGTAGTACCTAGCATTGCTGAGCCAGTGGTTGTCTTCTGCGACAACAACATAGCAGCAGCGCAAGCTAAAGAGCCAAGATCTCATCAGTGATCCAAGCGTATATTGAGACGATATCATTTGATCTAGGAGATCATTGATAGAGGTGACATCCGAATGGAGAGAGTTGCCTCAAAAGAGAATATAGCAAATCCACAGACTAAACCTCAATTACAAGGACATAGGGAATTGGCTTCAGGGCAAGTGGGAGATTGTTGGAATCGTACCCTGCAAGCTAATTAGATTGGCCCTGTAAACTATTTCCTTGTAAGACAATCTTGATTGAATGATATTCTTTATATGGCCATCTTCATTTCATGCTCATTATTATTTTACTAGCATATAGATGAAGCCCTTAGACCGCACAAGACTATGACTTGGTCATGCACTGGGTGGTAATTATGGAATAAGTTTTACACGATCTTGATCTTAAAATCTTCCCAAGTCTTGGAATCTTATGAGACAGGACATCCAAGATTCGGATAGACTTGCACTAATGATGCATAAATCCAAAGGTTGGATGTTGCTCCATTCCATGAGCAATCCCATACGAGATATGTATATATACTAGTGGGTGCTTGTTAGAGAACAAGGCACTAAAGGCTTGCCCAAAGAATCCACTAGATAATCAAAGTAGCAAGTCGATAGTAGCAAATTCTCCAGCTTACACTAGTGCCTATTATTACTCCTTTGACCTGATGATCCATGGTAACCTTTTGTTTAGGTCCTCATACTTTGACTCCTTTCTAGTCAACTAGCAAGTTGTTCGGGTGGTGATTGGGCATGAGCTACTCAGACATGGAGGTTTGTGAGATCCAAGATGGAATCTGACTCCTTATATTGTGAAGGGTAAATGCATCTCCTAGGTATTCTCTAATGATCGATTCCAAAGATGAGGTCATAAAAGGAATCGAACATTGAGAATAGAAACATAGCATCCAGGCAAGTAGAAAACCAGCAAAGATCTTACCCGAGGCGCCTTTCGAGAGATAGGAGACGAAAGGACAGTATTTGCATGGTACGCGTAGAACTAGAATGGTTCTCCAAAAGCATTCATTTTGGCTAATTAGTTGGGCTCCATGGACTTGAGGTTGGACATCGACCATGGAGATTGGGTACTCTTAAATTAATGAAGATTAATTGAATTGAGTCGATTAGTTTAAATGAGTTTAAACTAAACTGAATATTTAATATTCGAAAGTCACAAATAGTTGTAAGCCCATGCCCAATGAATGGTAGAACCTACGGGTCACACACAAAATCCAATTGCATTTCCTAGATTGATGGAGGAATTTTTTTAAAAGTTAGAAAAAAGTACTTTATGGACAGTTTTAAGGATTGGCGAAATTGAGACCATTTTGGCTTGATCAATTTAATTGTTAAATTGATCAACTAATTTAAGGAGTTAATTATTTGGTGCAGCATGGCCATCAATTGGTCAAGTTAGCTTAAAGAGTTAAGTTAACAATTCATAGCTTAAAGAGTTAAGCTAATTAACTTAAAAGTTAAGTCAAAGGCTAATTAATTAAATTAACATGTTTAATTTAATTAATGAGAGGTATCCATTTTGGAGGAAAAATTCAAATGAAAGGTTCATTTAGTGTGGCATTTTAATTAATTTGAAATTAGATTCCAAATGAAATTGAAATACACACAAAATTCAAATTCACATTTGAATTGCAACTTGCCAACTTGCAAGGCAAGTTGGCAATCTTCCATGAGGAAGGTGTGATGACACCACTATCCTCACTCTATATATAGATATAGAGCAAAAGAGGGGCAGCTAATGAAGTTCTCTATGAATAATTAGATTCTTTTACATCTTCCATCCAATTCTTAAGTGTTGCCTCATATGTTGAAGCTCCAATTCCTTTCTTCTTCTCCTACCTCAAATCAAGCCTCCATCTTTGCAAATAATCCTTTGTGTTTTTTATCTAACACCAAGGAGATTAGAATCTAGCATTACTGTGTGGATCATATTATTAGATGCAAGACATTTAGATTGCTTGCTTTTGGAAGATCCATTGTCAGGGCAGTCGCTTGGTGAAATTTTTATGGCAATTCCCTAGGGCTTTTTAAACTAAATTTTTTACAGTAGCTTCATCAGGGAGTTGAAAAGGTGTTGTAATGCTTTTGGAAGTTTTGGAGAAGTTTGGATTAGGCAAAAGTTTCATCTAATCCATTGTGCCGTTGTGTGACAGTTTTTGGATTGAAGAAGTGTTCTTCACCTTTCCTCTGGATTTTTGCTAATCAAGGTAATTGTCTATCTAAATCTAAATCATAAGCATATTTAGATCCTTATTTGTATGTGTAGCCTAGTTTATTTAAAGTTTTAATTTTGGATCCTAGTGCTACATGTGCCTTCAGATTGAAACCATGAAAGATAAGTTGGAATAGGTCAAAAAGAATAAAGTTTGGAATTTGGTAGAACGACCATCAAATCATCCAGTTATCAGTACCAAGTATGTATTCTAGAAATTTTTGATGAAATTAGAGAAGTGACCAAAAAAAGCCAAGCTAGTAGCAAAAGCCTACAGTCAATAAGAAGGCATCAACTATAATGAAAAGTTCACTCTAGTTGCAAGGTTAGAATCAATTAGAATGCTTTTTGCATTTGTATCTCATTAAATGTTTATGCTCTATCAAATGGAAGTGAAAAGTACTTTTCTAAATAGATTCATTAAAGAAGAAGTTCACGTTGGACAACCCCCGATTTTAAAAATCAAAGCCTTCCTTATCATGTTTTCAAATTAATAAAAGCCTTATATGGTTTGAAACAAGCCCCGAGGGTTTGGTATGATAAATTGAGTAACTTTCTCCTAAATAATGAATTTTTAGTTAGAATCTTAGATACCACACTATTAACTAAGCACCAAAATCATGATTCTCTCATTGTTCAAATTTATGTCAATGGTATTATTTTTAGTGCTACTAATACCTGCTTTCTCATGGGTTGTTCGAGAAAATGAAATAAGAGTTGAAAATAAGCTTAATGTGAGAGCTCAACTTTTTCTTGAGACTACAAGTAAAACAAACTCAAAAAGGGACATTTATCGCATAAGAAAAGTATACTAAGGAACTTTTGAAAAGGTTTGGGATAGATGTATACAGCAACCACTCCCATGGTACATCTACCAAACTAGATTTTAATGAGGACAGTAAGAATGTAGATGAGAAAGTCTACAAATTTTTTATTACACCTAATTGCTAGCCATTCAGATATTACATTTTCTACATGCTTATGTGCTAGATTCAAGTGTGATCTAGAAGAATCCTATTTGAATGTTGTTAAAAGAATATTAAGATACCTTGATGACACATCTAATTATAGTTTATGGTAGCCTCATTTGGAATCTTTTGATCTTATTAGTTACTCTGAAGCACATTATGTTAGTTGTAACTTAGTTAGGAGAAATTCCAGTAGTGGCTATCAGCTGCTTGAAAATTGGATAGTTTCATGGTCTAGTAAAAAGCAAAGTGTAGTTATATTATCTACAATCGAGGCTAAATATATTTGGGAAATTTCTACACTTAGTTATTATGGATGAAATATATTTTTCATGATTTTGGAATAAATGTATCTTCTGTGCCCCTTTTATGTGATATTTCCAATGCTATAAGTAATTCTAAAAATCTAGTATTGCATTTATGCACTAAACAAATTGAGATTATCATTTACAGTGTATCATGTGCATAAAAGAGATATATCTATTAATTTTGTTCCCATAGAAGATCAATTAGCCTATATTTTGACAAATGCTTTAGATGAAAGAAGATTTGCTGGTATTAGAGACATGTTAGGAATTAAGTTCGAAAATTTGATTTAGGTAGGCTTTTAGTATGATCAGTTATGGAAAGAATTTTAATTTAAGTAAAACTGCCTTAATCAAATCTTTCTCTCCCTATAACCGTCTTTAGCCACTTTCCTTAAGTTTAGACCATGATTAATTGCTTTTTTCCATAGAAACTCTTAACTCCAAAAATGGCCTTTTCTGTTCTTCTTTAAAAAGTCAAATTGTTTTGCCTCTTAATCATAAAAAGAATCTTAGGTTTAGAAACTTTTTCTTCTTTAGAATCTCCAAATCCCTCACTATGCCAAAACATCCATCCTTCCACCCAACTGTTGGAGCTTCGTCCTCCAGCAAAATAAGTTCTACTACTTTTGAATCTGTTCCCATTCAGACTTCTAAAGTACCCTTGTTCTTAAAGTGTTATAGTGTTTACCTTTGAGTGTTTTCAATCTGTATCATTTAGTTCAACTATAAAACCATGTTCTCCTAGTCAAAATGAATTGAATATTAAGGATAACCCTATTGATGGTCCTAAAATAACTCTTGGTTTCAAATAAATGTGTGGAGTCTCCCATCAACATTCTATCACCTATCACTCTGCTTTCAGAAGATATTAAGTACTGAAATTGCAGTAAACTTCCCTCAAATTTTAAAGTTACTCCAAATGCTAAAAAATGTGTCATAGAAAATTTTTTGTAAGAAATTCAAATCATGGTAGGGTTGTTAAATTTGAATCTTCTCCAAAATCTGAATTTATTGATTGGGTTTGAGGATTAAAATGGGATAACTTGATGAAAATGATGAACATTCTTATCCATACTTGGTTATGTTGTCTTACTAAAATCTTACATATGTTGAGTTTGAATCTAATGTCTCTATTGAATCTTTTGTCTTTGATAAGCAAATTGTTCTTACACCCTTGAAGTTGAACTTTTTCTTTGATCTTCCAAATAATGGTTCCAAGTTTTTCAATTTTTTTAACTTATTTGGAGTTTATATTTCCTATGTGGACATTATAAAGATTTTCGAGGGAGGTAAGAATTTTATCTTGTTGTGGGATAGCTTTTAATAAAATGAAAATTATACATATTTTGCTGCACAAACTACTTAGTTGTATTGTCCTTCCTAAGCATATTTTCAATGGTGGTCACCATGAGTCTATACCTAATCACATACAAGATACAAATAGGTGCAAATTTTGACATTACCATAAAAAACCCACTTACTTATTTCGCTCCTTGCTCACGGAGTGGCATACCAAAAAATGCTCTATTTTAGCCTACTATATCTTCCAGCCTACTTATACCACCACAACTATATAGTCTAAAAGAATATAAGGCTAACCTGATAAGAAGTTGATGGAAAGATTGATGATGCTGGAAAGGCTATTAAGGCTGTTGCGCACGAAGTGAAAACTACTTTTGACTCTCTTCACTCTAGGTTGAAAAATCTCCTTCCAAAAAATAGTAGGAACCGAGAAAGAATTCGCAAGTTAAAGAAAAACGTTTAGGCATTTTATGCATAGATTCATCCTGATGATGAAGGAAGAGAATTATTGCTTATCAATATGCCTTTCTAGAAAATTTGCTTATGTTTCTTTATTATGGTTGATGAACAAGTTTAATTTCTTAGGAGAATACTATCAAGGCTTGTAAAAACCAAACTATTTGATGATTTTTTTTTATTTGCATATGCAATTGAGATAAATAGTTAATTAGAGCTATATGTATTATCTATTGGTATTTGTTGCTTCTATAGCTTCTTGAAGTATATAAACATGAGGAGCACAAGTTGCTCCATTTTCTTGAGTACATACAAATAAGGGGAGCACAAATAGCAGTCCCGCCATGTAAATAGTTGGAGTTCAGGTAATATCCTTACTTCTCATGTATTCAAATTTTGTCATCATCAAAACAAGAGAGATTGTTAACCCCTTGATGATTTGAACTTAGTTTTGATTGTGATAAAATCATGTGCTAAAGTCTATTTAATCCCGAGATTTTCTTTCCTTAATTATCTACTAAAATACGTCACTACATGCTTAAATTGACTTTCCTTATTTGATGAGATTATTTATAGATTCTACTTTAATATTCATATCTTTATTAATTGGAAAGTAGAATCAACATGCTATCTTAAGTGTTAAGTCCGAAAATTATGATATACAGCTAGTATCAATGGACACTTACCGTAAATGTTGTTCCCTTATTTGCACTAACAATATCTTACCATTCTAAAATTTATAACACTTTATATTTCATCTATAAATTTGAAAACCTAAAGTATTCTATTCAATTTTATGAGATGGTATATTATCTTTCTTGAGTGTTCTTGAGAAGTTGTGATGCTCTCATACACATTGAGCTTAATTGTTTCTAATTCATTGCTCTTTACTATGTTTTGAAGGACCTTGTGGTAAAAAAAATCAAGAGGTGCTTGCCTTCAGTGGATCCAAGGGAGATAAGTATTGAACCATTTTTATCTCGAAGTACATAGTGGTGAAAAGGGATGGGAGTCATGCTTGCTCTTAAGAGATAGATTGAAGAGAATAAACGAGTGTTTGGTTGCTCTAAGGACCTCTAGGTGAAGAATACCAATAGAGCAATGTTGTTGGAATCTTCTATGGTGTTTGAAGTTTCAATAGAAGAAGAGTCCAGAGCTTGTCGTACGAAGTGGCAGCAACTCTACATCAGTCTATAGTGGTTGTGCAAGTAAGACAGACAAATTTCCCCCAAGCTTATTCACAAAGCAGCTAGTTTTGCAGCATTCTGGATTCTGCCTCATCCTGTCTGGGATTCTTGTTTTGTCTCCTTATTTAGAGTTAATTTTCACTAAGCTAGGGTGTTTCTATCCTTTTTATTTAGCTCTACCAAATTAGTAAGCTTTAATCTATACAAACTCTCTCATATCATATTAATTTGACAATTTTAGTTTCTAAGTTAAAAACTTGGGTAGTGGAGTAGGCTTTTGCCTGACCACTATAAATACCAACTCATCCCCCCTCCCCCATTTCTCTTAGGCTTATAATCACACTCAATTTTGTATTGGTTGACATGTAAGTCCTAAGGACCTAAACTTATTATAAGTTTTTTAAATTTAATTATTTTAAGACAATCTCTTTTAAATATTGAAAAATATTTTTAGATAAAATCATATGCCCAAAATATAACTAATATTTTAATTTGAATTTAGAATATATTATAAAAATGATATATTACTTCTATAATCTCTCAATTTTATTATATTATAAAAATTTTCAACTAAAATGTTTTAGTTTTTCGACAATTAACACAGTAATACAAAAACCATTGTCAAATATTTTAAACGAATTTCTTCCAGCATACATAAACATATTATCAATGTAGTTGAATTTTTCAAAAACATAATAAATCAATATTTAGAATAGTCAATGACGTCAATCTCTATATTTTTTAGTATATTTGTTGCATATTTCTCAATATTTACATCACATACATTCTATTATACATGCTTTCATTTGATAAAAATATTTGGTAGAGATAATGGTAGATCAATAAAGTTCTATTCAAACGATAAATCATATTAAATCATTTGTATATTTTTTATATGATAAAATATATATTTTTTGTATATTATATATGTTGGAATACTTCCCAGCAAGCCAATTACATTGGCCTTGTAAAACAATCTTGATTGAATGATATTTTTTATATGGCCATCTTCATCTTATGCTCTTTATTACTTCGTTTGCATTTGGAAGAAGCCTTTGGATCACTCATGACTACGAGACTTGGTTCGATGACCATGGAATAAGTCTTACACAGTTGTGATCTTAAATCTTTCAAATCGTAGGATCTTATGAAATGGGGCATCTAAGATCCGGATAGACTTGCACTAACATACACATATCTAAGAGTTGGATATTGCTCCGTTCCACAAGCAACTGTATGAGATACAGGTGCATGTTAGTGGGTGCTTGTTAGAGAACAAGGCACTGAAGACCCTTCGGAGAATCCACTAGATAGCCATAGTGGCAAGTCGATAGTGGTTAATTCTCCTGCTTGTGCTAGTGCATATTATTAGTCCTCTGACCTGAGGATCCATGGTAACCTTGTGTCCGGCCCTCATGCCTTGACTCTTTCTTGACAACTTAGCAGGTCTTTCGGGTTGAGCTTGGGTATGAGCTACTTGGCATGGAAATTTGTGAGATCTAAGATGGAATCCAACTCTTCGCTATTGTAAAGAGCGAGTGCATCTCCTATGTATTATATAATGATCGATTCTAAGAAATTCTTGCGCAAGGTGGTGTTACAATTTGGAAAAGGAGTTTTTCAAAGATGAGGTCACACAAGGGAATCGAACACTGAGAATAGAAGCATAGCATCAAGGCTATTAGAGAGCCGACAAATATCTTGCCCTAGGCCTCATTTGGAGATAGGAGACGGAAGGACCGTATTTGCATGGTATGTGTAGAGCTATGATGGTTCTCCAGAATATTCACTTCGGCTAATTAGTTGGGCTCCATGGGCTTGAGGTTGGACATCGACCATGGAGATTGGGTACTCTTCGATTAATGAGATTAATTGAATTGAGTCAATTAGTTTGAAAGAAGTTTTAAACTAAAATGATTATATGCTATTCAAAAGCCACAAAGAGTTGTGAGCCCACGTCCAATGAATGGTAGAACCTATTGGGTCACACACAAAAATATAATTAACAGGGAAGAATACTTTTTGGAGGAAAAATTTAAATGAAGTGTTCATTTAAATTAGCATCTTAATTAATTTGAAATTAGCTTCCAAATGTAATTGAAATGCACATGAAATTCAAGTAAGACTTGAATTTGAATTTGCGAACTTGGCATGCCACATGGAATCACACCTTCCACCCTTTATATATAGATATATAGGGTGAGAAAATTCAAAAATACACATTGCTGAAAGTGTGAAGATTAGATACTTTGCATTCCCTCCAAAACTTTCTCTCTCCATGCATTACATCATATGTTGCATTCTTTTTTCTTCCCAAACTAAAAATTGGCCTCCTCTACCTCATTTGCTTCTCTCTGAATCCAGCTTCTAGTGAGGGGAAATTGGAAGATTGGTTGGAGTGTGAATCATATTAATAGAGGCAAGGCATTTGACTTGCTAAATTTTGGAGATCTACCTACAGTAGCTCCAGATTATCGAATTTTTCTAGAGCTATCCAGAAGGCTTTTTACTCTAATTGTTTCACAGTAGCTTCCTCAATGTGTTTAAGTGTTCCAAATTTAATTTGGTGATTTTTGGAGTAGTGTCACTGGGCAAAGGTTGCCACCTTTCCCCTATGCCGATTCCAAACAGTTTTTGGATCCAAGAGAGATACTTGAGTTTCTCCTTGTTTTGAGCTACAAGAGGTGATTCTTCTTCCTAATCCAGATCTATAGCATGACTAGATCCCCGATTGCTTGAGTAGCTTAGTTATTTTCAAGCTTTTAAAGTTTTAATTTATGGATCCTAATGCTACTCTTGCTTTCAAGTGGTATCGGAGGCTTTTTCATGCTATGTTTTGGATCATTGTTTGGTTGATTCATGTGATGAATTAATCAATATCACCAAATACTTGATACAAGTAATACATTGGAGTGTTTGGTTGATGATGCTTGTGGCTCTATTACTTGATGAATTGAAAACATGATTTTATGTGATTTAAGTGTTGATTCATGTTTTAGTATGTTTCAATTCATAGTTGTTAATGTTGAATGTTGATTTGGCATAAATGGATGTTATATGATGATATAGCATGTTGATTTTGATCAAAAGTGTTTTGGTCATTTTTTGGATCCAATGAGATTGGAGTTTGATTGGAGGTTTTTGGAGAATTTGATTCTTACTTAAACTTGAATTTTTGAAGCATGATTGAGCACTTTAATTTTTAGTTTTAAAAGGAGTTTTAAATATGAAAATTGGTCCATAATGTGTGATTTAATGTCTAGAAAGTGTTCTACAATTTTTGGTAAACAAAAATTGAGCTAAAAACAGGCTTGACAAGCCTCTGACTTCGAAACATAGGCTGTCGGCAGCAATAGTACAAGTTGGCTGGGTAGTGGCCAAGAGCTACTACCTAGCCACACGCGAAGCTTCGTCAGCAACACGTAGTTTGGGATTGGACAGGTTTTGAGCTTTTTTTGGTTCCTTGAGTGGCTAGATATGGCATTAAATTGTCTGTTATAGATGCACAAGTGTTTTGCAAGTCCTCAAAATTATGTTTGACATTTTTGATTGATTTTTAAAATCTAGTTACAGTTAATCTCCAATTTATGGCATAAATGTTATACTTGTTCAATTATTTGTTTATAAGATAAGCATTTAATTATTAGACTGAATTGTTAATTCTAGATTTATTTATTGTTCATTTAATTGTTGAAAGGATGATGAATTAATGGGGATGATCATGAGCCTTTAATATTGATTTTATTTGTTTCAAAGTTGTTGAAATGGGTTATATTAAATAGAGGCTTGCAAGCCTCTTAAATTCTACCTTGTAAATGTTATGATAGTAGAATCACTAAGAGTGAGGATTTCCTATTCATGTAATTGTTTGCATGGACCAATGGAGACCTTTGGAGGCATGGAGACTTTTGAAAACCCATGAATGTATGGGATACACTCATGTAATAGCTAGATTTAATCAACCCACTTAAAATCAACTAGATTGTGCACCTACGGCTATAAGTGCACCACTTGGTTAGGCTCATGGTCATCCCACCCTAAGAGCATTCTAGGCGCATTTACTTATTTACACTTTCCATATCCTATTGATCTATGAGATGCATGTTTAGGATATAGAAAACCTAAATAAATAGATAAAATGATGAGATCTTTGCAAACAAAATCCCTCAACTTAGAATGTCTAAGTGTTTTTCTAATATTAAGTCAAAATAAATACAAATTAAAAAGGTTTTAATTAATCTATGTCTTTTACCAATAGTATGTGGCATGATGACGCTACCACTTTTGTATGATACACTTCGGTTACGGGGGTCATACTTAGGTGGAAAGTTGTGACCATATGCTTTGCATGAGATGCACATTTGATTTAAGATCGCCTACACATTATACACTTGACTAAGTGGGATGTTGTGGCACCCGTCTTGAATCAAAGTTTGATTAGTAAGTTTGACTTAACACTGAGTAATGTAGAGGTTATCCATTTGGAGATCTACATGAAATGGTGAGGCAAAATATATTAAGAATTGCATGAGATGTAATTATCAAATGTTGATTACCTTTGGATTGCTCGTGGATATACATCCGATTATGAGGGTCCACTTGCAAGTCCTTGGGATCTTGATTCTCACTAGAAAATATGATTTCCCAAATTCTTCTAGGGGATGAAGAATTTGATAAAATAGTGGGAGGAAAACATGCTTGAAAGACCATAAAACATGTTTTTAATATCAAATTCAATCACATGCTTATGCTCCTTTTCACCTTTGAGGATTTGTGAAATCTCAAAAATGATTTAATGTTCCACTTAACATTATTTTGGAAACCAATAAACCAATTGGGCCAAACTTCCATGATTGACTTAACCTTAAAAAAAAATCATTCAAGATTCCTAAAAGCGGATATATGTCCTATATTAAGGTGCTCTTGATCCCATGGGGATTAAAGTAGATCAAGAGACACATAAAAAGTTCACAAATTAGGTTTAGGATCGTCCTAGCCCATAATCTCATGAAGGCATCTATAAACTTTAAAAGTATCAAAAACACATGAATAGTACCTTGGTTAATGTTTACAAGAGTTGTAAAGCAAACAAGGTTTGAGAAGTTCATGGTGCCAAAAGAGATTTTTCAAGCTAGGATGGATGCGAAGTCATATGTCATTCACTACGGTGTAAAGATGATTAGGCTTGGAGAAGATTTTTTCTACTTGAATGTAGTGATGGACAATGATCTCCATAAAGATTTAATCCTTACATCCTCATCAAGTTTTATTGATCAAAGTGTTGATCTAGAAAGATAATACCGTGACGAGGGAAAACCTTTGACACTTGTTTCCTCCTCCAAGTCTATGGGCCCTAGGGGTGCTAGAAGGAGAGGTAAAAGAAAGAAAAGTTCTTTCTCCAAGGGAAAACAACTATTAAAGGCATCCGGAGGAGTCAAGAAGATTATAGGGAAAATAGTCGATATTATTTGTTTCTACTTTGGCTAGATAGGCCATTGGAAGCCATTTTGCGAGGAATACCTTGCAACCCTTTGAAAGGGTATATATACTTTATTGAAGTGCATTTAAGGATAAATTCTTCCTCGTGGATATGCGATATCGCATGTGGTTCTTATCTTTGTAAGTTGTTACAAAGAATAAGATAGAAGAGTAAAACTAAGTGATGTGGATATGATCCACCACCTTGGCTAAGGAGCATGAGTTGTGACCAAAGTCGAAGGCGTATAATAAGTTGCACTTAGGGAACTCCATAATTGTATTGAAACTTTGCTATTATATGACATATATTATTGAGAACATTATTTTAAATTCCCATTTTGGATAGTGAAGGATTTGATCCTTCTATATCAAATGGGAGATTGAAGGCATTAAAGAATGGATTCTTTAATTGCTTATGGTACACTTAACAAAGGATTATACAGATTGGATTCTCAACCATCACTAATGCACTTTCAACAAAGTAAGAGAAAGTTAGATATCCAAGAAGATGCCATGTTGTGGCATGCAAAACTTGGACATATTTCTAAAAATAGGATGAACAAGTTAGAAGCTCTCAAAGTACTAAATGTTAGTAGCATTGAGGATTTTTCTACTTGTGATCTTGTTTAAAGGGAAAAATGACCAAGGCTCTTTTGGTGGGACAAACGGAGCACTCCACAAGTCTTTTGGATTTGATCCATATAAATGTTTGTGGACCACTAAGAGTTAGTGGGAAAGGAGGTTATTCCTACTTCATCATCTTCACCGATGACTATAGTCAGTTCAGACACGTGTTTCTTATAAAGGACCAGTCCGAAGCCTTTGAAAAGTTCAAAGAGTATAGGAGTGAAGTGGAAAGCAATTAGGGCTAAGTATTAAAGCTCTTCGATTGGATCAAGGAGGAGAATACTTGAGCACCGAATTCTTAGATTGCCTAAGGGAGAATGAGATTCTCTTACAAATGGACTCCAACCAGCACACCCCAATATAATGGAATAGCCAAGAGGTGAAACGATACCTTGTTAGACATGGTACATTCCATGATGAGCTTCTTCGATGTGCTTATATCCTTTAGGGGATACACCTTAAAGACGACGGTGAAGTTACTAAGTGTAGTACTTCAAAGTCGGTACCCAAAAATACCATATGAGATATGTCATGGCAAAGAACCCCCTTACCAATATATCTTGGTTTAGGGATCTCCCTCCTACGTGAGATGGAAAGTAGAAGATAAGTTGGATATTAGATCCACCTTGTGCAAGTTTGTGGGATACTCAAGAGAGTCTATGGGTTATTATTTCTATGATCCCTCAAAACAAAAAGTGTTTGTTTCGAGGAATGCCACCTTTTTAGAAAATGAATTTCTATAAGATAGAAAAAGGCGTTGTTGTTGAACTTAGTGAAGTTCAAGATGATCATCAAATCCCACAAACAATAGAAACAAATATATATCTTCCACACAGCCTCTGAGAAGGTCAAATCGAATCAAGAAGCAACCCTAAAAGTTTGAATTCTTCATGAAACAGGCCAATTGGATAATGATCCAAAAACTTATGAAGAAGCTATGTTGGACATAGACTCGGGACATTGGTTTGAAGCCATGAGATTTGAAATAGACTCCATGTACTCAAATAACGTATGGACTTTGGTAGATCCACCAAAGGGAATAGCTCTCATTGGTTGCAATTGGATCTTTAAGCGAAAGCTTGGAATAGATGAAGAAGTAGTGCCTTTTAAGGTACGACTAGTGGCAAAAAGTTAAACTCAAAGACCCAATATCAATTTTAAGGAAACCTTTTCACCAGTTGTAATGCCTAAGTCCATAATCGCATATTATGACTATGAAATATGGCAAATGGATGTGAAAACTGCTTTCATCAATGGAGACATTGAAGAAGAAATCTATATAGAGCAACTATAAGGTTTTACATCCAAGGGAAGTGAGCAAAAGATTTGCAAACTCTAGAGATCCATTTATGGATTCTAACAAGTGTCCCAAAAATGAAACATACATTTTGACAAAAACAGTCAAATCATTTGGCTTTGTCAAAAATTTGTATGAACTATGTGTGTACAAAAAGGCTAGTGGGAGTAGTATACAGTTTATTGTGCTTTATGGAATCCTTCTCCTTGGGAATGAGGTAGGGATGTTAGAGTGTACTAAAGTATGGTTATCTACACAATTCTCCGTAAAGGCTTTGGGAAAAGCATCCTATGTATTGGGAATACGTATCTATAGAGATAGATCGAGGAGGATGTTGGGGCTTTCCCAAACCCCGTACATTGACAAAATACTAAAGAGTTTTAGTATTGAAGAATCCAAAAGGGGATTTCTTCCCATGGGACATGGCATTCATCTCTCTAAGTTTATGGCCGCTAAGATGGAAGATGAGAGACAAAGGATGTCTTATATACCTTATGCCATCACTATTAGTAGCATAATGTATGCAGTTCAATGTACAATACTAGATGTGGCACACTCGTTAAGCGTTACGAGTAGGTTCTAATCCAATCCCAGTGAGTGTGACTAGATAGCCGTTAAAGCAATCCTAAAGTACTTGAGAAGCACTAAGAACTTGTTCTCGGTATATGATAATGAAGAATTGAAACTAGAAAGGTTTTTGGATTCAAGTTTCCAATTCAATGTAGATGACCTCAAATCCATTTCTGGATTTGTATTTTATCTTAATAGCAGCATGGTGAGTTGGAAGAATTCTAACAAGACACCATGGCCGAGACAACAACTAAGGTAAAATAATTTGTGATTTTGGAAACCACAAAAGAAAAATGTTTGGATAAAAACTCCATCCAAGAATTGGATGCAGTGCCCAACGTGCATGAGCCTAAGGTTGTCTTTGGAAGAAAATTTTGGACTTGAGCCAATATCTCATCAGTAATACAAACACAGTAAATACATTATCATTTGATATATGATATCAATTGATAGAGGCAACAACTGAGTGGAAAAGGTTGTTTTAGAAGAGAATTTAGCAAAGCCACTGTCTAAAACCCTAAAAGCAAAAGGTCTTTGAAGAACATCTTGAGAAGATGGGTCTCAAGGCCATAGGGCATTGGCTTTAGGGCAAGTGGGAGATTGTTGGAATAGCGCCCAGCAAGCCAATTAGATTGGCCTTGTAAAAGCTATTTCCTTGTAAAACAATCTTGATTGAATGATATTCTTTATATAGCCATCTTCATTTTATGCTCTTTATTACTTCACTTGCAATTGGATGAAGCCCTTGGATCACTCATGAATTCGGGACTTAGCTCAATGACCATGAAATAAGTCTTACATGGTCGTGATCTTAAATCTTCTAAGTCGTAGGATCTTATAAGACGGGACATCTAAGATCCGGATAGACTTGCACTAACGATGCATAAATCAAAGAGTTGGCTATTGCTCTATTCCATGAGCAACTGTATAAGATACAGGTACATGTTAGTGGGTGCTTGTTAGAGAAAAAGGCACTAAAGATCCTCTGGATAATCAACTAGATAGCCATAGTGGCAAGTTAGTAGTGGTTAATTCTCTTACTTACGCTAGTGCATATTATTAGTCCTCTGACATAAGGATCCATGTTAACCTTGTGTCCGGTCCTCATGCTTTGACTCTTCCTTGACCACTTAGTAGGCCTTTCGGGTTGAGCTTGGGCATGAGCTACTTGGCATAGAGGTTTATTAGATCTAAGATGGAATCCGACTCCTCACTTTTGTAAAAGGCAACTGCATCTCCTATGTATTCTATAATGATTGATTCCAAGAATTTATTATGCAAGGTGGTGTGACAATTTGGAAAAAGAGTTTTCTAAAGATGAGGTCACACAAGAAAATCGAACATTGAGAATAGAAATATAGCATCGAGGCTATCAGGGAGCCAAAAAGTATCTTTTTGTAGGCCTCTTTTGGGAGATAAGAGACAGAGTGAGCATATTTGCATGGTACGCATAGAGCTATGATGGTCCTCCAGAATATTCATTTCAGCCAGTTAGTTGGACTCTATGGGCTTAAGGTTGGACATCGAACCTAGAGATTGGGTACTCTTCAATTAATGAGATTAATTGAATTGAGTCGATTAGTTGAAAAGGAGTTTTAAACTAAAATAAATATAAGATATCCAACAGTTACAAAGAGTTGTGAGCCCATGTCTAATGAATGGTAGAACCTATTGGGTCACACACAAAAACCAATTAGCTTCCAAAATTGGTAGAGCAATTTTCTGAATGTTAGAAAAACTCACCCTTTGGTGACTGATTTTTAAGGATCTAATTTAACGGTCAATTTTGGTTTGATTAATTTAACTATTAAATTAATCAACTAATTTAAGGAGTTAGATTAGACCAATAGTTAAGGAGTTAATTATTGGGTGCCATATTGACCATCAATTGGTCAAGTTGACTTAAAGAGTTGAGTTGACTAGTTTAAGCTTAAGAGTTAAGATTGTTTCATTTAAGAGTTAAATCAAAGGTTAATTAATTAAATTAAAGTGTTTAATTTAATTAATGGGAAGAATACTTTTTGGAGGAAAAATTTAAATGAAGTGTTTGTTTAAATTAGCATCTTAATTAATTTGAAATTAGATTCCAAATGTAATTGAAATGCACATGAAATTCAAGTAAGACTTGAATTTGAATTTGCCAACTTGGCAGGCCACATAGGTGGTCACCTTGAGGAAAGTGTGATGCCAACTAGCATCACACCTTCTACCCTCTATATATAGATATACAGGGTGAAAAAAATTCAAAAATACACATTGTTGAAAGTGTAAAGATTAGATTCTTCGCATTCCTTCCGAATCTCTCTCTCTCTCCATGCATTGCATCATGTGTTGAGCTTTGCATTCCTTCTTCTTCTCAACCTAAAAATCAGCCTCCTCTACCTCATTTTCACCTCTCCAACTCCAGCTTCTAGTGAGGGGAAATTTGAAAATTGATTGGAGTGTGGATCATATCAATAGAGGCATGGCATTTGACTTGCTAAATTTTGGAGATCCACCTACAGTAGCTCTAGATTGGCGAATTTTTCTGGAGCAATCCAGAAGGCTTTTGTTGGAATAGTGCCCAGCAAGCTAATTAGATTGGCCTTGTAAAAGCTATTTACTTATAACACAATCTTGATTGAATGATATTCTTTATATAGCCACCTTCATCTTATGTTGTATATTACTTTACTTGCATTTGGACGAAGCTCCTAGATCACTTATGACTACGGAACTTGGTTCGGTAACCATGGAATAAATTTCACATGGTCGTAATTTTAAATCTTTCAAGTCATAGGATCTTAAGCGATAGGGCATCTAAGATCCGGATAGACTTCCACTAATGATCCATAAATCCAAGAGTTGGATATTACTCCATTCCATGAGCAACTATATGAGATATAGGTGTATCTTAATGGGTGCTTGTTAGAGAACAAGGCACTGAAGACCCTCCGGAGAATCCACTAGATAGCCATAGTGGCAAGTTGGTAGTAGTTAATTCTCCTACTTACGCTAGTACATATTATTAGTCCTCTAACCTAAGGATCTATGGTAACCTTGTGTCCGGTCCTCATGCTTTGATTCTTCCTTGACCACTCAGCAGGTCTTTTGGGTTGAGGTTGGGTATGAGCTACTTGGCATGGAGGTTTGTGAGATCCAAGATGGAATTCGACTCCTCGCTTTTATGAAGGGTGAGTGTATCTCCTATGTATTCTATAACGATCGATTCCAAGAAATCCTTACGCAAGGTAGTGTGATAATTTGGAAAAAGAGTTTTCCAAAGGTGAGGTCACACAAGGGAATCGATCATTGAGAATAGAAACATAGTATCGAGGCTATTAGGGAGCCGAAAATATTTTGCCCTAGGCCTCTTTCAGGATATAGGAGACGGAAGGACTGTATTTGCATGGTACGCGTAGAGCTATGATGGTTCTCTAGAATATTCATTTTGTCCAATTAGTTGGGCTCCATGGACTTGAGGCTGGACATTAACTATAGAGATTGGGTACTCTTCAATTAATGAGATTAATTGAATTGAGTCGATTAGTTTAAAAAGAGTTTTAAACTAAAATGAATATGAGCTATTCAAAAGTCACAAAGAGTTGTGAGCCTATGTCCAATGAATGGTAGAACCTATTGGGTCACACACAAAAGCCAAATAGCTTTCAAAATTGGTAGAGCAATTTTCTAAATGTTAGAAAAATCACCCTTTGGTGACCAATTTCCAAGGTTCCAATCTAACAGTCAATTTTGGTTTGATTAATTTAAGTGGTAAATTAATCAACTAATTTAAGAGTTAAATTTGACCAATAATTAAGGAATTAATTATTTCGTACCATATTGACCATCAATTGGACAAGTTGACTAAAAGAGTTAAGTTGACTAATTTAAGCTTAAGAGTTAAGCTTGTTTGATTTAAGAGTTAAATCAAACATTAATTAATTAAATTAAAGGGTTTATTTAATTAATGGGAAGAATAATTTTTGGAGGAAAAATTTAAATGAAGTATTCATTTGAATAAGCATCTTAATTAATTTGGAATTAGATTCCAAATGAAATTGAAATACACTTGAAATTCAAGTAAGACTTGAATTTGAATTTTGCCAACTTGGCATGCCACTTGGGCTGTCAGCTTGAGAAATGTGTGATGCCAACTAGCATCACATCTTCCACCATCTATATATAGATATAGAGTGCATGCAAAATTCAAAAATTCACATTGCTGAAAGTGTGAGAATTAGATTCTTGCATTGCCTCCAAAATTCTCTCTCTCTCCATGCATTGCATCATGTGTTGAAGCTTTGCATTTCTTCTTCTTCCCAACCTGAAAATCGGCCTCCTCTACCTTATTTTCTCATCTCTAACTCCATCTTCTAGTGAGGGAAATTGGAAAAAATTTTGCTATGTGGATCATATCAATGGAGGCAAGGCACTTGACTTGCTCGGTTTTGGAGATCCACCTGCAGCAGCTTCTGGTTGGTGATTTTTTCTGGAGTAATTCAGAAGGATTTTTGGCTCCAATTTTTCAAAGTAGCTTACCCTATGTGTAGAGGTGTTCTAGATTTAGTTTCGTGATTTTTGGAGCAGTATAGCCAGGGCAAACGTTGTTGTCTTTCCGCTGTGCCAATTCCAGATAGTTTCTGGATTCGTGAGAGATAGTTGATCTTCTTCTTGTTTTTGAGTACAAGAGGTAATTCTTCATCCTAATCCAGATCTATAGCATGACTAGATCCTTGGTAGCTCGAGTAGCTTAGTTATTTTCAAGCTTTTGAAGTTTTGATTTATGTATCCTAATGCTACTCTTGCTTTCACCTTTTTGCTCCAAGTTTTTCACAGTAGCTTCCTCAGTGCGTGGAGGTCTTTCAGATTTAATTTGGTGATTTTTGGAGCATTATAACCGGGGCAAAGGTTGCTGCCTTTTCGCTATGCTGATTCTAGACAATTTCTGGATTCGAGAGAGATACTTGATTTTCTCCTTGTTTTGAGCTACAACATGTAATTCTTCTTCCTAACCCAGATCTATAGTATGACTAGATCCCTGGTTGCTTGAGTAGCTTAGTTATTTTCAAGCTTTTGAAGTTTTGATTTATGGATCATAATGCTACTCTTGTTTTCAATTTAAAAGTATATTAAATTAAAATATTTTGCTCCACCATTTTTTATTACATTTCCTTATTAGTTTTTTAAATTTTAACAATTTTAAGAATATATGTATAATCTGTAAATTGAAAGTTAGCAACTATTGATACCTTAGTCGAGTTACATAAACTGTCTCAAAGTTTAACATTCAAATGAAAACTCCATTATATGCATTAAACAATAAACTTTCTTTTTTAAAATACTAAAATGATACTTTTATTACTTAATTAAGTAAAATAAATATTATTAAAAATAAAAATATTTGAAAAATAATTTTATTTTCAGTGCAATGGGTACACATTAAGATATTTTATTTATATGAAGAGTCATCTCAATGGTGAGACAAGACAACACTTTGTAAATTATTCATCCATCAAGGCATCAAAATCTAAATTATTGCTTGGATCAGAAAATGCTATTTTTAAGGTTCTAAGAGAAACAACGAGAAAGACTCAAGAATAAGAGAAATATATCTACAATTAGAAACTTACAAAAAAGTAGTTTCATTTCTTATTCTAATTTAATAAAATTTATTTTGGTATAGTTATTCATTAATTTCAACATTTATTTTTATGATTCAAACATATAAAAAATAATAAGTATATTAAAAATCTTCATTTTTCTTAAATAAGAATATTTAGTTTGTAGCAGATATGATGGGAAAATAAACAACGGGGGGGGGGGGGGGGAGGGGTGGATAGACGAAGCCTGGATACGTGATAATAGGTTAGGGAAATAATCACATATGTTTATATTTTTTTTCTTCCTTTGATATTCGTAAGTGAGAATCAATTTTTTCTTAATTTTTGTGGTTAGCATTTTGATCAATCAAAGTTAGTCATACCATAAAAAGATTTCAATCTTTTTTCTTTTATTTTTTATTTTAAATTAGATAATTGAATATGATTTTTGAAAAGAAATAGTGATGTCAATTCATATTCTTTTTCCCATATGTAAATTAATTTTTATTTTGTATAATGTTTACATTTTGAAATAGTTAAATAAAATTTCACATTTTATTTGAATTGATTTTATATTGTGCAATATTTTTTTATATTCTCAATATTGTTCATCATTTTCTCATCTTTCTAAGTATTGTATTTTTATTATTTTATTTGTCTTAAATTTATATATTATGTTTTTTTTTTTTTTAGTTATAAAAAAATATAAGTGCTTTTTAATTTTACATCGTGCCTTTATAGATATGATGACATTGTGACAAGCATTACTTTCATTGTCCTTGATACTCCCACATTGTGATTTTGTGAAAAAAATATCTTAATTTTTTACTATGTATCTTATCAAAAAATATATCATGAACTTAATTCACTTGTACATGATATTAAAATAATATATATAAATTATATTTTTAATTATAATTAATTGAATCCATGCATAACATGGAACTTATGCTAGTATAGCAAAACACGGTATTGATTTGCACAAAATCCTCCAACACCTCACATCAAAGAAAAAATTAGGAGCTATATTCGATTATTTAGTTTATATGATTCTCAAACAACTGATAAGGCATGGCTTAATTAGGTAGTTGTATATTGTGTTATTTGTGTTTATAAAATATAAAACTTTTACAATATATATCATAGTCATGAAATAATTAATTTAGACACATACATAATTAGAAAATATTAGAATAACTAAAATCATAGTAAATTCATGATCACCTTCCTAGGAACTAATTTTGACGACTTAGCACGACTTAAGAGTAAAATCACGTTACCTCACAATATTGTCTGATCTCACGAGCACAATAACAAGGAGACTACAAACCAATCCATACACTCATTAACAAAACTCAAAATTTTATATAAAACTAACAAATTTTCAAACTCAAATGAATGAAAGATTGTCCCTTTGTATACTTGATGTTGCAAAAAAATGGAGTTGGAGCCATTTTTGGTACATATTGGAGTTTCAGGTTCTTTTTAACGCGTGCAGGAATTTCTCACTCTTGAATATTCTTTAAAGTTCGTGATTTTTTTGCAAATGATTTTTGTGCTCAATTTTTCTTTAGGCCTTGGTGTTTTTTCCTTAATGGGCTTTAGCAAAATTAAGGTTTTAATGCCCTTCTTGATGGGCTTAGTCAATTAAGTTCTCCAGTCTTTTTTATTCATTTAATTTATTTCATCTGTTGGACTCTTTTCGTCATTTTTATATTTTTACCCTTATCGACTTAAATAATCAGATCATCAAACCTCATAATTTTAACTAGAAAAATCTTTTTCATGTTAAAAATTGAAATCAAATTTTAACTTTTATCTTACTTTAATTTAATGAAATAAAGTTATTAATTAATGAATTTTCATTAATTGCATTAAGTGCGGGAATCTACTTTCACTCAAGAACTTAGCTTAAGTTTTCCAAGTTGAAAGGAAAGAAGGTGGCAACAGGAGTGTTGTAATCAAGATGTTGTCTAACGTGTTAAGGGTGGCCATTTGGAGACTCTCACGCAGGTCTTTACCTGAGGCGTTGGGTGTCAGCTGCTACTAAGTGCTTTGCGCTCAACTGTGCAAGGGTGCCAAGTACCCAATTTCTACTGGGGCAAAAATGCCTACAAAGAATCCGACCATACTGTTGAGCGTCAGTCGCCTACTCACCTAGCCATTTGGTCTTTTTTGGGATGCTTGAGTTTTTCCAACTATCAACGATATTCGTGCTTTTGGTAGATACCACTTTTTAGGTTCACTTAGGATTTTTGTCTAAACATGGCGCTCAATGAATGACTTAAAAAAATGTATTTAGCTTCGTCCTTAAGAGATCTTTCAGGATCATTAACAAGAATCATGGTCTTATCAATCACTCTCACTTTCTCTAGATAGCACTCTGTTTATTCAGCATTAGGATGGACTCTATTGAGTCTCAAGTTTCGAATGAGATTTTACGATGTCTACAGAGAGTATGCTTTCTCCTAAGGATTTAAGTCATACTGGCTTTGCTATATGTAAGGAGTATTTCTTGGGTCTTGTAGTGACAAAATGCAGGTCAACCTTAAGTATGTGGACTTACGTATTGAAGTGAGGTAGAAGCATGTCTCACTTCACGTTACGCATAGGACTTAGTTTGTTTAGGAAACTTTTCATCTCGAAGATCCATTAAGATCAGCGGTGGAGTTTTGTGTTTTTTTTGTTACTTAGATGTTTTTCAAGGCTTGTGAGGTTGTCCTTATGGCCGGGATAAGTTTTTATGATAACTCATTATCTTTTGCATAGGCATGTGCAAGGTAAGCATCGATGCACTGACTGCCATGGTAGGGGTTCTCCTTCCCTCAGCATTGTTACATTGTACGAGGTCATGAGCTCTTATTTAGTGTTGGCAATTTTGTTTTGTGCACTCACTCCGAAGGAGTTAAAACTTAAGGGGAGTTAGGTCATTGCCTTTGGCAAGTCAAAGTCTGCAAAATATGCTGGGACTTAGCCTTTTTTTCTCTTGCTTCCTGCTTTTATGAATCACTTAGCATTTGGATTGAGGTCTATTTTTCGAGAGTTATTCACATACTTTTTCAAAGTTGAGTTATTTTGGAGCTACTTGAGGTCTCTTGAGAAGGCGTTTCTTTAGGGACCCCTTAGGATGTGTGCTTCATTACATTATTTTGCACGCCCTTTGGAGGTCTTATCGTGAATATGTCACTTCATACAACAAAGGTTTTTCCACTAGGTGCACTTATGACCTCACAACCAAGAGTATTGTTTGGCAAGCCTCTCTAAGGAGTTCAACAACAATTGTGGTTAATGCAAGCCCCATTTATTTTTCTTCAATGGCTAAGTATTAGCCAATGCAAGGTGATGTTTGCATACCTCAGTATCATCAAACTTTGCATCTTTGTTATAGGAATTTGATAGTATTATGCTTTCTTGCATAGAGCTATTTGACACACTTATCTTTCAAAAAAATTCTTGCTTTTACGATGTCGTTTACACATTATTGTGTTTTGCATTTTTCTTATAATGATTTCTCGCCTAGTGTAAACATTTGGTATGCTTGGGTGCCCTCCAGACACCAATTGTTTAGCATGGGCGGGCACCCAACATCTAGCATGTTCAAGCACCTAGGCGCCGAGTATATGGGATGTATAGGGGATCCACCAGACATGCGATGTCTAGACTTTAGCAAATGTTTATCATAATGATTTTCTTAGGAGATGAAATCATTTGAGCATCAATTAATAGTGTGTGAGTTCATCTTCTTAGGTAACTTAAAAAAAAATTGATCAAACGAAGCTTCGTTCAATAAGAAATATTTACAACATTTGGTGTGAGTTTACATCTCTGCAAATAATTCAGAGAACTCCTTTGTTCAAGACTACTTAACATTTTTCTTTAGCAAAAGTAATTACTTTGCTTTTTTTTTTTATTTTGTTCTATTTTTCTTTCATGAGGCCAAGTATTGGTTGGACACTTCCATACATATTTTGATGTTATATATGAATGTTTATTCCCTTTTTTTCTTAAGGAAGTTTTCCTCTCATTCATTTTTGTTTATGCACTTAACCATTGCATGATTTTCAAGTGTTCTTATGTTATCAATGTGTGGTTAATATGTAGCAAAGGCGCATGAGTGAATATTGTGCCCTTTTTTATTGAGTTTCGTCACAAGGCCCATTGAAGATGATTCATCAAATTATATGAAGTGACATGTAAGAATGATTCATCAAATTACATGAAATAACATGTAAGAGTACCTGCAAGCCTCACTAAGGAGTTCTCATCTCAATACTTAATATCTAAAGCAAATGTAATTATGCGCCTCACTACCAACGTCTTAATGTGAAAATCAAGTAATATGACAGTCATTTGTTGAGACCCTTGCTTAGGAAATCCTAATGTTATCATCAAGTGCTGTAGTGAAGTTCAAATGCGAGCCTCATGTATGAAATTTTATCACTGATGTTAAGTGTCATAACAATGTCTAAGTGCGAACCTCATTCATGAGGTCTTATTGTTGGATGTTAAATGTTGTAATGAGATACGGTATACTAACCATGTGCCCTCAATGAGGTTTAACAGTACAACCACATACATCCTAAAAGGCCTCATAGCAAAATTAACGCAATAGTGACAACGTACTCCCAGGGGAGCATCATAGTGGTTGTTGTGTACTGAATTAATTCATGTGTAGAGTTATTCATTTATAATATTAGGATGCCACCACTTGCCTCCACTAGGGAGAATTTTCATAGGGCTTATACGCAGCAACCACGTACTCTTAGAGTAGCTGGATACTTTATTTATGCCATTTAAATCATAAGTAGCATTGATTTGTCAAAGGAGTCAAGGTGCCACCACTTACTTCCAATGAGGATTTATGTAGGCTTACACGCAGCAACCACATACTTTCAAAAGAGCCTAATAGTAGGTTTTCATTTCTCTATGGAGAGAGTTGCTCGAGAACTCTAGCAAATGTTCCACAGAGGGAGATGCTTAAGGTCTCCCGTGGAGATGTTGCTCTATGGAGAGAGCTACTTAGGGACTCCAATGGAGGTATGATTCCATGAAGAGAGGTGCTTAAGGTCTCCTATGGAGATGTTACTCCATAGAGAGAGCTACTTGGGGACTCACGTAGAGATGTTGTTATATAAAGGAAGACATTTAGGGTTTCCCACAAAGATATTGCTCCATAGAAAGAGCCGTGTGGGGATTTCCACAAAGGTATCATTCCATGGAGAGAGATGCTTAGAGTCTTCTGTGGAAGGAGTTGTTTAGGGACTCTTGTAGAGATATTTCCATCTTATTTTTATTTGCACAAGCTACCTTTGGTTTTACCATGATAAGTTATTCCTACGAGCAGTTTCTACGCAACAAAAAGAGGTAAATAAATATATAGCATAACTTTATAACATTTTATTGAATGAGTAAGGAGCAAACAATTGTTGGCTCTTTCGTTGGATGGGTTTTTATTCATGATGAAAGTGAAACAATTCTCCTAAGTTAATGGAAATGAAATTTCAGTTATTAGAGAGAACATCTTAAAAGGAAAAAAAAAAAACATTGCAAGGTGCCCTGAGGGAAAATTTATTCAGACTGGGGGCATTTTCTACTTTTGTTGCATGGATTGAGTTGCTAACAATAGCATCTCTCTCCTCAAATATTCTTCCAAGTGCAATTTTGCACTACTCTAACTTTTCCCTCAATTCTAACTCCTCATTGGGTAAGCATGAATTGTCTTCGTTCCCTTCTAGTCTGGACCACCCTTTAGGATTGTTTCACCTTTGGTCCATGTATTCTTTCAAGTAGTTGTGCTAGATCAGTTTTTTTTATCTCATCTCTCTAATTGTGATATTCCTTCATAGCATGCCCCCAATCACATTAAAAGTTGCTTTATTCTAGTGATTTCTACCTTTTAGATTCTCCGCAATCTTTGAGCTTCATTAAACTAAGCCCTATTGCAGTGACTAGGAGCTGCTGTGCTCTCAAGGCACTCGAATGAATGTATTTGAAAGATGTTTGTCGGGCACTGTGCTGACGTTCATCCAACTTCTTACCAATGTTGGCTATCTCCTCTTACGCCTTGCACTTGCTGGCATCTTAAAGAATCACAGCCATCTGATTTTTCATACAAACAAAAAGATCCCCTAATTTTATTAAGGTTTTTTGGCTATAGACTCCGGGAACTTCTGATGCTATAAGTTTTGTTGAATAATGTTGGGTAGGAACTCTCGATTGGTATGAGAGATCTCACGCACCATATGGATGAAATGGTCGAGGTAGTCCCTCATGGACTCTTTATCTTTTTGCTTAATAGTGAATAGATATGCCACCGCATTTGGGTATCTATAGTTGATAGAGAAGTTCTGGATGAAGCATTGCACTAATAACTCTCAGTCTGTGATAGATCTAGCTGGCATCTAGTTGAACCATATCAAGACACACATGGTGAGTGTGGTGCTAAACAACTTGCAGTATATTGCTTTAATCAGGTTATAAAGCTCTTTTTTTGCTATGAAGTTATCCAAGTATTCATGTGGATCCACAGTATCATCAAACTCAAGCAGATTGACTATCTTTATTCCAAGGAAAAGCATCTCGCCAATATGGCTAAGCAGAATAGACTACACTTTAGGAGAGTGCCAACTAAAATAAGGTACTGGATTTCTACTCCTTATAATGGTTGTGGTACCTGTGAGTGCATCTTACTTTGATATCAATGAGCATGTGCTAAGATGAGTCTATTCAAAGAAGAAATCTACTCGAAGGGACGAATCCATGTCCACCTGCTGAGATAAGGGGAGGAACTATGTCATACTCAAAAATGGATCTCTACTTAGTTCTCTCTAAAGAAGACAAAGCCCTCCAGCTCCAGCAAGAGAAATGCTACTACTCTTGAGGGTGGCATTTTCTCCTCATATTAGGCAACCACTTTGGCCGTAGCTTGGGCAGTGGTATTCTCCAGCAGAGTCTTCAATGACACTTTTGTCCGTTGCAGGGTTAGATCTCTGAAAGGTGGTGCCTATTGTGCGAACATCTACTTTAGTATTAGCTGTACTTTCGAGGCAGATTCCAATGCTAGACATGATTGTGCTTCAAGCTAGTGGTTCTCCATATTCTCTGACCTTCCAACTTGTTAGGTTGTCAGAGTCTTGAGCTCTGGCGGTCGTCTACATTCTCAGTATTCCTTCTTCATCATGCAAAGTTTTCCACAAACAAGATAAGATAATCTACATGAAAATAGAACTAGGGTTATTTCCGGTATATGATAGAGTTTTAGGTTCTTTTTCTCTAAATAACTATAGAAAGTTCTTAATCTCAAATGTTCTTGAATGTTTGCAGTTTCTTGCGAATGATTTATTATGCTCTGCTTCTCTTCGGGGCTTAGTATTATCACTCTTTTTTGTTTATAGGCTTCAGTCCATTAACGTTTTGATGTCATTCTTAGTGGGCTTAGTCAATTAGGCTCTCCGAGCTTTTTTATCCATTTAATTTATTTAATCTATTGAACCAGTTTATTCCTTTTATATTTCGCCCTTGTGAGCTTAATTACTCATATAAATTGTGAAATAAAACTTATCATAACTATCCATATAATGATAAAGATAAATGGTTAATTATAGTAAGTTTATGTAAGAACATGGCATAATAAAAATGGTAATGAGGCCATAATTAAAACTCAATAAGTATTAACGATATAATTAATTATGCCCATAAGGATAAAAAAGTAAAAGGACTAAAAGAGCTCTAATGAACCAAAGAGGATAATTAAATAAAAAAAAAGAGCCTAAATTAATAAAGTTTATCAAGAAGGACAACAAAATCCTAATGGGTGTGAGACCATCAAGAAATTAAACTATAAATACTAAATCCCAAAGAGAAAATAGAAAACAGAAATCATTTACAAGAATTTGTGAAACTTCGAGAACTTTTGTGAGCTGAGAACTTCTGCATCACGTTTTAGAGAAAAGAACCCTAAACTTTGATGACTACTAGAAAGGACCTTGACTCCATTTTCTTATGGTATTATTTTGTTGTCCTCTCTGGGAACTCAGATTGGTGAAGAAGGAATACTGAGAATGCAAATAAGGCCTAGAGCTAAAGAGTCCAACAACAAGGTGGTCCCAAGATTGTAGAACATGAAGAACCACAAACCAAAGCAAAGTGGAGTTTAGTGCCAAAGATCACCCCGAAGGTATAGCTAATACTAGAGGAGACTACTACAAAATAGCCACCAACTTATAAAGACCTTACTCTACAGATGACCCAAGAGGTATTCAAGAACCTGCTGGAGAATGTAGAATGCCACTACTTAAGTTGCAGCAAAAGCAGTCGCCCATTACATAGAGGAGTGTCTTCCTAGGAATGGCAGTAGTCCTCGCACCAGAGTAGAGGAAAATAAATATAGAACCAACTCTGAGCTAGACACCACTACCCCTTCTCTATCTCCACAAATGAACAAGCTACTACAGACAAAGTACATATAGCTAATTCAAGATCCTAAATGGCTAGTCAACATATTGCTAATTCCCGAGCTTAACATTATCCGAAGGACCCATTCCTGCTCCCACGCATAGATGCACTGGTGGACTCCACAGTGTAGTGTGAGGTGATGAACTCTATTGATGAGTACCAAAAGGACAACAAGATCCATCTAGCCTCCAAAGACTAGGAGAAGACAATGAGCGAGGGACCTTAAGAAGCAAAGATCTGATAAATGGTGCTACTTCCACCATGATTAAAGGGACATAACTAATGAGTACAGATACTGAAAGAATGAAATTAAGAGGCTAATTCAGAGAGGACACTTAAAAAAAACATTCAGCACGAAGGCTGAGCAATCATAGAAAGTGTCCAGCAACTAGATAAAGTAAAGACCGACGACGATACCTAATGAACACCTTAAGTCCAAAGACCTATAGTACCAACATCACCAAAAGATGTAGGCGCGAGTAGTGAGGCAGGCACAAGCTCATGTAGTTGATCTCATAGTGGTAGTTTAAGGAGTATGTATGCTAGTACCCAGCATCACTCGGTAGTACATGAGACACCAGAATCCTCGAGAGCTTGTAGTCGAAAAACCTTCTATTGGTCAAGAAAGACTTCCCAAGCACGCCAAGAAATAAATGAAGGATAAAGAAGCAATGACCCCCCCAAGATGCTAGTAAACAAAAATCATAAGAGGAGGAAGCAAACTCTAACAAAAGACATAAGAATCGTTTGCAACACACTAGAGGGGCACCCCTTAAATACATACCTTTGAAGGCTTTATTGACACATAACAAGAGGGCACCATATCTATCTAGCCTCAAAGGACTAGGAAAAAGCGATGAGTGACACTGAGAAGTAGAGATCTAATAAATATGTCACTTCTACTGTAACTACGGGCAAACTACTAAGGAATACATACACTTAAAGAATAATTTAAGAGGTGATTCAGATATGACGCCAAAGAGCATGAAAAAGAAGCTGAGCAATCCCAAAAAAGTTCCAACAACTAGAGATAGTAAAGACCATTGGTGACTACTAGTTAACGCCCTAAGTTCAAAGATCAGTAGCACAAATGTGACCAAGAGAACGTCCTTACGACCAACGTCATCACAGTGATCCAAGAGAACTAGCCAACAAAGACTTTACCAATGTGAAAAAGATGCTAGCGCAAGTAGTAAGACAAGCA
The DNA here is from genome assembly GCA_018894105.1 of Jacaranda mimosifolia. Taxonomy (NCBI): domain Eukaryota; kingdom Viridiplantae; phylum Streptophyta; class Magnoliopsida; order Lamiales; family Bignoniaceae; genus Jacaranda; species Jacaranda mimosifolia. Next base: position 13,105,732 of record CM032128.1, on the reverse strand, counting down.
AAGGCTAATGCAGTTGATCCCATATAGAGAGTTTATGGAATGCGTCCATTAGTGCCCACCATCACTCAATAGAACATGAGATATCTATGGTTGGAAAACCTTCGATTGGTCCAAAGAGACTTCTCGTGCACGTGAAGAAATATATGAAAGATGAAGGAGCAGTAACCCCCAAGATGCTGGCAAACACAGATCACAATAGGAGGAAGCCAACTCGATCTAACAAATTATAAGAGGATCAATGGCAACATACTAGACGAACACCCCTCAAATACGCACCCCTTAAGGCCCCAAGGTAGAGATACTTAAGATTGCTATATTAAAAGGCCTATTCAACTAACCATAAGGATCAAGAAAGTCATAAAAGATGGAAGTTCCCAAAGTATTGCAGCTTTCACTACAATCAAGAACATACTATTGAAGAATGGCGGAATCTAAAAATTGAAATTGAAAAGCTAATCTAGCATAGATACCTCAAAGTATATGTAGCCAGTAAACAAATCACTCCCAAAAAGCCGTTTAGAGTAAGAAAAGAAAGGGTTGGTCAATATCCACCCAACAAGTAGAGGCAAAGCAATGAACTACCGATAAACATTACATCAACCCTTAAAAAAGAAGTTGCCAAAGCGATCCTAAAGACAAAAGCAAACATTCAATCTATGATGCTGAAACCTTGAAGAATAAGTGTTCCACCACAGGGGTTGACCGAACAAAGGAGCCATATAATAGCAAGAAAAAAGATAAGAGCAAACACATGCTCGGAAAGCCGAAGTTATATTCACGCTAGGAAAATCTTTTCCGACTGACTAGACGAGCCTCCTTGGGTGTGCCCTCTATTTTTAAGTACTGTTAATAGATTTTCTTTGAGTAAGCTAGGGTTATTTTTCCCTTTATTTTAAAGTAGAGATTTCCTTTGATTTTAAGTTATGCATTCTAGACTTGAATAAGGCCATCCCGCATGGGGGCAACACTATCTTATTGTTGATGAATCATTTGAATGAATTTCTCTCTATCTACATTATTGTCTCTCATTGATACATGAATCTGTGAGGGGATTGTGCACCCCACTCTAGAGCACACTTGAATTTGTGAGGAACTTGTGCACCCTACTCTCTGGAGCACCTTTAAATCTTTAAAGAGCTTGGCACCTGCTCTACAAAACAAACTTAAATCATTGAGGTGCATCGTCACTGATTTGTCGGTTACAAACTACCATGCAGCACTTAGCCCCTCGCTCGCCCCTTGCAACACTAGCTAAGTTGGCCTCATCCTTTTTCAAGTGTTGTGTGTGCTATGTGAAGTAGCTAAGCATTAAGAACAAGAGAGTTGAGAGAGAGAGACTCAAAGAGGCTTTTATTTACTTAGTTTACACTTCTTTCTCTACTTCTTGGTTACTTCACTTGGTTATTTCACTTGGTTTATTTAATAAAAATGAGCTCCTAACCTATTTATACTAGCCACCCCCTCAAATGAACGATGGAGATCTGTTTGATCCTACGGTTCTAATTACAACTCCATAAGTTTCCTTAAGACTAGAACTTTTCAGAAATTGCTCTAGAAAATTCTACACAACTTCTACAAATATCTACAAGTATGTACAAGATTCTGAAGTTCTCCTGGACCACCGTTAACCTCTGCCGTCTTGCTTCCTCACACATATTCGGTCAGGGTGTGATTGTGTGCATACTTTATTCTTTGGAGCAAACTTGAATTTTTAAAGCATTTGGTCATCCCACTCTCCAGAGCACACTTTAATCTTTGAGACTCTTGCACACCCCACTATTTAGCGCAAACTTGAAAATTTGAGGTGCTTACATGTCCAATTCTCCAGAGCCAAATTGAATCTTTAATGACTTACACACCCCACTCCTTAGAGCAAACTTGAATGCTTGAGGTGCTTGCACATCCCACTCTTCGGAATGCACTTAAATCTTTGTGGTGCTTATGCACCCGCTCTTCAGAGTAAACTTGAATCTTTGAGGCGCTTGTGCATCCCATTCTCCACAGCACACTTGAATCTTTAAGGAGCTTGCGCACCCCCTCTCTACAGCATAATTCAGTGTTTGAGGTATTTGCTAACCCGCTCTCTAGAGCACACTTAAATCTTTGAGGTGCTTGTGTATCACACTCTCTAGAGAAAACTTAAATCACTTGAGGTGCTTGTGTATCACACTCTCTAGAGAAAACTTAAATCACTTGAGGTGTTTGCACACCGCTCTCAGGAGCATACCCAGCTTTTTTGGCATAAACCCATTATTCATCTCTCATGAGAGTACACGGTCGCTACACATAAGCCTACTTAAAATCTTATTCTAATGCATATAGTTGTACCCTAATGAAAGTGAATAAATCAAGCTAATATTTTAATTAATTTAGTGTAAACTCACTGCTCTACTCCTCCAAAAGTATGTGATTGTCATGTATAAGCCCACTAAAAACCCTCTTTGGAAGCAAATGACCTGTCATTACGATGCTTAACAAATTATTACAATAGTTAAAATTGATTTCACTTAAGCTTACTATGAAACCTCCCAAGAGGTAGCTGATTGCACCATCAAATTTGATCATTTAATCCCTTCGAGAGCATGTGGCCAACGTGCCATCTCTCATTGCAAAAGACATAACATCGGGGAATAAGACCTCTTGAACGAGGCTCGCACCCTGACATTATCACAATACTTAGCATCAGCAAAAGAAGACCTCATAGATAAAGCTCGTGATTAGACTTCGCTACAATTTCAGATAGTGGCATCAAGAAACCTCAAATGGGACTCATTATGAAATGCCATAATAACACTTGATTCTTGTAAACCCTCTCCAACAACTCACTCTACTATGTTCATAACTAACAACTAAATATTGCAATAAGATATCATTAGTGAGGCATTCAACAAACCTTAGTTGAATTGATTGATCACAAAAAGGCCTCTTTAGCAAAAATCGATACACTCTTACCATTTTTCTATATGACTTGAGAAAATCCCTTTGAGGGAACTTGCAACCAGTTTTGATGAAAAGAAGCTCCACGCCTCATTTATACGCCCTCACTTGGTATTAAAACTAGCACTTAGGGGTGTTCAAATCTAATCTAATCCAAAAAAAATCAATGAACCGATCCAAAAAATCAAAAATCAATCAAAACCAAATTTTTTTGGATTGAATTGTATTTGATTTCTAAAAATCGATCGAATTGGATCAGTTTTCAATTTTAATTTTAAAAAATCGATCTAATCCAAAGCGAATCGAAATTTATATACCAATAATATAAAAACTATATATCTTAATTGTAAAATACACAAATAATTTAAAATAAACTAAATCTATGATTTTTTTCACTCTCAAAAATCAAATACATAGAAATAATTATTGTAGACTTATAACTTTATAGTTGTGTGTTCTTACATAATTTAACTTAATTCCACAAGATCAGTGTGATAATATGATAGCTATATGAAATTTACAAAGTGATTGATTAAATTAGTTTAATTATCAATAGTGACTTGTCAAATATGTTATTAAAAATTTAAATTAAAAAATTAATTAACCAATCCAATCCAAATTGATTTTAAATGGATTAGATTGGATCGGATTTACAATAAAAATCTAACCGATTCAAATCGATCCAATATACATTATATAATTTGGATCGGTTAGCTTTTTGGATCAGTTAGCTTTTTGTCCTAAAATCGATCCAAACCGAACTGCGAACACCCCTACTAGCACTATTAATTTGATAAAATTTAAAATTCATTCATTTCACTAAGCATATGAACAAAGGAGAATGAGTGAAGGACTTTCTTAAGCAGAAAAGGTAGCAATATCCACATTGATAGAAAATGCAAGAAAACATATGCCAACACTTGGTACCCTAAAGGAAAAGCAAAACTAAAAATGAGCTGGATAACTATAAAAGAAAAACATAAAGTAACCTTAAATAAAGTCCCAGACATTTGATGAAACTAATGCTTGAGTATCCCAATAGTTGGGTACTTTGCGAAACCCAGATACCTTTAATGCCAGCATCTACAGGCGTCTTAATGCCTTCAAAGCTAGGTGCCTGCACTTTGAAGCTGGGCGACCAGTGGTGCCTTAACGCATTTGAAGTTGGGCGCCCAACCAGCACCCAAACACCTCATGTATAGATTGCCTAATGATGCCCAAAGGCCAGTCCTAAAAAGGCAACCACTGTTAAAAAATGCAAGCGCACAATAGTATATAAATAACGTCATGAAGGCAAGAAAAATCATGAAAATGAGTATGCTAAATAACTCAATGCTGAAAATAGTACGATAATACTCTGACCCTGGTAACAAAGGTACAAAGTCTATAATATATACGCAAGCATCACTTTGCACGTAGCTAACAATTAGTAATGTAAAGAAAAATTAAGAGGCTCACAAAAACCAAAATTGTTGTGAGACTCCCCAAAGAGACTCGCTAAAAGGCATTCCTGATAGTAAATCACAATAGCACAGTGGAAAAAATTTTGGAGCGCGAAGTGACGTCTTTGCAAAACGATCACTAAAGATTGCACAAAATGATGCAATGCTCTAGCACATCCTAAGAAATCCCTAAAGAAATGTCTTCCCAAGAGACCCCAATAGGCTTCTAGAAACATGACTTTAAAAGAATTCATGAAGACAAAAAGTGGCACAACATCAAAAGAAAACCCCAAGATTGTTTACTCTCTGAGTGAAGCGAGAGTTGTTGCTAGAACTATGTTCTCTATTGACGATCTTAAAGGATCTCTAAAGTATGAAGCCTCTGGCAAATTCTTTTTAAATTTTTAAGTCCTTCATAGAGCACAAACTTGTAACCAACACCTTCAGCAACTATTAAAGCACCCATCTTCGCCCATAAAAAAATTTCTAAGTCCCTATGAGACATTATGTTGTCTCCACCAATTTCATACACTCATAAAAATTTTGTTCATAAAAAAGACGTAAATCTATATAAAGGAAATGACACCCAACAATATTTGGAAGAACGCCTAGCTAAGGCTCCAAAAAAGGTGCAGGGCACTCAATGAGTGCCCAGCAAGCACCAGCATGCATTAGCAATAAGCACCCAGTGCTAGCACCCAAGACGAGTGGCCAGGATTAACACCCTAGTGCGGGCACCTAGCCAGCACTTGACCACGGGATCCCACCAGACTACTACCATGCTGGCTGCCCTTGAGGCAGTTGACGACTTCTTGGCCGCAACACTCTCGATGTCACCCCTCTCTCCCTTTCTCATCTACAAAATTTGATTCAACTCCAATCAAATTTTAACTTGGGTCCTATTTCTCGACATTCAACTCCTTATTGTCACACTTGAAATTTGTCTAATTCCTTAAACAAATGCAACATAAAATTTTCTCAGTCTTCAGACAAACACAACGCGCAAAATTTGTCTAAGTCTTTTAATGAATGCAAGGTGACTAGCACGACAATTTCCTAAGAAACAACTAGATAAGGAGACCTAAAGAACCTCAACTTAGATGAAAGTTGAGTAAAATGCAAGTTTGCACTGGACTCGATTGAAAAAATTAATCAAATTAAGAATCTTATTTTAATAAATTTAAGATAAAGTAAATGCTAAAATTAAACTTTATGTTACATTTTCGCAATGGAATCCAACTTTCAAATTTAAAACAAGGACTTTATGATATGATTAATTGAGCCTACAAGAGTAAACGAATAAAAAGACTAAAAAAGACCTAATGAATCAAGGACAATAATTAAATAAAAAGCCTAAAGAGTCCAAATTAATTAAGCCCATCATGAAGGGCAACAAAACTCTAATGGGCATGAGCCCATTAAGAAATTATATTATAAATTCTATGTCCCAAAGTATAAAAGAAAATGACAAATCAGTCACAAGAGTTTGTAAAATTTTGAGAACTTTCGAGAGTCGAGAACTTCCTGCACTGCATTCTAGAAAAAAGAACCTCAAACTTTGCTAGCTACCAGAAAGGACCTCGACTCCATCTTCGTCCAATATTAATTGAAATAGTAAATTAAATAATTACAACTTTTTATAAATTTATAAATCTACAATCGCTACAAAAAATATAATATTAGAGACAAAAAAATAAGTGATAATATAAAAATGATTACTAATAATATACATTAAATGACAATAACTTTTATTTTAGCATTGATAATATCTTTTAAGTAACAATATTTTTATTTTATCATAATATATAAAATTTAATTATCATAAAAACTATTTTTTTAAATTCTCACCGTTGACAACAAAATTAATATGAAGTTGAAAGAATATCTACACTTGATACCATCATACCATTATAATTAACCATAGAGTTAGGCATCGAGCACAATTTTCAAATATATATTTGAAATGAAATGGGTTCGTTAGCATTAATTTATCTGTAACTTTAACCAACGGAATTTCAAATCTTCATTGTCACCAAGAAATGCTTCTTGTCAATTATATTTCTTCACTAGTCGAGTGGTTTGTGATCTAACGGTATAAGTCTCCCACATAATATAGGAGGTCAAGAGTTCAAATCAGAACGAACTCTTGATGTACATGTGTATGAATAAAAAAAATTATATTTCTTCACTAATTAAATTCACGTTCGCAAATACTCTTTATCTTCAAAAAAATACTCTTATTTTCAATACATTTTAATATTCTTCAACCATATGATCAAAGTCTACAGTAATTCTATTTTTCAAAATTAATCGACCCCCATTTTTATACAACTCCACACATTAATTTCTCAAGAAAATATCCCCGAAACATTTTTCAAGAGATGTATTTTTAAAATGTTTCTTTTTGCCGAAAATGATTCCAAACATTAATTAGGTCATATCTTCGGTGGTAGCTATTTCCATCCCATGCTGTCTTTCAATCGCCGATCAATAGATGGGAGAGGTCGTGCCTATTTTGTTTTGACACTTTTTTTTTTTTTTTAAAAAAAAAAAAATACTATAAATGATGAATTTTTATTCTTTCAACAAATCAATATTTTTTTATTTTCAAATCAAATAAATTAAAGTATATACTGCACACAATTTACATAAGGTAAAAATGGGTCCATTTTAAATCGAACATAAGACTTTCCATATAATAGGGAAAACTGATGTCCCTTATTTTGACACCTTATTTTGACCACTGTTTAAAAAAACGGACCGGACCGGCCTCTCGGACCGTCAACCGGTCCGGTTTTCTAAAAAAAATGGAAAAATGAAAAACAAAACGTCACATTTTGTAAAAACCGTTCATATCGGTCAGTCGGACCGGTAACCGGACTGGTTTTTTCATTTCATTTTTAAAATTAATTTTTTTTTAATTTTTTTGGTGTAAGTACAAAGTTTGAATGTTAAAGTACACTTCACAAGCTATTTAAAAGTAAAAAAATGCCTTAGTTTAGAGCTTAGAATTAATTTAAACACTATCAACTTTAAATTTTAGACTAATACATTTAAATTGTTGTGATCATTTATAATATCAATTGTGAAATTTGGATTGTAATGTTAGATAATATCATTTAAGCTCTTTATGTTTTATATTTTGGCATTTTATTAATTTTTAAGTAATATATAATATAAATATATATATTTCGTAATTATGACATCACGGTTTAATTGCGGTTCAATTACGATCCGACCAACGGTTGAACCGTGAACCAGTAAATTTTCAGTTCAATAAACGATCCAATTTTTCGAACACTAATTTTGACACCTCTTATTCACATTTTAAATGGCTACCTACGAACTGCGAACTACATATCTTTGAATTCAATTATGTATATTAGAAAAAGTTTGCAACTACAGTAAAATCTTCAAGGACAATAAATAGAATGCCCCAAAATTCAATGCCATGCACGCTTAATAATAAATGATACAAACAAACATCGAAATTGAAGAACAAATAATTGTACACGGGTATAGCATTCATCCCCCTGAGGCATTAATTTGAGTGCCACCTACAACTTGCCCAAACTGAAATTCTTGAAATTTGAAAAAAAGAAATTCTGCTTTTCACATCATCACGTTCTTCTCTCTCTCTCTCTCTCTCTCTCTCTATATATATATATATATATATATTTAATATATATTTCAAATAAATACATATTTTGATGCAAATACAATAAATTGAGGCAACGAAGAGGATTTAATGACACATTCTATACATCAGATCGAAAGAGAAAAAATAAAAAGAATTGAGAACTTATATATACCTATATAATGAAATTTTCATCATAACATTAAGGTGGTAAAAACAAAAATGCAAAGATCATAAACTCCATTACATTTTCCTTCTTTTCACAAAATCATTACAAACCAATTAGTTTTAACGTGCCTTGTAAAATCATAATAGTCTCTCATAATTACATTTGTAGTATTACAATCAAAAGGTGTTTTGACTTTATATAGTGTTTTCTTCACCAAAATTCACATTCCAAACATGACACATCGTTATAAGGTGAGAAGTGATGAAAATTCAATGCTTAACTGATAAGTGATGTTAATTTGGCGCAAAAGGTATGTGTGCTAATTATGCCAAATTACTATATAGCTACAAATATTTATTTGCTAAACCATATTCTATCTACTTTTTAGTACTTAGAGCATCATAATAGTACTTCTTGGATAGTCAATTAATTCAATAACATCGCTCTTACATTTACATAAGATTTAAAGTTCAAACTTTAACAAATCTTTGATGTACCTATGTCTCCATAAATAAATAGAAAAAGAAAAATTATATAGTGAAACTTATTAAAATTTTTAGTTATTAATAATTAAAATCTGATCAATTAAGGAGCATCATTGCGGTCCAAATTCATATATATTATTTTTTATATGGAAATTCAACTTCACATCATTATTTTTAATACAATGCATAATATCTTAGTTTATTGAGAATAAAATAAACATATATGTAATATATGCATATATATGTACAATTATATAAGATAATTAGATAATATAATTTGCTAAACATAAACATGCGTGTGTCTACTCGCATATCGGTTACTGAATCCACAAAGCTAACTCGTGGATGAAAATATCAACAAGATTCATTTGGCGACTACTGCAAAAAAAAAAAATAATAATAATAATAAAATAATAATATTTTAGTTTCATTAAAGTTTCATTTTCTATGATGAAATCAAAGTTTTTATTGAGCATGGAGTAGCAAGAAGTCCAATAGCAACAATAATATGATATAATGGGGATGTGGCTCGAGGGCAGGGAAGGTAAGGTAAGTGGGCGAATGAGAAGAGACCGCGTGCGGAGGCTCATCATTGGGAGGCGTATCTTTGGAATTATGACGTGCTGTATGTGCGTGATGATCAACTCACTAAAAAAAAAAAAAAAAGCTCATTAAAAATATATATAATTGTTAATTATACCTACTTTTTGGTTGCATAAATTACAGGTGTCCGGAGGTACGTACGGGTGGGGTGTGGTGGCAGCGCCGGTGGTGGACGCCTCCCCTTTGCTGGGAGCCATGTGCACTCTCACATCGATTAGTTTCCTTTATTGGCTATTTACTACTAGTTCACTTCTATTAGTTTCCTACCTATATATAGTTAGTTACTCAACGCATCAAAGAAATGATGGCTAGCCGCCCCCACCCTTTCTGGAAAGCTATAAATTACCTTTTAACATGTTTGAACGATGGAAAGCTTTTATAGTTTCCATTTAAACTTTGGAAAAGATTTAGAAAATTTAAATGGAATTTTGTTGAATTCAAGATAATTGTATGATTATTGTATTACGCTTATCATATCTTTCTTACATAATTTTAAAAAGTAATTAATTATATACTAAATATAATAATAACATTGATCATGTAATAATTAGGTTTGGTCAAACGTGAGACCACAAAAAATTATAATATTGTGAAGGAAAGAATAAGTAACGATATAAAAATTATCATGAATGATATATATTAAGTGACAACGACTCTTACTTTGTCACTATCAATTGATATTTTTTTAAGTAACAAAATCACTTAATAATGACAAGAACTGATATTATATAAGTTGTCATTATTAACAATTAGTAACATACTTATAGTGACACAACCTAGTATTAATAATAATTATTGTAACAAAAATTTTATTGTGATTAAGTTGTCATTTAAATGTGTCACTAATTGTCAATAGTAACAACTTAAACACTATTCTTATCGCTATTAAATATATAAAAATCATTAAAGTGACAACATAAAAAATTTGTCACCTAATATATGTGTGTGTGTGTGTGTGCGCGCGCAATTGAGTAGTGACAACTTTTGCATTATCAGTACTTGCTATTTTTTTAGTCATTTTTCTCTTCTTGTAGTGTGATGAATTTACTTACTATTCTTCTTGTAGCGTACATATGCAATTAATTAGTGATGGCTTTTGCATTGTCTATACTTACTATTTTGTTAGTAATTTTTCTCTTATTATAGTGTGACTAATTTAGATATCTTACTTATATTTAAATACGGAAAGAAACTATTAGTTATTTTCTCAAAATTGTACTTTTATGTATCACAGCACTTGAATTTGATGAAGGGAGATGAGCTTTATATATTTTTAATATTTAGATAATGATAAAAATTATTAGTTATTTTCTCGCAATTTGTACTTTTATATATCATAGCACTTGAATTTAGTGAAGCGTCTTAAGCACTAGTTTATATAAGGCAAAATTACAAAATTGGTCATGTATCTATAGTTTTCTGGCAATTTTAAATTTTATCTTTTCGGATCGCAAGATTGGTACAGCAATCCCAGAAATTTGGCAATTTGAGAACAAATTAAGCTCGAATTACAATTGCAATCAGCCCGCATCTACGTGACAGTTGATACAGAGCGCCTCATCATCAAAACATACACTCTCTTTTCCTGCATGGTGTCTGAGGTGGCAACATAATTTGCCACTTCAATAGAAACAATAATGTCAAAAAATCCAAAAATAAAAAAATAATACAAATAAAAATGCATAAAATTTAAAAAAGAAAAAAGAAAATAAGAAAACATAAATTTACATATAAAAAACATAATTAATCCACCCACTCATGTTTAAAGATATATAAATATATTTTAAATACATATAATATATATATATATATATATGATCTATATCCCCCAACCAAATCCTCCCCTCGACCCCCCTCTTCACCCCCATCGCCCCCCTCCGCCTCGTGACTGCCATGGCCATGGCATGTCAGGTGGCCGCTGGACCATGTGACTGCCTGGGGGCCACTGGCCAGCCGCTATTTTGGGGGTAGGTTGGTGGGGTGGGATTAAACATTAAATGAATATATTTTTTAAATAAATATTATCTAAATTTATAGATAAATTTTATTGAAATTTATGTTATAATTTTAGTAATGCTAAGCATATTCAAATTACATAGTTATGAGCATAGGTTTTTAAATTTTATTTTTGATTAATTAATAAATATATTCAACTAATTTTAATGAAATTATTTACATATGTTTATTATTTTAAATTTATTAAATACTGAATCCAAAATTATTAAGATTATATAGTTTAAAGCGATAATTAATTTTTTAGAAAAACTCAAGGTAATGAATTTGTATCGAAAACTTTTTTTAAATTTAAATTAATAAATTATATTATTAAATTTTTATTAATTTTTTATTTTGGTTGTGGAAGAGGGGTGGGGTGGGAGGAATATTACATGTTTATGTTTTTTATATAACATTATTAAATTATAAATACATTTATACTATAATTTTAGTATTACTAAGTATTTTAAATTATTTAGTTAAGAACATAGATTTTTAAATTTTTAGTTTTATTTTAATTAATAGATAAATTTAACTAAATTAATTAATTAACTAATTTTATTTTTAATCCATTAATTAATAATAGATTTATTGTGTGTATATATGTGTATATATATAAGTATATAGATATTTTTCAAGATTTATCCATTTTTTATTTTTTATTTTTTATTTTTTATTTTTTTTGGTTTTTATTTATTTGTTTTTTTGGTGTTTTATATATAAACTTATTTTTTTATGTTCATTTTTATTTTCTTTTTGGAAGTGGAGGCATAATAATTGTGCTGACGTGGCAAGAGGAATTGACATGCCATATGCCACGCAAGAGACAGGGAGATGTTCTAGCTGATGGGGTGCCATGTTGCGCCAAATCACACCACGTAGGCTCGGGTTGTTGATGGATTACTTTCAGACCTAATTTGTCCTCAAATTGCTAAATTTCAGGAGTTGTTGTACCATTTTTTAGGCCTGAAAAAATAAAGTCTAAAATCGCCTGAAGACTATAGGTACAGGACCAATTTTGTAATTTTTCCTTTACATAACTATTTGGACATGAATATATGTGGGTGACGGAAGAGGAAGGAAAATGGGAAATCTTGAAATTCATGTATAGCACATCGATTTAAATGCATTATATGTATATTAAATATTCTTTTTACAAAAATAATTAATTGATAATTTGATACACATAACATAAAAACTTCTAGTTGGAATATTTAATGAGCTTTTAGCAATAATTTATTTCAAAATTTTCAATAATTTTAGCAATTTGTTGAGGAGATTTTACTTACATTTATAAGTAAAAACTATTGGTTGTGTTGTACAAAATAAATAATGCAAATAATTTCGCAAATGCACGTGTCGCAATAAGTAATAAAATGATGAGAAGAGTGTCGATCCCACGAGAAACTAAATTATTCCTTACTAATTATTAATTTATCACACACTTGTTTTATTCAAACAAAATCAATTAAATAAGAATTAAAACTAAACAAATGAAAATAAGAAAAAATGTACTAATTAAGATTTCTATCAGGATATGGAAGCCTAGAATTATGATTTCATCAATCAAATAAGTTGATTACATAATTTTATCTCTATGAAATTAATAACAGGTTATTAGTCTTGAGTCTTATGCAATTACGAGGTTCTTCCGAATTACCCACAATCAAATCCCTAATTTATTCAATTCACTATATTCATATGTGAATTAACTAAATTATGAATAAGGTTGTACTACTCAACTAACTCCCTAGGGCAAGCAAGTATATTCATAGCCTACTCATAAATTAATTAGTTCATCAATTTGAACAATTAATCCTAAGGTTTTCTATTGTCAATCAATCCCTAGATTTTCTTTTCCAAGACTCATCTATGGTTTAAAGATGCACTTAACTATTGACTAGGCAATCAAATAGAAAAACAACACAATAGAAGAAATAACCTTAAGCGCTATTAATTTCATCGAAGAAAATCATACATCAATTTATTCAAAAGAATCCATCATAATCCTAGAGTAACGAATTAGTTCATGATTGAATTATCAAACAAAATATGAATAAAACAAAACATCGTTTCAAATCCAGAATTAAAAACAAAATCAAAGGGAGAAGAAGAAACTCTATTCCTAGATGAATCTGATCTCCACTTTGTACTCCTCTGAATCTCGAATTCTTGCGATACTTCTAGTCTCCAAAATAGCAAATCCAAAAACTGCCTAACTAAGTGTCTGAAAGGCCTATTTATAACTGATTAAAAGAGTCTTCTGATGAGAATATGACTTGAATAAATAAAAAGACTTTTCTGTCTATCCTTGATTAGATCGTGGCGTGTCATCCTGTCAACATTACCACCAACTTGTGTCAATTTGTCCCCTTTTGTAGATTCTCCACTTATATTCCTGTAATTCCAAATTTTCATCAATTAGCAAGAGAATTACAGTTTTTTAAACAAGAAAATTATTTGTTAAGTCCTAAACATGATATTAAAATTAATACTAATATGGACTTAACAAATACCACCAAACTTAATATGTTGCTCGCCCTCGAGCAAAGCAAAGAAAAGACTCAAAGACACTCAAAGAAAAACAAATCAACACAAAAATGCATATACAAAAACATCACTTCTTTTTGCTACTCTCAAAACTACTTCAAAGCTATGCTCGTAGTCAACCACAATTGCTTAATTTCACTATGCACAAATAAGCAGATACAATGTTCAAATGAATCCCCCGTGTATGTGTGTGCTTTCTCTACAAGTAGTTACCGGCAATTTGGATTAATTTATGTACAAGTGCAAGACTCTACTCTAATACTCCATAGGTTTGCTTTTCATCTCTATCTCCACTAATGTAGAATACACTAAATAAAGGATCATTTAGGACTTTCATAGCTTGTAATGTAAGTTTGGGAAAAGGTAGGAAAAATATGGATAGTACTGACTCAATGCCTATAGCAATTGTTCATCATCACCTCTTAATTCTTCCCCAAACTTATTGAGCACTACTTTTCAATTTCTTTCTTTCTCCATTTTTTAGATTTTTTTTTCTTGTGCTCATGCCACTATGTATTTTTTTTTTTTTGCTTTAGTTTTTGGTTTTCTTTTTTTTTTCATTTTTTGTTTTGTTTTTGTTTTTTTTTTTTTTATGGAGGAAGAAAATCAAACTCATGGACACAATACTGTTTGTTCCCATCTTCATAAGAAATTCAAATAGATCTAATAAGTAATTGTGGGATTTATTGTGGGACCATGTGTTTAGGCTGGTTATTAAGTTAGTTAACAATTGAAAAAGATATTTAAAAATAGGCTCAACAAGTGACCCAAGGGATATAATATCATTTGGTAGGCTTGAAAGGCTCAAATGGGTCAAAAATGGCCTAAGTCATTTCCTTTAATTGAGTGTTTCTAGGATTTCGCCTTGATAGGGAATCAAACAAATTCTAGAGTTTAAAGTATTACTTATGTAACTCATGCATAAATGTCATCTAAATTAACCAATAACTAGAAGTGAGAAAGAGAGTGCTAAAAAATAGGGGATGTCATCCTAGCATTGCTTCTACTCAAAGTGCATAGTTCCATCATCGCACAAGTATAATTTTTTACGAAACATAAAATTAAAAGAATAATATCTTCATTGATTCAAGAAGATTAATTTTTGTACGTGCAAGACATCGACTCAATTACTGAACCCTAATCAAAATCAAAACAACATAAAATAAAAAAACACAAAGGACTAAAAATTGACGCGCAAAGCACCCCCCAGACTTGAGAGATACTTTGCCCTCAAAGTACTAATACTATCATGACACAGAAAGCAAGAAAATAAGAGACACTAATATGAAAAAAGAAAAAAAAGAAAAAAAAAGAAAAAGAAAAAGAAAAGAAAGAAAATATGCCCTGATCAATCGATGATGTCATCATCCTTCTTGGCCTCTGGGGGTGGAATTGCAACATCAATGTAAGGATATGGTTGTGGTGAGAATTAATTCCAAATAAAATTACTCCCAATAATACCTAAAAAAATCAATAAATTCCAATCAATAAATCAATATCCAAAAATTCAATTCCGTTTGTATCCAAATATCCATGGCTCCACCTCAATAATCAATCAATTATTTATTGAATAATCTCATATAAAAGCCATTAAATTAAAATTATTCAAAAAATAATCTAACTAATTCCAAAATCTCAAATCAATAAAATAGGCCTTTATTAACTAATAAATATCTAAAAATTCAAATCAATTTAAAACACTAACATATCTAAAATATGCTAAAGAGGAAGTGATGAGAATTATGGTGTAGATGGGTTTGTTTGAGAAAAAAAAGATTAATGTAGAGAGAAAGAAAAAAAAAGAAAAGAAAAAGAAAATAGAAAAAAGGAAAAGGAAAAGAGAAAAAAGAAAAAAAAATAAGAGAGAGAGAGAGAGAGAGAGAGAGAGTAGGGGGAAAGGGGGTGTTTTGTGGCTGCCCCCACTTTTGACTTTTTTTTTTTTTTTGTGGGTGAAGATTGTGCACCAGGGTACAAATTGCTTGTGCCTTGGCGCACATGGCACTGGAATGTGGCATCTTAAAAGACGCCTCACGCATAGGGGCGCATGTGGACCGAGCCCCGCGCGCGCAGACCACCGCCCTACCCACAACTTTTTTTTTAATAACTTGGAAAGCACCAAAGCAAATAAAATAAAATAAAATAATACTGAAAACAATGAAAATTTAAAGCAATTAAAAATTTGGGTTGCCTCCCAAAAAGCGCTTGATTTCGGCTTGACTTTTCGGGCTTCACTTGATATTGGTTAAGATGGTTGTGGATTGTTGATGATCAAATCACTTCCCAATAGTGTTTGATTCTTTTCCTATTCGCCTTAAACCGCCTTTTTGAACCAATTTCTTCCAACTCCATCATTTCATGTTGAAAGATTTAAATTATGTTAAATAGCCCTAACCATTGTAATCTTAGCTTTCCTAATAACCACTTAAAATAGGAGCCGTAGAATAGTACATGTTCACCTGGCTCTAATAGGTCTTTCAAAATTTTGCGATCACTCCTATATTCAGTCTCTCCTTTATGTGACTTGGCTTTTTTATTTACCATACTAACTGCAAAACACTTGTCAATGCTCTTAGGAAAATCAAATGCTTTAAACACACTAAAAGTTACCTTTTCATCTTGGACCCTCATGGTTAGCTCACCTTTTTGCACATCTATGATAGTCCTACCTGTGGCCAAGAATGGTCTCCCAAGGATGATTAGAACTTCAGTATCCTTTTTCATGTCTAACACAATAAAATTTGCAAGGAAAATAAATTTATCAACTTTCACCAATACATCTTCAATTATTCCCTTAGGATACTTGAATGTTCTATCCGCAAGTTGTAAGGTTACACTAGTTGGCTTGATCTCTCCTAATCCAAGTCGTTGGTAGATGGAATGTGGCATTAAATTTATGCTTGCCCCCAAATCGCAAAGTGCCCTTCCAGAAAATTTAGTACCAATTTTGCATGGTATGGTGAAACTCCCAGGATCCTTAAGCTTTGGAGGTAACTTCTTTTGGATGATTGCACTGCATTCCTCTGTGAGGGCCACTATTTCAAATTCACTCAAACGTCTTTTCTTAGATGAAATTGCTTTCCTGAATTTTACATAACTAAGCATTTTGCTAAGGCTTCAGCAAATGGAATATTTATGTGGAGTTTCTTGAAAACCTCTAAAAATTGTTGAAATTGTTTGTCTAACTTTTGCTTCCTAAGTCTTTGAGGAAAGGGTGGAGGTGGTCTGATAGGATCAACTTCTTCAATTTTCTGCTTTTCATCCTTTCCCTTCTCAACTGGTGATTCTTCTTTCAATTCCTCTGAAGATAGAGGGACCTTTATGAAATTCTTGCAATTCTCTACCCTTTCTCAAAGAAACAGCATTGTAATGTTCCTTGCCTTCTCGTTTAGGATTTATCTCAGTATCACTTGGCAAAGTTCATCGATGTCTCATACTCAATGCAGTGGCTAGCTGTCCCATTTGTGTTTCTAATGTTCTGATTGAAGCTGATTGACTCTGAATTGCTGTTTCAATTTTTTTCATGAACTGCATAAAACATCTCCTCTAATGATGGCTTCTTTTCTTGAGTTGGTGGATTTATTTGTTGCTGGAAGCCTGGTGGTGGAGGTTTAGGGGCTGAAGTTTGTCCTTGAATATTACTACAAGAAAACTTGGGGTGTTGTCTCCATCCAGGATTATAAGTATTTGAGTATAGATTATTTTGATTCCTATTGAAGTTTCCAACAAACTGCATTGATTCCAAAGTATGCCAACACTGATCACTCGAATGCGCATCCCCACAAATTTTGCAAGTAATAAATTAGCTCTCTTGCTGCACTGGCTGGGTCATGATACTTGCAAGCGTCTCCATCTTCTTTGTTAAAGCTTCTAACTGTGCGGCCAAAAATGTAGTAGCATTTACCTCATGGACTTCTGCAGTTTTCTTTGGTTAAGTTAATCTATCAGCTGGCCACTGATAACTCTTTACTGCCATATCTTCAAATAACTCAAATATTTCCCCAATCTTTTTCCTCATAAGTGTACCTCCTGTAGCAGCATCAATTATTCCTCTTGTTTGTGCAGTTAATCCATTGAAGAATGTTTGCACTTGAAGCTACTTTTTCAATCCATGATGAGGGCATTTTTTGAGCATCTCCTTATATCTTTCCCATGCCTCATAAAATGTTTCCTGATCAAATTGGACAAATAATGTAATTTCATTCCTTAACTTTACTATTCGTGATGGTGGACAAAACTTAGCCAAGAATTTTTGTGCTAGATTCTCCCAAGTGGCAACAGATCCCGATGGAAAGGATGACAACCAACTCTTTGCTTTGTCCTTTAGTGAAAATGGAAATAACCTCAACCGGATTGCATCATCAAAGACTCCATTATATTTGAAGGTGTCACAAATCTCCAAAAAGTTAGCTAAATGAGCATTCGGGTCTTCTATTGGAGACCCCCCAAACTGTACTGAACTCTGTATCATCTGAATGACAGCGGGCTTGTCTCAAAATTATTAGCCTAAACATATGGTCTAGCGATTCCTGTCTGAAAGCCCTGAATCTGTGAGATAGCATAATCACCTAGATACCCATCTTCTTCTATCATTTCTGTAGTATCCTCGTTTACTCGCTGAAGTGCTCCTCTGCGTCTCCAAAAAGTTTTCTCAATTTCTGGATCAAAAGGCACTAATTCCGGCTCTTGATTATTTGGTTCCTGATTATCCTGCATATAATTGCAAGGATTCCTGAAATAAATAAAAATAAAATAAAATAAAAATATATCTGAATTAAAACTTGGTGCTTAAAACTAATATTAGCATAAACAAAATAATTTTAGTTCCCAGCAACGGTGCCAAAAACTTGTTGGTTGTGTTGTGCAAAATAAATAATGCAAACAATTACGCAAGTACACGTGTCGCAACAAGTAATAAAATGATGAGAAGAGTGTCGATCCCACGAGAAACTAAATTATTCCCAACTAATTATTAATTTATCACACACTTATTTTATTCAAACAAAATCAATTAAATAAGAATTAAAACTAAACTAATGAAAATAAGAAAAAAGGTACTGATTAAGATTTCTATCGGGATATAGAAACCTAGAATTATGATTTCATCAATCAAATAAGTTGATTACATAATTTTATCCCTATGAAATTAATAATAGGTTATTAGTCTTGAATCTTATGCAATTACGAGGTTCTTCTGAATTACCTGCAATCAAATCCCTAATTTATTCAATTCACTATATTCCTCTGTGAATTAACTAAATTATGAATAAGGTTGTACCACTCAACTAACTCCCTAGGGCAAGCAGGTATATTCCTATCCTACTCACAAATTAATTAGTTCATCAATTTGAACAATTACTCATGAGGTCTTCTATTATCAATCAATCCCTAGATTTTCTTTTCCAAGACTACTCTAGGATTTAAAGATACACTTGATTGTTGATTAGGCAATCAAATAGAAAAAATACATAATAGAAGAAATAATCTTAAGCGCTATTAATTTCATAAAAGAAAATCATGCATCAATTTATTCAAAAGAATCCATCATAATTCTAGAGTAACGAATTAGTTTATGATTGAATTGTCAAACAAAATATAAATAAAACGAAACATTATTTCAAATCTAGAATTAAAAACAAAATCGAAAGGAGAAGAAGAAACTCTATTCCTAGATGAATCTGATCTCCATTTTATCCTCCTCTGAATCCCGAATTCTCACGATACTTCTAATCTCCAAAATAGCAAATCCAAAAACTTTCTAATTAAGTGTCTGAAAGGCCTATTTATAACTGATTAAAAGAGTCTTCTGATTAGAATATGACTCGAATAAATAAAAAGACTTTTATGTCAATCCTTGATTAGATCATGAGGTGTCATCCTCTCAGCATTACCACCAATTTGTGTCAATTTGTCCCCTTTTGTAGCTTCTCCACTTATATTTATGTAATTCCAAATTTTCATCAATTAGCAAGGGAATTATAATTTTTTAAATAAGAAAATTATTTGTTAAATCTTAAACATAATATTAAAATTAATACTAATATAGACTTAACAAAAACCAAAAAGAAGAAAAGAATATTATTGATCATATATTCTAGTAATTAAAATTGATTTGTTGATTTCATCCCTTCAGCATTGTCCCATGTGCGAATGGAAGTATCATTTGCACAATTGCAAATATAATGAATTTTTTCAAAAGGTTGCAATACCATAGCATGACCTTGTAAAACTTGGGCCGGCCGACATATTGGTGGAATATGTAACCATAAATCTGTCACCAAATTATCGGTACAATTTGCGGCGAAAATAAGAGAATATCTGGCAAAGTTTGTTAATTCGATTTTAAAAACATCTTAGATTTAAGAGGTGTTTCATGTGTTCGTAAAAAAGAAAAAGAAAAGAGGAAAGAGAGTAATAAATTAAGAAAAGTAATAAGACCTCAACATATATTTTTCAAGATATAACAAATATTCTTAATTTCATAATGTAAAATATTTTATCTATAAACTCTTGAAAGATAAAAAAAGTTGTATTTTTAGAAGATGTAACGTCATATAATTTTTGTAAATATATCTAATTAAGAACGGAAATAAAATGTGTATGAGTGTAGCTATCCTTGGCATTTGCACTAAACATAAAAATAGACAAGGAATTTAATAATTGAATTAGATAAATATAAATGTTGTCTCAATCTTCCCAAGTCAAGGTATAGATAGCCTCAACCAATTCACTGTTCAGCAAATACTTCCTTTCTAATCAAATCTTTTTGAAAATGCATTTTTTATATCCATGGTACAGTAAAAAATATTATTAGATTTTATATATTGGTACAAGGAAACGTATCAATTGCAAAATATTTTCACTTAAAAATATACTTGAATTCGAGTTGGAGTTCAACTGAATCGAATTTGTAAAAATCTAGGTTGAAACTTTACCTCAACTCCAAGATATTGAATTCAAGCTCAATTACGTACTTTATATACTATTTAAATTAATGTGGATCGTGTTGTTATATTATCTAAAACTAATTATTGTATTATGGATTATCATTGGTATTTTTCTTCTTATAATAATATCATAATAAATTAAAATATTATTGTGTTTATCATATTATATAATTATTCAATTAAGATATAATTTTAAATTGTTATTATAGTATTATTGTAGAATAATGATATATTATTTTACTATCATGAACATTATTACGAAAATTATAGTACGACTAAATTATAGATAAATTAAAATTCCAAACATAATTTATCAGCCCATCATTCACAAATTTCAAATACTTATATTTTAGCTCAGATCTATTCTCATAAATGATATGGATAAATTGATTATTAAAGTAAAAGGGACAAAGATTCTGCTCCTCACACGTTACGTTCTTACAGCATGTTTCATGTGAAATATTTTCTATGTTCCAACATTTGCCTGTTTGTCAAAAAAAACCAAACAAAACTTTAAAAAAAAAAAAAAAAAAAGAACAGAAAAAAAAGTGGGGGAGAGAACATTCACCTGTTTGTCAACTACTTAAAAGATTTACTAAAATTTGCACAAAAACATTCGACATATACCATCAAAAACAACGTTACCATGGGAGTTCGTATGCGACAGGGCCCGGTAACTGTAAACTTTGACTTTTACTCTTTAGGTTTTTATTTTCATTAATGTGAAGATCTTTTGGACGCATTACTTGAGTGCTCCGTGTAGGTCTGTAAATGAGTAGGGTATTATCCTACTCAGGCCCAAAATATCATATTCATATTTATACTCGTACCCATACTTATTAAATATAATGTAATGGGTATGAGTAGAGTCTATACCAATAAATTACCCATGTACCCATACTCATACATTACCCATTACTTTATATTTAAATTTAATTTATGAACATAAAAATTGTTTATACCGAAAAAATTGGAATAGCATAGCAACAGTTGAATGCTTTTTATTAATAAAATTAATAATGGAATAAATATTTTTATAAAAACAGTTAAAAAAATTATTTTTGCTAATGAATAAAGTTTATTAATATAGAAATTAACTGTTTTTATAAAATTAAATATAGAAAAAGTTTTTGCTCTTAAACTGTTTTTATTAACTATTTTTTTAATAAACTGTATATAAACTGTATTTTTTTAATAAACTGTTTTTATTAACTATTTTTTTAATAAACTGTATGTTTTTTTAATAAACTATTTGTATTAACTGTTTTTTTTAATAAACTGTTTTTATTAACTTTTTTTTAATAAACTGTTTTTTTAATAAACTGTTTTTATGAACTGTTTTAATTAACTACTTTTAAACTGTATTTTTTTTAATTGGTAAAAAGTTTAACTGCTAATAATATTAATAAAGTTTAACTATTATATTAATAAAACAGTTAATTTAATTAGCAAAAATTTTAAAATTAATTAATTTAAATTTAATGATTAAATTAAATATAGAAAAAAAATTATTTTTTGTTATCATATTCCAAATAATATTTTTAGTATATATTAAGAAAATTAGTGTATACATTAAAAATATAAGTCCAATAAACTAGACCCAATGGGTTTTGGGTTAGTTAGGGTAGGGTAGGATTAGGGTCTCATTCTTTTGGGTATTTTAGAGTAGGGTAAAAATTGGGTATTTTTGTTTGGATATTTTAAGGTATAGGTGTGGGTAGGGTGATATCTTACCTATTTACAGGCCTAGCCCTGTGGTTTAACTACAAGTTATACATGCATTATAAATTATGAAATTCTTCCTTGGATTGAACACTAGTACTGCCGTGAACAAAGCTATAACATGAGTCAAGTTTAATGTTTTTATTTATTTATTTATTGAATTTATGCTTACAAATATATTTGATATTATTAAAACTTAAACTTCAAACCTCATATCTATAATTATGAGGTCGGTGATAATTAATTGACTAACTATAATTATTAAGTTTATAATTAAGAGGGTGTTTGGTTAAATTTATTTAAAAGGTCTTATAAGGCCTACATCTTATAAGATATCTTTTGAACTTATAAGATATTATATCTTTTTTTTTTTAAATAAGTTCTTAAAGTATTTGGATAAAATAAGATCTTTAAACTTATAAAATGTTGTAATGGCAAATTTGTAATTAACGTGATTAAAATTAAAGGAGCTTGTTAAGACCTTAAAAATAAGTTATGAACTTCTTACTTTTTTAAAAAGAATTTATAAACTCCTTACATCTTATTTTTATGAGCTTATAAGCTCTTTTTTAAAAATATTTACCAAACACTTTGTGAGATCTTGTAAGCTCTCAAACATCTTATAAGATGTTTTGAGAACCTTATAAACAAGGATGGATCTGGGTCGGGCAAGCAGGGGCCAAGCATGTTTATTACAATATATATATATATATATATATATTAGTATAATTAATTTAAGAATATATTAAACAGAAGAAGTTATGTATTATTAATTAAAAGTAACTAATTTTAATTTTCATTCATTAAATTTTTTAAAAAATTAACTTTTTTATGAGCCTTAAATTAAAAATTAATTTTCTAGATTTATTGAATTGAATTAAATTTATTTTTAATTAAAGATAAAAATTAAAATCAATTGACGAAATATCTATCTATATCATTTTTTAAAATTCAAAACAAATTCTTAGGTCCATATTTACAATCAGGTAATCAAGTGAAGACTATTAAGTAGGCTAGAAAAAAGGCAATTTTATTTTATTTGTTTGAGAAAATATTACGAGAGTTTAGCCAATTAAATTTTAAGAGACTTGCAAAACAATTAAAATCTCTCATTTTGACTTTAATAAGATTGAGATAAGGATAAATTGCGAGTGAATATTTTTTTGGGTGTGTTTTAACAGCTACAAATGGAAGAACTTTTTCATTATGAATATTATGAAGAATGTGTTTCAAAATAAGATGAAAACATATTTTGGAACTTTTTCTTTGACCTTTAGTTACTTATATTAAAAAAATTATTACTAAATTTTTTTATATTGATTTTAATCATTTACAAATTTTCTGATATAAAGGAGCATCGCGCTCAATTTTGATGAAAATGTGTATTTTGAATTCACAAATATGAAAATTATACTTAAAACTTTTAAGCTTTATAATTTTTGCTGCCCCCCTTCCCAACACTCTCATTTTTGGATCCTTCCCTACTTATAAGCTCATCCCAAACACCCTCTAAGTCTACTTTAAAAAAAAATTGATCTCAAACTCAACTTCCAATTGAATGCATTTACAATTTGAGCTCATCTAAATTTGATTTTTGAATATTTTATTTTGATTGTATTATTTGATCATTCGTAAATATAATTATTAATATTACTGATTATTCTTTCATTTTACATTAAACTAAAATATAGTTTAACACTAGTAATATGGTTACTATGATATTGAAAATTATGATAACAAATAGTTAGGAATCACTTATACTAAATGATATGATTTTCATAATTGTATTACTATGAGTTACATTAATTAGTTAGGTATTTAAGGATACGATTATTAATATTATTAGTATTATATAATGTTTAATATGTTAATTATTGTAATACTATATAGTTATATACAATCTATAATTTTTAATACAATTGTAGCAGAGAATTATTAGGGCAATATAAATTTATTATCATTGTGATTGACATTGTCATTGAACGATACTAATACTATCACTATTATCAATATTACTATTAATTAAACTATAAATATAGAAAATTAAATATCATGAGTTGATTCGCTAGCTTTCAAACACTCATATTTGGACTAACTCGACTTATTAAGAAAAAAGAAGGAAAAAAAAAAAAAAACTGACTTGGTTGGGCTCATAAAAATCGAGTTTGAATGGAACCTCGTAGAGCCAACTCACTAGATTATGTGCCACTTTAACTCCTAACTTGTATCTCAACTTAGTCGTCATGTGTTGAATTGGTAAGAGTTTCATGAGAATTGTAAAAACAAAAATTAAAGTTAGGCTCGATTTCAAAAGATTTTGAACTTGATATTGAGTTGGAGATACTCAATTTAGGTCACGTAAAATATCGAGTTTGAATTGAACTTATTTATGATAAGCACTCCTTTAAGCTTGAACTCAAATTCATGAAGCTTATCTACAAATAATAATAATAATATTGTTGTTGTTGTTGTTGTTGTTGTTGTTGTTGTTGTTGTTATGCTTAAATTAATATTAGTTATATTGTTGTAATTATTTAAAACTAATCCTTATGTCATTGATTATAACATTTTTGTTATTATAATATCATCATAATGAATAAAATTATCATTGTGTCTATTATATTACAAAATTATTAAATTAAAAAATATAATCTTAAATTGTTATTGTGCTTGTTATATCATAGAATTGCAACAAAATATTATCATCATTATATATGTATTCCAATATGATCAAAATTATTAGTAAATTAAAAATTTAATAAAAGCTTGTGAACTTAGAGCTGACATTTTTTAAATACTTGTATTTCAACTCAAGCTGGATTATATGTATATATAAAGTTTATAACTCTTAAACACTATTATTTTCATTATTTAGTTTGTAAGAAGCATTAAGGTGATAATATAAAAAATTTTGTCACCTAATATCTATAAATAATGATAATTTTTACATTGTTACTCATTGTTTTATCAGTAACCTATCTTTTTTCTTTTTTTTAGTAATTCAACATATAACATCAAATGCAAATGTCATCATGGGAGGTCTTTGTAGACATATTAATTTTGTCCAATTGGATAGTACTAACATGTATAAAATAATATGCTAGTTATTAATTCAAAATTTTTTATTTATCTTGACATTTATTAAATTTAATTCCAAAAGATAAATAGTTAATTTTAATAATGCTCTATCAAAGATGAAATGTCTATATCTATGGACCAATCAAATCAAAGATATTTGATATTTAATATTATTTCTTGATACTTGGTATTATCACTTAATATTTGATATCACCTTATCAAAGAGATAACTATCAAATAAGTTCATATCAATCTGGAAGTTTTCCATCAAGCATTTATATAAAGGGGGTGACGAAAGCTTATTCCACATACAACATAAGTGCTAGTAAGTGAGAGAAACTTAGAATGAGTCCATCAATTTTCTCCAATAAATTCAAGGAGATCCACGGCGTTCTTCAAGGAGTTCATATATTTTTGGCGTTTGATTTGAGATTAAGAAAAAGAAAATTGCGCTTACAAATTTTTGGCACGCCCGGTGGGACAATATCTACCTCTCATTTCTTTTCTTCATCAAGACTGAGGCATCAAATGGCTACCAACAAGACTGCAACTTTGAAAATTACTACCTCAAATTCTTCAAGTACTGGAGTAAAAAGTGTTGGCATCATCACAAGAAGTATGTCCAAAAAGTTGCAATCACCTTCGAAGGTGGCTCTTTCACTTACTGTAAAAAAGGTATTGCCGCATTTTATTGATATGAATAAAGATATTGGAGACTCAAAGGAAGAATCTGTATAATCCATTTTCCACTCAACATCAAATTCCTCGAGCATGGCAATGGTGATGTTGACTAGTGCTACAACTTTGGAGGGACAAATTGCAAATTTGATGAGGGCCATTGAAGGACTCACAAAGCATGTCCAAGAGTGAGACTTTCAAATCTCCAAATTGATGAGCAAAGTGGACAATGTTGATGCCACTTGTATGTTAGAGAAACAAATTGAGGCTCAATATGAAGGCAAAATATCTATAAGGAGACAATTAACCAAAAATGAAGAGCCGAAAATAAAGAACTAAAAGTTTCTACTGATGGACTAATTTCCATTGACCCATTGAAGGAGTTTATCATGGGGACTGTCAAAGAGAAGCTTGATGGAAGTTTTAAGTCATCTATGACTTATTTCAAGCTATATACTCAAAGGATTAGCAACTTGAAGATGCCAATTGATTACCAACCCCCAAAGTTTTAGCAATTCGATGGCAAGGGCAGCCCAACCCAAAGCAACAGATGGCTCATTCCATTAAGACTTGTCATAATGTTGGGACATATGGAGATTATTTGATCAAGCAATTTGTTCGATCATTAAAGAATAATACTTTTGATTACTATACTAACTTAGAGGCAGGCTCCATCGATAGTTGGGGGCAACTAGAACTAGAGTTCCTTAAATTGTTTCTACAACACTCGAAGGACAGTCAATATGATTGAACTCACGAACTCTTGCCAGTGGAAAGAAGAGTCGGTCATTGACTAAATCAATCGCTGGAGAAATCTGAGTCTTAATTGGAAAGATCAATTGTTGGAGGCTTCAGCTACTGAGACGTGTATCCAAGGAATGAATTGGAGTTTTTGCTACATACTTCAAGGAATAAAACTAAAAACTTTTGAAGATTTGACAACTTGTGTACATAAAATTGAAATGAGCATGAATTTTAACGAACAAGAAGACTTAAGTGAGGCCGATGATGATTAAGATGTTGGGGGCAATTAACTTATCTTCAAATTATATATGCTCCTTGATAATAGTTTAAACTATCAGTAAAGCTCCTAAATACGAACATAAACTATCTAAATATTCAAAGTCTCTTCGTGTGCTTCTTGATGTGAGTCCAAATTGTCAATAAGGCTCCTAGATACGAGCATAAACTATCCAAATAGTCAAAGTCTCTACGTATGTTCCTTGATACGAGTATCAACTGTTAATAAGGCTCTTAGATATGAGCATAAATTATCTAAATATTCAGTCTCCCCATGTGTTCCTTGATACGAGGCTAAACTGTTAATAATGCTCTGAGATACAAACATAAACTATCTAAAATTTTTAAGTTAAAGTCTCCCTATGTACCCCTTGATAAGAGTGTAAACTGTCTATTAAGATAAACTCAAGTAAACTCCTTGACATGAGTATAATTTTTCAATCAAATTGACATGAGTATAACACAAGCATAAAATGTCTATTCAAGTTAAATATACTCCTTGACACGCAAGCCTAAATTGCATGTTATTCCTGGCCCGCATGAGTATAAACTATGTATAGTAACCCTTCAAAAGGATGTTTACTTTGAACTGCATTATGACTTGATATATTTATTGGGTTCATAGGAAAATGGAAGGACTTCATCATAAAAATCTCCAAGTATTGACAATCCACAAAGTCTATGAAGATTCCATAAAGAAATATAGTTCTTGACGACAATGTGAAACATGTTTGTAGAAGGGCTCCATAACTCAAAGAATGCTTGGAGGATTTCATGTTCCAGACATATTTGAAAAAATGGAGAGAAAAGAAAAAATTCTCAAATACTTCAAGTCTTGCCTCTTTCGTGGATGATTAGCACATCTTTTGTCAAGCCTTGAAGTGGGGGCATTTGTAGACATATTAATTTTGTCTAATTAGAGAGTGACACGTATAAAATAATATGCTAGTTATTAATTCAAAATTTTATACTCAAATTAAATATTGATAAGTATCAAAGATGAAGTGCCTATATATATGGACCAATCAAATTAAAGATATTTGATATTATTTCTTGATGCTTGATATTATCATTTGATATTTGATATTTTCTTATCAAAGAGGTAACTATCAAATAAGTTCGTTCAAACATTTATATAAAGGGGGTGACCAAAGCTAATTCTATGCACAACGTAAGTGCTAGTAAGTGAGAAAACCTTTGGAGGAGTCCAATAATTCTCTCTAGCAAATTCAAGGAGATCCACGGCGTTATTCGCAGAGTTTATATATTTTTGGCATTTTATTCGAGATTAAGGTGCGAAGTCCTCGAATTGACATTATTTTCTTCAAATCAAATTTAAGGATATTCATGACGTTCAAGGTATTTTTCACGGAGCTCTTCAATTTTCAAGATTATATTTGGAAGAAAAGAACCAGAGGATTATGATAGAGATTGAATCCACAATTGATAAGTTTTAATTTCATTCTTATTTGTATAGATTTTTCTTGTCTTATAACTTTGTTTATTGTAGACCAAGAAAATTATGCTTACAGTCTTGTAAGTGGTAATGGGCACCTACGCGATAGGGCTCATATTAATAATAGCAAATATAAACTTTGACTTTTACTTTTTTATTGTCATCAATGTAATATTTTTCGGACACATTGCTTGAGTGCCTTGTCGTTTAATTGTTTGCCTAGACGACTTACAAAATTTGGGGATGTCTACGGTGAGGTAAAGTTATATTTCACTCATATGAGATATTTTTTAATTAAATGACACATGTCTTTTACAATAAGTTGTTGTTAATTTCACACCAAGTCATTTTTTTGCATTTTAAATTCTTAATGCATTTAATTCTGGGTAAATATATTCCCCAAAAAAAGTTAAAATAAAAATCTATTATCTTAAATAATATAATTAATTTTTTTTTTTGTTATATACTCTATATTGTTAAATAAAAAATATGACCAAAATAATTTGAATAAATTTAATTAATTAATTTATTAATTAAGATATAAAATTTAAAAAAATAGAAAAATCTAAACTATCATTCTACAATATAATTTTAACAGTTAAACTTATATACTCAATAATATTAAATAGGCATATTTGAAATAATTTAACTAAATTTAGTTAATAAGTAAAAAAATTTTAAGCAAGGAAATTTTAAGTTTATTATTTCATATAATATAATTTTAAGTTACATACTTAATAATATTAATAAATAAATATATTTAATTTAATTAAAAAGTAAATAAATAGAAAAAAACAAAAACAAAAAGGAAAAACAAAAAAATAACTTCTTTCTTAAAAACCGCAACCACCCCATCAGTACCCCACCCACCCAATCACACTTCGACACTCAGCGTCCCCCCCCCCCCCCCCCCCCCCCTCCCGCGGGAGGCCGTGGCAGCAGGAATGTGGGTTATGGGAGTTGGGTGGGTTATATCTATAAATATATATATGTATTTATATATAATATATAATACACATACATATATATATGCATATTTATACATTTATACATATAAACATTTTGAATATAATTTTAATAAAGAGTAATTTTATTATTTATTATTTAATTTTTTTATTGATTTTTATCCTAGAATTTAACTGATATGAAAATAAATTTTCAAAATAATATTTACATATAAATATAGATTCCTATTAGCCAATACATTAATAATACCTAGAATTTTGAATTGATTTGAAGAATTTTAATTGAGAATAAATTCTGGCGTCTTTCCTAAAATAACTTGCTAACGTAATATTTTTAAGTATATTAATGTGTATCATATGTATATATTTGACATTTCTATTGAAAATTCAATCAGTTTATCATTGATCTAAAAATAAAAATACATCGAAAGATATTGAAATATAATATATATTGAAATTAAAAGATAATATATAGAAGTATAATAAATAAAATATGCAAATCTTATATTTTATGTGTTTAATAATAAAAAAGCATTTAAAGAAAAATCTAATTTAATAGGCCCAAAATATATATGGAGCCATTTAGTGGGATAGCTCAAAATAAATAAAATTTTATTAATGGTAGCAATTATTTTACTATAATGCATCTACAACATATAAGCGAAACATACCATCAATTGCTTGTACAGGTAGCAGGTTAATGTACTTTATTATGTTGCCAACTAATCCTAAAAAAGAATGATTATGATTTCACATTTTAAATCCAACTATTCAAATTAAGTACATATATACATCCCTCACACGAGGTATATACAATTATGATTGCACCGTAGACTACTCCATCAAACTTTGTCTACTAAACGTTTTCACAATTTTAGGCCTTGCGGGCTTGCCCCAATTATTTTGCAACACACACTCAAGCATAAAAACATTATTATCCTTGAGTATGAAAATGAAAAGCAACAGTTCCTAGTTAGACTTAAGTATCATTGTACCATTTATTGACTGAAAAATACGATCATTAATTAGCATTGACTGCATCAATGATTAAAAGAAAATTTAATCATAAATTAATGATTAAAAAATAATTCAATCATTAATTAGTGACTGAATTAATGACTGTTTTATATGGTCATTAATATTAGTGACAAAAAAAAGAATTCTATCACTAATTAGTGACCGCTTCATGTGGTCACTAATATTAGTGATTGAAAATAAAGTTCGGTCACTAATTAGTGACTGCTTTTCTGCGGTCACTAATTTGGTCACTGATTGATCACTAATTTTTTAAAAATATTATATTTAAATTGATAACTAATCGATCATTAAGCAGTCATTAATTGGTGATCAATCACCAAAATTTGGTCACTAAAGCTCATTTTTTTTTAGTGTTAAATAGCCTTATTTGATTGCTTATCTTATCCAAACTCTTTATTAAATAGTTGAATTATTTAAATAATAATAATACAATAATCTAGTTATCCGAAATTTTGCCAAGTTCTGAGAAAAATACAGTTATTTTTCTCCCAATCACATCTAATGAGAAACTTTAGCAATATATCTGCATAAGATTATTTTATATATATATATTCATTGAGTATGATCAAATACATTTCAATTATTATATCAATATTGTAAATCACGAAGTACAAGCAAAGTAGCTAATACTGACATTAAGTGTAACCTAATACCTTTTAGTTATGAGGCTTCCACATATATTTAATTAAAGCAAATTTTAAGTTGTTAATACTGATCATGAGAAATTTATATGAACCTACTGTAAATATTATCAGAACTAAGTATCCTTGACAAATTAGTTTTGATATTCTGAAAATAATATTCAATTGTATTGGCAAATTTATTTTTGATGATCTCAATATTTTAAAATTATCATTGTGCGGTCATGTCCTTCCTAAAAGAGTAAGATTGATATGTTTAGGTTTTAAATTTGAGCAAAAAAGAAAAGAAGTAATAAAATAACAAAATATCTAAAATATAAAATACGGAACATATATCATTATAAGCAAACAAAATTTTTTCTTGGTAACATAAAATAAAATAAATGAGAGAGAGAAGGAGGGGGGTGGGTTGAAATGGTAGTATCAAAATTCAAAACTACTTTCAGAAGATTGCCTTAGTCGTCGTAATTGAACCACCTTCGAAAAATCAACAACCTCAAATTTCGAATTATATTGTTAAAAAAAGAAAAGGTGAAAATAATATGTATGTGTGTGTGTACCCAATATGGGCAGAGTCAACTATTAGATATTTAGCTAGCTGGAATTGAATAGAATAGAATAGACAATCGAGTTAATGCTATGCTCTCATATTTTACTATTTTAATCATGAGAAATAATAAACGTGGTGTGTAGCAATTGGATACTTCCATGCCAAATCAACAACAATTGACGAGTCTCCCAAGCAGATAATCCCTATGCACCCAAACACCGCCCCCCGTCCCCCCAACCCCCAAGGCTCGTAAACCATTATATAGTAACCCCAAGAAGCAGGTAAGGTTAAGCTTCACCGCTGGCTGCAGGCTGATGGTATTTGGGCACACATAGACTGCTACTAATTTGCTGTCTAAGTTAGCTTGTGCCACCTCCGTCATGCACCACCACCACCACCACGAGCCTATCTTCTTCTCACCACCAATTTTTACTACAATTTATTCTTTTCCTCCATTATTTCTTCAGATGATGCCCATAATAATTTCATTGCTGCTGGTGCTGGGCCTTTTCTTCCTCCTCCAATATTGGCAATGGCGTATTCAGCCCACATACAAACGCCGCCTGCCCCCTGGCTCCATGGGCTGGCCTTATATAGGAGAAACCCTCAAGCTCTACACTCAACATCCCAACACCTTCTTTTCCATTAGGCGTAAAAGGTAACTAAATAACTAACTAGGACTCCAAAGTTGCATTTCCATATATATACATACTGATAATTTCACAATTTACATTTCCTACTCCATTTTGTATTTTGTCTCTTATTTCAACTTATTAAATACATACTAAGTGTATTTGATTTTAAATTAATTATTTTTATAAAAAAAAAATTGATATATTTGACATATATATGTATCATGAAATGAAATGGAATACAAAACGAAAACAAAAACGAAATATAGAATGGAACAAGGGATCAAACTGACAATTTCATAATTCTGAAAATTAATTAATTGGCATTGGTTCTTAATTATAATTAGGTATGGGAACATATTCAAGAGCCACATACTGGGATGCCCTTGTGTGATGATTTCAAGCCCAGAGGCAGCAAAGATAGTTCTTGTGAGCCAAGCTCATCTTTTCAAGCCAACATATCCACCAAGTAAGGAGAAACTGATTGGACCTGAGGCACTCTTTTTCCACCAAGGGGAGTATCATTCCATGCTCAAGAAGTTGGTCCAGGCCTCCTTTGCACCCTCATCCATTAGAGCGTCCGTTCCAGCCATCGAAAATATAGTCCTCAACTTCCTCCCCACATGGGAAAATAACACTATATGCACTTTGCAAGAGATGAAAAAGGTAAATATATTATTTCAATATTGCTCAAGCCAAGAATTAGACACCTATATATATATATATATATATATATATGAAGTGCCTCCTTAATTTTTTTCTGTTTTATAATTATTTCCATTTTCTTTTTTCAGTATGCTTTTGAGGTGGCTATGATTTCTGCCTTTGGTGACAACACGGAACCAGAAACACAAGGAATCAAATGTTTGTACCAAAGCTTGGAGAAAGGCTACAATTCAATGCCTTTGGATTTTCCTGGGACTCCCTACCACAAAGCAATGAAGGTACGCATACGACCGACCATTGTTAATTAATGGATCCGTGGAACTGTCTCAAGCCATCCATCATTTCATATGTACAAAGTAGTTCTTGTAGTCTAATTACGCCTCCACGTCAATATGAACAAACAATATCTCTAATTTTTTTTGTCTTCAGCTACGCAAGATGTACACGTGTATACACAGGACATTTCACATTCTTTATTTTATTTTAGTGTTTTATCTTACATTTTGCATGCTGTGAGCAAATTCTAAGTACTTGATGTGCATTTGTGGTATAAAACACAAAATTAAATAATATTAGATTGAAATAAAAAATTCAAAGTGAGACATCACATTTGTACATATATAGAAAGAATATATATATATATATATTGTTTATTGTTTACATTTTTGGAAGTTTCCTAAATCAATGCTAGTTTAATTTGTTTGATAATTTAATTATGTGTTTGTCGCATGTGATTCAGTGCTATAAATTTCTCACATAATGTGAGGTCAGCAATTCAAGCTTTAATGGGCTCCTAATATGCATGCATGTATTGTAAATAATTTTGTGTTTGTGGTCGTATATTTATTTAATTTACTACTTAATTTGTACGGTGTGACGAAACAGGCAAGGAAGTTGTTGAATGAGACGTTGAGGAAGTTAATTGAGAACAGAAGAGGAAGTGGGGAAGACGGCGGAGGGCTGCTGGGAGTTATGTTGAGTGCTCAAAAGCAGAAGCTGATGAATGATAATAAATTAATAAGTGATTCTCAAATAGCTGATAATATTATTGGAGTAATATTTGCAGCTCATGATACGACGGCAAGCGTCCTCACTTGGGTGCTCAAGTACTTGCACGATAATGCCAATGTCTTGCAAGCTGTCGCGGTAACATATATATATATATATTCGTGCTTATTCCTCAATTTTTCATATCCCATCTTCTTATAATTATTCGCAACTTCAAATTCAAATTCCTCCTTTAGTCAAAAAAAATATTATATATATTCTTTATATAATAATAATAATAATAATAATAATAATAATAATAATAATAATCTCCCCACACCATCTTAAAATTAAGATTCGTAATTGATTCATTATTGCAGAATTTTTAAAGTCAAAATTTAGGTTTTTACCATAACTAGTTTAACTGCCAAAATCTCAGAGGGAGCAAAAAGGAATTCGACGCAAACTACAACTAGAAGACAAAAGGGGTCTTACGTGGGATGATACCCGACATATGTTGCTGACTAGCAGGGTACTTCATTTTCCTGATATTTTTTAACATGCTTTATTAATTATATTGTGGGTTTACTCTTTAATTTAACAAAATCACACCTATTAATATCTTTCCAAGTGATCTAATCAACCAATGGATTTGTTGACATATTTAAATAATTATATTTGAGGAATAAATTTTGTAATGTAGAATGATTAATGAATTTATATTTTCTTGCAATAATATAAGGGTAATTAATTATAAATTTACAATAATAGCGTACATTTTAATATTATCAGGTTATACAAGAGACATTAAGAAGCGCTAGCATTCTATCCTTTACATTCAGAGAGGCTGTGGAAGATGTGGAGTTCCAAGGTTATGCGATCCCCAAAGGTTGGAAGGTTCTCCCTCTCTTCAGAAGCATTCACCACTCTTCAGATTTCTTCCCCCAACCAGAAAAATTTGACCCTTCAAGATTTGAGGTAATTATTATTTTTTATTTATATATAATGCTTTTAGTTTTAATTAGAACCAAAAATTAAAATTAATTCAGGAACAAAGATATATATATATATATATATATATATATTAATGAAGTGGTCACCAAAATGAAAAATGCTCTGAATTTCAACTAGCTAGACCCTTGTCACCATAAATGATGAGCATAGATTCTTGGAGTAGGACAGTTGATGATCTATCCTTTTGCGTAAAAAATATAAGGTTGTCAATGTTTCAATTATCTTGGGTGGTGGTGCTGGTGCTATCTCTTTCCGTCATAATTATTATTGAATCTTCCTTCATCTTTGGGCCTTGTGGCACTCTGATGGTGAAAATCTTCAAGTTATCAGACCACGTGACCTCCTCTTGTAGGCTAGCTATATGCTTTTTATAGGTCTACGTATAGGTTGTGTGTCTTAAATTAAAGACATACTTGGGATTTAAAGGAAATACGTATATTTATGTATGTACATTCATACGTACTCATGTTTAAATACGAATATATATACATATATATATATATATATATAATGGACATATGTTAATTATCTATGTATATGATTGGTCCAGGTTCCCCTCAAACCCAATACATACATGCCATTTGGCAATGGGGTGCATTCTTGTCCCGGAAGTGAACTTGCTAAGCTTGAGATGCTCGTCTTCCTCCACCATCTCACTACCACTTATAGGTACTCTCCCCACATTTTTCACCATAGCTCATCAACAAAATGGAGACATCCTTATCTATATTGTACTTATAATTTTATGCATTTATTTTGTGAAATTCTTGAATGCATTACGTATAATAATATATTTAAGGCACAGCAGTAACTGAGACCTGATAGGATAATCATCCCGTTATATTTTTATTAAAATTTAAAATCTCGCTCCTAAAAAATAATTAAATTTTCCTTTATTTTTTCTATATATTTAATTTTGCTTTCCAAAATTAAAATTTCTGACTCTATCATCGAATACACTCAATTAATATATAATCCATGCATCCAACACTATTGAATAAGAGGGAATGAGTGCTGATATTAAAACACCATCTATATTTAATGTAATAGAATGCCATTCTAAAAATACACGTATATAATCATATATAAAAAAGGTAAGCGGGGAAAAGTCTATAGAGAGATGCATGTGCTATGCATACACGTGCATCGTCAATCCGCCTACATGGGAATCAAATCTTAATAGGAGTTGTAGGTTGGACCATTGTTTTTGTTTCCTTGGGGTGTAGAACTACAAAGTGGTCCTCAAAGCTTCACAAGACAAACAGGAAATGGTTTTTAGTTTTGATTGTTAGGATTTGAGGAGTAGTAGGAAAAACTATGATCACTCACAATAGTCAAACCAACAGCTATCTACATAGGTGGCAATTAATTGGCGTATGTGCATTCACCCAACTCAAATTTTTAGGCTATAAAGGAATAGAATTGAAACCACAATTCCTCTTACCAGAAAAATAAGAAGAAAAAGAAAATTGCCACAATTATTGGTTGATCTTTTGGTCAGTTTGTTGTGACTCAGTGGTCATTTTTTGGAAAAGAATTTTTCTTTTGTTTTTATTTTCGGGAGACAAAAAGAATACTATATATCTACAGGGAAAACAAGAAAGAGTAGAAGAAGAGGAAGAGTACATATTTTTATGAAAGTTTGTACCTTAAAAATTAAAATTTAACATCTAGAAAATTTGTAGCAATAATCCCTATTGCAAGCGCTGTTTTAGTTAATGTGATTATGCTTCATACACCAAAAATGTTATAGTTTTTACATAAGGCAAAAACTGTAAAAATAAATAAATAAAAAATAATCTCAGTAATTTCATTAATTGTGGTGATTAATTATCTTATACCCATAAGTTAATTATAATTAATTGTACTTAATTACATTGATGTTTGGGATATTCAGATGGAAAGTCACTGGAGAGGAGGATGGTATACAATATGGCCCATTTCCTGTGCCAAAAGGAGGACTGCCTATTCAAGTTTATCCAAGGAGTGATAAAAAATGTTAGCTGCTTCTCAATATTGAAAATACAAAAAGAAAAAGAAAGAGTATACAAGAAATTTAGAGAAAAAGGAAAAAAGAGTGGGGACAAAAGTGTTGCCTATTTTCATGCATCCTTACCAATTATCATTTTCTTTTCTTGATTATTCATTGATGTATTTGTCGATATGAAATCCCTTTTGTTTTTATTTTTGTACAACCAAAAAATCTGTGTTAGCATTTAGCAATTCTTCAATGTGGGGTCCTATTTTCTCGTTTATTTGTCTTGCAATTGATTAAGAATTTACGATAATTATAGTACGGACAAGTGCAGTTGTAATTGTTGTCCACACTCATCCTCAATAAATAAATTATTATGACAAGTAGTAGTACATCTTATGAGTATGCATATTTTGAATAAAAGAAAAAAAATTCTAAGATTAAATAAAAAATATCAGGGAACCCATTTATTTGTCCCCATTAAATCATATGTGCCTTAGAAACAACTTTGGGGAGATCAAATCTGTGTGGCCAATAAATATGGAGGCAAGTAACTATCGCCCTGTTACAAGATTCTCGTTGTAATAATAATATTTCCCATTTTACATGCATATGGTGCATTCAATGAAAATGTGCATGTTATGCGGCCACGTTTATAAAGGCTAAAGCACAATTGTGTACAGTATGGGATGGATTTTGCGTGATTTACTAATTTCTTTCAGAATCCAGCCAGCCGAGGTATTTGTTATGAATTTGGTCAGTTGTTTTGTGAACTCTGGCAATTTTCGTTGAATTCAGCTCGAATGTTTTATTAAATTAATAATTATTTTATTTTTTATTTTTTTGTTTTGAATATTGTTTAGCGAAATTGACAAAACCATTATGTGTACTTTTGAAGCGTTTAACATTTAATGTCATTATTATTTTGCTACAATTTATATAGCAAATTATTTTTTGATCTAGCTTTCAAATAGTAGTTTGAAACGTCTTCCTTTACTAATTCTTCAAAAATTAAATTTAATGAAAAACAAATAAAAGAGTCTAAAATGAATTGTAATATATTGATGCAATAAAGTGGCCCAAAATATGAGAGAGAGAGAGAGAGAGAGAGAGAGAGAGAGAGAGAGAGAGAGAGAGCTAGGAAATTAGTGTTTTTAATGAAAATGGTTCATCATCTTTTTACAGAGACAATATGCTAGTATTTTATATTTTGTAGCCTTGGAATAGTGGGATTGTTACTCTTCCATGTGTTGGAACAGTGCCCCGCAAGACAATTAGATTGGCCTTGTAAACTATTTTCTTATAAGATAATCTTGATTGAATGATATTCATTATATGGTCATCTTCATCTTATGCTACATATTTACTTCATTGGCATTTGGATAAAGCTCTTAGATCACACAAGACTACGAGACTTGGTCACACATAGAGTGGTGATCATGGAATAAGTCTTACACGGTCGTGATCTTAAATCTTTCAAGTCATAGGATCTTACGAGATATGGCATCTAAGATTCGAATAGACTTGCACTAATAATGCATAAATCCAAAGATTGGATGTTGTTCCGTTCCATGAACAATCTCCTATGAGATATGGATGCATGTTAGTGGGTACTTGTTAGAGAATGAGGCATTGAAGGCCCATCAGGAGAATCCACTAGATAGCTGAAGTGCTAAGTCGGTAGTGGCAAGTTCTCCAGCTTACAGTGCATACTATTATTCCTTTGACCTGAGGATCCATAGTAACCTTGTGTTTGGTCCTTATGCTTTGACTCTTCCTTAGTCACTTAGCGGGCCACTCGGGTTGAGATTGAGCATGAGCTACTAGACATGAAGGGTTGTGAGATCCAAGATGGAATCTGACTCCTAGCTTTTGTGAAAGGCGAGTGCATCGCCTATATGTTCTATAATGATCGATTCCAAGAAATTATAGCGCAAGGTGATGTGACAATTTGGAAAGGTGTTTCCAAATATGAGGTCACCAAGGGAATCAAACATTGAGAATTGAAGCATAGTATCTACGCTATTAGGGAGCCAACTAATATCTTGCTCTAGGCCTTTTTCATGAGATAGGAGACAGAAGGATAGTATTTGCATGGAATGCATAATGCTAGAATGATTTTCCAAGAGCATTCATTTCAACCAATTAGTTGGGCTCCATGGGCTTGAGGTTGGACATCGACCATGAAAATTGTGCACTCTTCAATTAATAAGATTAATTAAATTGAGTTGCTTAGTTTAAAGGAGTTTAAACTAATGTGAATATTTGATATTCCATAAGTCACAAGGAGTTGTGAGCCCATGTTCAATGAATAGTAGAACCTAATGGGTCACACACAAAAGCTAAATTGAATGGCCTATTGAGGGAAGGAGAATTTTCTAAGTGTTAGAAAATTCACTCTTGACCGATTTTGAAAGAGGTGAAAATTGGAGTCATTTTTGGCTCGATCAATTTAAGAGTTAAATTGGTCAATTTAATTTAAGAGTTAAATTAAGATCAATTAATTAAAAGTTAATTAATTGATGCCACATGACTATCAATTGGTCAAATTAATTTAAGAAGTTAAATTAATTTTGATTAGCTTAAAGAGTTAAACACATTGACTTAAGAGTTAAGTCAAAGGATTATTAATTAAATTAAAAAGTGACTAATTTAATTAAATTGGAGAGTTAATTTTAGAGAGATTATTAAATGAAAGGTTCATTTAATATGGAATTAGAATTCATTTGGAAGACATTTCATGAGATGAAATATAAATTCCAAATGACATTCAAATTCGCACCACTAATTGTTAGTGGCCACCTTGGCATGGACATGTGGCATCCCTTCCTTGAAGATGGTGTGTGACAACACACCATCTTCCTCTTATATATAGATATAGGAGGGGGGAAGCCAAATGGAATGTATTATGTAAGGTGTGCATAATTCTCCCAACAACAAACTTTGTGAGTGGGCATTTAATAGTTAGATTCTCCACAAATCTCTCTAACCTCCCTCATCCTCCCCATCCATACTTGGACTTCTTTCCTCCATTTCTATGCAATTATCTCCATCTATTTTTGTAGAAAAAGACTCTATTCATTTGGTGTGTGGGCTATCTCGTTAGAGGCAAAACGTTTGGGTTGCTATTGTTCTTGTTGAAGCAGTTTCTGGCATCCATTTGCAACGAGTTTTGGGAGGACTTATTTTTTTTTGATTGAGCTAAATTTTTGGCTCTAGTATCTTCAAGGTGTTGAGGACACTCAGTAAAATTTTTAGCTCAAAAGGAAAAGTTTACTTAGAGAAATCCATTGGTGTTTTTGTTGTGCCAGTGAGGGGCCAGCTTCAAGAGTTGAAGAGTGTTTCTCTTGTTCCTTGATTTTTGATTTCATCATGGTATTTCCCTCTCTAATATGAATTTATGTCTAGATCCTTATGGATGTGTGTGGGATAGTTTTGTTCAGTTTTTCTTGAAAATATTTGGATCCTAGTGCCACACATACCTTCACCATGTTTTCCTAGCTGTTTCCATTATCCTAGCTAAATTTATCTACACGTCCCTAGAATCCTGGCTTGATTTTTGGCGTGCTTATTAGATCTTTGGATTGTGAACGATTACTTCTTAACTTGGCATGTTAGAGAGTCAATTCTTCAGCTCAACTTATTAAAGAGAATCCTTATAAAGGTGTCATCTTCCAAATTGGCATTTGTAATCTCTTACCTTGGTCCCTAGCTTAGTGTATAAATCCACCCGTCATCTCGTCCAAGGGAATATGTTGGGATATTCCATGGTGGTATCTACATAGCCTATGTGGAGTAGTCTTAGCTCGAAAAAATTTACTTAGTAGCCTATCAGTAGGTACTCCTTGGACTCTAGACTGCTGGTCAGCAAGGGTTCCTTGTGGTACTTAGCTATAGGTTTGGGGTTAGGCTTATGATGTGTTGGGCTTGTATTAAGTTGGGCTTATGCAACCCAGCATCATCAACCCCATTCCCCCTTTTAGTTTTCTCAACTCGACCCAGTTTTTGAGCTAAGGGAACTCCTAAAAGTGTCTTTCCTCTATCCGAGCTGAGAGGGTGCTGGAAACAACCTAAATTTATGTGCCTGAGCTGAATGATCTAAGAGTGGTTTGGTATTGTTTGTTCGAGTTGAATGAACTAAGAGTAGATTGGAATTATCTGTCCAAGCTGAATTGAGAACATCTTAGAATTTTGTTCGAGCTGAATTGAGAGTAGCTTGGGATTCTATTCGAGTTGAACTGAAAATGACTTTGGCTTATCTATCCAAGTTGAGTAGACAAAGAATAGCTTGGACTTGTCTATCTGAGTTGAATCTCGCTAAGAATTGTGTCCATTTGAAACATTGTTGTTTTTTCCATTTCTTTCCTTTCGAGTTAATAAATGACAACGCACATTTAATGTTGGCTGCTGGCTTATACTCTTTACTCAACATCTTTTTCTAGGGACTCTCCAAATGATTCCATGTGTATGGTGCAGATGATCTTCGAAATTTGAAATGCCTATTGAGCATTCATCCCATTCCTATAAATTGGCTTTATCTTTAACTTTTGTCTTCCCTATTTCCTGCCTTTTCTTTTCTCATCCTTTCATGCTATTTGTTTTCTTTCCTTTCATCACTCAACGCTACAACTGCTGCTGCCTTTGCCAGAATCTGGGCATATTTTTCTTCGCTCCCAACCTAAAATGAGTTTAGGTTATTAAATCCTTTTCCTTATTTATTTGACCTATTGTTTTTGCATACTACATTCTTGTTTCTTAAATAACTTCCTTTCTGTAAGAATTTTTCTCCTTTTTATTTTCTTGCATATCTTGAAAATAGTTGATATTCAAGTCCACAATCCTAGCCACATTTAGTCCTTTAACTCTTCGATTCAGATTATGCTGATTTCATAACTAGTCTAGATCTCGAAACCGTGCGAGATATAAAGCATGAGCCAAGTACCTCATGAGCTAGCTTACCATTATATGAGATTTATCACTCTAGGAGGACAAGAAGTAAGAGCTTTATGTTTATGGAAATAATGGGCATACCTCTTGAATACGAAATAAGAGTTCCCCCCAACTACAAATTGGCCCCAACTTTCTTTTGTAGGGTTTCTATGCTTTTATACCAGGCATATAGTGGAAGTTAAGGTTCCCAATAGTTTAGCTACTTTCTCTAATGTCTGGGAATCGAGATATTCCTCTAAACCAATTTACTTCAAAGTTTTTTCACCTGTTAGTGA
Organism: Jacaranda mimosifolia; assembly: GCA_018894105.1. Classification (NCBI taxonomy): domain Eukaryota; kingdom Viridiplantae; phylum Streptophyta; class Magnoliopsida; order Lamiales; family Bignoniaceae; genus Jacaranda; species Jacaranda mimosifolia. The sequence continues at coordinate 13,063,323 of CM032128.1, read as the reverse complement.
GATTTTTTTGCCACGTGCTGCTTTATATTAGTAGAGCCAACCTGTGCTTTATTTCATTCCATCTTTTATACTAAGTCTTCAAGGATCAAACTATTTTACTTCACTTCCCGAGAAGATGTTAGTTTCTTTTCAAACTATCCAACTTCTATGAAATTTTGGAAGGGAAGCTATTTTTTCATCTTTGCACTTGAACCTTGGGGTTCCCTATTAGTAGGAGCGATCATTTCCCTCCTAAGAGCTCTTCCTGTAATTGCCCTGACCTATGGGTTGTAAATAGATTTTAGGGCACCTCAATGCTTACCAACTTCAATTTTCTTGCTTAGAGATGCACTAGGATTCCTCTATCCTATCGTCTTAAGTTCTTAAGTGGAAGAATTACTTGAGCCTTTTGGTATTTTCTTTACTACATGTACTTCATGTTGCGTAACTAGGTTAGTGTTAATGCTTTTTGTTTGTAGAGAGGTGATCCACTAAGTTCTTTATCTTTGTTATAGTAGTCAAGGCAGACAGTAACAGCTATAGGAAAAACAATTAGTTATAACACTAATCTTAGGCTTCTTCCAGCAGAGTTGAACATTTAGGTCTCCTAGCTTAAAAAATACTACAAAGCTTAACGCAACTAATGATCTCACTCCTAAAAGTCAAGTTGCGTAACCAACCCAACATTCTTAGCTCGAATCTAAAACGGTGTTCTTTATAGGCTAATATTTTGACTTGGGGATTTTGGCTCACTAGGAAGGCAAGCATTCAAAATTGAAAACCAAGCATCATAAGTTGGCAGCTGAGTTGTGTTGCCTCAAAAAAGAAGCTAGAAAGTTTGATGAAATGAAGATGCAATTTAATTCTATAAAACAACAATATGAAGAGTCTGCGTCCACCCTATGTAAGGCATAAGAACAAATTATTGAGTACACATGTATTCAACATGAGGAAGTCGATCAAGCTTTCAAAGAGAGGCAATGAGAAGGTCGGGGTACCTTATTTGACATTGTCATAGTGATTAAGAAAGGAAAGAACTACTTAGAAGCAAACTGGTAATACAAATGCTAAATTTCCTGAAAAATGAAGAGTTCAAACCGTTGCTCAATACCAAAGTATTATGCTACTATTACCATGGTGTAGGCACTTGCATTGATTAGCTGGAGCTCAATGGCACTCTAAAGCTGAGCCAGTCCGCCCTACTGACTGATAGAGATTATAGGTTGTATACTCTTCCTTTTGACTCTAAGGATAAACTTGAGAAAGCTATTATTGACCCACCTGCTTCTACTAATGCGCCTTCTTAGCTGAGATAACAGATCTAACTATTGTTAGCTCTTTCTACCCCTTTAACCTTTGATCAAATTATTTTAACAAGACAGTTTTAACTTTGAATGAGCATGTTTAGATTTTTCTCATTTTGTTAAGGGATTAATTAAGTCCCTATTATGCTTTGTTGTATGGCTCTTATTTCTAATTTATGCCATGTTATCATTTATATGTTGAGATTATCTTATGGTACAAAATTATTTAAACCTTCATTTATATTTTCATTTTGAGCTATCAGCTTACCTAATTATTGTAGTGTTGATTCCCGTACATGTTATGTCGGTGTTATCTAAATTTTTTAGTTTAGATACCTTTGCTAAAGTTTGTCCGAGTTGCTTAGTGTATACACTGTAAGTGTTAAAGTTCATATGAGCTATTTAATTTATATACTTGCTTAAGTGTTAAAGCTCATCTGAGGGTTTGAAACTAAACTAGAACTCTGTAGAATTTTTATCTCTTTCCACCAGATTTGGATCTTAGCTACTTAAAACTACTTATCATTTTCTGACACTAATTCTCTGGGACTATTTGGAAAATTATATTTATGCAGAACAATTTTGGTTACCTCTCCTTGTTTTATTCGAGCTAGCACCTCTACTTCTACCTGTTTACTAAAGTAATCTACTGCCACCAATAAGAACTTTATCTGGAAAGACCTTACAATATCCATCCGCTATTTGGCAGAAGGGCACGCTAAGCTCATGACATGTATTTGCTCGACAAACTGATGAGTATAGGCAACATGCCTTTAGCACTTTTTACATTTATGAACGACCTTGCCAGCATCAGCTTGTATGGTAGGCTAAAAGTATCTAGCTTGCAAGACTTTAGTTGCCAAGGGTTGCCCCTTCTAAGTGGTTCTCGTAGCAATCGTCATTAATTTATTTCAAGACATACTTACTTTCCTTTGAAGTTAGACACCTAAGAAGGTGCTGAGTATATATGCTTTTGTATAATATATTATTGATTGTTGTGAACCAACAACTTTAATCCGTAGCAGCACATCCACCAAAGATGCTTGTCTTGTCAAATACTAAATAATGGAAACTCTCCGATCACTTTCCTCTTCCAGACTAAGTATCTCTTGTTCCTTGCTTTTCTTTTTTAGTTTTGTACACTTATAGTTCGAGTCTTATAATCTATTACGAAGCTTGACAACTTAGCTAGCAATTTGCTCTAGTTTTTCTCTCGATAGTATCTATATTATTTGAAATTATGATGATTTCCTTTGGAGTTTCCTGATCTGATCTAAATATTCTACCATCCTTTCTCCATTAGCCTCATACTACCCTCAGCTTACCTGCACGTTAGCACAGACTTTCACTTGCCGAGGTCCTCACTTGATTGCCATCTTGATTTTTACTATTAAAACTTTGTATTCAGCCTCATTGATAGAAGCCCTAAAGTTGAACTTCACAACGAATTCTATTTCATCTCCTATAGGCAATGTGAACACAATTCCTTTTCCATTACCTTGCTATCTTATTGAGCCATCTACATGCACTATCCACAGGCCTTTCTCATTAAAGGTTCCAGCATCCTATGAAGTCTGCTAAAGCTTGCACTTTAATAACTGTCTTAATAGGATAACTTGTATCATATTCACATAGCTCCACAACCTAGTTAATTAATCACTCAGCTGTGTTGGGTTTAGCATGAGCTATTTAAAAGGCTAATTAGTTTGCACTACAATGGGATAGGATGGGGAATAAAGTCGTAATCTTCAAGCAGTTATTACCAATGCGAGACTAACTTTTCAGTCTTTGTATATCTCACCTTAGTGGCATATTGTAGCTTACTAACATAGTTGATAAGTTTTTAAGCGGTTTCCTTTTCTCTCAGCAACACTTTGCCTAACTACCTATTTTAAGGTGTCCAAGTACAGATACAAGGCTTCCCCAAAATTGGCTTACTTAGTAGGGGTAATTCCACTAAGTAGTTTTTCAGCTCCTCAAAGTTAGCCTGCATCTTTTTAGTCTATTCAAGCTTACTAGCTTTCCTAAGGACTCTAAAGAAAGAGAGACTTCTATTTGCTTATCTAGAGATAAAACTGTTGAGAGCAGCTATTCTCCTAACTACCCAATGAACCTCATTAATATTATGCAGCGAGCTCATTTCCTGCAATGTTTGTATTTTCTTTGGGTTAGTTTCTATTCCCCTTTTTATCACTAGATAATCCAGAAATTTGTTACCCTTTACTCCAATCACACATTTAGCTGGATTTAACTTCATACTTAACTTTTGAGATATATTGAAAGTTTCAGTTAAGTTAGTAATATGATCATCCTCCCTTGACCAACATGTCATCCACATGAACTTCCATGTTCCGACCAATCTATTTCTTGAACATCTAGTTTACTTGTCTCTAGTAAGTAACCCCTGTATTCTTAAGACCATAAGGTATGGCAAACATAAGAATAAGAGCCCTCAAATGTAATGAAGCTTATTCTCTTCCTATTATCTTGTTGCAATGGAACCTGGTGATTTCATTGGAATGCATCCATCATGTTGAGTAATTTATAACCAAAAGTGAAGTCTACTAACTAGTTTATTCGAGGTAAGGGGTAAAAATCTTTAGGACAAGCCTTGTTAAGATCTGTGAAGTCAATGTATACCCTCTTTTTCTGAGCATTCTCACGTACAAGGATCATATTTTATATATGGGAATTGGATCTCCATGATGTGTCCAGCATCCAACAACTTCATCACCTTTGCCTAATGATCAGGTCTTTCTCAAGCTTAAAGTGTCTTTTTTTCCTTCACTAGCTTCGTGTTTAGGTCTACATCAGATCGTGACCCATGAGTTTCAAATATTTTTCCCGAGCTATAAAGGCAAAAATATCATAATATGTTCGTAACAATTGGACGACATTCTTGGATTGGCTGGGACTAAGCTGGGGGCTATTCTTGATGCTCATTATTTTTCGTAGATGGGCCTATTTTAGGTTGGCTTGGTCTTCTTACCTTACTATTTTTCTTTTTGTCTCCTTTCCAAATGGTATCTAAGTGACACTTCCAAGCAGTATATTGATCCCCAACCACCTCCCCCACTATGTCATTTATAATGTATTCTATTTTCATGTATTAAAGCCATGCTATTGCCTAAAAAGTGCTCAACATAAATTATCTAAATATCACATTATATGCTAAAGGGGCATCATATATGTCTTGCAGTATAATCATGCTCCTAAGGAGATGGGCAAAATGACATGTCGTAATGGTCAAATTGATGCCCTTACCAATTCGAACAAGGATTTTTACACAGGCTCTAATCGTACATCATCTAATTCCATTTGCTTAGAAGACATTAAAGAAAAGAATAACAACTAATTAATGAAACTTCGAGCTACCTCATAATTGGTTATCGTAGTAGTAATAACCAACCATCTTGGTATAGCATTTGCCTCCTTTTTAGGTTTCACGGGCTAAACTATATTATAGGACCTATCTTGGCAGCCAATTCTTTTCCCAAAAGGTGTACTAATTCTTTGGCTTGGGCTCACTAGGCCCAATGTGTGTCTCCATCTATTGGTCTTTCGTATATCATGTGTATCACTCCCTAGGGAAGGGGATGTTTCCCCAGGGCTCTTTATTTTTGCATTCTCTCTCTCTCTCTCTAGTCAAGTTTCTGCATAATATCTAATGTCTTTGTTAGGTAGTTGCACCGATTAAGGTAACGTCTTAACAAATTCATCTAGGTGCTTGCTCTACACCAAATTTTCTAGCTCATTATTTAGATTACCACACTCCTTAGTAATATGTCCATACTCATTATGAAATCTCAAAATTTTCCAATCATAGGCTAATCAGGTGTTTCTTTAATGTTCTATGGCTAGAATAGGTTTCTCAACTCTATGGCTAGAAGCACTTGTTCCTGAGGTAATTTCAAAGGAGTGTAATATTAAAACTTCTGGAGGAAAAGGCCGTTCCTACCCTTTCTTCCATCCTGGGTCTCTTCGTGGAGCTCCCCTCATCTCTTATTTCACTTTTCTTCTCCATCAACACCTTGAACTTGGTGTTGTAGGCCTTTTCCTCGCGTATATATTTCTCTGCTTTCCATAATAAATCATCACAGCTATCTGTTGGCTTCCTAATTAATGCTTTGAAAAAAGACTTGAGGCACAACCAATGTGTAAAGGTACTAGCTAATTAGTGTGGCTGACGGTGCTTCCAAAGTAGCACTGTTGAATCACTTTATAAACTTCTATAATATTTCTATTTTCTCTTGTATTGAGCAAACTCTTCATATTTCTTCTATACTATTTATTGCTGGTGAACTGGTAGAGGAATTTCCAAGCAAAGTCCTCAAATTTATGTATGTAATTTGGGGTTAGTTGGCGAAACTCTAGTGCTCGGCTGTCCCTTTTAATGTCATTAGCAAAACGCAATAGTTATCCCTATCATTCGAAACTGGTAAATTAATAGTAATTTTTTTTAATTCGCATAGATGATCTACTAAGTTGGAACTTCCAGAATACCTCAACATAGAAAAATGTTTGTATTTATCTAGCAGTAAATATGACAAATGGAGTCACCAGAATGGATGCCCTTCTGTCTTCTACTCTAGATTCTCCTGCAATTTTTCTTCTAATTTCCCTGATCTCTTTCCTTATATCTTCCATTCAATGATGAGGTTTACTTGAGACTTAGTCCCCTATTAATCTTGTCTAGGTCAAACCAACACAACTCTTTCAGTTACATTCTTTACATTTATGATAGGCGTAGGCTGCTTCTTTAATTTAGGCTCCTAAGGGAGATTATGAGCCAGGGCCTACCCAGGTTCTAATGTGTGAGAAGACATAAGAAGAGCAATTGTTGCCCCATGAACTATAAGAATGAGTATAAGCATCATTGGGGATCAGCTAGAATAGTTCCCTACACTTCTAACCCAAAAATTGGAGCTATCGACTAATCAACGGGGGAGGCCCTCCTAATGATACTGATGGCAACACTACAATATCACTTTTTGATGGAATTAGGGCTAGCGTTAGGTTTGGCACTATGATAGTCATAGATAGAGAACCTTCTGTAGATACATGTATTGGGAGAGTCTACAAAGACGGATGAATAACCGCAATAGACATAGATACTATTATAAAAGACATCAAAGCTAGAGCAGGCATTGAAGCCTGCCTTGTCATTTGTGCTATTAAGATGGTGTTGATTGAGGTGAAGATAAATCCTATCAACTATTCTGCTATCATTTATCCGACCATCAAAGAAGGTGTATGGGGACCTGTCTCCACCTGTTCAGTAGTGTCGACATAGCTCGCAAGGTACCTACTTCAACAGGCCTAATTGGGGCCAATGTAGCCTGGGAGTGTTTGGTGCCTATGAAGTGACTTATGTAAATCCTCTCTCTTAATCTAAAATTCCTTATCAAATAACTTATTCATGTCTTAGCTCAAACTTTGACATCGATAGTGCCAACAATGTAATCAAGTGCACCAAAAAAAAGCAAAAGAAACAAGGCTCGAAAGAAGGAGAAAGATATTTAGTGTTTTTATTGAAAATGGTTCATCATCCTTTTACAGAGATAATACACAAGTGTTTATATTCTGTAGTCCTAGAATAATAGGATTGTTTCTCTTCCATGCTTTTCTAATTTCTTCCATTATCCTAGCTAAACTTATCTATACTTTCCTAGAATCCTGTCATGATTTTTACGTGTGCTTATTAGCTCTCCGAAATTGTGGAGCAGTTACTTCTCAGCTCAACATGTTAGAAGGTAAATTCTTTAGCTTGTCTTGCTAGAAAGAATCCCTATAGGCATGACTGAAAGCAAGTAAGGCACTAGGATCTAATAATAAAACTTCAAAAGCTTAAATAACCTAGTGCTTACAAGAAGCCAAGGATCTAAACATACTTTAGAATTTAGATTTGGTTGGAAAGTTACCTTGATTAGCAAAATTCAAAGGTAGATTGAAGAGCTCATTCTTCAAATAGAATTTGCCAAACAGCGGCACAGTTGAAAGCAAGCAGTTTTTGACCAATTCAAAACTCCCCAAAATGGTGAAAAAAATTCCAGTAGATGCTCAACACCTTGAGGAAGCATCTGGAATAAATTTAAGCTTGAAACCCCTTGTGGATCTCCTGGAATAAAATCGACAAGAGACTAGTCTTGCATGTGGATCTCCAAAGGCTTAGCAAATCAAGTGTTTTACCTCTATCGAAATAAACCACACACCAATGCAAATCCTACTACTCCTCACTTTTAGCTGGAGAAAGAGATGAGAGTTAAGAAGGAAGTGACCGATCTTTGGGCAGGGAGAAGAAGAAGAAGGTGATCTTCAACACATGAATGAACACCTTGAAAATGGAGGGAAAAGTGAGAATCTAATTCTTCACTTAAATTGTGTTTGCAGCCCCCTCACTCTATATTTATATATAAAGTGAGGATGATTTTTATGCCAATCACACCTCAAGGAGGGGGGGCCAGCAACTATGCATGCCATGCATGCTTAGTTGGCAAATTCAAATCTAATTTGAATTTGTATGCATTTGAGTTCTATTTGAAATCTAATTTCAAATTAATTAAATGCCACATTTAAATGATCATATCATTTGAATTTTTCCCCTACAGAATATTCTCCTCATTAATTAAACTAAATAATTTAATCTAATTAATTAATTAATTCTTGACTTAACTCTGAAGTCAACTAGCTTAACTCTTTAAGCTCAATTTTGTTAACTTAACTCTTTAAGTTAACTTGACAAATTTAGGGGTGTACAATCGGTTTTAACCGATCGAACCGAACGGTTCGGTCGGTTAACCAAAATTTTTGGTTTTCTCGGGAGCAAAACTGAAACTGAACCGAAATGTATTCGGTTCAGTTCGGTTTCGGTAAAAACCGAAACTGAACCGGTACTGTTCGGTTCGAACCGGTTCGATTTTGATTTTTTAACCAAAATCGAACCGATTCTTTTTTCTTTTTTCTTTTATACTCTGCCGGTCAGGTTCGTCTGGAAGAGGGACATAGAGGAGAAAGGGGCTGGCTCCTGGCTGTTGCCTGTTGCTGTTGTTGCTGTTGCCCGCTGTTTGCTGCTGTTGCCTGTTGTTGTTGCTGCTGTTGCCCGCTGGACCGCTGCTGCTGGCTGCTGCTTTCTCCTTTCTCTGTCTGTGCGGCACTGCGGCGGACGGACTGTCGTCTGTGTGTGTGAGTTGTGAGTCTTGTGAGTTGTGAGTGTGACTGTGTGAGTGAGAGTGAAGAGTGATTTTTACTTTTTAGGGGCTTTACTTTAGACTTTAGAGTCTAGATTTTAGAAATTAAAAATTTAGAATGGTCAAAATTAGTCAAAATTAAAATTCAAAACTTAAATAATGTCATCACTTATTTGAATAGAATATTAACATTTGGAATTATTTATATTATGTCTACACTCTACACATTTAGAATTTAAAAAATAATTTAATAATTCACTAATATAGTTAGAACTTAGAAATTAGGATATAATTTTTATAATTATCAATTATAAATTATAATTCATCTATTATAAAAAATATATATTTAAAATATTATAAATTTAAGAAGATAAATAAATATTTTAATTATTTTATGTTATAAAAATTTTACTACACACATAACACATTGAATGTACTAAAATTGCTAGTGTATAAGACAATATTGTTTGTTTTCTCATCTCCAATTTTACTTTTTTTTTTCCCTCAATTATTTCACCTTATAAAAACTTTCATTTTTATCTATCCCTAAAACTTAAAAGTACATTACCGTTTTGAAAAATTACACTTAAACTAAAAAAAAATAAAAAATAAAAAAATCAGTTCGATTTTAACCGAACCGAACCGAACCAAAAACTAAAAATTTTAAAAACAAAGAACCGAAATCGAACCGAACCTTCGGTTCGGTCAGTTTCGGTTTTTTTTGAACACCCCTAGACCAATTGATGGTCACATGGCACCAAATAACTAACTCTTTAATTATTGGTCTAATTTATCTCCTTAAATTGGTTGATCAATTTAACACTTAGGAAATGTAATTGGCTTTTGTGTGTGACTCGATAGGTTCTACCATTCATTGGACATGGGCTCACAACTACTTGTGACTTTTGAATATCATATATATATTTTAGTTTAAACTCCTTTAAACTAGTCGACTCAATTCAATTAATCTCCATTAATTGAAGAGTGCTCAATCTCCATGGTTGATGTCCAACCCCAAGCCCATGGAGCCCAACTAACTAGCCGAAATGAATACTTTTGAAGAACCATCATAGCTCTACACATGGCATGCAATTACGGTCCTTCCGTCTCCTATATCCCGAAAAGGGGCATAAGGCATGATATTTTCCGGTTCCATAATAGCCTCGATACTATGTCTCTATTCTCAATATTTGATTCCACTTTATGACCTCTTCTTTGGAAAGCTCATTTTCTAAATTGTCATACTACCTTGCGTAAGTATTTCTGGGAATTGATCATTATAGAATACATTGAAGATGTACTATCCCTTCACAAAGACGATGAGTTAGATTTCATCTTGGATCTCACAAACCTCCATGTCTAAGTAGTTCATGCCCAGTATCCACCTGAACGGCCTGCTAAGTGACCAAGGAGGAGTCAATGCATGAGAACCTAAACATAAGGTTACCATGGATCCTCAAGTCAAAGGACTAATTATATGCATTAGCATAAGCACGAGAATTTGCCACTATTAACTTACAAGTCAGACTATCTAGTGGTTTCTCCGATGGTTCTTAAGTGCCTTGTTCCCTAACAAGTACCCACTAGCATACACTTATATCTCATATGGGATTGCCCATGGAACAAAGCAATATCGAACTCTTTGATCTATTCATTGTCAGTGCAAGTCTATCTGGATATTAGATGCCTTGTCTCTTAAGATCCTATGACTTGGAAGATTTAAGATCACAACCGTGTAAGATTTATCCATGATCACCATCAGTGCGTGACCAAGTCCCTTAGTCTTGTGTGATTTAAGGGCTTGAACCAAATGCCAGGAAAGTAAATATAAACATAAGATGAAGATGGCCATATTATTAATATCATTTAATCAAAATTATATCACAAGTGAAATAGTTTACAACGTCAATCTAATTGGCTTGCTGGGTACTATTCCAAGAATATTCCTCTTGCCCTAAGCCAATACCATATAGCCTTAAGACCTATCTTATCAAGATGTCCTTCAAAGACCTTTTGAGATAGGGGTTTAGTCAGTAAATCTGTTATATCTCTTCTGAGGTAACTCTCTCCACTCGAATGCCGCCTCTATAAATGATCTCCCAGATCAAATGATATCACCTCAATATGTGCTTGGATCACTGATGAGATCTTGGATCTTTAGCTTCCGTTACTGCCCTGTTGTTGTCACAGAAGACAACTACCGGCTCAGCAATGCTAGGCATTACATTCAACTCTTGAATGAAGTTTTTTCCTCCAAACACCTTTGTTTGCAGCTTTTGGAGCCGCAATATATTCTTCTTCTGTGGAAGAGTTGGCCGTGGTGTCTTGTCTGGAACTCTTCCAACTCACTGCGAAGCCATTGAGGCAAAAAATGAATCATGAAATGGATTTTAAGTCATCTACATCAGAGTGGAAACTAGAATCCAAAAACCCTTTTAGTTTCAATTCTCCACTGTTGTATACTATAAACAACTCCTTAGTTATTCTCAAGTACTTAAGGATTGATTTTATAGCTGTCCCGTGACTTTAATCGGGATCGGATTGGAAGTGACTCGTAACATTTAGAGCGTCTGCCATATCCAATCTTGTACATTGAACAACATACATTATGCTCCCTATGGTAGAGACATAATGTATGTGAGGCATTCTTTTTCTCTTGTTATTATTCTTAGGGGTTATAGACTTGGAAAGATGAATGCCATATCCCATAGGAATGAATCATCTCTTGGATTCTTCCATACTAAACCTTTTTAGTGTCTTGTCAATACGAGGTTTGGGAAAGCCCCAGCATCCTCTTAGATCTATCTCTATAGATACGTATTCCCAATACGTAGGATGCTTATCCCAAATCCTTCATGGAGAATTGAGTAGATAACCATGCTTTAGTACACTCTAACATTCCTACCTCATTCCCAATTAGAAGGATGTCATTGACATAAAGCACAATAAACTGTACACTACTCCCACTAGCTTTCATATACACACATGGTTCATACACATTTTTGACAAAGCCAAATGATTTAACTGTCTTATCAAAACATATGTTCCAACTCTGGGATGCCTGTTTGAGTCTAAAGATAAATCTCTAGAGTTTACAAACTTTTTGTTCACTCCCTTTGGATGTAAAACTTTGTGGTTGCTCCATATAAATTTCTTATTCATGTCTCCATTGAGGAAAGCAGTTTTTGCATCCATTTGTTGTATTCATAGTCATAATATACAGCTATGGCATGTAGAATCCGAATAGACTTAGGCATTGCGACTGGTGAAAAGGTTTCCTCAAAGTCAATATCGGGTATTTAAGTGTAACCTTTCACCGCTAGTTGTGGCTTAAAGGTCGCTACCTTTCCATCGACTCCAAGCTTTCGCTTATAAATCCACTTGCAACCAACGAGAACTGTTTCCTTTGGTGGATCTACCAAAGTCCATACTTTGTTGGAGTACATGGAGTCCATTTCAGATCTCATGGCATCATGCCAATATCCCAAGTTTATGTCTAACATAGTTTCCTTATAGGTCTTCAGATGACTATCCGATTAGCCCGTGTCATGAAGGAATCTGAACCTTTCGGGTTGCTTCTTGATTCAGTCTGACCTTAAAGGAAGATGTGGGTAGGGCTCTTGATGCTCACTCGTTTTTATCGCTTGTAGGATTTGTTGATCGTTTTAAACTTCATCAAGTTCAACAACAACACCATTTCTATCTAATAGAAATTTCTTCTCTAAAAAGTCGGCATTCCTTGAAACAAATGCCTTTTTTTTGAAAGATTATAAAAGTAATAACACAAAACTCTTTTAGGTATCCCACAAACTTGCACAAGGTAGATCTACTGTCCAATTTGTCTCCTACTGTCCATCTCATGTAGGTAGGAGATCCCCAAACTTTAAGATAGTTGTAAGAGGGTGCTTTGCCAGTCCACATCTTATGCGGTGTTTAAGGGACCAACTTTGATGGTACTACATTTAGTAGCATTGCCGCCATTTCTAAAGTGTATCCTCAAAAGGATATGGGCATATCGTAAAACTCATCATGGAACGTACCATGTCTAACAAAGTATAGTTTCTCCTTTTGGCTACTTCATTTTGTTGGGATGTGTCAGGTGGAGTTTATTGTGAGAGAATCCTATTCTCTTTTAGATAATTCAAGAACTCAATACTTAAGTATTCTCTTCCTCGATCCGATCAAAGAGCTTTAATACTAAGTCCATTTTACTATTCCACTTCATTCCTATACTCTTTGAACTTTTCAAAGGCTTCGGACTTGTACTTCATAAGATACACATGTCCAAACCGACTATAATCATTGGTAAAGATGACGAAGTAGGAATAGCCTCCTCTCGCACTAACTCTTAGTAGGCCACAAACATCCGTATAGATCAAATACAAAGGACTTGTTGTTCGCTCCGTTTGTCCTACAAAAGGTGCCTTGGTCATTTTTCCTTTTAAACAAGATTCACAAGTAGGAAGTTCCTTAATTCCACTAACATTTAGTTCTTTGAGAGCTTCTAACTTGTTCATCCTATTTTTGGAAATATGTCCAAGTCTTTCTTGCCAAAGAATGGGATCTTTTTGGTTATCTACTTTTCTTTTACTTGATTGAATATGCATTAGTGAAGGTTGGGAATCTAGTATGTATAATCCTTTATTCAATGTATCTTGTGTAATTAAAGAACTGTTCTTTAATGCTTTCAATACTCCATTTGATATAGAAAAATCAAATCCTTCATTATCTAGAACGGGTATTGAAATAATGTTCATAACAAGTTGGGGTATATAATAACAAGGATTGAATTAAATACAAGCATTCCCTAAGTCTAACTTTACGACGCCTTGGACTGTGGTGACAACCTTTGCTCCATTTTCGAGGCAAAGGATCATATTCCCTTCACGTAGACTCTTTCTTCTTTCCATCCCCTGTAACGAATTATAAAGGTGAAAACCAGATGTGGTATCAAATACCCATGGGGAAGAATTAGTCGTTAAGTGTATTTTAATGAAGTATATACCCTTCCCAAGGGCACCAAGATATTCCTTGCAGTTTCTTTTCCAATGCCCCTTTTCGCCACAGTAAAAACAAGTAGCATCATCAGTCTTGTCACCTTTCTTTTTCTTAACTCTCCCCGAACCTTTCAAGGGTTGCTTCACTTTTGAGGAGGAACTTTTCTTTCTTTTACCTCCCTTTGAAGGACCCATAGGGCTCTCTGACGTAGAGGTGAAATCAAGCATAAGAGGTCTTTCCTTTTTCATAGTCGTCTCAGCAGTCACAAGCATGTTCACCAATTCGTTAATCGTAACCTTTTGTTTGGACATACTGAAGTTCATAACGAATTGGTCGAACGAAGAGGGCAACAATTGGAGGATTAAATCCACGTAAAGGTCATTGTCCATGACCACATTAAGTTGTCCAAGCTTGTCGATGATCCCTATTATCTTGAGGCCATGATCATGGACATTAACACCTTTACCTATTTGTGTCCTGAAGGGCCCCTTCGTCAAAGTGAACCTTTTGTGTCGAGTTTGGACATCATACAAATATGGTAGGTGTTTATATATCTCATATATATGTCTCATATGCTTTTGAGTCTTTTGAAGCTCACTAGTCATGGAAGCCATCATAAGGCATCTTATTTGTAGATTATCATCCACAAGTTTAGCGAACACTTCGCGTGCTTCATTAGTGGCACCATCTCCCCATGTGCCTTGTGGACATTGATCAAGGACGTAGGTTTTCATTTTAAAGTCAAGAATGATTTTAAGGTTCCTTAACCAATCATGGAAGTTAGGCCCAATGAGCTTATTGGTTTCGTAAGTACTTGCGAGTGGATTTTTAGCCATTTTCTTTGTTTGAAGATTTCAAAAATCTATAAAAGGGGAAAAAAGAGTATACACATATGATTGAATTATTGATATTGCAAAAATATTTTTATGGTCTTTCAAGCATGTTTTTTCTCCTACTATTTTATCAAATCCTCCACCGCCTAAAAGAATTCAGGAAATCTCATTTCCTAGTGAAAATCAAGATCCCAAGGACTTGCAAGTGGATCCCCGTAATTAAGTGCCATCTACAAGCAATCGAAGGGTAAGCAACTTTTGTTAGTTGCATCTCATGCAACTCTTGATGTATGTTGACTCACTTTTCACATAGACCCTTGTAACCATGCACCATCTATGTTACTGGGTGTTAAGCCCAACCTGCCAATCAAATTTTGATTCAAGACGGCACCACAACATCCCCCATAATCGAGTGCCAATGTGTGGGCATTCTTGATTTAAAAATGCATCTCATGCTAAGTGTATACACACAACTTTCCTCCTAAGTGTAACCCCTGTAACCGAGTGCCATCACACAAAATCGGTAGCATTGTCATGGCATACACTATTGGTAGAAGGCTTGGATTAATTAAAACTTCTTCTAATTTATATTAATTTTGACTTAATATCTGAAAAGCACTTAGACGTTCTAAGTGGAAGGCTTTTGCTTACAAAGATCTCATCATTTTATCTTCTTATTTAGGTTTTCTGTATCTTAACCATTCATCTTACACATCAATAGGATATAGAAAGCATAAATAAGTAAATGTGCCTAGCATGCTCCTAGGGTAGGATGACCATGAGCCTAATCAAGTACTGCACTTAGAGCTATAGATGTACCACCTAGTTGATTTTAAGTGGGTTGATTAAATCTAACTATTACATGAGTGTATCCCCATACATTCATGGGTCTTCAAAAGTCTCCATGCCTCCAATGGTCTTCTTTGCTCCATGCAATATTTACATGAGAAAGAAATCCCCACTCCTAGTGATTCTAATCTCATAACTTTTACAAGATAGAATAAAAAAGGCATGCAAGCCTTTATTTAATACAACTCTTTTCAACAACTTGAAACAAATAAAATCAACATTAAAGGCTCATTATCATCCCCATTCATTCATCATCCATTCAATAATTAAATGAATAATAAATAAATCTAGAATTAACAATTGATTCTAATAATTAAATGCCTATCTCATAAACAAATAATTGGCCAAGAATTACTTTTATTCCAAAAATTGAAGATTAACTTTAACCAATTTTTAAAAGCATCCAAAAATGTCAAACATAATTTTGAGACCTTGCACAACGCTTGTGCATAAACTCTTTTGGCACATAAAGAAACACAAGAATAACAAAAACTCATGCCAAATGAAAAAGTGCTGCTCCTCATCCAGGTTGGGTGCATTGCCATGTGGCAGGCGCATTTTTGGCCAGCCCGCTGCTCGGTCAGTTCCTGATTAAGCTAGGCAGCTTACCATGTTTTCACTTCGACACCGAGTCGTGTCCATTTTAGCTCAACTTTTGTTCCCCAAAAAATTTAGGACACTTCCTAAACATTGAAACACACATTATAGATGAAATTCCATATTAAAGCCACTTTTAAAAATAGAATTTCAATTGCTCAAACATGCTTCCAAAAACTAGTATAAGTAAGAATCATATTCTTTAAAATGTCCAACAAAACTCCAACCAAATTGGATCCAAAAATGACTAAAACAACTTAAGGCCAATCAACATATGCCATATCAACATATAACATCAATTAATGCCAAATCAACATTCAACATTAATAGCCATGAATTAAAACATACTATTTATATGAATCAACACTTAAAACACATATTAACATGCATCTAATTCATTAATCAATAAGCCACGCAAAACATCATCCAAATACCCTAATCTATCAATTGAATCGAGAATTTGGTAATTATAGATCAATCCATTACATAAGTCAATCAATCAAAAAATCCAAATCTAAGCATGAATTAGGCTTCAATACCACTTGAAATAAATAAGGTACTAGGATTTAATAATAAAACTTCAAAACCTTAAATAAACTAGTGTTTACAAGCAACCAAAGATCTAAACATGCTTTAGGAATCAGATTTGGTTGGACAGTGACCTTGATTATCAAAATCCAAAGGTAGATTGAAGAACTCCTTCTTGAAATAGAATTTACCAGATAGCAGCGCAGCTAGAGGCAACCAATTTTTAACTGATTCAAAACTATCCAAAAATGATGAAAAAATTCGAGTAGATGCTCAACACCTTGAGGAATCAGCTAGAACAAATTTTAGCTAGAAACTTCTTCTGGATATCCTGGAATAAAATCGACAAGAGACTGGTCTTGTAGGTGGATCTCCAATGGCTAAGCAAACTAAGTGCTTTGCCTCTATCAAAATGATCCACACACCAATACAAATCCTACTACTCCTCATTTTTAGCTGGAGAAAGAAAGGAGAGTTAAGAAGGAAGTGGCCAATTTTTGGGTAGGAAGAGGAGGAGGAGAAGAAGAAGAAGAAGAAGAAGAAGAAGGTGATCTTCAACACATGAATGAACATCTTGAAAATGGAGGAAAAAGTGAGATTCCAATTCTTCACTTGTTAAATTGTGTTTGTCGTCCCCTCACTCTATATCTATATATAGAGTGAAGAAGGTGTGATGCCAATCACACCTTCCTTGAGAGGGGGGGAGGGGGGGGGGGAGACGGCCAACCATGCATGCTTAGTTGGCAAATTCAAATCTAATTTGAATTTGTATGGATTTGAATTATATTTGAAATATAATTTCAAATTAATTAAATGCCACACTTAAATGATCCTATCATTTGAATTTTCGCTCCAAAGAATATTTTCCTCATTAATTAAACTAAACAATTTAATTTAATTAATTAATTCTTGACTTAACTCTTAAGTCAACTAGCTTAACTTTAAGCTCAATTTTGTTAACTTAACTCTTTAAGTTAACTTGACCAATTGATTTTCACATGTCACCAAATAACTAACTCGTTAATTATTGGTCTAATTTAACCCCTTAAATTAGTTGATCAATTTAACACTTAAATTAATCAAGCGAAAATTGACCTTAATTTCAATTAACCAAAAATGGGTCTCCATGGAGAGATTTTTCTAATACTTAGAAAATTCCTCCATTACTTAGGAAATGTAATTGGCTTTTGTGTACAACCCGGTAGACTGTACCATTCGTTGGACATGGCTCACAACTACTTGTGACTTTTGAATATCGTATATTCATTTTAGTTTAAACTTCTCTAAACCAATCGACTCGATTCAATTAATCTATGTTAATTGAAGAGTACCCAATCTTTATGGTCGATGTCCAACCTTAAGACCATGGAGCCCGACTAATTAGCTGAAATAAATGCTTTTGAAGAACCACCATAGCTCTACGCGTGCCATGCAATACGGTCCTTCCGTGTTTCATCCCCTGAAAAAGACCTAGGGCAAAATACTTTTCGGTTCCCTAATAGTCTCGATACTAAGTCTCTACTCCTAATGTTTGATTCCACTTTATGACCTCATTTTTGGAAAACTCCTTTTCCAAATTGTCATACTACATCATGCAAGGATTTCTTGGAATTGATCATTATAGAATACATAGGAAATGTACTCGCCCTTCACAAAGTTGAGGAGTCAGATTCCATCTTGGATCTCACAAACCTCTATGTCTAAGTAGCACATGCCTAATCTCCACCTGAACGGCTTGCTAAGTGACCAAGGAGGAGTCAATGAATGAGGACCTAAACACAAGGTTGCCATAGATCCTCAGGTCAAAGGACTAATTATATGCACTAGCGTAAGCGAGAGAATTTGCCACTGCCGACTTGTTACTCCTGCTATCCTGTGGATTCTCTAGTGGGTCTTCAATGCCTTGTTCCCTAACAAACACCCACTAACATGCATTCATATCTCATATATGATTGCCCATGGAACGGAGCAATATTCAACTCATTAGATCTATGCATTGTTAGTGCAAGTCTATCCGGATCTTATATGCCTTATCTCTTAAGATCCTATGACTTGGAAGATTTAAGATCACGGCCGTGTAAGACTTATTCCATGATCACCACCCAGTGCGTGACCAAGTCCCTTAGTCTTGTGTGATCTGAGGGCTCGAACCAAATGCTAGTGAAGTAGATGTAAATAAAAGATGAAGGTAGCTATATTATTAAGACCATTCAATCAAGATTGTATCACAAGTGAAATAGTTTACACGCCAATCTAATTGGCTTGCTGGGCATTATTCCAACAATGGCATCTTCCAGCTTGGTTTTTGTAGTCTCTCGTCTTGGCCACAACTTAGTCAATGAAGCCTACCCATTATCAGGTTGAAGGACATATGTTGGGATGCTCTATGGTCACTTTATACCTATGTGGGGTGATCTCAGCTCGACAAAATTTAATTAGTGGTCTAACAATAGGTTTTCTTGAGCTCTGAACTACAGGTCAATTATGGCTCCCAGTGGTGTTGGGCTGGGGGCTTGAGCTTATTTTGTATTGGGCTTGCATTAAATTGGGTTATGCTACCCAACACCATATATCTTGTGGCACCAAATCTGATTTTAAAATAGAAGTTTAAACGCATATAATTTTTGAATCCAAAATCGTTTTGTGAAACATTGCAAATGCTTATTAAAGCATGAATAAGGTTTTTTGACAAGGTTTTTTGACCCATGGTCATAGTGAATTGAATTCAACAACTACATAGTTATTTTTTTAATAGTTTAACCAACTTATAATTTAATGCACTCAAACTAAATTTGAAAATTTTGATTTTCCAAGAATCATGTTTAATTGTAATGGAGCAAGAAAATAGGGGTACAAATGAATCAACCTCAAATTTAGATTTTAAAAGATTTTCAAATAGGCGTAAGTCGCACTCATTTTAAAAGATCTAAGTTAATCTCACCGAGTTTGTGATTTAAATTTAACTTCAAGCTCATCTAAAAACTAGGTAGCTCTATTGTGACTCATATACCATCAATCTGTTTGAGCTAAAACTCAAATTCAAGCTCATGGCCTATATACACTATAAAAAATATAATATTAGTAAAAAAAATATAAATGACAATTGACATCTATTGAATGATAATAACTTTTATTCTATCATTAAGAAAATATTTTAAGTGATAATAATTTTTTATTTTATTATATTTTAAGTAATAAATCTTTAAATTGTCACCATTGACAATTAGTAATACACTGATAGTAACAATCTAGTGTAACAAAAATTGTTAGTATAATTTATAGGGTAAAATTAACTTTACCCCCCTTGTACTCAATTTTTGTCTCAATTTACCCGTTGTACTTTTAATTGCATCACTTTACCTCCTTGATTCAATTCCATTAAATTTTCTTCACCTACTTAACACCATTAACTTTTCTTTTTAAAAGAGGAAGTTGCCCATAATTTTTAATTGTTCATTTAACAAATAAAACCCATCTTCTCCATAAAAAAGAAAAATTTATATTTGAAAACTTAGAAATATAAAATCACCAAAGACATATAATGGAAACGCGTTTCTTAAAGACTGACTTCAAATGCCCATGTGGAATCTCACTTACACATAGTTTTGTTGCTACTTTGTGCTAAAGGCAATTTTTATTTTTGATGATTTCATAGAGGGATGCATTAGGTAATAAAATAGAGTTATTAAAACAATTCTATGGAGAAAAAATGTGGTCTGCATATTATTAATTGAGTTTTCTTTAATGGAAATCATTATTTCTTCTAGAGCTGTACTATTAGGGCTAGTTTGGTTGGGACAATAAGGTAGGATACAATATTTTTATCCCACCTTATTGTTCATTTGGTTGGAGTGATAATAAATACTCAAACCTATATGAATATCCAAAGTTCTTGTTTATATGTATAATTCCAATAATAAATTAACCTGTCACCACCCATGGGTTTATATATTATGCTAGCCAAACAACACCACAATGATAAAAAATCACACAAATTATCATATGATAAATAATAATGAGATAACTTCAAAATCCAACCAATATATTTGTAGTGCAGTCAATAGTGATATCCAGGTTTCATCTTTCAGCATTGAGCTTGGATCTTGTAATTTAATTTTAATATTATTTTGTATAAAATTTGTGTATTTAGATAAGAGAAGTGTAGCTAGGAGAGATTGGCAAAAAAATATTGAGGTATAGGCTTTTTACGTATATTAATATAAAATGTGATGATCTAACCATTTTTGCTTGGTTTGCTAACAAAAATTGAAGAGGCTTTAATGGTGTTAAAGTAAATGAAGTAAAATTAAGAGTACAAGGAGGCAAAGTGAAGCAATTAAAAGTATGGGGGTAAAGTGAGACGAAGTTTGAGTACAAGGGAGTAAATTGGATTTTACCCTAATTTATAATATGATTTTTATTTATCACTAAGTTATTACCATTTCTCAATGGTGATAGCTTAAATACTATTCTAGCTAGGGGTGACAATTTTCAATACGACACGATAACTCGACCTATTTTGGGTTCGGGTGTAATAAAGTCGACACAAATAAGAACTCAAAGAAAATGAGTTGGGTTGAGTTGAATTTCAGGTTACACGAACAACTTGAAATTTGATTTTGGGTCACACGACAACCCGAACCCACCTAAACCAACTCGACCCAACTTAAATTAAACAAATAAAATTTCAATTTTTTAGGAGTAAAAATATAAAATAACAAAATAAAACTTGAAATTTTGAACTTTAGCAAAATCAAAATTACTACTTTGGTATTTTTCAATCTTATTTATTTTTGCAAATATATATGATGGATGATCATAATTTTATACTGCTTCTAATAGTTACTTTTTGGTATCCAAGTGAACATGAAAGTTATTCTGTAAAGAGTTGACAAAACACTGCTTTGACTACTGAATTGTCCTCCAAATTTTTCTTAGCGCTTATGCAATGCAAGATTTTGTATATATAAATAGATCACAAGAATTCTTTCTATTGAGAGGTTATAAAAAATTCAAAAGACTCAAGCAAGTTTTTATGATAAATTATGTGTCCAATTAAAATACTTATGTACTTATTTGTTTGATAATATATTTTTATTGATTTGTGTGCTGCTTGATTGAATCAATATAAAGTAAAGAAATAATAACATTTTAAGAAGTTACAAGAGACAATTTGATTTATACAAAAAATACAAAAATTAAAGAGAGTGGGTGAATAAAACTTGAAAAAGTATGCTATTTTTAAAAATAAGTTACTTTGTGATTTCAATATTTTTATAATGCGGATAGATACTACAAAATGAAAAGAACAAAAAGTCCTAAAATCAATATATTATGTGGTTCAGTTAAATTTTTTTTAGAAAGCTGCATGGATTTATGATGAGAATTCCTTACTCCTATTTTAATTTATTAATAATTAAAAATAGATAACATTAAAAAATAAAAATGCCAAAAAAATTCTAAAAATTAAAACAAATGTTTGAAATAGTTATTTTAAATCATATTGGCAAGTTAGATTGGGTGGATTTGAGTTTGCGAGTTGACCAAATAAAGATTAGGTCGACTCGAATCTGACCTGATATGATTCAGGTTGACTTAGGGCTGAGCATTTTCAAGTTGTCATCGGTTGGATTGTGTTAGGATTAATGAAATTAATGTTATACTCCTACTTCAACCCAACCCGAACCCACACAAATTGACACCCCTAAATTTCTAGCTTGTCTCTATTAAATTTCTAAAATTCATTAAGGTAACAAAATAAAATTTTCATCATTATATATATATATATAATTAGTATCAACTTTTAAATTATCACTTATTATTTTTTCACTATTTTTTTTTAATATAGACAAAAACAAACATCGATTTACATTCAACTTGATTTAAAAAAAAAATAATAATAATTTGACAAGAACATTTTGCAAGAATATTTTCGACTTTTAAGTTAGATACTATGTTTGTTTTGCTCCTTTTTATAATTATTCTCTAAACATGTCATCTGAAAATAATTTGATCTCTTCAGAGGGCGACCATACAAAGGAAATAGACATGGGATAGAAAGCGATAGTTAATTTTGATCAACTCAGCCAAAATCTCACTGTTTTAGATTCCCCAAACAGAAAAAAAGAAAGAAAAAGAATGGTACATCGTCCCATAAAAGTCGTGTTCAATTTTCGGACACAAAACTGTAGGCAATGTTTAGATATAAATTGTATGTTTTGGATTATATATTTTGGGAGGATGAGTTTTGGGAGTGAGGTTGGATAATGTGAAATTTGTGTTGAGAAATGTGATGTATACTTATTTATATTTTGGGAATAGTTAGAAAATTGTTCTAAGGACTTTTGGTATATTTGTTTATGTTTTAGGATGAGACAATTTTTACTGTAACAATTAAATTAATGCTTTTTTGTTGAATTGTTAAGAGGGTGAAAATGAAATTAAATAATATTTTTTATTGTAAAAATAATAATAAAATATATAATATGTATATTTGATGATTGTATATAATATTTTAATTATAAAAATAATGATAAAATATTATAATATGTATATGTATGTATATGAAATTTTTGGTAATAAACTAATTGATTTGAAGGGATATTTTAAAAATTAATATGTATTGTTTTGTCAAAAAAGTGATACATATGTGTGGTTACATTTTGCCAAAACAAATTTATTTTAGCAAAATATAACCAAACATAGCCGTAAATTTTTAACAAACTCCAATAAAAGTGGACATTGGAATTACTCTAGTCTACGCTTTTTCTTAAATCTCAAATTTTAATTTTTAATTTGAAATCCCATTGCACAATTTTTTATTTTCAGAACTTTCGTTTCCTATCTACTTGTACTTTAGTTTCTAATTTTGTTTGTTGGATACACACATATGTATGTAGTGATGGCACTGGGGTGGGTTTGGGGCGATTCGGGACTTGGCCTGCATGGCATTTGAGAGATCTGAAATCTACCCTGCCCTTCCTTTTCTTTGGCCCCGAACCCCACGAGTTGGACCTGCCTAACCCATTTTTTTTTTCTTTTTTTTCTTTTTTTTTCCCCATCACTTGAGTGTACAAATTTTGCAACTTTCAAGCCAAGCATTAAGTACCAATAATTTTTTATTTCAACTTTAACACAATTTCTTCCATTCTATATTATAGATAATGCATTGATTTACTAGACTAATACATAAATCTTATCATGAACCAATATATAATATGCCTTCTTTTGACATATATAAATTGGAATTATTTCAGCAAAAAGATGATAAAGATAGTTAGATAATCAAAATTTTGCAACTCACAAAATACAAACATGCAAAATTCATAAATTGATTAGTCCATATATCAAATTTTTATATATATTTAATATAATTAGTATTATACGAGATGGGTTCACCTAAACCCGTAACCCACCCTGGACTCGGGTGGGTCTTTAAAATCAGAACCCAGTACCTGCCCCGAAACTCGTTTATCTCACCCCGAGCCAGCCCCATCCGGGAAGGGTCTGGGCCGGATCTCCGATTTACTCGGACCCATTGCCATCTCTATATATATATATATGTGGTTTACATGGTTCTTCATTATAATTCAATATTTTTACATTTTTATTATCAAAATAATTAAGAATTTGCTCAGTCAAAAGAATAAAAAATCAATAGATACATGAATTTACGTTAGAGTTTAAAAAGTGTATACATCGATATAAAGAATTCTAGATGGAGCACTCGATAAGTATCATTTTGAACCTTTTTGGAAATTAGCTTATCATTTCTATTATTTTCTTAATCTCAACTTCTGAAAATTAAATTAGATTTAAAATCTCGTCTTACAGATTTTTTTTAGATCTATCACTTCATATCAAAGTGAACATAATCCGGGTTGTTATTACTAAATTATGGATATCTATACATTTATTATTAATTAATTAAGTTTGAAAATTTATTATAATACTGGACTGATTTATTCAGTCAAATGACTATAGCATGGAAACTTAAATGAATAGTTAAAATTAAATTAGAGTTTGAAAAGGTACTAGCACATCATTATAAATTAAACATTTAGATAGAGGATTAGATGGAGTGTATTTATTATATACTAATTCTACATTTGTAGCAAAACTTGAGTATCATTAATCAAAGTACTTATAAAAACTTATTTGTCAATTTTACATTAATAGAAAATAAGGTATTTGATATGGGATAGCCCAATGGGCTCGGCCCAAAGACCACAGACTTAAGGATGTAGCATCAGGCCTATCCTATTCTTAGGGCCCAATTATACCGACTTTAGGTGACCCAAATCGACCAGACAGATCGACCTGTCATACTCTGGTGGGTGGATATTCGACTGGATCATAGACAAGACCACTGGTCGATCCCTCGACCACGGCGCTCGGCCACCTCTTACGCCACATGCCAACCCATCGTAAGGTTGATCTTGTCATCGACCATGGAGGTCGACTCAGCGCAGAGTCAACTCTGCCGCATTTAATGCCCTGACAGGCAGCATGCCTCTGCATAAATGGCGCATGTCGTCCTAAGCAGGAGGCGCGTCTATAGTGTACTATTTTATCCATGAAACCTGGAATTGCAGCCACCAGGAATAGTGTAGGAATATGATGTAGGAATAGGAGATGACCTAATGCCCCTCATGGCAGGACAAAGATCCTTCCTACATGTCAAAGGCATCTCAGAAAAATCCCCACTGGGAGAACGCTATAAATACCTCCCCTCCAGCCTCACAAAAGGTATACCATTTTATATACAAAGCCTTCACTCTGCTGCTCATCATATCTAGTCGAGCCCATGCTAACTTGAGCGTTGCAGACGCTTGCTTGTGATTGTAGGACTCAGCCTAATTAAATTCATAGATCGACCAGATAGGTCGAACCCTTCCAATCCATTATCTAATCCAGTTACAAGCGGATTTCACCCTCATCATTTGGCGTCGTCTATGGGAAACTCGAGTCCGCAATCGAAAATGGTTAAAACCAGGCGAGCCCACTCGAAAAGAGAAGAAAACAGGAGGTCTAGCTCTCCCCTTCCTTGACCTTAGTAAGAACATAGTACGCCAAGGTTGAGCACCCAACCAGAGCAGGTGGTCACCCTGACCATGCCCCAATTGATGCAGCTCATCAGCAAGCAAATATCGGCCCAGATTTCTACTCAACTTTCTGCAGCTTTGAATCGACATACTGTGCAACCAGAGCCAGCGGCCAACGTAACTCCGCAGCCCGTGGCCACGGAGGATAGACCACCCAAAGAGAATCAAGACCGACCAGAGTTTAGAAGGCCTCCCTCGAGGCGTGAAGTAAGCCCAGGCCATTTTCCAAGGGAAGTGACCCAACCCCTGCCTTGCGTGGAGGTTGCAGGTTCAGTTGATCACGACGTTCGACTATTTGGGCCTCATAGAGCGATAGGGTCAAGCGATCGAGACCCTACCCGAATGGAAACGCATCCCAAGTTGATAGGGAGAAATAGAGGAAGTGTCCCACCAGGTCTAATAGGTGAACAGGTAATTATAAGAGATCTCGAGGAGGAACACAGAGAAAAATCACTATCAAGAGGGACTATCGAGGTTCCGAAGAGAGAGAGACTCACCTTTCGTCTAGGAGATTATCAATGAGCACGTTGCTGTCGATGCCAAAATCCTGACAGGCCTGCCCCAATATGATGGTTCGTCAACCCAAATGAACATTTGATGCAGCTCGAGTACATAATGCAGTTGCACGGACACAGCGATTACATCCACGCCAAGATGTTGGTAACCACCTTTCAGAGGATAGCGCTTGATTGGTTTGTTAAGCTAGAACCGGCGTCGATATACTCATACGACCATTTGTGCGACAAGTTTTTACACAAATTTGCAAGCAGGAGGAAGGCAAAGCTCCCATATACCCACTTACAAATAGTGAAACAGAACAAAGGAGAATCCCTCTGAGACTTTTTTACCAAGTTTAACAGGGAGGTGCTGAAGATTGATAGCCCTCGGATTGAGTTCATGATTGACGTGTTGTTCTTAGGCCTCAGACATAAGGAATATGCTAATGTGTTGGTGCACGAATAACCCCCGTCGATGGAGGAGCTCCTCTACCTCGCAGAGAGGTACATGACTCAGGAGGAGCTGAATAGACTAAAATATGGTAATCCCGAGGTCGATAAGAAGAAGAATAAGGAGAAAGACGACTGCCAGTATAGGGAGGGTCGTCGATCCCCCATAAAACGCTTCTATGATTATACCCCGCTTAATCTCCCAAGGAAAGAGATATTGTTTGCTATCCAACACGATAACCTTATCAAAAGACCCAGGAAGCTGACCAAAACAGAAGCTATGAAGAAGTCAAAGAAATACTGTCATTTCCGTAAGCAAAATGGGGCACAACACGAAAAGATTGTTTCAATTTGCATGATGAGATTGAGAGACTGATCAGGTAGGGCCATATGAAAAAATACGTCGTCGAGCATGCCAGACACGAAGAGGGCAAAATCGACTAGAATCCCCGTAGAGAAAGGTCGGCTAGCCCGAGAAGAGAAGGCGAAGGAAAGAAACCTGCCCAAGAGCCCCACCCACCCATTCAAAGAGTCATTGACATAATTGCAGGAGGTCCCACTGGGGGGGACTCAAAGTTCGCCAGGAAGTAGACTCAAAGGTAACTAGAATTGACCAAATCAGCCAAGGTTGAAACGGTCTTCCATCTCTCAACCAGCACAGAACCAATCTCCTTCACTGAGTCTAACCTCGACCACCTAGATAGCAGAGGAGTAGATCGCAAGACAGACTGCCCCATGGTGGTAACGCTTGAAATAGCCAATTTTGAAGTGAGAAAAATCTTGGTTGATAATGGCAGCTCTGCGAACATCATATTTTTGTCCACCCTAAACATAATGAATTTGGGACAATTGAAATTTGAGCTGGTCTACACCCCGCTGGTCAGTTTTAGGGGATTAGAGATCATCCCAGATGGGTCTATTAACCTATCCACATCATTTAGATAGGGCCCTCGTAGCAGAACCTTGATGATAAACTACTTGGTAGTCGACACTCCATTCACCTACAATATCATCATCAGTCGACCTGCCCTAAATGACTTCAGGGCCATCGTCTCGACCTACCAGATGAAGAACAAATTCCCAACCCCAGCAAGAGCATGAGAGCTTTTGTGCAATATTAAAGAAGCATGGCGCTGCTATACCATTTTTGTTGAGTCTAATGAATAGAAGATGCAACCTCAGCTGAAGCCCTCGGGGGTGCCCCTATAGCTAAACCCGATGAAGAACCTTTATCTAAGAAGAGGAAGCTGGAAGACACCCGGGTTGAGCTCGTTGGGGAGTTCAAAATAATAAAGCTAGAGCTTGGAAACCTCGGTAAGACCACTCGGGTCGGAAGTAATGTGGGCGACCATCTGGAATGCCTCATGGTTGATTTCCTTTGAAGAAACATCGATGTGTTCACATAGAAATCTTTCGACCTCCTCCAAGGAATTGAACCGAGTGTTATTGTTCATCGTCTCAACGTGGACCCTTCCTACAAACTAGCTAGGGAGAAAACAAGAACCTTCAATATTGAGAGGTCCCAAATCATCTAAGAATAGATCAACAAGCTACTAGAGGCAAGATATATTGTAGAAGTTCAGTACCCCTCTTAGCTATGTAATGTTGTACTTGCCCCTAAGAATGAGGGAAAATGGCACTTGTGTAATAATTTCACTGATTTGAATAAAGCTTGCCCTAAGGATCCTTTCCCCTTGCCTCGCATAGATTTACTAGTAGATTCTACAACTGGTTGCGAATTACTAA
Source organism: Jacaranda mimosifolia (assembly GCA_018894105.1). Lineage (NCBI taxonomy): Eukaryota > Viridiplantae > Streptophyta > Magnoliopsida > Lamiales > Bignoniaceae > Jacaranda > Jacaranda mimosifolia. The sequence goes on along the minus strand of CM032128.1, from coordinate 13,035,251 downwards.
GCATGATGGATGCTTTTCAAGGCCACTATCAAATATTCATAGCACCCGAGGAGAGGGACAAGACTTCTTTCATCATCCCCAATGGAGTTTGTTGTTTCTTAGTCATGGCCTTTGGAGTCAAAATTGTGAGGGCAATGTACCAAAGATTAGTCAACTTCATGTTCAAAAGTGAGATCGAAAAATCCATGGAGGTGTACGTCAATGACATGGTTGTAAAAATAGTGAAAGTCGAGGATCACCTGATCGACCTAGACCACACCTTCTCTATATTGAGGGCATTCGGTATGAAACTCAACCCCAATAAGTGCACATTCAAGGTTCGAGGAGGTAAATTCTTGGGTTATATGGTCAATCAAAGGGGGATCGAAGCAATCCTACAGAAGATCCAGGCAATAATGGACACGCCCCACCCCGAACAATCTGAGACGTATAGTGCCTGGTTGGCAGGATAATAGCTCTCGACAGATTCATCGTGAGGCTAGCCGACAAGAGTTTCTTTCTTGAAAATCTTGAGAAATGCAAAAAAATCAGTATTCCAATGGAAGGAACAGTGTGACTAGGCCTTCGTCGAAATGAAGCAATACCTCTCCTCACCACCCATGCTCGCCAAACCTGAGCTGGGAGAAGTTTTGCAACTCTATCTGGCCATATCTATATCCTCGATCAGCTTAGTTCTGGCCTCGATGAGAGACAAAACTCATCGACCTGTGTATTACTGTAGTAAAGCCTTGCAGGGGTCTGAGCATAATTACCTAGAGATCGAGAAGTTTGCCCCCTCCCTTATTACAGCAGCACGAAAGTTGCGACCTTACTTCCAATCCCATGCGATCGTAATGTTGACGAATCAGTCGTTGAAGCAAGTATTGTCGAAACCAGACATGTCAGGTCGACTCACAAAATGGGCCATCAAGCTTAGGGAGTTCGACATCACATTTCAATCGCGGACGGCCATAAAAGCACAGGTCCTGGCCGATTTTGTAGCCAAAAGGCTGAACCTCCCTGAGCCGCTCAACCTAAATTCCTCTATTTGGACGTTGCACGTTGGCGGCTTAGTAACTACCTCGGGATGTGGAATTGGTGTTTTACTCCGCTCCCCATTCGCTGAAGAGTATGATTTTGTAATAAAACTCGACTTCCCGATCACCAACAACGAAGTAGAATACGAAGCTCTCATAGCTGGGATGAACATAGCAGTATCTCGCGGTGTCGAGCAGCTAGTTGCGATCACTGATTCCCAGTTGGTGGTAGAGCAGGTTGAAGGAAACTTTGAAGCCAAGGAGGCCAAGATTAGCTAGTGTTTGACTGAGGTGAAACAGTTACAACGGTCATTCAAGAGCTTTACCATAAGCCCCCAAGCAGAAAATGAGCGGGCGAATGCACTCTCAAAGTTTGCTAGCTCGACGAGAGGAACCAGAGAAAGAACTATAACGTTCTTGGTAGCCAACAAACTATATATATATCTATCCTAGTGACTAGAACCTCGTCAGAAGCGTCAAAGAGGCAGCCCCCTCTTGGCAAAACCTAATCAAGCTCTATCTAAGCCAAGGGGCAATCCCCAACAACGGAAATAAGGCCCGCAAGACTTAGAGGGCAAGCAGCCAAATTCACCCTCGATGAACACGGACAGCTTTACTGGAGGTCGATATTATGACCACTCCTTAAATGCCTAACACCCGACGAGGCAAACGAAGTTCTTCACGAGATTCACACGAGCATTTGCGGCAATCATTCTGGAGGTCAGTCCTTGGCCCACAAAGTTATTCGATACGGGTATTTTTGGCCCACCTTACTAAAAGACTCGGTCGATTTCGCTAGAAAGTGCCCATCCCACCAGCTTCACTCAAACATGCCACACCAACCTGCCGCATCGATGGTGAACGTCTAAATTATATGGCCATTCAACTAGTGGGGGATCGACATTGTTGGTTCTCTCCCAAAAAATCCGGCCAATGAAATTTTATCATTGTTGTGGTCGAGTACTTCACTAAATAGGTCGAGGCAGAAATAGTTCCAAAGATCACCAACGCCGCTATCAAGAGCTTCATTTGGAAAAGCGTAATTTGTCGTTTCAGCCTGCCCAAAGTCCTGATCTCGGACAATGGAACTCAATTTCAAAGTAAGAACACGAGAAAATAGTGCGAGTCCTTGCGAATCTGGCAACATTTTACTTTGGTAGGGAACCCCTAGGCTAATGGTCAGACCGAGGTCATGAATAGAACAGTTCTTGACCACCTCAAAGCTCGAGTAGTGGAAACAAGGGCAAGCTGGGCAGACGACCTCCCAGGGGAGCTGTGGGTCTATAGAACCACACCTCGAACAGCTACAGGTTGTAGCCCCTACAGCTTATTCTACGGCTCCGAAGCAATGATTCCATCCGAGCTAGTGCAACACACAACCCGAGGGGTCTATTATAACTCGATCAGAAATGCGACAGAAAGGACCCTTGACCTCATCACCATCAACGAGCTGCGCCACATAGCCTACAACACAATGCAACAATACTAGTAAAAAATGACAGAATGTTATAACAAAACAGTTATATCGCGTAGTTTCAAAATTGACGACCTAGTCCTCAAGAAAGTCGAAGTAGAGGTGTCAAAGCCGGCTTGGCTCATTTAATAGACGGTTAATGGCGGTCCCAAGCCGAGCCGGGCTGGCTCGCGGGCCGTTCATGGTCCGGACCGTGACAGGCTAAAAATTGAAAAGTTTGGCTCGGCTCAAAACCAATCCACTATATAGGTGAGCCAGTTTATATATAAGCCGAGCTAGGCGGTTCGGCTCGCGGTCTGGCTAGCGAGCCGGTTCGCGGGTTGGCCCGCGAGTTTCTTTTTTTTTTTTTTTTAAATGAATTTAAAATTTTGAAGTTTTTATATTTATGTGATTATTAATGTTTTTTGCAACACTTATACTTTTTTAAAAGACTTAATAATTTATACTTATGTGATTTTTTAAATATTTTACAACACTTAAATTTTTATAAAAACTTAGAAATTTATACTTATATTAATTTTTTTTATCAATTATATTCTTCCAAAAACACCACCAAATAAGGTGGTGAGGGGTTTGGCATGGACCCCTCTACCCGTCATTAATTTAGAAAAAATAATTACATAGAGGTGGATTTGAACAAACCTCTAAATAAAAGTACATAATAATAACAAAAAAAAAAAAAAATGAACAACTTTGTAATATCTAAACATCTAAACATGTCCAATGATAAACCGATCGTTCACTCAAGTGATCTAAATCGCTCTCGGATTGAGATGTGATGGTGGATGCAATTTCAAGCCATTCTTCATCATCTTCTTCAAATTGAGGTAATATGGTCTTCACCTTTCTCAATTTTTTTTTATAATTTATAATTTAAAAATTAAAATTTCTTAATTATTGATTTATACATTTATAAAGTAATAAATTAAATTATACATTCTTAATTATAAATTATAAATTTATAATCTTTTAAAATTAATAATTTGTAATTTGTAATTTAAAAATTATAAATTATTAAATTTTTAAAAGTTATTTTATAATTTAAATTAAAAAAATATTGCGGGCTAAGCGGGCTAGCCCGTTTAGCTCGCGAGCCGGCTCGTTTAGCCCGCAAGCTAGGCTAGCCCACGGTCCTTCACGGTCCGCGGGCCGAGCTGATCCCGGGCTGCAAAATTTCAGCTCGAGACAGGTTTTCAAGCGAGTCGGTCCAGCCCAACCCATATTAAAAAATTAAATGAGCCGATTTGGGCCGATTTTTTTATGAGCTGGGCCGGGCTGCCCGGTCCGTTTTGACACCTCTAAGTCGGAGTGTTGAGAAATGTGGGAAAACTCGACCCAAAATGGGAAGGACCTTACTCCGTGGTCTAAGTGTCAAAACACAATGCATACTGACTAGCAGACATGCGAGGTAATGAACTACCACAACCTTAGAACACTATAAATTTAAAGAAATTCTATGACACATCCTGCAAATACCTACTTGCATGAGTTGATCATTTGCTATCAACCCAGTAGTCGACCAAGCAGGCTTCCAGCCGCCAAGTCAAAGCTTCATAGCCAATACCAAATTATTGAACCCGTAGTTGACCAAGCAGGCTTCCAGCCATGAAGTCAAGGCTTCACAGCCAAGACCAAATCATCGACCCAGTAGTCAACCGAGCAAGCTTCTAGCCACCAAGTTAAGGCTTCATACCCAAGACCAAATCATCGACCCCATAGTCGACCAAGCAGGCTTCCAGTCACCAAGTCAAGGTTTCACGGCTAAGACCAAATAAACAAATCAATCGTTTACTATCGACCCCATAGCAGACCAAATATACAAATTTATCGTTAATTATTTTGTTCAATTAAGCAATCGACTTGATTGATTGCAGTCGACCTCGAAGTCAATCAAAAGGACATCAAGCTGATAAATTGAACATGCATAATGTGAATTAAAATGTGTGTTAGTTCAGGTAATCATAGTTCATTTAACAAAGATCTTGAACTAATTTTACCAAAATTTGGCAACACAAACACTCGAAGAACACATGTTATTCGACAAAACAAGCATGTTCAAACAGCAAAATGAATACTTCATTCAATTTCAACGTTCTTGATTATAACTATCGAAATAAGTGCATCAACTAGAATGAAAAATACATCCGAATAGGAGCATCAATTCGACCCAGTGCCCTCGTCGTGCCTTCCTCAAGCACCCTCCTCAATTACTTGCTCGAGCTTATCGCTCGAGGGAATTGGAATAGGAACCACTGGAAGGCTGCTCGCCCTCAGCTCGGGCATCACAACAGAAATAGGAACAATAGCCGTTGTCGGTTGAGAGGGCCTAACCTCGTCGCCTAGAAAAATTTTATCCAGTGGAGGAAGGTACATGGTAGCATCGACCATGCCATCTTGAAGCTCAAATGCAAACTTGCTGGCAAAGGCAAATTCCTTGGCGACCTCATCCAGCTTTTTCGCCACCTCGACCGCTTTCCTCTGCGCCTCGATGAATAGCTTGGCATGGGGAGCCTCTGCAATTTCCTCGACCCCAGGGGCCTCCACAGCTCCCTTTCCAGCGTCAGCTTCCTTGTCCATCGGGTACGGCTGCAGCTGCTCATCCAGGATGGGGCTGATACGATCTCTATCCTCAGGTCAAAATGAGTAGCCCAGGAACTGCAACTACTTAAGCGCCTTCTCAAATGCATTCCTGGCGTCGTCCAGAGAGAACAACACTCGCATCCTAGAATGCCAAGCCCATCATGAATTGCTATACAGCCTCTCGCCATATCAACAGCAGTTTTTTGAAGAATTTAGTCCGAGCCTCACCTAGCGCTGCCCTTCGACTGGCTGACCGTCCAGACTCATAACCAAGTTGTGCATCCATTTTGGCCTGCTTGAGTAGCTCATCCATTATGGTCCTTTCCTTAATGGAGGTAACTAGCTGATTATCTTTCAGTCGGAGTTGCTTGTTAAGCTCCTCAACCTCCTTGGCCAGCTCCTAGACCCTGGTCTAGGAAGACTCGAGCTGAGCCTTTAGAGTCTTCGTGTCTCCGCCTTCTTACAAATGCTCACGGTCGGCAAGGGCCAGCTCCAACTTCCTATAGAAATGGTAGCCCATCTGAAAAACAACATTCTCGATAAGAAAACAATACTTGACCAAAGAATAAAGTTCGATGATACAACTTAATGGACCAGAGTCTTACCATGTTTGAGTGGTAAGCCAGAGCCCTAAGCGCAACATCCTTGCTTAACCCTATCAATTTCTTTTGGTCGGACACAAATAGTTTGGCCATTAACACCTTTAGTGGAGTAGCTCTGGTCGGCCCTACCGTCTCTATCGACAAAGAGTTGTGAACAGCCATGCTCGGCTCCATTCTGAACCTCGTCGATGGCAACCTTGGCAGGTGGAATAACACGTCATCCTCACGCTAGCCAAATAGATCATAACCCGAGATTTGGCCCGACCCATTGGCTTTCCCCTTGCCCTTCTCGGCCGCTGTCCTTTTTGGCGTAGGTCCCGCCTGCTCAACCATAGGTCTTTTTCCCCAACCCATCGGACTACTCCCCGTAGTTGCCATGGGCTGAGCAGGCGACAGAGTAGGCGACGAAGAAGGTGTTATCGCCTCTAGATGCAGTGCCGTGACCAGAGCAGCCCCTCGAAGAACCGTTGTAGCCAAACGGCACTACTCATTTCTCTCGGCCCTCGCTAAAGTTTTGACTCTTAATCGGTTCATGATTTTATCTTGATTTGCCAAGCAACATAACAAAAAAAGTTTAAAACTAAATAGAAAAGTAGATAAAGTAATGAATCATCGAGAACACAATCTACCTAGTCGATCATCCGCCGGCAAGCCCAACTGGGCTGGCGATAACCCAGCTAACACCAAACTTCTTTCCTCGATAAATATCGAGGCTTCCATCTGACCAAACTTGACCAGATTTCGAACGAAGGTATTGGGCCAGATTGGAGTTAGGTTACCTGGCATCTTGACATACCCCATCCACTAACCCCTTGGGATATTGAAACCCCCAATGACTCGAACATACAAGTAATATTTTTCCACTCTTACCTGTAGGAAGAGGCCGGTCATTGGAAGGTGAAAAAGATTTGAGAAATTTTCAAAATTGGCAGGCTGGTCGAATATATGCATAAGGATGACAAAGCTATAAATAGTAGAAAAGTAATTCGGCAGTAGTTAGGCTATGCACACTTCTAAACTCCTAAACAGGTCGACCACAGGACCACATAAAGGGAACCTAAGGCTACATCTAAAGGTATCCTCAAACACAGTTATACACCTAGCTGGGGGTCGATGCATCCGACCAGAGGGCCCAGGTGTTAAAAGTTCATACTCTGCGGGGACATGATACAACTGCTTAATGCGCCTCAGGTCAGCAAGGGTGATCGTAGACACTATTTTGCTATAGTAATTAGGGATAAATAATCGACCGCGCGACAAGGGAGCCTAACTTGGCCCAGCTTTACCACCCCCGCCAACGTGATCACTGCTCGAGCTACTGGAGCTCGAGTTGTCACCTGACGAGCTACTCGACTCCTCTGATGAACACCCAGGCCTATCAGAATGAGTAGCCTCACTATCCCCCCCATGACTGCCCTCAGAATCAGACAAATGCAACATGTTTAAAGCAAAGAAAGAACGCTAAGGAAAATAAAGGAAAAGACTTACTCTTTGTTGGTGAACAAAAAGGCACAATATAGTAGTAGCAAAAGCAGTTGGCTTAAAGCTCGACCAGACACAAAGGCAGTGAAAGTAAAAATGAGTACTTTAACCACGCCTATTTATAGGCACCCGAGCACAGGAATCCAAGCAGTTGTAATAATGTTGTAACTGCCTTCGGCGCTACGCCCGGCACGATGTAACCATCGCATTAAATGTTCAAAACTCGGGTCAATTTTCAAAAACCCTCATCGATGAACCTGCATAATAGCACAAAAGACTACTCCCCAATCCTTCTCGTCGATCATCTCGTTCAGCATTCGGAAGTAGGGGGACTTATGATATGTGATAGCCCAATGGGCTCGGCCCAAAGACAGCAGACTTAAGGATGTAGCATCAGGCCCATCCCATTCTCAGAGCCCAATTGTGCTACTGACTTTAGGTGACCCAAATCGACCAGACATATCAACCTGTCATACTCTAGCGGGCGGACATTCGACTGGGTCACAAACAAGACTGCTGGTTGACCCCTCGACCATGGCGCTTGGCCATCTCTTATGCCGCACGCACGCCAACCCATCGTAAGGTCGACCCTATCACCAACCATGGAGGTCAACTTGGCATAGAGTTAACTCTGCTGCAATAAATGCCTTGACAGCTAGCATGCCTCCGTATTAATGGCGCATGCTGCCCCAGTACCACCCATGCTGCCACCGTGGCAGGAGGCGCGTCTATAGTATACTATTCTGTCCATGAAACCTGGAAATGCAACACCTAGAATAGTACAGGAATGGGAGATGACCTAATGCCCCTCTTGCTAGGACAAAGATCCTTCCTACATATCAAGGACATCTCAAACAAATCTCTACTAGGAGAAGGCTATAAATACCTCCCCTCCAGCCTCACAAAAGGTATGCCATTTTATATACAAAGCCCTCACTCTGCTGCTCATCATATCTAGTAGAGCCCATACTGACTTGAGCGTTGGAGTGCCTTAGTCGAGGGCACCTCGGCTAGCCTGATGTTTGCTCGTGATTGCAGGACTCAACCCAATTAAATTCATAGATCAACCAGAGAGGTTGAACCCCTCCAATCTATCATCTGATCCAGTTACAAGCGGATTTCACCCTCATCAGTATTAATAATTATAACATTGCAAAAGCTCATGTATCATGCAATTTAATATTAATAGAAAATTCGAGTACTTAAATGAATTTTGAAAGTTAGACCTCTATTTTCTGACCTTATTTTCAGAATTTTCATGCTATTTATTGAAAATGTTCAATTTTCAAAACACACTCTTTATTTTACATTTAAGAAAAGAAATAAACCAAAAACATTTTTTCAAAAAAAATAAAAATGAATATATTAATTTAATTGATCAAGCTTAATTTGCAAGTAAATACATACACATTTTTATTTCACACATTTCTCAAGGAAAACTTAACAAAATATTTCATAATGTATTTCCTCATAAAATTTTATATATAAGTCCAATTTTAAAATTTATAATTGGGAGAAATAATTAATGGTTTAATTTTACTCGCAGCAACAAAGCCAAAAAAAAAAAAAAAAAAAACTGCCACATTTATATAATTACTGCTAAGCCACAGAAATTGCATTTTTCACAAATTAAGCGAAATATTGTAGCGAAAGAAAGCAAGAGATATCTTTTATATTTTTGTGAGGCCAATACAAAATAAATTGTTAGTAATAGTTAATTCTTGATCAACTCAGCCGCAAAAGTCAGATGACTGTTTTATATTTCAGAACACACACACACACAAATGTGCACATCCACAAAAGTCTCTTCCAAATTTCAGACACAAAAAAATAAATAAATGCATACTGAAAAATTGTAAATTTCATCACTAGTTTTTTTCAGTTTTTAATCTAAAATTTCTGTTTCAAACATTTTAAAAGATCTTCAGATTCGAAAAACTTTATCATAAGCGACATATGAAAAATTACCAACATAAATTTTAAAAAATAAAATTTTAGTATCAAAACTTTTGATAAATCATTTATATAAGTATTGAAACTGGCGCACATTGAGCTCATGAAGGAAAAAACTCATCCCATTAATTACGTGGAGTTATGCATATATATATATATATATATATATATGAGCTCATGAAGGGAAAAACTCATCTGATTAATTACGTAGAGTTATGCATATATATATATATATATACAAGGCCACACTACAAAAAAATTAGCATTTAGTGGCACTAATTCACCGATATTTTATATTTTAATGATACAAAAAGGTAAATATGGCGATAATTATTAAGGAAACCCACTATAATTTAATATATGGTGGAATTTAATTATTAAATGACAAATAAAATAGTAATAATTGATTAAAAATGTTGAGATGATTATATTTCAAAAATAAATAATTTTTTAAGAACACTGACACTAATATGTAGTTATAATATCATTTTAAAAAATATCAGAAAATATTTAGTGGCACTACCTTGTGGCATTTTATAATGTAACGATACACAAAAGTGATATGGTAATAGTCGGAAAAAAATGTCACAATGACAAAACATTTAGCAGTATTTCATTATTAGATGACATATAAATAGTGATATTTGATTAAAAATATAATTTAAAGGCATTTAACTAGTGACACTAATTGTTTAAAAATGAGACTCATGTTTATTTATGGTGTCATTTAGAAAAAAATTCATAAAATATTTAGTGGCACTAACTTGTTACTCTATGGTGTAATGACACATAAGAATATAGTGATACTTGTAAAGAATGTCAATATTTAGTTGCATTTTGATTAATAAATGATAAATAAAAAATGCAAGGTATCTAAGTAGTGTCGCTAATCTTTTCTTAAAAAATGTCACTTATTTATTTATGGTGTCATTTGTGAAGACGACATAAATTATTTAATGACACTAGTTTAATGCCATTTTTCGGTGTACTGACACATTAGGTAATATAGTGGTAGTAATAAAAAATGTCACTATAATATAATACTTAGTGACAATTGATTATTAAATGCTATAAAAGTTTAATTTTATTAAAATGCTATCAACACAACAACAAAAGGACGCAAGATAACTAAGAAACTACCTATCTTTTGCATGCTAGACTTGAGCATGTTTTCAAGAATATGATGAGCAATTAGTTTGTAGCCCTAAATTCACTAAGTGCTAGTAGATTAAAGGACTTACCTACTTATGAGTCTTGTTTGGAAGAAAAAATGACCAAGGTAATCCTTTGGGTTTGATCCATAAGGATGTATGTGGTCCACTAAGAGTTAGTGCAAAAGGAGGCTATGCTTACTTCATTACCTTCACTTATGATTTCATTTGGTTTGGACATATATGTATCTTACGAAGTACAAATCTGAAACCTTTGAAAAGTTCAAAGGCTGTAGGAATGAAGTAGAAAAGCAATTCAAACTTAGTATTGAAGCTCCTCGATCAGATTGAAAAGGAGAATACTTAAGTACCGAATTCTTAAATTACCTTAAACAGAATGGGATTCTCTACCTATGGATTTCATCCGACACACCCTAACATAAAGGAGTAGCTGAACTGAGAAATCGCACCTTATTAGCCATGGTAAGGTCCATGATGAGGTTCACCAACATTTCCATATCTTTTTGGGGCTTTGCCCTTGGAATGGTGGCAAAGTTACTAAATATAGTACTTTCAAAGATGGTACCAAAGACTCCACATGAGATGTGATACGGAAAAATACCTTCTTACTCTTATTTAAGAGTTTAGGGGTCTCTTGCCTATGTCAAGAGACTAGTGGGAGACAAATTAGATGCGAGATCTATCTCGTGCAAGTTTATAGGATACCAAAAAGAGTCTTTGGGTTATTACTTCTATGATCCCTTGGAACAAAAAGTATTTATTTCGAGAAATGCCACATTTTTGGAAAAGGAGTTTCTATTAGACAGAAAAAGAATGGTCGTTGAGAGTGATGAAAATCAAGATGATCAACTTATCCTTAAATCAGTGAAAACAAAAAAACATCCTAAGCCTAATATACAACTTCCTAAAGGTTAGACCGAATCAAGAGGCAATCCGAAAGGTTCAAATTTTTTCATGAGACAAGTCAATCGAATAGCAATCCAAGGATCTATGAGGAAGCCATATCGAACATGGATTCGAGTGATTAGCTTGAGGCCATGAAAACAGAAATAGACTCTATTTACTCCAATAAAGTATGGGCTTTAGTAGATCTATCGAAAAATATAGTACCCGTTGGTTGCAAGTAGGTCTATAAGCGTAAGCTTAGAGTTAACGAAGAGGTAACTACCTTAAAGCTAGACTTGCTGCAAAAGGTTATACTCAAAGATCCAATATTAATTTTGAGGAAACTTTTTCATCGATCACTATGCCTAAGTCCATTAGGATTATATCATCATAACCGCTTACTGTGACTATGAAATTTGGCAAATAGATGTAAAGACCGTCTTTCTCAATGGAAAGATTGACAAGAAAAATTAAATGGTGCAATTGAAGGCTTTACATACAAAGGGAGTGAGCAAAAATTTTGCAAAATCCAAAGGTCTATTTATCGACTCAAGCAAATGTCTCAAAGTTGGAATATACATTTTGATGAGACAGTTAAATCATTTGGCTTCATAAAAAATATGTACGAACTATATGTGTACAAAAAGACTAGTGGGAATGTGATTAAATTTATTGTGCTTTATGTCGATGACATCCTTCTCATTGGGAATGAGAGAGAAATGTCAGAGTGTACTAAAATATGGTTATCTTTATAATTTCTCCACGAAAGATATGGGAAAAGCATCCTACATATTAGGAATACGAATATATAGAGACAGATCAAGGAGGATGTTGGGGCTTTCCCAATCTTCGTACATAGACAAGATACCAAAGTAATTTAGTATGGAGGAATTCAAGATAGGATACCTCTGGAACATAGCCTTCATCTCTCTAAGTCTATGGCCCCTTAGATAGAGGAAGAGAGAAAAAGGTTGTCCCACATATCTTATGCATCCGCTACTGAAAGCATAATGTACGCAATGCTATGTACGAGATTGGATGTGGCACACGCTCTGAGTGTTACAAACCACTATCAATCCAATCCCCGTGCGAGTCACTGAAAAGATGCAAAATCCTAAAGTACTTAAAAAGAATTAAAGACTTGTTTTTAGTATACGATAATGGAGAATTGAAACTTGAAGGATTTTAGATTCTAGTTTTCAATATGATGAAAATAACCTTAAATCCATGTTTGGATTCATATTCTACCTCAATAATGGCATGGTTAATTGGAAGATTTCTAAGCAAGAAACCATGATTGATACAACCATCGAGGCAGAGTACATTACGACATCGAATACTGCAAAAGAAGATATTTGGATGGAAAATTTCATCCAAGAGTTGGATGGAGTACCTAGCATTGCAGAACTAGTTGTCTTCTGTGACAACAATGGTGCTATTGGGCAAGCAAAAGAGCCAATATCTCATAAGTCATACAAGTACATATTGAGGTTTTATCATTTAATTCGAGAGATCATTGATAGAGGCCACATTTAAGTGGAAATAGTTGCATCAGAAGAGAATATAGCAGATCCACTGGCTAAACCCCTAATGCAAAAGGACTTTAAAAGGCATCTTGAGAGGATGGGTTTAAAGGCTATGGGAAATTAGCTTTAGGGTAAGTGAGAAATTATTCAAATAGTGCCCTACAACCCATTAGATTGGCGTGTGATGCTACTTGTTTTGAGATAATCTTGATTGAATGGTATTATATAAGTGTTCATCTTCATCCTATGCATTTTATGATAATCTTCACATGCATTTGGTTGAAGCCCTTAAATCATACAAGACTATGGGACGTAGTCAAACAAATGATGGTGATCATGAAACAAGTCTCTATGGTCATGATTTTAAATATTACAAGTCATAGAATCTTAGAGATAGAGTATCTAAGATTCGAATGGACTTGCCCTAGTGATGCATGCTCCAAGGAGTTGGATATTGCCCTATTTCACAGGCAATCCATGTATGAGACATATGGATACACATTAGTGGATGTTTGTTAGAGAGCAGGTTCACTGAAGACTCACTTAGAGAATCCATAAAGTAGATGAAGTGGCTTGTCAGTAATAGGAAATTCTCTGGCTTCAAATAAAATATATAATTAGTTCTTTGACTTGAGGTTCCACGTTGACCTTGTACTTAGATTCTTGTGCTTTGACTTTGTCCTAACCACTTAGCAGGTCGCCTAGGGCTTAGGTTGGGCACAAGCTACCTATATATGGAGGTTTTTAAGTTCCAAGAAGGGAATCATTTCTCGTCGTGCAGAATGAGTTGATCTCCTATGTTTTATATGATGACTGATTCTGAGAAATCCTTATAAGGGGACATGGAAATTTGGACAAAGAGTTTTCCAAAGTTAAGGTCATAAATTGAAATCGTGCATCAAGAATAAATACATAGTTATTGAGGCTATTAGGGAAATGATAAATAGCTTGCCCTGAGCCTCTTTTGGTGCATAGAAAATGGAAGGACCATATTTGCATGGTAATTGTAAATGAAAAAGGTTCACACTAATTAATTCATCCAATTAGTTGGGCTCCATTGCCTTATGTTAGACATCGACTATGGAGATTGAGTACTCTTCAATTAATGAAAATTAATTGAAGTGTGAGTAGCTTAAAAGAGTTTAGGCTAATTAGGATATTTGATATTTAATAAATTGCAAAGAATTGTGAGCCCATGTTTAATTGATTGTTGAACCTAATGTGTCACACTTGAAATTCTTTAGGCACTCTAGTGAGCTTGGAGAGATTATCTAAGGAGCTAGATAATTAAATTGATCAAGATTGGAAGTGACCAATTGGCTAATTCAAATTGATCACAATGACTTGATTACTTTAAGGGGTTAAATTCACAAATTAATTTATAGAGTTAAATTAGACTAATTAAGTTAAAGTGTCAATTTAATTAGGTCATGTCACAAGTTTAATTAGTCTTACTAACTTAATGAGTTAAGTTGGATCAATTAAATTGCAGAGTTGATTTAATTGATATTAGAGAGTCATTTTTTTTATAGAAATATTTAAATGGGAGGGTCCATTTAAAATTGACAATTAAAATAGAGATTTTAATTACTAGGATTAAAATTCTACTTGATACTTAAGTGACATCACTTGGACTAATAGTGTTAGGGGTGCATCCAGAGAGTCCTTGATGCATCCAAATACTCAATATAAAGTCCAAGGAACCCTCAAGTTGCCGGCCACCGAGGGATATAAATACCACCCCTTTATCTCTTTTTGGTGTGACCAAAAACTATCTCCTAGAATCTCACTAACCTCTTCTCTTCCAATCTCCCTTTTTCTCTCCAACCCTCCCTTTTCTCTTCCATCTATTCTAGCAAAAGATAGGAAGATTAAGGAGTGATATAAAGCTGTGTGGACTTCATTTGGAGGCATCACAATTGGCGTGTTTTGTGGTGAATAAGAAAGAGCCCAAGTTAAAGAAGAACTCTTCATTCAAGGAAGCAATTAGGTGGCGATTTTTGCCATACTTTTTGTGCTGTTTTTCGACAATTTTGAGGTATTTTTTGGGCTAATTAGCTGCTGTAATTTCAGGAATAAAGTGGCTAAAAATCGGCCAAGCAGAATAAATGTGTTGCACTATCTCTCGATTTTGGAAGAATTATTAAGGTAATTGATTTTTCCTTTAAATTCATTGTTTTGGCATGAAATAAATCCTTGGTTGACAGTGAATCAAGTTAGTTTCATGTGAGAATTTTTTTTTAAATCCGTTGTGCTTTAATTCCTCGATTCACCATGTCTTTCACAAGATAATATTACGACATTTGAGTGGTGGAGGAACTAAGAATTGATTGGATTGTCAATGCAAGATCAGCCTTTCGTTGGAAGAAAAATTTTAGTTTGTCATGTGGAATCACCAATCATGTTCAAATAGAATCACCAAGAAAAGAAAATATCAAGGATTGAACAAAAGATTTAGTTTGAAACTAATATAGAAGAAGATGGTGAAGGAGAGGTTGATAATGTAGGGGAGTGGTTTAAACTACTGTTACCATATTGAAATGATGTTATTTATTTCTTTTCACTACATGGTAATTCTAAAAAGAAGAAAATCCATCGATTAATGCTCATATAGTTCCTTTAGATTTTCTTTAGACCATAATTAACCTTTGTTAGAAACATAATGCTATAGAAAAATTAAGTTAGGGTCCTTTTCAAAAATCAATAAGTTAAGTTGGGTTCCACTCTTGGAACGCACTTGCATAAAGTCAGAGCTCGAGTTTGCAAATGATTACTTAGATAACTTTTTGGCTTTGAGAGTTGGTATTTATATTGATTAAGTCCTCGATGGCTTCACTCCACTCGCGTTTGGGCATTCATTTTGGTGAGATTCATTTGTTGGACTTATAGGCCTTTTTCTTATTTATTTTTTTATTTTTTTAATTAGACCCCTTATTTGCTTCTTACCTTTTCCCTCAGGATCTCATTTTTCCATATCATCAAGTCCTCCACTTTTAATTCAAAAATTTATTTTATATTGAAAGTATACCTTAAAAGTTAATTTTATTTTATATTAATAATTAATTTTAATTTTTTTATTAATTTATCTCTTATTAATTTTGGAGTAATTTGAATAATTTAATAATTAAATAATTTGGAGACTTTTAAGTATTCTTGAATTGTTGTATTCATGGAGTAATAACTTGCTTAGTGGATTGTGTGCTCCAAAGGACTTTGCAATTTGATAATTTCTTAACTTGGGAAGTAACCTTTTCGGGCCAAAATGAGTTCTCGAGGTAATTTTTTTAATTTTCATTTATCTCTTCCCCATTACTCATATTTTCTAACTCTTTTTTGAGTCAACAACTTTTTAGGGGAGTTTCAACTTGAGTATGAGGCTTGTCTAGTTCTAGATGTGAGATGTTGAGTTGTGGGACCCAATATGAGTCAGAGTCCAAAATCTTGGTAAGAGCCGACGACAACTAGCAAGGGGTTGGTCGTTCCATGATATAGGGGCAGCAGGATTTCCACCCCCATAGAAAGGTTGCCGTCCCATGGAAGGTTGCGAGCCCCCATCTAACAGGCGAGTGTTTGCTGCTTAAATGTGCAACGACATTCGCATCATGGGCAAATGCCTGGGGGCACCCTTAGCATGGGTTGGGGATGTCTGCCATTTTTGGGGCCATATAGTTGTGCTAAATTTATTCATACTCGATGAGGTTGTCTTTCTTCCAGTGTAGCTATATTTTTATGTTTCTGAGCTTTTTTAGGGCATATCCTCGAATCTAATCTCGAATCATATAGTTGCTCGTCAAGAATGCGTTCATCAATTATTAGTTATAGAGTTGTCATCTTCATCAAACTTAGGGTCGATTCCAAGTTTAAGTTTAAGAAAAGAGGATTCTTCTAAGAAGGGGCTTAAGGACTTCTCTGTTGCCAATGGTAGCCTTGCTGACACTAGTGATTTTTTTGTTCACTCATTTCGCAAGAGTTAGATGTATTTACATGTGGAGTCTAAAACTCTGATGAGTGTGAGTTATTTTTCCTTCTTCAAAGGATTACATCATGTTGCTCCCTCTAGGGTGCTCTATAATTTTTTGTAGGTAGTTTAGTAGTAGTTTTTTCGCTTCCTCGGGATCATTTTTTGTTAGGGATAGTTAAGAGTTATAGGATATATTTAAGTCAATTTGCTCCAAATTCCTTTTCATATCTTTTAGAGTTTCAGAACCATTAAGGGGCTTGGACCTTCCTATTTCCTTAGACAATTTTCACTCTTTTTTCATGGCACAAAAGGTTTTGATGAGGCCTTCTTTCATGTTTTACCTGGGCTAAAATTATAAATTTTTTGAGTAGGTTGCCATATTCTAAAGGGTCTTAGAAGAGTCATTTTTTTGTGAAAGATGAGTGTTGGGGGGTCTCATGCTTGGAATAGCTTACCTTCATTAATATGTCTCCAAAGGGTTCATCTTGCCCTACACTGGTGTTTTGCGGAGGTAGGAGTATTTCACCAGCCTTTGGTAATGGGCACTAACGTAATTAAGCCCAAAGGGCATTACATTATAGTAGTATATCCAATGCATGGTTATGAGGATTATTTTCCCCTAGTCTTCTGGGGACCCTAGTAAGTGTCTAATAAGCTCAGTATCCTGCATTTCGCCATGGAAACCACCAGCGCATGTATCTTGGGGATCAGAATTGATAGTTTGAATAGGCTTTGCTTCAGGTTTATGAAATCAATGTACATCCTCTATTTGTTCCTCCATCGAGTGAAAGTAATTATCTAGATGTCTAAGAGCTTTACTCAAATATAGATACTACAAGAGAAAAACTAGCCCAAGGCACCCTGATGGTAGTAAAAAGCCGACGAATTACCTTCTTAACCATTGATACTTTGAGCTAAGAAGTCTTAGAAAACATTACCTAACTATTCCCTAAAGTAATAGACACTGGAAATGATACATTGTCATAGATGACCTCATTGTGAAATACTTCCAAGAAGGTGTCCTCCAGCGCCTTAAATAAGGCGAGGCGAGTAAAAAGTAAAAGCGATGAGATTCATAACTTCTATATAGAGACCTGTAAAAATATGGATTCTCCCAGCCTTACTTGAAATATCTAACCCCCAAGAAGTGAAAGTACATAATGCGAAAGATCTATGAAGACTTCTATAGAAACATTTCAAGAGCAAGATCACTAATAATCAAGACCCTTAGGCAAGGTTACTTTTGGCCAACCACACTAAAAGACGCTAGACTTGGTAAGAAGCTATCGACCTTTAGTAAGTACATACCAGCTGAAATCATCAACATGGCGCATTTCTCCAACCTATTAACAATCTATGCCCTATGGGCTCTTTTTCCCAAACCACCGACGAGGAAAAATTACTTATAATTGTAGTAGACTACTTCTCTAAATGGGTGGAAGCTGAACCTTAGTGCACATATTTGAGAAAAGAGTCACAAAGTTCTTTTGGAGAAATATTATGTGCAAATTTTAGATTTCCTAAGCATTGATTTTTGACAACGGGATCCAATTCACGAAAGCTAAAATTAAAGATTAATGTTAAGAGCTTTCCATTAAATGATTCTTCACATTCATAGCCAACTTACGAGTTAATGGACAAGTGGAGGTCACAAATAAGGTTATACTCCAACACTTGAAAATACGATTAGGAGATGCCAAAGGAGCCTAGGTAGATGAACTCCCTTATATGTTGTGGGCGTACCAAATCATTCCCTGGCCTCCAGTAGAGAATCATTTTTCCATTTTTATTATGAGAAAAGACCATATAAGCCTAGGAGACGGCAATTGTTCATTTTATTATTCTAATAAAACGTTTTGACATTTTTCTACACACTTGTCTATTTTTATTGCATAATTATAATTTGCAAGAGTATCTCATTTGTGATAAGACCTAAGAGGCAAACATACTAAAAAATATATAATATTAAATAAGAAAGAAAACAAATATAATGACTCCACGCAATGATCAACGAATATGCCACATCAGCATAACTAAAAAACCCAAAAGGTCCATGTGGTGGATGACATCAACACCATTGTAAGATCCTAATAAGGCATATGGTAAACATGAAAGACCACAATAAGATCTCCAAAGGGGCACGTGGAAAACACAAACGACCATTACAAGATCCCTAAGGGGCACATGACAAACATAAATGACGAGTATAAGAACCCAATGGGGTGTGTGGAAAACTAAAAAAACTACTATGATCACTAAAGTTGTGAGCAACAACAAAAGACTACTATAAGACCCTTAAGGGGGTGCATATAAATGTAAAAAATTCTTGTAAGACCAGCAAGGGGGTGCATAGCAACAAAAAACCACTATAAAACCCCCAAAAGAGTGCATAGCAAACAAATGTAAATGACTGTTGTAAGACCCCTCAAGGATACATGCCAATCAACACTATTGTAAGACCCCCAAGGAGGATTGCAGTTACAATGGTTGCATGCACACCCTAGGGAGGAAGCACAACAAAAATATTACATTAAGACCCCTAAAGGGGAGTAAACTAACAACATTAGACTAAGATCCCTAAGAGGGTGTACCACAATAGCACTGCTTTAAGATGCCTAACTGGGATCATTAAAAACAAACACTAAAGTAAGAGTCTCAATAAGGCATGCCAACAACGACAAAATTATGATATAAACCCCTAAGGACGGCTCCAAAGAAATTTTTTAAGTCTTTCACAAAACCTTTAATGGGACTCAACACCATTTTTTATTACAAAAAAGTTAAGAGAAGCAGGCAAAGAAACAAAGAAAGTGTAGAAACACAACAACTCATAAATAATATGAAAAGATCAAGGTAAACATGAGAATGAAATCATCCAAATGATTAAATACAAAGGGAGCAGAAAGCTACTCGAATCCCATAATAAAGACATAAAGTCTTAACAATAATGGAATATAGAAACATCAAACGATGTCAGTATTGCATTTGGCCATTAGAAAAGAAAATAGTTAGCATGCTATTGAAAGAAACTAGAAACAGAGCAATCCCCAACAAATACAAAAATGGAAAAGGCCTAACTCCTAAACTAAATCCTACTTTACTAAAAATGGAACTGCAACAGTTCGACCTTCCACTATAGCCTTAAAGCCAGCCTACTATGACCCTTCAACCACCCCAGTAAGGAGATTAATGGGAATAGTAAGATCAAGCACTAGCAAATCCTCTAAAGGGTGCCACCGAGTCTCAGTAAGCATGTGGTAAGTCTCACTGTTTTCTTCTTAAGCTTGGCTATCATAGCCGTAGTCCTCTTTGGCCAATGGGAACATCTACACAATTAAGTTTCGGATCTGTTTTTGAAATGATCAACAAAATTGTCAAACAACTCACACAACTATGAATACAATATGCAAGCAAAATACAATATATAATAGCTAACTCTACTAGATGTAAAGAAGAGAATATCTCTAACTTTCCTTGATCATATTCGCTTATTCTATTCCACAAGCTATCAATGTTGAAAGTAGTCTCGTCAACATCCAAATGAAAATTGATATTACAACTCTTATATAATCCATAGCACAATAACCCCTTGCCTTCTCCAGCATGAATAGGGCAAGGGAATAGTGGGTAGATAGCCCCAATAGCTAACTCCCACGCATGTTTCCTAACTGGTGTTGATCACTTGCTCGAACTGTCACCCATATTCAATTGAGGCACCATAGAAGGAGATGGAACATAAGGCCCTCTAATAAGCCCCTATAGGGGGCTCGAACACTGTCCCACTAGGGACAAGGCCCCATGATGTTGCGACACTATGTACCTTTTATAAGAGCCTTTATTTGCCCGCTTAGCATGAATGCTCACTAAATTAATATTCTTTTATGCCAAGAGCAAACTAATTGATTTAAGCTCAGTAGTGTAAGAGATAATAATAATAATAATAATAATAATAATAATAATAATAATAATAATAATAATAATAATAATAATAATAATAATAATAATAATAATAATAATAATAATAATAATAATAATAATAATAATAATAATAATAATAATAATAATACTTCTGGGGAGAATGCATAAATGTAATAATAAGCATACAAACAAATAACCAAAAAATCAACAAAGTACCAGTAGAAAACATATACTTCACCATGCTCTCTTCTTTGGTGTCATAATTCCTGCAACTTGATTTATTACTGACTGGAAATTGCTTTAGGCTTGCAGTCCCCATGCTTCGACTGTATTCGCCAGCTTTATTCCAATGATCAATGCCTCATATTCTACTTTATTGTTTGAAACTAAGAAATTAAATCTCACAGCATATTCAAACTTATCACATTGTGGACTCTCCAAGACTACTCAGGTACTGCTTCTAGAGCTGGTAGACAACTTATTTGCACATGGGATCCAAGTAAAGATTGAACTGCCAATGTTGTCTCACGCACTTTTAGTTATGAAGTTAGCTAGGACTTTGGCTTTGATGGCTAGTTGGGAGCAACTTAATCCCATGTTAACTCAAATCTACAGTCATTTAACCATTATTTCATAAGCTTCTAAAGTACTTAGTATCATTTCAACAAGTAGTTGGTGAGTACTATGATCTAGTGGACTTAAAAGTATAATAAGAGCTTCCAAGCGGTTGGTTAGCTTAGTAAGGGCCAACTTCTCGATAAGGGAGCATTTTACATTTAGACATTAAAGAAGCCAATTGACGTAATAAATTAGCTGATGTTACTTTTTCTTGCTCTTATAATGATCTACAAACAAGATGTCTCATGATGGCTTCTATGTCCAATGAACTCCAAAAGTCTCACGAACACATGAAAACAACTCATGAGATACATTTGCACCTACAAGAGTTGTATGAAAGGCAAACTAGACATGAAAGGTTCTCATTGTCTAAGGAGCTCTTTCGAACTAGAATGAATGAGAATTCAAGTGTCCATAACTTTGGGCTAAAGATGATCGATCTCATCAAGAAATTTGTTCAATTGGACGTTGTCATAGACAATGAGCTTTATGTGGATTTGATCCTTCAATCATTAAGTAGCTCTTTTGACCAATTTGTTGTGAACTTCAATATAACTAAACAAGAAATAACGATCAATGAATTGGTCAATATATTAGTGACCAGAAAGACAAGCCTCTTATGTTTGCTTCCTCCTCCAAGTCTAAGGGCCCTATGAGTGCTAAGAAGAGAAGTAAAAGGAAGAAGAGTTCTTTCTCTAAGGGAAAGCAATCCTTGAAAGGTTTGGGGGGAATCAAGAAAAAGAAAGAGGCCAAAGCCAATGCTACTTATTTCTATTATAGTGAGAAAGGCCATTGGAAAAGGAATTGCAAGGAATACCTTAGCACCCTTGGGAAGGATATGTACTTTATTAAAGTGCACTTAATGATAAATTCTTCCTCATGGGTATTTGATACTGCATGTGGTTTTCGCCTTTGTAATTCATTACAGGGAATGGAAATAAGAAAGAGTCTCAATGAATGGGATATGATCCTCTGCCCTAGAAATGGAGCAAAAGTTGCGGTCATGGTCGAAGGAGTAATCAAGTTGGACTTGGGGAATTCCTACATTGTACTTGATTCTTACTTTTATGTACCCAATCTTGTTAAGAATATTATTTCTATTCCCATATTGGATAATGAAAGATATGACTTTTCTATATCTAATGGGAAGTTGAAAGCATTAAAGAACGGTTTCCTAATTGCACAAGGTATATAAACAATGGAATATACATATTAAATTCTCAACCTTCATTGATTCTCATTCAATCAAATAAAAGAAAATTAGATGACCAAGAAGACGCCATCTTATGGCATGCAAAACATGGACATATTTCCAAAAATAGGATGAGCAAGTTAGAAGGCCTGAGAGTACTAAACGTTAGTGGCATAGAGGATCTTCCTACTTGTGAGTCTTATTTAAAAGGAAAAATGACCAAGGCTCCTTTTGTGGGACAAACGGAGCGAACCACAAATTCTTTAGATTTAATCCATACAGATGTCTATGGGCCATTAAGAGTTAGTGCGAGAGGAGGCTATTCTTACTTCACACCTTTATCGATGACCATACTCAGTTTGCACATGTGTATCTTATGAAGTACAAGTCCAAAGCCTTTGAAAAGTTTAAAGAGTGTAGGAATGAAGTAGAAAAGCAAAAGGGACTAAGTATTAAAGCTCTTCGATTGGATCGAGGGGGAGAATACTTAAGTACCAAATTCTTGGATTATCTAAAAGAGAATGAGATTCTCTCTCAATGAACTCCGCCCAGCACACCATAATACAATGGAGTAACCTAGAGGAGAAATCATATCTTGTTGACATGGTACATTCCATAATGAGCTTTTTCCATATACCCGTATCTTTTCGAGGATATGCCTTAGAGATGGTGGTGAAGTTACTTAATGTAGTACATTCAAAGTCGTTTCCAAAGATACCACATGGGACGTGGTATGGCAAAGCACCTTTTTACTCTTTTCTAAGAATTTGGAGGGGTCTCCTACTTACGTCAAATAGCTAGTAAGAAACAAGTTGGATGCAAGATCCACCTTGTGCATGTTTGTGGGATACCCAAGAGAGTCTATGGGTTATTATTTCTATGATCCCTCAGAACAAAAGGTGTTTGTTTCAAGAAATGTCCATTTTTTAGAAAAGGAATTTCTATTAAATAGAAATGGCGTTGTTGTTGAACTTAATGAAGTTCAAGATAATCAACAAATCCCATAAGCAATAGAAACAAGTGAAAATCAAGAGCCTTACACACAAACTCTGAAAAGGTTAGATCGAATCAAAAAACAACCTGAAAGATTCGAATTACTTCATGAGACAAGCCAACTGGATAGTGATCGAAGACTTATGATGAGCTATGTTGGATATAGATTTGGGACATTGGCTTGATGCAATGAAATTCAAAATGGACTCCATGTACTCCAACAAAGTATGGACTTTGATAGAACTACTGAAGAATGGGATTCTCTCTTAATGACCCCACCCAGCACACCCTAACACAATGGAGTAGCCGAGAGGAGAAACTGTACATTATTGGACATGGTAAGTTCAATGATGAGCTTTTCCAATGTACTTATATCCTTTTGGGGGTTACTAAATGTAGTACCTTTAAAGTCGGTGCCTAGAATACCGCATGAGATGTGGTATACCAAAGCATCTTCTGACTTTTTTCTAAGAGTTTGGGGGTCTTCTGCTTACGTCAAGTGGCAAGTATCATCACATGGCTGCTAAAGCAAGTGTTGCTTCACACGGCCCTGAGAAAGCCAAGACAAGTTGGATAAGTTTGTGGGATACCCAAGAGAGTCTTTACGTTATTATCTCTATGATCCCTCTGAACAAAATGTGTTTGTTTCAAGGAATGCCACCTTTTTGGAAATGGAATTTCTATTAGATAGATAAGGCATTGTTGTTGAACTTGAAGTTCAAGATGTTCAACAAATCCCACGAATGGTAGAAACAAGTGAACATCAAGAGCATTGCACACAACCTCAGCGAAGGTCAGAACGAATCAAGAAACAACTCGAAAGGTTTGAATTCCTTCATGAGATGGGCCAACCAAAATAGTGATCCAAAAACTTATGATGAAGCTATGTTGAACATAGATTTAGGACATTAGCTTGACGCCATGAAATACAAAGTGGACTCCATATACTCCAACAAAGTATGAACTTTGGTAGATTCAACGGAAGGTATAGTACCTGTTGGTTGCAAGTGGATCTATAAGCAAAAGCTAGGAGTCGATGGAGAGGTAATGACCTTTAAGGCGCAACTAGTAGCAAAGAGTTACACTCAAAGACCCGGTATTGATTTTGAGAAAACCTTTTCACCGGTCGCTATGCTAAGTCCATTATAATTTTACTTGCCATAGCCGCATATTATGACTATGAGATATGGCAAATTAATGTGAAAAACTATTTTTCTCAATGGAAACATTGAAGAAGAAATCTATATGGTGCAACCATAAGATTTTACATCCAAAGAAAATGAGCAAAATTTTTGCAAATTCAAGATATTCATTTATGGACTCAAACAGGCGTCCCAAATTTGGAACATACATTTTGACAAGACAGTCAAATCGTTTGACTTTGTCAAAAATGTATATGAACCTTGGATGTATAAAAAGGCTAGTGGGAGTAATGTATAGTTTATTATGGGGCTAATAGCAATTTACCCCCCTATAAAAAATAAATGTTCAATATACTTCCCTATGTTTTAAAAAACTACGCACACCGCCTCCTCCTTCTCATTTGCTGTCCATTTAATATAATTTTAATATGAAAAGACTAATTTACCCTTAATCATTTAATATATTTTCAATTCAATTTAAATAACCTTTTATTATCATTTTTTTCCATTCATTCTTTTCTTTTCTTTTTATTTCTCATTTCTCTTTTCTTTCATTATTTCATATATTTCTCATTTTATACATCTATATAAATTGAACATTATTTCATATATTCTCATTTTATACATATATAAATTTATTTATAAAATTAAAATTACTTTTATTTTTATTTTATCAATTATATTCATCTCCTTTATACAAATTTTTTTATTTTAAAATTTTAAAACTATTTTTAACTTTTTTTATTTTCATCCTTCTAATTTATTATTTTTTTATTTATATATATTATACAATAAATATAAAATATATAATATAATAAACATAAATATTATATAATAGTTATTTTATATATTATATATATTTATAAATAAACATTTTATATTATATTTTATACCCCACCCTAGCCCATCCTACCTTTACCTGCCAGCGGCCATGGAGGCCGCTGCTCGTAGTGGCTGAGCAGCCATGGCCGCTGCAAATGTGGTGCCTGTGGCCGGCGCCGCTCGCACGGCCCAAGCGGCCATAGAGGCCGCCCCTGCAACAGGCAGCCATGCGCGCCGCTCACAGGGGCCGAGCGGCCATGGAGACTGCCTCTGCTGGTGGTGGCCGCCGGTGGCTGCCGGGGCCGGTGGGGGATAGTGATATATATAATATATATATACACATATATAATATATATACACATTATATATAATAATATATTATATTGTATATAATATATTTTTTATATATATTTTTAAAAAAAATAATATGATTTGATCTGGACCGTTGAATTTTTAAAAAAAGATCCAATGGTTAATAAAGAAGGGCATAATTATCTTTTATATAGAAAAATTTAAGCTCAGATGCATGCACGAGAGTGTGTCCTACACCCACACTCTCAGGGGGGTTCGTTGCATGAATTTTTTAAAATATAAGGGTGTTCTTTGTCTATTTTTTTTTTCACAGGGAGGTAATCTGCCCATTTGTTTTAACACAAGGGGGTCCATTGCAATTTTCCCTTTTGGGGGTTACTAAATGTAGTACCCTTAAAGTCGGTGCCTAGAATACCGCATGAGATGTGGTATGGCAAAGCATCTTCTTACTTTTTTCTAAGAGTTTGGGGGTCTTTTGCTTAAGTCAAGTGGCAAGTATCATCACATGGCTGCTAAAGCAAGTGTTGCTTCACACGGCCCTGAGAAAGCCAAGACAAGTTGGATAAGTTTGTGGGATACCCAAGAGAGTCTTTATGTTATTATTTCTATGATCCCTCTGAACAAAATGTGTTTGTTTCAAGGAATGCCACCTTTTTGGAAATGGAATTTCTATTAGATAGATAAGGCGTTGTTGTTGAACTTGAAGTTCAAGATGTTCAACAAATCCCACGAATGGTAGAAACAAGTGAACATCAATAGCCTTGCACACAACCTCAGCGAAGGTCAGAACGAATCAAGAAACAACCCGAAAGGTTCAAATTCCTTCATGAGATGGGCCAATCAAAATAGTGATCCAACAACTTATGATGAAGCTATGTTGGACATAGATTTGGGACATTGGCTTGACGCCATGAAATACGAAGTGGACTCCATATACTCCAACAAAGTATGAACTTTGGTAGATTCAACGGAAGGTATAGTACCTGTTGGTTGCAAATAGATCTATAAGCAAAAGCTAGGAGTCGATGGAGAGGTAATGACCTTTAAGGCGCAACTAGTAGCAAAGAGTTACACTCAAAGACCCGGTATTGATTTTGAGAAAACCTTTTCACCGGTTGCTATGCTTGAGTCCATTAGAATTTTACTTGTCATAGCCGCATATTATGACTATGAGATATGGAAAATTAATGTGAAAAACTATTTTTCTCAATGGAAACATTGAAGAAGAAATCTATATGGTGAAACCATAAGATTTTACATCCAAAGAAAATGAGCAAAAATTTTGCAAATTCAAGAGATTCATTTATGGACTCAAACAGGCGTCCCAAATTTGGAACATACATTTTGACAAGACAGTCAAATCGTTTGACTTTGTCAAAAATGTGTATGAACCTTGTATGTACAAGAAGGCTAGTGGGAGTAATGTATAGTTTATTATACTTTATATCGATGACATTTTTCTTATTGAGAATGAGAGAGAAATGTTAGAGTGTACTAAAGTATGCTTATCTACACAATTTTCCATGAGGATTTGGGAGAAGCATCGTACGTATTAGAATAAGTATCTATAGAGACAGATCGATAAGGATGTTGGGGTTTTCCCAAGCACTGTACATTGACAAGATACTAAAGAGGTTTAGTATGGAAGAATCCAAGAAGGGATTCAACCCTATGGGACATGGTCTTCATCTCTCTAAGTCTATGGCCCCTAAGACTGATGATGAAAGACATAAAATATTTCACATACTTTATGCATTCGCTATAGGGAGCATAATGTATGCTATTCACTGTACAATGTTGGATGTAGCACATGCTCTAAGCGTTACGAGCCGCTTTCAATCCGACTTTGATGAATGTACTGGAAAGTTGTTAAAGCAATCCTTAAGTACTTGAGAAGGACTAAGGATTTGTTTTTGGTATACATCAATGGATAATTGAAACTTGAGGAGTTTTCGGATTCTAGTTTCTAATCCAAAGTAGATGATCTAAAATTCACTTCTGGATTTATATTTTGCCTTAATGGCGGTGTGGTGAGTTGGAAGAGTTCCAAACAAGACAGCATGGTTGATTATACCACAGAGGCAGAATATGTTGCATCTTCGGAAGCTGCAAAGGAAGTTGTTTGGATGAAAAACTTTATCTAAGAGTTAGATGCAGTGCGTAGCATTGCTAGCCTGTAGTTGTGTTCTGTGACAACAACGGAACGATTGTACAAGCTAAAGAACCAAGATCTCATCAGTGATCCAAGCATTATTTAAAGTGATATCATTTTATCCATGAGATAATTGATAGAGACGACATCCGAGCGGAGATGATAGCCTAAGAAAAGAATATAGCAGATCTACTGACAAAACTCCTAACACAAAAGGTCATTGAAGAGCATCTTGAGAAGATGGGACTTAAGACTATAAGGAATTAGCTTTAGGGCTAGTGAGAGATTGTTGGAATAGTGCCCCGCACCCAATTAGATTGGCATGTAAACTATTTTACTTATGAGATAATCTTTATTGAATAATATTTATATTTTAATGGTCATCTTCATCTTATGGTTATTTTACTTCACTTGCATTTGGTAGAAACCCTTAGATCATGCATGACTACGGGACTTGGCCATGCATTAAGTGGTGATCATGAAACAAGCCTTATATGATCGTGATCTTAAAATATTCTAAGGCGTAGAATCTTATAAGACAGGACATCTAAGATTCAAATAGACTTGCACTAACGATGCAAAAATTCAAGGGGTTGGATATTATTCTGTTTCAAGAGCAATCCATGTTAGACATGAGTGCATGTTAGTGGGTGCTTGTTAGAGAACAAGTTCACTAAAGGCCCGCCCGAAGAATCCACTAGATAGCTATAGTGGCAAGTTATCCAGCTTATGCTAATGCATATAATTAGTCTTTAAACTTGAGGATCCATGGTAACTTTATGTTTAAGTTCTCATGCTTAGACTTTTCTTTGACCATGCTGCGGGTCATCTGGGTTGAGCTTGGGTATGAGCTACCTAGACATGGAGGTTTGTGAAATTCAAGATGGGATCTATCTCCTCGTCATTGTGAAAGGCGAGTGCATCTCCTTTGTATTCTATAATGATCAACCCCACAAAATCCTTACGTAAGGTAGTATGACAATTTGGAAAAAGAGTTTTTCAAAGATGAGGTCATAAAGGGAAATCGAACATTGGGAATAGAAACATGGTTATTGAGGCTATTAGGGAGCCGAAAAATATCTTGCCCTAGGCCTCTTTCGAGAGATATGAGACAAAAGGACCATATGCATAGAGCTATAATAGTTCACTAAGAGCATATTCATTTCAACCAATTAGTTGGGCTCCATAGGCTTGCGTTTGGACATCGACCATGAAGATTGAGTACTCTGCAATTAATAGAGATTAATTGAATTGAGTTATTAGTTTAAAGGATTTTAAACTAATGTCAATATTTTGATATTCAAAATATCACAAGAGTTGTGAGCTCATGTCCAACGAATGGGAGAACATAATAGGTCACACACAAAAGTCCAAAGGAAGTTTTATTTGATGAAGGGAATTTTCTAAAAGTTAGAAAATTCCTAGTGACCGATTTTGTGGAGAAAAAGATTGGCTAATTTTTTAGTCATCTTGGTTTGATTAATTTAATTATTAAATTGATCAAAAGAATTTAAGGAGTTAAATTAGACCAATTAAATTAAAGAGTTAATCTAATTGGTGTCATGTAACAATTAATTAGTCAAGTTAACTTAAGGGATGAAGTTAGCACCTTCTAGCTTAAGGAGTTAATTTAATTAATGTGATGAATTAATTTTGGCGGCAAATTCAAATGAGGAGTTCATTTGAGGTGCATTTAGAATTAATTTGGATGACATTTCATGTTATGAAATGAAAACTCCAAGTGAAATTCACTTTTTACATGCAACTTGTCTTGCTTAGTTGTCACCCTACCTCATGGGAGGTATGATGCCAACTTGCATCAGACGTCCTCATCTATATATAAAGGGGTGAGCCACCAAATGCAAGACTAACATGCTAGATTCTCTTTTTCCCTCCAAAAGTATGATCTACTTCATGTGTTGAAGTTTTACACATTTTTCTTCACCTTCCCTCCACTTTTTGCCTTCATCTCTTCTTCATCCTTTGGTGATCTAGCTGACTAAAGGCTGATTGGAGCTTGCCTTTGGTGTGTGGATCATTTCATTAGAGGCTAAACATTTGGATAGCTTTGCTCTTGGAGATCCACTGCGTTGTAGAAACTTTGGAAGCTAATTTGAAGCACTTGCCGATTTTTTTTCTTGCTGATATTTTTACTGGATATTTCCGAAGTTGTTGGGGAGGTGCTATCCAAAATTCAGACAAATCGGAGGTGATTTGCTAGTGCAAATGTTGCCGGATTTCTGCTGCGCCAGGAGGAGACAGTTTTGAAGCATTCAACCTTGTCTTCAATTCTACCTTGGATTTTAAGCAATCAAGCTAATTTTCTGCAACCAAATCCATTTTAGAAGCATGATTTTATCCTTGGATTGAGTGTAGCCGAGTTTTATTTAGTTATTTTACGCTTTATTGCTTGGATCCTATGCTACACTTGAATTCAAAAACATCACTATTACCCAGGGTTATAATTTTTCATACTTCAGGCTCATCCCAAATGCACAAGACCCCACATGGAGTCTCTATTCCGGTACCTGTGGTGTAGCCAAAAATTGTGTAAGGTTATTTCCACATATTATATCAACAGTTATTACTTCTTATCTTGTTAAATGCATAAATGTCATAAATTAAATCAAAGGTTAATATAAAATTTGAATTGAAAAGTCCGGAAACATTACTTTGTTTTCTTTGGTCAGTATTACCTCCACTTTCTTGAGCTCCTTTCACATTAGTCTTGAAGCTTCGAGAGCTTGAGAGTGGAGTTGACAACTTAATTACTGTGTTGGCTTGATCATAAATATTTCTTGGATGTTGGACATGATCATATATGCATATAAAAGTGTTCTTACTTCATTGAATGTGCTGGCCCTTATTAGAAAGAAAGAAGGCGAACCACTTATAACAAGAATAGAACTTTGGTGTACTTTCCGCTATTTGAAAACAATTTAACAACTTTTTCAATTATGGAAAAATATGTTCTTCCTACTGCCTAATCAATTTCCTGCTTGGGGAATCCAATAAAAGTTTCCTTAGATTAATAAAGCGAGGAGTTTAACTATCAGGAGTAGGAATGCTAGTGGTTAGTATTATTTATTTATTTATTTTTCAGTTCTTGCATGATTTCAGAATGAAGCTGGAAAATTATGATTATAATGTTTCTCCATATATGAGATTTTATTTTTTTTTTATATTTAATTAATGAGAATGGATGGAAAGAAGATTGCCTGACTCACGTTTTGCCATTGATATTATAGAATTCTGATTGAATAGGTAAGAATGACCATTCAGTTTTTGCAAAAGTATAATATCCCTCTTCTCAGAAGTACTCGTTCCTCTTCTTATGCTCACATGCACATAATTACTCATGACTTTGTTCTTTCAAACTGTAATTCCTTCACTGATTCTTTCAAACAGTAATTCCTGCATATATGTTTTCTTGTTTTAACATGCCTTTCACAGCCCTTTTGCCATCAAGTGAAGAAGTCAGCTCAACACTATCAGCAGAGTTTTCATGCTGTAGTTATATATGTGATATCTCTGAACTCCTTTACACATTCTCTATGTCCATCTCCAAAGTTGAAATCTCAAAGGCTCAAAATTCTGTGCATTCAATTATTCCATGTAAGTCTATCATCGGAAGCTGTCAATTCCTACCCTATGCACTGCAGCTAGTGACTTGTTTAACTGCCTGGTTTTTGGAAAATGCATTCTGCATGCTGTCAGAATTGTTTACTGCCAATCTACATTCAAAAGATAACAAAAGTGGATGAATGTAGGGGTGAGATATATGAAGTTCGTTTCTCGTGGATTTTGTAGGTTGGCTCTAATGGGGCTCGCCTTGCTTTCGAGCTTTGTTGAACTTGTGTTTTTTTTTTCGTTTGTTAAGCTCACACTCAAAATATAGGGCATTTGAAAGCATGTAAGACGGTCAATTTTCTTTTTCATTTTTATATATTAAGATATACTACAAATTTTGATTAATATGACTGATAATGATGATGATATTAGTATTAATCACAAAAACATTGTCAATGATAATAACATAATTACCTCATAATTATTTTGTATTATGTTAATTATATTAACAATTTTCAATTACATTTGTAATTTTTTTTTGTGACTGTTTAGTAATAAATTAAAGATTTAAGACAATTATTAATATTTATAATTGTATCTAAAATATCTAAATGATAAAAGTCATTTTAATGCAAATATCAAAGTATATAATTCAGTACAATTGAGCTACTGTCATAATAATTTGATATTATAATAATTATATTAGCAATTCTAATTTATGTTTGAACTTTATGTGAAAAAATATATAATAAGAAAAATATGAAACATAATTAATGATGTTGTACAAAAATAGAGTGAGATACTTTTTAATAAATAGTAGAACATTGGTTATTTTCCTCTGAAATGTGCATCGGGAGATATCTGTTTCTTGAAAGTTCTTGAATGATTTCTACTCCCCAAGTTCTTTGTTGGACTTGATACTTGTAGGGTTTTTTTTTTTTTTTTTTTTATGGATTCAAGCCCATTAGGGTTTTTCTATCTTTAGGCTTAAATTGTTTTTTGTTCTCTAACTTTTTTACTTAATTGATTAATTTAATTTATTATGTCATTTTTAATTAATTTATCTAATTATGCTTACGATCAAAACTATCCACATTATTAAACCCCTTATTTTTAATAGGAGAATATTAATTTTATATTAAAAATATAGCATAAGTGCATTTTTAATATGATTTTTTAATATAAGTCCATTTAATATAATTTCTATTTCTCCAGTTCTTTATTGGACTTGATATTTATAATTTTTTCTTGATGGGTTTAGGCCCATTAGGGCTTTCCTACCTTTCCCCATGGGCTCAAATTGTTTTTGGGTTTTCTAGTAGGCTGTCCATGGATAGGATTTGAATTGGATCAATCATATTTGGATTTGAATTCAATTATCAAAATTTATCTCTGAATCTGACCGGAAATCCTATAGAATTTTTTTAGTACAATATCCAAATTCAATAGATATTCGAAATTCAATAAAAAAATCCGACCTAATTTAATTTTGTTTTTTCCTTTTGAATTGTATAAAAGTAATGTATTTATAAAGTAAATTTACGACATATTTGAAATTTTAACAACTTTTTATTATATATTAGTTCAAAAGTTAAATATTTGAATGTTAAACCTTTCTTTCACAATATATTAATACATAGATGAACTATTATTCATATTGTATTTGACATTTTATCAGTATTCCTCTTATTTTTTAGGCTAAAAACTCAATATTAATAGCATAATATAAACATTAATATAGATATTATGTCAATATAATATATAGATTTTATTTTAAAATCTTTATTAATATTATATATAAGAGTATTAATTTAATAAAAAATTATTAAAGTTCAAATTCAAATTTTTAACAGATTGAATTGTTTAATTACATATTCAGTTCACTTATTTCGGATTATGGATGTTTATAATTAGATATTAATTCATCAAATATTTTAATCAGATAAAAATCCTAAATTCAAATCAAATTCAGATTGTATTCAAATTAAAATCTGATTCATTGATAGCTCTATTCTAACCCTTTTACTTAATTGACTAATTTAATTTATATGATCATTTTTAATTAATTTATCTTATTATTCTTATGATCAAAACTATCCACATTATCAAGCCCCTATATTTAATAGGAAAATATTAATTTTATATTAAAAATATATTATAAGTCCATTTTTAATATATAATTTATTTTAATTTGTTAAAATAAGGTTTATTCAATGATAATTTTAATTTAATTATTTCAAAGTTTGGGTTCGCGAGTTTTCAACTTGTGTCTAAGTTGTGGTTTACTAGGCCTCAAAATTTGCAAAATTCTTAGGAGATACTCCATAAAGGTGGTCTTGTCAGTGCCCAAAGAGTTAACAAAAAGAGAAAATTGTAATTTAGATTTAGGAGAGAGAAAAGAGAGGAAGACTTTAAAAAGAATACTGAGATGGGTCCTTAAGGTAACTTTCTTTTTATTTCAAGGCTTTTTACTTTGCATTTTCGCTTCAAGTTTTTAGTCTGCAAAATTTTATTCATCTTTTTTGAATAAAAAATTATAGGGTTTCACTAGGTCAAGCATATCTAAGAACAGGTCTTGTTCTGAGTCAAAATATAGGGAAGAATTTTCAAGTAATCAAGTGGAAGGGAGTGAGGTGAGTCCATCACCATCTGTTCGCTGCCGGTCGGCCTAGTTCGTGTCGAAGTGCATTGATCTTTTGTTGGGTGTGTCATCAGATCAGGTCTTAGAAAATTTCAACGAGTCTCAGATTGACTGCAGGGAACTATTCCAACAGTTTTATTTAATGAAACAAAGAGGAAAAAGTCCAGCATAAGCCTAACACCAATTTTTCTAAGTTGATACATTAATCCACACAATAATGCCCTAATTATTGTTGTTTTAGCAACACTACATTCTGGTGTTGCTAATCTATTCTTCTACTGATCACATCCAATATTCAAACTGAATGAGAAATATTGAACATCCCCGCTAGACATCCCGTGGTATTTGTATTAGTGCAAACATATGTTTGCCTGTGCAAGCATCAAAAGGAGAGCAACGCAAGGAGTGCATGTAAACATCTATACGCCCTGTACAATGACTTCTACTACTTGTGCATCACTATACATATGTTCTCAGTGAATGTGATTTCACATGTGGGCGTGATTCCATTTGCATCATAATCAGTAAACACTTTACAAAGTGCATGAAGGAATTGTGATAGGTTGAAGTGAAGCTATTAACTAGAGAATATTGAGTGAAAGGACATAGAGCAAGTGTTGGAGAGTAGCTTGCTGACAGATTGACAACAACTAGGAATACCTGCACTTTCTTCCTATAATAGGAAAAGTGAAATGTCAACATGTAGCTAGATATTAACATTATCCATTTTTAAAGTTCAAAAAAGAGCTTAACAAGTTCAAGTTATTCTCTTCACCCTTAGTACAGTGTGGCACTCAAAAATATTTCATAACTCATCCAACTAAAGATATATGCTTTCATAATTAGCTTTTCTTCTATATGAACAAAGTAATCTTATCAGCATGATAGAATATAAATCTAAAAGTCCTCGTTCAAGATCAATGGCAAGAACTCAAAAGCTTGTTCCGAACACACTGCCTTAATGAAATGGCATCCAAAAACCCAATATAGAATCCATATTCAACATCATATGCCTGTATGGTACCGACAAAATGAGCATAAATTGTTGCCAATCTTACAAATTCTTATCCTTGTTTTAAACTAACATTCCATATAGATGCAAAAAGGAAGGAATTAGCAATGAAGGCCATAATCTATTGAAAAAGTAAAATCATCTTATAAGAATAATGTATTGGTAGACAATTACTTGGACCAAAGCATCAAGAAAAATTCATAAAATTAAGAACAAATGCTAAAAATCATCATTAAAACTATATAGATGTCGCAGGCGGCAAGTGCATATCCATTTGTACTGAAATAAACTATGAAATTCCAATTTAACCAGTAAACATAAAAACCCATTCAAATATTAGCCTTTTGTAGTTTTGTTTCTTTCTTGCAGATGACAACTGCACATCTGACAACTTTTCAAGCTAATAAACAAAAGGAATTAACTTGTACCGAACTTTACTTATGTACTCACTATACGTCTCCCCAAAGGTCTCTAGCATCAAGGCCTCCTCCAACTTTGCTTTTTGCCCATAATACATCAAGCAGACAGCAACAATAAACAGCACACTCATGGGAGCTCTGAGCGAAGTAAAGTAAGTGACAAACAGAAGCATTGTAGATGCATAAATTGGATGGCGGACAAACCTGTATGGTCCAAACTGAACAACAGCGGTAGGCACAACCACCTTCTCCGAATACTTAGCCAAGTACAATGTCGAGTGATACTGCATGAACACTGTCAACATGATCAAAACCCAAATACCCACATTGTTCCACCCACCAGGTATAAGATGCAGTTCTGTCCCTTCAAATGCTGCTAGCCAGTGCCCCACCATTACTCCAACACAAAACGAAAGCTTATGCCAATTAGGTAAGCTAATATCCCACTTGGTGTCATGCTCCCTAGGATAATAATCACCGTACAACCGCTTTCGGACACTAACATTGAGGAAGAAGAAATAATGGTACACGAAAAAGAATACAAAGGGCCATCCTTCAAGAAAGCCATTAAAATGAGCAGGTGGAACTAATGTAAGCCAAGTGAAAGCTGAGGTAACGATGGAAAGTTGTTCAAATAAGCTGGCTTCTCCCTTTAAGTATTTATTAAGGCTGTAAGCACCATAAATTGCAACGCCGATGGCCACCATCGATGGCCAGAATAACCACGTCCAGCTAAAATACATCCAGAAAAACGGGTCAAATAGCAAATTGACAGTCCATTTGGATGTAGCAATTACAATAGAGAATACCAAACACCACTTGCAAATGTCGACTGGTGTCAAACGCCAGAGGGTAGATTTCAGATACTCAAAAGAGAAATTTTTCAGACTTTTCAACCATGGACTCGGTGCATCTGAGTCTGCTGGGGCCGTAGAACTTGAATACGAGCACTTGAGCGAGCGAAGAGAACAAACAATTCTAGAATTTGAAGTGGATAATGATAAAAGAACTGAATTCGAGCGAAATGAATTATCATAACTAGAGGCAACTGAAAGAGAGCAATTCGAAGAAGTTCTAATAAGCCTTAAATTGTTTCGGGCCAGCGAGTTTTTCAAAGATAAACTTTTGCGTTGTATCCGTTTGTTAAAAGGTCCCAGTGACATTGAATGGCTACTTGAGGAGAGAGGAGTGCTAAAAGAGGTCACCTTTGAACAGACGAAGGGAGCGGCTTTCTCCATAGTGCAATTTCTTGATGTCCACAGTTGAAGAAGCCGAGCAGCAGTGCTAAAATCCTATTCCCTGGAAGGTAAGAGAATCCGCAGGGCGGAGCAGGTTCCTACTTCCGAACTACGCAGCTGACAGGGTTTTATATATTTTTATATTGAGAGGTCGTTTTTTGCTCGTGAGAGCCCATGACAATTGAACCCAACATTATCAAATAGTTGGGAATGGAAATTTGACCAGGCCTGGTGATCCATTGTTTG
Organism: Jacaranda mimosifolia; assembly: GCA_018894105.1. Taxonomy (NCBI): domain Eukaryota; kingdom Viridiplantae; phylum Streptophyta; class Magnoliopsida; order Lamiales; family Bignoniaceae; genus Jacaranda; species Jacaranda mimosifolia. The sequence goes on along the minus strand of CM032128.1, from coordinate 12,998,325 downwards.
GGCTTGGTAAGCAGTCAAAAGACCATAATAACCTGATTGATTTTATTATTTCTATGGTTGTCAATGGATCGAATTTTAACCTGAATTCAATCTAAATTTTAGAATTTTTATCCGATTAAAATATCTAATGGATCATATCAAATTATAAATATTCATAATCTGAAATATATGGATCAAATACCAAGCAATCCAATCCATTAAATATCTGAATTCAAACTTTAATATTTTTTTATTAAATTAATACTCTTATATATAATATTAATAAAAATTTTAAAATAAAATTTATATATTACATTGAGATAATATCTATATTAACATTTATATTATGTTATCAATATTGAACCTTTAGTCTAAAAAATAAGAAGAATATTGATAAAATATCAAATATAATAATATATAATAGTTTATCTATGTATTAATATAATGTGAAATAGAGATTTAGTATTTAAATATTTAATTTTTGGATTAATATATAATAAAAAATTATTAAATTTCAAATATGACGTAAATTTACTTTATAAATATAATTTTTTTTATACAATCCAAAATGGGAAGAAAAAATATTAAATCGAGTCGAATTTTTTTATCAGATTTCATATATCCATCGAATTCGAATATAATACTGACTAACAAATATCTCATGGGATATTGAGTTGAAGACGAATATGAATTTTAATAATTGAATTTGAATTTTAATATGATTGATTCGATCCAAATCCAACTTATTAACAATTCTAATTATTTCCAAACCCTCGCCACTTAGTAGGTGTATTCCTATTCTACCCGCACACAAAAATTTGCTGGGTGTTGAGGCCGGATTTGGAGAAGATGATGAAATAAAAGAGGAGTGGCGGGGTTGGGAATATATCGCTTGGCTGAAGGGTAAATGATCCTTCAACCATCAAATTCATCTTATAAGGATCGAAATGATCTTGTATCTAATTATATTGAAAAGTAAGGCTCATTTGGTTTCATTTTTTAATTCTATTTTCATATTTTTTTTATAATTTAAAAATTAAAATATATCACTTTATTAATATTTTTATCTAATATATTTTTATTTTTACTCTCAAAACACATTTTTCAATAACTTATACTAGCATGTGCCTAGTGTGATGCACCGAAAATAATTATATGATTGAATAATTTATTTTATAATAATATTTATTTTACTTCATGTGATTAAAACATGAAATTGCAATTATTTTTATCATTTAATGAAGGAAAATGTATTAGTAATGAAATAAAATAATATGAATATTTCAATTAAAAATATTATACTTGAAGAAATAAGTTGTAGAATATAAAGAACTGCTGGCTCTAAATTTGCAAATTATACAAAAATTTATAAAATGGTAAAATTTAAAATAAATCAATAAAAAAATTAAGAAAATAAAAATAGCGCAGAATATTTTACTAAAACACTTTTTAAATTAGACATATATTTATACATACATATTTTGATATGATAAATAAGCAAATAACTTTTTGTTAATATAAAAGGCAATGTTTGGATATGTTTTATGTTTGATTTTATTATGTATTTATTTTGTGTTTTGGAAGAATGAATAATAAAAGAATTTTGGGAGAATGTGAAATGAAGGTTGGGGAATGTGATTGATGTTTGGTTATATTTTTAAGAATAGTAAAAAATGGAGTTTGGGGAGTTTTGATATATTTGGTTATGTTTTATAGGATGCATTTTTTACTGTAAATGTCAAATCATTGTTTTTGTGTTGGTATTTGGGGGTGATATTTGATATTAAAGAATTTTTTTAATTGTAAGGATTATAATAAAAAATGTTGTGTATATAGGGCTATACACAAATATTAAACGGATTGAATAGACTGTATTCTTATCCGTATCCGTTTAAGTTTTTTCGTATCCGTATCCGATGGATATTTTTTTTATAACATCCGGATTCGTATCCGCCGAATATTATCCGAATTCAAATATATCCGTATCCGATTATAATTATTCCAAATATCCGTTTATAAATATCCGAATTCGTTAATTTATAATAAAATGCATTTTTTTTAATAAATTTCATTAAAAGAAATAATCATAAAAATAACATAATAAAATCTAAAAAAACAACAAACAAACAATAAAATTAGCATACTCAAAATATTAAACAAGCATACAAATCTCATTAAGAATCAAAGGAAATAATAATTTTCAATACATAATACAACAATCCAAAAGAAACAAAATAAAAGTTCATTGCAATTGTAGTAGATGGGGTAGAACCACTTTGAGCTGAGGATCCGGAGTATGCGACATAATTCAATTCAAAACCTGTTGAACAATTAAAAAAAAAAAAATCAAGCATATAAGAATATTTACCAATATATAAACAAAAAGCATAATCCATATAATTATAACTTAAAGTATTGATTACATAATTCATAATCACAATTCATCTAATTATAATTTTAACACAAAAATAATTTACCTTTTACAATGTTCAAAAATACAAAATTTCAAACCTGCACAATTAAATAAAACATTACTATAATTCATTAATTATAAAAAACAAAAAAGGGGTGGGGGAGATAAAAATAAATAAAAAATAAAAATAAGATGGTCGGGGGTGGGGGGGTGAGGCTAGCAGTTACTAGCCTTCCCCGTCGCCGGTGACCAACTGTTGGCCGCAACTAGTCGCGGCCAGGCAAATACAACGGGGCTAGCTGATGAGGACACCAGCCCCGTCGCCTCCCCCGAGAGCCAACAAATCTATTGGCTCTCGGCGATGAGTTGCACCACATACAAAGTAAAATGCATAATGATGAAAGTAGAGAATCCAAAATGTGCAAGTTAAGCAAGCATATAAATGTAGCTATTGGGATGGTCGCTCTTATAGGTGAACTATTAAGAGCAACAAGATTCATCCAAGCATTCAACTTCAGCTGTAAAATTAGATATAAATTTACTTCCTACTAATTCTTTGGTCCCCCATATGAAAGTGAAATTGCAGGAATGATAGAAACAAAATTGCCTTTAACTAACAAGTGGCTAGCAGCAGCAAACACGACGGGGTTGGCCGACGATGACGCCAGCCCCGTCGCCTCCCCCGACAGCAAGTAAATCTGCTGACTCTCGCAACGGGAGGCCAGCCCCGTCGTGAGAGCCAACAAATTTGCTGGCTCTCGGCTTTGGCATCATAGAGGCCAGAGAGCCTCCATGACGGGATCTCGCCGGTGCTTTTGCTGGTGAGAAATGTAAAGCATACAGATCTTTAAAAATAAAAAAAATAAAAAAATGAAAGAGAGGAAGAAAAGAGTACTTAGGTTGGCGGCGTGAGTGAGTGAAGAAGAAGAGGGAAGTGAAATTGAAATAAATGGGAGGTAGGGTTTAGTGAATTGTGATTTGGTCACATTTTCTTTTTGACATTTTTTTTATATTTTATTTTGGTAATTTTTATATAATTATAGTAATTAATTTTTTTAATTTTAAAATTTAATTATTCATTAATTTATTATATATGACTCTTATTTATATTTTGATACTTAATATTTTTATATATTATATTTTAATATAATTTTAAAAAATTAGTTTTTACGATGACTATTGAATATAGACATCTAATTTTAAATATGTAGAAATAACATTGTTAATCAATAAAAATATTCTCTATAATTAATATTTAGGGGTTTAACATTTATAAAGTTGTGAAATTTTAGAATTTACAGTTTAAGTTTTATATTTAGATTAATTTTATTAGTTTTCTAAATTAATAATAGTATAAATCTACAAAATAAAATTATGAAATGATATGTTCATCTTATATTTTATGTATATGTTAGATATTTTAAAATATTTAAAAGTTTTTTGTGGAGTTTATAAACTTCTTAAAATATTTTCTAAGATGTCAGTGTTTCTTAATTTTTTTAAGAAAATAATTTATAAAATTCCTAAAATAAGATGTTAGAAACTTATAAGCACTTTTTAAAAAAGTAAGGAGTTCTTAACTTATTTTTAAAATATTAACAATCTCCTTTAATTTTAATCATATTAATTATAAAATTGTCATTACTAATACATTATAAGCTCCAAGATCTTATTATCCAAATACTTTGTGAACTTATTTTTTAAAAAACACCTAGCATCTTATAAGTTCAAAAAATATTTTATAAGATGCAGGAGATCCAAAAGCATCTTATAACATATAGGAGTTTATAAGGCGTTTTAAATAAGTTTAGTCAAATACCTTTTATATAACATACATGAGATTAGTTTATAAGACGTTTTAAATGAGTTTAGCCAAATACCTTCTATATAAGATATAGGAGCCTATAAGACCTTTTAAATAAGTTTAGGCAAATACAGAGAGTATTTGGCTAAACTCATTTAAAAGATCTTATAAGCTAAGCTCCTGTATTTGACTAAACTTATTTAAAAGGTCTTACAGGCTCCTGTATTTTATAAAATATTTTTGGAGCTTATAAGTTGCTAGATCTTTTTTTAAAATTATTTCTTAAAGTGTTTAGATAAAATAAAATTTGGAGCCTATAAGGTGTTAATAATAGTAATTTTATAATTGATATGCTGAAAATTAAGGGAGTTTGTTAATATCCTTAACATTAGTTGAGAATTAACTTTTACAAAAAGAGTTTATAAACTCTTAACATTTTATTTTAAGAGCTTATAAGTTCCTTTTTAAAAAAATTTACCAAACACTTTTTGATACCTTATAAACTCTCAAATATCTTATAAGATGTTTTAAAAAGGTTATAAGCTCACCCAAACACCCTCTTAAATCTTAATGTCCCCTTAGCTAGTTAATAATTTTAGTATTTTACTATCTTATTTTAGAATTAAAAAGTTAATTATTTTTAATTTAGTTTTTTTTATATAATTATTGATTCACTTTATGATTAATTAGTATTAATAAAATGACACCAATATAAATTAATTATAAAGTAAAGCAATAATAATTTTATATTAATTAATTTTATCATTTATATATTGATTTTTCAAATTGTTTTGATTTAATATTATTTAATTATCATCATTACTATCTAATTTTTTTTATTAATTCTTTAATTACTAATTTATACATATATTCATTTATATATAGATCATGAAATTTCATAATCTATAAATAAAAATAATTTATTATGTATAATAATATATTATATATGATAATTTTTTAAAATATTATTTATATATATATTAAAATACATAAAAATAGAATATATTATATATAATAATTTTTTAAATATTATTTATCGGATATGGATAACGAATTTAATTAAATTACGGATAATCGAATATATAAATGGATATATCCAACGGATATGTATTCGGAGCGGATATTAAACGGATCGAATAGGCATTTACCATATTCGTATCCATTTATAGTCAGATATCTACTAATCGGATACGGATAATATCCGCTTTAAACGGATATGGATAATAGCCCTATAAACGGATTCGGATGCGAACGGTAAATGATTTTCGAATATCCATTTACAGCCCTATGTATATATGTATATATATGTAGTGAAGAGATATGATTATGTTGCAAGTTTGTAATGATTTATGTAATGATTAAGTGGGTTGTATTATAATATTTTATGGATTTGTTTGTTAGTTGAAATTTTGTTTTTTTTTTTTGTTTATTATTATTATTATTATTATTATTATTATTATTATTATTATTGTGACATTTTATTATTGTTAATATTATTACTATTACTATTATTATTATTATTATTATTATTATTATTATTATTATTATTATTATTATTATTATTATGATTTTTTTTAAATTGTTATTAGTGTTATTATTATTACGCAGTATATACGGTACAATATGGTGTGTTAGATTGAAAATCAAGTTGTATTTATAGATACTTGGACAAAGAAATGTGACAGAAATGCCAAAAAAAAATTGTAATTAAAATCGAAATGTGCTTGAATACCGGGTGGAGGAAATTAATAATTACGATACATGTATATGATTAGAGGCAATAGAATTAGTAAATGTTATTATTAATATTTATATTACTATTATTAATGTTATTGTTATTATTATTACTATTATTAATATTATCAATATAAGATTGTATATTATGATTGAGTGTGTTAGATTAAAAAGGAAGTCGTATTTGTATAGTGTAGGAAACATGTCTTATGCCGCTAGAAAGAACACAAAAAATAAATACAAGCACCAGCTTTTTTAACTTAGCATTCGTCCGTATCGCACACAGAATTAAAAGATAGGAGTGTTCTAATAATATTATGTATGTCTGCAAATAGTACATAACACATAAATAAAGACCTCATGATATCAAGGGGATGCATTCTGAGGTAGAGCCATCACGTATCTGTGTAATTATGGAACTTGCCACATGTCCTAGGTGCCAGTGGGGGGTGCTGATGCATCTCCTTCTGTCCCACCATCAAATAGGTCAGCTGCACGACCGTTGGTAAATATATACCGTAGCGGAAGGTATAAGGGCTCTCCGAATACACGAAAATAGCTCTGCCTGATAGTCTTCTAAGCGAGGTACATTACAATTTTCAATATGTGACATGAGCTGTGTATATATGTATCGTATATTATTTGAAATGAAAAAAATGGTAATCTTAACTTATAGTCCCAATATGCACCCAACAATGTGTGTCAACATACACCACCATGATGTCGGCATTGTACTGCACCCCAAGTACAGTCATGTACTCCAAAATGCATAGTATCGACCACGTAGTTGTTGAATCTTGATCTTAACTTCATCAACTGTCATCACCCTCCCAAACGTCCTAAACAGACAGCATGCAATGTGGGAGCACTCATCTACGAGGACCTACCTATTAGAGATGTCACGGGAGGGCACAATATTCATTAAGTAAGTGATTATGATAGCCTCCTCCTGAGGCCTCCAGTGGGGATCATGAAATATACCATATACAGGCACATTACGAGTCAATGGTGTCCCATTGGATAATCCTGGCATAGTCTATGGTCGTAATGTTAATATCGTGATACATGTAAAGATGTCAACCAATAAAACTTAAAACATACATGGTATGTCCATTCATCACTTACAATACTCATTACCAACACCAACTAGAATTCTATAGTACATAAAGTCATTTAGGGTACAATCAATACGATACATAATAATAGTACATTCAGATTACAGTAAATTCAAGATGTTGTAGGTGGTCGGCTCGGTGTGCGACCTGTACTCACTTGGCTCGTGTGAGGCGAGCCACAACATCTCAATAGTCTCATGCCAATTCGTCAAACAATCTCAGACCATGACATGACAAGCCCAACTCCCGAACCCCTATCGATTCATCATCTAAGCCAGCGGGCATGTCTGCTCTAACTCGAGTCGAACAAGAAGGTGGGATGTCAGGCCTAGATGACCCCTACAAGTACAAAGAACTACGTGATGCACCTAAACCTGATATAATGGCATGGTGTTCCTGCTAATTTAATAATAGATCATCGTATCTGTCATGCTGGCCCGGGTGATTGCCAGTTTATTGTGGTCTTTCATGCGGTGTAAATATCTCAGATAGGAGATTGTATCTAGTCTCCGCATATAGCAAATAACGGTCTGCAAGTCGGTATCTCTACGCACACATGAAAGAACAAAATTGGTTATAGAACACATATAATCGTACAAAGGATTAAGCTGAAGATAGCAGTGCACAGTATCCTTACCGCTTGGAGGTTCGATCGCATAACAATAGGCACATAAATATCACTAATTGACGGCTTGTAGAAGACGTTTAGATTCTCGACGATCGCCTTCATTATGTCGTGGCACTCCTTAAGCTCATTAAATTTCTCCCTTACAAAATTAGTCATGTATGGACGCTGAAAGTGCTGGCCAAGTTTGTTAGCTATGCCAAGCATGCATATCTGTACGTACCATTCATCGATCAAGGAGTTAATTGTGTCAGTGTCCAGCAGCATATGCACGAAGCGCTCCTCTACATCGAGTCCCCCTATATTTGCATTGTTGGCGCTAGCACTGTCCACCGATGCACCCCGACTGTACCTGTATGGTACGAGGACCGTATCCGGTAGTAATGAATATTAAAAACTAACATATATAATAAATTTGATTACATTAGGGAACAATATGAAAAAGCAACTATAAGTGCTCTGTTACTACATGGACCTATTTGTTTCCACTTAGAGTAAGTGGTCATACATATAATATCTTAAATAAGATTGCTAGTAAGAACAGCAACATAAGCAACAAAATACAAATACAACAACCACATAAGGGCAATAGCAAGAGTGGCCCCGTAGGGTGTGCCAAATGCAGTGGTGTGTGCTGATTTGTGCACACAGAGCTACGCTCATCCCAAGGAGGGCCACTCGGTGATGCAACCCTAAGAGAACCACATGTGGATGTAGATGTGCTATAAGTACCATGCGATGAGGCATCGCCGAATGGTCGATGCTACCTATACATCCTTGTTGCCTCCCTACCTCAACTATCTCCCCATATGAAGCTGCGTAGGTGCTCAATGCCAGTTGGGCATCTGAAAAAGTAACGTTGATAGCTCATCTCCGTCCTGGCCATAAGGACTCGCATGGGGCTGGCACCGCATGCACACATTGGAGGTTTGAACCTACTTATCCTTCAACAAAATCATACCAAACATCTCATTACATAAATTACAAAATAATATTTTTTTCATGTTATAGTTCGACAAAGACAAAGATATCACTACATGTGACCTGATGATACATATAATATTCAATCATCGGGTATTATAATGTAGCGAATATTAGGTTTAGTAAAAATTATTAAGCTATGACAAGTAGTTCTAAAACAGTAGAGGTGCAATAATATACATACAGCATGATATTGTGGATTTAAGAATTCAATCTACACTAATTAATGACTCTCGACCCACAGCCATTGTGCTAGACCATCCCAAAATTCAAACTGTGCTTGTATCTCCTGCTGGCTCGGGTGACCACGGTAGTAGAAGGTCTCCCTATTGGGGTCAAGTTTGGGATTTGGGGTCACAAAAATGTTGTCATCCCAATTATACTTACGAATGAAGTTATGCACTGCACAACATGCGATGACAATATCGGTCTGCAGAGCGATTGTATAGCTCGGTATACCCCAAGTTAAAATTGGGAATCGCTTCTTAAGGATCCCGAACGTATGTTCTATAGTGTTCCTTAGTCGAGCGTATCGATGGTTGAATAGATCCCTTGGCCCACGATATATGGGGGTACCATCGAACCGTTGAAGGTGATACCGGGACTGTCTATATGGGGATAAGAAACACATATAGTTCATGAAGCCTGCATCGATAGGGTAATATTTCCCTATATGAGAAATAATGCATCAATGTTGTCTAGGCAGTAGTTAATGAATATATATTTTGTACGACACATATATACGAATATATATCGTTATTACAATCAAACCATGATACTTGGTGGAGGGAATGGAAAGGCAGGGTCATTTTGGATTGCATTCAACAATACCCTTGCATCATTCCCTCCCAACCCATGTACACATATGTAAACATTTGGTCAAAGTCAGCTATGGTGAGGATATTTTGGGAGATGTTCCCTTTTCGGGAATGATATGCATTTTTTTTGTGAGCGGGTACCTAAACGGCAATCAATGTGCCGTCAATTGCCCCCACCGCACCTATGGATCAAATGTGAGCAATTTAGGTACAAAGGATTAATGGATGGATAGTATACTAAGAGTTTATCCTATATATATATATATTCTATACCTGAAAATACAGGAAAAAGTCGGGATTCGAGTTAATCTGATTTGGCACCTCATTAAAATTTGGTGGAGTTATGAGTTCAGGTGCTAACATATTAAGCACCATAATTACATGACGTACATGGCGGTTAACCTTCTCCAAAGAGTGTTAGAAACGTTTCATGGTATTCCTTTGTCTCTAATGTCCACCAACTGTCTGCATAAACATTGTAAGCTCCTCAGTAGGTGAAACCCGACACTGTTGCGTTTGAGGTAAGAGCCCACAACTGGTTAATGCATGGACCAACATTAGGAATATGGGCTTCGTCATGCATAGGTTATCGTAGAATCGCTCAGGATGGCTATTCATTATCTCGCCAACCCAATCCACCCCATGGAGCATAGATGTGTTGCATGGCATTCTATCAATATATAGACTAGGCAACAATATATATGCGATGAATAATACATCATCAGATCCGTCAGATACATCAATGTCGGGCGTGCCAGGTGATCCTTCGCTAAATTCCAACTCATCATCATGTGGTGGGATCGAGCTTAATCCACTAGCTATCTATGCAAAACAATCATCATACGCAATGTGGGCTTTCATAAATATAGCACTACATAGGCAGGTCATAAAAATCCATACAATAAGTGATTACATGATCCTAAGTTAGTTATCAATAAGTTCGTACATATCAATGCATTAATAAAGTAAATAGACAGGTTCAAAACACGCAAAAAGCAACATAAGTAAATAACAAGAGTTAATTGAAGGTGGACTAGGGAAAGTGGCAATGGGTCTAATTGCTTAGGGACTCGATCCAGATGCGCCTCTCTCATTCATCAAGTTGTAGGAAAAATGTTCTAATCGTGGCACTCGGAAGAGCATTTATTATAGCCCTTCCAAACAAGTGGTTTGGTAAGCCATCAATTCGCCTCAGTGCAACAACACACTCGGCGATTGAAGACTGGGCTTTAGGCCCAATCCTCTCGGACTTAGTGTCCATCATGCCATCCTATTTGTTTAGAGCCTCATCCAATCGATCTTGTCTTTTCCTAGCATAGAACTTCCTTTCTTTGCCCCTCATCCGTCGCGAGGAAGCCTCTCCCTGAGTACTGGTTGTGTCTGTGAAGTCATCACGTGATGAAGCTGTCGTTTTCACCTAGCAATACTGCCTTCAGTCATATTATCGCTATCACTTGGATTACTGTTTGTGGCTAGATGGGACTGAGCAGAAGACCTCGCATGGGACCCCGAGGAAATATTCTTAGAGAACATCTCCGTATAATAATCATAACATGGTAAGCCATAGTCCATCAACAACGGATAGTTCGGGTACTCCTATAATATGACACAAAGCATTATTATACAAGTGAATGATGAAGTTTTACAAACATAAGACCATAAATATACCGAGAGCCAGTGGGCGATACGATCCTTGTTGGCCATTATCGTGTTTCGCTCGTAGTCCCAACCATATCCTGTACCATTCGTTATCAATGAATGAAACATACGCCATGATAAACGAAGTCTATTCCAATTTTGCTTAAGCTGCTTCACATTGTATGTATATACATGTTGTAGCTCCACATTCATCCTATGGCAAATCTTATTCCTTGTGTACACTGAGAATGTGGTAGAAAGAAGTTGACCAGCTTGGAACTCATCATAGGCAAACTTGATTAACAATTTTTCATTAATGAATAGCCATCGCACGTATCTGAACCTACTACCCCCCGATTGTGTACTGTATGTTGTGTCATCTCCATATGATGGGTTATGACCATAAGGATCTATCTATGAACTAGTTTATAGTATGATGTGCCCATAAAGATTGGAAGTATATGACAATGTGAGCAATGTTAAATCAAATATATGCTATATAAATCAAGAGAAAGTGCAGGGTAGTATGATTGATGCCAATACAGTTCAAGTCAATTATATGGGCTACTATATAGATTCTAACATATGCGTCATGTTTCATGTTTACATATACTAAAGTCAAAGAATAGAATGTTGTTAAGGTAAATTATGACACGAATTAAGCGTGAGGAACTACAAATTATATGAAGCATGATACAAACATACAACATTCTTCATACTACTAGCCATCCCTATTAATATTGTATTTATGTGTGAAGGCCATTAAAATGGTTTCCATACCTTAAGAGCCTTACTAATCTACTTTTCACTATGAAAGACCAAAGCTACTAATTCTTTAACTTAGGACCCACTGACTTTTATATATTTTCTAAATTATCCTTATCATATTTAATATAAGAAATTTAATTGAATAGATCTAAACACTTAATGTGTTACGTACTTCATTTATTTAATTTCTATCACATGTTATTTTACTATAAATGTCTTTTGAACCAATCTATTTGTATATATATACAATATAATATATATACATATATATTATATGTAGTATGTATTACTTATTATATATATATATATATATATTAAAATAACATATTTATAATTTACAAAAAAATAATATAATTTTTTTAATATTATATATTATGTGATATATAATTAGTTGGACCTTATTTTTTCCCATATTTTTTAATTCAATTTTTTAATACATTGTTATACTATGTTAAATGGTACTATATACATATATCTATGTTTAATTTTCAATATATTTTTTAATATATAGTTTTTCATATTAGTGATTTATACATAAATAACTATATTACTTATTTATAAATACATAATATACATTTTCCATATTATATTTTTGATACTATATTACTTTTGTATTATATTATATAATACTTTACATATTGTATATTTTATTATATTTTTATTATTATATTTGTCATTACATTTTTTTAATATTGTTGTAATATAATTTTCATTATACTTTTTTAATAATACATTTTATCATTGATATAATTTTTCATGATCATAAGTTTAATTTTATATTTAATATTTGTTTATATTATATATATTTATGTTATATAAAACTAATATATATTTTCTTTTCATATATACATACGATAATATATTTTTTATTTATACAAATTTTAAATACGTATATAAATAATATATATTTGAAGATATATATTTACAAATTGTTATTTTATATATACATGAATATCATATATAAATATATACATATAATAACATATATATGATATTTATATAAATATATTTATATTTGTATATATGTACACACATATTTGCACACATAACATAAGAGGTTCTCCTATATTCCAAATCAAGTGGACTACACAATAAGACTTTTACATCAATGGTACTTTGTACAAGTTACATTATAACGTATAAATAACTTTTACAAAGTTTAATACAAAGAGAGTTAAAAGGAAATAATAATTATAACTTAAAAACATTACGTCGTGAGATAATGAAGGGTAATTATTGCCCTAAGATTAAGTTAAAGTTCAAAGGTGGATTTATGTGGATTCAAGAGTTTGGGAAATGGCTTGGCAAGATGTTACGGTTCATTGTGTGACTTAATTAATTAGAAAGAATGTTGAAAGGGTTTGATACAATGAATAATGCTATTAAGGTTAACCAAGCTACCAAAAATTAATGTAAAGGGACTTTACTTAAGTACCCTAATTTATGTAAACAATTAACTGTGCCCAAATACCCAATAGCCAATTCAATACAAATCATCTTATTGCAATAAATTTATCACATAAATTAGGATGTGAGTTGTATGGATCCTGTCATATCGTAGAAATATAGGAATATCATTGGTATGTATAATTTAGCAACTAGGAATTCATCCCTACTTGAATTACAAGTTATGCTATGATGTGTAAATTGGAACCAATCTTGTTCGTTTAATTACATATTTTTGTCAAAATAATTGAAATTACACAATAGAATGTTAAATGACATAAGTAGTACATTCATAAGAATTTTAATTACCACGTTTGTAAATGAAAACTTCATTAAGGTACATCTTAATTACCAACATAATTGAAATACATGTGAAATGGAATTAATAAACAGCATAGGACTTCATAACAATTTCATATACACCAAAAGGAAAAGTTCAATTTCATACAATCATATATCAAACTGTTGATAGTAAACAATTGGTAACAATCTACCAAACTAATTCATGGCCAGCTCCTATATGTCACAATCTACCAACATCAGCTATGGGGGCATACATCCGTATCACAACAGCCATCCAACACGATACGGTGAATAAAATTTAGGTAATTGAATCTACTTAAAATAGGGGAAAATAAGGGATATGTGAGATGGAGACTCTTGGGACCACACCAACATGAAATGATGTCATCCACCTGATTGTTCTATCTCTCATATTTATTTTGATGTGGTCACTCCCATCCATTCGAAACCCCAACTCAAAGTTTCAAATGTGTGCTATACTACCCCCCACAACATAACTTAACCAACGAATATGAAAACTAAAACAGACAAAACCAAATGACGAGGGGAATACCAATGTATTCCTATAATTTAGATGACAAGAATGTACACAATGTTGATGGAAATCAAATATGTTGTTGACACGAGGAAGTTTAAGTATACCACGATCTATAGTTATGCTAAACAACTAGAATCTCAAGAAATAAACAAACTGAAATGTAATTGGAGATGTACACACATATATCTCATTGCCATAAATGATGTTCACCCCTTTCGAAAAATGTATTACGAGGACAAAAAAATCAAATGTCTATAGAAATAGGATGACACAAACAGACTTAGGGAGCGACCAGAGCTTAAAAAAAAGACCAAACTGACTCGAGGCGACATAACTGACTGAACTGTGAAATTCCAGGACAATAGTAAACTATCATACAACATGTATGCATGCTAGCCACTAAAAAGTAGGCCAACATTGATGTGCACATCGTTATTACCCAACATTGTGCTGGGAAATACAGCATGAATAGCTACAAACATCACAAACAGAAAGTGATGTATCAGAAGTAGTCCTTCAAATGTGCAATAATAAGTAGTCACCATGCTAGAATGACTTCTCCATTTTTGGCATGGAGAAACCCCAAACATGGTTCTAGACAACTTCCATGGGTCATTGGGGCTCATGATAGTGAAGCATGTAACAAGCAACACATTACAACATATTATACACTCAATAAACCAAGCAAAGCACAATATAATTTTGAACATAGTATTGAATGCAAAGGTATACCTTATTACATAATTCTAATGAGATAGATTCTCTCAAAATTCAATCAATGACAACATCAATTGTCACGCAAGAAAAACATAACAGTAAGTGATATAGCAAGAACTTACTGATGAACTATGGTCCAAAGATTATTAGGCTTGGAGAAGCTTTTTCTACTTAGATGTAGTGATGGACAATGATCTCCATGAGGTTTTGATCCTCACATCCTCACCGAGTTTTATTGATCAAAGTGTTGATCTAGAAGGAGACTACCATGACAAGGGCAAACCTTTGACACTTGTTTTCTCCTCCAAGTCTATGGGCCCTAAGGGTGCTAGAAAGTGAGATAAAAGGAAGAAAAGTTCTTCCTCCAAGGGAAAATAACTATTAAAGGCATCCAGAGGAGTCAAGAAGATTATAAAGGATATAATCGATATTATTTGTTTCTACTTTGGCTACGTAGGCAATCAGAAGCTGTTCTGCAAGAAATATCTTGCAACCCTTTGGAAGGGTATGTACTTTATTGAAGTGCATTTAAGGATAAATTCTTCCTCATAGATATGTGATATCGCATGTAGTTCTTATCTTTGTAAGTTGTTACAAAGAATAAGAAAGAAGAACAAAACTAAGTGATGTGGATATAATCTACCGCCTTGGCGAAGGAGCAAGAGTTGTGACCAAAGCCGAAGGCGTATAATAAGTTGGACATAGGGAACCCCATAATTGTATCGAAACCTTGCTATTATGTGCCATATATTGTTGAGAACATTATTTCAAATTCCCTTTTTGGATAGTGAAGGATTTGATCCTTCTATATCAAATGGGAGATTGAAGGCATTAAAGAATGGGTTCTTTAATTGCTTATGGTACACTTAACAAAGGATTATACATATTGGATTCTCAACTATTACTAATGCACTTTCAACAAAGTAAAAGAAAATAAGATATCCAAGGAAATTCCATGTAATGACATGCAAGATTTGAACATATTTCTAGAAAATAAGATGAGCAAGTTAGAAGCTCTCAAAGCACTAAATGTTAGCATTGAGAAACTTCCTATTTGTAAATCTTGTTTAAGTGAAAATTGACCAAGACTCCCCTTGTAGGACAAACAGAGCGCTCCACAAGTTTCAAGGATTTGATCCATTTGGATGTTTGTGGACTACTAAGAGTTAGTGGGAGAGGAGGATATTCCTACTTCATCATGTTCACCGATGACTATAGTCAATTTGGACACGTGTATCTTATGAAGTACAAGTTCGAAACCTTTGAAAAGTTCAAAGTGTATAGGAATGAAATGGAAAAGCAATTAGGGCTTAGTATTAAAGCTCTTCGATCGGATTGAGGGGGAAAATACTTGAGCACCAAATTCTTGGATTATCTAAGGGAGAATGAGATTCTATTACAATGGACTCCACCCGGCACACCTCAATATAATAGGGTAGCCGAGAGGAGAAATTGTACCTTGTTGGGCATGGTATGTTCCATGTAGAGCTTCTTCAATGTGTCTATATCCTTTTTTCGGATATGCCTTATCGACGACAGCGAAGTTACTAAGCATAGTACCTTCAAAGTCGATGCCAAAACACCATATGAGATATGGCATGGCAAAGCACCCTCTTACCAATACCTCAAGGTTTAGGGATCTTCTGCCTACGTGGGACGGACAGTGAGAGATAAGTTGGATAATAGATCGACCTTGTGTAATTTTGTGGGATACCCTAGAGAGTCTATGGGTTACTATTTCTATGATCCCTCGGAACAAAAGGTGTTTGTTTTGAGAAACGCCACCTTTTTGAAAAAGGAATTTCTATAAGATAGAAAAAGGCATTGTTGTTGAACTTAGTGAAGTTCAAGATGATCATCAAATCCCACAAGCGGTAGAAATAAATAAATATTAAAGAGCTTCACACACAACTTCTAAGAAGGTCGGACCGAATCAAGAAGCAACCCAAAAAGTTTGAATTTCTTCATGAGACGGGCCAATCAGATAGTGATCCAAAGACCTGTGAGAAAGCTATGTGGGACATAGATTTGGAATGTTGGCTTGAAGCCATGAAATCCAAAATGGACTCTATATACTCAAACAAAGTATGAACTTTAGTAGATCTAGGGATGGCAATGGGTCCGGGTAAACTAGAGCCCTGCCCTATATTATATATAATATATATTATATTATATTATATATATTATATATAAGTATAAGTATTTATTAGGTTATAATACTATATTAGAAAATTAGGGCTTCTTTTTTTTTAACTTGTTTCAATTTTATTCTTTCAAACCTGATACTCACCAGAGCAAAATATGTATATTCAAGTGATTATGAAGAAAAGAAAGTTAAAAATATATACACAAAAATACAAAAAAAAAAAAAAAAAAAATGGGTTAGACGGGTCCAACCCGCCGGGTCCGGGGCCAAAGGGAGGGCGGGGTGGGGCAGGGCGGGTCCTGGGTCTCTCAATTTCCAGGCAGGGCGGGTCTCGGGTCCTGCCAGACCCGCCCCAGACCCGCCCCGTTGCCATCCCTAAGTAGATCCACCAAAGAAAATAGTTCCCATTGGTTGTAAGTGGATCTATAAGCGAAAGCTTGCAGTAGATGGAGAAGTGGTGACTTTTAAGGCGCTACTAGTGGCAAAAGATTACACTTAAAGACCCGGTATCGATTTTGAGGAAACCTTTTCACCGATCGCTATGCCTAAGTCCATTTGGATTCTACTTTCCATAGCTACGTATTATGACTATGAGATATGGCAAATGGACATGAAAACCACTTTCCTCAATGGTGACATTGAAGAAGAAATTTATATAGAGCAACCATAAGATTTTACATCTAAGGGGAGCGAGCAAAAGGTTTGCAAACTCCAGAGATCCATTTATGGACTCAAACAAACGTCCTGATGTTGGAACATACATTTTAACCAAAACAGTCAAATCGTTTGGCTTTCTCAAAAATGTGTATGAACCATATGTGTACAAGAAAGCTAGTGGGAGTAGTATACAGTTTATTGTGCTTTATGTCAATGACATCCTTCTCATTGGGAATGAGGTAGGAATGTTAGAGTATACTAAAGCATGGTCATCTACACAATTCTCCATGAAGGCTTCGGGAGAAGCATCCTACGTATTGGGAATACATATCTATAGAGATAGATCGAGGAGGATGCTGGGGCTTTCCCAAACCCCGTACATTGACAAAATACTAAAGAGGTTTAATATTTAAGAATCCAAGAAGGGATTTCTTCACTCGTCTCTCCAAGTCTATGGCCCCAAAGATGGAGGATGAGAGATAAAGGATGTCCGACATATTTTATGCCTTCACTATTGGTAGAATAATGTATACAGTTCAATGTACAAGACCGGATGCGGCACACTCACTAAGCGTTACGAGTAGGTTCCAATCCAATCCCAGTGAGAGTAATTGGATAGCCGTTAAAGCAATCCTCAAGTACTTGAGAAGCACTAAGGACTTGTTCTTGGTATACGGTAATTGAGAATTAAAACTATAAGGGTTTTCGGATTCAAATTTCTAATCCTATGTGGATGACCTCAATTCATTTCTGGATTTATATTTTATCTTAATGGCGGCATGGTGAGTTAGAAGAGTTCTAACAAGAGACCACGACCAAGATAACTACTGAGGTAAAATAATTTGTGGTTTTGGAAACCACAAAAGAAGAATGTTTGGATAAAAACTCCATCCAAGTGTTGGATGCAATGCCTAGCGTGCATGAACCTAAGATTGTCTTTGGAAGACAATTTTGGACTTAATCCAAGATCTCATTAGTGATCCAAACACAGTAAATGCATTATCATTTGATATATGATATCAATTGATAAAGGCGACAATTGAGTGGACAAAGTTGCCTCAGAAGAGAATTTAGCAGAACCACTATCTAAAACCCTAAAAGCAAAAGGTCTTTGAAGAATATCTTGAGAAGATGTGTCTCAAGGCCATAGGGCATTGGCTTTAGGGTAAGTGGGAGATTGTTAAAATAGTGCCCGACAAGCCAATTAGATTGGCCTTATAAAAGATATTTCCTTGTAAAATAATCTTGATTGCATGATATTCTTTACATGACCATATCTATCTTATGCTCTTCATTACTTCACTTGCATTTAGATGAAGCCCTTAGATTACTCATGACTAGGGGACTTGGTTTGATGACCATGGAATAAGTCTTACACGGTTGCGATCTTAAATCTTCCAAGTCCTAGGATCTTATGAGACGAGGCATCTAAGATCCGGATAGACTTGGACTAACGATGCATAAATCTAAGAGTTGGATATTGCTCCATTTCATGAGCAACTGTACGAGACAAGGGTACATGTTAGTTAGTGCTTGTTAGAGAACAAGGCACTGAAGACCCTCCGAAGAATCCACTAGATAGCTATAGTGGCAAGTCGGCAGTAGTTAATTCTCCCACTTACGCTAGTGTATATTATTAGTCTTTTGACCTGAGGATCCATGGTAACCTTGTGTTCGGTCCTCATGGTTTGACTCTTACTTGACCACTTAGAGGGTCTTTTGGGTTGAGCTTAGGTATTAGCTACTAGGCATGGAGGTTTGTGAGATCCAAGATGGAATCCGACTCCTTGTTTTTATGAAGGGCAAGTGCATCTCCTATATATTTTATAATGACCGATTCTAAGAAATCCTTGCGCAAGGTGGTGTGACAATTTAGAAAAGGAGTTTTTCAAAGATGAGGTCACACAAGGGAATTAAACATTAAGAATAGAGAGACATAGTATCGGAGCTATTAGAGAGCCAGCAAATTTCTTGCCTTAGGTCTCTTTCGGGAGATAGGAGACGGAAGGACAGTATTCTCATGTTACGTGCAGAGCTATGATGCTTCTGCAGATTATTCATTTCAGGTAATTAGCTGGGCTCATGGGCTTTAGGTTGGACATCGATCATGGAGATTGAGTACTCTTCGATTAATGAGATTAATTGAATTGAGTCGATTAGTTTAAAAGGAGTTTTAAACTAAAATGAATATAAGATAAGTCACAAAGAGTTGTGAGCCAATGTCCAATGAATGGTAGAACCTACTGGGTCACACACAAAAACCAATTAGCTTCCAAAATTGGTAGAGCAATTTTCTAAATGTTAGAAAAACTCATCCTTTGGTGACCGATTTTCAAAGATCTAATTTAACGGTCAATTTTGGTTGATTAATTTAAGTGTTAAATTAATCAACTAATTTAAAGAGTTAAATTAGACCAATAATTAAGGAGTTAATTATTTGGTGCCATATTGACCATTAATTGGCCAAGTTTATTTAAACAATTGAGTTGACTAGTTTAAGCTTGAGAGTTAAGCTTGTTTGATTTAAGAGTTAAATCAAAGGTTAATTAATTAAATTAAAGTGTTTAATTTAATTAATGGGAAGAATATTTTTTGGAAGAAAAATTTAAATGAAGTGTTCATTTAAATTAGCATCTTAATTAATTTGGAATTAGATTCCAAATGTAACTGAATTGCACATGAAATTCAAGTAAGACTTGAATTTGAATTTGCCAACTTGGCATGCCACATGAGCGGTCACCTTGAGGAAGGTGTGATGCCAACTAGCATCACATCTTCCACCTTCTATATATAGATGTAGAGGGTGAGCAAATTTGATCATCACATTGCTGAAGTGTGAAGATTAGATTCTTTGTATTCCCTCCAAAACTCCCTCTCTCTCTCTTTCCATGCATTAAATTATGTATTGAGCTTTGCATTCCTTCTTCTTCCCAACCTAAAAATTGGCCTCATCTATCTCATTTTCTCCTCTCTAACTCTAGCTTCTAGTGAGGGGAAATTGGAAGATTGATTAGGGTGTGGATTATATCAATGAGGCAAGGAATTTGACTTGCTAAATTTTGGAGATTCACCTACAGTAACTTCAGATTGATGAATTTTTATGGAGCGATTCAAAAGTCTTTTTGCTCCAATTTTTTCATAGTATCTTTCTCAGTGTGTAGAGGTATTCCAAATTTAATTTGGTGATTTTTGGAGTAGTTTAATCAGGGTAAAGGTTGCCGCCTTTTTGCTGTGTTGATTCCATATAGTTTTTGGATCTGAGAGAGATACTTGATTTCTCCTTATTTTGAGCTGCAAGAGGTAATTCTCCTTCCTAATCTAGATCTATAGCATGTCTAGATCCCTGGTTGCTTGAGTAGCTTAGTTATTTTCAAGCTTTTTAAGTTTTGATTTATGGATCCTAATGCTATCTTATTTTCATTTTTCACCCTCAAATATTGAAACTGGAGCACAAGGAGATGGTTGTCTAGCTTTCATACTATGGAGTGCCTCATTTTGCATGTTTGTGTCAATTGGACTGCTCATGGCCAATGAGTTAGGTCCATGAATGATCCTTAGCTACGTCGGGTTGTCTCATTTTCATCAACATTAATAATTTCATTTTTCAACTGAAATGTTACATGATTTGAGTTAGCAAATAACCAAAAGGAGGCTTATTTATATAAGAACAAGATAATGAAGAAAAGAAAATAATCTCTTCGGTAAAATTCTCTATTGATGAAGGATCACTTGGCTTTGGAGATTTGGGACCCCTTTGAAGCCTTTTTCAATGATGATCTACATTACTACTGCCGCTCGTTTCTGAAGGATAATGATTCCTTCTTTTTTATTTTGGAGGCTCGATGTCTTCTAGGTTGGGAGGATTTTGAATATCTTCAGCAAGCAATCTATCCCCTTTTATCATGATCCTTGTCCTCAAGAGAAATTTTGATTGGCTTCAAGTTGATCAATCTTGCAAAATTTTCCTCAAAGTAATCTCCATGAATTCTAGTCCACTACTTCTTGTAGACATCTGAAGAGAATTTTTTTGCATTTGGCAGCATATAAGGAAACCATGTTGTACACATAGAATTATGCAAAGTGAATAAGCGCCTAATAGTAGAGTCCTTCATCCGAATAAGCTGTGCAAATGTTATGAGCAAGAATTCCAGGGACTTCTTGATAACATCCAAATTAATTACTGAAGTGATGATGATTATAAGGTTCAATAATAAAGTAGTCACCTTGCTGCAAAGGAAGATAATTCAAGGGAATAGCAATAAAATACTTTTGCTCCAATTCTCTAGCCTTCCCATCATCGATATATGAAAGTCTTTTGTCTTTAGTAATCATGGTGCAAGTCCAAAAAATAAAATCCCCTTTGTGAATTCTCTTGCGGGGTCTCCTTTGGATCATAATATTTTATGGCTCCTTTGTTGGAATAAAATGCCATTTCTGGACCAAATACTCCTTGCTAAACTTGATAATGTGTTTCGAAGTAGTGCAGTAACCAAGCATAGACGAAGTGGATGGGAAAAGAAGAATGCACACGACTTGGCCTTGGGGAACTTGAAATTTTTCTTAAATTATTGTAGATGCTAGCTAGAACTAGAATAGCAAGACTTACCTTTCCACCGGTGGCCATGATGCATGCTATGTTGAAAGTATTGGGGCGTATTGAATTAACATTATTGATAGGAAGAACAAATGAGTAAAGCCAACAAGCCAAATATGCCGCCAAATAGATCTCTTATCTCAAGTTCCCAGGAATCCCAAGTTTTAAAAACAATGCTCTTCTATAGTAGAGCATTCTCTATGAACACCAAAATCACAAAGAGGATTGTGAGTTGATTTGGGTCATACCGTCTTTTTCTCCTTGTGTGGTGGTGGTTGCTGGTATTTTATGGCTTTCTTGGACCAATACTTCACCTATTTTTCCATAGTAATTTGAGAAAGTTAGCTTCCATCGACGCTCATTTGAAGTAAATAATAAGCTTGAAATAAGTATTTGTAAGTATTAGGGATAAATTTACAGCCTATCTCATCAACGCCAGTAAGCTCAATGCCAGTAAGCTCCTTGGCATAAAGAATCACTTCATCATAAAAAATTCCTATCACAGAGAAGCTTGCAAAATTGTGAAAATCCCATTGCAATATGAATCCAAAGGAATTTAAAAGAGTATTTGTAAGTGGACATCATGCCTCGCAAAATGCTTTGATAATCTTAGAATTTCTATCATATGTAAATAATGAAGCATACATTGGATCATATACTTGTGCGACAATCAGCTTGTGCTTGCATTGGCTAAGGACATCTTCAATCCAGAGATAATATCCTTTGATGTAGTGGAATTCGCTATCAAATTGAAGAGTTTCTCCCCACATGGCTTTCCCCTAAATAATGATGCGACCCAATGTTGGCAAAAGAATTGATTCGTCTGATTGTTGACAACGAATTAGTTCGTTTGGAGGACAATGATGAGTTGCTCTTAAAGCCTACACCTTTGAAGTTTTGAGTTCCCTTGACCACTCCTCAGTATGAAGTGAATTAGTCAGTTGTGGTCACTTTGCTACATATCTACTAATAAGGGGTTATAAGTAGTCAAAAGTATGCCTTTCTCCATAGGTTGATTCTCTTCATTAAGGATAATCAAGCGTTGCACTCTAGCGGTGGATGAACTATCTTTACAGTGAACTATGGTGCAACCTGCAAGGATACGAGAAAAACTAATCAAGTTGTTG
Source organism: Jacaranda mimosifolia (assembly GCA_018894105.1). Classification (NCBI taxonomy): domain Eukaryota; kingdom Viridiplantae; phylum Streptophyta; class Magnoliopsida; order Lamiales; family Bignoniaceae; genus Jacaranda; species Jacaranda mimosifolia. The sequence continues at coordinate 12,974,922 of CM032128.1, read as the reverse complement.
AGAAAGAAAAGAAGAAGAAAAGATGTAATCCAAAAAAGATCGACGTGAAGAATGAAAGAAAACTAAACAATAGTGGTCATGTTTAATGCTCATGTGAATTGATAGAGAATTGAGTTGATGGAGAACTCATAACAATGCTAAAATAATGGTGTATGTTCATAGAGGCATTTTATCAAATGTGAAGGATGCATGTGATAAGGGAGAAAGAATAAGAAAAAAAACTAAGAAGTGATCATACCCAACAATTTAACAGAGCAAATATCCAACAATTAAGAGCAAATTTTCTACAATTAGCAAAGTAAATTCTTGATGTACTTGTTGTGTGCTTGTGAGCTCATGATCAAGCCAATTTATAGGCACTTGTTGTAGAAAAAAAGTATTCAAATGGGACTCAAATTTGTGAACTCCTCAAATCTCAATCCTACTAGGAATTGGCTTTCATCTCTAACTATTTATTTATCATGATGAGAAAAGAAGATAGTGGAAGAAAATAATAGAAGAAATCCCAAATTTGCCAAGAATACACCCAAAATTACTTGTTGCCAAGATTCCTTGTTGCATAAATCACGTGCAGTTGTGATTTGGAATTCATTCAATTTGAAATCATAAAGGGCTTACTCGAATTTGGAAAGAGACAATTGATTGTGAGAATTTTGATTCGGATTTTGAGATTTGTTTCTACTGAAAGTGATCTTAGCTTCCCATGAAAAAGAATTGATGTTTAATGCTTGTGTGGGCCATGCGAATAATTTGGAGAAAGAAACCGACTAAAAGTATGTCTGATAAAGGAAACATGCTTTGCATTGGAAGTTTAGATTTGTCAAGGATTTATATGAAAGTTGTTTTTACGGGAAACATAAAAATATTCTTTTCCTAAAAGTCTTCTACTAATAGGTCTCCGCTGCTGATGGGCCTCTATCAAATTTAAACAAAAGCATGTTATGGAGTAGGAATGTCAAATCCCACAGTTTTGAATATTGTTGACCTTGATTTCTACTTCCATTAGGAATATATGTTGGGCCTTAAAGAATTAGCTTGGTTATTTGATTAAGTGTGAATATTTATATATATGTTTTCAAATATTTCAAGTCTCATCTCTTTCGAGATTGATTTGTACCCCTTCGTCAAGTCTTGAAGTGGGAGCATTTGTAAACATATTAAATTTTTGACCAATTGAGAAGTGACACATGTAAAATAAATACTAGATATTAATTTAAAAATTTTCTATTTATATTTTGGGATTTATTAAATTTATTTCCTAAAGATAAATAGTTAATTTTAAATAATATTTAGTATTTATTTTATATTCAAATCAAATATTGTCAAGTGTCAAAAATGGAGTGTCTGTATTTAGGACCAATCAAAATCAAAGATATTTGATATTGATATTATCTTTTGATGTTTGATATTATCAAATCAAGCATATCCGATATTATCTCTTAATATTTAATATTATCTTATCAAAGAGATAATCGTTAAAAGAGTTCAAGTCAATGTAGAAGTCTTCCATCAAGTACGTATATAAAGGGAGTGATCTCAGCTCATTTGACACAACAAAAATTCCAGTAGATGAGAGAAATTTTGAAGGAGTCCAGCAATATCTAGGAGATCCACGACGTTCAAGAAATTGGCGACGACGGAATTCAATAAACCAATGCGGTGGTGAGTTGAAGACCCAATTGAGTTTTTCAAGAAATTGAACACTAATTCAAGAGTAAACTTCAAAATTGATTAAGGGGTTTGATTCGTGGAACAGAAAGGCGTATTTTGGTGGTGAGATTGAGTTTTTTCGGTGATGATAGACAGCGGCAGTGGCAGCACAGTGGCCGAGATGGGATAGAGTTTGTAGCTCATCGCAACGATTGTGATGATAGCCTTGGTTTGTGATTTCGAGGTCTGTTAAGCAAATATTGGGTAATGATAGGTATTGGGTTTATGGTTTCCTGTATCGTTTTGATTCTTTTAAGTTTTTGTATTTTTGGATGAAATAATTCTAAAGTATATCTAGCAACAAGAATATTACATGCATGGATGTTTTTCGGATTCTTGGACCCGAATTTGTATCGAATTAAGTTATTTGAGTAAGAAAACCCTAATTTTGTGGATTTATGAAATTTAAACTTAAGTGGAAATAATCAGGATAATTAAGATATCTGGACCATTTATTTTGATTTGGGATACCGATATAAGGCTAAAACTTTATAATTAAGGACTAGTTTTTGTTCTGTTATTAGACTTGATATGAAAATCGAGATTACTTTGGCAATAATAACTTTATTAGCTATTTTGGGCTAATAGTACTGTTTAAGCTTTAAAACTATCATATTAATCGAGTAATTAGCGATTCTAGATTGTAAATAATATAATTGTGATTTATAGAGTTGAAAGAGAATTTTGACAGTGAATCCACTTATCTAGTTAGGCGACGAAGGAGTAGGTCCGACGGACTAGTAGACTAAAGATGAAGGTTGTAGATTTCTAAGACTACGAAGGTGAGGGTCTACCAACCTGGCACTTTTTTTACTTATCTATTATTGGGATGAACCCCTGTGAGGGTTTCCTGTTTCTGTACCATACTAAATTGCGTTTCTTGAAATCTGTGAATTTGTTCAGAATTTACTTGTTTTCTATTAATTGACCTGTATACCACTGTGAGAGTTATTTCTTGATCATGCTCTGATTAATTCTGTTATCTGTTCGTTTTGATGCCCAGAACCTTTGATTGTTATTTGTTATCTTTTCGTACTGTTATCCGACTGTCATGTATTGTTCTTTGTTGCCTTGCCAACATTGTTTACTGTCTATAATTATTAACTAGAACATCATGTTTGTTATCTGTTTGATCTGTTATTCAACTGTCTGTTATCTGTTCAATTTTTTATCCGATTGTCTGTTATCTATTTGATCTATTATTTGACTATATGTTATCTGTCTGTACTATTATTTCAGAACGTTAATCCTTGCTACGTGAGCATGGGATAAACCATAAGCCTTGGGATGTTAATCTATATTAGGTACGTGGGATAAACCATAAGCCCTAGGATGTTAAACCCTGCTAGGTGCATGCGATAAGCCGTAAGCCCAACACTGGTGAGAAATGGAAAATCTAATCGACCTGTTCTATTTCGTATTCTGACTGCATTTTGATTATTTATATTCCACTCATGAAGCAACAAGGTTGCAAAAGTTTCTTGCTCTAGATCAGGCTGTTGTTCAGGCCGGATGAGCCATCTGTATTTCCTCTCGTACTGATTCGATTGAGATGGACCCTTTATCCCGAACTGATCCAGTTCAAAAATATCTATTTTGCGTGACTATTTCTTGATTGCTTGTTATTGGATCGGCTTTGTCTAATTGTATTCTGCATGTAATCACTTGATATGCTCTTGTCTGATTGATTAATGATAATCTGTTGAGTTGATTCTTCCTCGACAAATCCTTATTGTTACTATCATCATTATTCCTCACTAAGTCTTTGGACTTATCCCCCATATTACTTTGATTTTCTCAAATAGGGTTAAGTGATGGATGCGGACTTCTGGCTTGAACTAGAGGAAATTATGTTTTGTAATAGTATAGGTGTTTGAATGTATATGTGGAATCATCTTAATATTTAGCTAGACTTGAGACGTTGTGATAATGTCATATTGATGTTGATGACTTAAAGCATGTAAATGTTTTGCTAGATGTAAGAAAGTGAATCATGGCATTTACTTAATGGTTTGACATGTAAGTTAAGTTTGAAGTATTTGCTGCTTTTGGTAAGTTAAGATTGAATGTTATAGGCCTATTGAAAGAATTGTAGGTTCAATCTAGGATTGAACTGAGTGGCGCTTCAACTTAGGTGTTATCGCAAGTGGGAGCGCTACAGAGGTGGTATCAGAGCCTAGGTTTGTCAATGACCTAGACATTTGGTACATTGGAATTTGTGACTGGCTTCTTATTTAGGTTAGTTTAAGTTTGAATTTTAGGTGTTTTGCATATTGGGAGTTCTTGTGTGATTCGAGGATTTAAGATGAATTTGATCAATTAATGTTAGGAAAATGAGTTTATGTATTGCAGGATGCTTAAAGAATCTTGTCGTACACTACAGAATGATTAAAACTTGTGTATCCTAGAGTTGGTTTACCCCCATCTGACCCTTCTATTCCTTTTATTCTTGGAAGTTTAAAGGAGTTAAAGTTGATTGACTTACTTGAGATTAAGCTTGAAATGAAAATCATTTAGAATGTAAGCGCTTGAGTTAAGAGATACCATAGCTATGTAGGGATATGATTCTTAGAAGGTAGATTTTAGGCAGGAAAATTTGGTTATGTAGAGATATAGGAAATGAATCATCACATGTAATATTGCATTTGAGGACAATGTGAAAGATTTGAATAATGAGACTAAGGTTCTAAAGGAGGAAAAGGAAAATCTTCTAAGATGGTGCCAAGGTTTTGAGGAAAGGCTGCATGACAGGAATAGGGCTTTAAAGGATAGAAGAATGGAGTCAAGTCATTTAAAATCAGTACTTGGGGCAAGGAGTTATATGCTAGACAGATTAATGGAGAATATAGAGAAAGATGAGATTAAATATTGGAGGAAGCAATGGTACTACCAGCAGAAGGCCAGAAAAGACCATGTAAAGCACTTACACATTATTCTCGGAGTCCCAAGAGAGAGCATTAGTTGTATGCAAAGCTTGTAAGTGCAAATACTGGATAGAGAATGTGGCTTTTCTTGAGCACATAATATCCTAAGATAGGGTAGAGATTGATCCCTCTAAGATAGAAACGGTAGTCAATTGGAAGAGACCAGAAAACCTGATAGAAGTTTGTAGTTTTCTGCGTCTTGTCAGCTGTTAATGAAAATTGAGAACTTTTCTAATTAGCTGACACGTTGACTAAATTAACTTAGAAAGGTCAATCATTTGACCATAATTAAAATCTAAATAGGAGACAACGCTGATGGATGAAAATTCTAGAAATTATGATGTCTCCATCACCTGTCACCTGAAAAGGCAAATAGAGTGGCCATGCCTCGAGCTGAAAGGCTGGAATGGCTCACTTACAAGAAACAGAAGCATCAAAAAGCCTAAGAATGGGTGTTGTGTTTAAATTAATACCACAAGTAGGATTGCAGAGATAAGTGCAGCCCGAATCATAGGATGAAATGCGATGAGCTTTAAGCCAAAGATATATGAATGTTGAAACTAAAGGAAAGGTTGGAAGTACTAGAGATCTTGTTCAATACTGAAAATCAAGATGTCCTTCTGTTTTGCAAGAAACTATGTGTGCCAGAAGAAAATGGAACAAAGTTCGCTAGTGAGGTGCACAAGTCAAGAGACACGATGCATTCGAGAGGCATGAAAATGCATGGGGACTTGAAGAAGCAATTCTGGCAGAATGCAATGAAGGAAGAATGTAGATCAACTAACCGAATCTACTTATTTTCTACTAGTCGGAACAGTATTCAAATGAGAATTTGGGACTAGATTCTTTTAAGGGGAGAGGAGTGTAACACCCCTAAAATTCAAAATTTTGGAAAATAAGAATTTAGAAAATCAAGATTTTGATTGGTCGGATTTCAGGGCTCGAAAAATAGATGAAAATGATAATTAATTGCCAAAATTTAGGAAGTTTTGGGGTCAATCCAAAATTTGAGAAAACTTAATTGGATTAAACTTGAAAGTTTTGGGGTTATATGGTATATATTCTTGGTCAAAGGGGTCAATGTTAGGCACTAAGCTTATAATGGGCAAAATTGAATTTTGAAGAAACTTTGGAGGACCTAATTGAACTGACCAAAAGTTTAGGGGCCAAATCTGATTTTTTTTAAAGGTTCCCTATAAATATGGCATTTGCATTTTCCACCCCAATTTCATCACATTTTTCACCAAAACACCACCATCTTCACCAACATTCTCATCTTTGGTGATTTTCACTGGCAAACGTCCGACGACCAAACGACACCATCCGTCTTCTTTCTCTCACCTCTAGCAACACGTCAGTACCTCATGCAGCATGAAAATACCAACGGACGGCAAAGACGCAAAGGTTCAAAACTCAGCCACAGTAAAGCATGATAGGTTCGCCATCTCGACAGCTTTTGGTTGTGACCTAAGGATATAATCTGACAAGCTTAGCTGGAGAAACACGTTGGTGTCCTCAATTTCCAGTTCTGGCCACTGGCAGTGACAAAATTGAGCAAACCGACACGGCGACAAGTTGAAGACCTAATCGGGTTTTCTGACAAATTGAACCCCAATTCGATGGCAAACTTAAAAATTGATTGAGGGGTTTGATTTGTGGAGCAGAAATGCATATTTTAGTGGTGAAATTGGATTTTTTCGATGACGATAGACGGCAACGTCTGCAGCTTATCACAACGATCGTGATGGGAGCTTTGGTTTGTGATTTCGAGGTCTAGTTAAGCAAATATTAGGTAATGATTGGTATTGGGTTTAGGGTTTCTGTATCGTTTTGATTCGTTTAAGTTCTTGTATTTTTGGATGAAATAATTCTAAAGTGTATGTAGCAATGAGAATATTACATGCATGGATGTTGCTCGAATTCTTGAACCTGAATTTGTATTGAATTATGATATTTTGGGATTTATTAAGTTATTTGAGAAAGAAAACCCTAATATTGTGGATTTATGGAATTTAAACTTAAGTGGAAATAATTAGGATAATTAAGATATTTGGACCATTTATTTTGATTTGGGATACCGATATAAGGCTACAAATATGTAATTGAGGACTAGTTTCTATTTCGTTATGAGACTTGATTTGAAATCGAGGATTACTTTGGCAATAATGACTTTATTAGTCATTTGGGCCGATAGTACTGTTGAAGATTTAAAACTACCATATTAATCGAGTAATTAGTGATTCTAGACTATAAATAATATAATTGTGATTTATAGGGTTGAATGAGAATTTTGACTAGTAGACTAAAGATTAAGGTTGTAGATTTCTGAAACTACGGAGGTGAGGGTCTGCTAACCCAGCACTTCTTTTACTTATCTGTTATTGGGATAAACCCCTGTGAGGGTTTTCTGTTTTGTTTTTGAACTGAATCGTGTTTGTTGAAATTTGTGAATTTCTTCAGAATTTGCTTGTTTTTCTGTTAATTGACTTGTATACCCATGTGAGGGTTATTTCTTGATCATGCTCTAATTGATTCTGTTATCTGTTCGTTCTGGCACCCAAAACCTTCAATTATTATCTATTATCTATCCATACTATTATTTGATCGTCTTGTATTTTTCTTTGTTGCCTTGCCGGCATTGTTTACCGTTTGTAATTATTGACTAGAACATCCCTTCTGTTATCTGTTTCATCTATTATCCGATTGTCTGTTATCTTTTCGATCTGTTATCTGATTGTCTGTTATCTGTTCAATCTTTTATTTCATTGTATGTTATCTATCCGTACTATTATTTCGGGACGTTAATCCCAGATGTGTAAGCATGGGATAAGCCGTAAGCCTTGGGATGTTAATCCACACTAGGTGCGGGGGATAAGCTGTAAGCCCTGGGATGTTAATCCCTGCTAGAACCATGGGATAAGCCGTAAGCCCAACACTCGTGAGAAAAAGAAAATCTGATCAACCTATTCTGTTTCGTATTCTGACTGCATTTTGATTGCTTGTATTCCACTCATGGAGCAACAAGGTTGCGAAAGTTTCTTGCACTAGATCGGGCTGTTGCTCAGGGTAGATGAGCCATCTGTATTTCCTCCCAAACTAATTCATTTGAGATGGACCATTCACCCCGAACTGATCAGGTTGAGATGATCTTAGGGTTCGAGCCGATAGCCACAACTCCCGAGCTAGTTACTTCTGATAATCTTGGAATTCAAAAATGTCTATTTTGCGTTATTGTTTCTTGATTGCATGTTATTAGATATGCTTTGTCTAATTGTATTCTGCCTGTAATCACTTGATATGCTCTTATCTGCTTGATTAATGATAATCTGTTGAGTTGATTCTTCCGCGATAGATCTTTATTGTTACTATTATAATTATCCTTTATTAAGTCTTTGGAATTATCACCCGCATTACTTTGATTTTCTCAAACAGGGTTAAGTGATGGATGCGGACTTCTGGCTTGAACTGGAGGAAATTATGTTTTGTAATAGTATAAGGTTTGAATGTAAATATGAAATCATCTTAATATTTAGCTAGACTTGAGACGTTGTGATAATGTCATATTGATGTTGATGACTAAAGGCATGTAAATGTTTTGTTAGATATAAGAAAGTGAATCATGCCATATACTTAATAGTTTGACGAGTCAGTTAAGTTTGAAATTTTCGCTACTTTTGGTAAGTTAAGATTGAATGTTATGGGCCTATTGATGGAATTGTAGGTTCAATTTAAGATTTAACTGAGTGGTGCCTCAGCTTAGGTGTTATCCCGAATGGGGGTGCTACATTCGCGGAATTCATATATTTTTGGCGTTTGATTAGGGATTAAGGTGCGAAACCCTCAAATTGGTGTTATTTTTATTCAAGAAGATCCACGAAGTTTAAGACATTTTCGCAAAGCTTATTAAATTCAAGATTATATTTAGAAGGAAAGAATTGGAGGATTAGATTAGATATTGAATCCACAGCTAATTGATTGATTTTAATTTTAATTTTATTTGTACGCGTTTTCTTGTTCTGTTATTTTAATTTTTACGGATAAGAAATTTGTTGTTACAAATACTTCTCTAATTTCATTTTTTTTTTCCTAATATTTTTCTTTTCCTACTGAAAATTTAAACCAAACAAAGTGTTACTGATTGTTTTGCAAATTGGCATTTTGAATGAATTGATTGAAAATTAATTCAAGTGAAATTTCTATAAGTGAAAAACCAAAGAGGTGAAAAGAGATTTCAGTTTGTTTTTTCAGGAAATTTTCAAACTAATTGATCGATTAACAAAAGCCATAGGAAAAATATGAATTGCAATTATATCAAAACCCTTTAGCTTTTTGGGTCTATTAGAAATGTGATAGGCTAAAGGTAAAAATAATATTGCAAGGTTCTTCTTTTCCTTTTAGTGAGCCCATTTGGTTTTATTTCAATTTCCATTTTCCATTTCCGTTATTTCTAAAATTTGAAAAGGTAGTTAATGGAAATAAATTGAAAATAAGTTTGTAGTTGGATGAATTATTGAAAAAGTAATGATTATATTAGTTTTAATAGGTTGTCGGTGGAGAGAGATAGAAATAATGGAATAGAGGGAGAAAATATATAGGTTATTGGGAGAAGATATATAAGTTATTGGAGAATGTATTTTGAAAATGAAATAAAAATGATGTTGGGTGAAAATGTGTAAAAAGTGATGTGTTTTATTTCTAGAATAGTGGAAAATGTGAAAATGGAGTACGAAAATGAAACCAAACAGGCCCATACTCATAGAATCGGGAGGCTACATAAATATTATGGTGAATTGTAATTAATGCTGTAGGAAAATGGAGTTAGTGTCTTTTTGATAAATAACAAAGTATTTATTTATTATTATCTTTTTTAAACACATGTAGAGAGTTCTCATGTCTCAACTATTCACGATTTCTTGTGAATTGTTTTCTCTACCCAATTCCTCTTTGGGGCTTAGCATTTATAGTGTGTTTCTTAATAGGCTCTAGCTCATTAGGGTTTTAATGCCCCTTTGATGGACTTAATTAATTTGGGCTCTTTGACCTTTTTCTTTAATTATTCTCTTTGATCCATTGGACTTTTTCAGTCCTCTCATTTTTTTACAATTGTGGACTTAGTTAATTATATCACCAAGCCCATATATTTTTAATTGAAAAGTTAATTTTCATGTTGAAAATAATATATGGTTCAATTGTGATTTTTATCTTACCTTAATTCATTAAAATAAGATTACTAATTTAATTAATTTTTATTGATCAAGTTGAGTGTGTATTTGCATTTACTCAACTTTCATCTAAGTCGAGGTTTAATAGGTCTTAAAGTCTAAACGGTTTTTAGGGAGCCCTTCATTTGGTAATTTCATCATCACCTAAGGACTTAGCAAAAAATTGGTCAGGTTGAAAAGAGAGAAAGGAGAAAGTCTTTATGAGGAGTACTGAGATAAGTTCCCAAGGTAACTTCTCCCACATTACATCTTTTCTTTATTTCGGTTTTCTCTTGCTTCTTTCATTCAAAAATTTTCAACGAACTCCTTGGTGTCAATAAAACTTTTCAGAGTCTTATTGAGTTAAATCATGTCAAAGAGTAGGTTTTGTTCTGGGTTAAGTCCTATCATAGAGTTAAAACTCAAGAAAGTAGGAAATACAACACTAAGGGTGCTATCGTCAAGCTGCTGTCAGCCACCCACATGAGTATAGATGGAGCCAGTGGCACCAACATCAAGCATCGACTAGGCATCCGGTAGTAACGCATTCATTGGGTGCCCTCCATGTGCTTGCTTCAAGTATTTGCCGCATTGAAGGCGGCGGCCATAGTTTGTCTAGGTTTGTTCAAGTTTGCAAGGGCCATTCACCTCACAAATGTCACTGCATATTTTGAGTTCATAAGCTTTCCATTGGGTGCATCATCTGTCAAGTGTTAGTGAATGAAAGTAAATCTCAAAGGTTGAGGAGTCCATGTTTAGTTCATGAATTTTTAACATCAATGTCCAAGTTCGAGGCAGAGGGTTCTTCTGATGAAGAGCTTAAAGATACTCCTATCCATAGTTATGAAAGGCGAGAGGCAAAAGGATGGCAAAATGATCATTTTAAGACGAGAAGCGAGGTGAGAAGTAGGCGACCAAAAGGTGAAGAAGGCGACAATTAAAAAAGAATTATAGAAATATATATAGTGTGAAAATTCCAAGAAATATGTTATAAATGACAAAAAAAAAATGAGAATATAAATTATACTTAAAAATCTAAGTTCACACTTCAACAATTCACTAATGACTCGTAAAAATACTAATATATAGTCAATTAAGAATAGATAATCATATGTAGTCCTCATCTCTACTCAAATTCAATGCTAGAAGATCATCTTCATTGCCCACATGAATGGGTTCACTCTCATTTTCATCAATAAAGCATAAAGTACATGTGCTAGATGTATTTGAAGTGTCTATCCTTACCTTTGCTTTTTCTTTCCTAGCATCATAACTTCGAGCTTTTTAAGTGGTTGATTTCTTCTCTTTAATAAAATATGCGACTCCTCAGCTCCAGAAGCTCTACCTACATCTCCCCATGTTAAGTCATCATCAGACATCTCATCATCACTTGTTTCACTTATTCCATCATTTCAACCACCAACCACTCATTATTATCATCAGTATCATCCAAAGACATAAGATCAATCTCATCAAGGAGTTTATATCATCATCTCAATGCTCTATTGTATTTCACAAACACCAAATCATTCATTTTAACTTGAACCAACCTATCTCTCTTCTTGCTATGGATTAATCAATTTCATATACCATTGACGAATAAGTATATGTGAAAAAATATTTTTATGATTTTAAACTAAATAGAATAATACATCATTAAACTTGCATGCTCACTGAAGTCCAATTTTTCTTACATCCGAATGCACTGCAAGTTAGACTAAGAATTTTAATGGCTAAGCTAGAGTTTCACCGCCATAAGACCTCCGCTAATCAACTATAAAAATTGAATAAACTTCACATTAATGAAATAACATTGACATTCTAATTTTAAGATATATTTAAAATTCCAATTTACAGTATTACATGGTGATCTCATAGTCCTCTATCTATGGTAAATACAAATAGGCATTCTTCATTCTTGGAAAGCATTAATTCTTTAGTGATTATAACTTAAGTACATGTATCTAAAACCAGTCTCTCAAGACATTTGTAGAACACAGATATAGGTTTCTAATCACCATTAGTTTTGGATTTGAACATAAGTACTCTAGGTTCAAATAGTAGCCAACTGCATGGAAAGGTTGATGAAGTTGATCTTCCCACTTCTTATCAATGATATCAAAATACTAGCTATATTTCTCCTAATCAATACCAAAACTCTTTGCAATAGCCTCTTTGTTCTGTTCATAACCTCATAGATGTATCTCATATGAGGTTTTTTCTCACCATCAACTAGCCAAAAAACCTTCGCTAGAGGTACAATAATCTTAAAGGCTTTGGTTGCTCCTCGCCAAAATACAGTGGATAGAACAATATTAGATGCTTATATACGTCTTTGCTCAGGTGCCCATTTATTACTTCTCTATGGATCCAAAGTTAACATAGCATTTAATCCTTTCTTCACCAAATTAAACCTTGAGGGTATGAGGAATACCGTGGAAAAATAGGTCATCGCAGGTCTAACCATTAATTCTAAATTAGTAAACTTTCTTATCAAGTTTACTATATTGGGATGACTATATATATATATCTATTCACCTTCATACATTCATAAAAATTAGATGAATGTCCCTATCTTTAAATATATCCTCCAACATCAAGTTCGAACAACGTGCAGCACATGACGTCCAATATAAATTCGAATATATTGCCTTCAATAATTATCCTATGAAATAAGAAAATATAGCAAAATAATTAGAATAAAAGTAGAAAAATAAGAGTACAAGGATATGGTAAATTATTTATTATTTTATTAACTATTACCCATTAGCTTCATATTCAAAGCATTATTTGTAACCATTTGAACAACATCCTCTAATCCAACTTCCTCCATAAACTCACTCAATAGCTCAAATATTTTCTCTCTCATTTTGCTATACTCAGAAGCATCAATGTACTTCACAAATATACTTCCCTTAGGATAATTAATAAGAAAATTAATCAAAGTTCATTCTCTTTTATCATTCCCCCCATCCGACATAATAGAACAACCATTTTTTTTTTCATTCTTCTTTATGGTCTTTCATTATTTTTTTTCACTTGCTCAACCTTCTTTTTCAGCAAAGGGGCTCTCATATTATGAAAATTGGGTGCTTTCAACCCTAGACCATGTTTTCCAATCTCATAAATCATCTCCTGAAAACTATCATAATTCACTGTAATGAGAGCAATCCTAGCATCATACATTGGTTTTGATTTTGCTACTGAATTGGCTTGGTTGTTGGGATATTTTTTATGTTGATTTTGGGATAATGTATTGGCAACAACTTCTGCTACAAGTTGTTGCTACCATTTTTTACGCAACAAATTTTCAAAAAAAAAAAAAAAAGTCCCAGCATCATACATCCATTATGCTATAGCTGAATGTGCTCGATCTTTCAATATCTTCATTGTCTCCTCATCCACCTCCTTTTGTTTATTCATATTATTTGAAGTCAGTTGTTCGTTGTGACTTATGAAAAAGTCTGTTGGCCCTTTCATGTTTGCTTTTGCCTTTTTCTTCAGTTGATAAACCTCCTAACTTTCTACTTCATAATCATCTTCATCACCAAGATTTCTCAAGTATTCTTCTTGAGTTCTTTGATGTTGAATCTATTTCTCTAAAATAATTTGCTCTTTAGCTCTCTTCTCTATGCCCATGTAATTCTGATTTCCTCCTTCATCTGAAACTTTCTCGCATGACCTCACATTAGCAAAACCTCCAGCTATGTGTTGTTTTTCCATACATATTCCCTAGGAATATTTTTTATCACAAAAATACATATAGTATTATTTGTACTTTCTGGATTCTCCAATCTCACATACTTCCAACACGGATGTTTTCTATATGAGGTTTGTTCGAAAATCGAAAGTCGATATATTTTCAAGCTGCAAATGTGAATTAATATATTTAGGATAAAGTAACACAAGTATGAAATTATGAATAAAACAAAAAAATGAAAAAAAATAGTGAAAATGGGGGAAAAAGTAAAAATAACAAAAGAAATAAGAAAATATAGTAAAAGCAATACTGAAACTGGATTTACTGAACAAACAAAAAAAAAGATAAGCAAAAAAAAATTATAGAAAAAAAAGTAAAAAATATAAAAAATAAACAAAATGAGAAATAATTATAAATTTAGAAAAAATAATATTAATTTAAAATAAGTTAAATGAAGTGAAATTTGAAAACACACAAAAAAAGAAACATTAATCCCAGCACAATAACTTTAAAAATAACAAAAATAATATAAAAAACTTTGCTTTCTATAAAAAAAGAAAGAAATTGAAACTATACCTAATGGCAGCTGATGGCGGCAAGAAGTGGCACTGGTTAGCATCAATGACTGAGGGTCTGGGGGCAATGTCCAATGTGTATAGGAGTAGATTATATTATTGTATTAGATTAAAGTTAAAATTAGGCTTTTTTACTTTTACATAAATTTTCCTTTTTTTTCTAACCCTACTTAGCCTACAATAGCATTTTTTTTATTTTTTAAAATATGATTTTCCTTTTTTTCCCCCAAAAACCTACTTACCTTCTTAAAGCGGGCTAGGCAACACGCCGTACATATTGAGGCGAGGTGCAGTAGGCGCCCGCCCTAGGGTGCCTTATAGCAAGCACCTCACCTCCTACCACAAAGATGCTGAGGCGGCGAAGCCCAGGCGAGCCAGGCGCTCCCCTTTCACATTTGTGCTCCTATCACTGATAGTAGTCTTGTACAAGGCACAAAGATAAATGTCTACTCTAGCCTAAGGAGTTAGATGTTTTGAGACGTTGAATATGTGTTTTTGAGGAGTTTTAGTTCCTCGTTCCTTCATCGTGTGACAACATGGTATCACCTCCCAAAGGAAACTTTACTGTGTTTAGTAGTTACTTCACTCATAGGTTTCCTTCAACCCCGAATCCTTTCTACTAAATGTAGTGAAGAGTTATAGAGTATGTCTAAGTCAGTTCATGCCTATTTTTTTGGATACTTTGTAGGGTACAGACAGCATTTGACCGCTTGTTTCCTTAGATAGCTTTTGCCCTTTATTCAAGGTGCGTAAGGTGTCCAATTAGCCCTTTTTCATGTTTTCCCTAAATAAATAGCAAGTTTTTGAGGCTGCCTTCTTTATAAAGGCCTTCAAAGGATGGATATTTATTTGTTTGTGATTAGGGTTGGGCCATCCTCGTGAGTGGAACAACTCTCCATCTTTGGCCCATCTAGGCCATGTTTATTGTGACCTTCGTAGAAGTTTTGAGGAGGCAGGTTTACACTTTTGACAACACTTATATATTTCTAGTGGGTACTTAGCACATTTTTCTTTTTATTAACTGTTTCTGCATATGTTTATATTGTCTACTCATTTGTATTCTCTCAAACTCTTATGTTTATTTTTGTATTCTTTACCTTTTAGCTAGAAAAATGGTTGACTTAGCGAGGATCCAAGCCAGAAGGATGGAATGAGGGTACACACAACAGGTACGTAGCAGAGTAGCACCGCTGAAAGATCTAGGCAGTACCCGAGCCCTTCATGCCAGTAGCCAAGTGAGGTGTGCACTTCGATGCCTTTTCAGAGGCACATCAGGTTAACCTAGGAGATAAACTTGAGATGGTGATTTGGGCCAATAAGAAAGTGTGCGTGTGGATCAGCTATTGGAGGCACTTGTCTATATTTGGCTTGTTCCTTTCATGCCGACGAGGGAAAGGGACTTTTTCGCTATCACTAAAGTTATAGCTGTAGCATTGACCCTTATTAGAATGTGCATAATGTGACATATCCGGGTCCACTAAACTATATAATAATCCGTGCGTGAAAATATAGATACCAATCATATATCAATTTCTTTTTCTTTTCATTCTTGGCATAGTACAAGGTAAATAAGAATAATGGTACAACATATATGTATATATATATATGGGCTAATAGAAATTTACCCCCCTGTGTTTTAAAAAATAGGCAATTTACCCCCCTATAAAAAATAAATATTCAATATACCTCCCTATGTTTTAAAAAACTACGCGCACCGCCTCCTCCTTCTCATTTGCTATCCATTTAACATAATTTTAATATGAAAAGACTAATTTACCCTTAATCATTTAATATATTTTCAATTCAATTTAAACAACCGTTTATTATCATTTTTTTCCTTTCATTCTTTTCTTTTCTTTTTATTTCTCATTTCTCTTTTCTTTCATTATTTCATATATTTCTCATTTTATACATCTACATAAATTGATCATTATTTCATATATTCTCATTTTATACATATATAAATTTATTTATAAAACTAAAATCACTTTTATTTTTATTTTATCAATTATATTCATCTCCTTTATACAAATTTTTTTATTTTTAAATTTTAAAACTATTTTTAACTTTTTTTATTTTCATCCTTCTAATTTATTCTTTTTTTATTTATGTATATTATACAATAAATATAAAATATATAATATAATAAACATAAATATTATACAATAGTGATTTATATATTATATATATTTATAAATAAATATTTTATATTATATTTTATACCCCAACCCCACTCCCACCCCCACCCCACCCCAACCCTTCCTACCTTTACCTGCCAGCTGCCATGGCCGCCCCTCATAGTGGCTAATAGCCGCCGCAGTGGCTAATACCTTTACCTGCCAGCTGCTAATAGCCGCCGCTCGCAGTGGCCGAGCGACCATGGCCACTACAAACGCGGCGCCCATGGCCGGCGCTGCTCGAACAACCCAAGCAGCCATGGAGGCCGCCCCTGCGACTGGCGGCCATGGGCGCCGCTTGCAGGGGCCGAGCAGCCATGGCTGCTGCAAACGCGGCGTCATCGCCAGCGCCGACTGGCAGGGGCCGAGCAGCCATGGCCGCTTCAAACGCGGCGCTTATGCTCGGCGCCGCTCGTATGGCCCAAACGACCATGGAGACCGCCCCTGCGACTGGCAGCCATAGGCGCCGCTGCAAACGCCGCGCCCGTGGCCGCTGCAAACGCGATGCCCATGGCCGACACTGGCTCGCAGAGGCCGAGCGGCCATGGAGGCCGCCTCTACTGGCGGTGGCCGCCGGTGGGGGATAGTGATATATATAATATATTTTTTATAGTTTTTTTAAAAAAATAATATGATTTGATCTAGGCCGTTGAATTTTTAAAAGAAGATCCAATGGTTGATAAATAAGGGCATAATTATCTTTTATATAGAAAAATTTAAGTATGGATGTATGCACGAGCAAATGTCCTACTCCCATACTCTCAGAGGGGTTCGTTGCATGATTTTTTAAAATATGAGGGTGTTATTTGTCTTTTTTTTTTTCAAAAGGAGGTAATCTGCCCATTTGTTTTAACACATAGGGGTTCTTTTCAATTTTCCCATATATATATATGCAATATCTCCGAACCAACTTCTTTCCCCAAGATCCAATTATAGAAGCCTCAAAATCATAAACCAAACATACTGCCACAATCGTCGCGATGAGCTGAAGAGACTGTCTCTTCACCGCCGCCGCGTTGCTGCTGCCTGATACGAGCAACACCAAGACCAATTGAAACCTCTTAGCTCCAGAAATCCAATGCGCAAGTCAATTTTTACAATTGCTGCTGAATTGAAGCTCAACTTCAGCTTAAATCCTCCAGTGCCACCACTCGCCGCCACATGGTTTTTGCTTAATTACTACACCATCGTTGGTCGAAATTGCAATTTGAAGCTACCAGTTTGTTCACCAAGCTCAACCCGACAAAACCCACCTTTTGTCCGCCTCCAAAAAGTTGTCGGAAAATGGAAACCCACCAAGCTCGAAATATGCCACTAACAAGCTTAAATTTTTCGACATGTCGCTGGTTGGTTCATGGTAAATCTAGTGTCATTGAGTTTGCATCGAGGAGAGGAAGAGGGCGATTGGTTTAGTTCTACATTTCGGGGTGTCGCTGGAGATCATCGGAGAGATGGTGAAGGTGTAAGTGGTTTGGTGAAGAAGAAAGAAGAAATGGTGGGGAAAAAACTAAAATGTGATATTTAAAGGGAAATTTTCTAGAATCTAATTTGGCCCCTACCAGTTTTGTCTAGCTTACATTTAGGTAAGATTTCAAAATCCTTCTTTGATCCCAAATTTAGTTAGGGCCCTATTTTGGCCCATTTGACCAAGAATTATAGCCATGCAGCCCCAAAACTTCTTAAATGTCATCCAATCAAGTCTTGCCTATTTGCAATTTGACCCCAAAACTTTCAAAATTCTTGTAATTAAGTCTTTTTTGTTAATTTTTTGAGTCCTAAAATCCGACCAACCCATATCTTAATTTCTAAATCCTTATTTTCAAAAATGTACCGAATTTTAGGAGTCTTACATACATAAACTTAGAGTTAGTAATTCTTAATATTCTATAACTTATTTAAGTATAAAATATCTTCAAGTATGGTATTTTTAGTTGAACTATTTATATTATTTACTTAGTAATAGATTTTTTTGTTAAATATTAAAAACAATTACAATTCATATTTTAATCACGTGAAATAAAATAAATATTATTATAAAATAAATTATTTCACATTTTCGATGCATCGCATAGGGCACATTCTAGTACTATTATATATCCGTAATTGTGCAATTTTAATTCTAATTGTGCGATTTTCACCAAATGTCAAATTTTTAGAATTTTGAATTTTTTAATTCAATTGAAATTTTTTCACTGGTTATTTATTTACTTTTATATTTTATTTTAATAAGATTAACTTATCTATCATAACTAAATTATCATGTTGTGTTTATCCAAAATGACAATATAGATTTCTTTCTCATAAGATAATTCAAAAAATATCCATAATAGTATTTTTATTTCACTAAATACGTTTATGATTTTAAAAATGTTTTATGAGTACCATATTAAGTACTCTTATCACAAATTTCATCTTATAAATTTAATTTATCACAAGATTAATAGATAAATATTTCATTTGCTTTGTATATAAATGTTGTTACTCTACAATTATTCTTTTTACATTTTATTTCTACATTATTCGCAGTACAATTCTATATCTATCTATTATCTATATTATTATATATAGCACAATGGTGTGGTACCTAGACTTATGCAATTTTGATTCTAATTGTGCAATTTTTGCCAAATGGAAAATTCTTAGAATTTTGAGTATTTTAATTCATTTTAAAAAAATCATTATTTATTGATTTTTATCTCTAAACAATATGATTGTATCTCATCTCTACTTTTTTTTTCATTCAAAATTTAAAATATATATATCTATCTATACTATTATATATAGCACAACGATGTGGGACCCACAATTATGCAATTTTGATTCTAATTGTCCAATTTTTGCCAAATGTCAAATTCTTTAAATTTTGAGTATTTTAATTCAGTTTAAAATTTTTCATTGGTTGTTTATTTACTTTTATATTTCATTTTAATACGACCAGTTTATCTATTATAACTAAAATATCACATTATGTTTATCCAAAATTGTGATATAGATTTCTATCTCATAAGATAATTCAGAAAATATGTATAATCATATTTTTATCTCACTAAATAAGTTTATAATTTAAAAAATATTTTATAAGCATCATGTTAAGTGTTCTTATCACAAAATTCTATCTTATAAATTCAATTTATCACAAGATTAATAGATAAATATTTTATTTTATTTATTTTATATGGAAATTTTATTATTCTACAATTATTTTATAGAAGAACATTGTGGGATCCATAATTGTGCAATTTTGATCAAATTCTAAATTCTTAGAATTTTGAGCTTTTTAATTACATTTAAAGATTGATTTTTGATAATTAAGTTGAAAGTATTTATTCCTTTTAAAGATATCTAGATTTTTGAAATCATTTATTGATTAGAACAAATTATTCTTTGCTTATCTCAAATACCAAAAAATTATTTCATTTTATCTACAATATCTCCTTCATCTCTACTCTCAATATATGGAAGATACCGAGATCATTTAAACTCTATAGTTTGATAAGTTTTTTATAATTTTCTCTTATTTTTAATAACTAATTTATATCTATAGCACTATAAATAGAGTGTTTCGAAAATTATTTTATTAATACTCTCAGTTTCTAGTATTTTTTTCCACTCTATTCTTTGTGCGCCTCTTTATTTTCTAGCATTTTTTTTCCCTCTATCTCTTTGTGTGCCTCTTTATTTTATTCTTCAAATTGTTTATTGATTTTTTGATTTTATTTTTCACTTTTTTTATTTTGGTTTTTTTTTAAGGATCTTACGTACATGATGGAAGAGATTTTTTGGATTTTAATGCTATAAATTTCTTTTCAACCATAAATAAAGCCTATCATTTAGCTTTTATTGTTATTAACTTTGTAAATTTTTATTATCTTTTTTGTTTATTACTTAGTTTAAGTTATCAATTCATTTTTTAATTTTTTAATTTTTAAATTCCATTTTTGTTCTTTTAATTTTATAATTTTTTGAGATGAGATATATATATATATATTAATTGTTCTTAATATTTTTTTAATTTAATTTTATTTTTATTAATTATATTTTTATCTTTAATCATTTATAAATTTTGTCAGTTAATTTTTATTTTATTTAAATTGTTATAAATTTAGTATCCTTTTCATTCTTTGAATTAAGTTATTAATTTATTTGTTAAATTTTGTAATTTATTTTTAAATTCTCTTATTTTTGTTTATCTAAGTTTACAATTTTATAGGATAAGATCTATTTTTTTATTTTGGTATTTGTAAAGTTTGTTTCACTTTTTGAATATTTATATTTTAAAAGTATGTCATTTAATTTTTATTTTTTATTCATGTATATGTAAATGTCTATTTATAAGTATGTATAATTTGTAACACCTCGAAATTTTATGATTAATAGCATTTAAAATTTATGAAAATTTAATTATCCCTTATATTATTATTATATTTAAATTTCTTGGGGGTCAATCCGTAATTAAGTAGGATTTAATTGAACTAGAATTGAAAACTTAGGGGTTTGCGTGCAACCTTTTTAGTCAACTAAGGTCAAGACATCATTTAAATCAAATAGAAGACTTAATTGAATAACTTATTAAAAGTTCAGAGGCTAAATTGAAAATACAAAAAATTAAATTTTATAAAAAATAAAACAACAGCCATCTTCCTCACTTTCCTTTTTCATTTTCATCCTTATCACCATTTTCATTTCTTCACCCGTATCACTATCTCACCATCTTCACCACCCTCCCCGGTGATCGTTTCAACCATCCAACACCACTAACTACCTCTCATCACCTTTAGCTACACCTTGCATGGAAGCTTGACATGGCGGTGACAACAGAACCGAAAGTTGCAGCGCGGTGAGAAAGGAAAAACCAAGGTGGTGACAAGCGATTGAAGGTCTTCCCTGCCTCAAAATTGAAAACCAACTAGACCGTTGAACTCGAGAGAACGAGACGCAGCCAACGGTGGTGGTTTCATATTTTTCTGGCGGCGGCGGCGGTTCTCAGACATAATTTTCCCCTCATCGCGATGGTCGTGGTGGTGCATTCGGTTTGGTGTTTCGGGGTCTTGATTGTCCGTTTTGGGGTAAAGATTAATTTTGAGATTAGAATTTTTGTACATTTTCACTCGTTTAAACCTCTTGTACTTTTGAATAATTGATTTCGAATTATATTTGGTAGTAAATGTTCATGCATAGTTGATATTGAATTTTTGGATTTAAAATTTTTATCAAAGGTGATAGTTGAGGAATTATTGAGTTAATTAAGCTAGAAAAACTCTAAATTTGGAAAATTGGGCTCTAAGTTGACAATAATTAAGTTATTGAATTAGTTGGCTGATTATTACTATTTAGGATATTAATATGGGATTGAATTGCTTTTATCTATTGCTCGTATTGTTAAGAACCCTATAACCAGTAGTAAATTAGCTACATTGTTAAGAGTATTTCTTAATGATAATTTCGGACGAAGTCTTATATATTGAATTAATTGGGTAGTTACTGATTTTAGACAGTTAATAGTAGTATTTTATTTATTGGATGTTATTCAGATCGAATGTGAGTTTTGATAAGTAAATGATTCTTTTGGTTAGGTGACGAAGAGTAGGAAACTGCAAATCAGTAGACTGTAGCCATATTCTAAAGTTTTGAGGTGAGGGTCTGCCAATCTGGCACCTTTATCGTACTTATCTGTTGTTGTAATAGACCCCAGTGAGGGTTTCTGTTCTTGTATCGTATTCGTTGAAAACTAGTATATTATTTGAAATCTCGACTATTAATTATTTCTAATGTGCACACCCCTGTGAGGGTTATTGCTTGTTTCTATTCTGGTGTCTAGAACTTTTATTATATTATTCGATTCTTCCCCTTGTACCCCACAGCCTTGTCGGCTGACCCCGTATTATTTGTTCATTTCCTATCATGTTGATTATTCAAGAAATCTTGTCAGTACATTTAAGTTCATTCTATATATCAGTTATTTGGCATTGACGGCATACTTGATTATCAGTTGTACCAACTGAGTGCCAAATCTAGCGGAATACTTGGATTATTATTCCAGAACGGCCTTCCTGGCCAGTATATTGGATGTTCATATTGTATCTCGTTATATTCATGTTATTGTTTAAAGGTTAAAATTCTTATCTATTAGCATTATATCTTTTCAACCCAGGGGACGCCATGGGCGATTTCCAACTCATGGGATGCCATGCACGATTTTCAACCGGAGGGACACCAAGGGGGTTTAAGCCCAGGGGCTAGGTCCAGAAGACAGCTGGGCGAAACGGACCGATGTATACAGGTCTTACAGTTAGTACCCACCTATGATCCTGATTTACATGTAGTTGGAGGTAGCAAACTGTGAGTGATGGGATCCGGCATATGGTCGACCATACCATATAAACTAATTATTACATGCCCAACTGAGTGTTCGAGCAATTGAGCGATAAGAAAATCCTATTTATACTGTATCGATGCCCGGTACTTGCAATTATAAATTGATTCGGGAATAATAAGGACGGAATGAGCAACAACCTATTAATTTGATATCATGTGTGTCATGCACACTATTGATTCATATCAGAAGCTCTTGTTTGTTACTGAACTGTTCATTTATTGTTGTGTCTTAATGGTTTTTCTTTCAGTCCTGTCATCTTCTTTCCCTCACTAAGTCTTTAGGATTTATCTTCCTTGTATACTCTATTTTCTTCAAGCAGGTCTACGTGAGAAGCAGCGACCCATGCTTTGGTTGAAGGGTTATTTTGTAATAGATTAGATGTTTTGATTGTATATGTGGTTTGCACCTGATCGAGACAGCTATCTAAGAGATGCTATGAAGATGTTTGTATGAAACCTAAGATACTTGGTTGTACATACTATGCTATGGAATGATATTTTGGGTTAGTGCTAGTTGTTTTTCATTGAGATCGGTAAAATTCTTGATTCCCCAATTTATATTTAATTTAGATGTCATGGTGGCACCTCTGTTAGGGGTCATCCCGAGTGGGGATGCTACAGAGGTGGTATCAGAGCCTAAGTTTGGCAATGACCTAGGCAAATGGGTATTAAGATGATGCATGGTGAGTCTGTAGGAAGTAGGGGATTATATTTAGGATAGTCGACTAGTTTAAAGTTTCCATTTGCAGAAAATGAACATTGGACTTTAGATTGAGAGGAGAACTTTGAATCATTTTATGTGTGATTGAGAATTTTTCTGTGGTTAAGAATGGATTGTGGATAAGATTAAAGTGGTGAAATTTTTGATGTAGACTTTTAATGATTTAACTTTTGTTATAAAGAACTTCGTTAATTTGTTAAAAAAATGTTATAGTTATATATAAAAGATCACAATTTCGTTGTTAACTTGGGATGCCCTTGGGGAATCTTAACAGTAGCAAGTTAAGGAAGACAAGGGACGATTTAGAAAAGGCAATGACATCCTATGAAGGTTTCCATATACCTACCCACCTCGAGCACGTCGGCGTGGGAGAGGGAGACCGTCCGGTCCACGGGCCACTGCACAACGTATCCCTAGACAGAGAGCACCAGCGGAATCACGAACTCAGGCAGAAGAAGAGGTTTCACAGATCCCTCCTGTTAACCAACTAGCTGCGGGCCAACCAACGGAGCCCATGTTTTATATGTGGCAACAATTTATGCAATTTTGTCAGCAACAGAGATAGGGTAATCAAGTAGGGAATGTTGAAGAGCCTGCAAAAGATCGAACTTTAGACCGGTTCCTTCGATTGCAACCCCCAAAATTCCTAGGGGAACCTGATGATAAAAAAGCTTAGATGTGGGTTAAAAGCTTGGAAAAGATATTCGACACTCTGCGTTATCCAGATAAGTATAATATCTGAAATGCTACATTCTTTTTGGAGGGTCCTGCCCATGACTGGTGGCAAATGATCAATCATAGATGGAATGCGGAGGGAACTCCTCAAACTTGGGAAAATTTCACTTGAGAGTTTATGGAAAAATATGTACCGGAGGTGACCAAGTATGACATGGAAAGAGAATTCATGGAATTAATACAAGGAGTGTTCTCAATCATCCAGTATGAAGCCACAATTAGCCAATTGATTCGGTATGTACCTTACATACTTGCAGATGAGGGGCGACAGGTTCGCAAGTTTATAGAAGGGTTACAACCAGAACTGTGATGGGGACTACTCTCATGTGATCTTTCGAGCTACAATCGTGTGGTAAGTAAGGCACTACAAGTAGAATCAGATTTGTGGGAAATAAAAAAAATTGAAGATAAAGGGCGAAAGGGGAGGTCACCACCTATCGGGCAGAACAGCTTAGTGAAAAAGCAGTCAAAGTTATAGGTTGGGAATACCAATTAGCGAGATTATCAGATCGATTGATCCAGGGGATCTAGCTCCAAAGATGTGTGGATATTGTGGAAGACCAGGCCATGAAAAATCAGGATGCTAGAGAAAGCAGGGAAGATGTGTAGCCTATGGTAATGATCAACACCTGTTCAAGGATTGCTCGAATTGAGGAAAGCCAGCCTTCGCAGAGAAAGGGAAACAAGTTGCAGGAACTAATCGAAAGCCAAAGGTCCGAGCACGTGCATATGCTCTGACTGGAGAAGAAGCACCCTAACCTTCTAAAGTGGTTGAAGGTACGATTTCTATTCTTGCAAATAGTG